>JAFJYI010000105.1:1120000-2503086 GCA_019022655.1 Acacia acuminata
TACACTTGTGAATAAAACTTTCGAGAAGACACACTCCTTTTTGACATTGATGGAGATATCTTCCTTTTGATCTTTCGAATATTGTTCTTCAACACTCCATTCTTCAGCAATAGCAAACATGAGGGCTTAAACTCTTTGCCTCTCTCATGTGCTTCACCATTGAGCCCATGCTGCCAAAACTGGACCTTTTATGCTCTTCATGAACTTGCATCTTCAACTACTTATATATGTAAAACTACAAGGCAGCAAATGGAAGAATTCCAGTGAGGTACCTTGCTTTCTTGACCTCGTGGCATCGTCCCAGACCCAATTATGTGCTCAAGTAGTCCTTTAAATCCAACATACAGGATTGCTCAAATGTCTTGCTTGCCTCAGCTTTCTTTTATTGGCAGCCACCGTCAATGTTGCGGCATCATTTATCTCATTCATGGTTCTTAATCCAAGGAAGAGGAAACTCTGCTTCAAGATATTATTCTTTCTGAACAAGCTTTGAATACTCTGACCATAGCTTCCAAGTATGCAGCATGTAAACCAGGAGCCACTACTACAAAAAACGTTTTTAATGTCCTAAATTTGACCCAATTAACATCCCTTTTTCTAGGGACGTTTATCTGGGGGACGTCATATTTACGGCGTCTCAAAAAAAAGGGAAGTCGTAAGTGTGTACTTATAAAATTTGGGACGCCATAAGTACAACTTACGACTTCCCTATTTATATTTGGGACACCGTAAGATGCTAGAAAACTTATAGAAGATGGCCAGTACTTTCTCACTGTTATTTTTTTCATATGACCCAATCAATGCTAGAAAACATAATTGCAAGGTGTTAAAGAAAATTTTGCAACGCTAATTTCTTGTTTCTAGACAAACTATAAATCTGGACACATCGTGCATTTTTTTCTTCAAGAACACAGTTGAATAAATGAAGCAGGAGGTGTTTGAGATATTGGGAATAAACGCAACCAGTGAACCTGGAAAATTTTTGGGTTTGCCGGTGTTGTGAGGGAGGTCCAGATCTAAAGCTCTAGCATTTGTAGAGAACAGAATGAGTCTCAAACTGTGAGGGTGGAGGCAAGAGTTGCCAACTTTTGCTGGACGGGAAGTGTTGGTAAGGGCAGTGGCTAATGCTATACCTCTATTCCCAATGTCCTGTTTTAAATTTCCAAAAAATATTTGTATGGAATTGGATAAGATGATCTCTGGGTTTTGGTAGGGGCAAAAAAAGGAGGAAGGGAGAATTAACTGGAAGTCTTGGAAAACTTTATGGAAGGATAAAGGGGAAGGACTAAGGAGGTATGGAGTTCAGAGATTTTGCGAAGGTCAATAGAGCATTGTTAGCCAAGACTGCATGAAGATTATGTCAAGATCAAGGGGATTTATGGTGCCAAATACAAAAGGGAACTTATTTTTCTGATACAGATTTTATGAGTTGCAGCAAGGCGTCATAGGGATGGTCGAGTATTTTGGAGGGAAGGGAATTGTTAAAGGAAGGTCTAATGTGGAGGGTTAACAATGGGGATAGAGTAAGTATATTTGAAGACACGTGGCAGCCTGAAGAAGAAGGTTTTGGTCTGAAACCAAGGGAATTAAGTGAAACAATGAAGAAGTTAAAGGTCTCTCATATTATCGTTTGAAGGGAGTGGAATTTTGATAGAATGGAAGGATTGCAGGATGATACTGACAAGGACGCAATAAGGAAGGTGGGAATTCGTTCAGTTACTGATATTGATAGACCTATTTGGCTGAGAAGTAAAGATGGCATGTATACTGTCAGATTGGGGGTACAAAGTTGCAAGGGAGGAGGGAAAAAAAGAGGAGGTTAGAGGGGCAGATTCATCATATATAGAGACTCTAAGAAATTATGGAATAAAACATGGCAAGTTAAAGTGCCTCCTAAAATTAACTATTTCCTTTGGACAGCAGCTGGGAATGCTCCAGCAACTAAAGCAACATTGTTTAGAAGGACGTGTTCCCCTGATCCAAGGTGTTGTATTTGTGATGCCTATGTGGAAACAATTAAGCATAATATCTTCTCATGTCTTTGGGCTAGGCTTTGTTAGTTTGGATCACCTTTAGGTTTGAAGTTTGATGAATCAAACACGGTGAGGTTTGAAGAGTGGGCATCAGGTACAAACGAAAGATTGATGATTTTAATGTGCCTTTACTTGCTTCAATATCCTGGGCTACTTGGAAAGCAAGGTGTAGTTTGGATGCTGTGGATTGTCTATCAAAAGCAATCCATTTGGCTAATGAATACCGGGACTGTGAAGGTATGAGAAAGTTGTGTTTGGGTTGTGCTGAGAGTTTGGAAAGCTCCAGAAGGAGATGCTGTCAAGATAACTATAGATGGAGCTTTCTGTTGTGAGAAGATGGCAGGGATCGGTTTGTTGGGAAGAGATAATGCGGGGAAGTTCATGGGAGGAGCGGGGTTGAAGGTGAAGGCTAGTTATCCTTTAATGCAAGAGTGTCTGGCGTCAAGGGAGGTATTGCGAGTGAAAGAGATCTTCAGTGGAGTAGCCATTATTGAGACAGATTGTCAGGAGCTATTCAAGAGAATGAAGAATAGAGATTTGGCTGGATGTGAATGGACATTTGCTAATTAACAATCTGAGAGGCATCAAACATCATGTTCCCTCTAAGGTCCAGCCTTAAAACTCAACATCCGTAACTCCACCACCACACACATAAGCACATTTAAACATAGATAAACATGAATCTACCAGATTCAGATGCATTTAAAAACTGGTCCTTTACCCTGCTGCTTCACACGACTTCAACCTGAATTCTGAAAATTTCTAGATTTCTGAAAGCCATCACCCAAATGTCATACAGCATCATCTAATCTTCATATAAACCCAATTTAAGTTTCTTATCCATCCTCGCATTCTCCTCTGTTTAGCTCGGTACTTCTCGGCTTCAAGATCGCCCCTCTGTTCAATCAGTCCACATTATATACACATATTTTATTTGTTTCTTATGGGTTCATTTTTTTTTTTAATTTTTTATATGTTATATTTATTTGTATTGAAATTATATACTACTTTCTTATATATTTTTTATACCTAATATTTCAAATTAATTAGTTTTCAGTTCTCCATTCAGTAATATTTATTTTTAACAATAGTATCATGAAAACTAATTAATTTAAGATTGTAAACTTGTGTAATTAGAGAACCAAATAGAGAAATAATATAGAGAAGATGAAGATTCTTGTATTATTAACAAAAGAGGAATATCCCTTGCAATGAGTAACCCTCTTGGGTTAACTCTAAAATCTAAAAGGAGACCATGTTAACTCCCTCTCTTGTGAGACTTCACATCTCACAGACTAGGTGAGAGTTCCACACCCAACACACTAACACAAATATTGTTAAGACCTTTTATTTATAGATTAGGCTTAACCAACTATTCAACTAATTACTTTATATTTTTAACACGCCCCCTCAAGTTGAACACTATTAATCTTAAATGTGCTCAATTTGAACAACACAAAATAAAGGATAAGGTGAATTAAATTGAATAGTTTTCAAACAAAAAATGCAAAGAATTCTTCAATTTACAACATTCTTCTCCATATCCAATTCTGAAATGCTTCACTTTTAAAATGCTTGATCTCTACAATCATTGGTTCTCATTTCTTTCTTTCTTTTTTTTTTTTTTTTTTTTTCTGTTCCACCCAATCATTGACCATATCCCTTGTATTTGGAACACCATCAGTGCCAGCAACAAGATATGAATCACCAAGAGGGAAAAGACCACCAAAGCCTCCTATTCCAGGTGCCATTTTTGCTATACTTCTTACAAGTTCTGAACCAGCAAAGCCAATGCTTCCTTTTTCAAAATACCATTGGTGAATGCCTTCAAATGATTAAAATCATCAAATTAAGGTGCAGCATAATAGTCTTTCTCCATCACAATCATTTGCTAACTACTCCAAAGAATTTTCATCAATTACCGTAAGAAGAGCCCCGAACTCTTTAGGGATTGCAGAACCAATATCTTGAATGGCTTGTAAACACAAAACTCCGAAAACAGCCTTCAAAAGGATTTCATTGTGAGCAACTCCTTTGATTTTATACTTGTGTATAAATTTATGAACAAACAGAATCTCTTGTATGATAGCTAGCAAATAATCCCGACGAGCATGACTTGTAAACTTTGGAAATTCCATAACAACCGGGTTCGATAAAGGTCGAGTTATAGAAGACTGCCTTGTCATAAATTCGAGTACCCCGGCGGTGGGCCAGTTATCTCAGGTTTAATGACATGTTCAAGGACTGGCTGAGTGGTGACAGTTCCATCAACCTCTAGAATCCTCTCATCTCTAGATGATCGAAGGGCAGAGAGAACACCCACAACGGTGAAGAAAACAATCGCCGAAGACAGAGCAAACCGGAGATAGAGAAAATACCAAATAGGCAGATCAAGAACCAAACCACGATCGACGGCGAATCAAGCTTCAACAAAGAATCAATGGGCCCAGCGAGTGTGGCGCACCAAGGGGAGACACATGGCGGCAATGATTACAGATTCTCGAGGTCATCTCATTTCTTTAAGAACTCTAATCATGCCTTTTCTGATCTTCACTACGTGGATTCCCGTAAAGAAAACAGAGAAGCCTGGAGGCGAGAAATCACACTCAACAGACCGTTTTAGTGCTTCCTTCAATCAAAACCACCCATCTCCTTGTGCCTTAATTCCATGGTCACTACAATGTTGTGCTCGCCTCGCCCGAAGCGTGAAATTAAACCCAACAACCGTTGACCTTGAAGAACTAGGACAAAGACAAACAACAAATTCACCAATTGAATCGGCAAGTCAAGCCCATTGAACTCAAGCCCTTGAATTTTACCAAGATTCGATCTTCATCACTTGGTCTAAATCTTTCTCTGGTGATCAATCGCAAGTGTAACATCCCATTTTCAAAAGTATATATATATATATTTTTTCATCGAGTAGAGCATCGAGCGATTGAGTAACCGATATTTATATTCAAAATGCCGTAAGTCCGCTGATTGACATGTAGCGGTACGTTATACCGAGTGTTTTCAAAGTAAATAACAAAAGAAGAAAGTCTTCACCGAGTCCCTATGCGTGCCGCTTGCCTTTCTCCTCGATCCTCGGTCCTCTTGACCCGACGCTATGTTAAGAGCCGAGGTTCAATGCCCATTGAACCTCGTAAAGGTTAACCTCATGCTTATGTGTGACAAAATATGTATACGTATATTCATAACATTACAACATTAACCAATACATAGCACACACAGATGTAAGGTTACAACAATACATAAGCACACAAATGATGTAATGTCAATCACAACAACAAGACATAGCACACAAAGACATGTAAAGTCATCCACGTTTGCACTAACCAAGTGCCACGATGCTCCTCGTGTCCTCGCGCTAGGAAAACTTAACGGCATTACCAAGATCGTAACCCGTATAAATAAAGCTGAATGTATAAACAAAGTGAACTAAGGCGAGTCTTAGACACGGTACATGACCCAAGACAAAGTCCCGTCCATGACTCTATGAAATAGTCTATCACATATAAGCATACAATAAGCATCGAGTTAGTGTTAAAGACGCGAACGTACCTTCGTTGACGGAAAACGATACTTTTTGACAATGGTACGACGAAAGGCAATAGCGGTACGTGATTACGTATATCCTATAAGGATAATATCATATTATCAAGGCCCAACATCATAATAGGCATTTTAGGTACAAATTACCATTTTGCCCCTAACTCTCCTAATTGGCGGAATTTCGCTTAACTTCGTTACTTTAACTCTAATCTTCCAAAATTTTGACATATCTCCATCTCCAATATATTTTTGAAATAAATATCATATTTATCCCTAAAACATGATATCTAAACTAACTTGGAAGATAAAGATTAATCTAGCATTTCTACTATAACTACCGAAGGAACTACCAAAGCTTAAGACTAGGGACCGAAGAACTTACCTAGCACTTCGCTACTCCTTTTCCAGATCTCCTCCTTGCTCTCACTTCTCTCTAACCTCTCTCTAGGATTCCTTTGTGAATTGGTGAGTTTGAAGAGAAATGTGAAAGGCTATTTATAGCAAAAGCCAAAGGATCTCATCCCTTGGATCAACCTTTGCATCAAGGGCTAGGATGATGAAGATGTGGCCTTATGAACATCACTCATTTTCCTCTTCTCTCCACCACAAAAATGTCCCCTTACTTTATGCATTTACCCGATAAAATCCTTTGATCGGTCTTCTAATCGCATAATCTTAGAAAATCTCAAAAATCCGGAACATAGCCTTGAAGTTCTATTCTTCCTCTTTGGAAATATCTGAGTTAACTAAAGTTTTGATCCCATTAAGGGTATTCCGTTAATCGTTGAACATTTTCAGACGCCGCTTCGATTCTACGTAAATTCCTTCGGTAATGCTAATTTTGGGACAAAAATCCACCGATTCATAATATGTCCAGTTGTTTTCTACTTAGTTCAAGGATTTCAAGTTATGATTTATTTTCCATTGGTTCTCACTTTTCTTATCTCGCCCTTTGTTTTCAAAATATCTTTTCATCTGATCCCTTATTCGCTCACCGCTACTTTAAATGACTTCCGCTAACACCGACTTCTGGACAAAAATTCACTTGTTTGTGATATGTCGACCTAAGAAACTTAGTTCATGGTTTTCTAGATAGGATTTAATTTCTATCGGTTCTCATTTATCCAACTAGTTCTTCCACAAATATCTTAATTATATTATTATTTAATTAACAAAATATCATGATATTATTTTTGAAAACCCCACAACCCTTTTCACACTCAAATTTCGGTTTTCTCTTCCCTTTATTATTATTATTATTATTTATTTATCTAAATTAGCTAGAAGCTTAATTAGAGCCTTAATCCCATGATTAGCAATCTTTTAGGATCTAGGGTTTTCATGTTCTTAATCTCACCAATTTTTCTTAATCTTTTCTAATTGATTAGCAAGCACACTTTATGCTAATATTAGCCATAAACACTTAATTAAAGGATTTTCCATAATCTACCTTAAATATTCTCTTGTTCGAGCGCTTAAACAATTAGCCATTAATTACTTAACTAATCACTTTCTAATTGTTGATAATTTTCTTAATTAGGATTAATCATTTTCTCACAACTATTTCATTGACATTGGTATTTTATGTCCCACATATCATATTAAAAATCATGGGGCAACTTATGCTCCCCAAAATTATATTTAATTTTGCCTCATTATTTTTCAAGGAAATAATCGCAAAAATTCCTAAAATTAGAGACAACATACTTTCTAATTTTCAATAAATATTATTGCCTCTTGGGATTTACCATAATATTTTCAAGGCATTTCATGACCCATAATTGCATTTAGGGATTTTGACACTTTAATCCCTCTAATTTCATTAGAAATTTCCCTAGACAATAGAATAAGTATCCTACAAGGTTTTAAAACCACATATTCACCTATTTCCAAATAGGTATTATTTGCTAAAATATAGTATTCCAGATAGGTAATTATCCGGGTATTACAGCAAGATAGGAGGAGGAGGCGACATTTCTCTGCTCTCAACTCTATGTATGATCCGAATCGGTCCTTGAGCACAAAAGCAGGGCGGCAAGCTCAGTAACGGACCTCCAGAAAGAGACAGTAAAAGGCGATGGGGCTTCGAGTAAACGGATTGGCAAGCCAAGAACCACCAGCACAGTCCTTCAAAGCAAGAGAATACCATCCAAGAAACCAAGAAAGCCTCAGATCGGTGCCTTCAAACCAGGAAAATGAGAAACCCGATGACAATTTTGAATTCGATCGGAGCATTCTTTTCTAACTGGTCACAGAGTAGCGAGAATAGTATAACATCCCGAGTTTTGAAAGCGTTTTCATGGTATCGTGATCGAGTAGAGCATCGGAAGTAAATAGTATTGAAAAGTAACTGATAAGTAACCACTGTAATGTATGTGTTAGCTGTTAACAGCGTTACAAAAAAATTCCGAATGACATCATCAGTATGTACAAAACAAAAAGGGCTTCCTCTAGTCGGATCCTATATCTGCTGCTTACCCCTGTCTTCGATCTTGTTCACTCCGGATCCTGAAGCTATGGTAAGAGCTGAGGTTCAATACCCATTGAACCTCAGGTAACGGTTAATCTCATGTTCATGTACAAGTATGTATGACAGTTTATTCATGATATCACAGCAATATTCACATATGAAAGATAATAACAGAACACAGCCACTGCATATGAACGTCATTACGGTTTGCACTATTCACCAGTGCCACGGTGTACATCCGTGTCCTCAGCGCTAGCAAAACTCAACGGTATTATCAGAACCATAACCCGTGTATAGCTGTATATGTATGATCAACACTTTTAAAAATAGAGTTTCAGTCTAGGAATACAACTATCACACATATAGGTATACAATAAACATCAGAGTTAGTGTTACAGTACGCGTCCGTACCTTTGTCGGTGATATCGGTACGTTGACGTTCGGACTGTGGTTGCGTTTATCCTATAATGGTAATATCACATTTTTTAATCTACAAAAAATATCCTAAGAGATATTTTTGCCACTAATGACTATTTTGCCCTTGAAACATTTATTTCCCACTTTATTCCCCCAAAATTCGTAGAACAACGCTGGTACAAATCTGGGCAGCATTTCGTCTAACTTTGAAAAATCATAATTAATTCTAGAAAAATCGAAATGAGGATCCGTAAAATTCCTTGAAATCCTTAGGATGTCTATTTTCACGTAAAAATAATCACCTTTGCCCAGATTACATGAATCACTCCCAGGTTTTAAGTTTTGAACCTCTGCCCAGAATTTTTCCAGAAATTCGTACCCTAACTTTGAGGATTTTTATCTCTCTGTACAGAAATCATTTTGACATGTTCTTGACATATTTAAAAAAACCTATATGTCTATTTTAACCATGAATTTTTCCAGAATTTTAGGACTATATTCTCAATATGAAATTCTGGCGTTTTTCACCATCTTGACTCCAGAAATTCGAAACCGATGAAATTTCATCAACTTCGTTACTTTGATGATTTTCTTCCAAATTTGCTATATGACCTCCCTCATCATTTTTTCGAAATAAAGCTAATTTTGACTATAAAAACATGTAAATAAAATTATCCTAGCATATTTAAGATCTAAGCTACTTCTATCTAAGAATTTAAGAACTAGAACTTAAAGAACTTGAAGCTAGAGCTAGAGAACTTACCAAGAACTTTGCTACTCCTTCAAGAAGCTCCTCACTCTTACTCTCAACTCTCTATTTCAGATTTCTTTGCTTGTTTTGGTGTGGAGAATATGAAGACTCAAGCCCCCTATTTATAGCAAAAGGCTATGGCAACTTTGGTAATTAATTCACCTACACATCTTTCATTCTTGGCCATAGTTTAAATCTGATTTCTTCTTTTTCCCAAGGCCAAAAACATGGCCTCCTCCCTTCCCACTCTTCATCCATTGATTTTTCCACAAAAGCTTCTTGCCTTGGTGTCTCAATTGGCCCCATGTGTGAAAAACACTCTTGGCTTCAAGAGTGCATTGGTGGCCCTTCCTCCATCAAGCATTCTCCAAGCATGCATTGGTGGCATCTCCATCTTCATGCACTTCCCAACTTGGTGTTCTAATTTCCTAGTTACTCTAAGTATACTTGTAACTAGATGACTTTGGTGATTGGTTAGCAATTAAGCAAAATACTCTTAGGGTTTAGTCTTTAATTAGCTTAATCTTTGGTCATTAATCCTAAAATGGTGTTTTAGGTGTTATTAAATTTATTTGCTTGGTTACTAATTTAATCATGATCATTAGTAATAATCTTTATGCTAATCCTAACCCCTTATTGGTCCTTGACCTTTAATTATCCTAATACATCTTTAATTGGTGACTATTAACATTAATTGTAAAGAATTACCTAAATATTCCATTAGTGTAATTTTAATTGCTCTTTAATTGTTGGTAATTGCCCCTTAATTGTCCCAAGTGTTTTGATAATTCTTTATGGCTTTTTATAAATCAAATATGAACTAGGTACTAGAAAATTTAGTCTCTTAATAAATTATAATAATTGGTGTTTAAGGTCCTTTGATTAATTATGAAGGTTTGGACAATTCATTTAATTTTTAAAATATCCTTATTGGTCATTAATTGTTATTGTTGTCTCCAATTTTATTTAAGGATTTTCATAGCACTCACTTGCTCTTTTTGATCTTACATAAACCCTAGTTTAATAGGGTATTTATTGTATTTTATGATGCCTATTAAATCATTGGGTATTCTAATCCTAAGGAAAAATTACCTAGAAAATAGAATAAACACATCTCAAAATTTGAGACCACATATTCACCTATTTTAAATAGGTTTTTAACTATCAAAATATTGCATTAAGATAAATAGACATTTTTTGGTATTACAAATAGCGTCACCGAATCTTTGGGTTGGAGGCGCGATGAATTTTGCCTTGGTTGCAGGGGTCCAGTTTGCTCAAAGCGGGTTCTTGAAATTCTGCCTTGTCTTGGCCCCCTTTCTTGACACTGCGCCGTTGCTTTCCCCTTTCTTGAAATTGAGCCGTTGCTTAATTTTGAGTAGAAGAAACGATGCAAATCAAGAATCATTGGGCTAGAAACAATTTGAGTGAATGGCCCCAAACTTGAAAAATCAACCTTGTTTATGATACCATGTAAACTTGTGTAATTAGAGAAGCAAATAGAGAAATAATATGATGAAGATTCTTGTATCATCAAATATATATCACTAAACCTTGTGTCTCAAAGCTAATTGGTACACAGTGTCATCCTATGTGGCAAAATGATATGATATTATTGGGTCTTTCATTCTCTCAACCAATTTCAACAACCTAATTAATTATCCTCAAGAATTGTATCCCAGTTTGAAACAAAAATAAATGCCATAAATATATTATTGGGCTGATTTTTCAAGTCAACAGTTAGCCCATTTAATGGTATGAAATTTCCGATGAATTATATTCCAGCGTGTAACATCGCAATTTTTGAAAGTGTTTTCAATATAGTTTGAGTAGAGTAGAGCATCGGAATAAACGGTATCTTGATCAGAGTTGAGTATCGGAAGTAAAATAGTATTGAAAAGTAACTCATAAAATCCATTGTAGTGTATGTGATCAGCCTTAACGGCGGGTACAAAAATTTCAAATATCATAAGTACAAACAAAGGACTATCTCCAGCCGGCTGCTAGCTCTACTGCTTACCCTTGTCCTCGGTCCTGGTTCCTCCAGACCCTGAAGCTATAGTGAGGGCTGAGGTTCAATTACCATTGAACCTCAGGTAACGGTTAACCTCATGCTTATGTAACAGTTATGTATGACAGATATTCATGACATTACAGCAATAATCAACATAAAAACTCATAACAGATTTTTCCGGATAACGGTACACAACCACTGCATATGTCCGTTATCTCTAGTCTCGCACTATTCACGGTGCCACGATGGCCTATCGTGTCCTCGCTAGGAAAACTCAACGGCGTTATCAAGACCATAACCCGTGTACAGCTGTATGTGTATGAAACTTTAAAACAATGTTTGAGTCTATGAATACATCTATCACATATATGTACACCATAAGCATCAGAGTTAGTATTACAAAGACGCGTCCGTACCTTCGTTGACGATTTTGGTACGTTCGTTGATCGGACTGTGGTCACGCTTATCCTATAATGGTAATATCGCATTTATTAATTCACAAATAATATCTTAATAGATATCTTAGTCACTAATAACCATTTTACTCGTGGTGGAATTATTTTTCAGCTTATTCCCTTATTTTTCAGAAAAACGCTGGTACAGTATTTTTGGGCAGATTTTTCGTCTAACTTCGAAAAATCATAATTAATTCTAGAAAAATCGAAACGAGGATCCGTAAAATTATTTGAAATCCTTAGGATGTCTAGTTTCAAGTAAAAATACTCAACCTTTCCCAGATTACACGAATCATTCCCAGTTCTTAAGTTTTGAGCCTCTGCCCAGAATTTTTCCAGAAATTCGTAGCCCAAATTTGAGAATTTTTATCTCCCTGTACAAAACTCATTTTAACATGTTCTTGACCTATTTAAAAATCCCTATATGTCTATTTTAACCATGAATTTTCCCAGAATTTGGTTACTATATTTTCAATATGAAATTCTGACGTTTTCATGGCTGATTCCAGAAATTCCGGAACCGATGAAATTTCGCCAGAACTTCGTTACTTTGATGTTTCTCTTCCAGAAATTGTGCTATATAACCTCCCTCATCCTTTTTCGAAATAAAGCCAATTTTTCCCATAAAAACATGTTAATAGAATTATTCTAAAATATTTAAGATCTACACTACTTCTATCTAAGAATTTAAAAGCTAAAGACTAGAAACTAAAAACTAAAGACTAGAAACTAGAAACTAAAGACAAGCTTACCTCTTGAAGCTTCTTGAACTCCTTCCTCCTTCTTAGAAATCACCACTTGGTGGTTGATTTGGTGTGAAGAATGAGGAGAGGCAAGGCCTCTATTTATAGCAAAAATCTCAAGGTTAAAATGGTAATCTCAAGCCCAATGTGGGCCCCACCATTTGCCTCTTCCTTACTTTCAACCATTAGATCTAAACTTAATCAAGAAGTTTTAATCTTAACCCTTCACTATAAAACATGTGCTCTTGTGATGTCATCCTTGTGATGTCATCTTGATGATGTCACTCCTTACTTTATGCATTTACCCGATAAAATCCCCGATCGGTGTTCTAATCGCGTAATCTTAGAAAATCTCAAAAATCGGGAACATGACCTTGAAGTTCTATTCTTCCTCTTTGGAAATATCTGACTTAACTAAATTTTTGATCCTATTAAGGGTATTCCGTGTCTGTTGAACATTTTTGAAGACGCATTTGTCGATTCTGAGAAATTACTTCGGGTAATGCTAATTTCGGGACCAAAATCCCGATTCATAATATGTCCAGTTGTTTTCTACTTAGTTCAAGGATTTCAAGTTATGATTTATTTTCCATTGGTTCTCACTTTTCTTGTCGCCCTTTGTTTAAAAAATATCTTTTCATCGATCCCTTATTCGCCCCGCTTTACGGAAATGACTTCCGCTAACACCGACGGACAAAAATTCACTTGTTTGTGATATGTCCGACCTAAGAAACTTAGTTCATGGTTTTCTAGATATGATTTAATTTATCGGTTCTCATTTATCCAACTGGTTCTTCCACAAATATCTTAATTATATTATTATTTAATTAACAAAATATCATGATATTATTTTTGAAAAACCCACAACCCTTTTCACACTCAAATTTTGGTTTTCTCTTCCCTTTATTATTATTGTTATTTTTTATTTATCTAAATTAGCTAGAAGCTTAATTAGAGCCTTAATTCCATGATTAGCAATCTTTTAGGATCTAGGGTTTTCATGTTCTTAATCTCACCAATTTTTCTTAATCTTTTCTAATTGATTAGCAAGCACACTTTATGCTAATATTAGCCATAAACACTTAATTAAAGGATTTTCCATAATCTACCTTAAATATTCTCTTGTTCGGGCTTAAACAATTAGCCATTAATTACTTAACTAATCACTTCTTAATTGTTGATAATTTTCTTAATTAGGATTAATCATTTTCTCACAACTATTTCATTGACATTGGTATTTTATGTCCCACATATCATATTAAAAATCATGGGGCAACTTATGCTCCCAAAAATTATATTTAATTTTGCCTCATTATTTTTCAAGGGAAATAATCCCAAAAATTCCTAAAATTAGAGACAACATACTTTCTAATTTTCAATAAATATTTTATTGCCTCTTGGGATTTACCATAATATTTTCGGGGCATTTCATGGCCCATAATTGCATTTAGGGATTTTGACACTTTAATCCCTCTAATTTCATTAGAAATTTCCTAGACAATAGAATAAGTATCCTACAAGGTTTTTAAAACCACATATTCACCTATTTCCAAATAGGTACTATTTGCTAAAATATAGTATTCCAGATAGATAATTATCCGGGTATTACATTTCTCCCCCTGTTAAATAAAATTTCGCCCTCGAAATTTACTCTATCCTAATCATACTCCGGGCCATAAACTCCGGGTATTTCTCCCATATTTCTTCTTCTATTTCCCAAGTTGCTTCGTTAGGTGATAAACCCTTCCAAAGCACCTTCACAATTAGAATAGTTCTATTTCTGAGCCGTTTCTCACGGTGATCGACAATTTGCTCCAGCTCGACTACGAAGGTACTGCCACGTCGCACCTTGACATCCTACTACACAAATGACTCCGTGGCGTCTACATACTCTGGCAAGAAAGATACTTCATATTTCGATGACACGATCATGGTCTGGTTGGTGTACTGAGGGATACGAAATATGTTATAGAGATGAATCAAGTTCAGGGGTAAGGCATATCTGACTGGTTCACGTTTAGTTAGAACTCCGAATGGCCCTACGTATCACGGTCCTAATTTTGCCTTTCTAGCGTCCTACCGACACCGGTTACTGGGGATAATATAGGATCGTCGACTTCAAACTTTAGAGATCCTCCTCTCTTGTCAGCGTAGCTCCTCTATCTGCTTTGTACTGCTAGGGGTTGTCTCGTGCTTACCGTGATTGGTTTGGGGGGTTTGGTCAATCAGATCTGGTCCAAGCGATTTACTGCTCAGATAACGGTGACTGATACGTTCGCCCTTGATATTTGATCGTATGAACTCGGAAAACTCTAGACATCTCGCCTATTTTCTTACTATGCATGCCTACTTTGCACGCCCTCTAATATTCAAATAATAATCTCGGTCATTTTGTACCCAGTGTCTAGTATTAAAACACGGGACCTACACGTCCATCCACATGGTGCTTGGTTACGTAGGCCTTACCGCCGACCCATTCAGCCCTTCGGCTTAACATATATTGGCCTACCGGCTCAATCCAAAACCACAAAGACTAGGGATTTTAGCCTTAATACCTAGGAGATTATCCTCGGGCTTTAGGCATTTCAACTACTACTGGTACGATAAATGTTTTGCCGACTCAAGACTTACCGCAGTACATACTAGTCACTATATCAATTCGCTTTTTACACAGTGCTAAGTACTCTTTGTCTTAAGGCCTAGGACATAGCCCCGTGCACATTTACACACCTAGATCTTGAGCATCTGCTCGTTTATTTCATCTGAACCTTTCCCAGTGAAGCTCTCAGACTATATTAGAAACTCGATTTTTCCTTAGGTCTCCAAGGTTTTTACTAGTTTCTACACAAGAATAAGAATTATTGATTACAACAAGCAAAACTTTTCTTTGCTAAAATAATCACTACGCCAAACTTCTAACATAAGATGAGGATTTTACATTCTCAATATTTTTATTAGGAGTGAGGAGAAGTCAATGTACTATTCTTGAAGCAACCTAGAAAAATAGTTTCAACGAAATCCGAACTATGAAATTCACATGCTACTACAAACTTCATGTCAAATACTAATCAACAGATGCAAATGGTAAGAAGACAAAAATTCAACTTCAGTCACTGCAGTAATCTACACATTCCATTTGATGTTTTATATACCTGAAATCTAATGGTTTGGACAGGAGTTCAACACAAACATATTAGTACGGTGGTGTACTAAAGTAAGGTTTCAGGAGTATCAACAACAAAGATACTAGAATAGATGTTCAAGATTTACTGAAGTGCACACTCAACATTTCATTTTAGAACTTTATTTCTTAACATTCAGGGATCTAATCTCTATGGTTTCTATTCTTACCAAACGCAACACATAACCTTCAAAACTTTCAAGTCAAAAAGTTCATGTTTAACTTTAAAGGCGTTTATCAAAATTTCAAGATGAAATAAGGGTATATAATGCATGGTTATCTCATTATAATAAAGTGATAAGAAATCTTTATTTCAATGGATCAAAGGTACAACGTATTTCAAGACAGGGGTTCCTATGCAATGCATGCCACAAAATTTCACCAAGTGTCGTTTCAATAGTCAAAACTAGTTTATCCATCATGTTTCATCTAATTCTAACATACACCATTGGAAGCTAATCTTGTTTAACATATCAACGACTAACAGTAATAGAATGTAATACCAAAAACAATGGTATTTGAAACTTAGGTAATTTGAGAAAAATGATATCAACAAGTATTTTATTGGTCTAGACCTTCACAAAGTGTGACAAAGCAAAATTCAAAGAGTGGCAATGCACACACTAAAATAGAGCTTAGAATGGTACACTCCAAGCCAATTTCATAAATTTTAATCCGTTAAAAATCTTTCGGTATAGTGAAGTAAAATTTCCGAACTCAGATTTGCCAATATAATTAAATGAAGCAAGTAATATCACAAGGATGTACAAGTCATAGCATCATTAAACATGTAAACTCTTTTTAGAGTAGGTTAACACAAAACACTTAGATTTTCAACTAACTATTTAAGTGTTACTTCCAACATATGATTAATTCTTACCAACACCTTGTGCAAGTGTCACCATTTAGAGTTCCTACAGCTAGCTAGTTGGACTACAATAATTACATGCATAAACTCTTAATGAAATACCGTAACAATTTGCACTCAACAATATTTAACAAATTTAAAGAAGAATCACGTTCAAAAACATAGTTTCAAACTAGCTTAGTTTGGAAAATTTAAGTGAAATGCTCAGGTTAGATTTCCAAGTGAACAGATAATAGGACAAAAATGTTGCCTAGAAGTTAATTTCCAAAATAAAAATGAGTGTTCAATCACATGTGTATAGAAAGTTGGATAACATTAGAAGCAATATCTCATATTACATACAACATGTTCAGCAACCAGCATTTGATCACAAAAGAAACAGATCAAAGGGAAATTCTTCTCTTATGTCTTAATTTACCCCTCCTAATAATATGAATTTCAAAACCAGGGAAAGTTCAATAGTAAGCTCTTCCTTCAAAATATTTTTATTTATTTATTTATTTTTTAAAATATAAAACGATAGTAATCCAGCAAAAATGTCCAAGGTCAACAATTTTGTTAATACTAAGCGTAATGTTGTAGGATAAAGAAACCGAGGGATAATATATTGAAATTCAGTTTCAAAGCGTAGAGAAATAAATAGTTTTACTCGAAGTGTGAAACAATCTTTAGAAATATAGCTATTCAATAAGATGAATAGTACAAGAGGTATGACGTAAACTATAAAATTTCCTTCCTCCACCATTTAAAACGATCTTAAAAGAACATACAATGGAAAGATGATTACAAAAGATTTTCAATGTTGAACTTAGAGAATATCAGATAATGATCTAATCATACTTCGATTCTTTTAACCTTTCTCTAATAATGATGGTTTCAATAATAGAAGAGAGTTCATACAAGGCTTTGCTTGATTTTTTTTTTTTTTTTAATTACAAATTTCAACGATACATAATGATGTCAAAACTCTATCATATATTTTCATAACCACATAAAAAAAAAGATTTGTTGAGACATATTTAAAACCTTTAGAAACGTGATTGAACATATTAGGAAGATCAAAAATAATATTCCACATAATCCTCACTTCCCTTTTTATGTGTTTCCTAAAAGAATATTTCTCTTTCAAGTTTTATTTTAATTTCTCATATGGATACCTATTTCGATGTTAGAAAACTACTTCACAGTGATTGGTTTCTTCACACATACTCTAGGCATTAGTTTACTAGTACTTTTTCTTCCTTGTGTACATACTTCATAAAGAGTCTTTCAATACTAGCTAATCTGTCCCTCATCATTTAAGATATCTCATACTATCTATGAAGACAAACTGGCCTAGAGGGGTAGAGCAAAATGGACCACCTATACGGCCCTCAATGATGCCTTGATTATGATTATGCCCGGGTTCATAACAATAATCGAGACCCCAATGAAAAACATTGCTCTTGGTACTGGAATTGGTTTTATCTGTGGTTGTTTATTTTTACCTCTACATCCATCTCTATCACTACCTTTGGGAACTCCAGTCCCTTATAACATCAGAATGAAGTAGTAATTAACACCTATTGCAAACACACACACACACACACACACACACATATATATATATATTTCTTCCTTGCAGACTTACTATATTACTGTAGTTGCTAAGTCATAACAGTCAACTATGTTTAGTTATCACTATCTTCGTAGCCTCCCTTGACTGGTACTAGGTTCATATTCCGTTATGTGACTACATGTTATCTGAGACTAGCCTTTGGAGATGATACGAAAGGAGTGGAAATTGGTTGTACGTTCACCGTCTAAGGGTTCATTCGTCCTTTCTATCCAGAAGCGGTTCAAAGAAAAAGGGTATAAGGTTGATATTACCCAATTGTTTAACGAGTAGAGAAGACCCTTGCATCGTTTTGCTCGTAAGTCATATTGACTTGTTCAAGATATGCGAAAGTATGTTCCTTTACTAGTCCTACTGTGTTATTGCCTTTATGTAGAGCGCCTACTAATTTTCGTTGATATCAGGACTCGTCACAAGAAAGTTTGGATTCGTAAGAGGACTCTCTCTCAGAGTTATCTTGTCAGCTGAAAATACTCATGGTTGTCATCATTGGATGGATGATCCGATCCTATAGGTCTCTTTGGCTCAGAGGGTATGCTAGCCATTAGTCCTGGGTACACTATGTTCAGGGGTACTGAATGAAAAGGTCTTTGATCATATATGGTTTCGTAAGGATATTCCGGATTGGGTTGGTATTCAGGTTCGGGATCAATTATCGGAGCAATATCATATTCAGGAGCAGAAAGATGTATTAGCTCAAGGTTTAGTTCTAGAGTGGGGTATAACTGATCAGGTTGAAGTACAGGTTTAGGATTGTACACTAGCTTAGGATGGCATACTTCTAAGGGTTTATGGTTATGAATGGGTACAAGGGGTTTTTCAGGGTTTGGGTGATCTACCGACTCAAGGTGGTATACTGGTTCAGATTGATATCCTGGTTTGGAATGGTACATTGGTGTAGGGTTGTATATGGATTCGTCAAAATTCTCTGGTTTGAAATGATACTCTGGTTCTAGATCAGCTACATGTTCGGGGGGTGTGTAGATTAAATCAGGGTTACGTCTACATTCGACCAGCTTAGGATTTACTGTTTCCTAAGTGGTATCCTTATCCTTCCAAGATAATCTAAATAAAGGGTTTCGTCTTTGTCCACCCTTACACCAATACACCAAGGCTTTATCAGTATTCTTTTCAAAACAGGTTTTAAGATAATGGCTTAGAGCCCAACTTAGTTAATCAAACCGATTGGCCAGGTAGGTGTCTATCATGGGAGCCCTCGGTGCTAGGGTGACCGATTGGGCTGATCCACATAGACTAGCCCTACCTTGGCACCAATGGTTTACTATAACTGAGCCAGGTTCTTGCCAGATAAAAATGCTCTTAGTTGAAAAACTCCAAACCTAACTCCGTTATTCACATAATCTGGTCAGGCCGGTGTATATCATGGAAGCCTCACCGTGCTAGGGTGACTGATTGGCTAATCCACAAAAACCCTTTCTAGACACCAGACTGTTTGGAGTAGCACAGTTAAATTCGTGCCAGAATGTCTGCTCTGATACCAAAAATGTAACATCGCAATTTTTGAAAGTATTTTCAATATAGTTTGAGCAGAGTAGAGCATCGGAATAAACGGTATCTTGATCGAGTTGAGTATCGGAAGTAAAATAGTATTGAAAAGTAAGCGATAAAATCCATTGTAGTGTATGTGATCAGCCTTAACGGCGGGTACAAAAATTTCAAATATCATAAGTACAAACAAAGGACTATCTCCCCGGGCGTGCTAGCTCTGCTTACCCTTGTCCTCGGTCCCGGTTCCTCCGGACCACGAAGCTATAGTGAGGCCGAGGTTCAATTACCATTGAACCTCAGGTAACGGTTAACCTCATGCTTATGTAACAGTTATGTATGACAGATATTCATGACATTACAGCAATAATCAACATAAAAACTCATAACAGATTTTTCCGGATAACGGTACACGACCACTTGCATATGTCCGTTATCTCTAGTCTCCGCACTATTCACCGGTGCCACGATGGCCTATCGTGTCCTCAGCGCTAGGAAAACTTAACGGCGTTATCAAGACCATAACCCGTGTACAGCTGTATGTGTATGAAACTTTAAAACAATGTTTGAGTCTATGAATACATCTATCACATATATGTACACCATAAGCATCAGAGTTAGTATTACAGTACGCGTCCGTACCTTCGTTGACGATTTTGGTACGTTCGTTGATCGGACTGTGGTCACGCTTATCCTATAATGTTAATATCGCATTTATTAATTCACAAATAATATCTTAATAGATATCTTAGTCACTAATAACCATTTTACTCGTGGTGGAATTATTTTTCAGCTTATTCCCTTATTTTTCAGAAAAACGCTGGTACAGTATTTTTGGGCAGATTTTTCGTCTAACTTCGAAAAATCATAATTAATTCTAGAAAAATCGAAACGAGGATCCGTAAAATTATTTGAAATCCTTAGGATGTCTAGTTTCAAGTAAAAATACTCAACCTTTCCCAGATTACACGAATCATTCCCAGTTCTTAAGTTTTGAGCCTCTGCCCAGAATTTTTCCAGAAATTCGTAGCCCAAATTTGAGAATTTTTATCTCCCTGTACAAAACTCATTTTAACATGTTCTTGACCTATTTAAAAATCCCTATATGTCTATTTTAACCATGAATTTTCCCAGAATTTGGTTACTATATTTTCAATATGAAATTCTGACGTTTTCATGGCTGATTCCAGAAATTCCGGAACCGATGAAATTTCATTAACTTCGTTACTTTGATGTTTCTCTTCCGAAATTGTGCTATATAACCTCCCTCATCCTTTTTTCGAAATAAAGCCAATTTTTCCCATAAAAACATGTTAATAGAATTATTCTAAAATATTTAAGATCTACACTACTTCTATCTAAGAATTTAAAAGCTAAAGACTAGAAACTAAAAACTAAAGACTAGAAACTAAGAAACTAAAGACAAGCTTACCTCTTGAAGCTTCTTGAACTCCTTCCTCCTTCTTAGAAATCACCACTTGGTGGTTGATTTGGTGTGAAGAATGAGGAGAGGCAAGGCTCTATTTATAGCAAAAATCTCAAGGTTAAAATGGTAATCTCAAGCCCAATGTGGGCCCCACCATTTGCCTCTTCCTTACTTTCAACCATTAGATCTAAACTTAATCAAGAAGTTTTAATCTTAACCCTTCACTATAAAACATGTGCTCTTGTGATGTCATCCTTGTGATGTCATCTTGATGATGTCACTCCCTTACTTTATGCATTTACCCGATAAAATCCCCTGATCGGTGTTCTAATCGCGTAATCTTAGAAAATCTCAAAAATCTGGGAACACAGCCTTGAAGTTCTATTCTTCCTCTTTGGAAATATCTGAGTTAACTAAATTTTTGATCCCATTAAGGGTATTCCGTTTGTCTGTTGAACATTTTCGACAGGACGCTTCGATTCTGAGAAATTACTTCGGGTAATGCTAATTTCGGGACTAAAATCCACCGATTCATAATATGTCCAGTTGTTTTCTACTTAGTTCAAGGATTTCAAGTTATGATTTATTTTCCATTGGTTCTCACTTTTCTTATCTGCCCTTTGTTTACAAAATATCTTTTCATCTGATCCCTTATTCGCCCCACCGGTTACGGAAATGACTTCCGCTAACACCGACTTCTGGACAAAAATTCACTTGTTTGTGATATGTCCTGACCTAAGAAACTTAGTTCATGGTTTTCTAGATAGGATTTAATTTCTATCGGTTCTCATTTATCCAACCTGGTTCTTCCACAAATATCTTAATTATATTATTATTTAATTAACAAAATATCATGATATTATTTTTGAAAAACTCACAACCCTTTTCACACTCAAATTTTGGTTTTCTCTTCCCTTTATTATTATTGTTATTTTTTATTTATCTAAATTAGCTAGAAGCTTAATTAGAGCCTTAATTCCATGATTAGCAATCTTTTAGGATCTAGGGTTTTCATGTTCTTAATCTCACCAATTTTTCTTAATCTTTTCTAATTGATTAGCAAGCACACTTTATGCTAATATTAGCCATAAACACTTAATTAAAGGATTTTCCATAATCTACCTTAAATATTCTCTTGTTCAGGCTTAAACAATTAGCCATTAATTACTTAACTAATCACTTCTTAATTGTTGATAATTTTCTTAATTAGGATTAATCATTTTCTCACAACTATTTCATTGACATTGGTATTTTATGTCCCACATATCATATTAAAAATCATGGGGCAACTTATGCTCCCAAAAATTATATTTAATTTTGCCTCATTATTTTTCAAGGGAAATAATCCCAAAAATTCCTAAAATTAGAGACAACATACTTTCTAATTTTCAATAAATATTTTATTGCCTCTTGGGATTTACCATAATATTTTCAGGGCATTTCATGGCCCATAATTGCATTTAGGGATTTTGACACTTTAATCCCTCTAATTTCATTAGAAATTTCCCTAGACAATAGAATAAGTATCCTACAAGGTTTTTAAAACCACATATTCACCTATTTCCAAATAGGTACTATTTGCTAAAATATAGTATTCCAGATAGATAATTATCCGGGTATTACACCGCGCCCCACGGATACAATTCGAATCGGGCCAATAGTTCAAAAGACTATTCAACTGAGTTAATTTACTTTGGTGTACAATTAATTTCTTTTCATTTCCCGATGTGTCATCCTCTGTTCCCATGCAAATGCTAATTCTTTTCCCGACGTAAAGCAAAATGGGTTAACTCTATTTAAACTCATGTGAGGTCTTATTCCAGTCGCAGTTGTGGATCTCCATTCCACGAAACTGGGATATAATTCTCTTGTTGAAAATGGCATCCTCTAGAATTTTTTCACTGAAATGCCACCCGCCAGAGTTGTTTCATTCCTGCAGTGTGACTGTAAAAGCAACAACTGGTCCATTTGCGTGAAAGTCATTGGTAATTTCTGGGATATTCCACCCACGAGGAAGCATGCCAAATGACGTATAATGTTGTTTTGAGTGATGCGGAGGTAATATCGCCAATTTAGACATTTGTCTTGCATGAGTAATTGAAGTATATTATTTATGATTTTTTTTTTGACCTACTATTACAGGGATATATCGCCTTGGCCGTTTTGTGCAGGAGGGATATGATTTGTAGACTATCGGGCGTCCTCATCCCTGGCTTGTGCTTCATTTTAAGGAAATTTAGTGTTGACCATGGACCAAATTTAATCAATCCAGATATGATGATTGTGTTAGAAACCTTTAGTCAAGTAGAGCTTGTGAGAGATATCATTATAACACCAGATACTGTTTTTCAACCATTGCTTCCTTTTGCTGCAACAACCTTCACTGAATCAACATTGATAAGTAATACATTTTCGTTATCTCCACATTCCTTCGTATTTTCATTCTCATGACTAACAACTAAGTGTATTCCAGATGTGGTAAGGACATAGTTAAAATAAGGACATAGTTTATATATATATATATATTGCTCGAACTAATTTCAACTTTGTTTCTTTTATATAAACATAAATTTTTTATTTGAAACTTATATTTAAGGATAACGAGTAAAATCCTCGAACCACCATTCTGTTTTGCCTTAATTACACAAACATCTCCTTTATTTTGAAAACATATATAAACCTCCTTAAAATTAAAATGAATGTTACATAAACATCCCTTATATTTTAATATTCTATTTTCATCTACTAAAACCGTTAGTTAACGATTAAGTTTGACATTTTGAACCTTTTTTTTAAACCAAAATGCCCCTCTTCAATATTAGAATTATTTAAACACACACATATATATGGCTAAGAAAAATTTATACAACCAAAAATTTATTTTAATAGATTTTCTAAATTTCTAATTTGTTAAAAAAATATTAATTTTGATATTATAAATTAATTTTGACTTAAAATATATATCAAACATATTTTTATCAAATGTTATAAACTATATTAAATTAGAGATTGTATGTGTCATTTAAATGTATATTTAATACTCTTTTCTATTAATATTTATAAATACATTTGATCAAGCCGATAATCCCAATTAAAGGAAAAATTATAAAAGAAATAATAAATTTAAAAAAAAAAAAAAAAACAACGATCAATGCCTTTTCGTGCGACACTCATCATGCACCGTGCTTCGTTTTATGAGAAATAAAAGACTACGGAATATGCGATATACATTGTTTAATGGGTTTGAATGAAAATTTGACAAGTTTTGTACATTTTTATTTTCATGATCCGTTGCAGTTGTCTTCTCCATAGCTGTTGTTGTAACATCCCAATTTTTGGAAGCGTTTTTTTTTTTGAAGTATTTGATCAGAGTAGAGCATCGGAAGTAAATAGTATTAAAACAAAAGTAATCGATAACATCCACGCAATGTATGTGTTAGCCTTAACAGCGTGTACAAAAATTTCCAATGCTAACATAAAGTACAAAACAAAAGGGCTTCCTCCAACCGGCTCCTATATCTCGTCGCTTACCCTTGTCTCCGGTCCGTTTACTCCGGATCACGAAGCTATGGTAAGAGCCGAGGTTCAATGTCCATTTGAACCTCGATAACGGTTAACCTCATGTTCATGTAACAAGTATGTATGACAGTTTATTCATGATATCACAAGCAATATTCACATATGAAAGATAATAACCGAACACACGCCCACCGCATATGAACATTATTATAGTCCGCACTATTCACCGGTGCCACGATGTACGTCGTGTCCTCCGCGCTAGGAAAACTCAACGGCGTTATCAATACCATAACCCGTGTACAGCTGTATATGTATGCTCAATAACTTTTTTAAAACAAAACAGAATCTCAGTCTATGAATACAACCATCACATATAGGTATACGATAAACATCGAGTTAGTGTTACAAAGACGCGTCCGTACCTTCCTCGGTGTTGTCGACGTTGACGGTCGGACGGTGATCACGCGTATCCTATAATGGTAATATCGTATTTATTAATTTATAAATAATATCCTAAGAGATATTTTGGCCACTAATGACTATTTTGCCCTTGCAACATTTATTTTTCACTTTATTCCTTCAAAATTCGTAGAACAACGCTGGTACAAATCTGGACAGCATTTCGTCTAACTTTGAAAAATCATAATTAATTCTAGAAAAATCGAAATGAGGATCTGTAAAATTACTTGGAATCCTTAGGATGTCTATGTTCAACTAAAAATAATCAATTTTTCCCAGATTCTACGGATCACTCCCAGTTTTAAAGTTTTGAGTCTCTGCCCAGACTTTTTCCAGAAATTCGTAGCCTAACTTTGAGGATTTTTATCTCTCTGTATAGAAATCATTTTGACATGTTCTTGACATATTTAAAAGTCCCTATGTGTCTATTTTAACCATCAATTTTCTCAGAATTTTTTGACCATATTTTCAATATGAAATTTTGGCATGTTCATCACTGATTCCAGAATTTTCATAACCGATGAAATTTCGCGTAACTTCGTTATTTTGATGATTTTCTTCCAGAAATTTTGCTATATAACTTCCCCCATCATTTTTTCTAAATAAATCTAATTTTAACCATAAAAACATGTAAATAAAATTATTCTAGCATATTTAAGATCTAAGCTACTTCTATCTAAGAATTTAAGAACTAGAACTTAAAGAACTTAAAGCTAAAGCTAGAGAACTCACCAAGAACTTTGCTCCTCCTTCTTCAAGACTCCTCACTCTCACTTTCACTCTCTATATCAGATTTACTAAGCTTGCTTTGGTGTGAAATTTGTGAAGAGGTTGGTGCTCTATTTATAGGAAAAAGCTATGGCAATCTTGTAATCCTCTAACTTACACATCTTTCATTTTTGGCCATGGGTTTGAATCTGAATTTCTCCTTCCAGCTGAGCCAAAAACGTGGCCTACCTCCCCCATACTTCCTCCTTTGATTTTTCACCAAAGCCTCTTGCCTTGGTGTCAAAATTGTCCCCATGTGTAAAGCTTTTGGCCCCAAGAGTGCTTTGGTGGCTCTTCCTCCTTCATGCATTCTCCAAGCATGCATTGGTGGCCTCTCCACCTTCATGCATTTCCCAACTTGGTGTTCTAATTTCCTAGTTACTCTAAGTATACTTGTAACTAGATGACTTTGGTGATTGGTTAGCAATTAAGCAAAATGCTCTTAGGGTTTAGTCTCTAATTAGCTTAATCTTTGGTCATTAATCCTAAAATGGTGTTTTAGGTATTATTAAATTTATTTGATTGGTTACTAATTTAATCATGATCATTAGTAATCATTTTTATGCTAATCCTAACCCCTTATTGGTCCTTGACCTTTAATTATCCTAATACATCTTTAATTGGTGACTATTAACATTAATTGTAAAGAATTACCTAAATATTCCATTAGTGTAATTTTAATTGCTCTTTAATTGTTGGTAATTTCCCCTTAATTGTCTCAAGTGTTTTGATAATTCTTTATGGCCTTTTATAAATTAAATATGAACTAGGTATTAATTACAGTGGTATTAGAAAATTTAGTCTCTAAATAAATTATGAAAATTGGTGCTTTGATTATTTATGAAGATTTGTACAATTTACTTAATTTAGTGAAGACCTAGTTGATCATTAATTGTTGTTGATTTCTCTTAAATTTTTAGAATGCTCTTGGATTTATTAGTTTATCATTTAGCCTAATTTAATGGTGAATTTCGCCCCTTGCAAAGAAAATAGGGGAATTAATTTAATTTTTGGGAAAAATCCCTAATATGGCATTTTAGATGTTTTTAGGCTTAATGATTGGTAGTAATCTCCTTTGGGCTAATCTTGGTCTTTTGATAACATTGAGCCCTTGATTAAGTGGGTATATTCTTAATTACACCATTTAAACTAAAACATTAATTTATTTCAAAAATTAAGGTTAATCTTTTAATTATTGCAAATTTAATTGCTCACTAGTATTTGAAAATTTTCCCTTAGTGAAATAAGTATTTTAATATCATTAAAACACTCCTTTATGCACAACTTAAGATTATGCTCAATTATAATATTATTAAGGTATTTAGAGATAACATACTCTTCTATTTAAATAGGTATTTCCTACCAACATATTGTATTGTGGTTTTTCGGGTATTACAGTCGTGGCTTGTGTTTTTTCTTTCGGAAGACTACAAACTTTCAAGTAAAATTAGAAATTAGTAGTAAAGGTAAAATAGTAAAAAAAAAAATTTATATTTATATAAACTTTAATCAAAAGATATATTTTTGGAATATTTTTAGAATATTCTTAATGGAGTTAATTATTTTGATTTGAGTATATGTTTTCAAAATAGATGGGAGGTATGTGTAATTAAGGCAAAACATGAGGATGATTAGAGTATTTTATTCTAACATAAAATAATTACTAGAAATTCATTCTTAAAACTTTATAAGCATTTTATTGGGAAAATAACATATAAAAGGCGGTTGAATTACCCAAATTCTAATTTGGGTTGCTAAACTTAACAAATTATTAATTAGATTAATGACACAATTAGAAATTTAGAATTTATGTCAAATTACCTCTATATCCCTTAGTTATTTATTAAAAAAAAAAAAAGGAAGCAAAATTGGATTTATGCATTTGAGGGGTGAGAATAGTATGACGCGAGAACCCAAGAATTTTCCCAAAAGGTGAAACAGCAGCATCATATGCCATTGCCGTCTCTTCTGATTGCCTCCCACTTGTAGCTTGAATTATTTGCTCCTTTAGTCCCTGTTTATGACCCTCTGCAACAGGACAAGACAATGATGATGATGATGCTTCTTCTCGCATTTTTATTTCTATATTGGCAAATAATGACGCCTACATGTATATTTGTTTTATGTGATCTGCAATCTGTTTGACTAGTTCTACACGCAAAACTTGTGTTCCACAAATCTGGACGCATGCATTGAGGCTTTTCGTCTTTCGATCAGCATTTCTATACAAATCGATTTGTGCAAAACTCCCTTTTGTAATTCATTGACCAGATTGTTAATAGACTTAATAGTTAGCTGATATGCGTAGCTCACCCGTTTACAGTTAGTTAGTGTTAGTATGACATGGCACACAAGTTGATATGTGGTGCATGTGTTCTGTTACAACCCTTCTAGTCTATTCTACATGTAATGCGTTTCAGAACTGCTATATAATGCAGACTATCACTCCATTATCAATAGATTGGTTCTACTATTCTGAATCACATCTCATATTTAGATATATTGTCACAGATCTCATATAGCGACGTACAAGAAAAATCTATGAGACTCTTTCCTGTATTTGCATGAGCGCAGTAAGCTTGGAAGCACTAATCATTGCAAGTCGTAATCAGTTTCAGAGATAGAAACTTGATAAAAGTGTTATCATCTTCCGTCTTAGAGATTCACGAGGCACAGAGGAGTTAGCGAAGTCGCCGACGAGAGATGGGTGTTGGGACGAATCATCGAAAAGGAAAAGATTTTAAGCCGCCGATTAGAGCTCATTGATCTCATCTAGAGTGAGTTGTTGATAATCTTAGACTGAGATCCGCCTTCCCTTGACCTCTAGACTCGGCTTGAGAGGAATATCTGGGTATGTATCCACGACGGGTTTACTCTTGGTACGTTTGGGATGAACCAGAGCAGGTGGAGGTGGGGACATTAGTCGTGAGGGGTATTATTGGAAAATAACCAACATTTAAATATTTTAGATTGGGTCATTAACCCAATTTAAGATTTGTTGAGTTTTGGCCTTATACAAGATTTTCCTATTTCAACCATCTTTATATGATATTCTCCCCATTTTCTTCCTTAATTGTATTTTTTTTATCCCATAATTAATATCTTTTAAATTTTTGGGCTAAAAAATAACCCCTAGCTATTTTTTAAAAAGAAAAAAAGGAAAAAAAAAAGAATATGCCCTTAATTCAAGAACACGGTTTTAAAATTATTTAGACCACTTTTGGGAATTGAATCTGTTCATTTTCCCCCTAAACCCATACAATGATACTCTATAATGATTTCCCAGTTGAAGATAAGTTTAATGATTATTTTTCCTTTAAAATATTGCATATAATTAAAAAATTTGGCCAAATAATAATTCATTTTTAGGCAATTTAACACCAGAAATATATCTTTTAACTTATTAAATTGGTACCGCGTAAAAAGATGAATGTTACAACTCACTAAAAAATGAATTAGTGATGGAATTTGATGCTGATCAATTAGTGACAATATATCCTATGATGAAATCATCAAATGTCATCGCTCCTCAATGACAATATATTTTTTGGTGTCAAAGCTATAACTTTACGATCTAATTAGTTGTTTGGGTACCATATGAATGAATTCAATATTACTAAAGAATGGACTAATAATTCAAGAGAATATTTTGTTATTTTAGGATATTTACGACTATAATTGATTAAGAGTCAACTTGAGGAATAGAAACTAGTAGTAACCTGAGATGAATGTGAATTACCAAAACTTCAAGTGATTTCTCTTGCTATTATTTTTATATTTTGTTTCTCTTTAAATAATTTACTTATCCCATTTCTCATTATTAATTACTTGACTTCGTAGAAGTACAACTCCTCAATGACTTACAACTCTAGAATACTCTGAGATTTTTGTCACATTGTTCCCATACACTTGCCGGAAAGGTTCATGGTGTCATCGCTAGGGCGTGGTTGTGGACTTACTAATTCTTTAATATTTAGTTTACTTTATTATTTTTGGCGAATTCAACGAGGAGTAGGAAGTTAAGAAAAAGAGAGATGACTAACGATGAAAATAATTGAAAATGACAAAGCCGTTAATGTATTTGACGACCCAAACATTACGTTCTGGAAGCGAATCCCTTGTGCGCGTAATGTTTCAAATGGAGTATCGGGTTGTAACTTGAAGTTGAATTTTATTTACATTTTATTTCCTAATCTCATTCTTAAGTACTTGGATTCTTTTCAATTTGGCTTCAAGGTCTTCAATAGCTCATGATCACTCCTGAGAACCTACATAGCTAGACCATGTTGGACTTGAACCAAAGACCTCACCTGTGACATAAATCATCGCACTATGGGCCAATCAATTAGAAGAGAATCAAATAGATTCCTTTTCGGGAGTCATTCATCCTCCCTAAAAGTAGCATGCAACTCTTTATTGAACTGTGTTCTCGAAGTATGCTTGTTTCCTCCTTCTTATTTACCATCGCAGGTCACAAAGAAGGCAATAAGAAACCCTCTTGGCACAATTTTGACACTCCAAGTCACGAAGCATCTAGTTGCAAAAATCCAGATTTTGCACATTAAACGGCGATATGTCCAAGAATATTGTATATTATTACTCAAATTACAACACATCAAATGAATCCCCAACAAAAATGGTAAAAAGAATAATAAATAATGAACTGTACATAATTTCGCTTCAGGAAGCCCAAAAATTAATTAACACCAATAGTAAAAGGGACCCCTGTTCGAGGCAACCATGTGCCACCAGCAAGGAAGCTAGCAACACTAAACTGGTTTGCCTCGTTTGGATTAGTAATAACATGAAAGCCAGGCCATTTTACTCTACTTTTTGTGGATGAACCAGCCCCATAGTTCATATATTCCCCAAAGTAACATGTATCTTCACCAACGGCACTATTGTCCCATGGAGACCATCCCAATGGATTTACCAAGCCTTCAATATAAGTTTTCATGACAACCACTCGAGCATATTGCTGCCATGGCCGACCCAAATAGGTTTCATATGAGTGATAAACCTTTCGAAATCCGGCTGCTTGAATTTGAGAATTGATTATTGATATTCCTGTGTTTTGAAACGGGTCGTCTCGTCCTTGAGCGGTGATCATGATTGCTTGTCCTTGAAGTGGCTTTCTTACGAGAATTCTACAGTTTTGTAGAACTACTGCAGCATTTCCCCAAATGAAATCTACTGTGCCGAAAATTCTACAGTCTCTGTAGAATTGGCGTTGTGAATTAGCCATTAAAGTGTCTTGATAGCCTTCAATGGAACACCGATGGAAGACAGAGAGATCGGAGGCTGATCGGAGTGCCACGGCTTGACCTTTTTCGGGACCAGCCATGTTTCTAAAAGTGATGTCTCGTGCAATGAAGTGAGCACCATCTATACCTGAAATTTTATAATTTGAAAAAGAGTTGACCATTATTTCATTAGTCTATATATATATATATATATAAATATATATATGGGGTTATCATTTGTCATATCACTTGACGTAAGTTTATGTCAAGTCACCCCAAAACTACGTCGTTTTGGGATTAGAGGAATTAATGAACTCTCAAAACGACGTAGTTTTAAGGTTAGGGGAATGAATGAAGAATCTTTTAGTAAAATTCATATAATAAATACAAAAACACCCTTCATTAATTCATTTAACTCCCAAAAGGACAAAACGATGTAGTTTTGAGGTGACTTGACATAATCTTATGTCAAGTGACATGACAAATGGTAAACTATATATATATATATATATATATAATAGAACTTGTGAGCTAGGCATCATATACAATATGACTTATTTCTTTTACTCAATATTTAAAAACAAAATAATATTTTATTATCTTATTAAGACATGTAAAGTAAATACCACTTTAGTTCTATTTATAAGTCTAAATTAATTAATTCTCAAAATGAAAGAGAGTTAGTTGATTCAATAATTATAGACTAGATTTTCAATTTTGTGCTAATTTTATTTGATTACCAGTAAGACATGTCAAATAAATATTTCATAGAAAAATCTAAAATAAGTTGAATAACTAACCTGCTGTTGCAGACATAGAGGGAGTAATTCCATCTTTGACACTCTTACTACCAGTTATGATGGTCAGTGTCATTCCATCTCCAACAATCATGAGATTTTCATTATCCTTATCAACTTCAATATTCTCTTCATAAATCCCTTTCTTCACTCTTATCACAAACCTATTCTTCACTTTTCTCCTTGATGCTACATCAATGGCGGCTTGCACCGTCTTGAATTGGCCCGTCCCATCTTGAGCCACCACAAGATTTGCCTTGACTGAAGATGGCTTCAAACTTAACAACCTCCTTTCGAGCCGAGAAAACCAACTCGGAAGCCCATGTGCTTTAATCTCTTCTTCTGTGCAATTCTCTTGCTTCAGGAATTTGCCATTTACAGCCAGTGCATTGCTTATCATCTTTCTAACGTTGTCGCTCACATTATTTTGAGCTGTAAACTCTCCAACTCTAAGCTGCAACGCGCCGCTCCGGCAAGTTTCGATGTTTGTGAGGGCAGTACTGAGCCATGTTTGTGCATCTGATAGAGAGCAAGAATTCGTGTGTAGAGCTTGAAGCGTTCGGTTTAGATGGAAGATGGTATTGTCGTAAAGCTTTAAACAATCACTCAATACACATTTCTGCATCTTGGTAACACATTTAGGGCCATATTCTTGAGCTTTCTTATGCATGGCTTGGGCTTGGTCTAGTGCCAATTGAACCAGCATTCTCTTGAATTCAGACGGATGGTTCGGCCTGAACCGGTGGTGACTTTGGCTCATGTGGTATTTGCATGGATCTGAATGAGGAGTTTCGTTGCACCAAAAATCTAAAGGCGAAGAAGAAGATGGCGAAGAAGAAGATGATGATGATATTGATAAAAGTGAAAAAAATAAAGAGAGGGAAAAGAATAGCTTAACAATGATTGATGATGCCATTTTGTTCGTAGTTGTGTTGTGTTGTGTTATGTGAATGAGGAGGATATGTTCAAATATTTATAGTGTTTCACAAAGCATTCAAAGCTTGAATTATGGGTTTCGTTGAAAATGGAGGAGCGTAAGCCGTAAAGGATATATAAGTCGGTCGAATAATACGCAACAATGACGGCAGAGTTCATGCTAGTACACGATTCTGATTTAGAAAATTGGTTAAAAATCAAGTTATCAATTATTTATGCCCTACGTAATTTATAAAAAAATATACTATAAAATATGTGTCAGGTACTCTTAATGTACAGGTCAAAAAAGTGGTCTTTACATAATTTGGATGGCATATATATATTAGGCAAAAATGTAAGTTTGATATTTTAATTTTCTACAGTATTTTAGTTTCGTCCCTAACCAATTTTCAAATTTTTTTTTTTTTTTTTTTTTTTTAATTTCTCTAACCCTGACAACATGAGTCTCGGATAATATTTCTCTAACCCTGGCCAACTTTAAAATTTTTAATGTTGCCATTTTTTGTTAATAAAATTAACAGAGCCAGCAATGTAGCATAGAGGAGACTAAAAACGCTTTATAAAATTAAGACACGAAAACGAATTATTGTCTGAATTTAAAGGACTAGAGATACATATAACCTATAAATTAAGTACGTGGTGGCTAAGGCTTGATGAACGGGTAAGAATAGAAACTGCAAGAAATAATATTATAAGGTGTGGCTGAAGTTATCAGTATTTGGCCAAGTGTACTTGTTTCATATATACACTTAAAACTGATGATGACACAATTTTGAGAATGAAGAGTAACAATTCCAATTTCACTTGGCAGGTACATTGGACCCGTTTTCTTTAATACCACACTATAAATTACAGGATGATCCCCATGTGCAGGTAGTTTGCACAGAAAGCAATCGTAATAGACCATGATGGAGCTTTGACAAATTCGGTACGTATTATTTTCAAATTATTTGTTTTGCGGCTCGTGAGTCAACGATGGAGTTTAGATTGGATTCTCATAAAGAAACTGTATTGTTGGATGAGAATATAGTTAATTAATTAAATAACCATTTGACCAATGCAATTGAGAATTAAGGGCCCATATCTTTTTCCATTTGTATGTTTATTATGATTTTCCTATAGTTTGGCTTTTGATTTTTTTATATTTGGAACTTGAGATTTTGAGTAGAGTCCCTCAAAATTAAAGTCTTTTATTTTTATTTATATTTAAAATTCTCATCTTTCTACCCCAACTTTATATTATTGTTGTCCCTTTAAGACCAATATTCATTGCCATATAACAATGTGTTTGTAACATCCCATTTTCAAAAGCAAGTATATTTTTTTTTCAATCGAGTAGAGCATCGGAGCGATTGAGTAACGATATTTATATTCAAAATGCCGTAAGTCCTGGTGATTACGTAGCGGTACATTGTACCGAGTGTTTCCAAAGTAAATAACAAAAGAAGAAAGTCTCCAGCTGAGTCCCTATGCGTGCCACTTGCCCTTCTCCTCGATCCTCGGTCCTTCTGACCCTGACGCTATGTTAAGAGCGAGGTTCAATGCCCATTGAACCTCGGGTAACGGTTAACCTCATGCTCGTGTAATACAAGTATATGGATGACAGATATTCATGACATTACTGGCGTTAACCAATACATAGCACACACAGATGTAAGGTTACAACAATACATAAGCACACGGCAGATGTAATGTCAATCACAACAACAAGACATAGCACACAAGACATGCAGTCAACATGTTTGCACTAACCGAGTGCCACGACAGCCTCCTCGTGTCCTCGCGATAGGAAAACTCAACGGCATTACCAAGATCGTAACCCGTATAAATAAAGTTTGAATGTATAAACGGTGAACTAAGACAGAGTCTTAGACACGGTGCATGACCCAAGACCAAGTCGTCCATGACTCTATGAAATAGTCTATCACATATAAGCATACAATAAGCATCAGAGTTAGTGTTACAATACGCGAACGTACATTCGTTGACGGAAAACGGTACTTTTTGACAGCGGTACGACAGCGGTACAACAGGGGTACGTGATTACAGATATCCTATAAGGATAATATCATATTATCAAAGCCCAACATCATAATAGGCATTTTAGGTACAAATTACCATTTTGCCCCTAACTCTCCTAATTGGCGGAATTTCAGGAACTTCGTTACTTTAACTCTAATCTTCCAAAATTGTGACATATCTCCATCTCCAATATATTTTTGAAATAAATATCATATTTATCCCTAAAACATGATATCTAAACTAACTTGGAAGATTAAAGATTAATCTAGCATTTCTACTATAACTACCGAAGGAACTACCAAAGCTTAAGACTAGGGACCAGAAGAACTTACCCAAAGACTTGCTATTTTCTCCGAGACTCCTTCTTCTCTCTAAAACCTCTCTCTAAGTGGCTCTAGGAATTGTGAATTGGTGAGGAATGAAGTGAAGAGGGGTTGGCTATTTATAGAGAATTTCCACGGATCTCAACCCTTGGATCAACTTTTGCATCAACGGTTAAGAAAGGCGAAGATGTGGCTTCTTGCAAACCATACACTCTCCTCTCTTCTCTACCACAAATTTGCCCCCCACATGTCACCCCATGTCACTAACATGATGTCATCCATGTGCTTTATGAACTTCTACCGATAAAGTCCCCGTTCGGTGTTCTAATCGCGTAATCCTAGAAAATCTCAAAAATCCAGGAACACAACCTTGAAGTTCTATTCTTCCTCTTTGGAAATATCGAGTTAACTAAATTTTTGATCCCATTAAGGGTATTCCGTTGTCTTTTGAACATTTTCGATTGATTTTGTCGATTCTGACGTAAATTACCAGGTAACGCCAAATTCGAGACAAAAATCCACTTTGGTTCATAATATGTCCAGTTGTTTTCTACTTAGTTCAAGGATTTCAAGTTACGATTTATTTTCCATTGGTTCTCACTTTTCTTATCGCCCTTTGTTTACAAAATATCTTTTCATCGATCCCTTATTCGCCTCATGATTTACGGAAATGACTTCCGCTAACACCAACTCCTCGGACAAAAATTCACTTGTTTGTAATATGTCTTGACCTAAGAAACTTAGTTCGGTTTTAGGTAGGATTTAATTTCTATCGGTTCTCATTTATCCAACCTGGTTCTTCCACAAATATCTTAATTATATTATTATTTAATTAACAAAATATCATGATATTATTTTTGAAAAACCCACAACCCTTTTCACACTCAAATTTTGGTTTTCTCTTCCCTTTATTATTATTATTATTATTTTATTTATCTAAATTAGCTAGAAAGCTTAATTAGAGCCTTAATCCCATGATTAACAATCTTTTAGGATCTAGGGTTTTCATGTTCTTAATCTCACCAATTTTTCTTAATCTTTTCTAATTGATTAGCAAGCACACTTTATGCTAATATTAGCCATAAACACTTAATTAAAGGATTTTCCATAATCTACCTTAAATATTCTCTTGTTCAGGCTTAAACAATTAGCCATTAATTACTTAACTAATCACTTTCTAATTGTTGATAATTTTCTTAATTAGGATTAATCATTTTCTCACAACTATTTCATTAACATTGGTATTTTATGTCCCACATATCATATTAAAAATCATGGGGCAACTTATGCTCCCCAAAATTATATTTAATTGTGCCTCATTATTTTTCAAGGAAATAATCCCAAAAATTCCTAAAATTAGAGACAACATACTTTCTAATTTTCAATAAATATTTTATTGCCTCTTGGGATTTATCATAATATTTTCAGGGCATTTCATGGTCCATAATTGCATTTAGGGATTTTGACACTTTAATCCCTCTAATTTCATTAGAAATTTCCCTAGACAATAGAATAAGTATCCTACAATGTTTTAAAACCACATATTTACCTATTTCCAAATAGGTATTATTTGCTAAAATATAGTATTCCGGATAGATAATTATCGGGTATTACGGTGTTAGTTCTCGTTTTTAAGTTTTGTTGATAACAACCACTTGCCAGGAAAGAGAACTTAATGATTCAAGACAACTCAAATTTATATTTATCAAATTGAGTTATCAATCTGTTATTAAAACTAACTTGAATCAAGAAGTTAGATAACTCAAGTTATGGTTTCAAAGACAACCACTCAAAAGTGCTCCAATGCTTGAAGTACTTGACTTCTACTCATTCTAGATAAATTAAAACAAGGTAAAACTCGAGTTCCAAGCAAACAACGCGAGTTCACCTTATAAAACTCGAGTTCTCGAGGTATTTCTTCAACTCCTCTCGGCTTAAGTTTACTTGAAGCATGGTTTGGAAAACTCGAGTTCTACTTTATGAAACTCAAGTTTGAATAGTGATGACTCGAGTTCTGTATACTTTTCAAAGGACTTATGATTTTAGCCAAACTTTCAAAATGCTAAAACTCAAGTTCTACTTTATGAAACTCGACTTGGTAACTCGAGTTTGTACAGTGATAGCTCAAGTTCTTAAGTTTTTAAAAGAAGCTGATGATTTTTGTCAAACTTTCAAAAAAGCTAAAACTTGAGTAATATTTGAGCAACTCGAGTTCCACATTAGAGTTGGTTCTTCAAATCTCGAGTTACCTTTTTGGAAGCTTATTTACAAGCTAAATTTATTTCATAACAGTTTTATTTTAAGAACAAAACTCGATTTTTGTATACCAAAACTCGAGTCATGTTTAATAACTTGAGTTCTTCGCTCGAAAGTTGATCATCGTCTTCGTAAAATTCAAAGTCTCGATCATTATTCCGTTACTTATTCAAAGTCTCGATCATTATTATGTTACTTCATATTATCACTCATTATTATTCTCAATGCCTTTAATCATGTTTATTAGTGAGTTTCAAATAATCAAATGATGGAAATCTTCAAAAAGCAAAGTCTGTGTCAGAAGCATTTTTTGCATAGCAGAAAAGAGAACATGGACACGAAAATTGATTGAGCATACAAATGATCATATGTTCAGAGACCCATTCTGGAAAAAGCAAAAGCGACTCTACATAGTCAACGGATAGTTTGAAGCTTCACCAACGGTTATTAATGGACTCCAACTATAAATATGAAGAGCATTCAATTCGGAGCTAACAACCAACGACGATTTTATTTATTGCTCAAGTTATTGCTCATTAATACTTCTGATATCTTTTGATATTCAATCTTCAATGATTATATATTTACTCTGTAAGAGAGTCATCTTCATTCAACTATTCAATTGTTTGTTGTGAAATCCTAAAGCAGTGGGACCTTGAGTATGGTTGTTCAATTACAGTTGTAAGTGAGTGAATCTGGTAAGATTACTCAGTGCCTATGGTAAAAGTTAGTGGAAATCTCAGAGGAGCTCTGGGGGCTAGATGTAGGCCATAAGATTAAGGTTGAACCAACATAAATCTATGTGCACACTACGTTAATATCTCTCTAACTTTTCTTCCAGATTTAATCATCGCTTAAGTTTGTTTTAATTTTTATAATTTACCCATTTCACCCCCTCTTGGGTTATTCCTGTAACTAACAAATGTCAGTCTTATAGCAGTTTGATAGAACTTGCATTTAAGGTTATTTACTTCGGTAACCTTTCTCCGCTGGAGCCACCTAGCTAGTATTCCATGTGAAACATCCCTACCAATTATTTCACCATCTTTATGTATAATAGATCGAACATGCTTGAACTTTGTCACTAATAGAATGATTTGATCTCCCAACTTAACCTCAAAATCACTACTATAACACTAGTACAGAAAATAGCTTTAAAACTACATCGTTTAGACCGGAGTATTGACACACTACTAGAAAATACCAAATTTGTGATGGAAAATATTCCGTCGGAAATTCTCACAAATTTGAGACGGAATTTAAATTTCGTCGCAAAACAAGAAATTTTGCGACGGAACTTAAAAATCCGTCGCAAATTTACAACGGATGACTAATTCGTCGCTAACTAGCGGGAAAAAGGGAGCTAGTTCTTCCCTTTTTGCGACGAACAGGCTATCGATCGCTAAGCAGCGACCAAAAAGGCCGCCAGTTGGCTTTTCCAGACGGACAGCCTGTCCGTCACAAGATTTAGCGACGAACTGCCTATCCGTCGCTAACTGGCAGACAAAAGGTCACCAGTTGGGTTTTATTTGTGACGAACAGCCACTCCGTCGCAACATTTAGCGATGGATACACTGTCTGTCACTAACTGGTGGCCAAAAAGGCCGCCAGTTGGCGCTTAATGTTGCAAAGTTACGGCACCTGGAGGCGAGTATGCCAATAACGCTATGCAAGATAGAAATGGTGTTTCCTCCTAGCATGTTTGACTCAATGGAACATTTGCCTGTTCACTTGGCCTACGAAGCAAAGGTAGGAGGTCCGCAACAATATAGGTGGATTTATCCATTTGAGAGGTAATATATATATTTCTTTCGCGTAGTTATTAATTGACGGACATGGTACTTTAGCTTTTAAATACCTTCTAATTGTCCAGTGTAGGTTTTTACGCACACTTAAGCACAAGATCAAAAATCCAAGGTACGTTGAAGGATCTATTGCTGAAGTGTATCTAGTCGAAGAGGCTACAAAATTTGCGTCATACTATTATCCCCCTGAAATGATATCAAGATGGAGAGGGGTACCTCGCAACGATGATGGCGGTGATACGAGCGATCAAAAATCAATATTTAATTTTCCAAGCTGAGTCGTGGGAAAACATTGGAGGTCAACTCTTGAAGGAAGAGATAAGCGAGTAGTGGAGTGGTACATTCTAAACAACTGTGAAGAGGCCGCTCAGTACTTAAAGTAAGATTTCTTTTCTTTTTACTTTTACGGTAAGTATTAAAGTATTAACTTCATTTTTTTGTTAAGTTACTTCTCTAATTGGGTCCGATCGGAAAATCCTTCAATGTTGGAATCCCAAGTTGATCAATTCACGAACTTTGAGTTTCCAAAATGGTTTTGATCCTACTTCGTGGAAAATACATCAGATCCAAATGAAGTTGCGTGGAGTTTATCTTATGGGGCTGCAATTAGTGTTACCCGGTGTAAAAAATATTTAATCAATGGGTATCGGTTTTCAACTGTTGAAGTGGACGCAAATACATTGTATTGCAATTACGGTGTATGTTGTCGTGGTGGCCAAGTTGACGAGGTGGAGGGCGACTACTACGGGAAGTTGATTGACATAATTCAGCTGAGTTACCCGTGGGACAAGGTGGTGACCCTTTTTAAATGTGAGTGGTTTGATAACAGTCTGCGTGGGACAAAAGTGGACAAATATGGAAATGTTGAGATCCACCGAAAAAGGAGATATACGGTTGGTTATGACCCATTCATCCTTGCTCAACAAGCGGAACAAGTTTACTATACATTATATCCCACATCCCGTTAAGGATAGAGGGGAGTTATCAAAACTAAAGCACGGAATATTATACCCAAGTCGAAAGAGTCGAAAACAAATGACGGTATGACCGAACTGTTCCAAGCGATGTGGAACATATATTGCCCATAAACATTACCGACGACGACGTACCAAGCAATCTGTTTGATTCTGCTACAGAGTTAGAGTTGATTCCTATCCAAATTGACGATGAGGAATCAGACGATGAAGTAGAAGAGATTTATTCTAATAGTGAATCTGAGTTCAACAACTATGAGACCCAGAGGAAGGCATGCAAACAGAGGCTGAAGAATAGGAATCGTCCGGTTGATTTGTGTTAGTTATTTATTTATGACGATTTATTATACTAGATACATCATACCTCGCCAGTGTCATATTAATTAAATTTCTTAAATTTATATATATATTGACATAATGTTTATAAGTGTTCAGAGATGAAGCATACATGAGGGCGTTCAGGTAGTGGACGTAGTGGTTATCGAGCCCGGCCTCGTCCCATCGGAGGGGGTGGGACGACGTCATCTGCCCCATCTGTAGGCAGAGGGGTCAGCGCTTCTCCAGAGCTGCCGCCACTTAATTTGTCATCTTCACGGTTGATTTATTTGTCATCTTCACCGTCACTTTATATGTCATCTTCTCCATCTACTACCGACTCTTTTATGGGTGATACATGTGTGCCAAGAACTTCCCCTGATCCACAGCAAGGCGAAGAACAGGTTCACTTCACGATTTCTAATTGATTTACATATTTTTAGTATTCTTTAACCATCTATGTACAAACATCTTCAATAGTTCACATTCCTTCCTTCAGCACATTGCGTCGCCTCAGAGCCACATCGGGGAAGAAGGTAGTTCCTCCGATACACCAATCTGGGGAGAGAAAGATCCTGCGACAGGGAAGCTTTGGATTCGTCTTGTCGGCACCACCGAGTAAGTCATGTAAAGTTACCAGTAATGTTACAATTTTCTACCTTTAGTTTATATGCTAATATTTGCATCCTGTCCTCTGTCTTCAGATCTGACCCTTATATTTAGGTTTCGGATTTCATCTTGAACCAAATATTCTGTAATTACAATCAGCCTTGGGGCTGTTGGATAGAGATTCCTAAGTAGAATCGAGATACTTGGTTTAATGATTTCTTGGTAAGTTATGTGTTTTATGATTAAGTACTTTTAAAATTTAGAGCACTAATTGTTCATATTGATTTGCAGCTCAGTATAGGACGTTGCCCGAACATCGTGAAAATCTGAAAAAAGCTTATAACCACAAGGGAGGTCGATGGTTGACTAAAAGGTGTAAGTGGAGCTATATACCCAAGAGGGGGGTGAATTGGGTATTTTAAAACTTTTCTCAAATTGCTTTTTGAAGCTATGAAAACGAGAGATAAGCAGATGAGGGAAGAAGAAGCTGGACACAAGGATTTATCTTGGTTCGGTCCAACTCTTTGACCTACGTCCGATCCCCGAAACACTGGGATTTTCCACTATCACTCAATTACAATTACACACTCGTACTCGGGATGATCCTCTCCCTAGGACTCACTCCCCTTACAAGCTGTAATTGTAAACAATCGATACACACGTACTCAAGAGTTATCCTCTCCCTAGGACTAACTCCCCCTTACAAGTTGTACTGACGATTACAATCGATACCCACTCGTAAACGAAGAATGCTCCTCAACCTAGGACACACTCCCTTTACAAGTTGTACTCGATTTTCCCAATCTCCAAGTCACCTGACTTGAGATTGTTACAATGAATGATATACAAGGAAACAAACTCTCTCTAAGAGTAGATATGATAAGCACTGAAGCTCAATGTATCACAGGATACTACACAGATAAAAACTGAAGGAATATATATGAGACTTGAATGATTTTCGTCTTTAGCAGGTGTATCTATTTGAGAAGAAGTTAATGCACTCTATTTATAGGTAGAGAACATTAAATGACCGTTGCTTGATGAATCCAACCGTTGTAGGTGATTAGCTTAAGGTCCGGTCATCTTCTCTCTCTAAACTTCGCTAATCCAGGTGTTAATTTGATCTCGGTGTGATTCTCTCGAGAATTTGCCCGTTGGAGATTACTTTGCTTGTTGTAGTAAGCATTCTTTAACGTTCGAAGGCGTGCTCGGATGAATTAGCCGAGAGTAGATAGATTTGCGAGAGGTGCATTAAATGCACCGAGCACCTTTTTGCTTTTTGCCTTGATCTTCCTTAATCTTCATCTCGTGCTAACCGAAATTCACTCAATAAACTTGTTAAACATATCCGGGAACATAAGTGAATGATTTATGAAAGCAATAGGATCAAACAAGAGTGATTTGCAAATTCGTGTAATTCAAAAATCAGTTTTTACCGTTGTATATTGCGGTATGTTCATGCTTATCATCGCAAAGATAGCATACTTTCACTTACATACTCCAAGTAAAGGTGGAAGTATACTAACCTGGACTTTAAAAATGTAGTGTGAATTTTTGAACCCACGATGACCATACTCGAGTTTAGCTCTTCCTTACTCGAGTTTAGCATACTTTCACTTACATACTCCAAGAAAGGTGGAAGTATTGACTTAACTTGAAAAACTTGGTTGCTCTCTGGAAGTCCAATACTGCGGTATGGCTACCCATACTGCGGTATTGACTTAGTTTAAAAAACTTGGTTGCTCTCTGGAAGTCCAATACTGCGGTATGCAAACCTATACTGCAGTATTAGACTTAACTTGAAAGACTTGGTTGCTTTCTGGATGTCCAATACTGCGGTATGCAAACCTATACTGCAGTATTGACTTAGCTTGAAATATGCAAACCTATACTGCAGTATTGACTTAGCTTGAAAGATTTGGTTGCTCTCTGGAAGTCCAATACTGCGGTATGCAAACCTATACTGCAGTATTGACTTAACTTGAAAGACTTGGTTGCTCTCTAGAAGTCCAATACTTGAGTAAGCAACCCTATACTGCAGTATTGACTTATCTTGAAATTATATATCAACTTTCGAGGGCCATATCTCCCTGGTCTGAACTCCGTTTTGGTCCATTCAACTCTTGATGGAAATATCTTTGAGTCTATTTTCATATGCCACTGGTTTTAGCTCAATCGGATTTGTAGTTTGTGAGTTACACTCAAAATACCGAAGGTGGGTCTGGACTGTGACGTTGATTCTTGTGGAAACTTGTAAAAATCATAGCTCCTTGATCTTGACACCTTTGGACTTGATTTATATATCAAAATGACGCTTTAGATGTCTAGTTTCAAATGCCACTAGTTTCACATCAATCCGATTCCTGGTTTGAGAGATATCATCGAATCACCAGAGGTCGCCCGTGCTGAACGTGAGACAGAGTTGCTGAAGAGCTGATCACGCTGTAAACTCGAGTTTACACTTGGAAACTCGAGTTTTGAGTCCTAAACTCGAGTTTGTACTTGGAAACTCAAGTTTTCCTTGTCCGAGACGCCGAGGTGCTGAAGACACTACAAACTCGAGTTTTGAGTTGTATACTGAAGTTTTGAGTCTCAAACTCGAGTTTTGTGTTCCAAACTCGAGTTTTCTCATCCCGAAGTTGATTTTTGCTAACTTTAACTTCAAATTGACCCATTCCAACTTTCCTATGACCTTGGAGACTTCTAGCATCAATCTTAGAACTTGAATAACGATATCTTCACTTCATTCAATAAGTTCTTCTTTCTTTCTTCTTCTCTTGATCATTCTCCATAACTCTAACTCTTTCTTTCTTCTCTTCTCTTGATCAATCTCTATAATCCATCTTGGATTAATCTACATTAAATACAGTAGTTAGTCAATGTAGGAGATAACTATATTACTCAATCTTTTTGCTTTCAATAATGACATCCATATAAGACATCATCAAAACTAATCATAACTAACAAAAGGTGTTATAAATTGAGAAAGCATAAAGGCAAGCAAGATTGGATTCAACTTGAAACTGCAGATGAATTAATTCAAAAATGGTCCCATGATGAGAAGTTTTATATCAAAAGTGAGAAAAATAAGCAAAATAGGGCCGAAATGGAAGGATTGTCATATGGTGGTGGCTCCATTCCAATTAGTGAGCGTCGACGAAAAATTGTGAGTACACGTTATTTTCTATTTAAGTAATCAATATTTTGTACTTAGAAGTAATTAATTAAGGTCATCATTTGTGTTTGCAGGCAGAGTCTAGGGAAGTTCTTGCAGGATCGGTTGAGTGGGCCACCTTTGAGTGGTGTAATACCCGACTTTCAATTTACCAAAAATCCGGTATTTTGGATTATGTTACCATATTAAATTGGTTAACATATGTGACATGAGTCACATAAAATAATGGCTAGTTTAAGTTCAAATTAGCCATGGAAAGATTATAAAAACATTTAATTAAATTAAGTGGCAATTTAGCAAATTGGCAAATAAGCTTGCACTAATTGGGATTAGTGACATAATTCTTCTAATTAATTAGAAACAAATTAAAAGCATCAAAAGAGGGCTGATTATATTTGAAAATAATTAAGCCAAAGAAGATGAAATAATACTTGGTTAATACTAATAAATAACTTGATTTAAATAAGCTAAATCCTTGTTAAATTAAATGAACCAATGGGAGAAATGAAAGCATATGAACCATTGATAAAGAAAAACAATCCAAAGACCTCAATTCATTGTGCATGTCGACCAGCCTAATGGGAAGGAAAAGAAGAGATAATAAACTTTGTTAAAGTAATGTTGAAAAGTCAAACAAAGTAACTAACCAATGAAAAGCAAGGAAATAATCAATATTTGCTAATGAAATAACTTATTAAATGGCTATTAGAAGGGAGATGTCGGCAGCCAAGGGAATGGAGGAGATTAAATATGATAAAGTGTTTTTCATCCAATGGTTGTGAAGAAAGAAGAAAAATTGAATCACCTTGTAAATGACCATTTTAGCCTTGAGATTTTCTCTATAAATAGAAAGGCTCTCCTCCTCATTTCTTCACACCAAACTCAGATCAAAATGGTTGAGTTTAAGAGAAGAGTGAAATTCTTGGAGCAAGGAGGAGGAGGAGTAAGAACTTCAAGGGTAAGTTCTCTAATTCTTGAGCTTTAGCTTTGTGATTTTTAGTAAAATTGTAGTTTAATCTAGAAAATTAGGAAGTAAATTCTATATTTGTTTTTAGGCCTCCTTGCATTGAAAAATGCCTAATGAGGTAAAAACATGGTAGGAAATAATTTTTGGAAATCAATGGATCAAGATTGTGAAAATTGTAGAATTTGTAGTTTTAAGCTTTCTGGCAGTGAATATTGATGCTATTATTTTATAAAGAAAATGAAGTCATTAAATTATGAAATTTTGCAACAATAAAGTAGACATTAGGTCTTTCTAAATATATAAAATATGTAACGTTTTGATCGACAAGAAGATATGAATTTTTGAAGTTAAGCCATTTTTCTGGGAAGAAAATCTGAACATTGTTTGAAAACGCAAAACCTGGGAATGGTTCTTTATGTTCTAGCTTCTTGGAATATTTTTTCATGAAAATAGACATGTCAAGGGTCATGAGGAATTTTGCAGCACCTCAAAATGAGTTTTTTAGAATTAGTTATGATTTTTCAAGTTTGCTGCAAAATCTGCCCAGAAAATCCAGCAATTGCGTTTTTAATAAAAAGTAAGGATAAAGTGGAATAATAAATCCACCAAGGGTAGAAATGTCAAAATAGGTGAAAATATCCTTTTTGATATTATTCTAGGAAATGTGATATTAGTTATAATATCATGGAAAAGGAAATAATCCGACGGTAACATTATAGGATATCCGGGAATTCCGGAGTCGGATTCAAAAGGTCGGGCGTTTTGGCAATTACGCGGTAAAAGGTACGTTCGCGTACTAGTAACTTTAATCATCTATAACTTGTATGATTATATATGATTGAATGATTCATGAAGTGATGGACAAGACTAGGTCTTGGGTCATACACTGTGACTAAGTTATGGGGCTTAGTTCACATGTTTATATACATTCAGCTTTGTGTGGGTTATAGTCTTGATAATGCTAGTTCTCTATGGGTTTTGATTATTACTTGTTAGTTCTCTACAGGTTTTGATGATAACTGTCATTTGTGAACACAAGATATGGTTTTGTCTTTGGTAAGTTGAAATTCTTCTTGTCACGACAAAACTCGAGTATTGGTCTCAATACTCGAGTATTGACTTGACAAAGAGTTGCTCAAATCAATTACACAAAGCAATACTCAAGTATTGATACAATACTCAAGTATTGACTTACTAGAGTACTCCAAGTTTTTCACCTAGAGCCAAACTTGAGTATGGATATAAATACTGAGTATGGAACACACGAGAGACAATTTCAACATTGACTTAAGATCTCAATACTCAAGTATTCAACTGAATACTCAAGTATTGGTCATACAGAGAGTCATCAAGTTTTTCCATCTTATGGAAACTCGAGTATTGATTTTGCATACTCGAGTATTGGTTTTTCACAAAGCTTTCATACCTAACGCTCTTTTATGAAAACTCAAGTATTCATTTGAAAACTCAAGTATTGACTTGACATCAATTTATCAAAGTTTTCAAGCATCTTGAATATTTAGTATTGATACACATACTGAAAGTATTGGGTACGAAAAGACTACAAGTTTTATGCATATATTGAATACTCAAGTATTCATTTCAATACTCAAGTATTGACTTGGGAAAGCCTTCACAAAGTTTTTTCAAAATGAATGCATACTCGAGTATTGAGTTAAAAACTCGAGTATTGGCATACAGAAAGCTTTGCCCTATATCAATGACTTGAACACTCAAGTATTGGAATCAATACTCAAGTATTGAGGTTTTGAACTCAAACTTATTTTCATATCAAAAGTTCAAAACTCGAGTATGAATTTGGATACTCAAGTATTGACCCTATTTCAATCCTAAGGTCCAAAGTCAAATCTCGATGATTCTTCTCTGGAAGAAGAATACTCAAGTATCAAAATGAATACTCAAGTATTGACTTAAGTGCACAGTGACAAACTCGAGTATTGATACACATACTCGAGTATTGAACGCTAAGTTTGAAAATCAAATCTGACGATTTTGCTATACCTTCTTGTTTGATCCTAATACTTCCTATGACTATTCTCTAATGTTCCTAGACATGTTTAATCACTTTATTGCTGAGTTTCAGATAGATTAGAGAATGTACATTGAAGGTTTAAAGCAAAAGCAAAAGTGATGTCGCCACATTAAATGCAAACCCGTAAAGTTGCATTCTTTTGGGTAATCTATCCGTACATGCCTACAAGGGATTAAAGAATGATTTCTACATCCAAGTAGTCGCTATTCCAACGGACTAATTTGCGAGAGTCAACTCGATATTCTACCCGAGATGGATTAAGTACAGATTAGAGAGAAGAAGACCTTACCTTGCCCAGAACTTTGGTTAATCAAGGCAACGGTAATAATGAAGATTACAACGGTCAATTAATGCTCTCTTAGTATAAATAGAGATACATTCAAGTCTTCACAACCACTACAACAACTGAAAACAAAATACATTCAAGTCTAGCATTTATTCTTTCGGTTTTCAATTTGTATTGTATCTTTCGATACTTTGTACTTGATGATTATTCTTATCTACTCTTAGAGAGAGTTTCTACTTGAAAAAACATTTATTGTAAAGAATCACAAGTCTCGGGGACTTGGTGATTTGGGAGTTCATTGATTACAACTTGTAAGGGGAGTGAGTTCTAGTGAGAGAACTACTCTTGAGTACGAGTGTGTAATCTTTGTGATAGTGAAAAACCCTGCAGAGTCTAGGGACCTGGATGTAGGTCAAGTTTGTTAGACCGAACCAAGATAAATCTCGTGTCCACTATTCTTCTTCTACTGCTCATCTTTGTTTTTTTTACCGTCTAAAAAAAACAGCAAGTTAGAGAAATTTTTTAAATACCCAATTCACCCCCTCTTTGGTATATAGTTCCACTTTCATTACTAACAATTGCAAACAAGATGTGAAGTCTTCCTTTTGAAAGGTTGAAAATCTCACTGACAGAGGAAACTCGAGGTTTGGTCTTACAGAGAAAAACTAAAGTTATCTGAACAGAGCAAAACCGCTGGTTTTCAGAGAAAACTCAAGGTTTCATCACACGAGACTTCACAAGTATTTTTGGAAAACGCAAAACTCGAGGTTTCGTTAAAACCTTGAGGTTTGGCCTTACAGAGAGTCTCCTAAGTTTTGAACACTTGAAAACCTCCAGCTTTGTCTCGAAAACCTCAGTTTTTAGTTTAACATGAAAATTCCAAGCTTTCATGAGATTTGTGAAAACTCGAGGTCCGATAAGAAACCTCGAGGTTTGACTTGACAAGAGAGGATTTGTGTTTTAACCAGTTTTTCAAAACCGCTTGTTTTTAGAGAAAACCTCCAATTTTAGTTTTACACAGTTTTCTCTAAGTTTTCACATTTGAGTAAAAACTCGAGGTTTGACATGAAACCTCGAGGTTTTGTCCGCCGAGAACATACATGTTTCCCTAGCTTTGAAAACCTCTAGTTTCGCTTCAAAACCTCCAGTTTTTGTCTTGACGCGGTTTCTCAAAGTTTTCACATTTAAGTGAAAACTCGAGGTTTGAACAGAAACCTCGAGTTTTGGCCAATCCGAGAGCATTCATGTTTTTCTCATTATGAAAACCTCCAGTTTCCAAGAAAACCGCCAGCTTTGGTTTGACGCAAAAATCTTCAAGTTTTCACATTTAAGTGAAAACTCGAGGTTTGAAAAAAACCTCAAGTTTTGGCCAACCCGAGAGCATTGCAATTTTTTATGTGTTGAAAACCTCTACTGGTTTTAGATGAAAACCTCCGGTTTCGATGTTTTGGACTAAAATCGACCTTACATGTCAAGGTCCAAAACTCGAGGTTTGAGAAGCAAACCTCGAGGTTTCATCGCATTCGAATTTCAAATTTGACGAATTTGTAAAACCTTCTTGTTTGAGCTTAATACTTCCTATCATTATTCTCTAAAGTTCCTAGATATGTTTAACCACTTTGTTAGTGAGTTTCAGATAAATTAGAGGATGTTTATTGAAGGTTTAAAGCAAAAGCAAAAAATGATGTCAGCACATTAAATGCAAAACCCAGGAAGTTGCATACTTTTGGGTAATCCGTCTCCGCACATGCTTTGCAAAGGATTAAAGAATGTTCTCCACATCCAAAGCATTTTGCTACTCCAACGGATTAATTTGTAGGAAGTCGCTTTGAACTTCGCATTACTGGATTAAGTGAAGATTAGAGAGACATGAAGGCCAAAGCTTAACCAAAACCTTGTCTAATGAAGGCAACGGTTATAATGAAGATTACAATGGTCATTTAATGCTCTCTCAGTATAAATAGAGCAGCATTCAAGTCTTCTCAACCAACACATCTGCTGAAAATGAATTGGATTCAAAGTTCTTCAACTACTTTCAGTTTTCACTTGTAAAGTATCTTCTAATACATTAAGCTTCAGTGTTTATCATTATCCACTCTTAGAGAGAGTCTTTTATTGTAAATCATTTATTGTAAAGAATCACAAGTCAGGGACTTGGTGATTGGGTTCATTGATTGCAACTTGTAAGGGGGAGTAAGTTCTAGTGAGAGAATTACTCTTGAGTATAGAGTGTGTAAGCAATTGAGATAGTGGAAATCCCAGAGAGTCTGGGGACTGGACGTAGGTCAAGAATTGGACCGAACCAGTATAAATCTCTGTGTGTTACTCTTCTTCTCTGCTCTCTATTCACCCCTGTTTTAGTGTGCGAAAACAGAGTAATAATGAAAGTTTTTTAAAATCCCCAATTCACCCCCTCTTGGTGATTTAGCTCCACTTTCAGATAACGCCGCAAGTATGTTTTCCTAGCGTTGAGGACACGTGGATTCGTGGCACAGGGTGAGTGTGCAAACGCTGTTAACATTACATTTGTCGTGTGCTTTGTATTGTGGATGCTGATGTGTACTGAATATCTGTCATATATTGTTATATCTGCTATAGAGGTTAACTGTTACCTAAGATTCAATCCGATTGAATCTCAGCCTTGACTAAGTTCAGGAAAGGAACATGGATCTGAGAAGGCACCGATGGACGGAGCCATGACAAGGCATCAATGGACGGAGCACCTGAAGAGGCGCCGGTCAAAGCGAATGCCGGAAGAGGTTCTTCAGAGCATAGTTTTTGCCATGAATCTGACAAAGTTATCTCAAACCAATTGGTGCTTAAACTAAGGAAAGGTTAGTCTATGTGGTTCAGTCAATAAGTCGTCGTGAAAGACGGGGAGACTTCCACTAGACATCGACCTGGCCAATATGTTTGAATAACTGAGTTGGGTTCTAAGCCAAAAGTCTTGCTAAGGCTTATTGGTTTAAGATTGTATAGTTACCATGTAAGAGTTGTAATTATACACATTCTAGATCATTGTATCACATGAATATTCCTTCGGAAAATATATAATTTACCAGATTATGCCTAGGCATTTTATATCAGCTATCATTGTCCAAACGTTAGTGTATGCTCTCCGTTCTGCATTACTCTGACGTGTAGCACCTCAAACTCTATCAATTTTCCTAAAACTATGTGTCAACCGACACAACACGAAGTATGAAATTTGGGGTGTTACAAGACGACCCATTCCTAGTACTCTGAAGGGAGTGAGAGACACTAGATTAACACCAAGGCGAAGCATATAGCAATGAAACATTTATTGCATTCATTATTTGTTTCATACACCACCATATTTATTTCATTTCACATGCCTTATTTGTTATGTATTTTTTTGCTTGTAGGAAACCTTCGAAAGTCGTCGAAGATGAGACTCGCCGAGTGGGGACCGACCTTGCATCCTCTCGATCCGATAACGAGAGTCTGTTCTTTGAGGCTGCAAGCGGATTTAACAAGAAAGGGAGCGTCTTCAGGTTTAGTGCCTCTGCCAGCCGACTAAAGCAAATGAAGCGCTCCTCATCCGGCAGTTAAGGTGTTTCTGCAGGTAAATGTAATACATTTGATATTGATAATTTTCATTCCCTTGTCCATTTAAATGAAGTACAAACAATAAATGTACTTCATAATGTTTTTGCAGATGAGTTGAAGAAGATGAAGGTGTTGGTGGAGGAGCAAGCAGCGCAGAGATGAGTCACATAGCCGAGTGAGCGCACAAAGCACCTCTAGAGTCAGACAGCAAATGAGCTTAGCGAGACACGACAGTTGATGAGTTAGCAATAGGAGATCATTAGGACGTAGATAAGTCAGGAAGAGGAGATGATGAGGCGTAGATGATTCAGGAACGGGGAGATGATAAGGCGTGAGATGAGTCAACAACACGAGATGAAAAACAACTTGTGGTAGTTTTATAAATATCAAGAAATTTTTAGACTAAACCCTTTATTCATAGGTCTAAACTATAGTATTTAGACCGGTTTCCAAAACAACTTGTCTTAAAATTTTCTTTTTAAGAAATTGAAATATCAATTACTTTTTAGAGAAATCTCATACGACCGACTAAATAGTATCCAGTCTCAAATATAAGGAAAAATTTAAATATAAAGTTTATTAATTTTAAGGCCGGATATATTTAGAAGCCGATCTTAAAAGTTAAAATTTTGATACCAGGCTTCAATAGTAGCCGATACAAAAGATAAGAATAAAATAAAATAAAAATTTAATTATTTTTAAGACCGGAGTTTAATAAGGACCAGTCTTAAATTTTAACTTTTTGAGACTAGTTTTTAAATATATCATGTCTTAAAATTAGAGCGCAAAAAGGGACTATATCTTCTCTTCTCCGTGCCAAAAGCTCTCTCTCGAACCTCTTTTCCTGTTGCAAGCCTCTCTTCTTTTTGCATTACCTCTCTTCCTCGCCCACCACCACTAGCCTCTGTTACTCTCTCATTCGCTCAGGCATTCATCTCTCCCACCACCTCTCTCAACCTCTCCCTATCTCGAAAATGAAAGGAGAAAATGATTTTGGTCTTGTTCAAGGAACGCTAGTTACTGGTATGAGTCAAAGTACACCTGTACTTGTCAAAGTGAGCCTCGTGATAGGCTTTTACACTGTAGTAGAAGAGGCATACGATTGAAAGAGCATGCCTTAAGTCAGACAACTGGGGAAAAGCTTGAGATTCGATTTGATGAAAATTTGAATCCTTTCGGCCTTAATAAAAGCACATATACGAGTTTTGTTGGCCTGCTAACACGCAGAAAGCCTAGCATCTTGATAGATGAGTGGGAAAATGTCGACAATGAGAAAGTAAAGGATCTTATTTGGGACTTTATTCGGTTGACATACAATGTTCCTGACAGTCAGAAGTTGAAAACCCGTTAGTTCTCTAGGTTTTGATGATAACAAACAATTGTAAATGAAATGAACTTAATGATTCAAGTAAATAATTATCAATCAAATCTTGAATCAGTAAGTGTTTTAATATGTCTGTCAAAGACAAACTCGAGTCATGTGTGTTAAAACCTTAGTCAAAATTGCCTTTAGTTTTGAGTTAACCTTAGTTGGCTCAAGTTAAGGCTTTTAAATCGTTTTAAATGAAAAGCATAAACTCGAGTTAACTGTGTATGACTCGAGTTGCCTCGTGAAGACTTAAACTTATCTTTTCAAATTCTTAAGTCTCGCACTCAAATGTCTTTCTCAACAGGTCAAAAGATTTGCCTCGAGTTAATATTGATTCACTTAATTTACTTGTTAGAGTTAGCATTTTTGCACTCAAGTGTCATTTGTTCAAATCTCTTTCAAATGTATTTCTCAAACTTATTTGAGAACAAATGCTATTAACTTGAGTAAGAAAGGATTGACTCGAGTGACCAACGCAATTGAGTATTTTAAGACTAGAGTTAACTCTTTTTCAAATACATCTTGAAGTCACTGTTTGTGAAGCATATTTTTTGACTCAAGTGTTAAAGTCCTAACTCGAGTGAATGGCTCAAGTCAATATTTGTTTTCCTTGAGTCATACTTTACGAAATGATTTCTTCAATTCAAATCTTATGTATCAATCATTTCACTCGAGCACAAAAAGAACCAACTCGAGTCATTAACTCGAGTCAGTTAATGATTAACTCAAGTTACTTTTTCTATTTCTGTAAATCACCATGTCCGTAAAGTTTTAAGTCATTAATTATGATTTCATATCTTCTTATCATCACTCATTGTTGTTCCTAACTATCTTTAATCAGTATATTAATGAGTTTCAAATGATTATGCGGGTGATTAACTCACAAATCTCAAAAAGCATTAATTATGTCAGAAGCATTAAATGTTGTTGCAAAAAATGAGACGCAAACTTGGCAACCATTCTCTGAACAATCAGAAAGCATCCCTGCTATTCTCATTCCTCATTAAATATTGTATCACAATGGGAAAAAGGAATAAAGGAATAACAAATGGCAAAACAACGACGATTATTCTCAGAATCGAAGCGTGTGAGTAACGAATGAGTTCAACAGTCTAACGGCTATATCTATTACTTACAACGAATTCATTGAAGCTTCTCAACGATCATAAATTCCAACCACCAAATATAAGGCGAAGCATTCAATTTGAACCAACTACTAAAACATCTTACGCTCAAACGAATTTATTGCATCTACTGTTTCATTCATTATTGTATAATATCTTTAGATATATTTGTGCTTCAATGATTCTTAATTTACTCGTAAGAGAGTTATTTTCTCGATCAACATTTCGTAAGAAACTCAAGGTAGAGGGACCTTGAGAGTGGGTGTATTGATTACAACTTGTAAGGGGGAGTGAATCCTAGAGAGAGGATTACTCGAGAGTTACAGAGTGTGTAATCAGTCAAAAGAGTTAGTGAAAAACCCAGAGTGTCTGGGGACTGGACGTAGGTCAAGAGTTTAGACCAAACCCGCATAAATCTCTTGTGTCTATTATTCTTTCTTTCTCTGCTATGTTTTTAGTTATCAGGGTTAATCGTAAAATTGTTTTAAATCACCCAATTTACTCCCTCTTAGGTGATATTCTTTCTTTTATTTGGTATGAGAGTTAGAACTTTTGGTTTAGATGGAGAGCACTGCTCCTTCTGGAAAACCGAATTCAGAGTCTTCATTATGGCCTCTGATTATGGGCTTTGGAACTGTTTGAGAAAGAAGATTATTTTCCTTCTAAAGTGGAAGAAGGAGTTCGTGTTCCTAAGGTCAAGGAAGAATTCGATGAAAATGACATAAGGACGATCACATTGAATAGCAAGGCTATTCTCATGTTGCATAGTGCACTAAGCCAGAAAGAGTACGTTCGAATATGCACACTACCTTCAGCAAAAGATATGTGGAAAGCTCTCGAGATTGCTTATGAAGGAACTTCAACATTAAGGAAAATCAAGTTAATACTCTAATGACTGAATATAATTTACTTTGTATGAACTTAGGATAGTCTATTGGTGAGTTTCAACTCAGGTTTACTCACCTGAAAAATCAACTCTCAGCCTTGGGAAAGGATTATGAACAAAGAGCTCAAGTAAGGAAAATTTTAAATATCCTTACCAAGTAGTGGGAAGCTAAGGTCACCGCAATAGAAGAGGCTCATGGAAAGTCCATGCATTCAATGGCTACCTTATTCAGAAGCCTATCCGAGTATGAAGGGGGTAGATGAGGAGCTTCAGTAAAGAGTGTGGATCCTGATGAATTGACATCTTTTGTTGCAGGGCAACCTCTTGGAGACTACTCTTCTCGGCCTTTATTTGCCTTATCCCACCATACCACTTATACATATTGAATAATGTTGATGAAGTTCAAGGCATCATATATGCACATAAAGAAGCTGTGAGGAAAGAAAATAGTAAAAAAAACAAAAACAAAAGTTAATTAGGAAACATAATAGAAACTTTGCAAATTAGTTCAAACAAAGGTCGAGGGAGAAGAATGTGTTTCAGATGCAATAAAATGGTTCACATGTGGTCTTGAGGTTGATGTCATAACTTGGAATTCGTATGTGATCAATGGTTATACATTTTACACGAAGTCCTTAGATGATGAGAGCACCATCCGGAAGAGTGGTGTTATGTTAGAGGTGAATCTATGCACTTCTCAGTTCAAAAGACAAGATGCCTAAATTGGCAGTCATGCCTTATTATGAGGTCATTGAAGAGATTGGGGAGGTGGACAATGTTAAAATTAAATTTCCCATTTTCAAATGCCAGTGAGTTAATGTCAATAATGGTATTTAGATTGATCGACTAGGATTTACAATAGTCGATATCAATAGTGGCGTTATTGTAACATTCTAATTTTTATATTAGGATTTAATTACATGTAAAAAAAAAAATCATGATACATGAATTTGTCATGTAATTATCAAGATAAAAGTGTTTTTATTATTTAAAATATGATTTATTAGAAAGAAATTAGTTAAGATAATATAGAAGGAAAAAAAATATTGGGTCTTTTTACTGTAATTTTTCTCAATAATAATAATTAAAAAGGGCAAACATGCTGCCACTTTTCTTGGGGCGAGGGGAATTAATTCCACAACCTCTCCCTTTGTGTATATATATAAGTGTGTGATGTGTGTGTGTGTGTGTGTGTGTGTGTGTGTGGGGAGTGAGATGAGAGGGAGAGGATGAGCGAGAAAGTGAGGAAAAGAAGGAAAGGAGGAAGAAAAGAAGAGTCTAAAGGATATTTTAAGGTATGTTATTTATTTTATAAGATTATTTAGATAACTAAACTAATTTCTTTTCAACAAACTTTCTTCATAAAAGTTCTTCTCGCGTATTTTCTCTTTCTAATGAGGGTAATATAATACTAATTAGTGAAAATTTTGGGGTTAGAACCTTGGCAAAGTTTTGAATTTTGATAATAGGTGACTATATATTTGTAGAACATGATTAATATATAATTCTAGTTGGTTTAGATTTATTAGTTGGTAGTTGTGGGAATTTAAATTTATTTTTCTATCTAAAAAGATTTAGGATTTATGTCTTATAGGATATTCTTACCAATTAAATAAGGTTCAAGGCAATTATTTAGATTACTAGAAGTATTATTGTAGGTTTAACTGGTTTAGTATTGCTGAATCTTGAACTACACGAAATTATGAGTTGGGATTTGAAATTTAAATTAAAGTTTGATATGATTTTGGTTATGTGGAGGTTTGAAGATTTTATTAAATAAATTGGGTTATGTTTATATATGTTAGTATTAGGTTGAGAAATTGAGATTTGTAATATTAGGTCTTTTATATCTGATTTTAAAATTTATTGGAGGTTATATTGAGGATTAGATTGATTGAATTTGAGGTTTATAATGAATATGAATATTTAGGTGAAAATTATATTGTAGGAAATTGGGTACTTTGGTTAAACTGATGATGTGATATTTTGATGATCATAATTAGTGATAAATAATTTATAAAGGAAGGAAATGAGATTGTAACGATGATTTGAGGAATAAATAAAATTATCAAATCTTTTAAGAAAATTAAATGAGACAATTATAGTTTAATTAATTATTTATTGCAGTATTTTTGTTAATTCTATTAACGTATAATTATATATTTATTTTTAGAATGGACTTGATCTCTCTCGAAGTTTAGTTCTTTTGTCAAGAATTTGAGGTAACCACTTTCTACTTGTTATATGTGTTAATATGTTGTTTGTGAATGTTTTGTGCAATGATTATGAGATTAATATATGGATGTTGATTTAATATGAGTACTTTGAAATGATTATTGAAACAGAAAATTGTGATATTACATGGTTTTGGATAATGCACTTTTGTTATGATTTTTGTAAATTGAAATAGTATTGTTATCTTAATGATTATTGAAACGATGCATTATTTTTATGAATCTTGTTTGGAACTTGTATATACATTCTGAAGATGGAGCAAAATCACCAAGAGGGGGGTGAATTGGGGATTTTTAAAACTTTTTAAAACTGCTCTGTTATAGAACAACAAAATAGAGATGATCAGAGTGCAAAGGGGAAGAGCAAGATATAGAGATTTATACTTTGGTTGGTCCAACCACTTGACTACGTCCGGTCCCGGACTCTCGGGTTTTTCACTATCACAATTGATTACACACTTTGTACTCAAGAGTAATTCTCTCACTAGAACTTACTCCCCTTACAAGTTGCAATCAATGAACCCAATCACCAAGTCCCGGACTTGTGATTCTTTACAATAAATGATTTACAAGTAGAAACTCTCTAAGAGTAGATAAAGATAAACACTAAAGCTTTATATATCAAAAGATACAATAGAGGTGAAAACTGAAGAAAATAAATGTAGACTTGAATGCAATTCGTTTTCAGCAGATGTGTTAGTTTAGAAGACTTGAATGCTGCTCTATTTATATTTATACTAAGAGAGATTAAATGACCGTTGTAATCTTCAATATAACCGTTGCCTTCATTAGACAAGGTTTAGGTTAAGCTTTGGTCTTCTTCTCTCTCTAATCTTCACTTAATCCAGCTGTGCAGAAGTTTAGAGCTGACTTCCTGCAAATTAATCCGTTGGAGTAGTAGGTGCTGGATGTGGAAATCATTCTTTAATTCTTTGTAAGTGTGTGCAGACGGATTACCCAAAAGTATGCACCTTTCTGGGTTTTGCATTTAATGTCGACATCACTTTTTGCTTTTGCTTTAAACCTTCAATAAACATTCTCTAATCCATCCGAAACTCACTACCAAAATGGTTAAATATATCTAGGAATATTAGAGAATAATCATAGGAAGTATTAAGATCAAACAAGAAGGTTTTACAAATTAGTAGAATTTGAAATTCTGAACCAGCGATGAAACCTCGAGGTTTGTTCTTCAAACCTTGAGTTTTTTTGTAGCATGTAAAGTCAATTTAAGTCCAAAACATCAAAACTGGAGGTTTTCAAAACATTAAAAACTTGAGCTCTCGGGTTGGCCAAACCTCGAGGTTTTACGAAACCTCGAGTTTTCATTCAAATATGAAAGCTTTGAGAAATCGCGCCAAGCCAAAACCTAGAGGTTTTCTTGGAAACCTGGAGGTTTTCAAATCGAGAAAAGATGTGTGCTCTCTCGGGTTGCCAAAACCTCAAGGTTTCTCACCAAACCTTGAGTTTTTACTCAAATGTGAAAACCGAGTTTTTGCGCCAAAAAAAAACCTAGAGGTTTCAAAGTAAAAACTAGAGGTTTTGGAAAGGCGGGAAAGCAGATGCTCTGCTTGGACAAACCTCGAGGTTTGTACTCAAACCTCGAGTTTTCACTAAATTGTGACAACTTTGAGAAAACTGGACTGAACTCATAACTGGAGGTTTTCCACAAAACTCGGAGGTTTTCAAGTGTTCAAAACTTAGGAGACTCTCTCGTAAGGCCAAACCTCGAGGTTTTACCAGAAACCTTGAGTTTTGCAATTTCCAGAAAATACCGAGAAGTCTCTATGTGAAGAAACCTCGAGTTTTCTCGAAAACCTGCAGGTTTGCTTGCTTCGAAACCTTAAGTTCCTCCGTAGGCCAAACCTCGAGGTTTTGTTCAAACCTCGAGTTTTTTCTCGACGGTGAGTCTTACAACTTTTGAGAGGAAAACTTCACATCTTGTTTACAATTGTTAAGGCCAAACCTCGAGGTTTCTGTTCAAACCTCGAGTTTTGCTTTGACAGTGAGTTTTACAACTTTTGAGAGGAAAACTTCACATCTTGTTTACAATTGTTAGTAATCATCAAAACCCATAGAGAACTAACACATTCCAAGTAATTGTTTACATGGATTGATGTGGAGTGGTGATGGATATGAAGTGGTGATGAGAGTTGTTGTGTATGAATACCACGTGGTATGTTACCACTTGGTGCACAGTGGACGACTTTGATATTTTTATGGCCCTTGGTATCACCTCTTTCCTTTGTCCAGGTTAAGTGTCAGCCATTGGGACAGAGACACCTTTCTATATTCGAAGGAAAAGAACCCATGGTCCGATATGAGTTCTATAGCCTTTGGCTAGGCTATACCTCATTATTAGAGAGCTTGGTGCAGTCTTGTCATAGAGACTAAACCTATTACGTTACAGCCCATGGGTTCTATCAACGGAATAAGGGTGGGGGTGATAAGGATTGTCAGGGTATCAATCTGTTGCTTGGCATGTTATATATGCGATTCATGATATGAAATTTGATATAGAAATTTTACTACAAAATTGTTGATTTGGGAATTTGTAAAATTATATATCTAGTACTTTGTTATACAAAATATTCCACTTGACATCTCACGAGCACATATTAACATTTATAATGAGCTGGATTGATGGTCACAAACATTTTTCAGGTGATAGTTCTCGGGTTGATCTATCAGGGAAGGCTTCAAAAGCTTAAGCGACTTTTGATAACAATAGTGCTTCCAACTTTTGGGTACATATTGGATTATTGTATATTGCTACTAGTAAGGCTCATTCAGCATTCTTTAGTATATTGAGGTTATTTTGATAATCTCAAAATAAGACTCAGTCAAAAATTTTGGGCCTGGTAATATTCAAAGCTCAAATGTGTGCGTAAAACACTTTAATGAATGTCTTAATCAAGTTAGTAATTAATAATTGTCCTTTAAAATGGATGATGTTACGGTTATGGAGATGGACCTTTTATTATGGCAGACTAGGCGAAACAAATGTTCTATATTACCGATCAGGAAAATAAAATGTGGTCTGTAGCTCTCCAAGGAAAAAGAGTCATTGATATTGATGAAGAAATTCATTCAAATTATAGTATTTATGAGAGTACTCTTTTTTCAAGGGGTCTCCTAGAAATGAACGAAGACGATGAAGTGGATAAAGAACTTGGCATAAGAAATGATCATCATGAAGGCATATAGGAGGATATCCCTTTATAAAAGAGACAATTCATAAGGTAATATTCATATGCAGGTTTCTTTGGGAACTTTAAGATTTTAACTATATTCCTTCATATGTTCTTAAACAATGTCATTGACTATGAAGCTTTTGTTTTTGTTTTTACTATTGTGGCAGGATCTGAAAGGGGCATGTTATATAAATGAGGAATGTTACGTTGTTGGGTGAAAATCTGATCAAGACATAGTGAATTGGGCATGTATGTTCCTTTAGGTGTTGTCTTTGTAACTCATTGTATTTGTAACAGATCTTATTGTATATATTCATTTAGGTGTTGTACTATCATAGTATATCATTAAGAGGTCACATAACTCATAGTGAATAATGTTTGTATTCATTTTCAATAATTCAATTTGTAATTCATAATGGATTGTTTATAGATTGTAGTTTAAAGTACTAGCTTTTAGGTGCTAGATTGGGTGGTGGATGTGTATGATCGGGAAGAAATAGAACAGGTAAAAAATACAAGAAAATTTAGACCAGACGTATTACACAGGAGGTCTAAAAAGTCCTACTTTTAAGACCAGACGAATAAATACGCTGATCTAAAAAGACCGACTTTTAAGACCGGATGTATCTCACAGCAAGTCTAAAATTCAAACCTTCAAGACCGGTTGGGTGTGTTAAATATCTGGTCTTAACATTCTGAATTTCTAGACCTACATGTTGAACACGTCCGATCTTAAAAGTTAGTCTTTTTAGACATATTTATTCATCTGGACCTAACAAAAAATATATAAGGTTTATATAGGGTAGACTTTTAAGACCTAATATTTTTAATGTCTGTTTTAAAAACAATTGTTTAAGACAGGTCTTGCATCTGATCTTAAAAGTGATAGAATTTTAAGATCGTCTGTATCTGGATCGATCGCAGATCCGATCTTACGATGCACTTTTTGCTCGGTCTTAAAAGTCTTTTTTGTACCCTTGTAACTTGCTTCCTACCAAAATTGCAAAGCATATTTTTTGTTTTACTCCAACTCAAGTGGAAATCTTTCAACTCTAAGTTTGTTATCTATAACTCAAGTTCAAAGTTAATTTCTTCTCTTGATTCGGCCATAAGAACTATATCATCAACAGAGAGAGCATGAATTTAGGGATTTCTTCCTAAATAAGCTCAGTAAGAACGTAACGGCTAAAAAAATATTAAACAGGTAAGGGCTCAAATATGATCTTTGATGCAGGCCAATCTTAATTGGAAAGTCCTTCATCTCACCTAGTTATTATTACACTAAGCTACTACTTGCCCTCTCATACATATCTTAATATAGCTTTCATATATGCAACACATAAATCTTTCCTTTCCAATATCTTTTTTAGGCAGTTATCTTAATTTTTGATGTATTATTTAAAAGAAAAAGTTAAACCTCAATTTCCTAACCCATGTATTGTTTCAAATGTTTTTAAAGGTTTAATTATATCATTTTTAATGTAAACATAATTTTTTATGTATTATTTAAATGTAAAAGTTGAGAAATTTTAAATCCCACTTCCTCACCCTTTATGCATAATTTATATTTTGTTGGATATATTTAAATATTTTATTACACAAGAATAATTTAAATTTAAATTTTTTTGGATATATTTAAATATTTTTTATATTTTTTTATACAAATTGAGACTTACATTGATAAGACTGAAAATATATACACAAATCTTCTATTGGACAAATTTAAGAGAATAGTCATCCAACTTCCTGAACTGGAAAAGGACTCAACTACTGCTTGAACCAAAATAAGGATCTGGACCGGTTGAAAAAGACTCAATTGACAACTTGAACAAACAAATCCAATGGCTCTTCCACTTGCACGAATAAAACTCTGAACAGAAAAATAAAAAAGCATATGACAATATGAATGATTTCTATATCGAATAATCTTTTTAAAAGAAAAAGAGTTTATGCCAATTATATGTAGCATAAGTTAAGCACACTAAAACTAAATAAGAAAAAAGTTTATGATCTTTCTTGTACTAGATACCACCTGTCTAGGTTCTTTGCTCTCAGATTCTAAAGATTCAACTTTCTCTAGAGAAACTAGGATTATTGTCCATCCACCAGCATAAACATATAAAAGCCAATAAAAACATGAAATGTGGATTATTCTACAATTTCCTATTGACTTGAATTTAGCAGAGGCAAAAAAGATAATTCTCACTAAATCTAGTAGTATACATTGCCTAAATTCAACTTATATGGTGAATAGATCTAGTAGTATACATTGCCTAAATTCAACTTATATGGAGAATAAAACACTTAAGAAGATAGTTTCTTGTTCAACTCAGTTAAAAATAAATCAGCTCAAATTTCTTTTAACTCCATTGAAGAAAAGAAGTTTAATGCTTCTGGGTAGCAAGTGATAGCTATCTGACTCAAAATTACCTTAGCATCTTACTAAATGAAATATGTAATCTTTAATATAAAACATATTTACCTAATATGATTAGATTAAAGACATTAGTTAATGTGACATATATTTTCTAAAACACCACATTCATCTTCTTTAATTTCATCATTCCTTTTCATTCTTAATTATTGTTGAGAGAACATCAATAGGGTATTAAGAAAATTTTGAAAAATATGAAAAATAGGTCTTACATTTTGGATCAAGATCAACTCTTTAAATATATCTTATATTAAAAGAAAGAGTAATTCTCAGGACCACAAGAAAAAAATAGGATTTATAAATATTCCATATGAACACTAGTTATTTTGCTATTGTTAGTGATTAAAATTAAGATTTATAAATTTTCGTATGGACACTTGTTATTTTGCTATGGTTACTTGTTAAAATGTATATGTACACTTGTAAGTTCAATTATGAAATTGACTTATTGTATATACTGATCTAATTTTTATTCATCAACTAAATTAAAAAATAAAAAATGATACTTATGGCCTTGTTGAGATCTTAATCATTATTATTAAAGACTTTACAATTAGATGAATTTTAAAGACGCCTTATATTTTTCTATAATTTTACTTCTATTCCGTTTTTTCAAACAACGCATGCTTGTGATATAAAATACTTAAATGAAATGAGCTAGTTGAACAAAAGAGACTAATGAAGAGCGTTGCATTGCCAGCAAAAAAAGATACTAATATAATGAAGGGATAATTAATCTGTAGGTCCTTATAGTTTCAACCAATTTTTAATCAGGTCCTTACTTTTATTTGATTTTAATCAAGTTCCTGTAGTAGTTGTTGTTGTTTTTTATTTATCAAGTCCTTGTAATTTCATCTAATTTGTAATCAGGTCCCTATACTTTTTTATTTTTTATTCTATAAATTCTAATGATATTCTCTTATAAATATATAATACAATATTATTAAATATAAATTTATAAATATATTGTATAAATAATAATATTCTATCAAAAAGTAAGTTATTCTAATAATTTTATTTTAATATCTTTCGAAATTTTGACTAAATATATATTTATATTATTTATTTTATAATTATTAAATTTGAATCTTAATAATAAAATATTATATAAATATTTTTTTATTATTTTTTATTTCTTTATATAAAATTTAATATAAAATTTTTTAAAATATTTTATAACGAAAGCAAGACAAAATAATGCAGCAGTAGGAGAGCAATAATATAGGTCGAGCCAATCTCACGCACGTGAATTGAGGGCAGGAAAAGTAGAAACTAAGAAGCCATTTGGAAATTCTGGAACTCACCTGTTTCCGTTGTGGGGAGAGAAAGAAAATCTGAAGAGAAAGTCGCACAAGTCTTGCACGTTGGGGTAGTTTTGTTTGGGATGAGGATTGAGGAGTGAAATTTAGGAAAGATAAATTATTATTACAAAATAATTATGACCTATTATTATTACTTTTTTGTATTGTAATTTTTTTAAAAAAAATAATACATGATTATTTATCATGAAAAAAATTAAATTTTAAAAATAATAGAAAGGTACAGAAAGAATATAAAAAATGTCTAATTTATTCAATTCTTCATTACAAATAATCATGATTGATTATTGGTAAAAACCTCTAAGTTAAAAAATTATTTAGAAAAAAGAATACATTGTATTTTTTAAAAAGGAAGATTCAAAAAAAAAAAAAAAAAAAAAAAAAAAAAACTTAAAAATATTAAAATCTCAAATCAGTTTTGTTTCCTACAATAGATTAGCTATGGATTACACTTGATTAGCAATGTACAACTCATTTTAGTAGTATTTCTTAAAACATTAATACATGATTATTTATCATGAAAGAATTAAATTATAAAAATAATAGAAAGATGTAAAAACTAAAATATAAAACATGTTTAATTTATTCAATATTTTCATGATAAATAATCATGATTCTTGGCTGATTATTATCATGATTATTTGTAAGAACCTCTACGTAACAAATATTATTTAGACAAAACAATTACATGGTCCTTTTTAAAAGGAAAAATTTCAGAAAAATAACTTCAAAGTATAAAAATCCCAAATCACTTTTGTTTCTTTTCCTGGATCAAACTTGGATCCAGTTCTTTCTAACCAGTACAACTAGTTCCCCCATCAACAAGTGACATCAGGATCCACTCATTTAATGCCGTTACGGTCCCAGCTATGGTCATCACTTTCGTCGGAAGGCCTTTGAAATTCTCTTCCTCGACTTCTTGGCAGGAAACTTGATCATCACGGGCTATCCAAATGGATCCATCGACCTCAGCGGCGGCAAACCTGGAGGACAAGCCATAAGACGCTGTTCAAATTGTTGTAGTGATGGAGGTGTTCAACCCCATCAAATGGCGGTGAGGCCATGGCTGACTTGAGTTGGGATACTGTACTCAAGGGCTTCATCGGCGAGTTCTTGCTTGGAAAAACAACGAGAGGCGGAGGGGAGTTGTTTGGTGCGGAGGAGAGAGGAGGATGGAGAAGAGTCTCGGGGCCAATGATTATTCTTCTCAACATTTGTACATTTACAGAAGCCAAAAGGGAGAATTTAGTTTGTTGTTTCGAATATTTAGTGAAATGACTTGCAGGTGAAAGGAGAGAATGCGACAATGGATGAGCTATCGGAGAGGCAAGACAACGGGAGTGCGCTGATAGAAGTGTAGAAAGAGCAGAGTTAGCAGAGGAAAATGACAAATCAACGAATGGGAAGAATACACAATACGGTTACTGTGCTCTGTTCTCATATATATATTAACCAATGTGCAATAGTCTACAGTACATGGATATCTGTGTGTCACTAAGTCAGTTTATATTGAATCCTAGCTAACTTGGTTAGACTAACTAACCCATACAGCTAAGAGCATAACTAATTACTCTAATGTCTCCAATCAAACTAAGGTACATCTGTAACACCCAAATGTTTCTTAAACATAGCAAACGAACGACGAGGAATTAGTTTGGTAAAACCATCTGCAACTTGATGCGAAGAGGGGATATGGCACCCTTGAATATCCCGGCGAATAGCATGATCACAGACAAAGTGCAAGTCTAACTCAAGATGCTTTGTTCAAGCATGAAGAATAGAATTAGCAGTATTCAACTTAGCACTCTAATTATCATAGAACACCCGTCGAACATGAAGCAGATGGACATCTAACTCATGTAGGAGAGACCGGATCCATAAGATTTCACCAATAGTGGAAGCCATGCTACAATATTTAGCTTTAGTACTGGAAAAAGACATAGTAACACGTTTTTTAGAGGACCAAGAGATGATATTACAACCAAAAGAAATGCGATAACTAGTAACACTCTGTGATCTTCAGGATCAGTAGCCCAATCAACATCACAAAAAGCAACAAGAGTGGGACTCAGAAGGTTTTAAAAGTAAACCATGGGTAATGGAACCATCAAGGTAATGAAAAATGTGTTTAACAGCCTTCCAATGTTCCAAATAATGTTCTTACATAAACTAGCAAACCTTACTAACAACAAAACTGATCTCAGGATGGGTGATAGTGGCATATTGAAGAGATCCTAGAATGGTGCAGTAAAGAGAGACATTCCTAACTAATTGAGTCCCTGTCTTGACCAGAACAGTGCCAGACGACATGGGACTAGAATATGGATGGGCCTTGGAAAACCAAGCCTTAGCCAACAACCCACGAATATACATAGCTTGGGAAAGAAAGAAAGAACCATATGAAAGTCTCTTGACTTCAATACCCAGAAAATAGTGTAAGGAGCCAAAGTCCTTGAGTGCACATTTAGCATGTAAGGTTGAAATGAGAGCTGAAATAGTAAGAGGAGAAGTACCTGTGAGTATAATGTCATCAACATATACCAACACATAAGTCACCTCAGATGCAATTTTGTGGATAAAAAGGGACTGGTCATACTAACTATTAGAGAAACCAAATTGGTTTAAAGGAGTGCCAAGGCACTCAAACCAGTCACGAAGAGCCTGCTTAAGACCATACAATGCCTTATCAAGCTTACAAACTAAGGATTTCTAATGAGATTCAAAACTTGGAGGCTGATCCATGTAAACCTCTTCACAAAGAAACACATTAAGAAATGCATTATTCACATCAATCTGTCTAATAGGCCAGTGATGAGCCACAACCAGAGAGAGAATAAGTCAAATGGTCATAGGCTTAATAACAGGGCTAAATGTTTCCTTGAAGTCAAAGCCTTCTTGTTGATGAAAACCCTTAGCCATAAGACGAGCGTTATTCTTTGAAGTACCATTAGGGAATGTCTTCTTCTTAAATACCCATTTACATCCAATAGCAGATATATTAGATGGAAGAGGTACCAGCAGATATTATTGGCCATTAAGGCTGCATACTCAGCATCCATGGCAGATTTCCACTCGAGATAACTAACTGCATGAGAAACATATGTAGGTTCATCAGTAGAAGTATCAACAAGAAGAGCTTGAGGTTTGAAAATACCATTCATAGACCTGGTAACCATCCAAGGAGGGTCAAGAATTGCAACTGAAGAGTCAACACTTGGAGACGATGAAGAGGGAGTGGAACATGTAGTTGAACTAGATTCTACAGTAGAGAAACCATGAGGAAAAAAAGGTGAACCAGCCAAATCAGATTGAAGACAAGGAGATTACCAAGGGGCAACACAGCATCTAATGATCGAGATTTAAGAGATGAGGAACGAACAAGTCTATTGTAGGTATATTCACTTTCATTGAAGACGACATCACAAGAAATATAAATATATCCACAAGGATCCCAACACTAATAGCTTTTATGAACAGGACTATAGCTAATGAAAATACATTGTATAGACTAATACTGCAATTTATGTTTATTGTAAGGGCGTGTGTGGGGAAAACAGAGGCAGCCAAATGTCTATAAGTGATGAAAACCAGGTGCACGGCCAAATAATTGCTGAAAGGGAGAAACTCCTACTAAAACTCATGAAGGCAATCTATTAGTTAGATAAACAACAGTATGAAAAGTCTTTGGCCAAAGAGTAAAGGATAAACCAGTATTTGCTAGGAGAGTGATACAAATTTCAATGATCATGTGATGTTTGCGTTTAGCAACACCATTCTGCTCATGAGTGTAAGGACAGCTCAAATGATCGAAAATACCATGGTCATGAAAAAAGTTACCAATTTTCAAAAATTTAGAACCAGAATCAGATTGAACAGCATGAATAGACACACCAAATTGTAACTCAACCATAGTCTTAAAGTGTATAAAAGTAGAGTAGGCCTCAGATTTACCACGAAGTGGATAAAACCACACATAGCGACTGAAAGCATCAGTAAAGTGTATATAGTACTTACAACCATCAAGAGAGGTATGTGGTGCAAGCCCCCAGATATCGTGTGAATTAGTTGTAATTGCTTTGTATATTGAGTAAGGGAAGTGGGAAAGGGTTGTTTATGAGATTTAGCAACACAATAGGAATTCCAGAAATCAAAAGAGGAATTCTTATCATTAGAAACATTACGCAACTTCATTATTTGAGAAACCACAAGGGAAGATTGATAATTGAATACTTCATACACTACTTTTTGTCTCTTGATTTATAATTTAGGACTCTTTAGCTAATAAATAATGGCTTTTATACTTATTTGGGCTTTGGGCCTTTTATTATATTTTAGCCATTATTTAATAATAAATTTCAGTTTTACATTGCTTCACCATTTTTACCATAACTCTTGAACTAGACATTGGATTTGCCTCATTTTTGTCTCATATTTCAGATGATTCATAGAGCTACAATTTCTATGCAGACATGAAGAGCAAATTCGGACAAGAGGGCGGTCGATTTTGGAGCCAAAGTCATATGTATTTTTGGGCTCGAATTTTGTAATTAAAGCCCATTTTATTTTATTTTCGTTTTGGGCTGACCCATTTCCATTTTAGGTTTAGGTTTAAGTTAGATGGCAGCCACAAACATTCAGTCATTCACATTTTTAGACAGTTTTGAATCAAATACAGAAGTTTTATTTTCTCTCATCTGTTCTTCCTCTGTTCATCGTGTTCTTCGTGTTCATGATGAACTTCTTCATTTCTGCTCGATTTTCGTTCTGCAAATCCATGACTAGCTAAGCTACTGTGATTGACCCATGGATTGAGGATTCCACTATCCAGAGGACTCACGCTTAATCGGTAACCGTCTGACTCGTTTCTTCATTCTTTAATCGGATTCGATTTTTGGATTTAGATTGGGCTTTTGATTAAAAACCCAGATTGACATTTCCCAAGGACGTAGTTCGAACTAGGTTAAAGTATTACTCGTGCAATCGCACGCTGATACGCCACGATTCGAACAAATTCGAGCGATTGTTCAATTGAGGGAATTTCTGGATAAATGCGAGATTTCGGTTTGTCAGTCGATCACAAGTTCGGTTATAACTGTTTTTGTCCGAGGAAGGAAGTGGTGGAATTCGAAATCCTGGGTTAATCCTCTATTAATCTTTTGTTTAATCTGTGTTGTTTCATTTTGTTTCTGCATATTTTCATTTTTTGATCTCTTTGAATCAAAAACCCCGATTTTATCAAGCTGTTCTATTTGTTCAAATTAAAGCGATTGTGAATTCGTGGGAAACGACCCAGTTACATTATACTGCAAATCCTTTTCTAATCTGGTTATTTTGGGAGATTACGGCAAATCTCTGTCAAAGATGGATGACGTACCCTGCTATGCCAAATCCTAAATGAGGAAAACCAACAAAAGAATTAATAAAAGAGCAAGCATTACAATTAATTTGCAACATCGAATGAAGAAGACAATTGACAAGCAGGTGAAGTTGTGAGAAAGGCAGCTGGAGATGGCTTGACATGTTGAAGAGACCGAAGTTGATGAAGGATTTGTCGAAGAGGATAGAGTCAGTTTTGGTATAGCCACGAAAAAGTTCTTTACAAGTTTGTAGATCCTTGATAACATAGACATTAGAAAAGACGACAATAAGAATGTTATTATCAAGACACAGACGATAGATACTCAACAAATTCTTGGAAATGGAGGGAACATGTAAAATATCAGTTAAATGGAGGGCAGACGTAGGAGAAACAGGAATAGAGGAATTGCCAGAACAACTGACTGATAATTCAAAGCCATCACCAACAGAAATAGAACTGTGTTTAACACTATCTAATTTATCAGAAATATTACGATCATCATGAGTCACATGACTCGTACCTCCTAAGTCAAAGTATCAAACAGAATCCACCACAAAATCAGTGGAGACAAGGTGTGCACTCTGGGACTTAGAACCACCTTTGTTGTCTGAACTGGTGAGGGATTGAAACTTATCTTCATAGTGATACCAACAAGATCGTGCTTCATGACCAATAGCTTCTTACAGATCTGACATGAACTAGCATCGAGCGGATGAATAAGTAGAACCAATAGATGAGCAATGAGGCATACCAAGACCACGAGACCGATTCCAGCTACCACAACGACCGCCACAAGGAAAACCACGAGTGTGAACAACATTAGCAGTAATAGGAGTTTCAAAAGAATAGTGATGTCGCTCAAGACAAGTTTTATGAGAGACAAGCATAGCTTCAATCTCATCTACCAAATATGGCTCCTTGCGTGAGGTCATAGAGGTTACAAACAAATCATATTCTTCTACTAAGCCTTCAAGAATCTGATCTATGTAATCCAATTTAGAGATCGGATGGCCAATTACAGCCAAAGAGTCGACCATACCTTTTATCAATTTCAACACATAAGCGTTGATAGACAGATTTTGCAACTTGATAGACTTGAGATGAGTCTTGAGTTGTCGGAGCTTAGCCTTGGTCTAAGAGGTAAAATGAGTCTGAAGCTTCTCCCAAATCTTCAGAGACGACTCACAGCCAATGACGTGAGTGAGAACTCCTTTGGACATCATACAAGTCATCCATGACATGAGAAGATAATCTTGACTCTGCTAGTCAAGAAAAACAGGATTGATCACAAATCCTTCACCGGCATCACCTATGGCGAGATATTGAGCTGGTGGTTTGACATTTTTGTCAATAAATTGTTGCAAATCATGACCTCAGACAATCGTTGAGAATTGTTGCTTCCAAAGGAGATAATTGTGCTCCTCAAGCTTTACTGGGACAAGATGCAAGAAAGTCACGATATCCTTATGCTGAATGGAGTGGTGGATCCAGAACTGTGAGAGGTCTTTGCCATGGAGTCAGATTGCGTCGAAGAAAAAGAAGTGTTTGGCTCTGATGCCATGTAGAAAGAGCAGAGTTAGAAGAGGAAAATGACAAATAATGGGAAGAATACACAAGACGGTTCTTCGTGCTCAGTTCTCATATATATATATATATATATATATATTAACCAATGTGTAAATAGTCTACAGTACATAGATATCTATGTGTCACTAAGTCAGTTTACATTGAATCCTAACTAAGTTGGTTAGACTAACTAACCCATACAACTAAGAGCATAACTAATTACTCTAATAAGACAGACACATCGAGATGGAGGAGAAGATGCAAGCTCGAGTCCACATTAGATGCTTATGCTTATATGCTTATTTATGTGCTTATACCTCTAATTAGAGGTATAAGCAATTTTTTTAATTTTTTTTTAATTTTTTTATATATTGTATTTATTTATATTTAAATCATATGCTGCTTTCTAAGATGTTTTTTGCACCTAGTATCTCAAATTAATTAATTTCCAGTTCTGTATTTGTCTGTAACACCAGTATTATGAAAATTAATTAATTTGAGATACGGGTGCAAAAAATCTCAGAAAAGCAAGATATGATTTAAATCTAAATAAATACAATATATAAAAAAATTAAAAAAATTAAAAAAAATTGCTTATACCTCTAATTATGGGTATAAGCACATAAGCATAAGCACCTAATGTGGATTCATGGAAGCTCTAGGGAGCATCATAAGGAAGGCGAACGATCTCCGCTAAGAACCTTGAAGACCGTGGTGGGTCTTCATAGCTTGAACGTGTTGCCCATATCATGCACAGTTTCAATTGAAGGCAATCATTTCCTCTAGAATATGTGTACCGTAGTAATTACCAGAGAGATCTTATATTATATTGATTATGTTATTTGTTCCCAAATAATTAATGCAAAATAAGATTATAACGGTACTCTTAAATGAATCCTACTTCGTTGTCCCACTTGTTGGAGATTTCTTAATAAACAAGGAGATATAATTTTGTGTCAATTTTAATTTCGTACCTTCATATATTCAATAGATGAATTTGACAAATTTATTTCCCTTCCTAAGTCAAATTATGATTTTGGCCTATTAATTTATCAAGTGTTTTAGAAAGGCATAAGTGCGTGGCACTATAATTTTATATGAGGCTTTACTTTAGTTGATTCCCTAATTTTATAAAATATATTTTTGTACAACTATAATACTGTTGTTCAATAATTATTTTTTGTAATAGTCATTGTTATTTAGAAAATCAAATTTGATATATCAGTATTTAAGAATGCTTTGTCAACCTTTAAAATTTCTATGCTAGCATATTTTTATCGTGTTAAAGTTAAAGGACTAAAAAAATAACTTATAAAATAAAGGCGCTAAGACGAAACCGCGTATGGAATTAAAGTATAAAAGAGAATTTGTGCTTGTAAAATAAATGAATAGATCATGATAGTGTATATTTTTATTAATGCAACTTTCTTAATTCCCAATTAATGCATCTTTCTATTAATGGTACTCAACCAATATTCGTTCCTTAGTTCCTCTTACCATTACATTAATTATTGAAAAATACTTACGTCAAGTTTCTTATATCTATTTCGTCAAATTTTCAAATCACAAGCATGTGACCATGTGTTCTATTTTTGAATTATTGTCATTTAACTATAAACCTATAAAAAAGACATATAATCATACATGATTAGAGAACTTGATGTTAGGGCTGAGCATGGAACTCATAACCCAAAGTGAGCCCGCCCAAAACCCAATGCAATTGGGTCATTTTGAGCCTGCCCAAAAAAGCCCATAACAGGTTGGGTTAAAACCCGCTTATTTAAGACTTAAATGGGCGGGCTATGGGTGCACCTTCGGGCTGCCCAAACCCGGCCATTTAGTTATATATATATATATATATTATTATTAACTATATGGACACTTGGACAATAATACGCCACATTGCCATGAAATACCCATTCCCCATTTCCCCATTTAACCATTCCCCCACTTAGAGTTTGAACATCAAAATTATGTTAGGATAACACTTGTCTAAATTTAGATTTTTTTTGTGTAAATTATGATTATTGAATTTTGAAGATTCATATTTCAGAATTTAGAATGATAAATTTGGGTGAATACTTAATACTTATATATATTTTTCTCCAAAAAAATAAACTTGTCAATTGTAAATGGGTTACCCAAAACCCGGTCCAGCCCGCCCATTTATATGTTAACCATTCAACATGGGTTAGAATGGGTTGAGGTACGGGTATGGGCTAACCCATACCCATTTAAAGTTAAATGGACGGGCTATGGGTTTAGGCATGGCGCCCACCCGCCCATTACTCGCCCTACTTGATGTAATGGATGCAAAGAACTTTAATGTGAGTATGGTTCTTAATTATTTCCTCCTTTGCTTCTCATGGTCCTTAATTATTTCCTCCTTTGCTTCTCTTATTTTTTTAAATGTTCATATACATTACTGAATAGATGACCATGTTGCTTTAAATGATTTTAACAGTAACAGCAGTATGAATAAGTTTCAGTTAAATATAACATTTCATGACATGAAGGTTCTTTCTTTTTATTTTGTGATCACATATATTTTGAAATATAAATATTTAAATAAAATAATATGAGAAGATATTCAGTAAATGTTAATAAACCTCATGATAACATAAATTACCTTATGGAATAATTTAGTAAATCCTTTTCAATTCTAGTGGTATTATTCAAAAATAACAACTACCACCACAATAATATATTATTTGAATTTATACCAAATATTTATCTCCATAATCCCTAAACTTAATATAGACTACTCCTCCTCCACAATCGTCTTCATTCACACGGCCACCAAATTAAAAAGCCTATGCCTTACAAGTGACTTCACAATTTCTTTTTTCCCCTATAAACTGCTTCTTCTTTTGCCTCTTTTTCTTCTATTATTTCTTCCTATGGCTCCATGCTGAATTGACCTCCTCATTCCCTCACACACATGGCACTACTTTAATCAATTCCTTAGTGCTATTTGGACATGCATAAGGTGATACTCGTGAGGACTCCTTAGCAAGTATTCAATTATAGACCTAGTATGGTTAAAAAGGGATCGATACTACCAATCCTATCAGGTGAGAGCATGAATAACAAGGTGGCACCATTCATTTCACCTTTGCAATGTTTTCAACCTTAAATATGTTTTTATTTCAGTTTCTTGGGAAGCAAATTCCAAATTGCTTTATCACTCTAAATACTTCTAAACACATCTTTTGTATTTGTTTAGTTTGAGAACTTATAGTTTCTTGGAGATAATTATCGTGATGATATTTGTTAGTCTGGATATTTCAATTCATACTTCTATGTCCCACTTTCCTGTACTTCATAATAAATTTATGTTGACATATATTTTCTTATTTTTGTCTTTCTTATTAGCGTTATTTTCAAATCCTCCTCCATGGCTTCAAAATATTAAATTGATTTTTTTTCAATAACTTTTTTTATTTTTTATTTTTATATTATTTTCCTTCAAATGTTTTCAAACTTCCCTTTTGTTTTCAAAAATTCAACTGATGTATTTTTATTTATGACAAGTTATCTTTGGGATGTATGGTAGTATGTATATGTCCATATGGAAGGTATATTAATTAGAGGTATATGAGGTGTAACATCCCAATTTTCTAAAGCGTTTTCAAATAGTTTGATCAGAGTAGAGCATCAGAATAATTTAAAAGAGCGAGTATCTGATAAACTTTCACTGTTGGTGTATCTGGTTGCTTTACAGCGGTACAAATTTATTCGAATATTCAAAAATACGCTAATACATATCCAAAAAGAAATTCTCGGGTCGGGTCTTCACCGGTGCCGCTTACCCTTGTCCTCGGTCCTGATCCCTTCGGATCCCGAGGCTATAGCAGAGCTAAGGTTCAATGCCCATTGAACATCGTAGTAATCTGTTAACCTCATGCTTAAATATGACAAAGATATGTATGACAGATATTCATGGCGTTTCAACAACAATCATTACATAAGCACACAAAGCAGATGTATCCCAACCGTACATAAGCAAACAGCGAGATGTATCCCAACAAGTACATAAGCACACGGTAGATGTATCCCAACAAGTACATGAACACACGGCAGATGTATCCCAACAAGTACATGAGCACACAAGAGATGTATCCCATAAGCACACAGCAGATGTAAAGTTATCTATCACATATAAGCATACAATAAGCATCAGAGTTAGTGTTACAGTATGCGAACGTACCTTCATTGATGAATACGATACGTTTTTTGGTCGAAAATGCGTTCACAGATATCCTATGAGGGTAATATCGCATTTATTAATTCACAAACAATATCTTAATCAATATCTTAGTCACAAATGACTATTTTACCCCTAGTGTACTTATTTTTCAATTATTTTCCCTTAAATTTCAGAAAAACGCTGTTGACAGCATTTGGACTGATTTTTCGCCTAACTTTAAAAAATCATAATTAATTCTATAAAAATCGAAACGAGGATCTGTAAGATTCCTCGGAATCCTTAGGATGTATATTTTCAATTAAAAATACTCATTTTCACCCAGATTACACGAATCACTCCCAGTTTTAAAGTTTTGAGCCTCTACCCAGAATTTTTCCAGAAATTCGTAGCCCAATCTTTGAGAATTTTTATCTCACTGTACAGAGCTCATTTTAACATGTTCTTGGCATATTTGAAAATCCCTATATGTCTAATTTAACCATGAATTTTCCCAGAATTTTGTAACTTTATTTTAGATATGAAATTTTGGCATTTTCATCACTGATTCCAGAATTTCCTAAACCGATGAAATTTCGCGTAACTTCGTTACTTTGATGTTTCTCTTCCAAAAATTTTGCTCTATAACTTTCCTCATCATTTTTTTTGAAATAAAGCTAATTTTTAAACTCAGAAAACATGAAATATAACTAATTTTAGAAGATCAAAGATTAAAACAACAATTTAACTAAAAACTCAAAAGCTAGAGCTCAAGAACTTACCTAGAACTTTGCTCCTCCTTTCTCCCAGACTCTCACTCACTCTTTCACTCTTAGAATCAGATTGCTACTTGCTATCTTGGTGTGAGAAAATATGAAGAGCCAAAGTCCCTATTTATAGCAATTTGTGGGTTAACTACCTAACAACTTTTATTCATTTTTAACCCTTGGATTAAACTTAGTTGAGAAGTTTAAATCTCACCCTTACACCTACTCAAAACTGACTTCACACTCCCCTCTCCCCTAGTTAGTTTGTTTCAACTTTTAGTTACCCCAAATGCCAATTTAGTTAGGTACAAGTTGGTGTTTTTATTCAAGATCCATTTCCACTTTTCAAATCTCCATTTTATGGCTTAATTAAAGGTCTTTTTTTTTTAAATTCTTAAATCACTTAAATATGAATCTCAAAAGTTTGTGAAAATCACTTTGGAGATGACCAAGTTCAAGCTTAAATTGTGCTTGTTCATAATATCTACTTATATTTGTTCTATGATCAATGGTTTTCAAGATACAATTTATTTTCTATTGGTTCTCATTTACTTGTGTCTAGAATTTATCCTAATGGTTTTTATCTTACCATTTAATTAATTAACCATTAATCCCTTTATTACCTATGCTTACATCACCTTTACCCCAAAAGTCTCCTTTATCATCATTCAAATTACCCCTAGAGTCTCTACTAATTAAAGCTTTGATTATGACTTGCATGTGGTGTAATTATCATTGTTTAATTAAATTAATTACTCCAATTCAGTTTTTTTTCCTTGCAAGAACCGTATACTCCCTCCTTTTACTCTATTATTTTATGTTTCCATTTCTATTAAATTATTTAGAAAGAATCCTCTCATTGGTTCTTCTATTTTCACATGGATTAAGCTTCTTAATTTTTTTAAGCCCTTAGATTAGCTTTATGAGGTTAAATCTTGGCCCTTGATCTTAGTTGCAATTGTTGACTTTTCAAAGCTTGATTAAAATTTAATTAACTTCTTAATCCAATGCTTAATTGTCCCTTGATTATTGTTTTATTGACTCTTAGAGTAGTTTATGATCATTGGTAATCTATTTTATGCTAATCTAATCCCCTTATTGGCCTTTGATTTTTATTTAGCTTAATACACCTCTAATTGATGACTATTAATATTAATTGTAAATAATTATCTAAATATTCTTATTAGTGTAAATTTAATTGCTCATTAATTGTTGGTAATTGCCCCTTAATTGTTCCAAGCATTTTGATAATTCTTTATGACATTTTACGATGCCTAACAAATTTAAATCATTGGTCACCTATATCCTAAAGAAGAACTACCTAGAAAATAGAATAAACACATCTCAAAATTTGAGACCACATATTCACCTATTTTAAGTAGGCTTTATCTATCAAAATATTGTATTTAAGATAAATAAAAATTTTGGGTATTACATGAGGTATATAAGATATTATATGGGTGAAACGGTTACTTCTCACTATGAGTTATATGGTATATGATATATAAGATATTATACGGGTTAGACGGTTATTTCTCATCATGAGTTATATGGTATATGGTATATAAGATATTATAAGGGTGGGATGGTTATTCCCCACTAGTCTTGGTGTAAGAGTGTTATGACTAAATGTTGGTTGATGAGTGCAACTTATTTTATTTGTTAATAAAGAGTGAGAAAACTTTTATTGTTCTTACCGTATACTATTTTCAATGTGAACGTGCATTTAAACATTTTTACTCCTTTTGTAAAAATTATTATGCGAAAAATTCAGTGCACCTTTTGCTTCCCTTTCGCGCACTTTGTTATTTATGTTTACACTAAGTCAATGGTAGACTTATTCATCTCTCTATTTTTACCCCCAAATAATGCAACTAGTGAGGTAGATCGTAGTTGATATGCTTCATAAACTTATAGAGTATATTGTAATGTATTGATAAGCATTGGGCAATACCGTGATGTCATGACTACTATGGTGGTGTCAAAGTCATTGTGTTTTATAGTAAATGGGATAGTATGTGCATCCCCGGAGTTAATTGTTACGGATTTGTTCTCTCATTGTGATGTTAATATGGAAGTTCAATAAGTATTGTTATTGTTGTGCAAATGTTTGTTGGAGAGTCAGTGTACTTTGTTTAAGGCTTCATAGGTTAAGTAGAATTATTTGGCTTAGCCTATGCGCCGATCACGACTTGGATTTTGGGTCGTGACACTTTTTTTTCCTTAATAAACGAAGGTTCTTTATTTATTTACCTAATCCTGTTAGGAAATATTCTGTATTTATTAGGTATTAATTATGTATTGATTAGGTATTGTGTTAGGAAATATTCTGTATTTATTAGGTATTAATTATGTATTGATTAGGTATTGATTAGGTATTATTCTGTAATTATGTTTAGGGATTCACACGTCTAATTGTCTGTCATTATAATTACGCGTCTGATTACGCGTCTTGTCTCTCTTGTATAAATACACCTCTCTTATACATGAAAGAAGATACTTTCCAGACTATATTTCTCTCTCTTCATCTCTGGTTTAACATGGTATCAGAGCACAGTGCTCGTTTTTAGCGTCAATTTCTAGGTTTCGTCGGTCTACACAGTGAGCTCCGACGGTGTGTAACAGAGAGAGAGGAGAGCAAAAATCGAGTTCATTTTCCGACGTTTCGGGTTTGGTCCTTGTGTGGCCTCGTTACGATTTGCGGTGTAGTCTTTGTTTTTTGTTGGGTTTGGCAGATTTGGCCGTTTTTTATTTGTAATATTCATCATTTGTGTGGATCTGTTGGCATGCATTTGTTATTGCTCGTTTTATTGGCTTCTTTGTAATATTCATCATTTGTGTGGATCTCGATTCCTTGCTATGATCGACTCTAAACCAAGTACCGCAACCGAGCTTGTCCCCTGTTTCAAATAAAATTACTGAACATAAATTGAACTTGACAAATTATTCGGACTGGATCAAAACCATCCGTATGTATTTGCTGAGTATTGAGAAAGAGGGTCATTTGACTGAAGCCTTTCCGACGGATGACTCCAAAATGGCATGGACTCGCGCCGATGCCCGTCTGTTCTTACAGATTCAGAATTCCATCGATGGAGACATCCTTCCTCAGGTTAGTCATTGCAATACGGTTAAGGAGCTTATTGACTACCTGGAGTTCTTGTCTTCCGGAAAGGGAAACATTACTAGGATGCATGAAGTTTGTAAAGGGTTCTACCGAGCCTGACCAACACGGCCGTCCCTTGAAGAGTTTCTACACGAGTTCAAAAAGATGTATGAGGAAATGCTAAGGTTAATGCCACCAACCACCGATCTTCAAGCGCAAATTGATAATATGGAAAACTGGCCATGATGAGTTTCCTTACTGCTCTGGACCCTTCTTATGAGACTATTCGTTCTCAGATCTTGTCCAGCTCTGAACTTCCATCTCTTCAGGATGTGTATTCACGTGTGTTGCGTGCAGCCGACAGTATGGTCCACCCAACCTCTCAATCTAATACCAGTGCTTTAGCTGGTCAGGGCTCGACAAATGCTAGAAATCCGGGTATTTCACGGTCAGGTCCTTCTTACGGAGGTGGTACTTCTGCACCCAAAAACCCTAGTGGTGGGATTATTTGCTACTATTGTAAGGAACCTGGTCATACAAAAAGATATTGTCGTAAGTTGCAACAGAAGCAGCCACGTAGTGGATCTCGCTCATATGGTCCAGATATCCGACAATACTTCGAGGATCCGATCGCACTTGCTACGTGTAACTCGACTCGTGCTTGCTACTTCTTCCTCGAAGTGGATCATCGATTCCGGTGCCACCGATCATATGACAGTAACCATCATTTGTTCTCTTCATATGTACCGTATGCCAACCCGTCGTCCATCACAATTGCAAATGGCTCTTACTCCCGTGTTCAAGGGTTGGGCACTCGTTCACCCTACCCCGTCTCTGTTTCCTTATCATCCGTCCTTAATGTTCCCGATCTTGCTTTTAACCTTTTATCCCCTAGCAAGCTTACTCGCCACTTAAATTGTTTCATCTCACTTTTCCCCGACCATTGTTTAATTCAGATCTTACGACGAAGCGGATTATTGGTAAGGGGTACGAATCGCGGTCATTACTTCCTTGAGGATCGGGTGCCGCGTTCCGTTGCTTGCTCGGTGGTTCTTCTCCTTTTGCCATTCATTGTCGGTTGGGACATGTTCCTTTGTCGTCTTTAAAGAGGTTGTATCCTCAATTTCATCATATGTCTTCCTTAGAGTGTGAGTCGTGTCGTTTGCAAAACATCACCGTGTTCATCCGGCACCTCGCGTCAATAAAAGGGTGCGTCCCCGTTTGATTTAGTTCATTCGATATTTGGGGTCCTTGTCATGTTGAGTCCAAATCTGGTTTTCGGTACTTTGTTACCTTTGTTGATGATTTCTCTCGCACCACCTGGTCGTATGTGATGAAAAATCGTTTGGAGTTGTTTTCTCACTTTAGCAATTTTTGTGCTGAAATCAAAACTCAATTTGGTGTCACTATAAAAACATTACGAAGTGACAATGCTAAAGAATATTGTTCTACCCAATTTCAAAACTATATGCTCCAGAATGGCATGATTCATCAGTCCTCGTGTCCAGATACACCGGCTCAAAATGGTGTTGCTGAAAGAAAAAACCGACACTTATTAGAAGTAGCTCGTGCTCTCATGTTTCAAATGAAAGTTCCAAAACCTTTCTGGGCTGATGTTGTGTCATATCGCCTCGCTTTCTTATTAATCGTATGTCTTCTCCGGTTCTTCGTGGAGATACTCCATACACCACCTTGTTCCCTTCCAAGTCCGTGTTTCCATGGATCCAAAAATCTTTGGGTGTGTTTGCTTTGTTCGTGATGTTCGTCCCATCGTTACCAAACTTGATCCCAAGTCTCTTAAATGTGTCTTTCTTGGATATTCTCGTGTTCGTAAAGGTTATCGGTGCTATTCTCCTACTCTTCGTCGGTACCTTGTGTCTACCGATGTCACATTCCATGAGTCGACCCCGTTCTTTCCAAGATCTTCTCCACCTCCATCCACTAACACCACAGATGGTATTGATGATACCTTAGTTTATGAGGTTCGTTACCACCGGTGCAGCATCCGAGTTGGCCCCCGCTAAACCACCTGTTCATCATGATTATCTAAGCGTCCTAAGGTGAGTAATGACAATCCCTAAGAACCCCCAAGCACCCGCTTTGGCGCTCGATCCAGATTCTCGTTGTCCCCATCCCCGTCTGTGAACAAGAAATAGTGCCTGATTCACCTGTTCCTTCTGATGACTTACCAGTGGCCCTCCGCAAAGGTAAACGTACTTGCGCCCACCCTATTTCCTCTTTTGTTTCCTATAACCATCTTTCCCCTCCATCATGTTCTTTCATAGCCTCCTTAGATTCTATAACGGTTCCTACTAAACTCCAAAGACGCCTTGGCCCATTCTCGGTTGGTGTGCTTCGCTATGAAAGAAGAAATGATGGCCCTTGATAAAAGGTGTACGGAATCTTGTTGATTTGCCTCCCGGTAAGAAGGCTATTGGGTGCAAGTGGGTGTTCACGGTGAAAACCAAAGCTGATGGAACCTTGGAACGTTTGAAGGCTCGACTGGTTGCCAAAGGGTATGCTCAGACCTATGGTATTGACTATGAGGAAACTTTCTCTCCTGTGGCGAAATTGTCTTCTGTTCGACTCTTTATTTCTCTGGCGGCTACTTATGGTTGGGATCTTCATCGTTGGATGTTAAGAATGCCTTCTTAAATGGTGATCTCCTTGAGGAAGTTTACATGGAGCAACCACCTGGTTTTGTTGCTCAGGGGGAACGTGGGAAGGTGTGTCATCTTCAGAAGTCATTATATGGGTTAAAGCAGAGTCCTCGTGCTTGGTTTGACCGGTTTAGCTCTGTAGTTAAGAAGTTTGGTCTCAATCAGAGCAAGTGTGATCATTCAAGTATTTTATCACGGACGGATGTCGGCATGATCCTCCTTGTGGTATATGTTGATGACATTGTTATTACAGGAGCAATATCTCAGAATCTCATCACTAAAGACCTTCCTTAACTCTCGTTCCAAACAAAGGATTTGGGTTCGTTAAAATACTTTCTTGGGATTGAAGTTATGAGAAGCAAGAAAGGGATTTTCTTGACACAGAGGAAATATGTTCTTGATCTTCTAAAGGAAACGGCAAGCTTGGAGCAACACCGAGTAGTCTTCCTATGATTCCTAATCCTTTCTTGGACATGGATGAGAGCATACCATTTGATGCACTACCTGAGGAAGTGAAGAAAAAGGTTGACCCGGAAAAGATCAAGCCGTTTGCCTATCCTGACAGATACCGCAGATTGATTGGAAAATTGAATTATCTTACAGTGACCCGTCCTGATGTGACCTTCCCAGTTAGTGTGCTCAGCCAATTCATGTAGCACCAACAATTGCTCAACGGGAAGCACGGAACATGTCTTACACTACTTGAAGAGTTCACCGGGTCGTGGCATGCTCTATGAAAATCACGGCCATACCGAGATAGAGTGTTTTTGTGATGCGATTATGCGGGGTGAAGGCTACCAGGAGATCCACTACAGATACCGTGTGTTTGTGGGTGGAAATTTAGTGTCCCTGGAGGAGTAAGAAGCAAAATGTGGCTTCACTATCCGGTCAGAAGCCGAATATAGGGCTATGTCTCAATCAACAAAGGAAATTGTCCGGGTTCATCACCGATGAAGGAGATTGGTATTACCACGTCTCGCTCGCGAAATTGTGGTGTGACAACAAAGTCGCTTTACACATAGCCTCAAATTCAAGTGTTCCATGAACGGACAAAACACATTGAGATCGATTGTCACTTTGTGCGTGATAAAATCAAGGAAAACTTCATTTCTACAGACATGTGAGGTCTAGCGATCAATTGGCCAATTTATCGACTAAAGCCCTAAATGGAACTCGAGTTGATTATTCGTGTAACAAGTTGGGCATGATCAATATCTATGCTCCAACTTGAGAGGGAGTGTTAGGAAATATTTTGTATTTATTAGGTATTAATTATGTATTGATTAGGTATTGTGTTAGGGAAATATTATTAGGTATTAATTATTATTGATTAGGTATTAATTATTATGTTTAGGGATTAGGTCATTATAATTAGGTATTATTCTCTCTTGTATAAAATTATGTTTATGGATTCACACGTCTAATTCTCTCTCTTCATCATCTCTACGGTTTATCCAAATTACGTTGTAGCAATAGTTAGCCTTGTCGGTCATGAAGGCGTTTTCTCTTGTCTCTGGGTGCTTGTATAAATAAGCATCCATTATACATGAAAGAATATACTTTTGGACATGCTTTATTATGGTGTTTCTCTCTCCATTTCTCTAAGACCATGACCACATTCGAGAGCCAAGTTTTAACATGAATCCGGCTGCAACGACGTCCGGCGAAGACGTCCTGGTTTTGTCTTAAGAAATTGATCAATCACGCTTTTACATCTGCGTCCATGTCTCTGCCGACTTTAGTTGTCTTGGAGGGATCCGTCCCAAGGATTAATTCCTCCGGCTCCCCCTTCCCGGCTACGGGCGTGGGTTTTCGGTTCACGGAGGTCCGGCTCTACCATATTAATCGACTGCAGGGGCCGCCCCTCATTTCTAACATCGGTCATAACCTCGTTGGTTCGGAGCCGCGGTAGGGATGACGGTCCTTCCTCCTCGACTCGGAGAGTCTCAAAGTAACATTGCCGTGATACTTTCTGATCTCCGGACACTTTGACCACCTGATTCTTATCATTGATCATCTTCAATTTCTGGTGCTTAGTAGACGCCAGCATGTCCTAATTCTGTATAGTGGGTCGGCCCAATATAATATTGTAGGGAGAGCGGAAGTCGGCCACTACGAACCTTACCGGTTCTGACTTGAAAGCTTCCTTGGTTCCCAATGTTAACCTGAGGTCAATATATCCTTTTGGGAAGGAACGCTCTCCATTAAACCCGATTAGGGTGGATTTGCACGGCTTTAGGTCTTCAACATCGAGGTGCATCCTCCGGTATGCGTCCGGCTTATGTCGGCCGAGCTCCCCGCATCCACGAAGATCCGTTTGACCCGCAATTTACAACTATCCCGGTGATGACCAATCCATCTTGGTGGCCGGAATAACCTCCTTGAGCTCCTCGTCCGTGAAGACTAATGGGGGTGGTTTCAGTTTTGATGAGTTGCCTTTAAACTTGGGTACATCTTTTTTTGTCAGCACCTCCCGAAGGTATTTTTTACGCTGGCTTATAGTATCTCCACCTCCTCCGAACCCGCCACTGATCCCGTTGCACTGGAGATCAGTCTCTGGGAAACCATCGGCAAGGCCGGTTTTCCGTTTCTTCTCGCTTCCCGAGCGTCCGTAGCCGGACTCCGCTTCGGCGGCTACTATTCCGCCCGCTTGTTTTGCCTTGAGTTTTGATGACGTATTGGCGCAGTTTCCCTTCTCTCACAAACTTTTCGATAGCATCCCTGAGTTCATAACATTCGTCGGTGGTATGACCGGAGCAGTCGTGGAAAGTGCAAAATTTGCCCCGATCTGTATTGGATCGGTTTCTGGGAGGCCTCGGCTTGGTCACCCTTTTCATCTCGGCCCGGGCTACCTCCTTCCACAGCATATCTACGAACGCTTTATTAAAAGACATTCAAGGGAGTGTAGTTGCCGTATTTCGCCTTATTGTCCATCCTCTCTTGTCGGGGTCGGCTCTCTCTCATTTAAATTATTTTAAATCGCATCTAAGCGGGGTTCTGCCTTGTGCTTGTCCGTCAGATCCCTCCTTTCGAGCGATGAATTCCTAGTCTTCTCAGGTTCATCGGCATTGGCAATTTCCATTTGCTCGACATCTAGGTACTTCTTTGCTTCGGTATAGAATTCAGTCAATGAATATACTCGATTCTTGCGGATGTCCGGCCGGGCGTGTCGTTGGGTCCAGACCGTTGACGAGGCAATGTACATGGACCTCTTTGGATAATGAGCATACCGCATTGCCGTATCTCCGAACCGATCTAGGTACTTCGCAACGTCTCGCCTTTCTTTTGTTTTACTTTACTCAACGTGAATTGAGATTTTGGTTGTTTCTTTCTGGTGGCAAAGTGCAATTCAAACTTACACCCGAGGTCTTCAAAGTTCGAATGGAATTATTGGGTAATGAACTCAACCATTTGTGGGCCGGTCCGGTTAACGTGGCCGAGAGAGCCTTAAGATGACCGGACCTTCTATTGACTCGACCCACATCAACTTTTCAAATATCTCCGGTGGTGACGTGGATCCTGGGTCCCATCGTACTTGGGGAGATCGGCTAGGTCGAAATTCTTCGGGTAGGGGGCCGTGGCCGTTGCACGGGAGAATGGGGTCCCACCTGCGCCAGCCAAGTACTTCATCTTATACTGCCGTGGGGATCCTCGTGTCTGAGGCGTCGTGGTTGCCTCGCGAAGCTCATTTGAGTCCTGATCACGGTCTCGGTTTTCATGGTCTTTATAACCGTCATGGCGGTCTTCTCGGCGTCGGTCTTCCGCATCCTGGATCCGAAATGGTCTCTCCTTGTTCCTTCTGGGGGTCGGCTGGCGTTCTCGCTCCTTTCTAGCTTCCCCCTCATTCCTGTCACGGGGCCGCCGATTTGACTCTGGGCTGGTACGCGGACTACTGCTATCCAGGCGTACAACCTCCTTCCCCTTACGAGGGCTTCTCCGGGTTCGCGTTGAAACGGGTTTTCAAGCTTTTCCTCAATCATCAATTCCGAGCATGAAAATCCTCTTTCCATTGGAGGTGATCTAGTTTTTCCTTGTTTTCGAACCTCCGAAGCATCGACTCTTGGGTTCTCCTTAAAATGTGGACGTCGGTGTCTAGTACCTGAGCGTCCGGAGCCGGGGCCGTGTGGGCTTGGACTCTTGGCGGCCCCTCTTGCGAAGATTCGTCGATGGAAGGAGATGTGCTCTCCGTGTCAGCAACGTGTCCCTCTAGAGTCTTTCCTCGTGGAGGTTGATCATGAGTCTGCGGTTGACTCGGTCCGGCCTGAGGTTGATTTGGAGGTAAAATGCTTTCATCATTCGGCCGGTCCGATCGCTGGCTTTGCCTGTGGCTTTTGGTGTTGGCCATTAGTGGTCACAGGGATAGAAATTTAAGGTCCCCACGGTCGGCGCCAATGTTCTGGTATAGAACACAGATGTCCTGCCAAGGGCTGGTATATTGATCTTGGATGGATAGGCTCTGCCTGAATATCTATGAAGGAGATAACCAGGAGAGCGTGGGATCACCATACACGACAAAGGGGTGGTGTGCACACGACAAAGGGGTGGTGTGTGTGCACAGTGAGACTGTATGTAAATAGTCTAGGTTAGAATGTGTGCACCTTGTTACCTGTCCTCTTTATTTATAGAGGTGTCTGGTGCGATATCCGGGGCACGCCACTAATGGCGGGCCATTAATGGGGCGGATATCCGGAATACGCCATTAATGGGACGTGTCATTAATGGGGCGGATATCTGGGTACGCCATTAATGGGACGTGTCATTAATGGGGCGAGTATCTCGGTAGGCCGTTACGATAGGGGTGGATCTTGCCTAGCCGATATTTCCGGATCTCCTGCTATGATTAGCGGATTATGCCTCCTGGCTCCGCTTGGGCCGTGCTATGGACTTGAGGCTTTTGGGCCGGTCCGTAACAAATAGTTTTGTACCCCTTGAGGCCATTAATCATGCTGTTATCGGCACCAATGGCCAAATCAATCTTTGAAACCTTAGCTTTCATTAACATAATTTATGCCAATGTGCAGGCACTCCCCCTGGTGTTGGTCCTGTGAAGCCAGGTCAGAAGGTTACAGCAGGAATTACAGGCCTTGTGGACACACACTTCAATGTCGAGAAAAGAAAAAGGGTTGGCAATCCTTAATTTGAGGTCATGATTATTCATTACGCATTGTGGTTTTTTATTTTAGGCTCTTGCATTATTAGGAGATTGTAAGGCAATAAGCCACTTGTCAGTTTGTGTTCTATATATGGATGTTGAATCAGTACAATCAATCCAAGTGGTAAAGTTGTTTCTACTGCAAACTTTTTTTTTTTTTTTTTTTTTTTTTTTTTTTTTTTTTTTTTTTTTTTTTTTTGCATATCTTTCTCTCCAAACCGTATACAGATTAAATTGAGAACCGTCTTTTTATATTTAAATGTAAAATTAAAATATTATTCTCTCTATTATTTACACAAAAGAAGTATAAATACATTCTCAGATTGTTAGGTATTTGTTTGTATCAGAAGAGCCTGAGTATGCTGTGTCGGACACTTCATATGATCATGGCAATGATGGCTCCTAAAGCAGGGGACCAAAGTTTGCCTCAATATCCTGTTTCATGAATGATACTACTATGATAACAAATCATGCTTTATTAGGATTTAGGTTTTCAGGTTTGAGAGCGACCAGAATCCGCCGTTCCTAAGGTTAGAGTTAGAGTTGAAGAATTTTTTGAAACTTTTCACCGAAAAAAAAAAATTTGGAAGAAAAGAAAATGAAAGGGGAGAAAAAAATTGGAGAGAAAATGCTATTATTCAACCATTTTAGATGGAAAAAAGAAAACACGGAGGAAATAAAATGAGTATATATGTGTGAGATGAGTTTTGTTTTGATTCATATGAATAAGGACTTTTGGGATTATAGACGGATCTCAAACAAGTTTAATTGACTAGAGCCCGTGATTCTTAAAGTTTTTTTTTTTTTTTTTTTTTTTTTTTTTGCCAAAGCCATCCTTAATTAACTAAGTGGATGTTGATAAAATAAAAGGTTTTTGAAAAATGAGGATTTAAACTTAATTAATTTTTAAAAATAATATTTACACTAAAAGGACCACTCTTAAGTTCCTTCGAGATAGTAGTAGTTGGTTATATATGATATACTTGTGAGAAAAATAATTGTTCACATTCTAACCCTATTTGACATTGAGATATAATCCAGGTTATTTAATCTGGACCAGACCGACTAGTTTAACTCGTAAAGTAGTGAATTGGTCCAGTTCATATATCAACCTGATTCAATTGTTTTTTTTTTTTTTTCATATTAATAACCCTTCTCTATTTTAGAATTTCATATTCAAATAATGATGGGAAAATCTCTATTGTATTCGATTTATTGTATTTTAGGAATCTTTGATTTGTAGGAATTAGGAATAATAATAGTCATTATTAGTCATATATGTTTGCCATTACTATTGAGTTATCGCCTAGTTTCATAATGAGTCATTATGACTTATAATGACTATTAATGACAAATCATGGATTCCTTTGATCAAATAATGATGGGGAAAGTGAGCAAGAAAGTTGATCAAAATAATATTGATATTAGGGAATGAAACGCGTTGGAACTTGAAACAAAGCAAAGTGGTCTTCACGGGTTGGGTTTCTCTCATTATCACTTTCTCATTATCCCTCATCATCTCTAAATCATACCCATTCAATCAATCACAATACCACTTTAACCTTTCTCTCACCTTCCCAATCAATGGTCCAAATGATGCTAATGAGAAAAAATGAGAAAGAGGATTATGTGAGTATCCTCTTCCGGTCTTCACACCCCTGCCGTGACGAACACAGCACAGTCCTACCATTATTAAGTTGGAGCGAAAATAATTTCTTGTAATACGATTTCACATTTAATACGTGTGTAGCTTCCTCAACCAGTCAAGCTCTAGGCTTGCCGGATTCAAAAGGAAAAAGAAAAACATTTAATACGTCACTCATATGATTTCGCCTTTTAATTTCACTCGTCTAATGCTCTTTTTAATAGTATCATCCCTAATGCAGATATTTTCTTCGAAACTTAATTCGAGATTTAGAAGGATCGTCTTAAATGATTTGACCAACTTTTCGTTGGTAATTTCCAGGTATGAGCTCTATTACTCTTCTGAGAGCACCGAAAAACAAAATAGGTAATTTTGAATCAAACCGCGTGAGCCATACAAGAGAGAGATTCATGGTCATTAAATTCAGCAAGCAGCAGCTTCTTCCCTATATAGCTCTCACCCCTCACCTCCTTCATCCATTCCCCCATCAATGGCCACCAATGGCAATGACAAGCCCAATCTCAATCCCTTGGGCGCCAATAATGGCTATACATTCACCGTCAACACCCTCCTCACCATCACCTTCGTCTTCTTCTTCCTCATCATCCTCCTCATTTTCCTCCACTTCTACGCCCGCTGGTTCCACCGCCGTGCTCTCCGCCAGCGCCGCCGTCCATACATTCTCTTCTACGTTGACTCCGATGCCACCCCACCCACCGGTCTCGATCCCTCTGTCATTCAGTCTCTCCCAGTCTTCGTTTATTCCGCCCACTCCCACCCCATGGAATGCGCCGTTTGCTTGTCCGATTTCGAAGATAACGAATCGGGTCGGGTATTGCCCAAATGCAACCACACTTTTCACGTCGAATGCATCGATATGTGGTTCCAATCCCACTCAACTTGCCCACTCTGTAGATCTTTGGTTGAGCCCGTCGTCCCGCCCGGGGACCGATCCGGATCGGAAGTGGTGATCGATGTGTGCGAACTGGATTGAGTTCAGGGTGTCATCAGGATGCAGAAGAAGAGAACCGAAGTGGCCGGGCGCTCTGTTCTTCCTCGTCTTTGATTGCGTTGACGCGGAAGCCGTCGTCGTGGGTGTGGCAGTTGACGTGCCGTTGAGCAGAAGCTTCGGGAGAGACGCGGAGGGGTCGACGGCTCGTTTAGGTCCCCGGGGAGTCGTTTGCTATCGTTCAAGAGAATACTGAGCAGAGAGAGGAAGTTAAATCCTTCGTCCCCATCATCGGAAAACTGTGCCGTTGGATGCAGCTCCGTCTGTCACCGAGAATCCGAGATAGAGACGACTCAATGAGTTGACTCGGATACGCATTGGAATCCTGGAGTGATTGTGCTTAGCGGGGATTGATATCATAAGAATATCTGATAGGATGATGGGTGTCGTAAATATAAGATAAAGGAAATATTTTTTTTTTTTTTTTTTTTAGTGAAATTAAACAAGTTAAATAAATTATTTAATTATGTATTTTTAGATTATAGTAGTATATGTTTATAAATTATGGAAAATGGTATGAGAAAAAATAATAAATATAAATATTTTAAAATAATTTAATTATATTGTGTAATATCTTCATAAAAGTTAATTTTATCGTATATTGAAGACAAAAAGAAAGGAGTACTCTACAAAATTATACCAATCGCCTTACGTCATATAAAAATTAGGGAGTCTGATTTTTTTCCTTACATGTTTTAGATGCTTTTTTCGTTTTCTTTTAATATTTGTAAATTGTGATCATAAAATAAAATGGAGTCAATCGAAAAGGGTCCACACTAAACAGTAAACACGTCCATGACTTTCCTTTCATTTGTTAATCATATCATATGTCCCCTTTCATCTTTAAATCACATTCACATCGCATCAACTTTTCACTTCATCATCTTTACTGGTCCTATTTATAAATCTACTTTAACCAAAAAATTTAGCCCTTTTTATAAATTCATTTTAACCAAATAAATGAGATTGTGACAATTTTGCCTATAACCAAATAAATGAGATTTGACAATAAATTTTGCCCATTCATAATCATTTGTTCCATAATTGAGATACTTACCTCTCTTTGGTATGTGAAATTTGGTCAAACTGGACTTATAAATACTATTTATTAAATAGGACCAGAGTGATATACGCTTTCATACACTGCAAACTGCAAAGCCTTGCTTATTACAAATCATTCTCTTATAAACATGATTTTATTTTACTCAAAGTAACTTGGTCTAGTGGTAAATAAGCTAGATCACAAAGTGAGAGGATTATGATTCAATTCCCATCTTCAAACAGACCCTAGGATAGACACATACGGATTGCAAAGCTTCAATTTGAATTGGTTAGTAGTTCGAATATCAGGTGACTCTTTAGCAAAATATATGTATATATATCAGGTGACTCAGAGGATTATAGAAAGAAAAAAAAAACATAATTTTTTTATTCCTATAGATTAAACTCTTGATTTTGTTTTGAGAGTATTGAATCACTTCTATTTAGCCCTATTACTATTTACCACTTTGATCCTATTTATAAGTCTAAATTAACTGACTCTCACATAATAAGGAGAGTTTATTAACTAACTAATTATAGGCTAAATTTTCAATTTTATCCTTATCTATGATTAGTTCCAAAAGTCAGCATGGACAAATTCTTTTTGTTTATTGCAATTGATAGGAGGAAAAAACATATATTACTCTGAAACTGCACTTATAATAAGGACTTTTTTTTTGTCAAAATGGATTTATAAATAAGACCAGAATGGTATAAGAATACTTTAATGTCATCTTGGGAACAAGTTTCTGGCTGAATCAAGCTACTGAGCAAGAATTATCATTTCATTGAATATAATACATATTTGTTTACAAGGTCACATGAGTACATAGATATATTAATATTCACAAGGTGGGTTATTGCCATACAAAATTGCAACATTCACTTATTATTATCTAGCAAGGAACTAAAGAATTAATTATTCACATCATCAGACAAATTACAAAATACAAATCAATTCCCAATATATATATCAATAAAAATATATAATGGCCATAACATTATTGTCCCTATAAACTAAAATAAACAAAGTTTAGATACCAACATCAAAAGGCACACCGGTTTCAGGCAACCATGTGTCACCAGCAAGAAGTCCAGCAACAGTAAACTGTTGTGTATCATTCTGGCTCGTCAAGACATGAAAACCAGACCATTGCACCCTATCTTTTGTTGAAGAACCATTTCCACAGTTCATATATTCCCCAAAATACAACGTATCTTGAGCAAAATCACTATCATGCCATCTAGACCAACCCAATGGATTCACCAACCCTTCAATGTAGCTTTTCATGACAACCACCCGTGCATATTTCTTCCATGGCCGACCCAAATAGGTTTCGTACGCCTTTACCACTTGTCTGAGATCCGGCGTGGCTTGAATTTGAGAGTTGATTATAGATATTCCGGTGTTCTGAAACGGGTCATCTCGTCCTTGAGCCGTGATCATGTTTGCTTGTCCTTGTAAGGGCTTTCTTACGAGAATAGTGCAATTTTGTAGGACTACAGCAGCATTACCCCAAATGAAATCCACTGTGCCAAAAATTCTACATTCTCTATAGAATTGACGTTGCGCATGAGCCATTAGTGTGTCTTGATAACCTTCAATGGAGCATCGGTAGAAGACCGAGAGGTCGGACGCTGATCGGAGCGCCACGGCTTGACCTTTCTCTGGACCGGCCGTGTTTCTAAAAGTGATATCTCTTGCAATGAAATGAGCGCCATCTATACCTAAAATTTTATAATTTTAAAATGAGTTAGTTGATAGATATATATATATAAACTCACCAACGTGTCAATATATTAATATACTTAATATAATCTACAACAAATCGCACTATTTACACATAGCATATCCTTAATTATCCTTATTTTTGTTTAGTTGGCAAGCTAAATGTTTGCAAGCGTGGTTTGAACTCACAAGTTATGCTAGCATAAGGCAACCAACACGCTACTACACCACAAGGGTGTTGCAGCATATCCTAAATGCTCCCTTGTTTCCTAAATGTACAAGCTAGATACTAATTTATAGATATTAAGTAGATATCCTAAGTTGGTTATATCTACGAAAATGTTGATTTTCCTAAAATGCCTCTTTAATCATTTGTGTTGGAAACTATTTTCTCGATGGCAAAGCCCCTTGATATGTGAAATTAACAAGGAGGGTTTATTAAAAAAGTTGTAAATTTGCAAGATAAATTAAATTGAGTTATTAAATTCAGAAATAAACAAAACTCTTCTATTAGCTTTTATATTTAACACCAGAGAAAATAATAAATATCGTGACTTATTTCTAAAGATGAATTCTTTTAAAAAAGTTATATTTAATTATCTTAGTAAAACATGTTAATGAATACTCAAAAAAAGAGTTTAATTTAAATATCAGAGAAAAATCTTAGTTAAATGACTAACCTGCTGTTGCAGACATAGAGGGGGTAATTCCATCTTTAACGCTTTTATTACCAGTTATAATGGTAAGTTTCATTCCATCACCAACAATCATGAGATTTTCATTTTCCTTAACAACTTGAATATTTTCTTCATAAATCCCTTTCTTCACTCGTATCACAAACCTCGTCTTCACTGTTCTCGTTGAAGCTTCATCAATGGCAGCTTGCACCGTGTTAAAATGGCCCGTACCATCTTGAGCCACCACAATATTTGCCTTCAAAGAAGATGAACTCAAGCTCAACAACCTCCTGTGCTTCCCAGAAAACCAACTTGGAAACCCACGTGCTTTTCTCTCTGTGTTATTATTCTCCTGCTTCATAATCTCACCGTTCACGGCTAACACATTGCTTATCATCTTCCTAACTTTGTGGTTCGCATTATTTTGAGCTGTGAATTCTCCAACTCCAAGCTGCGACGCAGTGCTATGGCAGGTTTCGATGTTTGTGAGGGCAGTACTGAGCCATGTTTGTACATCTAATAAGGAGGAAGAAGAAGTATGTAGGGTTTGAAGGGTTTGGTTTAGATGGAAGATGGTGTTATCGTAGAGCTTTAAACAATCATTGAACACACATTTTTGCGTTGAGGTCACAAATTTTGGGCCATATTCTTGTGATTCCTTATGCATAGCTTGAGCTTGTTCCATGGCTAACTGAACCAGCATTTTTTTGTACTCGGACCGGTGGTTCGTTCTGAACCAGTGGTGCTTGTTGCTCATGTGGTATTTGCATGGTTCAGGATGAGGAGTTTGGTTGCACCAAAAGTCTATGGACGAAGATGATGTTCTCGAAGAAGAATATGATGATGATATTGAGAAAAGATAAGAAATAGAGGTGAGTGAGAAGAATAGCTTAACAATGAATGATGCCATATTAATTATGTGTTGATGTGGTTTTTGTTTGGGGGGATTTTAAATAACGGATTTTAGTGTTCACATTAGATTTATATATAGGCTACATATAAAGGGTGTTTGGTTGAGGAGTGTGATGAAGGATATGTGTCGGCTGAATTAAATAAAGTCAACAATGACGACAGAGATATGTAATAGGAATGCTACCATTAGAGATATTGAAAATAAATTAATTAAAAATGTGTTGCAAATAAGATTCAATAAAAATATTTAAGAAAAATACTTATATCAAGTTTTTTATATCTATTTTTTCAAGTTCTCCAATCACATATGACCATATTTCTATTTTTGAATTATTATCATTTAATATAAACCCATATAAAAAAAAAATAGGATACATGTTCACATGTGATTAAAAAACTTGACGAAATAGATATAAGGAACTTGATATAAGTATAGTCCTATGGTAAAGCAAATGCATATTTTATGAAAAATAATCTCCAACTATTAAGTCCAATATTATATTTGAATAGAAATTTTGAAGTAATTCCTTACTAATATGTATCTATGTTTAAAACTTGTTATTTATTCTGAAAGCTAATTCATCTCACCATCAAAGGTGCACATTTGATCCTCTAGCTTTATATACAATATTTTAGTTTGCATCATTAATTTTACAAAGTATGTTTTCAATCCTCTAATCCTAACACCTTTAATCTCAAATGATCATTTTTATGTCAATTATTTTTATTTAAAAAATAAACTTAATATATCAATATTTTTGAATGTTTTGTCGACATTTAAAATTCCAATCTCAACATTTTTTTTGTTAATGAAACTAATGATATTAGGGTTAGAACTTACATGAAGAAAAAAAGACACTTTAAAAAATTATGAGAGACCAAAATGAAACTTTATATGAAGTTAAAGTATAAAAAATGCTTTAAAGAGCTTGGCTCCCCTCCCTACATGTCCGTGGTTGAACCCCCCCTCCCCTACTATGTGTATAAAAAAAAAATAGTATAGAAAATACACTTTTTACTTTCATAAATCATAAAATATTTATGGGCGTCATACGTCGGAACGTATATCAATTTATGACAAAAATAAAGAGCGTATATTAAAAATTCCCAACTTATCGGAAAAAGGCTAATAGGTAAGCACACAAATAGTGCTTCTCAAGATAGAGGTAGGAATCAAAGGAGTAATTAAGAAATTAATTAATTCAATAAATCTGTATATATTAATGGAATCTATACTTGGCGGCTTTTTTTTTTTTTTTTTTTTTTTTTTTTTTTTGTTCAATATACTTGGCGGCTTAACTAAAGGGAAAGAATTAGACTATACAGTTAACGGTAGAAGCGTATGAATATATATTTGGTCGTCTCTACAATATTTCACAATAATTAAGAAACCCTATAAAAACTTGTTCAATACACAACTAATTTTTTACTTTCATAAATCATAAAATATTTATGGATGCGCTTTCTTCACACATAGAAAATTAGGGCCATCCCCATGTGCATGTAGTTTATAGGGTAAATATATCATAACTTGCTTAATTTGTAGTTGACATCTTATAATAAGGACCGGGGATACTTCAAACTTGCTTAATTTGTTGAATATATCATAATTTGGTAACTCTCTCACCGTATGGGGATATTTACGTCTTTGATATTTGAACACACACACATATATCCATTGGAATATCATAGAGATAACTTGTTTGATGTTTTCATGAATTACAACTTTTGCTATTTGAAGGGCATGTTTGGATGATTTAGATATATTTTTATAGGAAAAAAATCCTAGTGTACCGTTTGACAATTTTTTTGAAATAAAAGTTTTAATTTGTTCACATCTATTCATGCGAAACATTCATGAGTGATGTTCAAGGATCAAGTAATAGTTCTTAAACTGGCAGAATCATGTGCTCATTCCAAAAACTACAATAAATAAAGGGAGAAAGATATCTGATGACTACCAAAATATGAGAATGTCAAAATGTCCTTTAAATAGTTTAATTTCTTTGAAATCTTTAGGAGCTATTGTAGAATTAAGTTTTAGTAGAATACCAAAATCCCCTAAATTAAATTAATTAGCACTATGTAATATGATGAATTTTGGGCCTAGAGAGTTGGGGATAAGCCTGTATGAGGAAGACGACTAAGCCTAGTTTGGGAAGAGTCTCAAGATTTTTGAGAGATAGAAAACCTCTCAGGAACTGTGGTACAGCCATACTGGGCAGAGGACCCACGTTGTGTAGGCCATAGGAATAAATTGTCAGTGCAGAAGGGCACAAAATGCTTATATGATGTCATTGGGTTGGTAGGAAGATCCCACCCAACTATGTTATAAGGTATGGCACGATTGGTTGAGCAAAATGTATGGTATAAGGGTGCATATGACATTTTTGAGGCAGACATTTGTACCCTGCATTTGTGAGGAAATGACACCGGTATGTGAAGACTGACACATACACTCAAGACGAATGTCATTTGGCAAGTATTTGGTACATGTGCTGCAATCCTAAGTAAAACCCACGTAGGATCCCGAGCAAGCACCAATAAAGTAACTTTAATAAAGTAAGTTATGATGACTAATGATGACACAACTTTTACGTTGGCGCAAAAATATGACACGTGTCGTCTTATCATGACACACTTTTAGGTTGAACCAGTAGAAGCATGATAGTGTCCAGCTTGCTCTCCAAGCATATCAAACTTGTTTAAGAAGTCAAATGGATTTGACATGATTTGAAAAGCATTTAATGCACAAATTGCCACATGTTATGATTTGGAGGTTGAAAGGACTTTGCAATTATAATTCATCCTTATCCAAAGTGCCATGTGTCATCTTAGGAAAATTGCAAAATGTTGATGATTATCCAAAAGAGCCATCTGTCACATAGAGGAAAGAGTTGAATAAGTCAATGGACACCTAAGCCCACACATTAATGGAAACACTAAACACATTTTGAATTAAAAGTCAACAAAATTAATCCTAAGGTACCACTTGTCTTTCTAAGGAAGCAAGATGATTTCAAGAGGGACACATAAGCACATGCATTAATAGTAAATGGATGAGTCATCAAACTTCTCCAAGAAGCTTGATTTTGGCAAAGGCAAAGACAAGGGAGAAAAGTCAAGAAGCTTATGGAGCAAGCTACATGTGAGAAGATATTTTAAGAGTATTTTGGTCAAGTGACAAAGGTACTCTTTAGGTAACCTCCTTACTTATTATAAAGCATCACCAACTCTCCTTCTTGCATTTTTTGGACGAACAAGGAGGACGAGAGAAGGAAAAAGAAAACTCTAAGAAGCTAAGGTAAGATGCTTATGTAGTTTTGTAGTTCTTCTTCTCACAACCTTCCATAGGTCTCTAACTTTAGTAAGCCACTTTTCCATGGTGTTTCTAGATAAAGAAGACCAAAAGTTTGAGGAAGCACAAGGAAGTGGAAGTTTGCCAAAGTTCAAAAGACCAAAGACAAGTAAGTAAGGACCTAACTTCGCTTGTGTTGGTTTTATTGTGATTGGCTTGGAAGATGATATCTTCATGATTTCTTTGGATTTGGAGACATGAAACTGTAAGGGGACATGCTGCCCAAATTTATAAAAATAAGAAACAACATGATCAAAAGTCAAAAAACATCAAGCAAAGGGTAGCCCAAGGCTAAAACCAAGATATTTGTAAAGTTGGTTTGAAAAGTCATTGTTCTTCATTTTTGTGTAATATTTCGTTTTGAACAAGAAAGTGGAGAAACAAAATAATTTTGATGATTTTGAGGTTACCAAAGTGCTCAAAATGAAAAATTGAGTGGGGTGAAGGTTGGACATGATTTTTGGAAACATTGGAGTTAAATAATACAAGTTGTAAAAGCTACCAGTTTTAAACTTTGAAGAGGCAGTCGACTTGTGAACAATGTTTGACTAGTACATGGTGTCCAAAGGCTGAGATTTTTTAGATTCAAGGTAGACAGAAAGATATTTGATTTGATAGGTAATTTGTAATTTTTGGAGTTTTGTACGAGGAGTTATAGATTTTTGAAGTTGACCAATATGTTTCTAGAACTACAATCTAAGTAGTAAAGTAATTTAATTAATTTGGGAATTATAGGAATGTTTCTGGCTGTTGGTGTTTTTTTTTTCAAATAAACATGTTAAGGGTCACATATATAAATAGGAGTTTTGTGCAATTAATTATGAATTTTCAATGTTCAGTGAAAATTCTGGACAGAAATTGATATAGTCCGAAAATAAGTATAGTCAAAGTCAAAGATGGATAACTTATCCTTTAAGGGTTATAAGGACTTTTAAGAGATAATGATAGCCCTTTTAATTATTTAAAGATGGCATAATATTTAGTTTAGTATCTTACAAATAAGAGAAATTAATATTTGTGATGGTACTATTTTAGGAGTTGAGAACTCCCGAACTGTACAAGTGCCCAATAGATTACTAATAACTAATTGGAGTCCGGGTTGTAACTCTAATCTTCTATATTATGTGTGCCTGTTTATGTTTGGTTTACCATGATTGTGGACTCATGTTCAGGACTTGTACCTAGGACATGCGTTTGGTTACATTCAGCTTTTGTACTTTTATTTTTATAATAATCTGCATGCTTGTTTTCCTAGCGCTGAGGATTTGGGACTTGGACGGTTCTGCATTTATTTAGGACATGTAATTTCCTTTCACAGTTAACTTTACATCTGTTACACGATGTTTATGTTGCTGTGTATTTATGCTCATAATTATAAAAATGTCATTGCCTTTTTTTACTTCCTTTTTTGAAATAGACGTTTTTTAGAATAGTACAATCTATTTTTTGTAGTAGTTATACGGGTTGACAAAATGCCAAGCCACTTAGGCTTGCTTTTCTAGCTTGGCGCGCTAAAGAACGTAACCAGGCGGCTTGCATTGTCTTCTATAAGGGGTGACAACATTATTATATCACAATAACCCATTCACTTCATGAAACTTAAAAAGGAAAAGGAGGGTTCCTCCTGCTCTCAAAGTAGATTTTTGGAAAAGGTTTATGATGGGCTGAAGTGAAATTTTATCCAAGATACTTTAAAAGCTCTAGGTTTGAAGGGTCAAAACCCTGTAAGTTGATTGTGGTCTATGAGAAAATTAAAGTTCATCTATGAAAGTGCTTTGGAATGGAGAATAATATTATGAACATAAAGGGATTCCATCTCACCCTATCATTTTACCCTTTGTATGGAGAGACTAAGAGTGTGTTTTGGTTCACAATAGTAGAAGTGACTTCTTTTTTTTCAATATAACTTTTACAAACATAAAATAGGGTAAAAGTCAAATAGTGTGATATGATTTATGTTTAGATTAACAGTGACAAGAGTGATTTTTTAAATTGAAACATGTTTAAATGACTATTTTGGAAAACAAGTTCAGATGAAAATTAATAAAAAAAAATGACATAAATCTTATTAAATAACACACACATATATTAAATTATGTATATACTGTGATAATTTTAAGAGAAAATTAAAATAGTTAATTTATTATTTAGAAAATTTAGAAAATACTAAAATAATTAAATATATTTTTGATCCCTTATGAGAATAGAGCTAGCGACGTAGATGTTCATGAGAGAAGAAAATCAATGGAAAATCAGAATTAATAAAAAATATTAAATGTTCTAACGGTCATAAGCCAAAGCAGCAACTCCATAAACACCTCCATCACTGCTTATGATTTTAAGCAGCTTCTAGCCCATAAGCCAAATGTGCCAAAAGCTAATCCAAACATCTCAAATTTTCTTTAAAGTACATTTGAGGAGGTTAATTAAGCACATCCAATCATGGATCCAAACATACACTTATAATTTAAGATGAAGTCAAGGCCAAGAATTAGAGATCTTTCAAGTTGGTAAAAAACTGGGCCACCCTTATCTCACCTCTTCTTTGTGTGGATAATTTGGTGTTGTTTTTAGAAGCCTCTGAACAAGTGAAGTTGAAGTTACGAATACTTTTATCACTAGAGATTCAGTGAAATATCAGGATAAAAAAGAATAGGACCAATTAAAAACATATAATTGTGCCATTCCAAGAATGTGTGTTTCTTTATAACAAAGGTGCTTGTTTACAATAGCAATTGAAGCCTTCAAAAGAAACTTTTTATTCGTGATTTACGGTATACAAGGTAAGTATGTGAGATATGTTTATCTCAATTTATATGAATAAACATTTTTCAGGGTCCCAATTGTAATCCCAAACGATACTATTTGAGTCAACATCTGGGTGTATGCCATCAGGAGATTTGGATAAATATTTAAGAATATCCTTGATACATGAAAAGGACTTCTTATAGTATGTTTGCAACTGTCATGGAAAAGACAAGAGGCTACAAGGATGGAGGAAATAGTTGCTAAGTATGCCTAAGCGTAGCATTCTCATTCAAGAAAGTAGAAGATTATTGTGGGGAAGTACTAAGAAAGAAACGAAGTTGCATTTCATATCGTGGAAAGAAAATATAAAAGAGAAAGAGATTGCATTAACTAATTAAGAAATTTTATGAACTAATTTTTTTTAGGGAGGGCCATAGCCTTGGGATAAATATTTGCCTATACAAAAATATATTAAATTTTACATTATATTAAATCTATAAAAAAATTCTTAACAATTTTTTTTTTTTTTTTTTTTTTTTTTTTTTTTGGGCTGGGGCCATAGCCCCCATTGTCTATGAGAAGATCCACCCCCGGGTGTGGGTATCAAGAACTTGAGAATCCAAAATAAAGCTTTTGTTATGAAGTAGTTGTGCTGGAAATTGGTAACAAACTCAGAATCTCTATGGGTTTGGGATAAATTTAAAGGTGGTTTGGGAAGAAATACACTTTTTTGGACTGATAATTGGTAATATTCTACACGCGATTCCAAATTTGCAAGACATAGTAGATGAGAATTATGAGAAGGTGGCTTACTTGTTACTATCAAATCTGCCTATTTGTTTTTGAATATGCTGGTAAAGGTTGTGACATTAATATAGTATGGAAGCTGGAGTATTTGGAAGATAACACTTGCTGAGAAATACAATTCCTTGCTTTGTCTCCTAACCCACAATAGGGTCTTGAGGTTGGTGGCACTTTTAGGGCCTGCTCGCAATGAGGGGACGTGGGTGGAGGGAAAAAAAATTAGAGTTGAATTTAAAGAAAAGACATAAGAGAAGTGGGTTTAAAAGTTTTTGATTAATTTTTATTATCTTTAATTATATATCTTATCTTTATTAAAATTTTGTAACCCTACTTCTCCAATTTTTTTTTTTTTTAAATTCAACTCATAAAAATTTTTCCTCCCCTCCCCTCTCTTTCAAATCACTCATACTAGACATATAGTTGTTTGGTATTTAAATATTTTAATTATTTTTTCTTATATACCCCCTTTATTAAAATTTTACAACATTTCTCCAAATTTTTTAAATTTAACTCATAAAAATCTCCCTCCCTTCCCCTCCCCTCTAAATCCGTCATAACAAACAAGCCCTAGGATCGTGGGAAAGTGGAGAGGTTGAAATGGGATCTGAAATAATAATGCCGGAAATAGTGTTTTATGTTGTTACCTTATACTACCTCCGGTCCTCTCTCTCTCTCTCTGTATATATATACATGTATGTATATAATACTCACTTTATTGTTTAATTTTTTTCATTAAAATGTGCTTTATATTAAAAGTCAGAGAGAATATCATTTTGGATATCCGGAAACAAATAAATACAAGACTTTTTTTGATAACCAAGTCATGGAGCTGTCAAGTATTAATACTCAAGCTACCTTAATTATTCAAAGCCAAACATGAAGGAAATGGATTAAATATATCAAAGCATACATGATGGGAAAAGGCTAACACCTGATCGAGGGGAGGATCTGTTCTGCTTAGAAGCCAATATTAGAATGCAAACAAAGAAAGGGTCGTTGGCTTCAGCAGTAGACTAGAAGAAATACCACCTGATATTAGCCCAGATTGGTGTGTTCACTTGTAGCTCATAATAGCTATGATCTGAACATAAGGAATTGGGCAGCCGGCCTCTAATGCATCACCCTCTATTACCTCTTGTAATGTCCTAACCATCCAAATGTCTTTTTTTTAAAAAAAATATATATATATATATATATATATATTTACAATTAGATTCAACATAAAACGAGTAACATTTTAAGTTTTTTGTTTTTTGTTTTTTTTTTTAAAAAAAAGCGGAATAATTCAAAGCTGCATAATTTCATGTGTGTAAATATATCGCTTATTTTATATAGAATCTAATTATCAACAGATAAAAGATTAAAAACATTTAGGAGCATTACTTTAGACATTAAAAGTGGCTTCTTGCCACATTTTAAGATAAACTAGACAAGACCACTTGGACATATTCACTGATATTGTGGTGGCTACACATGCTCTTTATAGAGATCATAAGAATGCGAGTATAGATAGGAGTGTAAGTTTTGTTAGTGCTTTTTTGGAACAACGATTGAAGCCTTCAAAAGTAGCTTTTCAATTATAATTTATGGTACACGAGGTAAATATGTGATAAGAGTTTTATTTCGATTTATGTAAATAAACACTTTTGGGGTCCTAAACGTGATCTAAACAAGCACTAGTCACTCTAGAATCAATAATTTTGTTCTTTTCATCAATCCCTACCTCAAATTAGGGATTTGGTGGTTGATGAAAGGATAGAATTTGTACACTAATTAACTTGTTCTTTTCTTTGTGAATAACAGTTATCGTCTTCATTAAAAAAGAGAGAAATATGCTAGCACATTGGTGCTAATGGTGAGACAAATTTTTTTAGCCAGCAAATCAAGGTCTTTTTATTTGGAGGAAATTAATATATACTTTTTTAGCAAAATAAAATTAATATCTTTTGATCTTTGTAATTTTGACTCATTGAGTTACACACAAATTAAACTATAGAAGAAAAACATTGGTTTTCCCCTTTTTTTAATCTACATTATCCTTTGTTGTTTTAGGGGAAATTACTATAAGGTCTTAAGGAAGATCAATAACAAATAATTTTTTCCTACCAGAATACCCAATAACATTTGTCACTTGAAAAGAATGCAATGACATTTTTTTTTTCAGTTAGAAATGATAATAAATTTATGTTGTTAACCTGTTATTGAAACTTGTCAGTAATTAATTAATTTTTTTTTTTTGGATCTTTTAATAATCCTTCTTTTTTTTTTAAAGGGAAAATGATAGGAAAAAAACTTTGAAATTACAAAATCTCAAATCAAGTTCGTTACCAATAATTGATAAAGTAATAACAAGACTTGAAATCACTCATGGGTTCTTGGTCCTAGTTAATTGCATCGCGTCGCGGTCCCAGTACTACTAGGAGTGGACAGGAAATCCCTCCTTTAAAAAAATGATTAAACTTAAAAATATCATTATACTAGTTAAGTTATCCATATTCTATTGTTTAAAGTGATCATTTAACAACTAATAAGACCATAATAATTGCATAAATTGATCTAGAGTTGAAGAATAACATTTATTCTTCTTCTTCTTGTGGTCTTCGTTATTATCTTTATACAATATATAGTTAGGATTAGTATCACGGATTACGACATCTATGATTTAACTCGAACTAAAGATGTAATACACATCTTATCAAATGATAACTTAATTATTGAGATGAAAAGTTGAACAAAAAAAACTATGAGATTAAAAAAAGGGAAATTAAAATAAAGGACTGGATAAAATAATATTTAATTAGAGGAACCATAAAAATTGTAATCATTAAGGAGGATCAAATAAGCTTAAAAATACTAAATTACCCTTTTGCTTCCCAAACGCAGAAAACAAAGAATAAAGCGCCTTCTTCGGTCCTCTAGTGAATATCAAGGTGAGGTCATTTAAGAATCCACTATTGGAAGTTAAAAATAGCAATTTTTGGAACAAGTGTATGCATAGAAGCAAGATCTGCATGATCGAAGGAGAGAGGAGATGCGATGTAAGGATTTGTTGGACATATCGATTTGTCCTTCTTTATTTCTGCAAAGAGAAATATCGAATTTTTTTCCTTTCATATTTCTGGACACAGAATTCGGACCTTGTTCTTTGTAACCTAGCATAAGACTAGGCCTTTTCCCACCCTTATTTTGCATTATCAGGAATATCAAAACAAGAACCGAAACTCCACAATTTGTCAGTTTGATTTTCTTCTAGTAATAGTAATGAAATACAACAGTGAATAGTCAACTAGAATGGCTTCCTATATTTTTTAAGTTTTATATTGATGGGTTGAATAACCTATAAACAAACACGGTATGGACGTATGTAGGAATTAAGAAGGACATATCAAATGGTCCAGCAAATCCTTACATCGTATCTCCTCTCTCCTTTGATCGTGGGGGGAGGGGGGGAGTGGCCCCGCCCCCTAAAATTATAGAAGTGGACCCAAAATTCTTAGAAATTATACTTTAGCCTCATACAAATTTAAAAATTTTCACTTTAGTCTTTATTAAAAACGCTTATGGAGGGACTGAAATGAAAGATTGAAATATTTATGAGGCTAAAGCATAATTTTCTAAAATTTTGGGTCCAATTCTGTAATTTTGCCCCCTAATTTTAAATGTCAACTTCACTAGGTTTTATTCTGTATCGCCCCCTAATTTCCATTATTGGCTCCGCCCTTGCCTTTGATCATCCAGATCCTGCTTCTATACATACATTTGTACCAAAGACTTCTTTTTAACTTCCAATAGTGGATTGCCAAATGGCCTCACCCTGATATTCATGAGAGGACGGAAGAAGGTGCTTTGTTTTTTGCTTTCGACATTGGGGAATAGGGATGGAATAGGCCAGACCAGACTTTAGCTAAATAGGCCTGAGCCTGTAATGGAGGTGGAGGGCCTGAGCTTGAACGTAGGCTTTTTTAAGGCTTTTTTGGGCGGCGAGCCGTAAGGCGCAGTAGGGCCGAAGTCTTTTTAAAGGCCTACTTACAATGTAGGCCTTTAAAAAGGCCTCATATTGTAGGTCATAAAAAAGTTTTGTGCACTTTGAGTCTATAAAAAAACTAAATAAATGTAGGCTTTTAGTAGAATATAAGAATAAAAACAATGAATATTATATTATTTATGTTATATAAATATATTTATATTTATTTGATGTGTAAAGTGGTGAATGAAGAGCTTACAAGTTCGGACTTTAACTAAATAGGCCTCATCTACTTACACATTTAGGCCTTTAAATAGGCTTGCGCGCGACTTTTTAACAAATAAGGCCGTGTCGGGCCCTAAACAAATATAAAGTATGGCGTCGATAGAAACTTTGACCTATTTTCACCCCTTTAGGACCAGCTTCAAACACCCTCAAAAACGTGTTTTATGATTTTACAATTTCAGAAAATTTTTCCTATCATTCTTTTTTAAATTTAGATGATGTTGCAGGTTGTTCTCTGTAACTGCCCGCCATTTTTTTGGTCGCAGTCTTACCATTTTGTGTGCTAGCGACAAATTATCACGGACTGATAATATACGCAGTCTTTTTTAAATTGAGATGATGTTACAGGTTGCGCTGGCTGTTTTGGCGTGAAACTGTACGAGCTGGTCCTTTTTTTTTATTTATTAATATTTTAGGATAGACATTAAAAAAAGTATTTTAGAATACTGACCGGTGTTAAAAAATATTGATTCATACCTTATAATCTTGAAAAATTATTTTCAAATGCTGAATGATACTAAAAGATATTTCAAAATTCTAACATAAAAAATACTTGTGATATTAAAAAATTATTTTAGGATCTTGAAGTATTTTTTCATGAGATATGATATTGTCATTTGCACATTTTTTGTCACTATCACTTTTTCATCGTTAGATCAAAATCTCATTTACATTTATCATTTCTCTCTGCTATTAAAATTCTGATGTAACAGTTAAAAAGTGGAAGTGACATTAGTAGTGATAAAAAATAATAATGACAATATCATATCTTTTTTCATAATCCTAAAATAATTTTTTAAAATCATAAAATATTTTTTCATTACCATCTAATATCTAGAAATATTGTTTAAAAACAACTATTCGTATTTTTTTAGTACCGCTATCTCATCAAAGTCTAGTGTCTTTGGAAAATATTTTTTTTAAAAACAGCTGGTACTGTTTTGCATCAAACCGAGGCAGTTTTAAGGAAAAGGAGGACAGGGATGGGAAGCGCAGAGGACAGAAGCCGATCCAAATTAATCATAGACAATCAATATGCTGCGTTCGCTCAAAAGGGTTAAGCATTTCTTCGCACCAAGCATTCAAAGTCGCTCTTTCACTGATTCCGCCGCAAAATTTGCTTCCCGAGGGTGAGGCTTTGATTTTCGATTTTAATAGTTTTCTCTAATTTTATAATTAATATTTGACTGAAATATATATATACATTTTAATTATTCGTGTGTATTCATTGCTTTCTGCTCTGCCTACCCCTGTCTGATAGATGATTGTACTTGGTAGCGAAACATTCCGGTCCATACATCTGTTTTTGGTATGAGAAAGCTGATGTCACTAGTGAGTGCCTTTTCATAGTGACACAGATTTGTATTTCTTTGAACCATTACTAACACACCCAAAATTTTGTCGATTATGTTAGTTGTTTGCGTAAGTTGAAAGAAAGTATAGAATATATTTACCTTTTGGTTCTGTGTTACTAAAATAATTCTGCAAAAGATTGTGGCTTTGCCGCTGAATGTTCCCTACTATCTGTTAGACATGAGCTTGCGATATTTGCTTCTTTGTTATGCTTTTCACTTCACTGTACAGTAACTCCTACTCATCCAGTCTTTAATATAAAAACTAGATAGCTAGTTTGCAGTATTAAGGAAATTAGTTAAGTTAGTTATTTGTAACAAATATGTGTTGGTTTTCCTAAACTACCTTCTTCAATCATGTGTATTGAAACTACCTTGATGAAAGCTTCTCAACATGTGTAATAATAGGGATAATTTAGAAGACAAAGTGGATTGATGTATTATTTTTAGGAAAAGTAACTCCCTTTCTAGCTCTTATATTTGGCAATGGAGGAATTATTTCTGAAGTTCCAGGTCATCATGCCCTGTGACTGTGATAGAATAAAACTAAACATTTGCACTCCGGCCTATTTACAATTATTGGTTGGTCCTATAGATAAGTGAACGTCTTATTTTGTCAATTACAAAACGATTCTAAGGGCATCTATGTAATGCATATATAGCTTCCTTAGCGCAAACTCCAATTGTGTCTCTGAACTTAATGACATAACTTTTCATGTAATCTGATCCCTGCTACTTGTATGGAATATAGAAACTTCTGAGTATATCAGCTTTCTGGAATTCAATTATAAGCAAGATCACTTAGTTGGAATGTTTATTATGTTCCTAGAAGGGAATGAGGATTTTATTGGAATCTGCCAATTTGGTTTTTAAGCACATTATATCTAAACTAGAAAAGGGCCCATTAGTTGTGATATATCAACGTTTTTATGCACAGACTGACTAAAAATTTAAGGAATTATGATGAAATTCTATTTTATTATAATATGCATACATATTTTTCTTTTCTATTATGAATCATGGTATCTCAATTTTCCGTGTTGTGTATCTACATGTTAACTTTTGTGTATTCTACTTCATTGTGATCTATACTTTGTTTTCCGAACTGAAATAAGGAAAAAATGTGAAAGTAAAAGGAAAAAATAACTGCTAGTGTTAATCTTTATCACATCTTAGCTTCCTATCTTAACTTCCTAGGGTGAATCTTATGGAGGGAGAGGGGAGCATGATCAAAAACCATGACAACCACATCACCCGTGTTTTGTTTTGCGGGCCCCATTTTCCTGCCTCTCATGATTATACAAGAGAGTATTTGCAGAATCATTCATCTATCAAGGTACCTTAATATTATTGCATATTTGTTTTCGATTCATTTAATCATTGTTTCATTGTATGTTCGACATATTTAGTTATGGAATGCAGCTGGGAGAAAAAATGAATGAGGATTCAATGGCAAGTGATTTGCATAATTTTTCTCGATATTAGAATGTGTGTTAGCTTTCGTAATGTAACTTTCTGAAATAATTTTGCCAGTATGTGGTTCTGATTTTAATATTTTGTTTAAGAAGTGTTTTGCTGTCTGGAGCTGTGTTTACTTTTTAGGGGTCTACAGGTTGCTTCTGCTGTGTGTGTGTTTTTTTTTGGGTGGGTTCTTTTTTTGTTTTTTGATTTTTGTTTTTTTTTTTTTTTTGGGGGGGGGGGGGATTTGCAAGCTATGCTGGTTTCTATTTAATTGTCTCTTATATATATATATATATATTTTTTTTTTTTAATTCTGTGTTTATTTTTGTCATCACTTGTTAGATAATGTCTAGTCCTGTTCCATTGGTCTTCTCGTCATCAATGACATTTCTTTTTCTGCAAAAGCAGAAGCTCCAGTCAATCTGGTGATGCTTGTCATTGTGATAGTAGTTGATATTCTTCTGGCTATTATTTTTTTCTTAATTGCATATAGATTTTCTATTAAATAGTGAAAGAGTATTTCACTACCACATCCTCTATTTATCGCGTGACTTAGCGACTCCTTGTCTAACAAACCCAAAAAAGCACTTTTCTGGGAAATGAGACAAAACTTCTTTCACGTACTTAACTCGTAAATCGTAAAAGTACTTCTGAATAGCTAAAACAAACAGGCACTTAATTTCTGTTTTTGCTTTGAATGGTTCAGGTGTTAAATTAATTCTCTCTCCAGAGTAACAAAATTTTATTGCTGTCATCTTTATTGAACAGAGAATGAGGTGCTCAATGTAATTGTGGCTTATTTACCTTTGGTTTATCACATTCTTAGGTTGATGTTCTCCCCTTGGATGATGTACCCAAGGCTATTGGTGACTATCACATGTGCATAGTAAAAAGCATGAGGCTAGATTCAAACATAATTTCTCGTGCAGTTAACATGCAGCTTATTATGCAGTATGGCGTTGGTCTGGAAGGTATTGTGTTTGGAGTGAGTTGTTATTCTTTAGTGATGTTTCTTGGAGATCTTATCAAATTGGCCTTTTTTGTTCAATGACATTTACATTTTCTTTCTGCTCTTTGTTCATTAATGCTTTTGTGACCTTTTATAAAGGTGTTGATATTGATGCTGCAACCAAGCATGGAGTTAAAGTTGCTAGGATACCTAGTGATGGTACTGGAAATTCTAGTTCATGTGCAGAAATGGCGATATATCTGATGCTGGGTCTCCTTCGTCGGCAAGTATGAGGTCTTCGGTTTTAAATTAGTGAACAATAGTGAAGATTCCGAAAGGGTAGATGATGACTGATAAAAGTAACATAGAGCATGACATTACACATGAGAAGCCCCAAGTATGGCCAATAATCACCAGGGTTTCTTTCGAGCAAAGCTTCATTGTTCTTTGCATTTCTAACAAAGACACTTAAATTTTTTCAGGAGTAAAGCTCCTGATACAAGCACCAGTTATAATCTTGTTCTTTAGTTGGAGAAAAGAATTTGTTAATAGATAGAGTGAGTAGTACGGAATGTAACATTAACAGAGAACCCTATTAAAATTCTGTTAACTGAAACCCACAAAGAGGACGTAAAGATAATCCTTTTTCAAAGTCCATGCAGTGGAAAAAGTTCAAGAAGAAAAGAAGATTGATCGATGCAATGGTCTTCCCAAAATTAACAGTAGATGCCAGCTCACAATTTAGGGAAAGCATTGCGGAAGAAGAAAGAAATACATGAGAGATAAATTTTCAAGGGCTTGAATGAATAGCAACAACCATGGATTAGCATTTTCTAAATGCATATTTGCTCCTGATACCCTATGCCATAAAGTAGGTGCTAGAGGAAACTGCCTAATGATACCTTAACCAACTAGGGAGTCTAGTTTAGACACTAAATTGCCCTAACCCACCCGTCATTGTCCTTCAACCTACAACAAAACTCCTAATTAACCTAGTGATCTCTTTTACACTCCCCATCTCTAGGCTCTATGTTATGGTATTCACCAAAGCATTAAGAGGGAGAAGGGGGGAGAGAGAGAACAGAGAGAATTCTGAATACTTATGATATTGTTCACACTGAGTCATAAGTCTGGTTTACATTGGAAGCCTTCTAATATATTCATAGGCTCCTTCTTTAGATTACCGCCTAACGGTAACTTCTCTAACTAATGGTTTTTATTGATTAATTGCTTACCTTACCCAACCAACAATAACTAACCTTGTTCACATTCACTTTGACATTCCATAACATCCCCCCCCCCCCCCCCACCACAAACCCCCAAAGGCGCCCCCGGGGAACACACACACACACACACACACACACAAAAACCTTGTCCTCAAGGGTTAGGAACCTTAAACTCTGGAAACTGTTTCTGCAAGTGAAATAGGGAAACCCAAGTTGCTTCCTCATCAGGATATCCTTGCCACTGCACTAAAACTTCCTTGATGATCCTCTTCTTTTTCCTTCCAACACATCTGTTCAAGATCTTCTTAGGATAAAGAGCAGTTGGAAGTTGGAACCATAGGCCAATCAATGGGAGGGTGGCATTGTCTCACACTTGGATTTGGAAATGATTTCAAGAAGGAGACATGAAATGTAGAATGAATTCTTGTCTCAGCCGGGATAAAAACCCACTGCCCTACTTGAAATTCCCTATCTGAGCGCTTCAAGTCAGCTTTCTGCTTCATAGTGTTAGCTGATCGGTTCAAATGATACTTACAATCTGCAATCATCTTTTCCCTGGCTTCAAAACTTCTGTCAACAGCCTCAAGAATGGCTGATCTAGGAATATAAGGACTGTATGATGGGGGTTTTTGTCCATACAGAATTTCATAGGGAGTTTCTTTGGTTTAATTGTGGAGATTTGTGTTGTACCACCATTCAGCCATAGCTAACCACTGATTCCATTCTCTAGGGGCTTCCCAATACATACAGCGCAGATATTATTCCACACATCGGTTAAGAACTTCTGTTTGACCATCACTTTATGTATGGTAGGCTGAAGTAAGGTTTTGTTGCACTTTCAACACTTTAAAATTCCTTCCAGAAGTTGCTAAAAAAAACTGGATCTCTGTCACTTAAGTTTATGTCGGCGCTCCATGCAGCTTATAAACTTGGTCTAAGAAGCATTGAGCAAGAGTAGAATCTGTGTGAGGAAGAGAAAGAGGGATGAAGTGGGCAAACTTACTCATCCTATCCACAACGACCCAAATAACTTCTTTACCACCTGATTTTGGCAACCCTTTTATGAAATCCACTGAGATGCTTTCCTATACTTTGCTAAGAATTGGCAAAGGGCTCAACAATCCTGGTGTAGCGACTGTTTCATTCTTACAGCGGGCACACGTATCACAGCCCTTCACAAAGTCTTCTACATCCTTATGAAGATGTTTCCACCAAAACAATCCCTTAACCTGGTAATAGGTACTTTGTATACCTGAATGACCACCTTGAGGGCTAGCATGGAGCCACTCTAGTAACCGCTGCCTCGATTCAGGCACATTGCGAACCGCCAGCCGATTATCTTTTCTCAAATACGTGCCATCCCAAGTAAAAATTTCTTGAGAATACCTCCCTGCCTTTTAAGTGCAGAAATAAGTGCTGCAGAATCTACATCAACTTCCCAGCTTTTCTTAATGTCTTCTATCAATTCCAAAGATGTAGTATCAAGTGAAATCTTTAACAGTTACGATTCATGTAAGTATGTGTTAGGAAATATATGTTTTAGGAAATATATGTTTTAGGAAGTATATTATATTAGGAAGTATATTATATTAGGAAGACAATCGGGATTACGTAATTAGGAATCAATCTACATAATGAGTCATTATGTCTCATTAACTCTCTTATTCCCTCTCTTGTGTATAAATACCCTATACTATGTACATGAATAGACAAGTTATTCAGATTATATTTCCCTTTCTCTCTATAATTCTACATGGTATCAGAGCTATCAGGTTCGACGGCCTGATTTTTTTTTTTTCCCGGCGAGCCTGTCGCTTCTAAGGATGCGGTGAGAGGGAGGTAGAGTTAGGGTTTTCTTCTCCGCCGCTCTAATCCGTACACGCGCCGCCCCATCGTGCTCGAGAGGGTCCGATCGGCGCAACCCCACCGGCGCGTCTGTTTCGCTGCGCGTGACCTCACACGCGCCGCCCAGAGCTCCGCCGTCCGTCTGCACGCGCCGGCGCGTGAGGCCATTTTCCGGCGACTTTTTCGCCGTTTCCTGCTCCGTGATCGACTCCCTGTTCCCGTCTAGACCCAGGTGGGTTCGTGGACATCTCTTGTCATCTTCCCCTCGTGCTTGGTTCTGTTTGCTCTTCGTTTTCTGGTTGGTACTGTTCACACGCCCTTTTCTCTGTTTTTTGGTTGGAGGCTTCCTTTTTTTTTGGTCTCTTATTCTTGGTGGAGTGGTCCTTGTGTGGCCTCTTGTCCTGTTTGGTCGTTTGAGTGGTTGCTATTCTACGTTTTCCCAAGCGACTTTTCGACGTTGGGTTTTCTTCTTGTTGCTATTCCGCAAGTACTTCCTTGTGTGCTTGCCTGGTTATTTCTTATGGCTGAAACTAAACCAAGTGCGATGATCGAAATGGTCCTCGTTTCAAACAAGATCACCGATCATAAGTTGAATTGGACAAATTATTCGGATTTGGATCAAAACCATCCGTATGCATCTATTGAGTATAGAAAAGGAGGGCCATTTAACCGAGGGGCCTCCTCGGGATGATCCTAAGATGACATGGGCTCGGGCGGATGCCGAGCTCTTCTTGCGGATTAAAAATTCCATTGAGGGGGATCTTCTTCCTTCGGTTAGTCAACCGCAACACCGTTAGAGAACTTATTAATTATCCGGAGTTCTTGTATTCGGGAAAGGGAACATTACTCGCATTCATGAGGTTTGTAAAGGGTTCTATCGGTGGCCGAGCGGCGAGGTCGCCCCCGAAGACTTTCTTCATGGAATTCAACAAGATGTATGAGGAAATGCGGCAATTAATGCCACCAACGCCCGACCTCCGGTGCAAATCGATAATATGGAGAAACAAAAAGGCGATTATCGGTTTTTCTTACGGCTCTCGACCCATCTTATGAGACCGTTCGATCTCGGGTATTATCTAGTTCCGAGCTTCCTTCGCTCCAGGATGTGTATTCTCGTGTGTTGCGTCTTCGACAGTTTAGCCCACCGGCTTCCAATCCTAATGCTAGTGCTCTAGCCGGTCAAGGTCCACGACGCTCGCTACCAGCTTCCTCACGCACATCGAATCCCGTTTTTCTTGCTCCGGCTCCTAGGAACCCGGCCCCGGATGCCGGTGTTCTAGGAGCGGGCCCCAGAGAGGACTGGTTACAATCCTCCCAATTTTGGGACTAGTGGGATTATGCGCTATTATTGCAAGGAACCCGGTCATACGAAACGCTATTGTCGTAAGTTGCAACGGTGCACGAAGTTAACGCAGTCGCTCATATGGCTCAATCCTCGATATCTCGATCCCGCCTCTCTCCACCATGCGCACTTGCTACGGGTAACTCTGATTCGTGCCTTGCTACTTCTTCTTCGAATTGGATCATCGATTCCGGGGCTACTGACCATATGACAGGTAACCATCATTTGTTCTCCTCTTATGCACCTTATGCCAACCCTTCTTCGATCACCATTGCCAATGGTTCTTACACCCGTGTTCTTGGATCCGGCAATGTTACACCAACCCCGTCTGTTTCCTTATCATCTGTTCTTAATGTTCCCGATCTTGCTTTTAACTTTGTTATCTCCTAGTAAGCTTACTCGTCGTTAAACTGTTTCATCTCACTTTTTCCTGACCACTGCTTAATTCAGGATCTTACGACGAAGCAGATTATTGGTAGGGGGTATGAATCTGGCGGCCATTACTTTCTTGATAATCGGGTGCCGTGTTCCATTGCTTGCTCTGGTGGTCCCTCCTTGTTTGACATTCATTGTCGGTTAGGTCATGTGTCTTTGTCTTCTTTAAAGAGGTTGTATCCTCAATTTCAGCATGTGTCTTCTTTAGAGTGTGAGTCGTGTCAGTTTGCTAAACATCACCGTGTTCATCGGCACCTCGCGTCAATAAACGGGCGCGTCCCCTTTTGATTTAGTTCATTCGGATATTTGGGGTCCGTGTTCGGTTGAGTCCAAGTCGGTTTTCGGTACTTTGCTACTTTTGTTGATGATTTCTCTCGAACCACCTGGCTTTATCTAATGAAAAATCGTTCGAGGTGTTTTCTCATTTTTGTCATTTTTGTGCTGAAATCAACACTCAATTTGGTGTTTCGTGAAAACTTTACGGAGTGATAACGCTAAAGAATATTTTGTCGCCCAATTTCAAAACTATATGCTCCAAAATGGCATGATTCATCGGTCCTCGTGTGCAGATACACCATTTCTCAAAATGGTGTTGCCGAAAGAAAGAACCGGCACTTATTAGAGGTGGCCCGAGCTCTCATGTTTCAAATGACAGGTTCCCAAACCTTCGGGCTGATCTTGTGTCCGGTGCTTGTTTTCTCATTAATCGTATGCCTCTCCTGTTCTTAGTGGAGCCACTCCCCTACACCACCTTGTTTCCTTCTCATCCCTGTGTTTCCCATTTCCCCCAAGATCTTTGGGTGTGTTTGCTTTGTTCGAGATGTTCGTCCTACTACTACCAAACTTGATCCCAAGTCCCTTAAATGTGTCTTCTTAGGGTATTCTAGGGTTCAAAAAGGTTATAGGTGTTATTCTCCCACTCTTCGGCGTTATCTTGTGTCCACGAGATGTTACCTTCCATGAGTCAACCCGTTCTTTTTCATGATCCGCTCCTTCTCCATCCCCGACATCACCAATAGTCTTGATGATATATTGATCTATACGGTTCGGGTACCACCGGTCAAGCGTCGGACCCGAACCGGCTAAGCCACCTATCTATCATGTTTATCGGAGCGTCCCAAGGCAAGTAATGGCATTGAACGGGTTCCAGCCCCACCGATATACGCCGAGTCGATCCGCGGTAGTTGCCCCTTCTCCAGTCTCTCCACCAGACCCAGTGCCTGTGACTGACCCTCCCTCACCAGAAAGCCCCGTGCTTGACTCTCCTACTTCTCTTGACTTGCCCATTGCCCTCCGTAAAGGTCAGCGATCTTGCACCTACCCTATCTCTTCTTTTGCTTCCTACAATCATCTTTCCCCTACATCTTGTTCTTTCATAGCCTCCTTAGAATCTATTCTGTCCCTACTAATCTCCACCAAGCCTTAGCCCATCGGGTTGGTGTCTTTGCTATGAAAGAAGAAATGATGGCCCTTGATAAGGCCGGGTACCTGGACTCTCGTTGATTTGCCTCGAGAAAAGAAGGCTATCGGATGTAAGTGGGTGTTAACAGTCAAAACAAAAGCTGATGGCACCTTGGAACGATTGAAAGCTCGATCGGTTGCCAAGGGCTATGCTCGGACCTATGGTGTTGATTACTCGAAACCTTCTCTCCCGTGGCAAAATTGTCCTCTGTTCGTCTCTTCATCTCTATGGCTGCCAATTATGGTTGGGACCTTCATCAATTTGGATGTTAAGAATGCCTTCTTGAATGGTGATCTTCTTGAGGAAGTTTACATGGAGCAACCACCTGGTTTTGTTGCTCGGGGAGCGTGGGAAGGTATGCCACCTTCAACGGTCTTTATATGGCACGAAGCGAGTCCTCGTGCTTGGTTTGACGGGTTTAGCTACGTGGTTAAGAAATTTGGTCCGAGTCGAGTAAGTGCGACCATTGTGTTTTATCGGCACACGAGATCTTTGGAATGATTTTGTTGGTGGTATATGTTGATGATATTGTTGTTACGGGTAGCAATGCTTTGGGAATCTCATCACTTAAGGCCTTCCTCAATTCTCATTTCCAAACAAAGGATTTGGGTCCTTTGAAGTACTTTCTTGGGATAGAAGTTATGAGAAGTAAGAAAGGCATCCTTTTGACACGGAGAGGAAGTATGTTCTTGATCCGTTAAAAGAAAGCGGGAAACTCGGAGCAGACCGAGTAGCGTTCCCATGATTCCTAATCCCTTCTTGGACATGGATGACCGCATACCGTTTGATGAGCTACACGAGGATGTACGAAAGAAAGTTGATCCAAAAAGATCAAGCCATTTGCCTATCCGAGAGATATCGTAGGCTAGTTGGGAAATTGAACTATCTTACGGTAACCCGCCCACGATGTGACCTTTCTAGTTAGTGTGCTTAGTCGGTTCATGTCGCACCAACCGTTGCTCGGTGGGAAGCTTTGGAACATGTCTTATATTATTTGAAGGGCTCACCGGGTCGTGGTATTCTCTATACAAATCATGGCCACAACAAGATTGAGTGTTTACGTGATGCAGATCATGCGGGGTCACAGGCTACCCGAAGATCCACCCACGGGATATTGTGTGTTTGTTGGTGGAAATTTAGTATCGTGGAAGAGTAAGAAGCAAGATGTGGTTTCAAAGTCGAGTGCGAAGCGAGTATAGAGCCATGTCTCAATCTACACACGAGATTGTGTGGCTTCACCCGGTTAATGAAGGAGGTTGGTCTTGCCACGTCGTTACTGCGAAGTTGTGGTGTGATAATAAAGCTGCTCTACACATAGCCTCCAACTCCGTGTTTCATGAACGTACGAAACACATTGAGATTGATTGTCACTTTGTACGCGATAAGATCAAGGAGAACTTTGTGTCCACCGGGCATGTGCGATCTAGTGACCAATTGGGTGACCTTCTAACGAAAGCTTTAAGTGGGACTCGGGTTGAATATCTTTGTAACAAGTTGGGCTTGATTAATATCTATGCTCCAACTTGAGGGGGAGTGTTAGGAAATATATGTTTTAGGAAGTATATTATATTAGGAAGTATATTATATTAGGAAGACAATCAGGATTACAGTAATTAGGGAATCAATCTACATAATGAGTCATTATGTCTCATTAACTCTCTTATTCCCTCTCTTGTGTATAAATACCCTATACTATGTACATGAATAGACAAGTTATTCAGATTATATTTCCCTTTCTCTCTATAATTCTACAGTATGTAACCATGATAACGCATCAACAACCATGTTGTCGTTACCTTTCTTGTATTGGATTTCATAGTCATAACCCATCAACTTAGCTATCCAATTCATTTGGAAGGCAGTCTTCAACTTTTGCCCCCACAAATGCTTGAGACTTTGCTGATAAAGACTCACATGCTTAGGAGCAAGAGCCTTACAAAAGTGGGCAATTGGTTTTCCTTGCTGCATAAGTACAGCACCCACATGCATCTCTCTCAATGATGAATTCCTGTGAAAAATCTGGTAGAGCAAGGACCAGGGCCAAAATCAACACGTTTTTCAATTGCTGAAATGCCACACTTGCAGAATCCGACCATTTAAAAGAGTCTTTTGGCAGCAACAAGGTCAGAGGCTTTGCTAGAGAACCATATCCTTTAATAAACCGCCTATAATAGCTGGCTAGACCAGGGAATGCTTGGAGCTGCTTTGCTGTCTTTGGTTCTGGCCATTCTGACACTGCCTAGATTTTCTTGGGGTCAGTGGAAACTGTGTCATTGATGATAATATGGCCCAAGCATTCCAAACTCTTTGCTGCAAATGTGCATTTGCTCTACTTCACTAAATGGTGGTTGCCTTGCAGCATTTGGAGCACCTTTTCCAAATGCTGTGCGTGCTCTCCAAGAGATGAGCTATATATTAGAATATCGTCAAAGAAAACAAAAACTAATTTTCTCAAAAATGGCCTAAAAATATCATTCATTGCTACCTGGAAAGTGGTTGGTGCATTTGTTAACCCATATGACATCACCAGCCACTCAAAGTTCCCTAGTGAGTTTTAAACGCCGTCTTGTAGCAATCCTCAGGTACCATCCTGATCTGATGGTAACCAGCTCTGAGGTCTAGCTCTGTAAACCACCTGGCAGCATGCAATCCATCAAGCAAATCCTCTACCAAAGGGATGGGATATTGGTTTTTCATTGTCTTTTTGTTCATTTCACGAAAATCCATACACATGCGCCATGTCCTGTCCTTTTTCTTGATCAAAACGATATGTGCTGAGAAGGGATAAGAACTCTCTTGTATAACTCCCATATCCAGCAGCCCAGCAACTTGTTTCTCTATAATATCCTTCTGTGCAGCCGAGTAATTATACGGTTTGAGGCTAATGGGATTTGTTCCTTCTTGATGGATGATAGGATGGTTGTGACTTGCGACCAAGGCGAAGAGGTGGTAGACCACTTGGTTCTACAAACACAACCTCAACCTGCTAAAGTTTGGCCAATTTCATCTGGTAGCGATTCTGTAATTTCTGTAATGGCTACGCATTGCTGCAGCTTCTCTTTCTGAGGTTGTCATAATTGAATCAGGAACACTTGCTGTTCTGCAGAACGCTCTAGCTCCAACCTCCTAATGACATGCTGGCTGAACTCGGAGCCACTGAGGCGGTCTGGGCCACCTGTCTAGTTGGCCGATCGAAAGAAGTCCTCTGTTCCTTCCTGTTTGGTGAGGTTTCTTGAACACGCACCAACTGCCTAGCTTCACTCAGGGTTCACGGATTAAACATCCTAACAGAATCCGCGATATCCTCTTTCAGCGCCCTTACGTACGCATCAACCAAATATTCCTCCGACAATTCAAGTTTCAATGATATCGCATCAAATTGAATATCAGAATTCTGCTAGCGTCCCTATTTGTCGAAGGTGAGTGAAATCACTAATGGGTTTCTCATGGGGTGAACCCAAGGTATCATTCAACAGGGCCACGTTTTCATTCCACGTGGGTTGGCGATTTCCCCACCTGTTTTGAGTTGCAACATGCCATTGAAAACCTGCATCATCTAAGTTCATCAAGGCCATTGAAATATTGGACGCTTCTAGTGTCTCATCCAATTGAAATTATCGCTCGCACTTCAGAATCAACGTGTGTATGTCTTTTCCTTCATATCTTGGAAAGTCCATCTTGGTAAATGGAGTGGGTTTTTGATACCCATGCCGATGACCCTGTTGTTGGTGACACTGCTGATCATTGTTAACCAATCTTGTGGCCAAGTTACGAAATTCTCGACCCATGAAACGTGATTCACCTCTAAACCCCAAAACAGTCTCCTGCAACTCATCGACTTTATCAAGTATTACTAGCTTTGTTTTGATAGCCTGAATTCTTTCATCCGTGATCTTCGTGTTTCTTGATCGGGTTGAGACCATTCAACGGAAATAGAAGAAGAATAGTAGAAGAAGACAGTGGTGGCCGAGGAACGTCAGCTTTGATACCACTATTATGGTATTCACCAAAGAATTAAGAGATGGAGAAAACAGAGAGAATTCTTAATACTTCTGATATTATTCACAGTCATAAGTCTGGTTTACATTGGAGGCTTTCTAATATATTTATAGGCTCCTCCTTTTGATTACCGCCTAACGGTAACTTCTCTAACTGACGGCCCGCCTATCTTACACAACTAACAATAGCTAACCCTGCTTTCATTCACTTTAACATTCCATAACACTCTGGCTAGTATCCTTTCTAACAACAATTTGCATCTACTTAGGACTTCGTCAAAATGGGATTTAAGAAGGGATGTACAATTTTTTCATGATGGAGGGGACTATATATTTAAACCAGATAGTGGGTTACCACCTTACTTAGCCTTTATACGTTTTTCCTAATAAAAAGATTGATGAACAGCTGATACAAATATATTGTTCTTGCAGAATGAAATGCGAACTTCCATACAACAGATGAAGCTTGGGGATCCAATTGGTGACACATTACTGGGAAAAACAGTAAGTTAGTTGACGAGTTCTTTCTTTTTTTTTTTTTTTTTTTAGAAAAATGATTTTTATTGAGAATGCATTAAGTTACAAAGTAGAAAAATAAGTCATCTTCCAAAAAGAACCTCAAGAAGAAAATTGGCATGAAAATTATTTATGCAAGAATAGGCATCATAGCAGGCTCCAACTTGGCCACCAACGACAGGTACATACTAAAAATATGCAATAATGCAAAAAATTGTACAATGGTTGAAGATCTCTTGCCACAAAGAAAAGTGAATGAGCTTTAGTTTGGTAACTTCTACAGCTTTCCGAGGCATATTGAAGATCAGGAATGGAAGATGTATATACTGTTAGGTTGTTCGTTAGCTTTAAGTTTCAGTGTCTTTCTTTGAATCTAGGCTAGGGTTTAGGGTTGGGAAATGGGAAGTGAGAATGATGCTTAGATCCCATGTTAAGACTTGGGAGAAGATAAGACAGCTGGCAAAGAAACATTTAGTTGAGGCATGAAATAAGACACTGCTTTGTTGAGCATGTATGCTTATACTTTGCGTATGTAATATGACTTGATATTCACGTAAAAAAAATTAATATTTATTTTCAGTTAGACGCCAAATGGAAGTGCATGGTCAAAGAGAACAACCTAAGAAAGAAAAAGAATTGTGCAAAGTGTACTAGTGTTTCTATCTGTTTTCTTGGTGTATTTTCACTTGTTACAGAGATTAGCTATAATTTCTTATAATGTTTGTGGTTTCTTTCCTTCATCCTGTAGGTTTTCATTTTTGGCTTTGGAAACATTGGAATAGATTTAGCAAAGCGATTGCGGCCATTTGGTGTAAAAGTTATTGCTACAAAGCGGAGTTGGGTTTCATATGGTGGTGAGTACCTTCCTTAAAGTTGTGGAACCTGGAATGTTCACTAGTATATATCCTTGTCAGTTCTCTATTTTTTCTCACTTGTTTTGTATTCTTTCAAGATGATGTTGGTGATCTCGTTGATCTGAAGGGTAATCATGAAGATATGTATGACTTTGCAAAGGAAGCTGACATTGTTGTTTGCTGCTTAAGATTAAACAGTGAAACGGTCTAACTCTTTCCACTCTTGTTATGCTTGCTTCTATATCAAACACAGTTTATGTTATTTATTTTATTCTTATTGATTAGGGGGCCTAAATATATAAAATAGCAAATGACTGACAAATATGTTGGCAAGTTTGTCATGGTTTGCATATATCTTATTTGTTCCTCCTTCTCCTTTTTCTTGTCAGTGCTACTGCTGCTGCTTCTTCGTCTTCGTCATCCTTCTTTTAACCTAACTGATCCATACTTAACTTTTTGAACCATTAAAGTATGCTGACACTGAGACATAGAGTATAGACTAACAGGCATTATGTGCTCAAGCATCAATGGCATGTTAGGTTAGCCTCATTTATTTCTCAATACGAATGATATATGTTATGCATATAATAGAAAGCTTATTCACTGGGATACTTATTGATTTGGATATAATGCTTTTCAGGTTGGTATTATAAACAATAAATTCATATCTTCCATGAAGAAGGTTTGTTACAATCTCAGACCATCATTTATTGCTTATTTTTCTCTTATATGGTGAATATATTCATATACATGCCCGTAGTCCAAATCCTTTTACAAATTCATAGGCCATCATCCTTTTGCTCATGAATTCTCGCAAATTAATTGATTGTTTCATTTTCTTATGAAATATTTCAGTTTACACTAAGTGGCCTTCCATGTTTTGTTGATGTTATATTTGATTACTGTAGAATTAGAGAGAGAGAAAGGAGAAATATAATCTGAATTGCTTGTCTATTCATGTACATAGTATAGGGTATTTATACACAAGAGAGGGAATAAGAGAGTTAATGAGACATAATGACTCATTATGTAGATTGATTCCCTAATTACTATAATCCCTGATTGTCTCTATGATATCTTTCCTAATATAATATACTTCCTAAAATATATATTTCCTAACACTCCCCCTCAAGTTGGAGCATAGATATTAATCAAGCCCAACTTGTTACAAAGATATTCAACCCGAGTCCCACTTAAAGCTTTCGTTAGAAGGTCACCCAATTGGTCACTAGATCGCACATGCCCGGTGGACACAAAGTTCTCCTTGATCTTATCGCGTACAAAGTGACAATCAATCTCAATGTGTTTCGTACGTTCATGAAACACGGAATTGGAGGCTATGTGTAGAGCGGCTTTATTATCACACCACAACTTCGCGGGTAACGACGTGGCAAGACCAACCTCCTTCATTAAGCTGGTGAAGCCACACAATCTCTTGTGTAGATTGAGACATGGCTCTATACACAAACGCACTCGACTTTGAAACCACATCTTGCTTCTTACTCTTCCACGATACTAAATTTCCACCAACAAACACACAATATCCTGTGGTGGATCTTCTGGTAGCCTGTGACCCTGCATGATCTGCATCGCAGAAACACTCAATCTTGTTGTGGCCATGATTCGTATAGAGAATACCACGACTTGGTGAGCCCTTCAAATAATATAAGACATGTTCCAAAGCTTCCCACGAGCAACGGTTGGTGCAGTCATGAATTGACTCAGCACACTAACGGGAAAGGTCACATTAGGGCGGGTTACCGTAAGATAGTTCAATTTCCCAACTAGCCTACGATATCTCTCAGGATAGGCAAAAGGCTTGATCTTTTCTGGATCAACTTTCTTTCGTACATCCTCAGGTAGCTCATCAAACGGTATGCGGTCATCCATGTCCAAGAAGGGATTAGGAATCATGGGAACGCTACTCGGTGCTGCTCCGAGTTTCCCGAGTTTCTTTTAACGAGATCAAGAACATACTTCCTCTCGTGTCAAAAGGATGCCTTTCTTACTTCTCATAACTTCTATCCCAAGAAAGTACTTCAAAAGACCCAAATCCTTTGTTTGGAAATGAGAATTGAGGAAGGCCTTAAGTGATGAGATTCCCAAAGCATTGCTACCCGTAACAACAATATCATCAACATATACTACCAACAAAATCATTCCAGCATTTGTGTGCTGATAAAACACAGAATGGTCGCACTTACTCTGACTCAGACCAAATTTCTTAACCACAGAGCTAAACCTGTCAAACCAAGCCCGAGGACTCTGCTTCAAGCCATATAAAGACCGTTGAAGGTGGCATACCTTCCGCGCTCCCCCGAGCAACAAAACCAGGTGGTTGCTCCATGTAAACTTCCTCAAGAAGATCACCATTTAAGAAGGCATTCTTAACATCCGGTGATGAAGGTCCCAACCATAATTGGCAGCCATAGAGATGAAGAGAGGAACGAGAGGACAATTTTGCCACGGGAGAGAAGGTTTCCGAGTAATCAACACCATAGGTCGAGCATAGCCCTTGGCAACCAGTCGAGCTTTCAACCGTTCCAAGGTGCCATCAGCTTTTGTTTTGACTGTGAACACCCACTTACATCCGATAGCCTTCTTTTCAAGAGGTAAATCAACGAGAGTCCAGGTATCGGCCTTATCAAGGGCCATCATTTCTTCTTTCATAGCAGCACACCAACCAGGATGGGCTAAGGCTTGGTGGAGATTACTAGGGACGATAATAGATTCTAAGGAGGCTATGAAAGAACAAGATGTAGGGGAAAGATGATTGTAGGAAGCAAAAGAAGAAATAGGGTAGGTGCAAGATCGCTGACCTTTACGGAGGGCAATGGGCAAGTCAAGAGAAGTAGGAGAGTCAGGCACGGGGCTTTCTGGTGAGGGAGAGTTAGTCACGTGCACCGGTCGGTGTAGAGACCGGAGAAGGGGCAACTACCGCGGGATCGGACTCCGGCGATATGCGGGGCCGGAACCTGTTCAATGCCATTACTTGCCTTGGGACGCTCCGATAAACATGATAGATAGGTGGCTTAGCCGGTTCCGGGTCTGACGCTTGCACTGGTGGTAACTGAACTGTATAGATCAATATATCATCAAGACTATTGGTGATGTCAGGGGATGGAGAAGGAGCAGATACATGAAAGAACGAGGTTGACTCATGGAAGGTAACATCTGTGGACACAAGATAACGCCGAAGAGTGGGAGAATAACACCTATAACCCTTTTGAACCCTAGAATACCCCAAGAAGACACATTTAAGGGACTTGGGATCAAGTTTGGTAGTAGTAGGACGAACATCTCGAACAAAGCAAACACACCCAAAGATCTTGGGGGAAATGGGAAACGAGAGGATGAGAAGGAAACAAGGTGGTGTAGGGAGTGGCTCCACTAAGAACAGGAGAGGGCATACGATTAATGAGAAAACAAGCACTGGACACAGCATCAGCCCAGAAAAGTTTGGGAACTGTCATTTGAAACATGAGAGCTCGGACCACCTCTAATAAGTGCCGGTTCTTTCTTTCGGCAACATCATTTTGAGCTGGTGTATCTGCACACTAATACTGATGAATCATGCCATTTTGGAGCATATAGTTTTGAAATTGGGCAGACAAATATTCTTTAGCGTTATCACTCCGTAAAGTTTTCACGAAACACCAAATTGAGTGTTGATTTCAGCACAAAAATGACAAAAATGAGAAAACACCTCGTAACGATTTTTCATTAGATAAAGCCGGGTGGTTCGAGAGAAATCATCAACAAAAGTAGCAAAGTACCGAAAACCAGACTTGGACTCAACCGAACACGGACCCCAAATATCCGAATGAACTAAATCAAAAGGGACGCGGCCGTTTATTGACGCGAGGTGCCGATGAACACGGTGATGTTTAGCAACCGACACGACTCACACTCTAAAGAAGACACATGCTGAAATTGAGGATACAACCTCTTTAAAGAAGACAAAGACACATGACCTAACCGACAATGAATGTCAAACAAGGAGGGACCACGAGCAAGCAATGGAACGCGGCACCCGATTATCAAGAAAGTAATGGCCTTGATTCATACCCCCTACCAATAATCCGCTTCGTCGTAAGATCCCGAATTAAGCAATGGTCGGGAAAAAGTGAGATGAAACAGTTTAACGCGACGAGTAAGCTTACTAGGAGATAACAAGGTTAAAAGCAAGATCGGGAACATTAAGAAAGATGATAAGGAAACAGACGGGGTTGGTGTAATATTGCCGGATCCAAGAACACGGGTGGAAGAACCATTGGCAATGGTGATCGAAGAAGGGTTGGCATAAGGTGCATAAGAGGAGAACAAATGATGGTTACTGTCATATGGTCGGTAGCCCGGAATCGATGATCCAATTTGAAGAAGAAGTAGCAAGGCACGAATCAGAGTTACCTGTAGCAAGTGCAGTTGGTGGAGAGAGGGCAGGATCAGAGATATCAGAGGATTGAGCCATATGAGTAGACCTGCGTTGCTTCTGGTGCAACTGTTGCAACTTACGACAATAGCATTTCGTATGACCGGGTTCCTTGCAATAATAGCGAGACAATCCCACTAGTCCCAAAATTGGGAGGATTGTGACCGGTCTCCTCGGGGCCCGCTCCTAGAACACGGGCATCTCGGGGTCGGGGTTCCTAGGAGCCGGAGAAAGCAAAGACAGGATTCGATGTGCGTGAGGAAGCTCGGGGTAGCGAGCGTCGGTGGACCTTGACCAGCTAGAGCACTAGCATTAGGATTGGAAGCCGGGTGGGCTAAACTGTCGGCACGCAACACACGAGAATACACATCTTGGAGCGAAGGGAGCTCAGAGCTAGATAAGACCTGAGATTGAACGGTCTCATAAGAGGGGTCGAGAGTCGTAAGAAAACCGATAATCGCTTTGTTTCTCCATATTATCGATTTGTACCCGGAGGTCGTCGTTGGTGGCATTAATTGCCGCATTTCCTCATACATCTTGTTGAACTCCATGAAGAAATTCTTCGAGGGGCGACCTTCTTTGCTCAGCACCGATAGAACCCTTTACAAACCTCATGAATGCGAGTAATGTTCCCTTTCCCGAATACAAGAACTCCAGATAATTAATAAGTTCTTTAACGGTGTTGCGGTGACTAAGCGAAGGAAGAAGATCGCCCTCAATGGAGTTTTTAATCTGTAAGAAGAGCTCCGGCATCGCCCGAGCCCATGTCATTTTAGGATCATCCTTAGGGGGCACCTCGGTTAAATGGCCCTCTTTCTCAATACCGAGTAAGTGCATGCGAATGGTCTTGATCCGGTCCGAATAATTAGTCCAATTCAATTTGTGATCAGTAATTTTGTTGGAAACAGGAACCATCTCAGCCGTAACATTTTGTTTAGATTCAGCCATAAGGAAAAACCAAAGAAACACAAGGGAAAACTTGCAAAGGTTGCTTCAAACAGCAACTAGAGGCAGGCCCAATACCGAAGGCAGCCACAAAAGAAGCACAACCAAGAGGGAAATAAGACCACAAACACACAAGGGGCCAAAAAGAGAAGATCCACCAAGAAGGAAACAGAAACCAGCCAGCAAAACGAGCAAACCGAGAAAGAACCAGTCTTACATATAACTGAGCAGAGGATGAGAAGTCAATGGAAGGGCACGAAACCACCTGGGTAACGACGGGGGCAGAGAGTCGATCCCAGAAAGACAAACGGCGTCGGAAAACTCGCCGGAAAACGGCCTCACGCGCCGGCGCGTGAAACGGACGGTGGAACACCTGGAGGCGCGTGGACGGCCACGCGCAGTCGGACCGGCGAGCTGCTGACTGGGTTCCGCCGATCGGGACCTCCTGAGTGCAGTGGGGCGGCGCGTGGCAGCTGAAACGGGCTGGAACCGAAAACGACACTCCCTCCTCCTCTCTCTCTCTCGTTAAACAGAAGCAAGAACTCCTCCTCTCTCTCTGTCGTTAAACAGAAGCAAGAATAGCAGCGGAAAAAAAATTGGAACCTAACGCTCTGGTACCATGTAGAATTAGAGAGAGAGAAAGGAGAAATATAATCTGAATTGCTTGTCTATTCATGTACATAGTATAGGGTATTTATACACAAGAGAGGGAATAAGAGAGTTAATGAGACATAATGACTCATTATGTAGATTGATTCCCTAATTACTATAATCCCTGATTGTCTCTATAATATCTTTCCTAATATAATATACTTCCTAAAATATATATTTCCTAACAATTACCTTAACTTCATAATCTTCATTCTTAGTTGAAAATGCAATGCCATAAAATTTTCTTCAAGTTTGCTCAACTATTTTCAGTTTGTTTTTGGTCAGATGCTAAACCATTTTCAGTTACTCAGGTTTTGCGAACGAGTTTTAGTATTTTGATTGCCTAGTGGAACCAAATTTTAATGCTAGACATAAGCAACCTTGTCCTTGAAAAATACTTTTCAAGACATTTTTCAAAACCTTACTCATTCCCATTTTCTAAGTTCTGTTTTTGTCCAAAAAAACAAGTCATTGGCACCTCCTTATTTGTTTTTCCTTGTGTTGTGCCCTTTCTGTTCCCACTTGGTCAAACATGCTCTTGTTTGTTGCAATATTTTGTCTTTATCTGTGATATGTTTGAGATATAGGGGTTGACTCATGCATTTTTGATACGATGGGTCATTGTTTGAATGTCCAAATCTGTGGATTTGAGGGCCAGGTGGATAAAGATGATAAATTACAGAATTTAAGGTGCTTTTGACATATACATTCAATAGTTTTGTATGTTCGATAAGCTGGGATACTTTTCTTCATACTAGCTGGAAGTGTTAAAGACAATACTTATCAGAAACCGAAATTTTAAACATTGGGAGATGTATTGTAATGTACAGAGAAATAAAAATAAGACAGCACTTGATTCAAGTTAAGCTGCAAAGCAATGATTAACTGTAAACAACTCTCTGATAGAGCGTAACAATATCCTTGAAATTTATGAAACATAGAGATGACATTTTTGAAACAGAAGAGATTATCTGAATGAGATAAGGGACACCCAGACTTGTATGGAAGGAAGTTCAAGAGATAAGGTTGCATTATTGAAGAATGTAAATCTAAGAGACTATATTAGAACTAAGCTGTTGGGTGGCGGACATAACATTAATAATGAAGACTTTTATACTTCAATCTCTTCTATATGTGGATACTAGCTGCTTTTTTCTTTTTTAACCTCTATCATGGCCTGTCAAGTCATTGTGAAAGTGGAATTACGATTTGCCACTGGCCTTTGCATTAATATGACCTGTTTCTGCCACTGTACATCTGATATGTCTACATATACTTATATTCAGGGAGCTCTTTTGCTGAATATTGCAAGAGGGGGTCTAATAGATTATGAGTCTGTGGTCCACCAACTTGAGTCAGGTCACTTAGGTGGCTTGGGTACAGATGTAGCTTGGACGGAGCCATTTGACCCAGATGACCCAATATTAAAACACAAGAATGTTATTATGACTCCTCATGTTGCGGGTGTTACAGAATATTCTTATAGATCCATGGCTAAGGTATGACTTTTTATGTACATCTCCAAGCCTTGGTTGGTACGAAATTTATTATCACTATTTTCAAATTGCTTTGCTGCTTGCTATTTTCTACATCATATCGTAAAATTTAGAGAAAGAGAAAACATAAATGAAATGATAGCCTGTAATATGATCTCTGCTTGGTGGTTGTTCAAGTGCAGGTTGTTGGTGATGTAGCTCTTCAACTCCACGCGGGACTTCCTTTGACTGGAGTAGAAATTGTGAATTGATGTGGGCGTAACAAAACGCCAATAGATACTTGATTTTCTACATCTCTTTTTTTGGCTGAAAGTAGTTAAATGATTTAAACGTATTATTTTTTTAATGGCCAACGACTTCTTACAATACCAAGGAGACCAGGTCATAATGGTAAAACCCATTGTAATGAGAATAGAATCCAGTGCTGAATTGCTCTGGGCCGGGTGAAAACTGAAGTGAGTAATATCATGTGGCTTTGTATCTTTCTCTTGCTAGACTTTTTGTAAAACTTGAAGGATAAAAACAGGAATAGGAATGAGAATAGTGATAAAATTTAGAATTTTTGATAAGGTAAGATCATTGTGATTGATATGATATGGGAACAAATAAATATTTTGTTTTATTTTGAGATTGATAGGATGAAACCAAGGTCAGGTCTAGTGGTAGTGACGCAGAGATTAAGAAGTGAGTTACTGAGCTACTGTCTGGAAATATAAGTTTATACAAAGAAAACTTTTCTCTTGAAGGAAATCCATGAGAAATTTTGCAGGCATACAATTCAATAAACCAGTGTCTTCTAATAATTCAAGACCATCATTTATCCAATCAAGCAAAGAGACCTTAGGCTAACATCTACTTTGAACCTATAAATGAACTTGAAATCACGTAGGTCCCTGATTTAAAAGCTTCAAGAAATCATCTAATTCTGTTATGTTTGTCCAAATCATTGCCTTCTAAGATTACATGTCAACAAGGAAAAGTGAAACAGTCATGCAGTGAATGATATGGGGAACAAAGAGAGGCTGATCAACTTGAGATTGAGTGTAAACATAGGAAAGGAGGCTTTAGTGAAAGTTTAGCAAATCATTGCACGCTTGACCAGCTGGACGCGGCTTTGGTCCAATTCTCTCAACGTTCGCTGCGCTCGGCGCCGTTTTGGTGCCAACACATACTGTTTTCTTTTTTTTTCTTTTCTTTTTTTGAAAAATAGCATTCAACATCCTATCTTTTTTAGTAGCAATCAGTTCTTTGAAATAGTTTTTTGGGATGCTAAAAAATATTTCAAGAGTATGAAGTGTTTTTTCAGTATCCTGTAGTATCTTTTTTAGTACCAATAAATACCCTAAAATAATTTTTTAAGACCATGAAGTTTTTTTTCAATACCATCTAGTATCCTGAAGTATCTTTTTAGTACCAATAAGTACCTGAAATGATTTTTCAAGATCCTAAAATAATTTTTTAGTACCAAACAGTATCCTAAAGTATCTTTTTAGTACCAATCAGTATGTTAAGATATTTTTTTTAGTACTGGTCAATACCTTCAATATTTTTTGAGATCCTCAGAAAATTTTAGGATGTTGAAAAAATATTTTAAGGAACTGAATGACCCTAAAAAATAATGGTGAATGCTATTTTAAAAAAAAAGAAAAAGAAAGAAACAAGATGTGTTGGCACCCGACGTTTTTTTTTTTTTTTAATATAAAAAAGTTTTGGAGAGGTTCGACATCGTCCCCCACCAAGTGCACGGCCGGGCTCTATGAGCACTGCGGGGACTTACGAGATCGCCTACCAAAGGAATCCGAACGTTTAGGGGATCGAACCCACGACTATTTAGGCCTAGCGGATCCCTTACCATCTATGCCAACTCTCATTGGCTCACCCGACGTTTAATTGAAAAGGAGCGCAGTGAACAGAATTGGAGCCATGTCCTGGCCAGCCTATCATGAGTTCTAGGTTAGGCGTAACGGGCTGACAAGCCCCCATATCAAAACAGATTTTAATTTTCTGCATCCAAGCCATCACTTTTTGACAGGTTGAACCTATCTGTTACCAGCTCTAATGCTGGCCATCTTCAAATCATGAAGTGATTTGTGAAGTTATTTGGTGACTTAAAACATTGACAAGCTTAACCGAAGGCCTTGTAGTCTATTGGTATAAATGCTTCCCTATAAGTGGGAGGTTAAATTTTGATCCTTCTTGTAATTCATAGTATCTGTTCTTGTAACTCAATAAAAAACATTACAGGCTTCTGATGCCGCCCAAAAAAAAAAAAAAAAAAAAAAAAAAAAAGATATAAAGAAAGAAAGAAAAAACATTGGGTGCCTACATGTAGTATCTGAGAGTACTTGGAATAAGTTTGCTTCCAATAGGATAAGTTGTTCTTTGGCAACGAGAATTGATACAAGAAGACACACACCAATCATCATATATAGCTTGGGTTGGTACGTGTTCCTTTGCGACTGTGAATTGTGATAGTGTGTCTAGAAATAGGCTAGACAACTTTCACTTGAAGTGGAAAGATTTTGATAAGAAAGAACAAGAGACAGTGGATAGTGGCTACCCAATTAATGGACCACATTGAATAATGAGAGAAGGGAGTCGCTTACAATCTTGTTTGAGACATTACCAGGTATTAAATGTGCGCAACTCTTCTAACAGAGATACAAAGCTTGATTCATCACGTTATGAGAAATTAATTCATTATGCTAGACTCAAGGCGTCAATTAACGCAATAGGGTTGCTTATGAAACGGTGAGGCCAATAAACTTGAGGCAAATTGGACAGAAAAGAGAGAAGAACCATCTATTTTAATTTTAAGCCAATGTTGATATTTACGCTCTAATATACATTATACTATTTCGTTGTGTGGTCTTTATACATAAAGTTTGGTGAATGAATTAATATCTTGCCAGCATAAAATATTTGCAAAGAAAATTCAACACTGCCATTATTATTGTGAAGGTTTTGAATTTTGCTGTTATATTGAGTTGCAAAGAAAGAAGTTAAAATCTTGAAGAAGTTGGTGGGTTTCATGGCATCCCTTCTCTTCTGGTGTAGAACACAGATGTCCAGCCCTGGGCTGGTGTTTTGATTTTGGATCGATGGGCTCTGCCTGAATATCTATGGAAGAGATATCCAGGAGAGCTTGGGATCACTGTGCACAAACTAGGCTCTCGCCAAAAGGGGGTGGTGTGTGTGCACAGTGAGGCATAATGTAAATAGATGATAGTTAGAACGTGAGCACCTTAGGTTAGGACCTCTGAATATATAGAGTTCACCTGGGTCGAATATCTTGTGCCATAGATATCAATCCGGTTATTCCGATATACCTAGATTATTGCTGCGATATGATCTCCCTATAATGTTGGATGTCCCTAGATTATAGGTGCGTACTGGTATATCCTCGGTTGGGCCCTCCTAGCATTGAGCCGTAATACAGATCCGTAACAGTTGCCCCCCCAGCTCAGTAGTTCAGGCTTTTGAGTTGCCGAGATGTATTTTGCCCCCAGATTCTGCCGAGATCCTTTGTGCTGCCAAGCTGACTTGCATGTGACAGGGCCATTAGAGCGACATAGTTCGGCGATCTGAGATCTTGTCTTAAAGATCCTGAGTTGCTTTGTTGTTACGGCGCTTCGAGGCCACGTATCAAGGGTTCGTCATAACACTTGTAGGTCCGAGGGGGTATCGTGGATCGTGCAATTCTGAGGTACTGAGTGTGACCTCGGCCCTGCGGGTTCAATCGACCGTGCATGGGTTCGGCGTCGTCCGTTGGTCGCTAATGGTTTTGTGTGCTCCCGAGGTGGAAACCGTTTCGCATTCGCCATCATTACCCTTTCACACCTAGCATTCCAGGATTGGGGATAGGCTATAACCGCCACACCTGGCCACGTACCAATTTTTGTGTGTATTTAATGCCTGCCGTAAGTCAGGTCTATGTTTAGGGCAAAAAGACTCCTTTATCCTCGACGTTTCGAGGTCCCGCAGCTTATGAGTATTCATTTTGCCACTTATTCATATTTCCCTCCATTTCTTACAAGCGTAGTTCTGCTTTTTCTCTCTGGTTTTCTGTTCATCTTTGCCTTTCCCTGTGACCGTCGTTCCTGCGCTGCCTATAGATTGACCACTCCGCACTTCTTCAATCTTCATCAATCCAGGTATAGTCCTCATCTTCCATTGTTTTCCTGGTTTGACTTTAAGGTTTTCATTGTTTTATTACTCGATCTTTGTTTCCGCGGCTTCTCTTTCTGGGTAGGCTTCCTTATAGCTTTTGGGTCAGTTCTTGAGTTCAAACTTCCTTCTGGCACATCCTTATATCCTGAGGTACCTTTTGTTCGATCTTCCCCTTAATTTTCTTTCTTCATATGACCTTTTGTGCCTATCTAGGTCTTTGTTCTGGGTGATGGAGGTATAAATGGGTGGCTCATGAGGTCCTGAAGACTCGCTCGTTGATGTCTGATATAGATATCGCTCGGCTGGAACTACCAAAGCTGGATGGGTGCGTCGTCGGCCTTCCTGGTGACGAGGAGCCTATTTTCCCTACTCGTGAAGAAGGGTGTACCAATTTTTTCTTCTTTTACTGTGATTGCATGACCCGAATTGGCATTCGCTTCCCGTTCACTGAGTTCCAGATTGCAGCCTTAAATCACCTAAGTCTTGCACCCTCGCAGCTTCATCCTAACGGATGGGCTTACTTGGTAGCCTTTGAGCGTTTGTGCGCCTCCTTCCCCAAGCCTATTCCTTGTACAGCCTCCCTCTTTTTCTACTACTTTTGCCCTTTTACTCCTCGCTCTTCCAAAAAGGACGAGAAATTGAAAGGGTTGACTTCCCTTCGCAGCGATCTAGATAGGAAACTCATGAAAGCATTCTCGAACTCGTTCAAGCATTTCAAAAATGCTTTCTTTAAAGTTTCTGCGAAGCCCAATCAACAACCCTGGTTTTGAAGGGGGCCGAGGCTAAGGACGTGGAATGGAGGTTCCCCCTATACTGGACCGAAGACCATCATACCTTAAGTTCTTCGACATCGTACCAGGTCGCAACTGATGATCTTCTGGTGGAGGAGGTCTCGTCCATCGATCGATTAACTAATTTTGTCAAGGCGTTGGCGTTAAAAGCGCGGCATTTTTCATTACCGGGCCTGGTGCCCAGCCAAGGCCTTTGGATAGTATGGTCCCTTTGTTTATTGATTCTCCGGATTTGTGTATACTTTTATCTTGTTTCGCTTTATCCATGCTTTCAGCTTTGTAGCGTAAATTTTGAGTTTTCTGTTTTCTTTTTGGACATGCAGGTCAAGATATGTCGGAGCTACCTCGGTACTTGTCCCATGTGAAACCGGACGCAGCTGCTTCGAGTAAGAAAGTAAGCAGGAAACACTCTGCCTCTGATGCTGGGCTAGAGAAAGTCAAGGTGGCCCCTTGCGCCACAAGGGCCAAGAAAACCACGACCTTGCCTCCTGAAGGAATTCCTCACTCCGCCCTAGCCGGCTCGTCACCAGGGCCAGTCGTGTTGGGCTTGAGAGGGAAAGAAATTGCTCCCTCTGGATCCCTGGCAGCTCCTTCATCTCCGCCCCGGACTTCTGTCGCCCCTTCCCCAGTTCACAAGATTGCCCGCGGCCTTACGTGGGAGAAGGGGGTGACGAAAGAGCTTGATGTCTCGTTCCTTCCTCCGGGTCAATTTATGAGTGGTCTACCTCTAGCCGCCGTAGATGAGGCAGTGGTCCACGATGCCCAGAAGTACCTATGCAAATCCATCAGGCTGCACCAGGCGCTGCTTCATCTGAAGGGCAAATACGTCGGGGCCGAGGGTCAGATTTGTCGTCTGAAGCTGGCCCAAGATGAAGCCGCGGTAAAAAAGAAGGCACTGGAGGAGGAGGTAACCGTTGCCAAGGCCACGGCTGGGAAAGCGACCGAGGAGCTCTTGATCGCCAAAGAGGCATTGTCGACAATGACCTCAGAGTGTACCCGCCTGCAGGAGGCTCTTGCCAAGAGCTTGGATGTTGTTAAAGCTCTGACAAAGCAGCATGCTGATCTATTTGCCGAGGTGGGCTCTATCAAGGACGCTCTAGAGGTGGAGCGAAAAACTCGCCTGGACTTCATTGAGTCGCTGAAAGAGGCTGCAGCGGACTGCTTCAAGATGGCCTTGGCGCAGATCCAGTATCTAAACCCCAACGTGCCTTTGAACCTTGCCAGGTATGACTAACGAGCCTATGTAAAGGACGGTGTCCTGGTGCCGCCTCCTCCCTCTCCAGCCGATGAGTCGCTGTCTTTTGAGGATGATGAGGAAGTCAGAGATGAGGAGACACGTGGCGAGGAAGAGCAGAACATTGGTGGTGAGACCGAGGAAGGTGCCCCCAACGCTATTCCCTCCAGCGGGGCCATTGCCTCGGAAGATGCTGCCCCTCCGAGCTGAGAGTGGGGTCTTATCTTTTTTAGCTTTTTTCTTGTAGGGCGTCTGTGCCCTTTTGACTTTGTCTATTCCCGGCGTCTGTGCCGGTTGTAATTTATGACAATATCTGGTGATAGTACAAATTAATTGCCATATCATTTTGGATTCTAAGCGTTTTTAGAAGTCTTTTGACCGAGCCAGGGTCTTTAATGGTGTAGATCTACGTTTTCTTCTAGAGTTAAAGTCTGGGAATCTGTGGTAGGGTTGTCTTTTTGTAACCGCAATGGGTGTTTATTTTAACCACACTACCGAAGTCCGATGCCGTTTGGCCGGTTTGTAACAGGGATAAGGGCAAACTGTCACATGTCTAGCCATGGTGTTAAAAACGCAATGCTTAAACGTTGTGACCTGATCAGGGTTAGCATGACAGTTCATCTTTTTATCTCGGGTGAGCGTTGACAAATCAATTTCGCGAAGGCCAGTAAATGGCAATTTCGCCGAGCTATTTACCTGGGCTAGTTAGCCCTGGTGTAATCCATCTAGATGTGTTATATTTGTAACCGGGTTTAGAGACCTCAGTGTAATGCTTAAGCTATCAATAGTGCACGTTTGCGAATCTCCACTGAGGAATCCTTCATTAAAATAAACGGCTCCAAAGAGCTAAAAAGAGGTTCAATAAAATCTTAAAAGGATAAAAACATAAATTCTCTAAATCAAATACTGAAATTTAGAAATAACCAAGCTCCAAATAGGATGTGTCTGAGGCTGTTTATGAATACCGAGTTGAGATCTAGCTATAGTAGATTTTCAGCTTATCAGCATTCCAAGTTCTCTTCATAGGCTTCCTCGCCAGGGTTTCGAGTATATAGGCTCCGTTGTCCAGTTTCTCTTTAACCCTGTAGGGGTCTTCCCAATTTGCAGCCAGCTTGCCATCTCTGGCATTCTTATTGCTGATATTGGCTCATCGGAGTACGAGGTTGCCCCGGTTAAAAGAGAGGGGTCAAACCTTTCGGTTGTACTTTGCTGCCAGGAGCTGTTTGGCAGCTAACTCTCGGTAGTGCGCCGTGACTCGGACCTCGTCGATCAGGTCCAAATCCGTCCTCAACGCGACATCATTTGACGCTTCTCCCTCGTGGTGGGTTTGGATTTTCCTCCATGACGGTTGTCCTATCTCGACCGGGATCATTGCTTCGCACCCATAGGTTAACCAGAAAGGAGTTTCCTAGGTTGAAGTCTGCACACTTGTCCTGTAACCCCACAAAACACTATAAAGTTGTTCGACCCAGTTAGATTCCGCGTCTTGCATCCGCTTCCTTAAGCCGTCGAGGGCGATCTTGTTGGCTGCCTCGGCCTGGCCGTTAGATTATGGATGCTCTATTGAGGTGAAGTGCTGCTTTATGTCGAGGTATGAAGTCATGGCCTGGAATCTTTGGTCCATAAATTGCGTCTCGTTGTCTGTCACTACCTCGGCTGGTATTCCGAAACGGGAGACGATGTTGTGTTGAAAGAACCTTCGTATGCGCGCAGAGGTTATTGTCATTAAGGGCTCCGCTTCAATCCACTTAGTGAAATAATCTACTGCCACGATGAGCAACCTGAATTGTTCGGGGGCTGTCTTAAATGGTCCGAGGATGTCCATGCCCCATTTGTAGAAGGGCCAGGGAGCCGAAATTCCTTTCAATTCAGCTGGCGGAGGCCAAATAATTTTAGCATGTTTTTGGCAACTATCGCATCTCTTGACGGCTTCCTTTGCGTCGGCCATCATGGTTGGCCAGTAGTAACCCGCACGCAGAGTTTTCCTGGCCTGAGCCTTGCCCCACATGTGGTGGCTGTTGACGCCTTCATGTATCTTGGCCAACACATATTTGGCTTCGGATGTGCCCAAACATCGCATCATCGGAGAGTGCAGTCCTTTCCGGTACAGCTGATCATCGACCATGGTGTAGATGGCAACCTCTCGGACTAGCTTCTTAGCTTCGGTTGAATCGATCAGAATGATGCCTCTTTCTAAATAATCTTCGATCGATTTTCTCCAATCAGCCGCTGATGAGATGGTCATGATATAGCTTGGCTCGGTCAGGTTTTGTTGGATCACGGCTCGATGGTTTCTTGGGCCCTTCGTACTCGCCAGCTTGGAGAGAATATCCGCCCTAGTGTTTTCTTCTCTTGGAATATGGGTGATAACGACCTCCTCAAAATCTGTCATGACTTCCTTAGCCTTGTTCAGATACTTAGCCAAGAGTAGGCCTTTCGTTTGGTATGTGCCCTCGACTTGCGCCGCGACAAGCTATGAGTCGGTGAAAACCCTGACCCGCCGATCTCCATTTTCCTTGGTTTGCAGCAATCCTGCGAGGAGAGACTCGTACTCGGCTTAGTTATTTGAGGTCGGGAACTTCAGTTGAAGGGAGTGTTCCACGGCCACGCCTTCCGGGCTTTCAACTATGATTCCTGCTCCACTGCCCTTTGTATTAGAGGAGCCGTCGACATACACCTTCCATTTTTTGTTTTGATCCAACTCGGTTGTATCTGCTGGGGTGAGTTCCCTGACAAAATCTGCCAACGCTTGTGATTTGATGGCGTGTCGGGCTTCAAAAGTGATGTCGAACTCGGAAAACTCGATCGCCCAGCTTGTCATTCTTCAAGCGAGGTCTAGCTTGTGTAACACTTGGCGGATCGGTTGACTAGTTCGGACGACTATCCGATGTCCTTGAAAATAAGGCCGTAGTCTTCTCGCCGTCGTTAGCAGGGCGAAAGCCACTTTTTCGAGCTTCTGGTATCGAAGTTCTGAGCTCTATAATGCCTTACTTACGAAGTAAATCGGTGCTTGTCCAGCCTCGATTTCTCTTACCAGGGTCGCACTTACCGCCTCTTCTCCTACTGACAAGTATAGGAATAAAGTCTCTCCAGGCTCTGGTTTTTCCAAAACTGGAGGGGTTGCCAAGCACTGCTTGATTTTCTCGAATGCCACTTCACAATCCGTGTTCCAGCCTCCCTGTGTTTCCTTTTTCAATAGTCTAAAGAAAGAGAGTGCATTCTCTACCGATCTTGGTAGGAATCTGGTCAAGGCGGAGAGTCAGCCAGTTAGCTGTTGAACCTCTTTCTTAGTCCTCGGGGCCCGCATATCTAACACTACCTTGCACTTATCAGGATTGGCCTCAATTCCGCGGTTCGTCAACATGAACCCTAGGAACTTCCCGGCCGAAACTCCAAATGCACATTTTGCCTGGTTTAACCTGATCCGGTGCCTTCTTAACTTCTCAAAGGTCTGCTCCAGGTCTCGGATGTGGTCCTCTGGGTGCCTTGACTTCACAATCATGTCGTCAATGTAAACTTCTATATTTCATCCGATCTGGTCTTCAAATACTCTGTTCATCATTCGCTGATAAGTGGCTCCGGCGTTCTTTAATCCAAAAGGCATGACGTTGTAGCAGTAATTGGCCTTGTCGGTCATGAAGGCGGTCTTCTCTTGGTCATCGGGATGCATGGCTATTTGATTGTAACCGGAGTAGGCGTCCATGACAGATAGCAACTGAAAGCCGACGGAGTTGTCAACCAACTGTTCAATGTTCGGCATCGGGTAGGAATCTTTTGGGCAGGCCTTGTTTAAGCTGGTGTAATCCGTGCACACCCTTCATTTGCCATTTGGCTTTAAGACTATTACTACGTTAGAAAGCCAAGTGGTGTATTGTATTTCTCTGATGAATCCGGCCTCCAAAAGTTTCGTCACATGTTTTTCAAGAGCCTTCTGTCTAACGGCTCCAATATTTCTCTTCTTCTGTGCCATTGGTACCAACCCTGGCCTGATGGCCAGTTTGTGGCAGCAGAAGGTAGGGTCAATCCCTAGTATCTCGGACGACATCCATGCGAAGACATCCTGGTTCCGCCTCAGGAATTCGGTCAACCGGGTTTTCAGATCTCGACTCATTGCTCCTCCAATTTTGGTGGTTTTTGAAGGATCCTTTCCTAGGACTAACTCCTCTAATTCCCCTTCCAGCTCTGGACGTGGGAGCTCGGGCTCGTCCCTCAGGTCGAGCTCTATCATGTTCACTGGACGTCGTGGCTTCCTGTCCTTTTCAGTGTCGGCAGAACTTTCACCTTGGTGTATCCGAGGTGGCGATGTCGGTCCTCCTTCCCTTTCTTGAACAGTCTCGAAATAACAACGTCGGGATTCTTTCTGATCCCCGGACACCACTACAACTTGGTTCTTGTTGTTCACCATCTTGAGTTTCTGATGCTTTGTAGACACTAACATGTCCCAATCGTGGATGGTCAGTCTACCCAATATAATATTGTAAGGGGAAGGGAAATCGGCGACTATGAATCTTACCCGTTCTGATTTGAAGGCTTCTTTGGTCCCTAATGTCAATCTGAGTTCGATATAGCCTTTGGGAGGTGAATGTTCTCCATTGAATCCTATGAGGGTCATTCTGCAAGGCTTCAGATCCTATATGTCCATATGCATCCGTTTATAAGCATCTCAGCTAATAATGTCGGCCGAGCTCCCAGCATCCACGAAAATCCTATTGACCCGGCAGTTTACCAGGATCCCCGTGATAACCAAACCGTCCTAATGTCCCGGTACTACATCATTCAATTCTTCCCTGGTAAAAACTAATGGAGGTGGTGTCGGCTTTGTCGGGTCGTTCTTGAATCTTAGGAGGTCTCTTACCGAAAGGACTTCTATTAGGTACTTCTTACGTTGGCTTATTGTATCTCCACCTCCCCCGAATCCTCCACTGACTACACTGCAGTGGAACTCGGCTTTTAGGAACTCGTCGTCCTCGCTATTCGAATTTCATTTTTTTTTTCTTTCCTCGGGTCTGTGACCGGGCTCCTACTTCGGCCACCTTGTTTGCGTTTGCCATTTTTCTTTCCTTGGGTTTTGATCACATACTGGCACAATTTTCCTTCTCTTACAAACCTCTCAATGGTGTTACGGAGTTGATAACATTGATCCGTTGAGTGTCCCGGTCCATCATGAAACGCACAGAATTTGGAATGGTCTGTAGTGGGTCGGTTTCGGAGAGGCATCAGCCTCTCGACCCTCTTCATGTCTGTCTGAGCTACCTCCTTCCAAAGCTGCGAACGAGAGATGTTCAATGGGGTGAAGCTGTCATACTTCCTCCTTCCTTCTGACCTTTCCCCTCGAGGTCGGCTATCCCGGTTGCGTGTGCGAGAATCTTCTTTTCGCTTGTCGGTCTGATCCCTCTCATCCGGTGACGTGTTACCCCGTTTCTTGGTTCTAATGGCGTTGGCTATCTCCATTTGTTCCACGTCCAAATACTACTTCATTCCGGTATAAAACTCGGTGATATTGTAGACTCAGTTCTTGCACAGATTCTTGGCCAATCGCGACGAGGGGTCCAGACCGTCAACAAGGCAATGCACGTGGACCTCCTCCGGGAGCGAGCGTACTTGCAAAGCCACCTCCTGAAACCGGTCCAGATATTTTTGCAAGGTCTCCCCCTTTTTCTGTTTTATTTTGCTCAACGTGAATTAGGACTTCGATTGCTTCTTGCTGGTCGCGAAGTTCAACCCAAACGTTCGTCCGAGGTCTTCAAAATTATGCACGAAGTCTGTTGGTAAGGTATGGAGCCATTTTCTAGCAGGTCCTGTTAGTGTTGCCACAAAAAGCCGTGAGACGACCGGGCCCTTGATTAAACGAACCCACATGAGCAACTCGAATGTCTCGAGGTGACTGTGCGGATCTTGGGTCCCGTCATGCTTCGGAAGGTCGGCCAGATCGAAATTCTTTGAATACGACGCAATGGTGATTTCTTCCGAGAACGGGCTTTCGTCGAGTTCTGTCAGGTACTTCATTTTATATTCTCTGGGGGAGTTCCGAGGCCGGGCTGCCCTTTCTTTACCTCGGTCTTCGTCATCCGAGATGCGCCCCAAGCGTAGCTTTTTCAAAGACAAGGCTGATGGTTGACCTTGTTTCGAACTCGTCCCCTGGGTAGCCTTGCCAGCGTCCTGTCGTGATGACCTCAGTTCTTCACCACGAGACGGGCTACTAGTGTCTTGTGTCGTTTTGTCTTTTCTTCCACGCGAATCTTCTCGGCCTTCTTTATGTACCAAATTTCCAACCTTCTCAACCGGTCCTCCAACATCTGCTGTATCACTCTGAAGTCTTCCTGGCGCTGGAGGTTACTGCGCTTTTCATTGGTCTCCATTCGCCTCAGCATTGACTCCTGAGTTTTCTGTAGGAGGTGGACGTCCGGATTTGGAACCGAGGACTCCTTTGCCTCCACGTCATGTGTTTTGGCGACAACAGGAGGGGAGGAAGCTGTGTCAGAAACGTTTCCCTCTGGGACATCCTCGTGTTGCGGCTGCTCTTGGGCTCACTGGTGTTGACTTGCCTCGGCCTGTTGTGAAATCCTAGGCTGGGGGTTCCGATTGCTGCTTCTAGTATTAACCATCGGTGGTCACGGGGATCGAAATTTAACGTCCCCACGGTCGACACCACTGTTCTGGTGTAGAACACAGATGTCCAGCCTTGGGCTGGTGCTTTGATCTTGGATCGATGGGCTCTGTCTGAATATCTATGGAGGAGATATCCAGGAGAGCTTGGGATCACCATGCACAAACTAGGCTCTCGCCAAAAGGGGGTGGTGTGTGTGCACAGTAAGGCAGAATGTAAATAGATGATAGTTAGAACGTGTGCACCTTAGGTTAGGACCTCTGAATATATAGAGTTCACCTGGGTCGAATATCTTGCGCCGTAGATATCAATCCAGTTATTTCGATATACCTAGATTGTTGCTACGATATGATCTCCCTATAATGTTGGATGTCCCTAGATTACAGGTGTGTGCTGGTATATCCTCGGTTGGGCCCTCCTGGCATTGGGCCTTAATACAGATCCGTAACACCTTCCTTGAGGAGGTTGAGACTGCCCCCCTCTCTCGATACTAAAATTTTAGGAGAGGGGTTTGGTGACCACAGTCAAAGGATAGGGCATTTGAAGCCCACTCCGCAAGGAATTCAGGACTAAGAGTACACATGCCTTCATCTTAGCCTAGGTTACCGTTGCTTCGTAGACCCCTAGGATGCCTCCTCCAACACCTTCAGAGACGGAGGCACACTAGTGCCTACGGCCAAGTGCAGACATAAAAAATTCAAAATATATATATGTTGTGAAGGACTTTTAAGACAACTAATATGATTGGGAGGGATGGTTATAACTTTCCACAACTCTCTACAAGGTTCCGGGTTCAAAACGTCCTCATCCCTGTTTTTCTTTTCTTTTTTTCAATCTCCAAATCTCTCACCCACTCCAAATCGATCCGCGGCTCCCAAACTTTCACTCTCCGTCGGCGTCGCAGACCGTACCCGGACTCGGGCGCTCGAAGGCTTCATCACTCTTTTTGTTTTCCAGTCATTTCCACCTTAAACAAGCCTTGATCTCGCACTATTTTGAAATTTAGTTTCGGGTAGGGGGAAAGTACGAAATGAAATTGCTACCGATGTAATTGTTGGAAAATGGGAAAATGAATAAGAAATATTTGGAGAGAAACAGAGAAAGTAGCTTTGCGACCTTTGAACTTTCAAATTGGTAATTGAACAAGCAATTTGAAAGCCATTATATTTTTACTACACAGATGCATGAATGTTAGAGGTCTGATGTAAGCCAAATTGTTTAATGTAAAAGAAACAAAATAAAATAGATTTCATGGAAGAATTGGCAAGATTTCATAGAGATCGATTTGATTATTGATTTAATTCGAGAATGGGATTTAGGCGGTTTCCCCGCTTAGTTACTTGCTATGGACCCATCTCCAAAGTTAAGATCCTCTAATCCTACTTTTCTTCAACTTTGGTATGTTTTTCTTATAGAGTTGGCCATGAATTTATGTTAGTTATTATTTTATAGATTTAAATATTTTATATGTCCATTTCTTTCTTCATTTATTGGAAAATGGAAACACATCTTTATGATCTATCTTTCAAATTTATCTTACGTGTCCTTCCTCATTTTCCCATGTTCTTTTTGTTGACACCTCTTTTACATTGCAAGTGGTCTCTGTTTATTTTCTGCAGTTTAACACTTAATTGAGAGCTGTTAGAGACAAGTTCAAAGAACTTTCAAAGCTTTTCACCTCCTTCCAGCATATTATTACCAAGTAAGGAGTTCTTAACTTCCTACCAAGTGGTATCTTTAATTGTTTATATTCTTTTGTCTTTTAATGCATTTAAAACTTTCTTTAAAAAAAAATTTCAATGGCACCCCCGAATCCCACCACTAATTGTGCACCCACAGACCTAAAAACCTGTCTCCGTCCCTGAGCACCTTGACCAAACCACCTCCCTTTTGGTGATTGAACCCAAGAATAAGGGGTACTTCCCTGTTAAGAACAAGAGTCTTGGATTCAACAGGGAGACCCATTTCTCGTTCGTATAGTATAAGAGAGAACACCTTTTTAATGGGTGGTAGGAGATAAAGGAGCTTAACTTACAATTTCATTGGGTTACATTGCCAGACTCCCATTATACGAGTTAGATAATTAATCTATAAATATTCAAAAAATTACTACTCCGTTGATTAAAAAAGCTATAAATGTAAAAACCAATTGGATTGAAATCTTATATTTAAAATGAAAACTGTTCAACACATGTTCACTAACTTTTAAGAACGTAGGGAAAGCCCATATATAAATCGAGTCACATAATCTTGATTGCTATAACAAATCCTGATATCTACAATTCTTGAAGGCATAGTATGGCGAATAGAGTTATTCTTATCGAGGCCCTTCCTTACTAATTATCTAATACACTATATGCTTCTATTGATGAAATTCATTTTTATTTCGTTTGAACAAATATTGTATAACATAAAACTCAATAGTATGTACACAAGATTGCAAAAGTAGATACAACATTGAAGTTTAGTGAAATGAAATGTTATAATTGCAGAACAAGGTTTTGCGTTTGAAGGTTATTGTTATACAAAAACAATGTTGGGAAAGTTTGCGAGTGGGAATTGACTAAATGCCATATGATTTGAACAAAAAATGAAATTCAGATTAAAAAAAAAAAAGTAGAAATAAATAAATAAATACCATGAGCTACTGCTGAGGATTGAATAAATCTGGATTGTTTAATCAAACACATACTAAACCTGAGATGCTATCAAGCTTCGTACTTAAACCTGACTAGATGTAATTTTCTTTATTCTTTTTATTTTATTTTATTTTTTTTTGTAAGGAACTAAGTGTAGCTTTCGTTCAATTATTTATTTCCTTCACTGTCTCTTTTTGAACTCCTTCTTGAATCAAATCTTGAGGGGTCACAAAACTTGGTTGTTTGGTTGATGAAAGAACTCTTGCCCACATCCGACCTGTCAACTCCACTGTATTTGGTCTCTCGGTCACACGCTGCAAGACGATGAAAGTTACAGAGAAGATCAAGAAAGAGACAATATACTCCTTCATGCTCAGAACACTCTTCATTAAAACCACTAATAATAGTAGCAGTTTATCAATAAATATTTCCACACTTTACAAATCCATTTACGGGACGAAATTAGAAATAATAACATCACATGGTGATGATATTTTGATGACCGACCTTAAAATGATTTACAAAAATTATAAATATTTGTCATGCGATACAACAGAAGGAAAAAGAAAAATAAAATGATTTGATAGAGTTACTTCATTGGAGTTTTCTTAAACAAGATTCATCAAAATGGGGTGAAGCATCAGGCTCGAGTTCTCGGATTATGGAGATTTTTAAGACATTTGTTAATATTTAAATATAGACAGGAATAATTTTGTTCCACTACTGTTTCTTCGATTCAATTCAGAAAGTTTCAGGTCCAAGTTAAATTTGGATAAGGTTATCAAGAGAGGAGTAACTCCGCCAATGTTTTATAAACGCCATTAATAGGTTTTTATGCTGCTTCTTTCAAGGCGTTGAGTAATGACAAGATGTATTAACATGACTAATGAAGATCGTTTAAAAAGACCTATTAGTGACATTTATAAAGTGATGAAGATCATTTACTCAAATTAAAACATAAGGCAATAGGAAGAAACACTTACAGCAATGGGAATATATGCATGCCGGCTGTTCACAGGTCCAACTGTGAAGCCAGTGTACCCAGCCATAGCTCCATGAACAGCACTATGAGCAAGAAGTGTGCAGTAAATGTTGTCTGATGCATTACTTGGAATAGCTCGAATCATGTATGTAGGATCTGCACCATAAACAAAGAGAGAGGATTCTTTTTTATACATGAAGAAAGACTATTCAAGAAAAGATACTAGAATATTACAGAAACAAAGGACAAGAGATCCTCTTCAATCAAAGCGAAAGAAGCAAAAGGGAAAAACTCCAGAATCTTAAGCTTCCTGATCCCTCTGTATGCCCATAAGGGATTAACCCCCCACTAGGCCCGCTTTCCCTCTTTTTCCCAAGAAACACACACGAAGAAACTTTTACGCAAATTCGGACAAAAAAACTTCAGTAGAACAAGTGTATGACATCTGTTATGTTGTAGTGTGAATGTAAGGTGTATCTTAGGCATATTCCAGTTGGTAATATAGTTGGAGTTCGTAGTCGCACATGGATGAAATATTTATTTTACAAGCTGTGGAAGTCTCAATGAATACCATTTGTTTGAGGAAATACTATCGTCAACACTCAACATACATTCAGTGACCTATGATTTCCTTTCATTTTATTTTCCATACTTCACAAATATCAAGCGTTTAATAGAAGAACAAGCTGACGATGTTTTAAGATTAACTTGTAAAAAATATATTACTCCTCCAATCCTTGATATAAGACAACTTTGAGAAGAGGATCTTGGGTCTTAAATATAAGATAGTTTTTATATTTGTCAATATTTTCCTAATTTAACCCTAATGATACTCACTTAACAATAATTAAGGGGGAGAGAAAAGGAGAGAATTGAGGAAAATGACAAGAGTATTTTAGAAAATACATGTCACATTAACTTACTCAACTAACTTCCTTAATTTAATCAAATTAGATTGAAGAGAGTTGGAGGACTAAATTGATCGATATTTTATTCACACAGGCAAATTACATATATATACACATATAACAGTATTGTGCATTAATTAGGTCCTAATATGACACTATACAAATAAGGAAATAATCAAGATTAATTATCCTAATCAATCCCTATAATTTTGGATCTGAACTTGCTCCTTAAGTTTTGGGATTCTACACTCCCCCTCAAGTTGGACTGTAGATATCAATCAACATGACAATCAGATACTCAAACCTATTATTGGGCAATCCTTTATTGAGGGTGTCTGTATTTTGTTCTTTAGAGGGTATATACCTTAGATCAATGATACCGTCATAAACTTTTTCCCTTACAAAATGTTTGTCTATCTCGACATGCTTGGTTCTATCATGTTGAACTGGATTATGAGTAGTATTAATTGCAGCCATGTTATCGCAATAGACCTTGATTGGCAGATTTATGCACTTCCTCAAGTCTTCAAGGACACTCTTTATCCATATGCCTTTGAAGTTCCAGATATGTATTCAGCTTCAACACTGCTTCTTGCAACTACACTTCGCTTTTTACTTCTCCATGCGACCAAGTTACCCCACACGTGTGTGCAATATTGAGATGTGGATTTCATGTCATCTTGATCACCTACCCAATCAGCATATGTAAATAACTTTACATTCTGTTTGTCAATTTTCTTAAATAGCATGTCACATCTGGAGATCCCTTCAAATAACGAAGGATCCTGTAGACTTCATTTAAATGTTTTTGTTTAGGATCATGGGAATGCTGGCTAACCATACTTACCGCAAATGCAATGTCTAGTCTGGTATGAGACGGGTATATTAGTTTGCCTACCATCCGTTGATCGTTCCCTATGTCCACAACTTTACCGAGATATGCTTCTTTATCTATTTTATCAACCTGTATAGGAGTGTCACTGGGTGTGCAACATGTCTTCCATGTTTCCTTTAGAAGGTCTAGTTTCCTTTGGGAGATATAGATTCCTCCCTTGAATTAAGCAACTTCCATCCCAAGAAAGTACTTTATTTCTCCAAGATCATTGATCTAGAATTATCATGCCAAGACTGCCTTGATTTGATTGATTTCTACCTCATTATCTCCTGTAAGGATTACATCATCAACATACACGGCTAGAACAACCATCTTACCCTTATGATGTTTAACATATGGTCGCTCTGCCCTTGAGTATGAAGGTGTCTCTTCAGGACCCAAGCGAATCTGTCAAACCAAGCATGTGGAGATTGCTCCAACCTGTATAATGACTTCTTTAGCTTGCAGACTTGGTTAGCCTTTTTCCTTGGGAACCCTGAAGGTGACTTCATGTACACCTCTTCCTTGAGTTCTCTATGAGGAAGGCATTCTTTACATCGAGTTGGTGCAGATCCCAATCTAAATTTACTGCAATAGATAAGAGAATTTTGATGGTATTCAACTTGGCTATCGGAGCAAACGTTTTTGTGTAATCTTCCACTTATATTTAAGTGAAACCTTTTGCAACCAATCAGTCTTTGTATTTCTTAAGCATTCCATATGCTCTATACTTAGAAGTAAATACCCATTTGCATTTAATAGGCTTCTTTCCTCGACGTAGATCTACTACATCCCATGTCTTATTTTTCTTGAAGACCTCCATCACTTCCAAGACAGCTTGCCTTCATTCAAGTATAGCCATGGCCTCATCAATCATGTCTGGTACCCTGATACTATCAAGATGAGAAACAAATGCCCTGTATTTAGATGAAAGGGCCTTATAGGAAACAAACCTCTCAATGGGATGTTGAGTGCATGATCTGGGAATCTTTCGTATTGCAATGGGAATATCAAGGTCAGAACCCTCTGTTACCATTGTTTCTCCTGAACCTGCCTCTGGTTCCGACTCTTGGTAAGTGTTAATAGCCTATGGCTCATTACCTCGTTTGTGTCGTCGTATGTAGGTATTGCCACACTTGTTTGTGTCTTCCCCTACAATTGGCACATTATCAAGGTTATTAGAGATATCAAGAATAGGATTAGGTTCTATTTGGATAGGTCTATAAACTATAACATTATCAGTCCATGGCGAGATGGGCGACGTGCCTAAAACTCAAAGTGGTTGCATAAGATGGAAGGCACGCCGAGACTTCGACTGGGAGGGAAGACTCATCGTGGACTAATCAGGCTTGTCAAGAGTTTGGACAGAGTAGAGGACATCAACAAATCTACCAAGGAAGAAGATTTGGATAGAGGACACTGATGAATCTACCAAGAAAGTCGAGAACTCCCAAGTAAGAAAAACCATTTTTTCCTCTTCGAATCAAATCAACCTCGATTAGTCTCATTGATGCTCTGATACCATAAAGAGAATTGAAGGATAGAATTTATTGATATTTTATTCACACTGGCAGATTACATATATATACATATACACATACAACAGAATCGAGCATTAATTAGGTCCCGATATGACACTATACAAGTTAAGAAATAATCAAGATTAATTATCCTAATCACTCCCTATAATTTTGTGTCTAAACTTGCTCTCTAAGTTCCTGATCTTTCTCCTCAAGTTTTGGGATTAGGTAAATATGTCTTATATTAAAAATCAGAAGACTACAATTCAAAGTATAGAAATCCCAGAGAAATTTTTATGCTTGTGCTTTTAGCCCTTTACAGACCTTCCTTGACCCCAAAGGGAAAGAAATTTAAATGTGTTATAGGAAGAGTAAAGAAAGAAAAAGAGATAGGAATAAAGAAGAATGGAGAGAGGGAAAGAAGAAAGAAGAGAGAGACTGGAACTTCTCTGATTTATTTATTCATTCATCATAAGCATAGAGGAAAAATGAGAAGGCTTATCTCTCTTATATAGGCCTAAAACATCTCGTCTATTCTCTAATAATCTCTAATCATCTAACTAGCTAACCGTTACATTCTAACTGCCTAACTAAGCCTCCTTTCACTATTTCAATATTTTCTACACTCGTGCATATCAATGTGTGAGTAAACATGTTATCAACTGTTACCCAGTCACCAATCCACAGCATGTTTATAGGCTTTAAGGGTGAGGGTCGCGGCCATGTGATATATTGCCATATAATGGAGGATTTACTTCATGCCCTCCACTGTTAATTGGACTATAAATAAGAAAGTTCAGGAGTTTGACTAATTAGGTCAGGGTATGATTCCTACTTTTATACACCTCATATGCAGAACTCTACAGGAAGGTGCAAGTGTTCAAGAGACGGCCAGAAAAGGTAGAAGTCTTTTGATTTTCAATTTGGGGGAAGTTGACATAGAGGAAGGAGTGTATAATTTATGGCCGATTTAATAGTTTTCAATAGTAATAGAAGATGAGAATATGTGTAAGGATTTTTTTTTCCCCATTCTTTTTAGGTTTTAAGGGTTAAGTTAATAAAGCACATTAATGGAGTGCGGTCCATATAGCCAATCTCATCTAGTGGGATGAGACTTGTTCAAGAGTTAAGTTAATAGTGCTAGGAATTATGTTAGTAAGACCTAAAAATAATGTGTAGCTAATTGATTACATAACCTGATGTAAGGTTTAAGTACACATGTTTTGTCCAAAGATAATAATTGTTATTAGCAAATAATAGTTATTAAAACCAGAAGTTCGTAGTACAATAGAAATGTGAGAAAGGATATAGTCATGGGCAAAACATGAATTTACCTATATATTTCATATTCACCGCCATCTTTTTAACCTTTGTGAAATAATCCTGTGACAGACAGTACATGGATTATGAAATTGGATTAGTAACCAAGATAAAGAACAAGAAATAATCACAACCTTTTGAGAAATAAAACCAACTGCTCATCTAACATGGAAATTGTTGCATTTAACAAACAATCTCTAATCAAAGAGAAGTAATTAGTTGAAAATACAGTATAATATCTAAGGTCCACGCTCCAACACATTCATCAATCCTTATTTTGGATCTAATAATTAATTTATGTTGCTTATTCCAAATCATGGGAAATCTTTTGAGAATTGAGTGAGAGTTAACAAGTGGATTGGAGCACCACTTAAAGCGAAATAATTGAACTTAAGAAATTAACTTTTCTTCATTGTATACCAAAAAATGTTTTTATCCTTTTTTTTATTATAGTTGTTATTTTTTGATGTTACAGAATCCATCTACTGATGAGAATACAATTCCCATCAGAATAAACATTTTACTCTTGAATCAGGTGGAAAAATTTCTTAGGAGTTACACTCTGATCATAATCAAAATTGTTAAAATTGTGGAATTGACTCCCAAAGAAATCATCAATCTCGTAGACTCTTGTTAGGAAATATTCATATTAGGAAATACTCATAATTAGTCATGATTAGTCATAATGGGCCTATTAACTCTAAGGCCCCTCTCTTGTGTATATATAGCTATCTTGTGTACATGAATACTTATGAAATTCAGATTATCTGACTCTATATTCTTCATGGTATCAAAGCCTATCAGAATCTGTTCGTTGTTTTGTATTTTTCCCCGCGCTTGGTTCGGGTCCCCGTAGCGACACGGTGAGAAAAGAGAGAGAGTGTGTTAGGGTTCTGTCTTCGCCGGCAATTACACCACACGCGCCCCACCATCGGCATCTACACCCTCCGATCGGCCGATCCTCGTGGTCCGATCACGTTTCGACGGCGCATGTGGCTTCACGCGCCACCCCGACGTCCGCCAGAAAATACACGCGTCGGCGCGTGAGGCTCATCTCCGGCGACTTTTGCGACGCGACTTGGCTCTCCTTGATCGACTCGTTGAACCCGGTCCCTTTCCGGTGGTTTTGTGTTCGTCTCGAGGTGGTTTACGCAGATCCGGGTCTTCCGTTTCGATCGTTCTTCGGTGGTTCAGTCCATTCTTTCGGTGCAGATCTGTTATTCCGTCATTATCTCCTATTTTTAGGCCCTCTCTTGGTGTTTTCAGGTGCTGGGTCTGTGGTTTCAGACGTAGGTTTGTGTATTTCAGCTGTTGATTTTGGATCCTATCATTTTGTTTGATCTTATTTGTCACTGGGGTGTTGAGTTTTTGGTCCCTTGTGCACCCTTTTGGCGATTGGGGAATCGTTTGGTCTCTTGTGAGACGTTTGGGGTATTATTTGGTTGCTGTTCTCTCTAGGCTCGTGTTTGGGTGTTGTAATCTGTGGTGAGGCTCTCTCGCTTATTATTGGAACTCATAATTGAAAAGTTGCTCTTTCTTTGTCAATTGGAAGATCGATGGCTGCATCTACGCCTAGTTCTCCTGTTGCCCTTGTTACGGTGTAACATTGCCTCTAGTCTTGCTACTTCTTCCTCGAAGTGGATCATCGATTCCGGTGCTACTGATCATATGACAGGTAACCACCATTTGTTTTCCTCGTATGCACCTTATGCTAATCCCTCCAGTATAACAATTGCCAACGGTTCTTATTCTCGTGTTATTGGCTTTGGCACTGTTGAACCTACTCCGTCTGTTCCTTTATCCAATGTTCTTAATGTCCCTGACCTTACTTTTAATCTTTTGTCTCCTAGCAAGCTCACTCGACAATCAAATTGTTTCATTACTTTATTTCCCGACCATTGTTTGATTCAGGATCTTACGACGAAACAAGTTATTGGTAAGGGCTATGAATCTGGTGGTCATTACTTCCTTGAAGATCAGGTACCGTGTTCAGTTGCTTGCTCTGGTGGTTCATCCCCTTTTGATATTCATTGTCGTTTAGGTCATGTGTCCTTGTCTTCTTTGAAGAGGGTGTATCCTCAATTCCATAATTTGTCTTCTTTAGAATGTGAGTCATGTCAGTTTGCTAAACATCATCGTGTTCACTTGGCACCTCGAGTTCATAAACGAGCTGCATCTCCATTTGATTTAGTCCATTCTGACGTTTGGGGTCCATGTCCTGTCGAGTCTAAGCCTGGTTTTAGGTACTTTGTCACTTTTGTTGATGATTTCTCTCGTACCACCTGGCTTTATTTAATGAAAACTCGTTCTGAGTTGTTTTCTCACTTTTGTCATTTCTGTGCCGAAATCAAAACTCAGTTTGGTGTGTCTGTCAAAACCTTACGGAGTGACAATGCAAAAGAATATTTTTCTGCCCAATTCCAAACCTATATGCTCCAGCATGGCATGCTTCATCAGTCCTCCTGTCCAGATACACCAGCTCAAAATGGTGTTGCAGAACGTAAGAACCGACACTTATTAGAGGTTGCTCGGGCTCTCATGTTTCAAATGAATGTTCCTAAGCCTTTTTGGGCTGACGCTGTGTCTACTGCGTGCTTCCTTATTAATCGTATGTCCCCTCTTGTCCTCAATGGTACCACTCCATACACTACCTTGTTTCCTTCCAAACCCCTATTTCCTGTTGACCCTAAAATCTTTGGTTGTGTCTGTTTTGTTCGCGATGTTCGTCCCACCGTTACCAAACTTGATCCCAAGTCTCTTAGATGTGTCTTCCTTGGGTATTCTAGGGTTCAAAAGGGTTACCGGTGCTATTCTCCTACTCTTAGGCGTTATCTTGTGTCTACCGATGTCACATTCCATGAGTCGACTCCGTTTTTTCCTGTCTCTACTCCACCCCCATCTCCTGTCCCTACTGATGACACTTCCGACAATCTTGATGATCTCTTGGTCTATAGAGTTCAGTCCCCACCAGTGCAAGTACCTGACTCGGCACCTGCTAAGCCACCTATCTACCATGTTTATCGGAAACGCCCTAGGGCGAGTGATGTTGTCGACCACGTTCGTGACCCACCAATGACTGCTTCGACGTCTGATCCAACATCAGTTCCTTCCGCTCCTACTTCTGAACCAGCACCAGTGCCTGATATTCTTGATACTCCTGATCCTTCCGCCTCTACCTCTGAACCAGACATAGTGTATGATACTCCTGATGACTTGCCTATTGCCTTACGCAAAGGTAAACGTACTTGCACTTATCCTATTTCTTCCTTTGTTTCGTATAACCATTTGTCTCCTCCGTCCTGTTCCTTCATAACATCTTTAGATTCTCTCACCGTTCCCACTACTCTCCAACAAGCCTTAAACCATCCCGGTTGGCGTGCTACGATGGAAGATGAAATGGTGGCCCTTGATAAGGCTGGTACCTGGAATCTCGTTGATTTGCCTCTTGGCAAGAAGGCTATCGGGTGTAAGTGGGTGTTCACGATCAAAACAAAAGCTGATGGCACCTTGGAACGTTTGAAAGCTCGACTGGTTGCCAAGGGTTATGCTCAGACCTATGGTGTTGACTATTCGGAAACCTTCTCTCCTGTGGCAAACCGTCCTCGTTCGCCTCTTCATCTCTATGGCAGCCAATTATGGTTGGGATCTTCATCGGTTGGATGTTAAGAATGCGTTCTTGAATGGTGATCTTCTTGAGGAAGTATACATGGAGCAACCACTGGTTTTGTTGCTCAGGGGGAGCGTGGGAAGGTATGCCATCTTCAGAAGTCTTTGTATGGCTTGAAGCAGAGCCCTCGTGCTTGGTTTGACAGGTTTAGCTCTGTGGTTAAAAAGTTTGGTCTAATTCAGAGTAAGTGTGACCATTCGTGTTTTATCAACATACGTATTTGGCATGATTCTCGTTAGTAGTATATGTTGATGATATTGTTATTACGGGTAGCAATGCTTCGGGAATCTCATCACTTAAGGCCTTTCTCAATTCTCATTTTCAAACAAAGGATTTGGGTCCGTTAAAGTACTTTCTTGGGATAGAGGTTATGAGAAGTAAGAAAGGCATCCTTTTGACACAAAGAAAATATGTTCTTGATCTGTTGAAAGAAACCGGGAAACTTGGAGCAGCACCGAGTAGCTTTCCCATGATTCCTAATCCATTCTTGGACATGGATGACCGCATACCGTTTGATGAGCTACCTGAGGATGTAAGAAAGAAAGTTGATCCAGAGAAGATCAAGCCGTTTGCCTATCCTGAGAGATACCGTAGATTAATTGGGAGATTGAACTATCTCACAAGAACTCGCCCGATGTGACCTTTCCGGTGAGTGTGCTTAGTCAATTCATGATCGCACCAACCGTTGCTCAGTGGGAAGCATTGGAGCATGTCTTACATTATTTGAAGGGCTCACCTGGTCGTGGTGTACTCTATACGAATCATGGCCACAACAAGATTGAATGTTTTTGTGATGCAGATCATGCGGGATCAAAGGCTACCAGAAGGTCCACTACAGGATATTGTGTGTTTGTGGGTGGAAATTTAGTATCGTGGAGGAGCAAGAAGCAAGATGTGGTTTCTAAGTCGAGTGCAGAAGCTGAGTATAGAGCCATGTCTCAGTCAGTACAGGAAATTGTGTGGATTCACCAGTTAATGAAGGAAGTTGGTCTTGCCACGTCATTACCTGCGAAATTGTGGTGTGATAATAAAGCTGCTCTACATATAGCCTCCAACTCTGTGTTTCATGAACGTACAAAACACATTGAGATTGACTGTCACTTTGTACGCGATAAGATCAAGGAGAACTTTATCTCTACGGGGCATGTGCGTTCCAGTGACCAATTGGGTGACCTACTGACTAAGGCCTTAAATGGGACTCGGGTTGACTATCTTTGTAACAAGTTGGGCTTGATTAACATCTATGCTCCAACTTGAGGGGGAGTGTTAGGAAATATTCATATTAGGAAATACTCATATGTTAGGAAATATTCATATTAGGAAATACTCATAATTAGTCATGATTAGTCATAATGGGCCTATTAACTCTAAGGCCCCTCTCTTGTGTATATATAGCTATCTTGTGTACATGAATACTTATGAAATTCAGATTATCTGACTCTATATTCTTCAACTCTCTAGCCCGCTATAATGGAATTTAGCAGGCATATCAGCTGTGTAATGAAATGAATCAGAAAAACATATATCTTTTATTCATGATAAATGTATTGGTATTTATATAAGAGAGATGAGCCTCTACATATAATGGCTCATAATGTTGTAATCCCTAATTATATGGGATTTGATTGGGATATGATTATAATCCCATGATCTTAGTATAGACATTAATACCATATATTTCCTATTTCCTAACAAGCTGAAAAAAAAAACATCTATATAAGAGGAAAACAACAAACACAGACAGCAAGTAAGGATAACGCAAAATACCTTGATCTTTTGGGATAACCATGGGCCAACATCAAGAAGAAGTTGGTTTCCTGACGCATCCTTATCAGCTGATGCGTTCAGATCAGCAATAGCATATTCCTGGCCAGCACCTTCAGCTATCACAATAACTAAATGTCCATTTTCTTTTAGCCTCTCTTCAATAAAGTTAAAAAGGCCACCCTTTCCTTCTAAATAAAATGGGGACTCAGGAATCAAGCAGCAATCCTGTTACAGCTGACACATGATCAGTTGTTTTATTTTTGTGGTTTTTCTTTTCTTTTACCAATTTTGAAAGGAGAGCAATTCAAAGAACAGAAAGGCAGTATGAGGATGAGACATCCCCCAAAGAAAACTACATATAAAAGAGAACCTGAAGAAGAAAGATTAATGAGAACACATAAAGAAAGAGATCCCCAAAACAAAAAACATTCACAAACCTTGCAGTACCTACGAAGAAACATCTTTAAGAAGAATATTGATTATTTACTATCAATTATCTATGCCGATTTCTGAAAGGATCCCTGCCTAGAGGGTGATTTTTAAAATTTTTCAAATGTTATTTGCATATACATTTAAATTTTCTAGAGGAAGGGCATTAAATTTTGAGCCAAAAATTTACAAAAAAGAAGCCCAACATTCTGAGTTTTGCTTTTGTTTGATGGAGTAATTTTTGTTGAGTGTTAATATGGTTGATTATCTCAATTTGATTTTGGTATCATCGGTTGTCTCTATAAACAATCCAAGTTGCGTGGGGAGTAGTAAGTACTGGAGATTATGAGATTTGTACCATCAATGTTTTGTGTGACAATCTGCCTCTATTTGAAGTACCTTTGGTTGCTAACTTGTGGTTCTAGCTACTACTGATGGATTCTACACCAACTTTTTTGGTTTTCAGTGATGACTATGCTTGGTTTCTTGCATATCGACAATCATTAAGATCAAAATCTTTGGTTACTACTATTGCTAAATCAGGTAAATCAACTAACAGTCTCCTCTCTTCATCATCCAAATGGGTCATAGATTCTAGTGTATAGGTCACATGACAGGCAAAAATCTCTTCTCCACCTTTCAGTCGCATACCAACCCCTTGCATGTTACTATAGCTACATTGTTTTATCACATTATTTCCTGACTACAGCTTACCGCAAAATATTACAACAAAGCAAATTATTGGTAAAGGCTATGAGTCTAGCTGTCTTTACATTCTTGACACCCTCAATTACTTGCTCTGGCATTCTAGATCCCTTTAAGACACACTATTGTTTAGGTCCCCCATCTTTATCTTTATACACAATTTCCGTCCCTATACTCTTTGGACTGTGAATCATATTAGTTTGCTAAACATCACCATCTTCCTCTTTTGTCTAGAATCAATAACCAAGCTGCGTTCCCTTTAGAATTAACTCATTCCGACGACTAGGGTCCATGTCTTGTTCCATCCAAATATGGTTTCAAGTACTTCATTATATTTGTTGATGACTATTCTCAAATCACTTGGTTATATTTCATGAAAAACCATTCTCAGGTGACAACAAACGTTGTTGGATGTCACAGAATCTAGAATTTAATGAAGATATCAGAAGGAAATTGTTGGAGCACAAACATGGGTATAACTTGGGCGATTCAACTTAATTAATGAATGGAGCAAATCTGGAATATCTTCCAGATCTGAATCAAAAATTACAAATCAAATCTGCCTCTTTAAGTCAAGATTTCCATCAGGCGTCATATTTTTATTTAATTCCTTTATTTTCCTACCTTATCTTTGTAGAGTGTAGACATGAGAAATCAAGACGATTGTTTTCCTCATTATTTTCTTTCTGTTTCCAGAGCATGGCTGGTGGTAATTATATCTCCAGCCTAGGCTATTGAACCGTAGCATCTTATTCCTCCTAGCAGAGAGCTGCATTTGTTCTTCTGATTTATAATACTATTCCATGAAAATATTCATATATGAAAGCCATGGCTAAGAGGGTAGATGATATGGAAATAGAGTGAACCCTCTCACTGTGTTGAAAAGACAACGACAAAAGGGCTCTATAATGGAATTTCAAGAGAAATTTGAGCAGTTTATCTCAGAAGTTGGATCATCAGATGCAGCTGCCATAAGCTTTTTTTATTGGAGGGTTTAAAGCAGAGGCAGAAAATCTGGTGTGAATGTTCAAGTCCTCAAGTTTGTTGAGTGCTACAGAGCTAGCATGGATGCAAGAACTCCCAGCTTAGCAGTTCTTCAACAACAAGGAGGAGTAAACTTTTTTACCTTGGTCTTTCGGACGCTCTGAAAGCTTTTGGCTGAAATAGGGTACAGGTTTTCCACCCTGCATTAATATAGCCCCAATTCCCCTTCCAGATGCGTCCAGCTCTACCACGAAGGGCTTGGTGAAGTCCGGCATGGCTAATACGAGAATGGTGGTCATGGCTCGTTTTAGCTCTTCAAATGCCTTTTGAGCCTCTTCAATCTACTTGAATGAGTCCTTCTTTAATAGGTGAGTCAGTGGGGCAGCAATGTTACTATACCTCTTACAAACTTCCAATAATACCCTGTCAGTTCGAGGAACCCCCTTAGTGCCTTCAAATTCTGTGGCTTTGGCCATTGCAAAATTGCCTCAATCTTGGAAGAGTTAGCCTTGACCCCTTCGGCTGATACGATATGTCCCAAGGACGCTATCTATGGCTGCCCCAAAACACATTTCTTTGGGTTCACCACTAAATGATGTTTCTAAAGCAACTTCAGGGCCATGCATAGGTGCTCCTTGTGGATGTCCCTGTTTTGGCTATACACGAGGATGAATTTGCGCAAGTAATCTCGAAATACATCATTTATTAGAGATTGAAAAGTAGAGGGGGCATTAGTCAAACTGAAAGGCATAACCTTAAACTCGTAGTGGCCATCGTGTGTATGGAAGGCAATGTTGGGCTCATCCCCTTCTTTGATGCGTATCTGGTGATACCCTTATTTGAGGTCCAGTTTGGAGAAAATAATGGCGCCTCCCAATTCATCTAAAAGTTCATCAATGGCAGGAATTAGGTATTCAAGGCACGGTAATCCACACAAAATCTCCAACACCCGTCCTTCTTCTTTACCAGCAATACAGAGCTCAAATAAGAACTCGAACTTGGTTGTATGACCCATGCCTTCAACATCTTCTTGACCATCCTCTCTATCTCAGTCTTTTGGTTGTATGACCCATTCCTTCACAATAATTGCATGATCTTGAGCTCTTCTGAGAGGAAGTTCCTTTTTGGGTTCACACACATCCGGGAATTCTCACAGAATTTCCTCTATCTCGGTATCCCCACATAGAAATTCAATTTGCTCCTCTTGCTCCAAAGTTCTCATTTCCACTAAATATCCACATTCCACTTCCCAAATCGTCTTTTTGATAGACTTGAAAGAGACCTGAGAGTGAGTAAGGGTTGGATTGCCCCTTAAACCCCAACCACCTACTCTGATCTTCATATAGAGTTGTCTCCAGTTCATGCATATTTCACCTAGTGACTCAAGCCACTCCACTCCGAGCACACTGTTGACATTTCTGAAGGCCTTGGGAAAGTTATCTGTCGGATCTCCAATCCTTGGATTCCTAACTCATTGAGGCATTGAAGGTCCAAAGTCGTGTGCCTGCCATTTCCCAAAACGACGCCATATTTTTTTACTCTTCTAGTTGGTAGGTTTAGTAGCATGACCAAACTAGAGGCAATGAAGTTATGGGTGGCCCCACAATCAATTAGTCCTAACACTGCTTCACCTTTCATTCGTCCTCCCATCTTGAGGGTCCGTTTTCTTGTAAGCCCAACAACAATGGACAAGGATAATTCCATTAAGGCCATTCCCTTCTCTCCCTCATCATTTGGGCTTTCGTGGGCCTCTTCATCTGAATCCGGCCCAAGTTCTCCTCCTTCTTCCATCATAATAATCCGCAATGGTTTATTTTTGCAGTTATGGTTCGACCCATACTTTTTCTTCACATCGGAAACACAGGCCCAACTCACATCTTCGATTGATCTCCAATTCTAATAACCAGCTCCTGAAAAAATTACTTCTGGCACTACTGGCTTGCAAATTGGTGGGGCAACTGACGCGTGTCATTGTGCTCTTCCCTTGGCACCGCTCTTTGCCCTCATCGTCGGCTTTGTCGCCAATTGATTCCCACACTCTTTGGACTTTCTAGAATATTGAATTTAGGAGCCACAAGCTTAAGGCCACTCCACTTAGTTCCTATAGCTGGGTGCGCCACCTTACTTTCCCATTGCTCTCTCAACTGGTCCTTTACCCTATTTCAATCTCCCACTTCACCAGTGAAATTCATGAGCTGCTTTAACCCTCATGAGTGCATTAATTTGACATAGCACCTAATCTCTTACTTCAACCCATTCATAAAGGCTCCGGCTAACACTTCCTCAGGAGAATTCTCCAAGGGAACCAATATCAGCTCGAACTACTATCTAAATTCAGCCACAATCCCTGTTTGTCTCAAGGCCATGAGCTGCCCATACTCATCCCCTGCCTACTTACAGTGAAATCGCTCAATGATCTCAGTTTTGAGCTCTGGCCATATTTTGGCCAAAGTTCGAGCTTCAAGCCATTAGAACCATGTCACAACCTTCCCTTCCAACCTTACCACAGTGGTGTCCAGCTTGTCCTGCTCAGTGACTTCACTCACCAAAAAGTATCGTTGATCTTGAATATCCAAACTAACGAGTCATCGCCAATGAAAAGAGGAAACTCCAGCTTCCTGTGTTTTATGGGATCACTCGACCCCCATCCTTTGTTCTATCCTTATCATGTACCCTCCCATCAGGGGTGCGTGGGGTTCCCCCGACTCCCTTCCCATGGTGGGTACCATCTCGGGGTGATGGTGATGGAATCCTACTTTGGCGCATTTGCTCCAAAGTCTAAGTTAATGTGGTTTCCATCCCTGAAAGTCACTCCATCGAGTGGTAATGACCATTCCCAAAACAACCACTCTGATACCAAGATATTAGGACCTGCCAAATAGTTAGAAAATAACAGCAATGCAATGTTGAAGATTACTGTGTTCCAATTGAACACTTGAAGGAACTACAAACTCCCACTTTGGACTGACTGAAACTAACTCGCCCTCACTAAAGGAAATCAAGATAAACTCTCCTTGTTACAAAGGAAGAACAATATAACAGTGACACTCTCCCTAGTTTTCGAGAAACCAGGTCCCCTCCTCATGACTCTCCTATTGTCTGCTTCTCTCGCTTTTCCTTACCCTCCTTATACGCACTCCCACTACCATGCAACTGTCAGAGAATCAGTAACTTCATTATTCCCATCTTGCCCTTCAGCTGGTGGTCCATTTGGATGTCTTAACATTGGGCCTGATCTATTGGGTTTGGCCCTCATTTGTATACTTGGCTCCAAAACTTGTCGAGCCCATCAGTTTTACCAAGGTAACAGAACAAGCTTAACAACTTTCATTCAATGATCAAGCACATGTGAGACTGGGTAGTGATCTTACCACATCTCGGCTTGCCAAAGTTGCATGCATAGCAATGAAACCTGCAGATGGAAGGTTGTAAAGTACATTGCTGAAAACAGAAACAAGATGCTTATACATCATGCATCATATGAAGCTCACATTCCGCATTTTTTATTTTAAATAATTCTTCGAGACTTAGAAATTGAGAGAGAAAGGGGTTAAAAATAAAAAGTGAAGCATCTCTAAAGAGCTAATACCGCTGTATCTTCCCATTAGTTTAACAATTCCAACTCCATTTTCAACACTCAGAACCTCCACATGTGCAGCATTAATGGCCCTTTGAGCTTCTTCCACAGCAGTATCAAATCCAAAAGATTTGTCTATCACCTGAAGCCAAACAAGAAAAACATCAAAAGTAATTATCACTAAGTCTTCTCCCCGGAAAATAATCATTGACTACTTAATAAAGTACAAAATGCTAATCGTTTTGTTCATGCTAACTGTACATATATAGCTGTATAATTGCTATATTTATTGTACTTACAATAGCATTACACAGCAATGGAAAAGACTGTTGTCAAATTTTAATGGAAGCAAATGTTTCAAATTTAAAAGAATTTATGTTTGACGATATTGCCTTCTTCAAATTTCATGATACTGAGTACCCCTCTATTATTGTCAAGCACAAATCTGCACTGCCAAAGCATACAGCAAAATGGCATAACTTTTTTTTTTTTTTTTTTTTTTTTGGGGGGGGGGGGGGGGGGCGCAAATTGCAGTTTAATGACAAGCTTTTCTATTAATATAGAGAAGAATAACAAAACATCTGCATAATTTACAGTAAACATCAAATGTATCAGTTCAGGCTCAAAAATAGTACTTTGTCATGGTTTAATCTAAAGAGTTAAGGAAGTCATCAAACATATAGTTGTCATGTGCATGATTTTAGCTGCAAAAGAAAAACTACTGTTCATAAAAGAGGAAAATAATCAAATTATAATATGCAACCAAGGATTCAAAATTTTCACCTGCAAAAGAATAGAAATAGAAATAAAACTAATAATTTATAATAAGCTTCACTTACAACAATATCATTATCAATTGTCTTTGGAATCCCGACCACAGCAACTTGAAGACCACGTTTTTTAACTTCCTTCATAAAATTGTGCCGATATTACTTTAGAAAATTATTCATAAATGAATAAGCAATTAAAGACTTCATGTTCAAGGTACGAAGTTTCATCATATTGCACAAAACAGTTACCTCATATATGACTGCAGCTCCTCTCTGGGTACCATCACCTCCAATTATGTATACCTAACATACACAGATCAGTTCAACTATCAAGGTTTGGCCTACAAAAAGGTGTAAAGCTATCAAAACAATTATGACAACTTAACAAACAACCACCTGATTTATTCCCCTGTCCTGAATGTTATCAACTATCTTGTGGGTATCATGTCCTCCACGAGATGTGCGAAGAAAAGTTCCACCACGTTTATGGATATCATCAACAACTCTAGGTGATAATTTCAATGTATTTTTTGAATAAAATCCTCTATATCCTTCCTGAATTGTTTTCAGCAGCATCATAGTCACACAAACTGAAGTGCTAATACAAAAAATAATAGGAATATACCCTCAAACAATTATAATCATCCGATCCTAAATGTAGGATCTAGTTTGTAGTACAAATTGCACTACAAACTAGGTACTACATTTAGGACCGGAGGTAATAGCATCTAAACCTTAGACAATAAGAATGAAACAACATATCTAAACTAACAAGATAAATCTGTGTTCCCTATCACTTTCAGGTGATTGAATCCAATTAATGGTCACAGGATCAAAGTTCTGAAAGGCAAATAGCGAAGCAAACTGACTAAATTATCCAAGGAGACCATACTAATAAAAGAATACACTTGTACATGCGATGCTTTGAAAGCAAGGCTTCATAACAAAGCATATGCAGGTGTAGCTTTTGGATGACAATTTTTCCATAAAGAGAAATTTGTTAGAGAAAGAAAACACTAAAAAGATGAAGAATATGATATCCTCCTAAAAACAACAGCAGAAGATGAGATCTCAGCATATCTGGAAAGGAAAACTAGAAGCAACTGCAGGAGTAACACCATTGGGAAGTCATAAAAACTTATCCACTAGCTGAAATGGTGGCATAAAAAATGCCAGAAATACTCTGCAGACATATCCCATGACATTGTGCATTATGTGCAAGTTTAATCTAAAAAAAGCTTCCCTTATACTTTTACATTGCCCAACAGCCACTTCCATTTGAAGTAGGTTGTGTATAATTTTAGGTAAATCTTGGTCTGTGCTCTGATTTTGAAGAGGTTTCTTCATAACAAGATTATAGGTCCAACTTATAAATGAAATAACAGAAAAAGGCTTTATGGCAATCTGCAGCCTACACTGTCTCTTGATTTATTTCTCTGTAAGTAAATGCTCAAAATTTTAAAGAATCTTCCTGGCCAAAAAATTTGTAGTGGAATAAGTTTGTTTTTATAACCTCCCATTGGTGTTCTGCTGACAGTATCTATAAGGGAGCACATTGCATTTGGTAAAAGGAATGGAAAGCATTCCCTTCTCATTGCACAAAAGACAAGATATATAACACGTTACACCCCTAGCATCATTACCTACCAGTGAGTATCATTTTCTACTATTAATTTGTCATTTGGGAGCGTAAAGGAATTTTCTAAACTACTCAATTACTTTTTCTATTTCATTTCTTATTCCATTTCATCCTATTTTGCATACCAAACAGCCCCTTAATGATATGTAGAGGGATTGGAAAGCCTTATTATTATGAAGGGCTAGTAAGTTTCTATTTTTTTTCCTTTTGTACCACTTTTAAGGAGGATATATTGCCTTCCACCTGATTTTTAATAGCTTCTCTGTAATAATGTTCCTACCATAAAAATGAAACAAGAAAGCAACTCCTCTATGGCAATTGTGTCGTTATTCTCTATCATTCTATTGAATCATGTCACTACATAAGATGAAGGCATAATACCATTTTTTTTAAATAATATAAATGGAAGTTTCAGGGAAAAATACTTTATTGATATTGTTTAGTAACCATCTATAGAGAAGAGACAAAAGACCAAGATAAATAGAAAAGCTGGAGCATAAGAGATGTGCTCCCAGGCCCACTCTAGAGGAAAGAAGAAAGCAAAATTAAAGTACAGAGATTGAGGGCATTAAATGCCCAATGACAATGAGAAGAAGGAAAGGAAAAAAAATTGAAAAACAAAATGGGAGAGATACTAGCGTAAGTTGCATAGGAGTTCATGAGAGATTTCAATAAGCTATTGACCATACCAGATCTGGCCCACTATAGTGATAAGAAAATTGTAGAAGAAGGTTTAGGGAAGAAGAAAATAGAGACTCTTGACAGAACTGTTGTCCTAGTCTTTCATTCATACACAATCAATCTGAACAACACCTTTTATTAGCCTAGCCTCATCTATATATAGGATAGGGACTAAGACTCTCAAGACAACGGTCAAATACAGTTCATAACAGAATAACAGAATAACTACTAATCCTGACTGACCTAACTATTGCGGAATGTAGAAGAGAAGATGTAGAGAAAACACTCTATGTTTCAGTATTTTATTCAAGGTAGAAAGGTTACAATATATAGGCTCATAGGGAAAGAGCCGTTACAATGAAATAGGCAATACAATAAAATAGGCAATACAATAACTCATAATAAATTATCATAACTCATAATAAATTATCATAAAAGGAAAATATTTCCTAAACTAGATGCAACTAGAATCAAGGAATATGATGGAGCTAGGATCAAGGGATATGATACGCGTGAAATAAATAACAATAAAGTAGACGCGTAAAGTAGACGCGTAGATCCCTATGAATCAGGTAATAATTATGGTGATTAATGAGAAGGATTCTAACACTAACTAACAGTAATATTATCCCTTTCCCTCATAGTATTAGTTTAGTGCCGTCTGGCGTAATTAACTAAGTGGCCTCATAGGATTAGTTTAGTGCCACATCAGATATATTATCTATTTCACGCATTATATATCATATAGTTAATGATTTTGAACAACCAGCAAGTATCAAGTATTCACTCAGCAAAAGCAAAGAACATAAAGAGAGAAATAGGTTTCAATGAAATCACCTCAATTCCTAGTATATCCTGAACATCATACATGTAGTTCAAACCACAAACAATTTCCCTAATCACTGTATTCATTCCGGGGCATAATCCTCCGCAAGTAACTATGCAAGCTCGAACTTCTTCTGGCTTGAAATAAACCTAGCATTACAGTACATCAGTATTAATTTATGAATATTAGAAATGGACAAATATAACACGAGTTATACCTTTTCTCGAGGCCCTGCACGCCTAAAATGAATTCCTCTTGGACTGTCTTTCTGAATCACAATCTAGGGAGGGTATGAAAAAATGAAAATAAGCCGACGGTCATCAACGATTTAAAAAGAAAATGCACTCATAGAAAGAGAAATGAAAGATTGTGTCACTCACATTTTGTGCAACCACGTCTTCAGGGCTGACAAAAGTGTTCCTAATAATCCAAAAGAAACCAAAAAAAAAAAAAAAATTCAGTTTAAGACTATAAGAAACAAAATATTAAGGGAAAATATTATGAGAAGTCCCATAATTTGTCAATGACAGCTCTTTCACTTGTCCATGGTAAGTCTTTCACTTATCAATGGAACTTTTCTGATATTATTTTCCTTGGTTGGGATCTTAATGATATTTTCCCAAATATTAAGTACAAGAAGACATCCAATAAAATCTTCAAAATTACAAAGGAAATCACAAGTCATGTCATAAAAAATTGAAAATAAGTGAACTAACTTGACAATTGCATAAGCTTGGCTCTTCTGCAATGGATTTGGATATGACTGCAACAAAGGATGTAATACAATAAGCATCATGGATCAGCTCAAATGAGAAAATATGGAAAGAGAATTATAAAAATGAAATATTTTCAGTTAAATAAAATATAGAAAGTGAAAAACTGTCAGTGCATCCCAAGCTTCTTCCAGCTATAAATAACTGTTATGAACAGGGTTTGAGCGCATACAAAACAAAAGGCGAATAAACAATAGATTCACCACATCTAAAGAAAGCTGCCATCCATTATTACTACAATATTCTTGTTAAAATTGTTCTAGAACAATATTTTTCTTGTTCTAGAACTAATTCCCTTCATAAGGCCAGAGCAGTTGCCATTCTCATATTCACCAAAATTCAACATTTTGCTCTCTTTATTTCTGGACAATCATGTTGTTCTGCATGAAACTCAGGTCCCAGATGCAATGCTTAAAACAGAAAAAGGTTATAGCCAGTCGACAAACAGTCCACACATGATCACTTGACCCATTTTTCTTCAATTCAAATTTATCATGCAGAATTCTGAAATAGGACCAAATGGAGAAAACCCATGACTCAGATGCCTTTTTATTAATTACAATTAGAATTTTCATTTATTTATTTTTGTGTTTTCCTATCAGACGTTGAATTCAAATGCGAAAATCTCACTAAGGTCCCAAGACTAGAACAAATATCAAAAAAGTCCCAATGTAGATTACTTTATCAAAAAAGTCCCAATGTAGAATCATCAATCAAAAAAGTCCATAGGGACCTCAGTGAAATGAATGGGCTTATCAATGAGCACTATAACTTGTCAATATAATCACATATACTTGTCAACAAAAGCTGTTTAATTAACATAGATAGACTTGTCAATAGTCATTCTATAACTTGTCAATATAGTGATATTCACTTGTCAGTGGGAGTTGATTTAATTAACATAGGACTTGTCGATGACCACTCTATAACTTGTCAATATAGTCACATACACTTATCAAAGGAAGTTGCTTTACTTAACATATATGAGTTTGTCAATAGCCACACTACGACTTGTCAATATAATCACATATAGTTGTCAATAAGGTAATCTCACATTTGAAATCTATCTCACTGAGGTCCTAGGAACTTTTTTTATAGAAGATTCTACACTGGGACTTTTTTTTATAGAGGAATCTACATGAGGACTTTTTTTATATTTTTTCTAATCTTGGGATATAAGTGAGATTTCCTAATTCAAATTATAAGAGTATGTTATTTTTTTGGATTGTGATTCATTTTCGACATCAATAAATTCAAATGGCATTTACAGGATAGAGAAGCAGAAGACAAGTGTAATCAAGACAACTTTAAAGCTCATTTTGTGATCAAAATGAAAAGGTTGCCCCCTATAAACATTACTAAAAGGATAGAAAACCCTTTAACTTCAGGAATTCATTTCATTACATCCACATTGAATTTCAAAGTCTACCGGTGTCTTTCCCTCTCCTCAAATGCTATTCTTTTGTCACATACAGTCCCCTCATTAAATCAGAGTTATTGCTAACTTTCTCCCTAATAAGACGGGGAGGAGATGATCCAAATGTATGGCAAAGATGAACTTCAAAAAAAAAAAAAAAAAAGTGAAAAATAGCATATCAGCCTATTTCGTTTTGAATGCATAAATATTGTATACTTACATTGCTAGTTCAGAGCCTTAACACTTCAATTTAAACACCAAGATCTCTCCTTTAAATTCACATACAGAAGAGCAAATTTCGCATGCTATGCAAACAACGGTATCAATAATATAGGATTACAAGCTAGAAAAATCCGGATGAGCTAAAGCATTACATAATAGGCTAATCAGCACAAAACAATATATTTAATGAAAACTAATGCAAACAAAATCAACACCTGTAAATCCAGGAGGAAATGCGTCAAATGGGGAACGTCTTCCAGCACAAACCCGTCATTCTGTGCTTGCTTTGAACTCTGGGCAGCTTTTATCACACGAAGCTTTTGGCGGGAAAGCAACGACTTCCTGAGAAAGATTCTGGATCGGGAACGCAAATTTGGGGGAAAACACAATGATTTAAAGGCGTTTGGTTCGAGGGAAGGCTGAGGGGAAAATGAAGTGGAAGGAGAAGACAGAAAAGACGAAGAGGAGATTTCAAAGAGCGAAGAGGAAAGTGAAATATCCATAGCGAAGTGACGAACAGAGAGAGAATTGCACGGAAACGAGTTGGATTCGGAACTTAAGATCGTGAGTCGTGAATCTAGTTTCCAGTTTCGTCGCTGCAAGAGACGTAAGTAAGCTTTGTAGTTACGGCACGAAAGTGACATAAAATATGGGACTCCTCTTTTTGTGGAACAGATATTATGTCTGAATTTTGGAACCCTTGAATTCAGTTTTGTCCCTGAAAATTATTCAGTTTGACTGATAATACGTTATGTTTTGGGTAAATCCTTTTAAAAAGAACTTCAAAATTATGAAAAATAACAACAAAAAGGTTATCTGAATATACATATTCCAAAAAAAAAAGTATTAGGCCATGTACCGTCTTTTTCAAAATTAAAAGGAAATTACATAATTATCACATAAGCTTTTAAAAGAAATAATAGAGAGGGAGGCGTGACCCTCCCTTCGTGAAAAACAGTTGGTATTAACAAACACTCTCATTTTTTAAGTTGCCGGTTATTGAGAGTGTAAATTGCCATTGTGAGAGGTGTGGTTGGTCACAGTAAGAGAGGAGACTGGGTGGGAAGTTGGTTTCGTCAATTTGAGGAGGAGGAAAGGCATAGACCCATGCACATTTGGTTGGAATTTTGCCCTTTTGGGTTGGCGCAGAAAGGCATTCGACACTTGCAATGAAATTGGTCTTGGGCACTTAAGTTGGGTAAGTTGATGGGTTTAAAAATGTTTTTCATGTTTAATTGTCCAGTTGATTTGAAATCTGCTTCAAAGTCAATGGGTTTAAATAATGTTGAGAAAACATTAGGGTTTTACTTGAATGATATATGATGGTTTGAAATCTGCTTCCAAGTGCGAGTGCTTAGTTCGGGACTTGTTAAATGAACTTGTGAATCCTTTATGAGAACTTGTGAAACCATGTTGTTATATGAGGAATTTTGAATGGCAAGTTGTGAAATTTTGATATAAACTTGTGAAATTCTGCAACAAACCTATGAAAACAGCATTTGAACTTGTGAATGTGTGATCAAAAGTAGTGAAACGCTTTTGAGATGTGGGAAATTTTGATTTGGTAGTTGTGAAAATGTAATTCGAAGTTGTGAATCCTTTATGAGAACTTGTAAAACTCTATTGTTATGTGGGGAATTTTGAATCATCGTAAGTTGTGAAATTATGATGTGTTGTTGTGAAATTCTTAAGTGAACCTGTGAAAATCGCATTTGAACTTGGGAATGCTTGATCAAAACTTCTAAAACCATGTTCATGTGTGGGAATTTTTATTTGCAAGTTGTGAAAACATAATCCGAAGTTGTGAATCCGTTATGAGTTGTTGTGAAATTCTATGTAGAGGTTAATTTAGGTAAGGAAGTTGTGAAATTTTTATCAAAACTCTTGTGAATCATTTTTCATAACTTGTGACCACTTCTTTAAATGTAAGGAATTATGATTTGCAAGTTTTGAGATTCTGCTATGAACTTGTTAAATTTTGATGTGAGCTTGTGAAAACCTTATTATTTGGAGAATTATGATTTGCAAAGAAATATACGAGTAAACTTGTTGGTGAATGAAGATGGCACTAGAAAAAGGCAAAACATCCAAATCAAAACTGGTAAAGTGCAAGCATGTAAAGAGTAGAGCAGTAAAGAACAAATGTGTAAAGACAAAAGCAGTAATATTGCACCTATAAAAACTAAACCATTACTAAGCGAGTTTATGCTCTTAAGAAATGAGTTTATGGCTAACTGGGGGGAGAAGAAGAAAAAGATGACAGATGAAAAGAAAAGTACAAAAAAAAAAAAAAAAAAAAAAAAAAAAAGGCCATAGGAAAGGCATGTCGTGAGCTGCCAAAAGACAAAAAGAAGGAGTACACTGAAAAAGCTAAGCAATCAAGGCCGGAAAAGAAGAAGAGCAAAATCAAAGTGTCATTTCATACTCGCTGCTCACTTTGAGAATTTAGATCATTAGTGGACTTTGTCAATGATAATAAAAACTTAAAGGAGAGGGTTAAGAGCAGTGGCGGAGCCACGCTTACGTAGGTGTTTGCAAGTGCAGACACAAAGTTTAACAATATATATATTTTTGAAGGATTCCCAAAATAACTTAAATGAGTGGTGTAGTTGGTTATTAGCTAATCTCACACATTAGATGTCCCTAGATCGAATCCCGGCTGGGACAATTTTTTTTTTTTCTTTTATTATTTTCTCCCGCCAGTTCGAACCCTTCTCACACTTGCCAGATCTTATTTTCTCCCGCCAGTTTGAACCCTTCTCACACTTGCCAGATCATTGACAATGCATTGTAGTCCATTGCTTCTTGAGGAACCTATTAGGACTTCGTCCATCCTCGAGCTATCCAAGCCTGTAAGCTAGCATTTTTCTACTCTTTTTTTCGATCAAATCTAGTTTTTTTTTTTGTCAACTCAATTTTTTTTTTGGTCAACAGATCAAATCTATTTGCTGTTTTCAATTTGCCCTTTTTTTGTAGAAAAATAGTTTCCACTGTAATGATCATCCTTGTGAAATATTAAAGTGATGCGGACTCCTCAAAACTGATTTAATTAGTAAACTGTTTTGTTATGAGCACTGACAGTGACCACACTGTTGCAATGAGGGTGTAGCCTTAGATACTGATTTCCTTTTTATTGTTGAGAAATTTAGATGGAAAAGACGGTAAAATATTCGAGTATTCTCTGTCTTGTTAGTATTCGTTGTAATAATTTAGTTATTTCTTGATTATTATTATTTTATGTTAAGTTGAAGTTTTCTTTTCTTTTCTTGTTTATATTCTTTTGTTTTTTTAAATACATTTAAAAATTTCCTTTTTTTAAAAAAAAAAAAAAAAAAATCGGAGGCGCGCCGCCCGAACCCCCAAATACCCCCACTAATTGTGCGAGATACAAATAAAAAAACTGGCTCCGCCACCGAGAGCATACGATTTAGAAATTTGTTAAAGGTGGATTTGGATAGACTCACTACAAAAAAAAGGTCAATTTGCAGCGGTTAAAATAAACCGCTACAAATATGCACATTTGTAGCGGTTTATACCGAAACCGCAACAAATTTGTAGCGGTATAACTTGCGCCAAGTGGCGCGCTAGTTCGTGAACGATATTTGTAGCGGTTATCACAAACTAACCACTACAAAATATGGCGCCAAGTTGGCGCCAAATTTGTGGCGGTTATTTTGTAGCGGTTTATTTATACAAACCGTCACAAATATGGCGCCATTTAGTGGCGGTTTATATCAAAAATCCGCTATAGAATGCCGAGAATCTGAACTTTTGTAGCGGTTATAGAAAACCGCTGCAAATTTTCATTTTGTAGCGGTTTTTTTAGTTAAACCGCTACAAATGTGAAGTCTTTAAACACGTCACAAATAGAAATTATGAAAAAAATATTTTTAAAAAAATTCGTTCATATTTGTAGCGGTTATTGAGCTAAACCGCTACAAAATGTGATATTTTAAAATTTATTATTATTTATTTTTTAAAAAATACCAATGAATTTTTGTAGAGGTTTTTAACCACTACAAACGTTAAACCGCTACAAAAACCGTCACATCAACCGCTACAAAGTGTGTAATATTGAAATTTGAAAATTTCTAATCCCGCCTAACGTTCATTAATTTGTAACGGTTTTTAGTATAACCGCTACAAAATGTAATATTTTGAAATGTATTTATTTTTTAAAAAATACCAATAAATTTTTGTAGAGGTTTTGTAAATCACTAAACGTTAAACCGCTACGTAAACCGTCATTATCAACCGCTACAAAGTGTGTAATATTGAAATTTGAGAATTTCAAATCCATAACGTTCATTAATTTGTAGCGAGTTTTTAGTATAACCGCTACAAAATGTTATATTTTGAAATTTATTTATTTTTTTAAAAAATACCAATGAATTTTTGTAGGGGTTTTGTAACCGCTACAAAAAACCGTCGCATCAATTTGTTACAAACGTTATTACGCATATCCCTATAAATACCCCTACCACACCTCATTTCACACACTTTCATTCATTTCTTCTCACTCCTTCTATCTCGTTTTCTCTCATTTCTTCCTACCCCTTACAAATTCTTTGTTTTTAATGTTTTATTTTTGTTTCCTTCTTTTAATATTAATACTAGTTTTTTTCTTTTCGAACTTTAAGAACATTTCCTCAATATTCCTTCTATCATCATCAACATTCTTTTCATAATCAAATACCATCTAATGGATAACATAATTTTTTTACTTAAAGGTGGACAACCCAATAAATCCTTATTATCTACACATTCTCGTATTATACCTACATAATATATATACTTATCTAACTTAAGTTAATCATTTTTTTAAATATTAACTATTATCATTTAATTTGTCACTTAAATAATAAAAATATTCAACAAAATATTATAATAATGGACTCAAATTATGATGATTTTTTTAAAAAAAAAATTTGTAATATTTTGTAGCGGTTGTAAAATCGCTACAAATTTTAATTCAAATTTGGCTTAAATATTTTGTAGCGGTTTTACAACCGCTACAAAATTTTGGCATCATTTTTTTTGAAATTCGTCATCTTGTAGCGGTAACTCAAAACCGCTACTAATACGACAACGGTTTTATTACATGAGTAGCGAGTTTTAGAAAACCGCTACAAAACATCTTGTTTCAATGTATTTTGTAGTGGTTCTTTAAACCACTACTAATGTCATTTGTAGCGGTTAAAACCGCTACAAACACGTAATTTCAACCGCTACAAAATGTCATTTTTTTGTAGTGACTCCTCCAAGACCTTATTGTATCCATGCTTAGAGCATATGACCCACCAACACATCAATTTAGGATAAGGGGAAGACACAAGAAATAGAAGCAAAAGATGTGGAGAAGTTGCTTGGTATACCTAATGAAGGGGAGGAGATGAAGGTGGATGTGGAGGATTCTAATCTAACATATGAGATGTAACACACACCGGAGGTGCCGACATTCTTTGCCTTTATCTTACGCAGTAGTGTGGCAAAATCAGAAATAGTTAATTATACTGATAGAGCAGAATTTAGATTTGATTACCCAACAGAAGTAATCCCAGGGTTTATACCCCTTTACATTAATTTACAGACAGTGAAAATTAAAACAAACTAAATCACTGTCGCCCCTCGGTTCTTCAAGTTGTCCCTTGTTGGGCCGTCTTCAAGCAACACTCTCTCCTCAAACCATGTGCAACACTTCTCTTCCTGTGCTCACCTATCTATTGGTTGGTAGTGGAGGGTGAGATTCTGAGGAATCCCAGTAGCAAACAATACCAATACAATGCATGCAAGATAAATGCTAATGTATGATATACTTGCATTGCACAAGCTCATGTTAATATAATGACATATTTGCATGCTCAATGCTTCTTTCATTATACTCATGATCATAGCATAATCATAAACAGAGCTTTAATAATTCAAATATGTTAAACATAGCAAGAAAGTATAGCAATCAAACATATATATATATATATATATAAGCAATAATATCAAATACATGCAAGTAAGGAGGTAAGCCCACTACCTTTTAAGGACTACTATCCTTATTCGGGTTCCTCTTTCGTCAATCATCAAGGTTGCTTGAAGTTCCTTCCTTCTCCTTCTGGCCCTAAGGACATAACCGTTCCTTTAGAACAACGGAAAATGAATGTGTACTTTCCTTTTTAACCCTTATTTCGTTAGGGTTTAATTTAGTAACTTAAACTTGTTACTTTCAAACCTTTATCTTTGATTGTCTTTAAAAGTCTAGCAACTTTAATTATTTTTAATTAATTTTAAAAAAAAATCATTTTAATGTTCCATCAACTCTAACGTGTTCCTAGAGAGTCCACTTTCATAGAAAAATAATTCCCAATGTCAGAACACGCCACATTAATCCCAGCTTTTTCATTTTCATTCGCCTTGCAATTAAACTTCCAGAAAACATGACTTGTCTTTAAAAATTCATATATGGAGTTCTAGATGTCCAATTTAGGTGATTCAAAAACCTGCGAACTCCTTATTAAGTCTAGTTTTTGGAAAAATTGATTCCAGCATTTAATAACTCTCCATTCATTCCCAGTTACCAAAAAAGTAAAGATTGTTCAGATTTGTTTCCAAAACTCATGGTCATATTGTACAATTTATTGCTCTTTGAACAGAGCTTAGAAAAATACAAAATACCCACCATTTTAAATATATGTATGTCCTCTATCTTGTGGAATATTTTCATAATTTTTAAAGGACTGTTACTATTACAAACAACACAGACAAGCGACTGAACTCAGGATTTCCAAAACTGGCAGTTTTGACTTCCTTAATGAGCTTATTCTTTTATGCACGAAAATCTCTTTAAAAATTCATTCACCAATATATTCCCACTACATTTTCTATAAGGAACACATTGGTGGTCTCAGATTTCCCAAATTCCACTTATTTCTACAATTTTACCACAAATTACAAAATCTGGGTTTTAACCAAAAATTCCAAAAACTAGTGAAGAAGGTGGATGATCTTACCACTATAGCTTGTCCTTGGCTTTTTGGTCACCTTCACTTCTTCAAGCCCTTTAATCTGGCCTTAAATCCATATGCATGTGAGTTCTTCTCCATAAATCAAAACATGCATGAAGGAATTTGAAGTTATTGCAAGTAAGATTGCAACTCACCTACTTTATCTTCTTCCATCCGTGAATGTTGAAAGGAGAGGAGGATGGATTTTTTGGAGATTGATGATGTTGATCCATGGAGATGGAGGAGGAGAGGAGTTGAGAGGATGTGAGAAGAGGAAGTGAATCAGAATTCTTGTGTAGTGTGTTTATATGTGAAAACCGTGGAGATATGAGGAGAGATGGAGAGCTGATCAGATTTTTGTGTTGTGTGTTGTGTGTATAACCGTGGCAATTAAGGGAAAAAGAGAAAGAAATAATCAGATTTGTGTGGTGTTATTATGTGTATGTGACAAGTGTTTTGATTGCATGCTTGCCATTTGTAATTTTGCATGTGTGTGTGATGTGTTTAAACCATGGAGAATAATGAGAGAAGAGGAATGAATCAGTTTTGAATGTTTGTGTGTGTTTAATGCCGTGGGTTTTTGTGAGGGAGAGAGTGAATAATTATTAAGTGTGTGTGGGTGGTGTTTATTATGTCCGTAGGAGTGTATGAGAGGAAAATGGAATGAATATTAAAGTGTGTCATTGGGCTTGGATGTGTGTATTGCTTGGGCTTTATCTTGCTATCTGAAGTAGATATTGGATAAGAAAGGAGATTGGTTTGGATGAATAGTCCAACACACATAATACCACTAATTCCTACATTATCCTTTTCTAATTAATATTGCAAACCATAGTTAGGAAATCAAAATCAATCCTTAATTCCATGTAAGGATATCTCTTTCTCCAATAATTTCTTTAGGCCATAAAATATTATCTCCAAAATATTTAGGCCAAACATTATTCCCCAACTAATTATATTTCCCGTAAATAATTCTATCATAATATTTTCGTATCCCCAAAATATTATTTCAAAATTTTCCCCTTTTTGTCCCTTGGCTGAAGATATGCCCTCTTCGGGGATGTCACACTTCTTGGATCGGGCTTAGTTGTCAGCCTAAGTTAGGCATATTCTCAAGTCTCAATGCCCAAAATTCAGGATGTTACATGAGAGGTTAAAGAGGGAGTACGAGAAAAAGAAATATATCGACATATTGAAGCATATAAAATCTGGGGCAGCTGGGGACAACTTTGAGTTTATGTTTGTGATGTACACTTTAGGAGCTTTTTTATGCCCCAACTCAAGTGGAGTCATAATTGATGACGGATTTAAAAAAATGACAGGGCAACATACTTGATCAAAGACTTGTGGAAGGAAATGAGCGATTATGTAAAAGTCTATAGGAAGAACAATGAAGGGGAAGGGACCTACAATGTTGGTGACTGCCTCTACTTATTGCTGGTATGTAACATTCTCCATTTATATTACTTTATGATTCACTTGAGAATAATGACCCTCATATATTTGCTGTAGTTATTTTTTGGGAAATTTTCCCTTTGAATCAAATTCTCCAGCATCAGTCCACCACCCCGATTGAATGATGGACTAAGGAGAATATCAATGAAATGGTGAACAAAGAGAGGACGAGCAATATGGGCATTTTGTATCAATGAAGGGGCAGTGAAGTAAGCACGGCTAATGAGGAGAGAGAACAGTTTCCTTATTTAGACCCAGTTTGTGTGTTGTTTGGTAATTTCTCTTATCCATGATTAAGCAATTTAAATGACAAATTAAATTATGTTATCCATGCAAGAGTTGAGGGATTTGCATGCGCGATTGATGAAGTCATTGATTAAAACCGAAATAGACTTATCAATGTAGTAGTTGAGGAGTTAATGAATGTGCATATTTTGAGACTAACATGTTGTACGAAGCCCTTGTTGTTACAATTAATGTGGAAGATGCACATGGGTGAAGAGTATATAATGTGAAGCATGAATTTTTGTGGGAAACTATTGGTTACAATATAAGCAACTGTGATTTGTTAATGGGTCCGGCTCTTGTGAGTGGCCACTGATTATGTATTGTTTTAGAGACAAGAGTATGAACTTCTACGTGTTGGACTCTGTGAAGCCTAACTTGCCAATTAAGAAGACAAGTAGGAAGGGTGTTGTGAAAGATGATTACATATTTGTCATTAACTTAATTGTAAGTAGACCTGACAGCAACCAAATATTGTTATGGTTTTAAAAAAAAAAATTCAAACACCAACTAATAAACATATTCTTACTATACCCCTCTTAGTGCGGTTATCACTTTTAGATGAAAAACATGTGTGTGTGAGTTAGAAGCAGAAAATTAAAGAAATTGATGGTCAATGCATTTTTTGAGACTAACATGTCCCATAATCCTCTCAAGTTTCACTCTTCATGCTTGGGATTTCTTTGTGTCTTCTTATGCATTATGCCTACATCTGTATTAGGGAATGTGTTTTTAAATTTAATTGATTTTATAAAAGTTCATAGTTGGTAGGTATAGAATTGAGTAGTAAGATAGGAAGAAGATAGGCACAAGGACCAATATCTCACTCATATGCTAGGTTATAGTTAGGACTGCTAACATATTTATAGGCAGTATTAAAATGAGATAAATATGAAAAGTAACCAATATCTGTAATATCTCGGGCACAACAGAAAGTAGACATAGTGGACCATAACAGTCATAGTGACCCTGTTATTTAGCTGAGTCAAGAATAATAAAACTTTGAAGGTTGCTTAGCAGCAGAAGCTAGAGGAGAAGAGGAAAGCCATGGGGTCTAGTAGTTAGGTTCCAAATGAGATCAAGTCAAACTAATTCCAACTTTCACCTCTGATAATTCATTAGTGGTTTAGGAGTCATATCAATAGTTATGTGGTTGCTTGACTTTTATTGCTTCTTTTCTAATAGGTAGTTTTGCATATACTTGAAAATTTCCGATTATTCACTTACTAAATGATTGGATTGAACTGATCAATTCATTTGTGAAATTCTACTAGTTTGACTGAAGAAAACTAATTCCATTTTTTTCCTAAAGTTTATTATTAATATATATATGAAAAATATTTTGGTCAGTTGTGTGCTCTTGAGGAGGTGACACCCCTATTATTAATATATATGAAAAAAATGCTCACACCCCAAATGTGTTGAAGTCTCGTCCAAGAAAAGTAACATTTCTTTAGTCTTTTTAGTTGTTTAGTGCATCTTATTACACTGGCCATGTCAAGTGCATGGATGCATGTATCTTTCTGTGCATAAGCATTGACCATATTATGCAAACCATCCAATACTTTCAAGACATTTGTGTGTGTTAGCTATTAGTAAAAAGCATCATATACATTTTGTACCATTATTTTGAAATCTAATATTACTATAATAATCATACAAACTTTTCCAAATATTTAGATGCACAAGCCCATAATGAAAGCTACAACATTCACAGCTTTGAACGGTGTGGTTTGAGTAGTTTTGATAACAAACACACCGCTGCAACACCTACTCATATGCTAAGGATGTCCTTTATTTTCCTAATTTGCTTGTTCTTAGATGTGAAGATCTTAAGCATGCAATTCAAATGTAATTAATATGATCATTTGGGTTTTGGGTATAATGTGCTGCCATAGATATAGGAAAGTAATGCTTTGTAACTAACTATGTTGATATCCTACTATTTTCTATTTTTACCTGTTCTATTGTTAGTTAACCAAACCATGCTAACAGATTAGCATTGAAAGAAGAAAGATGTCAAAACGTCTTGCAGAAGATGCCATGAAATATTTTGATGCATGTGTATCATTATCCCGTTTGATAGTTTTGACTTTTCATCACAAGATGACCCACCACTCAATTTATTTGTGTCTTCCATGCCATCAGAAAACCATTGACCTGAGGTTAGTTTAAGTGCTTTAATTTCTAATTTTCACTATAGCTCTTTTGCTAAACAAAAGATGACTACTTTTTTTCTTTTAAATAATCTCAAACAGCTTATTTTGTGAAACCAACATGATATGCTTTAGTCATCCACCATAAAATGGTCTTTCAATATATGTGCATGTCTCTCATTATTTATTTATTTACTTGGAAGAAAAGTATTGAAATGGGATCTAACTAGGAAGAAATTCATGTGTTGCTATTGATTCCATTATTTCTTATTTGATTGAACTCCATGACTTCATCGTGTAGTTGTCTTGTTGGCCTTTATGCCTAAAATAATTAAGGAAATACTAAAACCAAATTTTCAGAAAATAATTTAGTTATCTTTACAGGGATTCTGCTCTCTTGAACAATTCATAACTAATCATAAATAGAGTCTCCCAACCAAATTAAAGCATTAATATCATGGCATCTGTGTAACTGTGTAAGATCAACCAAGTCCAAGTGGTTCCAAATTCCAGTTCTCATTTGCAAAGAAGCCATTTGAAGCCTCTGAGCCTCATCATGGCATTCAAGAGTACATCAAGAACTTCGACAAAAATGTGATCAATATGTCGAATATAAGACCATCAAATTACTATGATCTTGATTAGTATGATAATCTTTTGCTGAGAATTTTTTGATGGATTTTGTATTGATGAAAAAAAAAAGAATAGACTCAGGTGGTTTGTTACTTTGCGGTGGTGGTAACTTGTCTAAATATTGTGGTATAAGAATTTTATAGGAAAACATGAAATGTTTCTATAGGCATGATGTAATTTTTCATGCTTTTTTGATCTTTTGGCCACTAATAGATATATATATGTATATCGCTCAATTAATATAGCTTCTCTTGTTTGGAATGCCATCTTGAGATCAAGTTCTTGTTCCTTAATTTTTGAAAAAAAAAGCTTGGGTTTTAATCTTATAGTGGCTTCTTTTCCTCTATTTTATCTTATGTTATGATTGCATTGAAATTATTTGGTAATGAATTGTAAAGTCTCTGGCATTTTAGCGTTTATTCAAGTAGTATGGTTATATTATTATTTGATATTTATAATTCATACTGCTAGAATTATAGCATCACTCTCCTAATGACTGTGTTATGTCAACAAACAAAGAGCTAGAAGATCTCTGACACAGACACCAACAAAGTCATTGGGACCTTGATCTATCCTATCCGACAACTAGAAAACCTAAAAAGTCTGATAAACTGAAAATTATCATACTGAAACTATGTCTGTAAAGGAGATCTTAAGATTAGGATAGGATCGAGTGGACGGTCCGAGCTCCTTGGGTCTTACCTCCTACCCATATGCTCCAGGACACTTTAGGATCCAAACCTTATCCAAAGGCATATAATACTGGCATGTTCAGTATACTGATTTTCAGTGCTCTCTCATGTTGGATCGTGATCTTGATTTTGTTCTAATGCACAAATTCCTCTTGAAGAGGCAATTGCAAAGTATGCTTAGAATCTAAGAAGCAAATAATACTAACATACTAGAACTTTGGCTTTCAGAACATTGAGATTTTATTTATCGATTGCGATCTGATTACAACTAAAGGTAGAGTCTGCTTATATAGAGAAGCAGGGTTACAAACAGAACAAACTAAAGGATAAAACACACTCACAAAAGTAGTGAATCATAATGAAAGACTTTGGACATTAGTATAGACAATGGTGCATAATGGTACAGACATCATTAAAACAAAAGTAAAAAGACACATCACACTTATAAAAGCAGTGGACACATATTACTCACATAGAACACGTGAATATGTTAGCAAGAGCAAACTGTCGGCAAGAGTTACAGAGACCATCCTTTACAAATTGGCTCGTGACTAGGAGAGAGATTGTTGTAGTCACTGTCACTGTCATAATTGAGCTAGATGTAATTGAGCGGATCAAAAATATTGCAGTATGGATATGTGCCAGCAACATTACTATCTGGGCTCTTATCTTGGGCCTGTGGCTAAGTACAGTGAGAAGGATACTGAGATGAGTCAGGGAGTGAAGACAACTGAGTAAATTTATCTCCACAGTCACCTTCATAGGGATCTTGGGAATCTTAAAGAATGTTGCCTTGGGAGTCTATAGGGAGTCCAACTGTGTCCAAGGAAGTGGCGTAGTAGGATGACACATAATGAGATTCAGGCTGGTACAGCTGGTCATATGCATAAGCTTTGTCTTCACTGGGTACAGAGCCGAGGATGTTGCATTCCTTCAAAGAGCATTTATTGAAATTAGCAAGGATGATACCAAGTTCTTTGAACTGTGCTGGGTTTGGTTGAACCCAATCAAGTGACTGAGGCCAAGGTTGTGTGCTAGTTTCTAAATGAACACCATCAGGCTTCTGGGTATGATATTTCCTGCTAAGAAAAAACACACAAGAAGCTCTTTTTTGTTTTCCTTTTGGTAAATCCAAAGATTGTTACTAGTTAGTATATTATATAAGGAGCCTTTCCAAAAATGATGAGGAGCAAAGAGAGTAAGGAGCTTGACAAGAGAAGAGTCCTCATTATGGTTGTTACAAATGTAGTGGTAAATGGGAAGTGAGTGAGAGCAATGGCGCTGGTGTGGAGGATGGTTAATGACCATACATACCAAAGGAGTTCATCATGTATAGGACCTTGAATGAACAAGATAGTCATGTATGGGCATATGGGACTAAAATGCTGGGCTTTTGGAATCAAATCAGTTTGTTGAAAAGAAGATGGAGCCAAGAGTAAAGGTGCTCATTAGCATATCTTTGAAAGTTAGTAAAGGAGTAAAGGTCTGCATTGGGAGGAAGGATTTATAATTTTCTGTAATAAGTCATGGTGATGAGAGGATGGCTTTCTAAGAGAGTAAGGATATACAAGGGCTTGGAAAAAAGGATTTGAGGATGAGCAGGAGGAGTTTTTTGTGGTCTAGAAAGGAAGTCTGCAATGATGTTCTGATAACCTTTGAGGTGTTTAACTGAGAATTTATAACGTGAGAACTAGTCTTTCCACCGAAGTAACTTGGCATCTAGCAGTAACTTCTTCTTTGGATCTAGCATCTTTGGAAAAGATCTATTATCCATTTCTACAATAAAGTGGTAGGGGCTTAGATGAAAGCTAAACTTTTCAATGCCTCACTTGACAGCAAGGATTTCTTTGTAAGTAGCATGATAATGCTTTTTTGAGTCTTTGAATTGTCCACTAGCATGCCCATAGTAGTATCGTACTCCATTAACTTCTTCAAGAAGTATTGCACCCTAATAATCATCACTAGTATCAGTTTGTAAGATCCTTTGTCCTTAATCATGGATCTTCAATGGTGGAGGACTTTGAGCAATCCTTTTAAGGGTGATCACAGTGCCTGTCTATACTTGAAACCATAATGGTGATTCTTTTTTAACATTTTGTACAGGTGGCTGGTATGATGAGACAACTGAGGGATAAAGTCTCTTAAAAAATTAACAATCTCGAGGAATTGTTGAACTTGCTTGTAAGAGAGATTATCATTAGGAAACTTGAGTAAATCTTGAGCAATGTGTGGATCTGGACTGTATTTTCCATCTTTGAAATGCATTCCAAGAAAATCAATTTCTGTAATACCAATATCACTTTTCTTGGAAGAGAGCATGATGCCATGTTGGGCTATAATCTGATAAAATTAGGCCAAAAGCAATTTTGTGGTCTACTTCAATTGCTGAGAATAGGAGAATATCATCAATATAAATGAGAGCATTATTGATTATGGGTTCAAATATCTTAATCATGGCCTTTTGGAACAATCGAAAGGGCCACCTTGAGTCAAAAGGCATTACAGTCCATTGATATTGAGCATTGGGTATACAAAAGGTTGTTTTGGGCCTGGCTTGGGATGGATTCCTAATTGCCAAAATCCTACTTTGAGATCAAACTTTGAAAAGACATAGGTTGAGCCCTTCAACTAGGCAAACAAGGCTGTAGGATTAGGAAGAGGAAATTTGTCATCTTGGAGAAAAGGTTAAGAGGCTTATAATCAATGACAAGTCTCTTTTTCCCTCTTTTGATTTCTAACCTTTTTTTCAACATAAAATGCTTGGCAAGCCCATTTAGAATTTGTTGGTTCTATGAGGCCTTGTTTCAGCAATGCAACATATTCTACTCGAGCTAGCTTCAAATCATCTGGATTCATTCCTAGGTGTGAAGCTTTGGTTGGATTGATATCTTTCATTTCTTTTGAAAGGAAGACTAGTGAAGAAACTTTCATTTTTCCATAATGGAGAAGGATGTGGAAATTGGTCATGCCTGTTAGCACAGTATTGTAACAATTGATCTTTTATGTCTAAATACTGAGGAGGAGCATTCTGCATTTCATAGAGAGAAATAATATCTGTCCAAGGACTAAAGTTGGATTTCCACTTGATTCCTTTAGGAAGTATTGTCAAGTTCTTGGTATGATAAAAAGCATAAAAACCAAGAAGAATATCTTTTCCTGGAAGTTCACCTCCTAGTACCTTGATTTTTAAGTTACATCCTGGGAAGAACTTAATGTTGATTTTTCTTCTGGTGATCAAATCAATCTTAAATATCTTTCCATCAACAATAAAGAAATACTGATTATAAGGCACCTATTCTTCAAGAGGAAGGATGTGAGGTTTCATCACTGTATGGGATGAACCATTATCAAAGAAAGCTATTGCATAATGGGCTTTGAATTTTTCTTCGGTAGAACTTGGACCTGAATGTTTGGTAATGGGGTCTTCATATTGACTTTAGGATTGGAATTCAAGGATCCAAGACATCCAATGGATGGAGCTTGGGGAGAAACTTGTTGTACAAGATTGATAATTCCTGGGGAGTAGTCTTCTTCTTTTGATTCATAATCATCTTCAAATTTAGAATAAGATGAGTCTATTGATTCTTCATATGAAGGGATGACATATTGAGTCTCATCATTCTGTTCATCTTGTTCTTCAAGATAATCTTAACATTTGCTGTGTTATCTGAGATCATCATAATATTTTGGAGTTTTTGCACCATCTTGATATCTCCCTTTGTCTTTCTAGGACAATTTTTAGCAAAATGTCCTGGTTTTCTACAAATGAAACATCTGGAACCTTTGAAGAAGGGTTTTCTAGATTTAAAAAAATCTAGGTTTCTTCTTGAATTTTTATCGCTTTGATTTCTGTAAGGTTTCGGAAAGTCGGAACATTGGTGATAATGAGACTTCTTCCTTGTTGGACGTAGCAATCCTTATGGTCTTTGCATTTAATCTTCAGACAAGGTGTTTTTACATGCAGGCTTGAATTTGTGAGCCTTCTTTTGCATATCGTTGAAAAACTTATGTTGTTCACAAAGTTTATCAAGGGCATTCAAAGCAAGTTGGTACAATTCACCTATTGAGATATCAACAATGTCCCTTTGAAGAGCATTAATGCTTCTGTTAAGTTCTGCCTGAAGTTCATCAGGGAGTAAGGCGATGAACGTATGGCGAAGGTTCACATCATTACCACCATTCAACATGTGGTTTTTTTTTTACCATTCTTTGATAATGAGTATGGAGATCTTTTATGTTTAAGGAACAACACTTCATTTCAAAGAATTCTTTTTTTTCTCTTTTCCGGATGATGTTGAAATCGCCAACAAATTCTTTATGAATAACACCAAGCAGTGTAGCAGCATCTTCGACTTGGACTGCTTGAAGTTTTTGGTATGGAGAGAGATTTTGGAATCATTCCCTAAGAGTACCAGTGAATCTAGAAACAAATTCTTGTAATGTCTATCTAAGAGGAATTCTTTAAGTTGTAATTTGTAAATCAATCCAGCACTAAACTGAATCACCAATCTTCATAAGGGGTATGATCAAAATTGAACCATGAACACTAGTAGGCTTATAGTTATGGTCTTGTCTTTGAGGTTGGTCATTAGGATGTTCGACAAATGATTCATCAAATTCTTCTTCTTCTCCTGGACAAACCATAGCAATTTTGGATATATCAGCAAGTTCAGCTTCAAAGCTAGTGTCAGAATAAGTTTTTGTGGAACTTTCTGACTGAGATTCTTTTGAACTAGATGAGTTCTGTAAAGGGGTAAATGGATTATGACTTTGGATAATACCTATAACAGAGGTATGAGACGGTGGAGCAATTGGAGTGGTAGTCTGAATGGAGGGTATTGTAAAGGTAACGGTGAAGTATGATGGAGGTTGGGTAGACTGAGAAGAGTCTAATGCTTACTTGTTTTTTCCCTAGGATGGAGGTACAGGTGTAGAGGTATTAGAACATGGTTCATTGATCTAAATACCTTTAGAACCTGAATGTGATCCTAAGTCATAGGTTTGGAAAGGAGTGAAATAAGGAGGTCTCTGTCTAGGATAGGTAAATTGGGTATTTGGTTAAGGCTTGGTTTGTGGAGGCAATTTTGGAGGTGACAGTTGGGCAAACAATGGATAATTGAATTTAAGTTGTTTGTTGTAATCCGCCTCTTCTAGTTAAAATGTAGGGGATGAAGGAAATAAAGGAGCTGGGATGGTTGAGAATGAAGGATAGGGCTCATATATAGCTTGAGATTGTTTCTTGGCTATATCTAGTTCAATTCTCTTTAAATCTTGTTGAATAGCTTGGAGTTCAATTTCCTTTTGTCTAAATTGAGAACCCATGTATCCTCTTTCAATAAAGGCTTTGAGTTTCACATCCAGCTTAGTAGCTTGTTGCTTCTGGTAAAGATACAAATTTTTAACCTCTTCAGATATTTGGTCAATCTGATAGGCTAATCCATGTGTCTTAAAAGTCAAAGAGTCAAGCTTAGAATCAATCCTTCTTAGAGTAGTATTTTGACAAATAGCATTCTGGGTTTTCCAATTCAATATTTCTTTAGCTTGTGAGGATTGATAATTTCCTTGAGCATCAACTGTATTAGGAACAACATATGGTTTAGAAGGTACCCTAATGTTCTGATCAACTCTTCTTTCAAGAAGAAGAAATTCTTGCTCGTAAGGATTAAGCATATAGGAAATTGGTTGGACAACAGCTGGAGTAGGAATCTGGACAAATGGTTCTAGTGGATTGTCAGGTACATCATCAGGAAAATACTTCTTTACAAGGTCATGATGACCTATCTCTAACATCAACTCAACTAGAGACATATCTTTTGATGATTTTATTGGAGGAGGTGGTGGTTGTCAACGACATGTAGAAGTGTCGTGAGTAAACTGGCTATGAAGAACCATAGTCATCATTATCATCAAACTTCTTAGTTTTGTGAGCTCTACAAGGAGATCTAAGAAATGACTTATTCTTCTGTGCCTATTTGAGAGCATATTTACAAGGATATAATCCTTGTTCATCATCATAATCTTCCCACCATTCTGGAGTATCGCACTCACAGTCTGGATCACAAATGCCTGAGCCTGGAGCATCCCATAGAAAATGTCCATTAACATGTGAAATATAACATGGTTTGGCATCTTGATTCACCCAAGCAATTGGAGGGTCTTTTTTGGAAGGTACATAGGTAGGTGTAAGTGCTAAAAGTCTTCCAATAGGTTGTGAATTTGGGGGACTAGAGACACTAGGCTTGGAAAATGTAGTTTTGGTGATACCAACTGAAACCCTTGTAATAGTTGGTGGAGTGGTGGTACGGACATCTATTTTGGTGCTATGAAAAAGTTGTTCATAGTGCTTATCTATTCCATAGGCATAATCTGAGCGATTTCTTCTTTGGGAATCTGACGACGAATCTGGATGATAGAAGTATCATCTGCTCTATTTGAAATTGCAACAAGAGCATCTGTGGTGGAGTTAGGGAGATGGAGATCAAAGGCATAATTTTGGAGTCGACATATGATATGGTGATGAAGGGTAGCCATGATGGCTTGAGAATCTTGTTCAACTCCTGTAATCTGGATCTGGATTTTCAACCTTCTAGGTAAGGTGCTATCAAATATACTGACATTGTAGGCTAGCTAGATAATCAGAATGACACTGTTGTTGCTGAGAGTAGTAAGGAGTGCACTAATGAGGGGCCTTTGAGTAGTTCTTGTAAGTGGAGTCTAGGAGAGACACTTTAGCTATAACAGGAAGTCCTGTACGACCATGAAGGGTAAGAACTAATCGGATAGTACCAAAGTGAAGATGGGTATAGCCCTAGGATTTCCAAATATCAATAAGATTTGGAGAGATGTCAATAGTAGAATATTGTTCTTTGGAAGATGCAGGAAAAGTGCACTTTTCAAGTGTGGTATCAGAGCCTGAAAAAAATGATTTTGCATATAGTACTAAACTACTTAGAACAGAGGTCAGTAAGAAGCATCTCTTAAATCATGAGTGAAGCAGCCAGATCTTCTACGTCTGATCCTTCTACTTCTTTAATTTCTCCTTTTGTTCCTAGAACTCTTTCTCTTTCCATGAAAAGAAGCTTAGCCAGCAAAGTAGAAAACCTCATAGAGGTTACACATCATCCTGATTCTCCCATCGGAAATACTGATCTTCCCCTTCTCAGTCCATATAGTGTCTATCACAGAAACAATACCTTTACCAGTTATATCAGAACTCTGATCAGAACCAGACGACCTCATGCTAAAGAGGTTGGTAATTATAGCATAACTCTCAAGCACATGGAAAAAATATGTATGTAAATAAATATTCATACAAAGGATAAAGTAAATAAAATTCTAAATGCCTATAACAATTATTATTATATACGATGTGATAAATAATAAAGAATTAGATAAAGGGTAAAGGTGCAAAAATGCACGAGTTTTTATCCAAGGTGCACTCAACACCAAATGCTTTTTGGAGGTGCAAAAATGCACATGAACTCTCAAAATGAGTGTGAAAATACACATGCCGTTAAAATTGCTTAACTGACGTTATTTTAAGGTGGGTCCCACGCCATTTTTTTTAAAAAAAAAAAAAAAAACTAACATTTTACAATTTCCACATTTGCCCTTCCCCTTCCCTCTTTCTTTCGTCCGTGTGTACCTTCTCCCTTCTCAGCTTGAACAGACTGTTTTTCAAAAGATTCATACTTCCTCTTTTGACCAATCCTCTAATGATTATTCATCATTGGCCTCTACCCTCCCCTTAAACTCCTCATATTTTGCCTCTGCTCTGCAAGAACTAAAGAGATTCCTGTAAATATCATATCAAATTAGATGAGACACAAATGACCATTTTAAAAAAGACTTGATAGCACACTTGGAGTAAGATCAACCAGAGAGTGCTCAATAAAACAGGTGGCTGCCTGACATTCAAGGTAGTAGAAGGTCGCGTGGAGCTTCACAATCAAAAATAAAATTATTCATCTAAATTCCACAAGATAAAAGCAGGGCAGAGAACGGTGCTAATGTAAACTTGAACTCTTCCAATAAAGTAGAAAGGTCTAACGCATAACTTGCTTTGCATCACAAAATTCCACCATGTTTCGTTTTTATTTTGAAGTGAAATCTCAACACACATGACAAATAAGTGCATTCTTCAAAACAAAGAAAAAGAAACAATAATTGTTTCACTCAAATCTTCAATTTGATTTAGTTTGTCTTCATATAAGCTTAATCTGTCCTAAGAAACAAAGTTAATTACTTTAAGCAACCTGAAATCGTAAAGGTCCGTGTACCTTCTCCCTTCTCATCCAGAGCCCTCTTAACTTGCACGACCATGGTTTCCATCTCCTTCCTCTAGCAATAGTTACAGACTGAATTACTGTGCATATAGCCCTGTAAAAGAGAGGGGAAATTGGGGGCCGTGAAAATGAAAGGCGTTTCCGGTGCAAATTGCAAAGTGGTTCGAGGTTCGGTGAGAGAGTGTTGCGCGAATGTGTGTGAGAGAGAGAAATAGAGAAGCATTCATCGCGGGGACGTATATCGGTTCAAAGACTAAGAAAGAGACAAGGGCAAGTGTGGAAATCGGAAAAAAGTTAGGTTTTTTTTTAGGGAAAATTACATATAGGTCCCAAGGAAGAGAGATATTTACATTTAGGTCCCTTGAAATTACGAAATTACTCGAAGTCCCAAGGGACTTGAGTAATTATTTCGAATGTAAAATTACTTTGCCGCCCATAGTGCATATTTCACACGAAGCGATTAACAAGACAAAATGCATAAATTAACAACACAAAATGCATAAATTAACCACAACTTCGAAAACCTTCAATTTGTCATGTCTCACTTTCGCAGGCGATTAACAACACAAAATGCATAAATTAACCACAACTTACCGAAAACATTCAATTTGTCATGTCTCACTTCCGGAGGCGATTAACAACACAAAATGCATAAATTAACCACAACTTCGAAAACCTTCAATCTGTCATGTCTTACTTCTGAGGCGATTAACAACACAAAATGCGTAAATTAACAACACAAAATGCATAAATTAACCACAACGGAAGTGAGACATGACAAATTGAAGGTTTTCGAAGTTGTGGTTAATTTATGCATTTTGTGTTGTTAATTTATGCATTTTGTGTTGTTAATCGCTTCTATGTGAAATATGCACTATGGGCGGGAAAGTAATTTTACATTAAAATAATTACTCGAAGTCCCTTGGGACTTCGAGTAATTTCATAATTTCAAGGGACCTAAATGTAAATATCTCTCTTCCTTGGGACCTATATGTAATTTTTCTTTTTTTTTTATTAAAAGAATGGCGTGAGACCCATTCTAAAAATAACGTCAGTTAAATGATTCTAATTGCATGTGTATTTTCGCATATATATTAAAAGTTTATATATATATTTTTGCACTTTTGAAAAGTATTTAATATTAGGTGTACCTGAGATAAAAGTCCATATATATTTTTTACCTTTATCCTTTAGATAAAAATGAAAAGTTGTTTTCTCTTTTTCTTTGAAGGAAAGATTAATTTATTCAATAAAAGAAAACTGGTACGTACTCGTACAGACGATATAGGACCCTTGTAATGGGTCTTTATAATGCTGCTAGAGGAGCATTTTGGGTTATACCCAATGTGATCCAATATGAAGTCAGGTCCTACGCAGTGGGTCATTTTACTTTTATTGAAAAAAAATTCTTGATTTATATATTTAAAAAAAATCTTAATAAATACTCTTACTCTATTATTACCCTCTTTTTGGATATAATATTATTGAGGAGCTGGTAAAAGAAAAAACAGAGAGAAAGAGAGAAGTCTGGAATCATAATCAGTTTCTGACCATTTTTTTTAAAAAAATAAAAAATAAAATTCTAGTTCTAATATGATTATGTTATTTGATTGTTGAAGTATTCTCTGGTTGCTTTTTTTCATTTTCCCCAATAACAAATCATCTAGTTCTGACGATATCAACTTATCCCATTTGGTTGCCCTTTTGAATCGATAGTTGAGATAAACCATACAAATATACAATGTGCTTGTCAATTTTTTAAGAGTTGATATTACCATTAGTTCTTATAATTTAATTTGATCAAATTTTAATTTTAGGCCCTATAATTTTAAATTGTGATTTATAGTCCTAATAGTTTCATAAGAATTTGATATGGGTTTATTGATGTTAATTGTAAAGCCTTTAAATAGAGCTAATAATATGGGCTAACCAGTCAATTATAATCTAGCCGTTAACTTATCCATTTTGGTTGATTTTTAAATTGATAGTTGAGATAAACCCGACAAATATACAATGTGTATGTAAATTTTTTAAGGGTTGATATTACTATTAGTTCTTATAATTTAATTTGATCGAATTTTAATTTTAGGCCCTATAATTTTAATTTGTATTTATAGTCCTAACAGTTTCATAAGAATTTGATATGGGTTTATCAATGTTAACTGTAAAGCCTTTAAATAGAACAAATAATATGTGCTAACCCATCAATCATAATCTAGCCGTTAACTTATCCATTTTGGTTGCTTTTTGAATTGATAGTTGAGATAAACCATACAAATATACAATATGCATATCAATTTTTTTAAGGGTTGATATTACTGTTAGTTCTTATAATTTAATTTGATCGAATTTTAATTTGAGGCCCTAGAATTTTAAATCGTGATTTATAGTCCTAATAGTTTCACAAGAATGTAATATGAGTTTATCGGTGCTATAGTTCTAATATTTACATAGCAACTTCTAGAAACATTTTTAAGTCTGTAACATTAGACAAATGTTCTTCTCATATTGCTCCTTTCCTAATTTTTTTCATAATTATGTATTAATGTTATTGAAAGTTGTGACAGACAATAGTTACTTGTAATAAATATGTATATATTGAAGAGAAACTTTTCTTAAGGGCTCATTTGGTTTGGTTGGAAGGAATGGAATCGTAGGAAAAATGAGTCCTTCCCATTATTTGGTTCAAAACTTTGGAAGGGAGAGAACTCCAAAGTATCTATCCCCTCCCCCCTAAATTGAAGGGTTTTGGAGGGAAACCAAAATTTTGGACCACCTTACCTTTATAACTTTTGTACTCATGTAATATTACAATAATGCTTATGTTGAAAAATATCATGATAAATAAAAATATTTTTCTATTACTATAAAAAATTATTATAATTTAAAAAATATTATTAAAAAAATATTTTAATATAAAAAGTATATTTTTATAAATAAAAATTATTATAATTATAACATATCCCATTATAATTATAAATAAAAAAACAATTTTAACCAAAAAAATATATTATTATGATCATATTTTTAACATTAAAAAAATATTATTATGAAATAAAATTTTTAAAAATTATATTTTAAAATAAAATAAAATAAAAATTATAAAATATTATAACATACTTTTAATTAAAAAAATACTACAATATATTATTATAATAAAAAATATATCATTTTTAATTAATTTTAATAAATATAAAAAATATATATTATTGTAAATAAAAAAAATATTATTATAGTTCAAAAACTATATTATGATAAAATTAATTTAAAACAAAATATATTATCATATTAATTAGAAATTAAAAATTTTACTGTATTAATTAATTAATCAATATAATAATATTTTTATATATTATAAATTTACTAATTATGAATTAGGGTTTAGGGTTTCTAATGAATATTAATTAGGGAAAATCTACCTTGGGGCTTAAATTAGTAAAAAATTGTCAAAAAAGGCCCAAAAATGTCACATGTCAAAAAAGACTCCAAGATTTTTCCGATATTATTTCATAAAACGTTAGTCGTTAACGTGTCTTAATATGGTTGTTAACAATCTTGATTTTATTGTTAACGGATCTTGATTTTGTTATTAGAATATTATTGTTAATGTGGTGATTTAGTTATTAATGGTCATCGATATTGTTATTAACGGTTATAAAATAATACTGAGAAAAGGTCCTAAAGCCTTTTTTGACATGTGACTTTTTCTTAAACATTTTTTGACTAATTTGGGCCTTGAGGTAAATTTTCCCTATTAATTATTATAATAATTGATATAATAATTAATATTATTATATTAATTAGGTAATATGTAAATTAATTTACATAACGTATAAATAAAAAAATAAAACCAAATATATTAGGATAAAATGGTAAATTGGATTTTTATTTTTATTTTTATTTTTATTTTTTTGCCCTTGCTATAAAGGATGGCATAAGAGCGGTAAATTGTTATTTTCATTCCTCCTCTCCCCTCCCACCTCCTTTTCCCCTGACTAAATCAAACAACATAACCCTCAACCCTGTCCCCCATCTCCCCCCCCCCCCCCCCCCCCCCCCCCCCCCACACACACACACACAAAAAAAAAAAAAAAAATCCCCTCCCTCCTAACCAGGCCCTAAATTGCAATAAGTTAATTTCCTAAAGTTAATATGTTTTCACCCTCTCCATAAATATGTGTTTTGGAGTAAAATGCTGAGAATAGAATTTGTAGCCCTACAAAAGTACTCCTACCTCCTAAGAAATAACTACCGATTTCTTACCCCTCGTCTTTGGGCTCAACTGGTAAAGGGGTTTGACACTCTCATCAAAGGGAGGGAGTTCGATCCTGGAGTTAGTCAAGACGCTGGGGGAGACATCCTAACTCCTAAGTGCCTAGGTTAATGCCTGAGAATAATAGACGGCTCACCCTGCCCGTGTATTACCTAGAGAAATGGAGATTTCACCCTGCCCTTAGATCGTGGGTGAACCAAACCTCTTTCCTAAAATTTATGTATCAAAAAAAAAAAAAAACAAAAAAAAAAAACTACCGATTTCTTGCCTAAGTAACCCATAATAGGGACATCTTAGAGACAAATTCAATCTCAGACGTAATTAACATGACCATCTTTCTTAATCCTCGTAAAACGGTTTTTTTGCTTCTATCTCAATCCAAATAGGGTAGAATTAAAATGCACAGCAAAATTAATTTATGGTATCCGTAGATAAGGACGACATTGGAAGATCTCCCTTCTTTAGACACCACAATATTTTAATCTGTATTAGTCAATACGATAATATAATAGCTTTTTTTTATATATATATATATATATATATATAGAGGAGGGAAAAACAAATCAAGAAGTGTGCATAACAACGTACTGCTACTTCAAGATCATCAAAATGGTCAGATGCGGATTTGGCAAGGTTAAGAAGTTAAAACATGCAAAGAGAGAACAACGTAGTAGACATATAACTCACTACATCCATAACACATTCCCGTTTTACTACAAACTAACTCAGAACATTCAAAATGAAATTTTGATAACTAAGAAGCATCAGAGAAACAATCAATAAACAAAAGGAATAAACCTGTACTTAACCTTGCTTGCATATTCTGTGTAACTCTGGCCAAAAGTCTCAACCATCAAAGCTTCCTCCTGCACTGCCTTCTGCCTGTAGTACAACAAACAAACTGCCACAACAAATAGCAGGCTTAAAGGTGCTCGAAGGGCAACGCAGTAAGTAACAAAGAGAAGCATAGTTGATGAATATATCGGATGACGGATCCAGCGATAAGGTCCGAATTGCACAACAGCAGTAGGTACAACCACCTTTTCAGAGTACTTTGACAGATACAAGGTGGCATTATACTGCATCAGCAGAGTTACTATGATTAATGTCCAGATACCAAGGTTGTTCCATCCACCTGGAATTTGATGAAGCTCTGGCCCTTCAAATGCTGCAAGCCAATGGCCAACCATGACACCAACACTAAACAAAAGGCGATTCCACATTGGCAGGTTCACATCCCACTTGGGCTCATGGGGGCGCAGGAAATAATCTCCATATAATCGCTTTCTGACAGTAACACTGAAGAAAAAGAAGTAATGGTAGACAAAGAAGAAGACAAAAGGCCATCCTTCAAGGTAGCCATTGAAATATGCAGGAGGGACAAGAGTGAGCCAAGTAAAAACTGAAGTAACTATAGCCAGCTGCTCAAACATGGTTGCCTCACCATGAAAGTGTCTCCAAAAACTGTATAACCCATAAACTGCAACCACAAGGGCCACCATCCATGGCCAGAACAACCAAGTCCAGCTGAAATACATCCAGAAAAAGGGGTTGAAGAGAGTATTCAGAGTCCCTTTTGAGGCTGCAATTATGACAGATAATATCCCAGACCACTTCACAATGTCAATGGGAGTCAATTGTAGCAGGGATGACTTTATTGAATCAAAGGAAAAGTTTGTCAGATACTTTAGGATTGGATTATGTGATTCTGAATTGGCATTACTGGACACTGAACATCTGGGAGGAGATACCAAGTTACACCTTTTTCTTAGTTTTGATAATGCAGAAAAGGGGTTTGAATAAAAAGTGCAACTCAATGGAAAACCATTAAGATATAATTTTGAGTGGTATTGAAAACTATTATTGGTAAGAGCATGGCCATGGAAATATTTGTTAAAAGGTCTCAAAGCAAGCTTATTGCCGACAACAGATAAACCAGAAGGGGCTGTCTTGGAGTGGCAGAGAATTGTTGTCGCTTCCATTACCATTTGAGGACAACTAGCAATGGCTATCGAGCCACCTATTGAAGGATGATTACAAAGTCAAGAAACCATCAAACTCATATCCTTTAACTCACCAAGTCATGAATCATAGTAATAGTAAATATAATCTAATGACATATGCAGGAAAAACTAATAGCTTCATGCTACATTTTTTGGCTACTCTTTGCAGATTCAACCAAATTCCTCAATATCGTAAATGATATGATTATTTGATCCCTACAAAACACGAGTCAAAGGAATACACTAACAGCAGACTAACAATGGATTCACTCTTCTGCTGTCACATCTTTAGGTAAACAATCTCCTAGTCAACAACCATTCACCATTTTATGATGGCATTGCATGACGCAGAAATTTTTTAAGGCAAATTGGCAATTAACCCCACCCAATGGCATAGGCGGAATTAAACTCATAACTTCTTTTAAAAAATATCAATGGTTAATATAATATCCTCTATCATTTTTGTTGCAGATGCTTTGACGAAGATGCCTTAGTAACAGAATTGATTCAGGCAACTCCTCCAAGCCACTGAAGAACGACAATGTAAAATCATCCTTCTAAATTGTTAGATACAACTCGAGCCAAGTCACTTACAAGATCATGCTTCACAAATACCTTGAGAATTTTCTAAATAAAGGATAATATAACAGAACCCAACACACAACAAACCCAACACTGAACAAAAAACAATCCAAAGCATATAAGTACCTAGTAACCAAAATGAAGAGTGCAGAAGAAGTACACACCATTGAAGCAGAAACTAGCAATTTTTAAAAAAAAAAAAAAAAAAAAGAAAGAAAGAAGTAAACTCAACCTTTATTCAAAAGCGTCAAATATTCCAACCATTACCCAGACCAGATTCAAAGCCAAATTAAAATGTACAATTGAAAACAAAGTAAGAACAATTGCCACAGAGTCAGACAAAGGGTTGACAACAACAAAGTGAACAGATGACAAGGGGAACAAATTCAAAGCCAGATTGAATAAATCAATCTCACCTTTTGGGACAAGATAAAGCCCTAGGGTTCGAACCTTGTTGGATACTTCCCCGAGAAAAACCAACGGTGGGCGGCATCCAACGGCGAACTCGACCAAGTATGGAGTGTGTTTGCTTCTTCAGCCTTGCTCCCAACTTCCTTAATTGATAGCACGTGAGATTACTATATCCGAGTTACTATATCCTTACCTCGGATGGGGGAAATAGGTCATGCTGCTTAGAGCCTGAGCTGGTTAGGAATCCACCTAGTTCAAGAATATCTGAGACTGGGATAAGGACCTTCGAAGCAATATGCGGCCAAAGTCAAAAATGGTGTCGTTTTAACTACCTAGCACAGTTTTGCAATGGGTAGGGTACCTGGTGGAGTCACAAAGTGTGTCTGGAGGGATTACGAGGGAGGCTGCAGCGTGCGACGAAGCGACGGTCGACGCTTGGACCGAGAGAAGAGAGTGGAGTCGACGCATTGAAGTCCGAAGATTTAGGGTGGAGGGAGATGGGTAATTTACTTTTTTGCCCTACTGATTTTTTATAAGGATTAAAGAGCAAATTTACCAATAAATTATTGGTGGGAGAAAGACCCAACACAATAAACTCTCATCTAGATCTTAAATACCAACCAACTTTTTAAAATGTTAAATCAGCACAAATCCGTTAGAGTTAAGTTAACACCGTTGAAAGAAGCATATGGGGTGTCCAAAGTTTCAGTTTCATTTTTTATGCTTATTAATCTCTCCACATCGCATATGACGGTGAGGCTAGAAAGATAACAATAACATTTGGGAGAGATATTGAATTGAAAGAAGCTTCAACCCATATGAGCGAAATATTAAAACAGATGGGTATGCTCTTCCGAAAATTGATCAGGCAATCATGTGGACCCAAAACTGAATGTGTTTTACTCCAAAAGATATGAAAATAGGCAAGAAGATGCTAGTCTATTTTACCCAGAAAATCAAAGTTGAGAAAATCCACAAAACAAGAGACTCAAAGCAAGATTTCAGGCATCAAATTGCGAACCCAGAGACAAAAGTAACAAGTTAATGGTTGAGACTAGATTCCGACAGAGCCAAAACCACGAATTTAGGCAAAATTGATCAGTGAAACCACCTCAAATCAGCAAAATCGCTTCAAAAGTAACAAGTGATTATGGAAGAAATCACAAACCAAGACCAATATCGGAGGTAGAGACAAGATTCTTGCCCCATGCTTCAATTTGAATGAATATGAAATCAGAGCTGAATAATCTTGCGCTAGTTCTTGGGCTCCTTCAGGGACTTGATCACCAACGTGGCGGCTGACGGCACCACCGACACCTTGGCCTGCCGGTTCTGAACAGTTAGCTTCACGGTGACCCGCAAACCCTTCCAGTCTTTTGCGATCGATCTTCTTTGGAGAAAGACCAAGGGGACCGATCTTCGGGGCCAATGAACCGCCGCACCAACCTCACCACCCATCACTCGGACAAAGATGTCCACGACCAGGGAAGGATCGAGCTTTGGCGGCATTTCTGTGGTGGCGACGACGAAGTCGACCTCCTCCAACCGTCTTTGCAAACCCATCTTCACCTCCCATTTCCCCTCTCTCTCCACCCTTCAACATGCTCATTCCTCCATCTCCTTCCCCCGCCTCTTTTCGGTGGAGCTTCCGACTCCGGGATGTTGCCAGAACGTGGTAGCAAGCTCTATGGTGGCGGATTTAAAATTAGGGATTTGCGGTGGGAAGGAGAGATATGGGAGGGTGAGAATGAAGAAGGTGAGTTCGGGAATCTGAATCAGAATATCAACGGCGTTAACTTAACTCTAACGGATTTGTGTTGATTTTACATTTGTAATTGTTTGTTGGTATTTAAGGGCCAGTTAAAAGTTTATTGTGTTGGGTGCTCCTTGGCCAATAGTTTATTGGTAAATTTGCTCCTTAACCTTTTTTTTAAAGAACTTAATAATAAGCCGGCCTAATAGCCCGTCAATGAGCCTAGTTTATTAAGAAAAATAAGTTTATAAATAGGTCTTGGTCTTATCTTTTATATTGACAAAGCCTAGGTCACAAGTTGTTTGGCCTATTTTCACCCTTACTTTTCACTTTCTTCTTCCATTCCCAGCCCAAAATTGACCATAATTAAATTTTATAAAATATTACAAAATATCACTTTTATTTTGTTTAAAGTTCCATTTTTAGCCATCAAACATTTAACTATATAGGTTATATTACAAATTTCAATCCAAAATATATTATTTTAGATAATTACAATTTATAGATGTTTTAGTATATACAATTTATTACTAGTAATACATATATGTTTGAGCTATTTTTTTTAATCATTTTAAGAAATTGACTAATGTTATAATTTTAATTTTGTAGACAAGTTTATTTAATTTTTGGTAATTATTATGAAATTTAATGTTAAAAATATATAAAATCAAATCTTATCCTTTATATGCAATCATTAAAAAAAAAAAAATGTCTTTTTTGGCAATTTGAACATGAAAAAAATGATTTAGATAACAAAACCCAGACACTATTATTTTATCAAAATCACTTTTTTTTTTTCACATATCTATCCTAATTAGAATCTATTATCTAACATCACTTTTATCACTTTTTGTCTGAAAGCTAACCCAAACAGGCTAAATGTAAGACTTAAGATGGTTATAATTTCAGGGAGAATTAGCTACCTCATATAATAAATTTTATTTTATTAATTTATAATCTAAAAGAATTATTTTTATTATTATTGAATTTTACTTATCAATTTAGTCACTTAAAAAGTATACTTTTATTTCTTAATAATTACCCTTTGTCTTATCTGTTTGGTAGGAGGGATTTTTCTTTTTAGGGGATTTTATAAGCTGGATTTTCACAAATTGGAGAAGTGTGGTCATAAAATGTTAATAAAGAGAAAATACAAGATAAAAGAGTGATAAGAATTATTTAAAAAATTCAAACCCAATTTCTCCAATATTTTTAATTCGACTCATAAAATTTTTTTCCTCTCCATTCCTTCTCTCCCTTCTAAGTTCCAAATCTCCTAGAGACAAATGTTGATTCAATGAATTTAAAATAATGAATGTCCAAATAAATGCAGGCAAGGCTTCATCTTCTATCATCCACTTCATCTCCTCTACTCTCTTTTTTCCTCATGTAAGATTCAGTGAGGACGAGTGCAAGCTTCCTAGAGGAGAATGATGATGTCGAAGTGAGGACTAAAGTGAGACCTAAACTTAGCAAGGTCTAATGTGAACCTTCAAGTTTCTGGTCGATCCAATCGGTTGGGTCTAATTTTCTCATACCAAGATAAATTCTCTTTTAGCAAATATACCATGACAAATTCTAATTAAAATTAACAATTAAGATATTGCTTCAGGATATAAGTGAAAAAAAAATTTGAAAAGTGTCATGTATTATTTTATAAAAATTTATAACATATATAAATACGTTAATGTAATCTTTTATAAATACGCAAATGCAACAATTATAAAACATAATAGAATTTTTTTATTTTACATTGATATATATTAAATTGAATTGTATTAAATCAAATTCATATAAAATAAAAAAATACAAGTAAAAAATATAATAACACCAATTAATTTTTTTTTTTTTTTTTTTTTTTTTTGCATTGCAACCTAATGGTTGGCGTAGGGATCGAAGCCCGAAGAGAAGGCCAATTCGATAACCGGCACCCATACCAATTGCGCTATGAGGCGCTCGACAATAACACCAATTACTGTACAAGCTACTTTGTGTAACTTCATCCAAGGGCGGATCCTAAATTTTCACATAGGTAGATCCGCCTATGGCTTCATCACATGTCGTGTCTGTGAAAATGAATGCCGTTAAAAAAAATACTAAAATATCATAAAATTAAAAAAAATTAACTAAATACTAATTTTCTAACTCACACTTAGTAATAAAAACTCACACTTAGTAATAAAAACTCACATTTTTGTTGGACCATTATTAATAATAAAAATTAAGATATTACAAAAATTTGCGAAGATATCATAAATTCAAAAAATTAACTAAATAGGAGTTATAATTTTCCAATTAGCTTTTGCCATGCGGACTTAGTAATAAAAATTCACTATCGATTAGAGAATTAAATCTAATCAACATACGCAAATCTGAATTTTGTTTATTTAAAATTTAAAAGGGTGAAGTAACATCCAACACCTAAGGCCCTATTTGTTGGACGATCTTGGGCGATGGAAAGGAAACTTAACAAGGTTCCTCCAAAAAAACATGGGGCGTGCATTTTTCCATCGACTACACTTCCCGTGAGTCTGAAAGTTCCATCAACCATAGGAAAGTTTAATCCCTTCGAAAGAGGCATGAGAGTTGAAAAGTTTACGGGAGAGTGAAAATTTAGGACAAAAAAGCCCCTTGAAAAACTGTACCTCTTTAAAACCACGAGGAAGGCGCAGTTGGTGAAGAAGCTTGGAACTACAGTGGGCGTTGGAGGCAAAGGAGAAGTTGAACTCGGGGGGAACAAAGCTGTATTTGAGATCAGCATTCATTCGAAATAAATTTATGTGTGATTTACCGCTATGTGTTTGAGCTTGGGGAAGCCCTGTTGCATCGAGTTAGGGGAGACACACACAGTTGAATGCATTATGTAGCAATTTCCAGACACATACACAATTTATATGCTTCCAACTGGGGGACACAAACACAGATGAGTGTTAATGCTTTTTATATGCTTGTGTGTTAATGAGACACAGACATTGTTTAATGATTTACATAGTTGAATACATTGGCAATCAATTAAAATTGGTTGTTTGTTTGTGTACAATGTGTTGTGGTTTTGTGAATGATAAATGTGGGCATAATGATAAGTGTGTTTAGATATGAAATTGAATGTTGGCTTGTGGTATGCGAACTGAAAATGAAAAGTAGGTTTTTAAATTTGTAAAGCTGAAATGAAAATAAAAGCAAGAACAATACATGATATACAAAATTAACACAGTTGAGGTATATAAGATGTGGGATGTTAATTCAATTTAGTGAGTGTGATGTGTCGTTTGGGTCATAAGTAGTGGTGTAAATTGAGCGGATGAGATGAAATATAGAAATGTTTGAATATTAAATAGTGGTAGTTTGTAAAGAGGAGTAGTAGATTATGATAAAAAGGAAATCGATGTGGTAAAAAATTGTGTAGGTATAGAGCCAGATTCATGAGAAATGGTGGGAATGTTGGTTGGGTGTTTAGATTTGCTTCTAGCAGTGACGACCTTGCTTATGACCATGATAGTAGCTGTGGGAGCAAGTAGACCAAGGCACTTAGCCACTTACCGGATAGGACATTTAGATTAGATTTTCATGCTAAGAGAGAGAATTTGACGGCGGTGATATATAGTGGTGACACCACTTGCTTCAACCAAATTAGGATGTACCGGGTAACGTTTGATAAATTGTGTCACATGTTAAACACAATTAGAGGATTGAGAGCAACTAAACATATACTAGTTGATGAGTAAGTGGTCTGGCTATGTTCCTTCACATATTGGCCCATCATGTGAAGAACAGAATCATTCAGTTTGAGTTTGGAAGGTCAGGAGAAACCATTAGTAGATACTTCAAAGTAATGCTTAATGCTATCATTAGACTTCAATCATTGCTTTTGAAGAAACCAGAGCCAATTCTGGAGGTCTCAAATGATCATCATCAGAAGTGGTTCAAGGTATGTACATTATGTTATTGTGTGAGTACTTTAATTGTGTACTAAAAGTATGGTTTGACCTTAAGCGTAATAATGTTTCTGTCATTTTAGGGGTGCCTTGATGCGTTGGATCGTGCACACATATGTGTTCAAGTCCCTGCAGAACAAAAGGAGAGGTACCGAAATAGAAAAGGAGAGGTAACAACTAATGTCATTGGGGTATGCTCACTGGATGGGCAATTCATATTTGTTTTGCTCGGGTGGGAAGGCTCAACTGCTGATGGGAGGGTGTTGAAAGATGTTATAAGGAGGCCACATGGGCTAAAAGTACCTCTAGGTACGGGTGTGAGGGTGCGCTACTTGGTTACAATTAAGTCATATTTTTGTTCATTAACTTGTATTTGTTTACGCAGGGAATTACTACTTGGTGGATGCAAGATACAGTAATTGCCAAGGTTTTTTGTCTTCTTTTAGAGGTCAAAGGTACCACCTTAATAAGTGGATACAAGGATACCAACCCCAAACTGTGCATGAGTGTTTCAACATACAACATTTTGCAGCCCGAAATGTAATAGAAATGTGCTTTAGCATACTCAAGTTACAGTGGGTAATATTAAGGAGCCCATCATTTTACCCTGTGAAGTTGCAAAATAGAGATATCATTGCTTGTTGTTTGCTCCATAATCTCATTCATTGGGAGAGTGCTCAAGATCCCTTTGATGAACAGCTTGAGTTCTTTCAGACTGGACTTGCAACTATTGATAACACGCTCGTAGTTGCTATAGAAACTAGTGATGTGTGGAATAATTATAGGCAACATGTTGCAAATGACATGTTTGCTGCCTTTGTGGCACTTAGAGATAACTAATATTGTTGTACACAAGTATTGCTAGGTTTAAAGACATTTTATTCCATCTGCTTATGTTAAAAACAACAACCATGTGATATGTCAATCTGAATTTCAATTAACTTCATATTTTTCTTTGTGGGTGGCATGGTGTCCTTTTTTGTTACTTTATTGTTATGTTAAAAATAAGGGTGCCTGCAATATTTTGTCTCAATCAATGTTTTTTTTATAAGGATCCATCTGAATAGGAAAGCAAGACGAATATCAAAATGTGGACTGCAGTTGAGGACAGGGTCTTGGTGGAATGCCTAGTTAGTTTGAGAATAGACCAAAAGTTCATGGCCGACAAGAAGTTCAAGGCCGGATATGCAAATGCCTTGCAGTCCATGATGGAGGACAAGCTACCTAGATGTGGCATCAAAGCAACTCCTCACATCACCTCCAGAATAAAGATGTTGAAGCAGCTATGGCAGGTGATATATGACATTGTTTATGAGCCTAACACTTCTCGATTTGGTTGGGATCCGGAGACAAAACTTGTTATTATAGATAAAGAGGTGTGAGATGAGTATGTAAAGGTATGTGATCCTACAATTATGTTGAAATTAGTTTACTTAAGTATTACACATCACCTCCATTTGAAGAACTCACCTACTTGTTAAAAGTATTACACATGGCCAACTGCTACAAGTTAATTTTAAATTTTAAATTTAAATTTTTGACTCAACAATTTAAAATTTCATTAAATATTAGTAGCAGTTAGGCAACCGCTACAAATGTTTGGTGCTATATTTTTAAACTTCTAAAATTAATTAGTAGTGTTGGCCAACCATTACAAAAGTTGGTGTCAAATCTTCAAATTTTATTTTCCATCCACACTTACATTTTGGTTAAAAAAAAAAAAAATTTTACACCACATTTGTAGTGATTACTAAACTGTTGCAAAAAAAATTTTAAGAAAAATTTAATTCCCCAAATTAAAATGACAATTGTAGCGGTTCGTTAACGCTACAAGATGCTCCTAAGATATCTAATCTACATATGCATTTTGTAGCAGTTTTGTTAACACGCAGAGAGATTTCAAAGAACTACTACAAACTCATTTGCAGCAGTGTATTTTATAATGGTTTGCTTAACCGCTACTACTAATGTTTGTAGCAATTAAAACCACTATAAATATTAACCATTACTAAAAGGAAATTTTTTTTTTTGTAGTGCATTGAGTCACACAGTCACATATAAATCCATTCGCATTTTCCCCATTTAACATTTCGCAAACTATTATCCAATCATCCTTCAACTTCCTAATTTGATTATATACATAACTTCTCCCCTTCAAGACACAACCAGGAAGCCCTTCCTTCATCTTTCTCTCCAAATTCATTAGGTCACCTGGCAAGAATGATGACTTCCTCAGGTTCCTTCCTGCTTTCAAATATCAAAGACAAGATCAATAACATCCACTCACTACATATCTTCATTTTCACTTACTCACTGCGCTCGAAACTAACCTCTTGAACTGAAGAAGGTAATCACACACGGCTCATTTGTCGCATCTCCATAATCATTTCCACCACTATCGGTCACGCTGCTCATTTCTTATGAAGATCTTCTCCACCAATTCTTCAATTCCCCTCTTTCCCCTTCACAGGGCTGAGTTTAGGGTGTGGGATTATGAGCAGAAGGGTTCAGGTCTTGATTAAATAAAAAAAAAGGGCTAAGAAGCAATTTGGCCAACAAATTATTACCTTAGGAGCACCTAGCACAAATAACTTTTAAGTGGACAAAAAATACAAAAAAAATTTAAAAATGTGCAGTTAACACAAAAAAACTTTTACTCCAAGAGTGCCCAGTACAAAAAAGTTTTACTCCAGGAGCGCAATTAAGAAGTTATGTATCAAATTAGGAAGTTGAAGGATGATTGGATAATAAAACTTTTTGTACATTATGTTATTGTGTGAGTACTTTAATTGTGTACTAAAAGTATGGTTTGACCTTAAGCGTGATAATGTTTCTGTCATTTTAGGGGTGCCTTGATGCATTGGATCGTGCGCACATATGTGTTCAAGTCTCTGTAGAACAAAAGGAGAGGTACTGAAATAGAAAAAGGAGAGGTAACAACTAATGTCCTTGGGGTATGCTCACTGGATGGGCAATTCATATTTGTTTTGCCTGGGTGGAAGGCACAACTGCTGATGGGAGGGTGTTGAAAGATGCTATAAGGAGGCCACATGGGCTAAAAGTACCTCTAGGTACGAGTGTGAGGGTGCGCTACTTGGTTACAATTAAGTTATATTTTTGTTCATTAACTTGCATTTGTTTGCGCAGGGAATTACTACTTGGTAGATGCAGGATACAGTAATTGCCAAAGGTACCACCTTAATAAGTGGATACAAGGATACCAACCCCAAACTGTGCATGAATGTTTCAACATACGACATTCTGCAGCCCAAAATGTGCTTTAGCATACTCAAGTTACAGTGGGTAATATTAAGGAGCCCATCATTTTACCCTATGAAGTTGCAAAATAGAGACATCATTGTCTGCTGTTTGCTCCATAATATCATTCATTGGGAGAGTGCTCAAGATCCCTTTGATGAGCAGCTTGAGTTCTTTCAGACTGGACTTGCAACTATTGATAACACGCCCTTAGTTGCTATAGAAACTAGTGATGTGTGGAATAATTATAGGGAACATGTTGCAAATGACATGTTTGCTGCCTTTGTGGCACTTAGAGATAACTAATATTGTTGTACACAAGTATTGCTAGGTTTAAAGACATTTTATTCCATCTGCTTATGTTAAAAACAACAACCATGTGATATGTCAATCTGAATTTCAATTAACTTCATATTTTTCTTTGTGGGTGGCATGGTGTCCTTTTTTGTTACTTTATTGTTGTGTTAAAAATAAGGGTGCCTGCAATATTTTGTCTCAATCAATGTTTTTTTTTTATAAGGATCCATCTGAACAGGAAAGTAAGACGAATATCAAAATGTGGACTGCAGTTGAGGACAGGGTCTTGGCATGGTCGACAACGAGTTCAAGGCCGGATATGCTTGCAGTCCATGATGGAGGACAAGCTACCTAGATGTGGCATCAAAGCAACTCCTCACATCACCTCCAGAATAAAGATGTTGAAGCAGCTATGGCAGGTGATATATGACATTGTTTACGAGCCTAACACTTCTGGATTTGGTTGGGATCCGAAGACAAAACTTTTTACTATAGATAAAGAGGTGTGAGATGAGTATCTAAAGGTATGTGATCCTACAATTATGTTGAAATTAGTTTACTTAAGTATTACACATCACCTCCATTTGAAAAACTCGCCTACTTGTTAAAAGTATTACACATGGCCAACTGCTACAAAGTTAAATTTAAATTTTTGACGCAACAATTTGAAATTTCATTAAATATTAGTAGCGGTTAGGCAACCGCTACAAATGTTTGGTGCTATATTTTTAAACTTCTAAAATTAATTAGTAGTGTTGGCCAACCATTACAAAAGTTGGTGTCAAATCTTCAAATTTTATTTTCCATCCACACTTACATTTTGGTATAAAATAAATAAATAAATAAATTACACCACATTTGTAGCGATTGCTAATCTGTTGCAAAAAAATTTTTAAGAAAAATTTAATTCCCCAAATTAAAATGACAATTGTAGAAAGTTCGTTAACCGCTACAAGATGCTCCTAGGATATCTAATCTACGAGATGCATTTTTAGCGGTTTTGTTAACACGCAGAGAGATTTCAAAGAACTGCTAGAAACTCGTTTGCAGCAGTGTATTTTATAGTGGTTTGCTTAACCACTACTACTAATATTTGTAGCAATTAAAACCGCTATAAATATAACCGGTACTGAAAGGAAAATTTTTTTGTAGTGCATTGAGTCACACAGTCACATATAAATCCATTCGCATTTTCCCCATTTAACATTTTGCAAACTATTATCCAATCATCCTTCAACTTCCTAATTTGATTATATACATAACTTCTCCCCTTCAAGACACAACCAGGAAGCCTTTCCTTCATCTTTCTCTCCAAATTCATTAGGTCACCTGGCAAGAATGATGACTTCCTCAAGTTCCTTCCTGCATTTTGGATGTCAACAAGCAATTCAACCAGCACACGCTCCTCCTTACTAGTCCACATTTGTGCCCTCTTTCCTGCTTTCAAATATCAAAGACAAGATCAATAACATCCACTCACTACATATCTTCATTTTCACTTACTCACTCTGCTCGAAACTAACCTCTTGAACTGAAGAAGGTAATCGCACACCGCTCATTTGTCACATCTCCACCATCATTTTCACCACTATCGGTCCACGCTGCTCATTTCTTATGAAGATCTTCTCCACCAATTCTTCAATTCCCCTCTTTCCCCTTCACTGAGCTGGGTTTAGGGTGTGGGATTATGAGCACAAGGGTTCTAGTCTTGATTAAATATAAAAAGGGTTAAGAAGTAATTTGGCTAACGAGCTATTACCTCAAGAGCACCTAGCACAAATAACTTTTAAGTGTACCAAAAATACCAAAAAAACTTTTAAAAATGTGCAGTCAACACAAAAAATAGAGTAAAACGTTTTTGTGCTGGGTGCTCCTAGAGTAAAAAAAATTTGTACTGGCCACTTCTAAAGTAACAGTTTTTTTTTTGGCCGATGCATATTTTTAAAAGTTTTTTGTATTTTTTGTCCACCTAAAAATTATTTGTGTTGGACGCTCCGAGTTAAAAGTTCGTTGGCCAAATTGCTCCTTAGCCCTAAAAAAAATTTTCCCTTAATTTTTTACATTACTTTATTTCATGGCTAATCTTGTTATTTTACATTTTCTTCCTACATCCCCTACTCCATTTTCCTCCTACTAAACATATTCTTTTCCCTCAACCTCTTTTCCCTTCCTATGTCTATCAAACATGACCCCTCTCAAAATTCCCTCCCCATTTTCCTTTCCTTTTCATTCACTTCCCTTCCCTTACTTTTCCTTCATTATAAATCCCCTATACCAGAGGGGCCATAATATTATTTGATTTATATTCAAAAAAAGAAGAAGAGATTCATGATAAAGCTTTTAAAATCTCATCTGAACCGTTTAATTGGACTAAATCATGACCGTTCATTTATGAGACCTTTTAAAACGCGTTCAGCGGCAACGCAAATGCAAATATGCTTTGGCATTATGCAACTTTAGGGCTTTTTTTAGTAGGAAAGCTTCTAATAGGTAAAGATGAGATAAAAACGACAATTTTTTTCCAACAAAAAATGGTACTATCTCTTAAATACTTTCATAACTAGCATGGCGACAATATCTTCATTACAGGGATTTTTGAAATGCAAACTTCTCTCCAATTAAATTGGAGTTTTGTTATGAAGAGAGAAAATAATTCTTTCGCATGAATATATAATTTTACCCTTTATTTATTATTATATTGACTTTATACTCTCTTAGTAGAGTGTATATTAAATATTAGTAACAAAAAGTTATTAACGTTTAAGACACTATTAATGAAATTAAAAAAAAAAATATTATTCCTAAAGAACATGTGGAAAATTACTTACCCTGTGTATGCTGTAATTGGAGATTGTGAAGGGATAAGAAGCCTTTTTTTTTTTTTTTTTTTTTTTTTTTTTTTTTTTAATTCTTATGCAAGATAAGAAGCTTTTGGTCTTGTGTCTTTCTGGTTTTCATCATAGCATTGGGCCTATTTGAGTTCAGCTTGCTGAGATTCATGCCATCTATAATGGGCCTTAATCTAGAAGCATGGACTTAATGCTTCAACAAACTTGTTGGATTGTTAGAAAACAAAAAAATAACTTGTTGGAGGGTCATTTTCGGGCTGAAAACTCATTGGAGAGTATGATACCAAGGGTGTTATTGATACTCTCGGTCACAATTATAAGAACACTTTTATAAGACAATTTATATTATAAAAGTGTTTTATAATTTAGAATCGGAGGAGTATTTCTCAATCAAAGGCAATAATGCAGACTAGTTTCGAACAAGATTTTGCCGGCTCCCGTTCATTGCTCATCGGGGATTGGGACATTAAAAAATTGACCTGTGAATCTTCTAGCAAAACATGGTTCCAAATTAGGATTTTTTTTTTTTATTTATTGTTTCTTTGTTTTTTTTTTCTTCTGACTTTCTTCTCATAATCTCATATCTACTATATAGATTAAAATAATATATGGTTCAGATTCAATAATTTATAAAATTATTTCTATAAATATAAATAAATAAATTTAAACTCTTAAAAATTTGACTCTATACCATTCTTAGTTGCAATCCATAAAAATAAATAAATTTAAATTTATAAAATATTATAATAAGAATTTTATAAAATATTAAATCTAAACCATCTATTTCATGATTTAAGAATGGATATGAGATTATGAGAAGAAAGAGGACAATGAAAGCATCCTCTTCCCTTTTTGGTTTAGACGTTGTTTCCCTTTATTTTTCTTCCCATTCATCAGTGAAGATTAGGGATGGGCATGGGCAAGGCGAGAACCCTGCCCGATGCTCAACTCAAGTGATGAACGAGCTACATTTTGTAGCCCGATGCCCAACCCTGCCCAGTAAAAGCCCTAACCATTTCAGGCTCGATAAGGGCGGGCATCCGTGTCCAAGTGGTAACGCCTTACCTTGTCCACATGTGAAAAAATAATCCCATTTAAACTTCATAAACATTTATATAGTTACCATATGTTTTAACTTCGCCCTAAGTAATATAAACTTCAAATATATTCGATGATTCCACATTTTGGGATATTTCAAACTAAGTCTATAACTTAAGTCTTAAAATTTAAAAACTACCATATGTCTTAACAAATATCTATACTTCAAGAATTAAACAACATCCATAATCTATTATAAATAAGACAACAAAATGGTTGTAATTAAAGTCGTGAAGTCCAAGTGGTTTGCACCAATGTCCCAAAATTGATCAAATAATTATGCATCTATTAAAAAAAAAAGCAACTATATTTAATATATCACAAAGTAAAGAAGAAATCAAGAAAAATACTTGTAAATTTTAATGGCGAAAATGAGAGAAAGGGAAGGTCCGAAGAAACATATAACCGGATTTATAAGAAATATTTATATAAAATGTAAACTTATCGAGCAAGGTCAAATGGGCGGGGACGACATACCCTACCCAATGCCCAGCTCTGCCTGCAAAAATGCCCATCTTGATCGTGCCCAATTTTTTATGGGCTTCTTTTTTTGGGTAGGGCAAAGCGATTTTTCTTTGGACTTAGGTAGGCGTACTGGGCTCCTGGACTTCATGACCACCCCTATTGAAAATACTCCCCTATTCAAATACAAGAATAGGCACCATAAGTTTGTCCCATCTAAACTCTCTAGATGAGATCTAAACAGGTTACATTTAATTTTTTTAAAGGGATGATTTTTAAATGAAAAAAAAATCATTTTTATAAAAAAATTTAGTTAAGAGATTATCCTTACTTTAGATTCTCTACTCATTAAAATATTTTTATAAAAAAATCAAAAAGTAAAACAAAAATAAATATAGACATCGAATAGGATTTGGGCGGTTCAGATAAGATGAGCTTATGGTGCTTATCCTTTAATTGCTCAAATACCACTTCTTGTATTCAAAAAAAAAAAAAAAAAAAACCCCTTCTGTGCAATGTGGACCCCAAGCCCACACTTTTCTTTCAGGGAAAAAAAAACATAACAGAAAAAGCCCAAATGACACCAATGTGCCAATCTTTTTTTTTTTGGTAAAATAAAATGGTGGCAAGTGTGAAACTACTCCGGATTTTGTAGTGGTAAGGATGGTTTCCCTCCCAACAGTGGTACGACCCTCCCAACCATACAAGACGGATTACGAGTGGTTTTACCGCAACTCGAACCCTAGACCTCTTAAGGGAATCAAGCGCCACATTCCGCTGGATTTATAAATACCTATATAAACTCTCTTTAAGCCTGAAAGTATACCTTGACCCTAGTGATGCCCAAAACCATCAGAACTTTTTTGTACCAAAAATAATTTTACTCCTTCCGCATAGGTTTAAAATGTGAAAACTGTATAACCAATTGACAATTCTCATTTGTCCCGTAGTGCGTCTGGTATTTCCCTTCACTATGTAATAAAAAAGGAATTGTATAACTAATTTGCAAAGATTAATTATATTATTTATAAAAAAAATGTGTAGTTATTTTCCTATAATATCTTCTTTAATCATTAGTATTAGAATTGTGATGGAAACCCCCATCACATGTGCCATTGATAGAGATATATTGGAAAAATATATATATATAATTTTGTGAGGCAAATTAAATTGAAATCTTATCTTTAAGATTAAAGTAAGCTCTCTAACCGGTTCCTATTTTGGGGGTGTCTATAAATGAGATTTGGCTCGTATCCTCTTCCTTACCCATCTTTTTTCCTATATCGGTGTTGGATTGAATCGAACGGTTCAAATACTTTTAATATTTAGCCCTCTTCTCAAAATAGTGTCAATCAACTTCAGAGCCTCATTTTATATTTAGGAATTTGGATAGAGTGAAGAAATGTGATGACTGATAACCATTTCAAATCATTGCCAATATTGTATTTAGATTAGCGATAGCAAAAGTAACTTTTTTTTAAATTTCAATATGATTTTTGCAAACATAGGATTAAATAAAAGTTAGAGTTTTTCATAAAGAAGTAATAACAATTCAGATAATTAAAAAGAATATTTTGAAAAAACATACATACTTATTACAAATAAACTTAGCTAACTTTTTTTTTTTTAAATATCTATCGTGCAGTAAAAGGATTGGAGGAAGTATTACCTTTGGTCCTAATTATAAAAACAAAGTTAACTTTTTTGGAGAGATTAAGAAAACTAATTAAATTACTTTAGAGTATTTGTATTTGTTTTTTTTTTCCTCTAAGCTAATTAGTTTAACTAATAAACTAATATATAATCTTAGGTTATACAACATACGATATGATTAAGTAACTTATTTAGCTTCCTTAATTTCTCCAAACAAAGTCAACTCGCCTTATAATTAAATTAAGGGAGGGAGTAATATTTGCACATTTTGAGAAGAAGAAAAATTTTATCTTTCTTCTTAAAATTAATGAAACCATTTATAGGTGCTCCGGACAAACTATTTTTGTCGAGTAAAACCATACAGCCAAAATGTGGTACGATTCTCATGAAACTCAACCACATCCTTAAAATTAGAATCTACTTGTTCCGAAGAGTTCCAAAATTTTATCTATAACAAAAGGTAGAGAACTTAAGAGGCTTTCTTTTTTTTCTTTTTTTCTGGGGCCAAGTTCTGTTAATTCACGTTCTGGATAGTAATTTAACACCATCACGATTGTGAAACATTTATCTGGAAGCAAATTTTGTGAGAAGTGCACGTTTTCATTTTCAGATTACAATAATTGGAGACAGTTTTCTTCTTTATTTTTTATTTCTAAGAAGCTAGAGAGCGTATGATTTACAGAATAACAAAGAGTAAGGGGAGAAAAATAAGAAACTTAGATCAAGTGAGGTGTATAAAGGAGCAAAAATGCTAAGTTTTAGTTATTGATGGACATATTAAAGAATAGGTGGGAAACCTATTTTTATAAGATGTTCAATTATGGAGGGAGAAGGTGTACATATGAGATATAGGATCTGACAACTCGAGAATGTGAGCTTATTTGTCATTTTTTTTATCGCAGGATTATATTCGAGTTGGAGAGGTTAAGGAATCTCTTAAGAAAATGGAAAATAGTAAAGTTGTTGAACCTTAAGGTATTTCTATTGAAGTTTGGAAATGTTTGGGTGAAGAGGGAATGTTATGACTTTTTAAGTTATCTAATGAGATTCTATGATTCAAGAAAATGCTTGATGCTCAGAGGAAAAGTACTTTGGCCCCTATTTATAATAATAAAAGAGATATCCATAATTGTGCAAACTACAAAGGAATTAAGCTTATGAGTTACACAATGAAATTGTGGGAAAAGGTGATTGAACACAAGTTGAGGCCGGAGATTGGTGTTTCTGAGAACCAATTTGGGTTCATGCTGGGAGGGTCCACAATTAGAGCCGGGAAATCGGACCGAGCCCGTCGGGCCGGCCGGTTTAAGCCCTAGCGCTTGCCCCATTTCGGGCTTGGAAAATAGGCGGATATTTGAAATTGGCCTGCAGGGCCGACGCCCCGTAGGGCCTTGGGCTAATCATTTGGCCCGTTTAATCGTAGCTTTTTTTTAAAAAAAAAATAATAATTACTTAGACTTCCACCATTTGAATGTGTTTATTTGTAATTACTTAGTTTTTTTTTTAGGTTAAACTATAACCTTTTTTATATTTATTATTATTCGTATTAAAACAGAATAATAGTAGAAAATCATTTGAGATGGTTCGCATGTGCCCAAAAATGGCCATTGAGTGCGCCGGTGAGGAGGGTTGATCAAACAGTATGGAGCCTTAAAAAGAGGTAGAGGAAGACCGAAGTGAACCCTTAATGAGGCTATAGAGCGGAATCTATTGGTTAATAATCGTCTCTGATTTCATTTCCGATAAACGTACAATGATGTCGCACAATCCATGTAGTTGACCTCACCTAGTGAGACAAGACTTTATTGTGTTGTATTATTTAAATTTCACTACTACAAAATAGGGATTTAACGTCCCCCAGTTAACGTCTGTTTTAAAAAATCTAGACGTTAAAACGTAGGTAGTAGCACTATTATAATTTTTTTCTTACTTTTAATGTCCGTTTTAAAAAATGTAAACTTTAAACGGTAGGCGGTGGTACTATTGTAATTTTTTTTAAACTTTTAACGTCCGTTTTTAAAAAGCGAGACGTTAAATGTTATGATACAACGATTGTTTTAATAAAAACAGTCATTGTATCTTAGACACCAATTATTTTATTTTATTTATTTTGAGACACCATTTAATTTTATTTTGTGAAGGGCCACTTACTATTAGAATAAAAGCTTCAAGATTATATGACCATTATAATTTTATCTCATATTTATAGCTATTTTCAAGTATGTAGCCTAGAATTTTGATAGTTAAGAGAAGAAATCATCGTATTTTCATTTAGTTAGTTTGTAATAATTAAATTTAATAAATTAAACTGTGTGTGTGTGTGATTTTATCCCATATTTATAGCTATTCCTAGTATGTAGCCAAGAATTTCGATAGATAAGGGAAGAAATCTAATCGTATTTTCATTTATCGTTAGTTCCTAATTAAATTTAATAAATTAATTAACAATATATCTCTTTTATATATACGTAAAAAAAAATATCAATATCTACAACGACTAGTTTTTCAAAACCAGTCGTTGAAACTCAAATTTTTTAGATATTTCAACTACAATCTCGCACCTTCGACATTTTATTTTTTATTTTTTATTTAGTTACAACGACCGGTTTTGAAACTCGAATACCAATTTAAACTCAATTTTTAGATATTTCAACTTCAATCTCATGCCTTCAACGTTTTATTGTTCCCTCTCTTCCATAATACTATAAAGTTTTCTCTTCAAAACCCAACAGCGCAGAATGTCTCCCGCAAATCTATCCTAAACGCAACCTTTTAATAAGAGTCTCGAGACCCACCATCTCCGTCGTCGCACCCAACGGCCCTACCCTTGCAACCAAGGAGGTTTGCTATCGCGGCATGAGCGACTCCGACTCTAACTCGTCCTTTGTCGTGAACTACAAGCATGCCACTGCCTCATGATTTGTGTTTGCCGTTGGTTTAAGATCTCTGTTGTAGATCTACATGTCTCTCTCTCCTCACTAAACAATATGTCGAGCAATGATCCCGAGCACCGTGAATAGGAGGAAGCCCCCCAAAGGCGATGATGAAGATACCGGAGCTCTATTTCGGGTGCTTTCTTTTGTTGAAAATTTTGAATGGATAGTTCCATTGTAGTGTTTTTGTTCTCTATTTCTTAGTGCTTTCTTTTATTTGTCTTTGTTTCATTCGGTTAAGACTTGAGATGTTTTATTTATTTATTTTTTATTCTTATTTTGTGCTTCGTTGGCGTGAAACACTCTATTTCTTGTGTTGAATCTTGAATGATGTTGTTTATCGTCTATTTTCAATCCATTCTTTTTCTCACAATGCTTTAGCTTGTTCAAATTGCACCTTATATTGTGTTTTAAATGGTTCTGTCATCTATGGACTACCTAGCATGTGTGCGTGTTGTGGATTTGTAGACATACAACGACTGTTATTTAAATAACGATCGTTGAAATTCAACGATTGTTTTTTTTAAAAACAGTCATTGTATGTTATAAACTTTCAACGACTCTTTTTTTTTACGACCCTTGAAAATAGTCGTCTAGTGGTTTTAAAAACGGACGTTAAAAGTGCTTTTTGTAGTAGTGTTTGAATATTGTTTTATAGGTTATAATGTAAATCCATCTGTATGTGCATGTGATAACACTTATAAGTTTTATCCAAAGGTAAAACTTTGCAAAATGACATCCTATGGCCATCTTCCCATCATCATTAGATTTGGATAGTCTAAAATGTGTGTGTATTATACATTTATAAGTTTTATCCAAAGGTAAAACTTTGCAAGTTGACATCAAAAAAATCCTATGGCCATCTTCCCATCATTAGATCTGGATTGTCTAAAACAAAACTTCACGGCCCAGATTTTTTGATCTACTAAAATATATTGTAAATTTTTTTTGAAAGTTTTAAAAATAATCTTCTAAATATATACTTCCTCTAATCCAATCCTTATTATAAGATATCTTCAACCATCTTACCAGAACCAATAAAAGTGGTTAAGCTATTAGATTTGTTTGAAAATATTTTTTTAAAAAAAAAAAATTACCCATATTTAAAATAATGAATCACATCTTTAGAAATGAAAAGGGAAAACGTATCAAACTTTAAATAGGAAAGTTTTGGAAAACTGTGATTTATATTTCACTTGGTGATGACTTATAATAAAGACGACTCATTCTTTTTAAAGAGGGTATTGTAATAGGGATCACAGGAAATAACTTTCTCATTTTCTTAAAAAAATAAAGTTTTAAGTTAAAAAGTACAAAAATAAAACAATAAAAACTGGTCAAGTCGATAATGACATGACTCATATTTTATAAGGATATGCGTTTGAATCCCATTACTTATATGAGAAAATTATTAGTAGATAATTTATAAATATTTTTAAGAGTATTTTCTAGCTAAATTATGAAAACTCATCATATTCCTAGTAATTTCGGGGACCAAACTCACATAAGTTTTCTATCATATTTTTAAAAACTTAAATCTAAACAATGAAAATTAATTAAATTTAAGTAGTCCAAAATCTCATCTCAAATCCTTCAAATAATGAACACTAAAAATCCAAACACGTGCAACTTGAGTCATAATATAAGTACCTAGTGGTAACCAACAAGTTGAGCCTTTAATTGCTGTCCATATGCATGTTAGTTGCAAGGTGCCAATCAAGTGAGATGTGTTCTTTCTATGAAAAATCAATCATACATTAACTCAAAACCTCAAAACACACACACTTTGCTGATTTTATTTATAGGGAAGAGAGAAGAAATATTTAGGTCATATTTATAAGGAACCTTGTTAAATTTTACATATAAATGTACGATTTTATCCTCTATATACCATTATGTTGACTATATTCTTATGAGTATGATGTATATTAAATATATAAAAATAAAGTTGGGAAGTTATTCAATTTCATTGTAGAGTCAATAAAGTTTAGGGCTTTTCTTATTATATAGGAAACATATTGAAAATAACTTATAAATACAACCAAAGTACGTGTTTGTATTGTCACAATAATAATTGATGGCCTCCACACTCACATGTCAATCGCTATATGAACGAAAATAAAGCAGAGAACCCCACTCCCCTCCAATTATTGCACGGATGCCTGCATGCCTACTATACGTTTATCTTCAATATGGACACAATCTTAAAACATATCTTCATTGGATATACTCTCCCGTTCCTAAATAGAGAAACTAGATAATTAATTTATAAAATTTTAAAAAATAGTTAAATTGATTATATATAATTAAGAAGATGCATGTTGATTTATCTAAAATATTCCATTTAATTATTTGTGAGGGAAACTACTCTGTTGATAGAAAATTATCCCCTTATATCTTATCGATAGAAAAGGGCTTAAAAAGAAAATTATAAATTTAGGAGATAAAATAGATTTAAGTCTTTTATATTTAAAATAAAAACAATTCTCTTTACGTTCTTTTACATTAGGGATAGGAGGGAGTATTTTTTGTTTTTCCTTTATTAAAAGCTTTACACACGTTATATAGGACCCAGCTTATGTGAAAAATTATCCCATATGGATGGCTGATTGATTATCACAATAAAGGATAGTAGGAGATAAATGAGGAACATGTAAATCAGCAAGCAAATAAACCAACCACTGAATTTCACAGGCTACACAACCCATGGCTCTATATTCAGCCTCAGATGAAGAAAGAGAAACAGTTGTTTGCTTCTTGGATCGCCAAGAAACAAGAGAATCACCAAGAAAAATGCAATAACCAGATAAAGATCTTCAAGAATCAGGACATCCAGCCCAGTCTGAGTCACTAAATGCCTTCAACTGTAAGGAAGAGGATGAGGAAAAAAATATACCTTTTCCTGGCCAACGTTTAATATACCGTAAGACCCTTAAAGCAGCTTGATAATGCACATCAGTAGGAGCATGAGTAAACTGACAAAGCTGTTGAACAACATAGGAAATATCAGGTCTTGTGGTAGTAAGGTATAAGATACGACCAACGAGGCGTCTATAGGGAGCAACATCTGTGAGCAATGTACCATTATCTTGAGATAATCGGGTATGATGAGCCATAGGAGTTGAGAGGGGCTTACAACCCAAATAGCCTACATCATCAAGGATATCAAGAGCAAATTTTCGCTGGTTTAAAGAGAGACCAGCAGAAGAACGAGCCACCTCAAGACCAAGAAAGAATATGAGTTTGCCAAGGTCCTTAATCTTGAAGGTATTGTCAAGAAATGATTTAATACTAGTGATTTCATCAAAATCATTGCCAGCTAAAATAATATCATCAACATAAACCAAAAGGACAGTAAAGGAATCACCATTCTCGCCAAGTGAATAAAGAATAATCAGATTTTGACTGAATATAATCACAAGACAGCAAAGCAGAAGAAAGTTTAGCAAACCATTGACGGGAAGATGTTTCAAGCCATGAAGAGACTTCTGTAGTTTGCAAACTAAGGAGGAACTAGGAGATGAGAAACCAGGAGGAAGAGACATATAAACATACTCATGAAGATATCCATGTAAAAAAGCATTGTTAACATCAAGTTGTTCAAGATACCAACTTTTAGAAACAGCAATAGCAAGCAACAATCTCACAGTAGTCATCTTTGCAACTGGTGAAAAAGTGTCAAAATAATCAACCCCCTCAGTTTGGGTATAGCCCTTTGCTACTAGCCGGGCTTTGTATCTTTCCAAAGAACCATCGCATGAAATTTAATCCTAAACACCCACTTACGACCAATAGGGAATTTGCCCTTAGGTAATTCGAGTCAAAGTCCAGGTTTGATTTTGCTCTAAAGCTGTGATTTCAGCTTGCATTGCTTGCTGCCACTCAGGATATTGAATAGCTCTTTGAAATTTCAAGGTTCATAAGGAATTGAAATAGAACAAATGAAATGCTTATAGGAGGGTGAAAGATTACCATAGGAGAGTACAGAAGATAGAGGGTATCTGCAGGATCTAGACATGGATCCAGATTGATCTAAGATAAGTTGAAAGCAATGATAGTCACCTAAATATGTAGGATGCTTATGTAGTCTAGAAGACTTGCGAAGAGGTGGATTAGGGGCAGTGACCGAAGTAAAAGAAGGAGGAGAAGAGTGAGTAATGGAAATAGGAATAGAATGAGATGAATCAGAAGCAACTGGAATAGGGGAAGGAGTAGAATTTGGAGAAACAGATGGTAAAACTGAAGGCCAAAACTAGTCATCAAGGTCAAATGAAATATTTGAAGTAGGCATAGGAATAGAAGCTGGAGAAAATGTAGAAATATGATAAGGAAAGATTGATTCGTAAAAAATGACATGCCTTGACATAAAAATTTGATGATTATGAATATCAAGAAGAACATATCCTTTGGTGCCAAATTTGTAGCCAAGAAAAAGACATTTTCGAGCCCTAGAATCAAATTTTGTCCTATGTGAAGATAAAGTGCAGGCAAAACACAATGATCCAAAAACACTAAGTTTTGTGTAATCTGGACCAATATCATGTAAGAGATGAAATGGGGTTTGATGATTTAAAACAGGGGTGGGAAGTCTATTTATAATGTAAACAGCATGAGAAATGGCATAGCACCAGTAAGATAAAGGCAAATGTGATTGAAACATTAATGCTCTAGCAACATGTAAAATATGTTGATGCTTTCTTTCCACAACACTATTTTGTTTAGGAGTTTCAACACATGATGTTTGATGAGAAGTTCCTTTAGAAGAATAAAAAGAATCCATTTGAAATTCAACACCATTATCGGTTCTAATAATTTTAACAATAGTTGCAAATTGATTCTCTAACAAAAGAATGAGAGATTGTAAGGAGGGACGTGCTTCAACTTTTGTTTTTAAAAGACACAGCCAAGTGTAACGGGAAAAATCATCAACAACCGTTAAAAAATATCGATGACCATGTATAGAAGAGACTTTATATGGTCCCCAAATATCAGCATGCAATTGTTGCGAGAGAAGAAACAGTTTTGGATGCACTAATTGGAAAAGGAACCTTTCTTTGTTTGGCAAAGTGGCATACATCACAAGCACCAGAGGAATTACAAGAAATGAAAGGATATTGTTTCTTTAAGACATGCAAAATAGAGGAGGACAAATGTCCAAGGCGGAAATGCCACAAGTCAAATGGGAAATTGGATGTACTAGAAATAGCACTATCACCAGAAACAAAATTGTCACTAGAAACAAAACTAACAAATGGCTTACTAGAAACAGAACTATCATTAGCATTCATATGTAGGTGACCATGCAACTTGTATAATCCTTCACAAAGTTTAGCTAAATCAATCGTTTTCCATGTCTTTAGATCCTATATGAAACAACAAGAAGGAGAGAGGATTAGACAGCAAGAAAGATCTCTAGTCATTTGAGAAACAGAGATAATATTGAAATGAAAATTTGGAATGTAAAGAACATTGGTAAGAAGGATATGTGCATTAATATGTACAGAACCAGAAATACTAGCTATAATGGACGTTTTATTTGGTAATGTTAAATGAATAGGGGAAATATGTGAGTAAGCGGTAAACAAATTTAGGGAATGACAAACATGAGTAGTAGCTTCACTATCAAGAATCCAATGACTAGAAGAATCAAAGGCTAGAATTGTGTACATACTCTGTGAATCATCATTTGGAGTCAAAGTAAGGGTGGAAAGCTGATTAACACAAGAATTGTTAGCAGATGGCAAAACAGAAACAGAAGCATTCAAACCATGAGCAGCAACAGTTGAAGGTTGTAATAGAGCAATTAATTGATTATACTGATCTTGACTAATAGATGGATTGACAAAAGTAGGTTCGGAAGAAAAATACCGGTGATGAATTAGGAGAAGGTGTGACCACATTGTTCACTGACACCTTATTACGAGTCTTGTAACTAGGAGGAAAATCGTGCTTCTTGTAACAAGTTTCAACAGTGTGCCTTGGCTTGCCACGAGTAAGTGCATTGCTTCAAATTATTGTTGAATTTGGATTGATATGAAGGCTTTGGAGATTGGTTTCCCATCGGTGAATCAGCACGAGTGAAGCAGATATTCTATTCTAAAGAGCCTGTAAGGTTTCGTTCTTGTTGTGCAACCAGATAGAAGACTTTATTGATGGAAGGAAGAGGATCCATGAGTAAGATTTGAGAACGAACAGTAGCAAATCGATCATTGAGACCTTTCAGAAATCGAATAACATAGTTTTGATGAAAGTATTCCTTTGATGAACAAGAACAATTAGCAATCGAACGGAAATTAAGTAATTCGTCCCATATTATTTTGATTTTTGTAAAATAGTCGATCTGAAAGGTCTCCTTGCCTGATTTGGAACAACTCATCTTGAAGCTCTACCACTCGGAAAGCATTGCCCTGACTGAATCTTTCCTTCAAATCATTCCATACGTCCACTTTGCTCGATTAAGCCGGATGACACTCGACTAATGGAAGAAGAGATTGATCGAAAGCCAGTCGAACCATAGTATTGCACCGTTGCCACACCGAAAGAGAGGATCGGTGATGCGGAACCGCCAACGTTCCATCAATACATTGATTTTGTTCTTGCTAATCAAAGCCATCAACATAGCACGGGCCCAGTGATGGTAGTTAGCACCTATCAAAGGCGGCGAGACAAGCACTAAGGATGGGTTTTCATTTGGATGCAAGAAGAAGCAAGTCGTCGGATCTTGAGACGGCGGTAAGGAGGACCATGATACACTAGTAGAGGTTTTGGTAGCCATTAAAAGGTGAAGATTTCAGTTAGAAAAAAATAATTTCAAGAAACTTGACAAAAAATCGAGGAATCACAGATCTTCGTGTAGAGACACACCAAATCGAAGTTGTGAAAGAATGAAGAAGGAGAACGAAATCGCACTTAGGGTTTCAACTCGGAGAAAAAGGGAAAGGTGAAATGCGGAAGACAAATTCTGAAGGTAAGAGAGAGAGCTCTGGTACCATAACACGTGATTGAGACAGAGAAGAGAAAAGGAACTGAGAAAAATGTCTATTCTCATTAATTGAATTTCACCATGTACAGTGACTCACTTTATATAAAGAGAAAATGTTTACAACAATACTACTGCTACTTCTCGCACTACAAAAAAAACCATCATTAGTCACGGTTATTCTGTAACGGTTACTAATAACCGTTACAAAATCATAAAATTGTAGCGATTTTAGCCTAAACCGCAACAAATTAGTAGCGGAAACATTGACACCACAAGGCGAGCATGTTTGTCGCGAACTTTGTAGCGGTTAGACGAAATAAAACCGCTACAAATTTGGCGCCAGCTTGGCGCGTAATGGCGTGAATTTTGTTGAGGTTAATTAAGAACAACCGCTACAAAAATGGCGCAAGCATTGGTGGGCAATGGCGCGAACTTTGTGTCGGCTAATTTATAGCGGTTATATATAAAAAAACCGCCACAGAAAAGCGAAACAACACAGTTTTGTCGCGGTGAAAGTTAAGCGACACATTAACCGCGTCAAATTTGTAAGTTTGTTGCAGTTATCGAGCAACCGCTACAAATATCAACTCTATTTATAGAGTGTCAGACCGTACATCAATGACAACTAATCAAAAAATTACTAAATCTAGATTGTCACCAAATGAACATTCTCGGCTTGGTTGTCGAAGACATGCAAATACCTACAGCGTTGATCTCAGGAGATGAGCGCTGCAGATATTTGCCTCTCTTTTCATCATTGAAGCCGAGGATGTTCCTTCGGTGACAATCCATATTTTCGATTCCTTTGACTTGAAGACTTCTACTCTTCGAAGATAGTCCAACATGCAACCGAATATTGGGTTTCGTTATAGCCACCTTTTCTCTCGGAAAATATCACGATCAAAATGAGTTAGTGAATTTTTCTTGGGAGATTGGTGGCTATAATGAATCGAATCTTCGGGCATGTTGGATTATTTTCGATAATCTTATTACTCTCAACACATTTGGTGAAAATTTAAAAAAATCAATTAAATTGATTGAGAAACTTATTCTAATTTTTTTCACCAAACTAATAAGTTTACAGACTCTGTAAAGTTATTAGTTTGGGAAACTTTTTTTGCAAAAAAAATCAATTAGTAGCGGTTCGATATAATAACCACTAGAGAATGGGAAAAGACAACAATTTGTAGCGGTTACTCACAAAACCGCGACAGAATAGCAAAGGTCTGATATTTTGTAGCGGTTATGTAAGTGCTACAAAATATCACGAAGAACGAGGCATATTTATCGCGGTTTATGAAAAACCGCCACAAATGTTTTCACTTTGTCGCGGTTAGTTGGTAAAACCGCTACAAAATGTAGCGGTTTTTTAACACCCACGTCATTTTCAAAATAATGCGTGCAAAGTTTTGATTTTTCATCTTTTAACCTTTCCAACTTGTTCCTTTCAACTTTTACCTTTGAACATCATGGTTTCTAATGATGAAGGAAAAGGAAAAGCTGTTAAACGGGAGAAAAGGCCAGTAAGGGGCAGTAGTAGCAGAGGGGGTCGGACGAGAGGGTGTGGGCCTGTAAATATTCCCCCTCCGCACCCTGAGGTGGGGAACGAGTTTGAACACCTCTTCGCCAATGAGCCGATCCCAAACCCAGAGACCCTAAAGACCGTAGGGGATCACGAGGCGCACGTCCGTCGTTCGAGGACATTGAAGATGAGGAGATCCATATTGACATTCCTCTAACGGAGGTGGAGCAATTTATCGACTAGGAAAACGCGCGGGGCCATGGGAAACCCCGACCGTCGGCTTCACGTTCAACCGGATTTTTGGTGGATGTCCAAGGTAAATAAAATTAGTTTTTTGGCGAAAAATAATTTTAAATTCCTTACGTGTAATTAAAATTTATTTAAACGCAATATTTTTTTAATTGTGCAGATGAACATGGGAACATCAGCAGTAGGACGCTGGATGTTGCCACAATTACTCATCAGATGGACGGGTATCGCGTCGTAGTACCCTAGAACACGGACACGGACCAACCGATCGGCAACGGTGGTCACTTGTTGAACCGATTCCTGTCCGAATTTGGCGGGAATTGGGGATGGTTCCGATCTTTTCCACGATTGGAAAAAGATTCGCGGAGAACAAGGACAAAGCATTTGAAAAAATTGTGCGGAGTAAGTTATGTTGTTTAATTAAATTTTACATCTTAATAATTATAAGTTGTGGTTTATTTATTTATTTAATAATTAATTTTTACTTAATTTCTAATTAAATTATGATACATAAAAATTTTAACGTGCAAGCTAACAAGAAGAGGTACGTATCGCTGAAAATGGGGGAAGAGTGGAAGAGGGAGGGGTCGTCTCTACAACCAGCGAGAATGGAGATGCGACTATGCCTCTCTAGCGGTGATCGAGAACGTCCGGACAAGCATGGACCCAAATGATGGGCAGGTTTTGTCCACTATAGGAGGAGTGCGAGAGGGACATGTATGTTTTTTAATTAATCATAGATTAGGGTTTTGTTTAAGCATGCGTTAATATATAGTTTAAAATTTCTTTAACTTAATTTTTGTTTAAATGTAGTATAAAAATATAAATATAGATTAAATTAATTTATTGTTTACATTTGGATTAAATTAATTAATAGTTAACTTAATTTATAGTTTACATGTACTTCAAGCGATGAAAGATTTACGGGAGATGGGAGTTCGTGCAGATGCGTGGCCGAATGAGCATGACAGATTTCAATCGGCAAAATTCACCCTGACAAAACCGAATAAGGAAATCTTCCTCGCGACGTTGAAGAATATAAAAGTTCCCGACGGGTATTCAAGAAATATTTCACGATGTGTTGACGAGTGCTCGAAAGGTTATCGGCCGAAGAGTCATGACTCACATGTGCTTATGCGCAGCTTACTTCCGGCCATAAAAAATACGCTTCCTCTCGATGTGTCGATCGTTTTGGTTGAGCTTTGTACTTTCTTTTGGAAGTTGTTTTCTAAGGTTTTGATCATGGAGGAGCTCGACCAGCTGCAGCAGAAAATCATTCTTACGCTGTGTCATTTGGAGATGATCTTTCCTCCGTCATTTTTCACGGTCATGGTTCACCTGACAGTACATCTTGTTCACGAAACCAAGCTTGTTAGCCCAGTTCACTACCGATGGATGTATCCTATTGAGAGGTATTCATTTAAAATTAATTACTTTACGATTACTTTTTAGTCACACATTTCAGCATTAATGTATCAACATTTTTTCTTCATTACTTTATACGTTTCTTGGGAAACTAAAATCTTACGTGAGGAATAAGGTGTGGCCTAAAGGTTTAATCGCAGAAGGTTATATTGGGGATGAGGTCTTGTATTTTTGTTCCAGGTACTTTGATGACATTGAGACGTCCTTTAACCGACCTCCTCGTGTGGATGATTGTCCTGACCCAGAGCGAGCCATCAGCAACAGAGTTGTTAGTCCCTCGTGTTGGTAAACCAGTTGGAGGAACTGAGAACTTCAAACTCACGGCACTTGAGAAGATTCAAGCATATAGACATGTCTTGATTAATTGCACTAAAGTTGAACCGTACCTTCAATAAGGATTGCAAACATACATACATACATATATATATATATATACGCTTGACCACGCCCAAAGATTTACGGCATACAATGTCAATGGTTTCAAGTTTTGCATCGTTTCACGAGATCAGGGATTGCTGACCCAAAACTCAGATGTATATGGCACGTTTGGGATGAGGAGTTATGCGACGACGATGTGACGGAACATGCGGTTCGGTGACGTTCGTATTATGGAAAGGTGGTTGATGTGGTCGGGATAACTTACCAAGGCCTTTTCTCCGTGACATTGTTCAAGTGTTTGTGGGCGAATATGACGTCCGGGACTCACGACTGAGGCATCACATCCGTGAATTTCTCCCGGCCTATTCACATCGGTCAGTCTGAAGATGATGAGCCGTATATTCTTGCCTCAGAGGCCTATCAGGTTTACTATGTCACCGATGAGAGGCACAAGGATTGGAATATGGTGGTTCACTTAAAGCCTCGGGACCTTTACGACATGGGCGATGGTGATAACGTCGCCTATGATTGTGAGCCGTTCCAGCCCGCCGGTTTTGAAAACTTCTTCCCCAGGCGGTGACAATTTACCTATAGTTCAGTATGTTTTTTAATATACACTTTATGAATTAATTATAATGTTTAACTAAAGCTTTATTTGTGTTCAAACATATTTAACTCACACGTAACATTTTAATTATAACTTTCTTTGTAGGGATGGTGACAAAGATTGAGACAAAAAAAATTATGCTACGGTGTAATATGTGATATTTCTATTATTATTATTTAAAAAAAAGACCATCAAATTACCACAAAATAACCAAAAACCGCTACAAAGCACAAACCGCAACAAAATGCGATACCGTAACCGCTACCAAATGAAAACCGCTACAAAGGCAAAATAGTAACCGCTACTAATTAGAAACTGCTACTAATTAGAAACCGCTACAAAAAGCGACACCTCAACCGCTACAGAATGATGCGCAAATATCAAAATAAATACCCCCACCAAACCACATATAATATGGTTCGGTTTCCGTTTCTACCAATGTTTTCTCTCCGTCTTCTCTCTTTTTTGTATGTTTTCTAAAAGAGGTTAAGTGTTTGAAGGGGGTAAGTCTTTGTTCAACCGGATTTAATTTACTTATTATCGAAATATATTATTTTTCTTCTAGCTTCGATACTAACTAATTTATAGCTGAATTACTTTCATTTTTCATCTTTCCTTCTACTTTCACATACATTATTCGATCCACTTTCACACACATTTTTTTCAGAATTAATTTTATTTTAATTAATTCATAACTAGTTGTTATTACACTTACGTATTCTCATTGGTTTAACTATATAATAATCTTATCTAATCAAATATTATATTTTAATATCATTTATTATCAATAGAAAGATAAATTATTAATAATACAACAACTAACAGATTTTTTTTTTTTTTTTTACAATTTCATCCATTTGTAGTGGTTCGCTAACCGCTACAAACATGAACAAATATGGGAAATATATTGTGGCGGTTTAACACCGCTACAAAAATAAAATACTGACAAGCGGGAAAACTTTTTCCAAAAAGTGGCGGGATCTATTTGTAGCGGTTTGTATTCTAAGGAATTGGCGGCAAAAAAATTTCCCAAATTTGGGCGGGAATATTTAGTAATGGTTATGTAACCGCTACAAAATAGTTGGAAAAGTTTGGTGCTATTTTTGTATGTAATTAGTCGCGGTTATGGAACCGCTACAAATATGAGTAGATTCATTTTGTAGCGGTTCTGTCACCGCGACTAATGTCCAAACAAGAACTGAGCACACCCTCTTATAGTTGATCATGGGAACCGCTTTCTGACTAAAGTAGCGGTTAGTTTTTCTGGTGTAGCGGTTTTATCCAACCGTGACAAATTTGCTTGCCACGGTGGATTTTGTAGCGGTTTGTGTAACGCTACAAATGTCGTTAGTAGCGCCAAAAACCGCTACTAATATACTATTTTAACCGCTACTAATGATCCTTTTTTTTGTAGTGTCGCTATACTTGGTTACAACAATATATATGTTAGTTACAACAAATATTTACAATAGAAAATAATAATTAATCAAGTAACTGACTCTGTTAGAGTATATTACTGTATATACTACTGTTAATAAAATGGAGTTGGCAAAACACAAATATGATGTAATGCTATTTTTCAAACCTTAAACACCGTGTCATCAAGGGGGAATATATAAAATTCAATTAAGTCAATCTGTCCAAAACTCATCCAAACTAGGTAAGGGAGTTGATTTACTGGTTTACTAGTTACTGGTCAACCTGATTTGGGTTTTAATACTATAGTCAAAATAGAAAGCTTATTTTTACCCAAAAAAAAAATAGAAAGCTTATGTTTGCATATTATCACTACTAAAGAAGAAACGTCTTTTGAAGAGTTATCCCAATTGCTTGGGCAATTTTTGTTACTGACCTAGTGATATCAAAGAAGGGAAAAGTACAATAAATTAATTATTACATCTTTTATTATATTTTATTTGTGGAGGAAGATCTTTTATAACTTTCATAACATCTTTTCTGCAAATTAAAATATCTTTCTCTATGTCCCACATCACTTCGTTATCACAAAGCAGTAGTAAAACCCATGAAATCGCATTATTTTGTGTCCTATAAATTGCATACACATTCTCTCCATTTTTCCCTCACCAACACCAAACATAAATTATCCTACCCCATTTTCTGAGAAATTCAGATCATGAAGGCCTTTTCTTCTACCAACCACATCCTCTTTATCTCCATTTTCATTTCTTCAATATTCTCAATCTCATCTTCTGAGCAAAAACCGTACCAAGATGCCAACACACAGTTCATCAGAACCTCTTGTGATTCCACAACCTACCCAAGGCTCTGCTTCGCCTCCTTATTCAAGCATGCCGCCTTCATACAAACCGACCGCGTCCTGCTCACCGGCACGGCGTTGAACGTGACTCTGAAGGCGGCGAAGGCGACATCAGCAATTATGTCGGCACTGTCCAAGAGCTACGGTGGTGGTATGAAGCCGAGGGAGGCGGCTGCGATGAGCGACTGCTTGGAGGAGCTGAGGGACTCGGTGGACGAACTCAGGAAGTCCATTGGTGAGATGAGTCAACTTGGAGGCTCCTCCAACTTTGAGCTGACCAAGAATGATGTTCAGACTTGGGTTTCTGCTGCTTTGACTGATGAGACCACTTGCACTGATGGGTTTGAAGAAGTTCATAATAATGGGACTTTGAAGAACACTGTGAGAAGCCTAATTGTTCAGGTGGCTCATCTTACTAGTAATGCATTGGCTTTCATAAATCAGCTTGCAGCTTCTTCACATCCTTAAATATGTTAGGTCGGCCAAATACATTAATTTTTATCTTTGAAGGTAAGCTTCTGTGTGTAAGTGTCCCTTTTCGGTTCAACCGGTTGGACTGGCCAGTTCGATCCGAATTTTTAATATCGGTAAATATTCTTCTTTAAAGTTTTTACTAAATTCAACTCAAATTTTGAAAGAAAAAGCAGAATTTGGATACCTCAAATTAAAACTGTGTCAGAGAAATTTAGTCTGTAAGTTTTGTGTGTGTGTGTGTGCCATTTAGTTTTTAGCTATTGATGTATATATCTACCCACTGGTTCTGTTACGTGTTGATAATATATGGTTCAAAACTGGTGGTTTTGTCTGATTCTGTGGAATCTAATAATGTTGCTGTTCTATATTGTAAAGCTATTGTCACAATCATAATTCATGACCTCCACACTCACATGGCAATCAAAGAAAAAAGAGAACCCCACTTCCCTCCAATTATTGCACCGTGCACTATTTGTTTACCTTCTATGTGGACACAATCCCAAAGGGAACATCCACATGGGCCCTTTTTGGAGAAAAAAATCTTAAAAAGGGCCCCAAGATTCTGACAATCCTAGAAATGGTCCAATTTTTAGAATCTGCATGAGTTGTAAATGTGGTTGATATAGTTGTTAACAGGGGCTGATATTGTTGTTAATGTGGCTGATTTAGTTGTTAAAATATTGTTGTAAATGTGGTGATTTAGTTGTAAACGAGTTAAAATTTTGTTGTAAATATGGGTGATTTAGTTGTAATGCAAATCCGAGAAAGGGCCAAGGGGGACCTTTTACGGGATTGTCAAAATCTTGGGGTCCTTTTTGGGATTTTTTCTCTAAAAAGGGCCCCAAGTGGATTTTCCCAATCTCAAAACATATCTCCATTGGATCCTAAATACAAAAGATAGATAATTAATTTATAAAATTGAAATAATTAGTTAAATTGATTATTTGTGAGAAGATGCGTGTTGATTTATCTAAAATATTCTTTTTAATTAATTATTTGTATTGAAAAGTAGCTGAAAATCTCCTTAATATGATATCTATCAATAGAAAGAATTTTATAAATTTGGGAGATAAAATAAATTTAGGTCTTTTATATTAGATTAAAAACAAATCTCTTTTGTTGCTTTTATATTAGGGATAGGAGGGAATACTTTTTGTTTTCCCTTTATTAAAAGCTTTACACACGTTACATATAGTACCCAGCCTATATGGAAAATTCCGACCCAAATTCTACTAAATATCTTTTATCAAGGACCCCATCACTTCGTTCTCTCAGATTTTAACTAAATATTTTTCTGAATTAATAACTCAAGGAATGTATATGTCCGCGCGCATATATACATATATACACTTTTTGTTTTCCCTTTATTAAATAAAACCTTCACACACGTCACATAGGATCCAATTGTTGGAAATTATGCCCTAGGAGCAAGTAATTGTACTTTAGACATTAATATTATTTAAAGTATTCTCCATTTCGTTATCATTTTATTTGCATGTTTCACAACTAGAAAATACACAAATAGCGGCGGAAAAAAAACCCATCGCAAATTTTTGCATATTTGCAACGGAATTCATAATCCGTCGCAAAATATAGTGTTTTGCCACGGAAAATTGGATCCGTCGCAAAGAGAAGGAGAATTTGCGACGGAAAATTGGATCTGTCGCAAAAAAAATTTGCTTTTTTTGTGACGGAAATTAAAACTGGCCATCAGGTTCCCCTTTTTTTGCGACGCATAAAAAAAATTTTTTTGCGACGGAATTGAATTTCCGTCGCAAAATGGCGGCCATTTAGCCACCAGCTTCCCCCTTTTTGTGACGGAAATTCATTTCCGTCACAAAAATTAAATTTTTTTTGCGACAGAAATGAGTTCCGTCGCAAAAAACTTTACTCTTTGCGACGGAAATCGGGCTTTAATGCCTTCTGAAATCATTTAGACGTGCGCCATTTCTATCTCCTCTCCACCTCTTCCTCATTTCGTCGGTCCTCCTCATCACCTCTGCCCCTCCTCGTCCTGCTCGTCCTCCGGCTTCGGCGCTCCGCCTCCACCAACGTTCTCCGTCCTCCAATTCCTTGCCGTTTTCCTCCGATAACGTCCCTCTCTCCCTCCCTCTCTTGTTATCTATTTGTTTATCTGAAGTGATTGTTGGTAAGGATTCATCACTCACTGTACAATTGAAGATGTTCATGTATTCCTCTTTCTACAATAAAGGAATCCATGTGGTGTTGTGGTTCCTTGGTTTCTTCCTTTTTTTAATTTCTTTTATATGTTTGATGCAAGGTTTTCTATGATGAATAGTGATTTTGTTTCTTCTTTTTTTTTTGGTTAAATTTAATTCGCCAATAATATAGAAAGTGTTTCTAAAAGAAATATACATAGCACAGTATGTAGTTGAAATTTGTCAAAGGTAAGGTAACTAGTTTCATCGATGTAGAAGGCATGTGAATTAAAATTTCATTACCACAAAAAGTTCTAGAATTATAGATGTGAACTAGGGAATCCATATTGTAGAATTTAAGACATCATCATCATCATTATTTTTGTTAGTAGAAATTGTACAAACTTAATTTATTATTAAAATAGAGGAAATTATAATAACTATTTTTTATTATCTTATATTTGCTTATATTTGTTCATATGAAATTCATTCATATTATATTCTAACTTACATTTCTATAAGACTCAGTTCAATGTCGACATTGATTTGGTTTGCTCAATATAATGCAGGTAATTATTTTTAATTAAACATATATGTAGCGGATTTTGTTTTGATTTGTACCTTGTCGAACCTTTTTTTTTTTCTTGTTATATGTTAAATTTTTGTATAATATATAATATTGGTAGTTTGAGATATTTTAGGATCCACTCGGATTATGGAATTTGAATTTTGTAATTGCTTTTTTGTTTTATAATTCCTAGATATTAGGATCTTCCTTTTATAATTCTTAGATATTAGGATCTGCCTTTTATAATTTCTAGATATTAGAATCTGCCTTTTACTAGATATTAGGATCGGCCTAAATCGATCAATAGATTATAAAATTTGAATTTTGTAATTGCTTTTCTATTTTATAATTCCTAGATATTAGGATATGCCTTTTATAATTCCTAGATATTAGGATCTGCCTTTTATAATCCTAGATATTAGGATCGGCCTAAACCGATCAGTAGAGTATCTGCATGTATAAAATCGTGAAGGCATATGAATAATAAAAATAAAAAACTCAAAGGATTTTGTACATTTCTTTTTTATTTCGTAATTTTTTATATAATTTTTTATTTTTTTTAGGAATCGAGTTTTTGCGACGGAATGACCATGCGGTGCATCAAACACAGGAGATGATGAAGCATATGCGATTCTACTCCAATCCCTAATGAAGGACAAGGGTGACCATCGCTCTCTTGTTTAGACTTTTTTAGTACATATTGTTCGTAACATTATTATTTATATTGTTATTATATTTTTTTATGGTAGACCATTTTTTTTTCCCTCTATGTAAACTTTTTATGATTGTTATTATATATTTTTATGGTAGACAGCTTTTTTTAATGTAATTTTTTTAAAAAATTAATTTTATAATTTTTTAAAAAAATGATTTAATTTGTGGGATTTGCGACGGATTTGGAATCCATTGCAAATTTCAAAATTTGTGACGGATTTCAATATCCGTCGCAAATCGCAAATTTGCGACGGATTTTGAAATCCGTCACAAATTTCAAAATTTGCGGCGGAAATTTGGAAATCCATCGCAATTGCCACTCGTTTTTCATAATTTGCGACGGAAAAACTTGTTTTTGCAACGGAGTTTTTTTTCATCACAAAAACCATTTTTTTGTAGTGTTTATAGTGATAACTGTATCCTTAAATATATCTTATAGATTATCCTAAATGTCCCTAGTCCGTCATCTACACGGGAGCGAAGATGAAATAAGATCAGTATGACTTTGATGAGGTATGGAGATACGAATCAAAGTCATAGGCACTTGTAAGAGTACAAGGTGCTGGACCGACCCATTATTAGAAGCTACATAGATTTAGTCATAAGCTTATCTCATGTATAACCGCGTCACAACGCCCTTTGACTTGAGATCATCATGGATTCCTACATGAGAGTCGCTGATCTTTGACCTAGTCAAAAGTCACCTTTGACCAGGTGATGATAAAGGCTATAATCGAGATCAGTGGTTTTCATGCAGAGGAATGTGAATGGTTAAGATGGAATTTGTCCCTCACATTTGTAGAGAGATAATACTGGGCCCCCATGAGTGAGTCTGAGAAATGTATGGCCATACTACGATGGAAAGGAGTTTCCATTTCAATTGTTAGACTACTCAAGAATCGAGAAAGTAATGGTCAAGAACAGGAAATTGACATCATCCATGCCTCATCCTTGACCAAATTATCGCGTGACATAGTTGTGTGATAGGTAGTATCGTATCATCGATCCCCATATGAATTTGGTAGTCGCAATGTCTTACTAGAGGCCACTTGCGACTTGTGAAATTTTGGTACGATGATTGGCCTGTCGCCAATCTCATATGGGCAACGAGGTCGCACATAAGAATAACCCAACACGAGTAATAGTGTCAGATTCATTGAATCTTAAATATATCTAAGATTTAATGAATCGTATTTAATCTAGGATGGATATATATATTATTAAATTCAAAAATAATATAATATTATTATTTAATAGAGATTATAATATTATTATATAATATTTGTTTTGTATTTAATTTATTTGATAAATTAAATATCTAAAACAAATAGAGATATTGTATATCGATTTAATTTTTGAATAAAGATATCATATATCGATTTAATTTGAATTGAAATATAGTATCTCGATTTAATTAAATAGATAGATATCATATCTCGATTTAATTTATAGAGATAAATTAAATCGCAAGTTTTCAATTCGGATTAAATAAATATATTAGATTAGATTTATTGGATATATTTAATTAATATATCATTTTAATCCAAATTCATATTTCAATATTAATAAGAATTAATTTTGAATATATAATACGCCTATTGAGTTTTGAAAAACCTACGAGACATGTTGCAAGACATATGAGAAAAGCCGCGAGAAACCCTAGAGAGAAAATATGAGACACGAAAATACTGAAGGCGCTAGCACGCTGTCGTCGGTGTTGGAGGCTGTTCGTGTGGGTACCGGTAGAGGGAGTGGATTCGCAGAGTCAACTCCTGTTTGATCGAACAAGATCGCACGATGTTCGAGATGCACACGAGTTTGCATAGGTACGGTTTCTAACGAACCAGATTTAAACGTCGTTGATAGATCCTCCGATGGGTTTCATGAGATTTTAAAATAGATGAAATCCTTCCACTGCGTCTACGGATCCCAACACCAACTTATATGAAAAATTCTGACTCAAATTCTCCTAAATACCTTTTATCAAGAGCCCCATCACACTGATATAAAATAGGCCTTTTAGTACATCATATTTAGACCGGTTATAGGGGACCATATCTAAAAAGTATGATCGGTGGCAGCTTTTTTTAAAATATAAAGAAATTTTTAAACTAGTTATAAAGTCTAAAAGATATTATTTAGACCGGATTTCCCAACACCCTGTCTAAAAAGATAAAATTAAAAAAAAATTGATTATTCTTTAGAATGGTTGTCTCTTATAACTAGTCTAAAAGATGAAACTTTTTAGACCTAATGTTTCTTATAACCGATCTAAAAGATGCATAATAGAAAATGATATATTTATTACTTTTAAGACCGGATGTTTCAAATAACCGGTCTAAAAGGTGAACTTTTAAGACCTGATTTTGAGCATAACCGGTCTAAAAGATTAGCCCAAATTAAAATTCACTCCTTGAATTCTCTCTTCGTCGCGCGTAAATTGAATTTCACTCACTGAACCTCTCTTCTTGTCACGATAACTCTGAGCTCTGTCGCTAATCTGAACTCCCCGTCACTCCTCAGTCCTCTTTTGTAGCTCGCTTTTTTGTCACTACCACCGATGCCAGTGTCTATTGTGTGACCTCGTCACTACTTCGTGTTTCTCTCTCAACAAACTAGTTATGGTAAGCTCACTTTTCTCCTAAGTTTTTTTTTTTCAATTTTTGGTATAATGACGCCTTTACATGCTCGTTCACGTCATTTTCCTATCTCTTAAGTTAATGTAGTGCAATTTAATTTGTCTGTCATCCTTGTTGGCTCCTAGTGTTTTGATGATAACAAAGCCTGAAAGATTTTAAGGTTTTGAATTAATAGTACTCGAGCATTATGAAATGGTTCTCGAGAATATATGAACTAATTCTTCCAATTAAGTGTTTCAGGTTACAATTCTCGAGTATGAAAAGATGATTCTCGAGAATGGCATGTCAAATACAAACAACTTCTCACATGGCTATGATTCTTGAGAATGAACTTGTGATTCTCGAGAATAGGACTTCAAATCTCAAGCATGTGTTGATGATTCTCGAGAATGGTTCAAGATTCTCGAGTATATATAGGTGATTCTCGAGAATGGTTCCTTGACTCTCGAGTATGTGTGTGATTGCCTATTTACAATATTCATCTCACATCAGAGCAATTCTCGAGAATGATTCTCGAGAACTGGTAAGTGATTCCCGAGAATGCCTTGACAGAATTACAATGGTATGTTTCCTCTGATGTGATTCTCAAGAATCAGTAAGCAATTCTCGAGAATGGTTCTCGAGAATTGGTAGTTAATTCTCGAGAATTAACGGTAAAATCTCTCTGTATATTTCTCTTGTCTATTAAAGTGAGATGTGATTCTCGAGTATGAGTGAAACAATTCTCGAGAATGCTTAACTACTAATGATTGCGAAACTCTCTGATCGTGTCATTCCTAAGAACCTATAATATGATTCTCGAGTATCATCGATACATGCTCATTGGAAAAACCTTTCTCCTACTAGTTCTCAAGAATCATATGAACAACTCTCAAGAATGTATATTAGTATTTGAAATCTCTGTTCTCATAATTTGCAATTCATTGATTAAGCTTTGGGTACTTCATAATATTAATCCTTACTATTCCTAACATCGTTTAATCAGTTCGCTAGTGATTTTTAGACATGCTCAACGTTGGTCGATTTCCATGATGGCAAGTGAACCAGTCGTAAGTAATAAAGAGTAAGTAGAGTATCGTCTCACAGAGACTGGATACCAAATGATGACATCGAATTGCAGAATGAGTTATGTTAAAAGGAAAATAACTTTGATTGGTTTGGGAGTTTTGTTAGCTATACTAATAAACAGGAAATTAACTAAATGATCGTAGTCGTAAGAAGATATCAGTAAGAAAATAGACTGAACTTGGAATCCTTTCTAAGCATATCATTCCCCCAGCTGCCTATACACAACGCTATAGTATTCACTATACAGCTCTCACAAATGCTACAGCATGAACACCCTAAGCAAAGTTATTCAGATGACCACACCACACTAATCTATCGAAGCTCTTGCGTCCGATACATACAAGCTTGTTCTGTACTTCTCCCATATGTCGATGGTGATTTTTCTAGTTGGATTATTGATGAGCACAAATCATACCATGTTTTCCCTATATTTTATGACTGAATTGAATGGTAACCACGAGCTTAATTGTAGATAATCTAAGCAAAAAGGCATATATTCATGATATAGAGAACTGAAGGATAGAAACTATTTACATCCTAAACATGTGCTAAGAAGAAAAATTTACATGGTTTTTAAGGAAGAACGTATAGCAAAGCTGATACGATGCTATAGCATTCTGACAGCAACTCGAAGTGCAATGCAAGGCATCACAAAAGCTATAGCAAAGTAGAGGACGCAATGCTATGCGGCATGTTTTCTGACCTTTTTATCTAGGTGATTTCAGGAATAAAAGAAAAGGGCGATAACGACAGGTAGATTACTGAAGATGCGGAGGATCGGAACTAAAAGATTTGAAGAATCCCACAGGATTAGCAGAAGCAATCTACTCAGATCGAGAGATACGATAGATCTCGACAAATTAGGAAAGGCCCAACTCGCTGTAACTTGCGCCGAAAGAAAACCTGATTATTAGAGAGACAGCAGAGCCAACCCTAGGAGAGTCGGAGAGCCTAGAACGAGATTCCACATTCAGCAAACTCAAGAGAAGAGTAAGAGATTTCACAAAGCACAAGATTTATAGGACAACCCAGCATCCTTCCTTGCAGCACGACGGAGAGAAGAAGACGTGGAGTGGTTGTTGGAAATTATGCCCTAGGGCAAGTCATTGTTCTCCATTTAGTTATCATTTCATTCGCTTGTTTACATTGATAAATGTATCCCTGGATGTATCTTTTTAAGATTATCCTAAATGTCCCTGGTCAGTCATCTACGTGGGAGCGAAGATGAGATAAGACCAGTATGACTTTGATGAGATATGGAGATACGACTCAAATTCATGGGCACTTGAAAGAGTACAAGGTGCTGGACTGACCCACTATGAGAAAACCTGCATGGATCTAATCATAAGCTTATCTCATGTGTAACCGCGTCACGACGCCCTATGACCTGAGATCATCATGGATTCCTACATGATGAGTCACTGGTCTTTGACCTAGTCAAAAGTTACCTTTGACCGGGTGATAATAAAGGCTGGGATTGGGATCAGTGGTTTTCATGCAGAAGGATGTGAATGGTCAAGATGAAATTTGTCCTTCACATTTGTAGAAAGATAATACTGGGCCCCTTGATGAGTGAGTCTAAGAAATGTATGGCCATACTGTGATGGGAAGGAGTTTCCATTTCACTTATTAGACTACTCGAGAATCGAGAAAGTACTGGTCAAGAAAAGGAAGTTGACATTTTCATGCCTCGTCCTTGACCAAATTATCTCGTGACAAAAGGGACGTGACATGGTTGTACGATAGGTTGTATCGTGTCATCGATCCCCATGTGAATTGGGTAGTCGCAATGTCTTGCTAGAGGCCGCTTGTGACTTGTGGGCTAGTACAGTATTGGCCCACTGCCAATCTCATATGGGCCTACAGGGTCGCACACAAGAATAACCCAACACGAGCAAAAGTGTCCAGATTCATTGAATCTTACATTAATACGAGATTTAATGAACACTTAATTTAATCTGGGGGTGAATATATATATATATATATATTCGAAATTAATATATATATATATATATATATTAATATTATTAATGGAGATTATAATATTATTATATAATATTTGTTTTGTATTTAATTTATTTAATAAATTAAATATCTAAAACAAATAGAGATATTGTATCTCATTTAATTTTTGAATAAAGATATCATATATCTATTTAATTTAAATTGAGATATAGTATCTCGATTTAATTAAATAGATAGATATCATTTCTCGGATTTAATTTATAGAGATAAATTAAATCGAAGGCTTTTGATTCGGATTAAATAAATATATTGCATTAGATCTATTAGATTGATTTAATTAATGTATTTATTAATCAAGATTCAAAATTTGAATTTCAGATCTGGCTTTTAATTCGGATTAAATAAATGTATTAGATTAGATCTATTAGATAGATTTAATTGATATATTTTAATCCAGATTTAAAATTCGAATTTCAAAATTAATGAGGATTAATTTTATATAATACGCCGATCGGGTTTAGAAAAACCTACGGAACTTTTATCGAGCGTATTATTGAGAGCCGCGAGAAACCCTAGAGGGAAAATAGAGATAGACGCACAACTCGAAAACGCTAGCACTTATTTTGCCGCAATCGTGTTCGGGAATTATTCGTGTGGATACGGTAGAGGAAGCCGATTCTAAGAGTCGACCTGGCGATCGAGAAGGTAGCCCACCTGTTCAAAGAGAGGAGACTCATACAGTTTAGGCGCGTAGGTAATTTTCGGATTCCCTTAGCCTTAATCTAAACGCCATTGAGTGATTCTCGGATGGGATTCGTAGTAATTTTTATCCGCTGCGTGTACGGATCCCAATAGTGGTGACGTGACAGGGCTTCGTCCACGCCGTCGGAACTTCGTCAAGCTTTCTGTTTCCTCTTTTATTTTAGTATTTATATCATGGGTCATTATGTTATTATCTGTTTTGTGTTTCCCTCATCAATCATGAACTGATTTTCATATGGCTGGACGAGGATGATTTCTTAAGTGTTAAATGAACCCAGTTGCAAGTTCTTAATTTAATAAATTTGGTTTGCTTATTAGTGCATTAATTACTAGTTGATTAGCGGAAGCTAAGTGCTAGATTTGTGGCCTCGGCTTACTGGCAAGGAGTTAAGGTTAGACCTCTGAGAAACAGTGTTTGCTAGGCAGCCCGTGCACGGCTTGACCTATTATTGTAGACTTCAGGAATGGGTCTACCTCTCATAACCATGACACCCTATGTGTAAAGCAGATCTAACTAGAAAGTTGCCATAGGAATATGGAAGGAGTATAGTTAGCATCATATGTATCGGATGCGGAAGCTTCGGTAGATTATATTGGTGGGTTAACCAAATAGCTTTGTAGTTAGTGGCTATGTTGTAGCATTGCGGAAGTTGTGCAGTATAGATGCTATAGCGGTGGGTAGAGCAACTGCGGGATTGATGCACTTAAGAGTGATTCTGAGTCCAGCCTAACTTCTTACTGATATCTTCTCAAATTTAATTCACTCTGCTTATTTCTGTTATTAGTATAACTCCAAAACCTCTCAACCCAATTATATTTACTTTCTGTTTACGCAAGTATCATAGAAAATCGAGCATCACTCTTTGGTATCTCAATCTCTGTGGGACGATACTCTACTTACACTTTATTACTTGTTTGACTGGTTCACTTGCCATCAAGGAAATCGACTAACAATTATCAATACAAATCAAGGTGTATAGTCATGAGTGGTAGACCCATGTTTGAAGTCTACAATAATAGGTCAAGCCTTGCACCAACCTACCTAGCAATCACTGCTTCTCAGATGTCTAACCCCTACTCCCTCTCGGTAAGCCACGGCCACTGATCTAGCCCTTAGCTCTCGCTAATCGACAAGAAATTAAATCATTGATAGGCAACTGAATATATTAAATTAAGAACTAGCAAGTGGGTTCATTCTATACTTAGAAAATCATCCTCAATTCAGCCTTAGGAAATTAGTTCATGACTGACGAGGGAATCACAAAACATAGTACTACAGAATAGCCCATAATAAAATATTAAAATAAAGAAACAGAAAGCTTAATGGAGGTTCCGACGGCATGGAAGAAGCCCTGTCACGTCACAACTCCACGTCTTCTTCACTCCGTCTTATTGCAAGGAAGGATGCGTTGGGTTCTCTTGGAGTCCTCGTGCTTTGCAACTTCTCTCACTCTTCTTTCGAGTCTGGCCGTATATGATTGGTCTTTGACTCTCAACGACTCGACCCATTTTAGGGTTGGCTATTGTTTCCTTAAATAGTCTAATCTTACTTGCAGCGTACGTTCAATGATCTGGGCCTTTCCTAATCTGTTGAGGTCCAATCGTGTCTTCTTTTCCAATCTCAGTAGATTGATTCTACTGATACTGCAGGATTCTTTAAATCTTTAGTTTCAATTCTCCGCATCTTCTATTTCAATACGTCAGCAATCTAACCGTTATTCTCACCCTGCAATTTATTTCCTGAAACAACCTTGACAAAAGATTAGGGCATATGCCACATAGCACTACGTCATTTACTCTGCTATAGCTTCAGGGATGCATTGTATTGCACTTCGGTAAAGCTGTCCTGATGCTATAGCATGGCATCGCTAAAACCTCAAAACTTGTTCTTTCTTAGCACATGTTTAGGATGTAAATGGTTCTTATCCTTAAGTTCCCTATATCATGAATTAATTCCTTTTTGCTTAGATTGACTGCAGTTAAGCTCATATTCACCATACAATTCAGTCATAAAATATAGGGAAAATATGGCATAATTAGTGCTCATCACTCAACATTGTTTAAACACCAAAATTACCAAAAAGAAAATATGTGTCAAACGCATTTAATGCAACTAGAAAAGCAGAGCAACAATCAGAATTAGTCCTCATAGCAGACGAAATAATTCCTTCAAGGCATACCTATTCTAGCTATTACTTTGAGTCACTCCTGCACAAGTACATCAACGATAAAGCATTAAATGAAGCAATGGTCGAATATGCTAAACGGAAAGCACCTGTGCCTAACGGAAATACTAAGAGTCTCAACTGCGAGTTTGCGAAGCTTCACAACGGCATTAATGGAGAACCCTATAAAAGCTCACCACATTCAAGTTTTCCAACCACCGAAACTCTGTGCATTCAATTCTGTATTATTGCGATCAACTGTTTCATTAACCCCAGTTAATATCCTCGGATATTCTTCATTCTTCAGTGTTCATTTATTATCTACTCGTGAGGAGTTATTTAAACACTTATTCCATTTTTGGTTTAAATCTTAAGGTCGAGGAACTTTAAGTGTGGGTGTACGATTACAACTTATAAGGGGTAGTGAGTCCTAGTGAGTTAGGATCATCTCGAGTACAGAGTGTGTAATTGTAACTATTTGTAATTAGTGAAATATCCAAAGGATTTGGGGCTTGGACGTAGGTCAATGTGTTAGACCGAACCAGTATAAATTGCTCTGTGTCAAATTTACTTACGTGTCTCTATTTAATTGTGTTCGTGTGCGTTTAGCGAAAAGTTTTTCAAATCACCTATTCACCCCCCTCTAGGTGATATTCCACCTTCAATCCTCTCTTGTCAGAATCACACATGGCTTCAAGAACTCAATGGAGATTAAAATCTTGCGCTCTTAAGTAACAAAAACTCGAATAAGTTAGGTTTTATAGGGTCGGATTTGTGCCGAAAGAACCTCCCAAGAGTGTGTTTTGTTAGTTCTACTAGAGCTCCCAGTTATAGGACCATAGCATCTAAGTGTAGTCTCTCAGCTTCGAAGCCAAGCTCATAGGCAAGGTTCATACAACACAAGAAAGAGGCTTTTTGGTTCTATAGCTTTCTGTCTATCGTATATGACCATATAACACAAGAGGGGGTTTAGTTAGTTCTGCTAGAATTCTTCATTTTCTGTTTTCTTTATTCCCTTCCTTCTAATTTAGTCGTGTTGTTAGCTTATTATATGTTAGAATAATGCAGACTTTAGCATCTTGCAGGGTTTTTTTTTTTTTTTTTTTTTTTTTTTTTTTTTTGGCTTCAAGATGCATCTTATATGTTAGGATAATGTATGTTAACTCTTTCCGTCTATAAGAATTCGAATATGGATCATATAGTTGGATAAAAGCTAAACAGACGAGTATCGAATATTATAATAGGGTGAGGGAATTTATAAAATTTGATAAAAGAAATGCCGATGATGATAGTGAGAAGTTTTATTGCTCTTGTGTAGAATGTTTGAATGAAAACTAACTAAGTGTTGCAAATATATATATAAACATCTAATTTGTAAAGGATTTTGTAAGAGTTATAAAATATGGGTATGGCATGGTGAAGAAATATAAATGCCAAGTGCGTCTCAATAGGGGGAAGTGACCTTTATGATAATGGGAATATGAGAAATCACATGAATCTTAAGGTGCAATCACATGCATATGAGAATATGTGCAGTGATGCAGATAAGTTGTTGTACTTGAGGTGTAAAAAATACCAATTGTTGAAAGCAGCATTGAAATTGGTAAGCTCGAAAGCACAGCACGGATGGAAGAACAAGAGTTTTTCAGAAATGCTTAAGGCTTTTCAGGACATGCTTTCATATGATAATGTATTGCCAGGTTGATACTATGATGCTAAGAAAATATTGTGTCTACTGAGGATGAAGTACAAAAAGATTCATGCATGCCCTAATGAATGCATACTGTATAGAAAAGAGTTTGAAGACAAGAAAAAGTGTCTAATATATGAAACCCCAAGGTATAAATCAAATAAGGCTCTTGCAAAAGTGTTATGGTATCTTACAATCATACCTAGGTTCAAGCGCTAGTTTGCTAATGAAAATGATGCAAAAAAATTTGAGATGGCATGCTTAGGAGAGGATTCCTGATGGAAAGCTTCAACATCTAGCTTATTCTTCTCAATGGAAGAAACCTTAGGCTTGGCTTTAGCACGGATGACATGAATCCTTTTGGTAGCCTTAGCATATACATAGTTCATGGCCTTTTCTCTTGATTATTTACAACTTATCTCCTCTATAATGTATGAAATGAAATTATATCATGTTGTCTATGTTGATTTTGAGACCAAAACAACCTAGAAATGACATTGATGTTTACCTAAAACCCTTGATCGAAGACTTGAAAGAGTTGTGGGAAGAAAGTGTCAATTTTTTTACTCGAATAAGAAGGACGTTTTTAAAATGTGAGCCATGTCTTTTGTACTATAAAGACTTCCCAGCATATGGAAACCTATCAAGGTATAGTGTAAAAGGACATAAAGCATGTCCAATTTGTGAAAAAGACACATGCTACCATCAACTTCAACATGGTAGAAATGAGGTTTATCTTGGCCATAGGAGATTTCTTAGACGAGGCCACTCATTTTGTAGATTAAAAAAAGCTTTTGACTCATATCGTGGACTAAAAGGAGTTGTTGCATTATTGGGTAGTCATCAAAGGGTCATGGAATTCAAATTGTTGAACCTTGTGACCTTTTTGTGGAGGATCCTATGAGACGATTAGTTGCATGTGGGAGTGTCCATAACTTGGGATCAACTATACACCACCAACAAATACAATATGATCAAGTCAGAGTGTTAGTTGAAGATGTGATCATTGTTGATGTATCTTTCCCTATCCCTACTAGTGATTTAAAGATTGTGAGTGATGTCAAGTGTAACTCTATCTTGTATCAAAAGAACATTATATATATTCAAGCTGAGGAAACCCCAATCACAACCCCAATTGTGGCTCTATCCACTCAAGAAGTTTCACAGCCTAAGCTGAATGCTATGCAACAAGTGATTCTTATGGCATATGATACATCTTTTACAACAAGGTCATGGCCTATGGATTCAATTATAGGCAAGTCAATGGTTCTAGTTTTTCTTGAGAGTTATGATTTAATGTCCCTTATAGCTCCTAAATAAGAGCTTACGATAGCAATTATCCAAGTAGTTTTAATGTAAGTATCTTATTGTAAGTGTAAATATTTTAACAATATAATTAAACCGTTATAATTGGTGTGCTTACATTATTGTAGGTACATGAATCGTAGGTTAGATTCCTTGGGCAAAAGTAATAATTTTGGATTCATTTGCCCAGTTCAAATAACAAAAAAAGGGACTATTGCTTCTATCAGACACACATACTTATCGAGAGGCTCAGTGAAACCAAACCTGATTTTTTCTTGACACCATATGTGCATGGGTGAAAAGAAAATTTTTATTTCATAATATATACGGCTTGAAAAGTTAGATTAATAGTCAATTATGTTATTTTCAGTGATCATTAACAAGTTGGTTCTTTTATGGAAGAAGAGTTATATTATCGTCTTCTTTGCTCCATTCACTACAAACCAGGGAATGAGTTGAAGAAGACCATGAACTTATAAGTTTTCTTATTACTAAATAAAGTAGTGAACTAGCAATGTCATTTGAATAAACAAGAGAAAATCGTCACTTTTCTTGCATTACTTATTGTTGGAAGTTTATGGAATCTGTGGAAAATAAGTAAGCTTTGTGATTTTGATGATAGGGCAATGAGGGCATACCGACACGCTACTAGTGATAAGTATGTGCATGAAGTAAAAAAACCCTAAATGGATCACACCAAAGATTAGTACATATTTCTTTGATTTATGAACTTGTAATAAGCTATGCTCTATACAATTTTAATTACGTCATGTTCTTTTTTAAACTCATAGGAAACCACTAGGATCCAACTTATATGGCTTTTATGTTTTGAGACACATATTTAACATTATCACATTAGACATGATTGAATTCACTCAAGAGGCAAAAATGTATATTTTAACAATTTTGTACTACTTTTAATTTTTTTTTTTCAACTTAGAAAGTTAATGATTTGTATGGTTTTGATGTTGCAGATGTTTGATCTCACTGATCCCTTTCTTGAAGAAGATACTGACTTCATCCACAAATCTTGTGGTGGATTCATTTATGAGCTCTTAGAAAAATAGTAGGTTTAGGTCTTGTGTTTTTCATCAATATGTATTCATCATTTGAAGGCTATGAAATGTTGTGGTCTACGATGATTCCTTCAATACAAAAATATTGGTGGGATCTGTGGTATGTAATGAATAATAGTTGTTAGATCAATTTTGTTCCTGCTTGAATTGAAATATATTATTGGCATTATATTCATTTTCAATAATTCAATTTGTATATTCATTTCCAATAATTTAATTTGTAACTTATATTGAGTTTTTCAAAGCTTGTAACTTAAACTATCTTTCAGGTCCTGGATTAGATGGTGGGTAAGAGGAAGAAATAGAGTGAATATGTGAAAAACACGGGAAAAAAAAAATTAGACTAGATGTTATAAATATCATGTCTTAAAAGAATTAAGACGTGAAGTATAAAATATGGGGTCAAAAAAGTTTCACTTTTAAGACCAGCTTTAAGAATATCATGTCTGAAAACTATTTTTAAGACATGTTTTCAAAACAACCGATCTAAAAAGTAGGATATTTTAGACCCGATATAAGCCAAGCCAAGTCTAAAAAGTCCAAATTTTAAGACCGATCTTTTATGCACCGAGTCTAAAAAGTATCACTTTTTAGACTTGATCTTTTTCTTAACAGTCTAAAAAGTTCGACTTTTAAGAACTGATATAAACCAAGTCAGGTATAAAAAGTCAAACTTTTAGGCCTGATATTTAAGCAATTGGTCTAAAAAGTGATTGTAAAGACCTATTGCTTAACCGGTCGAAAAACTAACACACTTTTTAGACTAGTTGTGTCGAGATCTGATTCAACATCAATCTAAAACTGATTTTCACCCGATCTAAAAATGATTTTTACACTAGTGGCATTTAATTCTTTCATATTTTAACTAAATATTTTCCTGAATTAATAACTCAAAGGAAAAACACACACACACACACAAAAAGTGAGTTTTGATAATAATAATAAAAAAATATATGAAAATTTATGATAAAAAATTTACATTTCCGTACATGATATTACATCTAAGCATGTCAAATAATTTGAGTAGATTAAGAAAATAAATAAATTAGTTCATTATAACAACTGTGATAAGGTCTCTCTAAAATACTCATGTCTTCTGGACACTTTTGGAGGTGGCTTTTTGTCTTCAATTTAATGGTTTTAAGATTCATATCATATTTTTAGAGAGATTATATTATAGTTTTGAGATTCAACTTCCATTCACATAACTTTTTGTTGACCATTAAATCAAAATAATGACTCATAATTTTGATCAAAATGCCTCTCCTTCATGTAAATATTAGTAGCTAATAATCATTTGACCACATATCCTTACCCATAATTTAAAATTAATTTTAATATATATATATATATATATATAGTCACATTTTCAAATTGATTACCATATTACAATATTAATTAATTTTATAATTATGTATTTTCAAAATGTTTAATCTCATTTATCTACCAAAGCTACTTATGATTTAATCTTTTCAAATACATGTTTTTTTTACCAGAATTTTAAATACATATGTTGGCTAAAATATTCTGCAATCGTGTGTGTTGCGTGTATTCAATTAAGTTATAAAATGATATAATTTTGTTATCCTTATATTAATATATTATAGTTCAAAATTTTAAATATATTTTATTAAACATGGTTGCTTCAAATAATTACTCAGATTTTCAATGAAGTTGTTAATATTTTTCACATAAAAAATTACTTAATAATTTCAAAATTTAGTAAAAAGTAAATAGATCATTAATAAATATTATGGGTTGAGGTACAATTTTATCCAAAAGTAACCACCCAAGAGCGTGGGATATCTAAAATTTTTTTCGAGGAGCAATTTTGCCCTAAAAAGTAACCAAAACATAACAATTTTTTACTTACCATTAAAAATGTTAATAGTTTTCAAAATAGAGAGGAGATGAGTATAATTAAGGAAAAATATAAGGGTGTTAAAGTATTTTACTCTATTTTCAGAATGAGGTAACACAGAATATTTTTTAACGCATGTACAATTTAGGCCCTCAATTTTGGTTCGGTAGGACTCAGCCTCCAAACTTTTAGTTAGGTTAAAAGTGAATTCCTAGACATCGCATCCAAATAAGCTCTAAATTTACATGGCTCAAGGCTCATAGAGCCGTTACAAAAATACATAAAGATCGCTCACCATGCCTCAAGCTTGAAAAATCCTTCCAGAGATACTTAAAGAATATTCCCCCCAGTCTTAATTATAAGAACAAATTTTGGAGTTGGTTTTGATCTTAATTATAAGAGTAAATTTTAAATTTTGTCAATTTTTTCCTATAATACCCCTATTTATAAACTTTATACTAAAACATTAATTTCATTATCTTTTATTCGTAAATGTTATAAACTATGCCAGCAATTATCGAGGGAGAACAATTACAATAAAAGTTCCGTCAGAGAGCGTCAGATAGTATTATTTGCTTGATCGGAGCGTGGTTTAGGAAAAGAAACTTGTATTTGTATTATTTAGTTCTATCTTTGAGAGATGTGTTTGTATTAAATAAACTTGGGTAAGGGTATTTTAGGAAAATACACATAATTAACTAATTTAACTTCCTTCCTTAATCCTCCAAATTCTGGTAAATAGCTCATATAATTAGAACCGGGGAGTACTCACCAACAAGGTTCTTCTCACATTGGGATTTAACCTCAAAACCTAATATGCTATAAGCAAACTCCTGACCAATTGGAGCAACATTTCTTGCTGTTATTAAATCATTGTCAATATCTTTAAATATAAATTAACAAACTATGGAATATCATTTTAATTTAAATAAAATACATTGTGATGATGATTTCCTATAACTATAACTTTTATGTATAAATAATAAATAAATAAATAAATAAGTGGGCCGCCGGGTCTAAGTGAATAACAGTGAGTAGTGTCATGTACTACCATAAATAAATTAAAGAATCAAGCCCCAGATTTTCCATAACTTTTATTATGAAGAATTTTTTTTAATAATAATAATAATTGAATTTAAATGACAATAAGACAAGGATTCATATCCTCTCTCATTTATTTTTTTTTTCATTTTCTTCTCAAAATATCATCTATATCTTTCGGTTACAAAATAGATAGTTCATATTTAATATTAAATAAAATTATTATTATATTTTATAAGTTAAATTTTTTATATTCTTTATATACTATGTAACATCCCAATTTTTTTATTCTAGAACTAAGTAATATTTTAGGTGAAATTAATTTATGGTAATTAAAATTTACCATGTAATTACTCTATGAAAATAAATTTTCTAAAGAGAGAGTTTAAGTATTTTTATATATATATATATATATAATAATTATATGATATATGATATAATAATATATATTAAATGATATACTATCTATTATATGATATAATAATATTAAGGGCTTATGATTCCTACTGTCACTAGATATAAGCATTTATCCAGTGAGTAGTCATACTACGTGGTTTAGTCCAAAGCCCCTGAGTGTCATCACAGATACTGTAGAGCGCACTAAAAGCTTTTTCCCAACACTCACTCTCTCTCTCTCTCTTCTTCCATTCATTTTCCCCTCTCTCTCTCCTTCTCCTTCTGTGACATCTTCGGACTGTATGCCTGGCTATGGCTGAAAGACTAGCACAGTGCATGGGGGAGAATTGATTGGTGTTCTTGGTGGCTAGTAGATGGTTGATGGTCCATTGGAGGCACATCTGGAACAAGTAAAAAAGAATCTCAAGACATAAAAGGGGAAAATAATAGCACAAATGCAGAGCACCATAGACGTTCCCTCTCAGAAATGTAAAAGTCTGGTTCAGTCCCAATACAAGGGGGCTGTGCATGTGAGAAAAATTGTTATTATGATTTGGATGCGTACATAAATTATGAAAAGCCAAAGAGCATAGATATATAATGAACTATTTACCATCAAACAATTTGAATGAAACGCAGAGAAAGAATGAACAAGAAAAATTTTGATTTGAATCTCTCTTTCTCCTTCCTCGTCCTTCTCTTTCTCGTTCGATCTCAGCTTTGGTTGAGGCAACGTGAATGATGAAAAGCCAAAGAGCATAGATATATAATGAACTATATATAAAGAGCATAGGTATGGGAGAGGCTGTGTTTCTGCTGACGTGAGAAGCATTACATGATTTGATTTCTTTCTCGCTATCTCTATGTTTACAAAGAGGCTGTGATCTCCTATTCTCTGATGGCGTGATCTGGTTTCTTTCTCACTTGCTGCAGCTGGCCGAGAGATTATGATGGCGTGATTTGGTTCCCTTCTCACATGAACAATCAGAACAACTTACCTCAGGCTTTCCATAACTGTTCTTCCAAAACTTTAAGGATTTTGGATCAATCTGACAATTCACCTGGTCTAGTAGTAAATAACATGTTTAGATACTTGGCCTCTCTCGTACTATAGCACCTACATAGTGCAAGATCCAAAGCAGTTGATGCATAAAAGAAGTTATAAAATTTCCAAACTAAACTTTGACAGTATTTCCACATGTACAAAGATTTATGAAGTTGTTTACATCACTGGATCAGTAGAGATATTAAATTCATAGTCCTACTACTCTTCGCTGGCCTTCATTTGAGAAAAACAAGGTTGAAAATGATCAAGCTGAATGTTACAAATGAAAACTTTAAGTGGTGTGGTAGAGGTCTGCTGATGTTTTCTACACTCTGAAATTGAGGTTATTTTTTAGGCTGTAGATTCCAATTTTTTTATCTTTGCTGATATTGTGTTACAAGTAAACTCTTTGAAGGTGTCACTTAGTTTTTCGTAGTTGCCAGCTTCAGAATTGTACAATCTACTAGATAGGATGGATAGTTCGAGGAAGCTTATATTTTTCCTTTTACTATGGTATTTTGTTCTATATTTTTTTTTTTTCTAATTTTTAGTTGGGTAAAAGTATGGAAGTATCTTGTATCTAGGGTTTATTTGTGTTGCTAGTTAGTGAACTGTAGATGAGTAAAACGGACCTTTATTTCTAGTTGGGGAATCGTTATATAACTTTCATTCTAACCTTAATTGCAAAAATTGTGTATCTTGATCAGCATTGGTCAAGGAAACAAAAGCTTGGCTAGCACTTGTATGCTTTTAACCGTGCAGTTATTACCCTTTGTTATGAGACGTGAACTTTTCTTTTAATAGTGGAAGTAGGCAATGATTCTCTTAGAGTTAATAGGATGGACTTCTCTTATTAATGGTTTATATGCTGATCTAGTGATGTAAACAACTAACGCCAGCATAGTATCTTTCTCTACATTTAGTTCCAAAAACAGGGGTGTTGTGTGTAGGTGGAAGTCTGAGCGAGCAAGCCTAAAACTGAAGGTAAGTCATCGGGTCTCTTTTCCTTCTAGTTTCCGTCATTTTCCAACGGAAGATGCTAAGTATTAAGCCATAGGAAATAAAGCCATGAGTTTGCTGCAAAATGAAACTGAAACAGGGGGCGGTTTTGCATCTGTGTTGTTCTTGTGTTTATGAAATTTTACCAATAAAAATATGCCTTATATGCAGTATTAAGCCATAGGAAATAAATCTGTGTTTTTTGTGTGCTGATGATTATATATAAAAATCGTTTTGTGCTGATTAAATCACAATTCTGTTTTGTTTGCTAGCAGAACATGGTCAATTCCATTTGAAGTTGTCATATGAAATTCAATCAGCGATATGTTGTTAAACGACGTAGTATTAGGTCACTGGATAAAAAATTAGCTCCTGTCAATGGACATATAATAAACCCTAATATTAAATCTAATATATTCATAACGGTGAGGGAACCGAGCGTATGTATTAATATGTGTATAGTAGTCCGCCACACATCTCCACAGAAAACACTGAACACACGAGAGGAGACGCAAGCACAATTTAGAATTGTTATTTGACTAAAATTATATTAATGAAATGGGAAACTGTTTAAGCATGCTTATGTGTTATGATAAAAATATCGTTTATTATAAATAATTTTAAAATAATGTTTTATGTTTTAGATGATGTTATTTATCATCTTAAAGATGATTAATAATGCATTATTTGATAAATATTGTTTGGAACTATACTTTGGATTTGGAACTTACATATACATACCAATATTGTGATTGTTTGTAATTGATGCATATGTAGAGGCAGATCCTTGTTAAAGACGGGGGGCCATGCCCCCCCCAAAAGAAAAATTTCATATTTTTTTTAAATTTTTTTTTTTTCTTGAAATGTTTTTACCAATAGCAAATGAGCCTATTGGTCTATTTGGGAGATTGGGCTTTGGGAGAATAATAGGCGTTGGATATTTGGGAGAATAAAGTAAAAATGACGAATGAGGCTTGGCCTGCACAGTCACAGACGTTAGATATATATTAAGTCACTAGGGCACGATTCTATTATGCTCCCAATTCCCAATCTCCCAAATAGACCATACTAATAAACATTTACCTCAACAACAGCGATCTACGCCACCAATGACCAGCAAAACAAGATCAACTACTCAAATCCCAAACAAACTTATCAAAATCAACCGGACTGTAGGTAAATTTTCCCATCTTATTTCTTTGCTCTGATTCAACTCCATATTTACATTGTTAACTCGAATCCCAAACAAAATTAGTATAGTGTTTTATTAGTTTTCTATTATAAATTACATGGTTAACTTTTAATATTTTGATATATTATATAACAGGCAATCTTATGGAATTTCATGATATCTTCTCATTTTGTAATTGATATGACATCCATACTAGAGAAAGGTATGTTATCTTATATATTAGAATTGTTAAAATACTTTCATTATAACTCGAATATTTTAAACATGTTATATAATCATAAGTTTTTTTAATTAGTTAATGAGTATACATTTAGCCCCTCAAATATTTATCCTAAGATCCACCACTGTGCATATGAATGGTGGTACATTTGTGATGAGTTGGAGTAATGAGAAATTTTTATTATGAGATCTCTTACGATGTGTTATACCATTACTTGGTACACAATGGATGGTACTTGTCAAGGCCCCTTCTTCCATGTCTTCCTTTGGCCGGAATTGCATTGGAGTGTGGGACAGTTGTTAGAACCGGCTGTCACCCAAGAGAGAAGGTGAATTGGGTGAAGATTAAAAAACTTGGAACTTTGAAAATCTTTTCGCCTATTCTAAAACAACAATTAAATATTCAAATAAACATATACTGAAAATATAAGAGATAAGGGAAGAGAATATGCAAACTATGATTTATACTGGTTCGGCCCAATCCTTAACCTACGTCCAGTCCTCAATCTCCACTTGAGATTTTCAATCCACTATCCTCTTGTTTGATCCAAGCACAAGAGAAGCCTTTACAATCCCACAAGTTCACCCAGGTACTTGTGAAGCCGAATCTCTTACTGAGATACTCCCCTTTACACACCGTAAGGTTACAATATGTTTCTCACTCAAGATCGCCCAATCTTGAGTTACTCTCAGATAAAATGATTACAATCAATCTTCTCTCTTAGAAGTGAATATGATTAACACTGAAGTACATAATTGTTCATTTCACTCTTTCGTAAACTTGATAAGTATATATTTTATGATTAAATAGGTGTATATTTTATATAATTTGTTGGATTTATTAATATTATATATCTATTTAATTATCTTTTATATACTTTACTATCATTATAGGATAAAAAGATATTTCGATATAAAATCACTTATTTCCTATTATATTTTGTAGGAAATATTAGCTGATTTGGAAAAAAGTAGAAAAAGTATTTGAGAGGATATGCAATCAGCCCAACTCGGTGGTCCCACGTGACAAAAATAGAAACAAATCAATTGTGTGATCTGGTAGAAGAGATTACAAGATATAAGATATCTTTTTAATAAGAAAAGGAGAATCAATGATCCACGACCTAAGTTATATTTAGGTTATATATATGAAGCAAAAAAGAGGCAAGAGGGAGTAACGAAGAAGCAAAGGAGTAGCGGCGGAGCATTTTGGTTCTCTTCATCATCTCCATGGAAGGACAAGAGGACTGTGGAGGCGACAAAGAAGCTTTCTTTCCTCTCTCTCTCCTTATTCTTATTCTTTGAACCTGAATTCTTATCTTTTTATTATGGATTTTATTAGAGCCATGTGTGGCTAGTTGGTTTTGCAACCTATAGGACCTATGAACTTGTGGGTAAATTGGATTTTGTTTTCATTATTTAGTTAAATTTGATATTAATTTTGGTTATTTAATCTTGGTTAGTTTTATCTATTTAGTGATTGGTCATCATTGAATATGATTTTGAGCATTAGGATTTACATTGACGAAGGGGATTTTAATTACACTCGAGATTAAGTAATATGGGATTAGATTACGATTTAATTTGCGATTAGGAAGACATATACCTAATGGCCCCATATAATTGTTGAAGAGTGTGTTTGATTTTTTTGCCTCTTGAGTGACTATATTAGACATAACAAGTTATGCTCAAGAGAAGGTTGTAAGTAAACCGATAGGCACTTATAGCTATTTATACTCGAGATTAACAAAATTGATATTAAAGCTAATTAAATTAGTGAAAACAAGGTTTATGAAGCTAATAAGGGATTAGTGACTCTAGGTTGCTCATTTGATTATTGTGGTAGTTTTCTTATTTTTATTTTAGTTTTAATTTCTTTTCTCTTAATTAAATTCAATTTGGTTTGCTCAACTTAAAGGAAAGTGTAAAATTAATGTTTAACTGAAGTTTTGGTACTAAAGTCCTCGTGGAAACGATATCTTACTTACTCTTTAGAGTAAATACCCTTTTTGGTCCCTTACAAAAAAAAAGTCCTTTTTAGTCCATAAAAAGGACAAATAAGGGTCGATCAATTGACATTTTGATCTCTCACAAATTTCCAAAATGTCTTTTTTAGTTCCTTAAAAATGACAAATAAGGGTCGATTTTTTTGTAAAGGACCAAAATGGGGTCCGTGTTTTTTGTCAGGGACCAGAAAGGGTATTTACTCAACTCTTTATTACTTGATATGGCCCATATACTTACGGAGTTATAGGCTATAAAGTTTTGCCCTATCAAGTTTTTGGCCCCTTGTTCCGGAGACTTGTGTGCCACAACTGTCATTGTTGGAATTGATTGAGCATTAGTAGTTTGAGTTTGAGTTCATAAATATTTTATTTTATTTAAGAAAGAATTTTAAAAAAAAAAATATGGATTTCAATTGGCAACCAACTGGTCTTAATATTGAGAAGGAGATGAATTTTTTATCTTCTATACCAGATGGATTGATTGCTATTTTAAATTCTTTGAATGAAAATAGGCAATGTAAAAGGAGCATAAATGATGGTTGTATTCCATATGTTGATTCTTCTCAATATGTTTAGATGTCTTGTGCTTATTGTGGAAAGAATCATTTATATGAGCATTGTCCGTATATTACAACTAGTCATTTTGTGGGGGATGATTTTGCTAGGAACCAAGCTTATTTTGATCATTCATTTTGCCCTAGTGAAAGTTTTGAGCAACAAAAGTTTGAGGATCCATATGTCTATTGCTCTAATGAAAATACTCATCATTTTTACTCTTATCCATGTGTTGAAGAACACACCATTGAGTATAAGGAAAAATCTAATTTAGAAAAATTAATTTGAGGAGTATGTGGAAGCATCAGAGAGATCTAGTAAAGAGCAAAATGAGATTGTCACTAGCATTAAGTCAAGTGTCCAAAATATTGGGGTAAGTGTCCAAAATATTAAGGTATATGCGAGTCAATTGTTTCAACTCTTGAGACTATAGGGCAAGATAATCCTTTAAGCTTGATGATTATTTCTTCTGCTGATAGTGATTGTTGTGAAAAAGTTGAAGGTGTGGAATTGCATGAAATTGTGGATAATGTAGAAAGTGATTGTGAGCATGAAATTGATTTAGATAAAAATAATTGGTGTCTACAAGAGGTTCTGGTCGTGGATCCTAAAGTTTGTAATTATGATTATCAAATTGATGTAGATGTCCCAATTGTTGTTGTTCATACCCTCCTCTTGAAGTGTTAACTCTTACTGATGAGAGTCAAGTAGATTTTGTTGGATGCTCTAAATTTTAGGAAGTGTCTATATCTATTTTCAAGGATATGCATGTTGTGCTTCAATTTCGGATTTGAATTCGAAAGTTGAATACTTGTACTCCAAGTCTATGATTGAGGAATTACAAGTAATTAATTTGTGTACTAAACGAAGGAATGATCAATTTTTGTGTGTGACACCTTGTTGCTTAAAAAGGAATGAAGACAAGGTAATTGAGGTGTTTGATACTTATGATTAGTGGTTTGCTTTGAGAAGATTACAACTTGTAAGGGGGAGTGAATCCTAGTGAGAGGATTACTTGGCAGAGTGTGTAAAGACTATAAATTTAGCAAGTTGCTTCTTGGGAGGCAACCTAAGGGTTTTGGTTGCATATTTTATTTTATCTAAATTTTTTTTCTTTCTTTCTTTCATTTGCTTGCATATTTTATTTTATTTTTTTCTTTCTTTCTTTCAGTTTTATTCAAGTTTGAAGAAGATCACTCCTCTTGTTGCTGCAAGGTCTTGCTTGAGCACTCTCTTCTCCCTTAAAATTTGAAATATCATGGATGGTACTAGGGGAAGCACTTCACATCAGAGTTAAAGGCCTAAACCAAGGGAGTACCAGCTCCTTTCCCTCTTTATATTTTTGCAACATTGAGGACAATGTTTGATTTAAGCGTGGGGGGGGATATAATTTCTTTGGTTATGCTTGTCCTTATGCAATTGAAAAGATTTTTTTATTTGAGATTTTTGCATTGTTTAGGATTGACCTTAATTTTGAGTTTTCCCCTATCTTAGAGAATATTATCAAGTCAAAAATTAAAATAGAAAAGAATGTTTCAATTAAGCCTCTAAGTTTTGAATTTTTTATTAATCTTGAGATTGATTATGAGAATAGAGATTATTTTGTAATATGATCAACAAATTATTAGTTTATGAATATTTTTCTACATGATTTCTTTATAAAATTAGATGATGACCTCTACTAGCTAAGTAAAACTTTTGTTTAGGGAGTTTATTCCAAAAAAAAAAAAAACAACTCCAATGACTTCTCTAGACTTCACTTAGTAACCGGGGAACTTCATCACCAATGTTGGCACTCGCGTCAAACGGTAAAGTCAAAGAGGCTTATGAGTTGGGCTAAAAGCCTCTTGAGATACCTGTTGGACTAACTGAGTAACCGGTGTTGCATCACCCATGTGCAGGATTGTGTCAAAAATGGACCTACAACGGCTCAAGAAAAAAAAACAAACAAAACAAAAATGAAAGAAAAAAAAGGGCTATGTTTTACCTGAGGATCCCTATTAATTTCAATAAAAAGCTTGGTTTAGTGAGGCATTTGAATTTTTCTAGAGGAGTTAAGTAGCGTAATATTTCTCTACTAATCTTATTGTTGCCATTATTACTTACCGATCTTTTGAACATGAGATGTTAAGAGATGGTTACAATTGTTTAAGGCAATTGGCTTAGTGACCAATTCTTATAAGACATTAACTTAAATAAGATTTGATGATATGATCAAGGTGTGGTGGGTTATTTCTCTCTGTTTAAGAATGTCATAAGCAATATTCTTTTCAGATAATGAATTCTCTTTCTTTGCTTAAGGACAAGCAAATGTTTAAGTGTGGGGGAGTTAACTATATAAATATTGAGAAACAGTGAGTGTATGAGCTATTGACATATCAACGGTGAAGTAGTAATATCATTTCATTGGCTTTGTCGGATCATTTTTCAATCATCGTCTCCCCTTCCAATTTGAAGACTTCGCAATTTATAGGCATTTGTGTTTCGACCGTTGCGAGCATTCGACCATTGGAGATCAATTGGAAGTAGTCGTTGAAACTTTTGTTGTTTTTTGCCTGTTGAGCTCTAATCCAACTTTAATCATATAATGTTTAACATTGACTTCGTTAATGCTCTGTCTTGAGTGTTGTATTGATAGCTGTTGTGAAGATTCAAGCTTTTCGTTAGAATGTTCAAACTATCCGTTAGATTCAGAAGCTTTCCTCTGCTTTCTGACGAAGCATTTAATATTGTCTAATACACAAATTGCTTTATCTCAATTTGGTGTTAATCCATAACATAATCATCTGAAACTCATTAGCAAATTTATTAAAAGCAATTAGGAATATTAATGAGTGATGATATGAAGAAATAAAATCACAATCAATTAATTTAGATTTCTGGAGACGGTGATTTGAAAAACGGAGAAATATGACTCTAGTTAAAAAGAACATGCCTAGAGGCATATTGACTGGAGGCATTTTAATTGATTTGAGGTAAGAATAAATCGGTTGAAAATCATGTTGAAATTTTTTTGCCTTGAGTCAAAGTATGATGCCTAGAGTCACGGTGCCTAGAGGCAAGTATGACTTGACTAGAGGCAAAAATGATTTTATTGTAATAATGGGTAATAGGATAATTTTCCTTGTGTCATGCATTGGATGCCTTGAGTCATCATGACTTGAGGCATGACTTGAGGCACGCAATGTTCTAGAGTTCAAAAGATGAAAGAGCGACATGACTGGAGGCACAAAGTCAATGCCTTGAGTCACGATGCCTTGAGGCAATTATTAACTGACTCTAGGCAAAACATTGTGAGTTCAAAATCATTTATCAAGAGAATCAATTACCTCGAGGTAATTAAATAAATGACTCGAGGTATCTGAGAGCGTGAAAAATGAATTTAAAAAATTGAATGAGATAACTCGAGGTATACTTAAATTACCTAGAGCAAATCTTTTCAACACTTATTAACTCCAAGTTAAAACCAATTTGACTCGAGGTAGCTTCATACTGACTCGAGGCATCAAGTGTTTTCAAAAGAATTGTTCTCTGCCTTCGTCTGACTCGAGGCACAACACATATGAACTCGAGGCAGAAGCTCTTTTGATTTGTGCTCTGCTTCTTCTTGACTAGAGGCTATAATTAATGAACTCGAGGCAATAATTCTTTTCAACATGAATTGCTCTCTGCCTTTCAAAATGCAAGCATATTATCAACACAAGGGTCAATTTCTAGTGAGTGTAGTGTTCTTGATATAACTCCAAATTTGGTAAACCACTTATCCCCATATAGCTCTTTGAGTCTTCTTTCCAACACAAAAAGAATCAGCTCCAAACTCATTGTATTCTGACCGTTAGGATCCGATGAATGAAGGTTGTTCTTGACCAGCGTTTTTATCATATCCTAAATTAACTATTAACTTCAAAAAATTATATCTCCTTCAATTGATCTTCATTTTTCGTGATCTTGATGTTTTTGAAAAGGTATTTGAGTCTAGTTTCCAATGGCTTCAGCTCAATTGGATGTGTAGTTCGTTAGATACACCAAAAATACCAAAACTTGGTTTGTTGTGTGATGTTGATTTCACTGTCATCTTCCAAAATTTATAGCTCCTTCATCTAAACTTTTTAGGCTTGAATTTTATATCAAAATGACGTATTGGAAGTCTAATTTCATCCAAAATTGGTTTCACCTCAATCCGTTTTCTGGTTTGGGAGATATCATCAAATTACCAGACGTCGCTCATGCTGAACGTGAAACAGAGGTGAATAGAGTGGCTGGAAAGCACTCTAACTCGAGTCAACTATGTCTTGACTTGAGTCAACTCGTACCAGATGAGCAAATTAGTGTAGAAAACAATACTAAATCGAGGCAGTTAGTGGCCAACTCGAGTTAAATCATCCTGAAGCTTATTTTTACTTGTTTTAACTCCGAATTGACCCGTTCCAACTTCCATTTGATCGTGGAGACTTCTAGCATCAATCCAGGAACTTGAATAATGATATTCTCATTCCATTAAGCAAGTTCTTCCTTCTTCAATCTCCTTTCTTGATCATTCTTCATTATTAAACTTCACATCTACATTAAATATAAGAATTAGTCAAAGTAGAAGATAAATATAGTATGCAAACTTTTTGTTCTTGATATTGATAAGCATATTTGTCATCATCAAAAATAAGCGTAACTAACAACAGTGACACCTTCTTAGTTGTGTTCTTTAAGGAGGGGAGTCATAGTTCAAACTTAAGCTTTATACCTTTGGTCAGGTGTATCTTAAGATCTGGTGAACTTGGAAAACTCCAATTAAATGGATAGGTTTCGGTTGGACTATATGTTAGTCTATGGTTTCAGTTAGTGGTATAAGGATGTACTACATAATGGTATAGTATATTACATCCTTTTTCTTTTAGGACCCTATTTGGGAGGCATAGAAAGTGAAGGACTACGGCATCCCAACTTTTTTGGGACACCATATTGCTTAAATCCAGGCTCACGGCGTCCCAAATTTTTTGGGACGCCATATTGCTTTTTTTTAAAAAAAAGAAAAAACCCCAAACCAGGTTTGGGAGGCTCATTAGAGCTATCAAACACCAATTCGAGATATACATAAACAATCCTTAGATCTTCAAAACCAACGATCAAACAAGAAATCAAAGGAACTAAGACAATCAAACTAGAAATTGCCAGCAATCAAATAAGAACTAGAATCACCATAAATAAGAAATCAAACCAAATCAAGCAAATATTAACCATAAAAATCTAAGGATTTAGAAATAACAACAACTAGAATCACCATAAACAATGAGTAAGTGACGAAGAATGACCTAGAACCAAAACTGGGATATTTAGCAGATTTGGGCTTTTCTCAATCGCATATATAAAACCGAAGCTGGGATATTTAGCAAGCGACGATGAGATGGCACAATGATCGAGCGACCAAGAATGCGAGGTAGGATATTTAGTAGATTTGGGCTTTTCAGTGTCGCAGATCTGAAACCAAAGCTGGGACGGCGAGCAAGGGACGGCAAGCGAGCGACGACGAGTTGGGACAACAAGCGATGGCGAGTTGGGACAATGAGCGACGGTGAGCTAGGACAGCGAGCAAGTGAGCAACGACGACCTGGAGGATTGAAGAAAGGGAAGAAGAGAGAAAGCAAAGGCAGAGAGATTATGAAATAAGAGATTGAGATCGAAGTCACCAAATATTTTAACCTAAAAACAAAAACAAAAAACAAAAGTCACGGAATGGTGACTTTGGCGTTTGAAATCAATTTAGAACGCTAAAAATATTGCTTTTGGTGTCTTAGCACTACTACAAAAGATGGTTTTTGCGTCCCAAAAAGACGTCCTTTTTAAAAAAAAAAATAAAGCAAGTAAAAAATAAAGGCGGTGGCATTTTTGTAATTATATGTAATAAAAGTTGACTTGGCGTCTAAGTTTTAAATTAAATTTAGACGCCAAAAGTCATGCTTTCAGAGTCTAAGTTTGAAACTTAGACTCCAAAAGTCTCTCTCGCGGGCCCCACACATAACCCCCTATTGCACGACGTGACCTTCTTTTCTTCCCCCACTTCATTTCATTTCAATATGTCGTTCCTTCTCTCCTCTGCACCTTCATTTCCAACGTTGCTTGAGACCTTCATCGTCGGCCCTCCTCCGTCATCGACCCTCCTCCGCCGTCCTCCCTTCACCGTTAGCGTGGTTCATGCTCGTCTTCCTCCTCGTCTTTTTCCGTCAACCATCATGCATCTTCCTCGTCATCTTTTTCCGACGATGCGAGCCTCTCTATCTTCTTTTACTAAAATCAAACTCAGATCCGAGCTAATGAAGGAGGACAATGGCGAAGGTGAGCAAAAACACAGATCTGTAGAATTTTATTTTATTTTGAGTTGATCTTGTTATTTTTCAAAAACATGAACTCAGATTTGTGTTCCTAAAGCTTTTAATGTGCTATAGATGATAGGTTTGGTGACATTTTGTTTATTGCGTTCTAGATTTTTTCCAGATCTAAAATTTCTCGATTTGTTTATTACGTTATGATTTTTTTAGATCTGAAATTTTTCAAATCTGTTTATTGCGTTCTAGATTTTTTTTCAGATCTTAAACTTCTCAGATATGTTTATTGCGTTCTGGATTTTTTCATTCTGGATTTTTTTTTAGATCTTAAACTTCTCAGATTTGTGTTTAACGTTGTCACCGTCTCCGTCCCATTTGTTTTGGTTTTTTTTAAAAAAAAAAAAAAATACTTGTGGCGTCTAAGAAATATTTAGACGCCGTAAGTCTCCACCTTTTGCGCCTCCCAAATAGGCGTCCCCACATTTTTAGACGTTAAAAGGTCAAATAAACGGATGTTATAGGCCTTATTTGTAGTAGTGTAAAACTAAATTTAGGACATCAAAAACAATGTATTTGGTGTCCTAAAACCAATTTATGATGCCAAAAATACTGCTTCGTAGCTTTAGGGTTCAATTTTGTCGTGCTAAATTTAAATTAGGACGCAAAAAGTCCCCTATTTAGGCGTCCTAATTTCCCAATTAAATATTAGGACACCAAAAGTAACTTTTGGCGTCCTTTTTAAAAATCAGGTTGCCAAAAACCTCCACATAGTTACAAAAATGACACCACCTTTATTTTTTACTTCTCTTTTTCAAAAAAGGACATCTCTTAGGGTTAGTTTGGATTGAGGGAAGGGGAGGGAAAAAAATGGTAGAGAGGAAAAATTTGTTTGTCCCATTACACTCAATTTTGAATCTCATTTTCTCCTCCCCTATTTTTTTTCCCCCTTCCCTCCCTCCCCTCCCCTTCCCTCAATCCAAACTAACCCTTAGGGAAGTAAAAGTCATTTTTGTAGTAGTGCTTGTAAAAGATGTTTGGAAAAATGAAATGATGTCCCATAGTTTTGGAACCTTTTTGGGAAGGGATATTGGTAACCAAATCGAGAACGAGTTTGAAGGTTTTTATATTGATAATATTAATAAATTATTATAAGTTAAACTTAATTTTGAAACCATATGTTCTTGATCTTGGTTTGCATGTATATTTCTGAATAACCAATGGTTAGAGAGATTTTTGGATCTCATGGTTACTATATTTATTTTTTTTCAAAAGATTAGTAGGGAGCAAGGGAAAACACCTATGAAACAAGTCTTGAAGGCTCTTTTGTACTCCTAGACATATTATGTCATTTGTATTTGCCATGACTCGAGACTTCCACATTTTATCAACTCTAAAATATTTTAGAAATTTATTTTGACACTGAAATTATTTTGTAAATATTTTGGGAAATTAATTTGTCCCGGTAAACAATGGGTTTTTGATGGTTAGCAATGTATTCAAATACTTTGGTTATGTATTTTGTCATTTGATTTTTGAGGTGTACATACTACAATTATGAATTAAACCGGTTGAATTTTAACAATTTAAATTTAGTAGTTTTATAAAATATTAAATTTTATTAATTTTTTTTTAATCTTAAGGTGGAAGAAGAAAAGGAGATAAAAGAGAACATTTGGCTCTAAACAAAGAACTGAAGAAGTATGTTATCAAAAAAAAATAATAATAATAAACTGAAGGAGCAAACACAATACTTGAAAGCACATGACTTGACTGACTAAATTAAAGAAACCTTTGAAAGATGCATTTGATTAATTGTTGTATTATGAATGATTTAGAGTAGACTTGTAGAGTTAGCTTCAGCATGATGAATGAGTTCATTATTCTCTAACTCAACATGTCAATTTCCATCTCTTTTTGAGACAGAATGTGTTTATCAGTATATCAGTTTATGTTAATCATGGGTCTACTTTTTTTATGATAAGACAACATTGACATAAACTGTTTCATGACAGAACAATTCGGGGAGGTTTATATATGAAGTGCCTTGGCATGCACGTAGTCTACAACGAGTGAAATTGTAAGTGAAACTGAAACCCTAACTCTATTAATTCCTATTAACCCTAAAGAAATTTGAAATTTCACTACAGTCCAATGAACGTATCATCAATCAAATTTCACTATATAGTCAGTTATATGCCTCAATCATATAACCAATACTCACATGCCAATCACTGTATGAACGAAAGAAAGCAATAACCCCAATTTGTTCAATTATTGGCTACCATGTGGGTTCATTGAATTTAATTGGATAACGAACACAGATCTACTTGGGATACCTCTTTTACTTCAATTAAAGAGACCTACATGTCGTATATGTAGAACAACCCGATTTTATGAAATTATTAGATATTTCTCAACATATCTATCTCCAAGATCCCCATCACTTCACGTTAAGGATATTTTTGCTATTAAACTATTTTGCCATGAATATTTAGGTATACTCTTTCTGGTTTTAATTATAAGATAAAGTTTATACAAACTTTGTCTTATAATTAGAACCGGAGATAATACCCAATTAACACATGGTGTAGTATCCTTTTCCAAATTAAATAAGGGTGTAACATTGTCCTTATGTTAGTTAAACATTCATTATTTTGAACATTGTTTGGCCATGAAAATTTTGAAAAACACCCCAAAAAAAAATTACAATAAATACCCTATAAAAAATTAATATCAATTAAGTCTCAAACTACGAATAAATATCAAGGGGCTAATGTTATTCCTTACACATATAAAATACTAAAGTACCATTTCAACTTACCACAAGGTGACCAACTCTTTTGTTGGTGTTGGCTTAAGTAATAAATAAAATATTTTTATTTAAATAATATCTTATAAAAATATCAATACTTTAATATTTGATAACCTCTTCTTGGTCAAAATATTTGATGACTTAAATATTTGTTATTTACCAATAAGTTGTGATGATATGGTAAGCAACTTCACCATCGTAAGGAGAAAATTACAGAGTATATAGTTATCTTACAAGTTTAATTCCCAAGTCTTTTTCACAAGCTAATTAAGTTATAAATTAAAATAGTGTGATAAATTATAAGTTTCTTCCTTCAAAAATGTTGCAGTTAAATTGGTGTATTCAGAATTTTATAAAAAATGTGTTTTATATCTAATTGAACAATAAATTAAAAATAATTGATAATTTACAACTCATTTAACCTTTTTTTTCAGTGTGTGAAATACTAACAGGAAATCACAAAAGTTATATATTTTCACTAAAAATATTTTGCACTCTAAACCTCAATAGGAGAAACCCTTAAGTTCTACCCATAAAAAAATAATATTAATGTTATTTACAAATCTTTACACAGTTTACAAGTCAACTTTTGAGATTAACCAATCCTCCAGAAAATTACAGCTTAACTAGTATATATGTTATCTTATCTATAAGTTAATGTGTGGTAATTTATACATATTTCTTCAAATTAACCAAGGCATTGACTTCGATCTTGATGATACTTCACCCTTATGGCCCAGTGAGCGATAGATCTAAAAGAACAAGGTAGTTTGTTCACAGCGATAGAATCAAAAATGAAGAAAATGACGAAAACATCCTAACGACAGGGTGATGTGAAGTTTGAAGGTTGGCAAATATATGATGAGATGGGGTGGGGGGCATGAGAAGGTGGGTTAAAAAGTTGTTAGCGGTGGAGGAAGATGGTTGTTAGCTGTGAGTATGGAGATCTCAGGTGGTAGAAAATTACCAAATTTGGCAAATGAGCATCCACTAATTGCAAATTAGCATCCACGATGCAAATGAGTATCCACGATTTGCAAATGAGCATTCAATAATTTCAAATGAGAATCCACAATTTGCAAATGTGCATCCATGGAGATGCATCCTGATTTGCATATGAGCATCCACTATTTGCAAATGAGCTTCCACTAAAGATGATTTGGTCTTTTACCCCTCACACTTAATGACCCTAAAAAACCTAAATGCTTCAGGTCCCATTTTCCAATTAATTTGCTAAATATCTCTAATTTTCCCATAGATGATTTGGTTTTTCTCATTCTTACTTGCTCGGACAATTATTACCGCTAGTTATTTTTTTCCCTTACCAAATTCTTACATTGAGGTGAGAATGAATCCTAAATTTTTAAGACATAAGTAGCTTTTAAATAGACTTAGGGATTACATAAGAACTTAGAGGCATAGGCTTTTCAAGCCTTGTCAAGCCTTTTGAAGGCTAGAGTCTAAATCTAAAAAAAGCCTATATAAAGACTTGGACCAAGCTTAGGCTTTAGATCTCCGTTGTAGGCTCAGATTTAACTAAAGTCTAGCCTAACATATTTTTATATCCCTAAATTTAAGCATAATTTACTGCCCATTAGAATCTAAATTTTACTTCCTCCCTTTTTTTTAATATTATCATCCGGTATCCGATTTGGGGTTTGTGACTGCCTCTCCTAACACAAGTAACTCCTTTGGGACTCGAATTCGAGGCCCAGAGGGATTTAGTAGAACCCTTACACCGCTAGATCAACTCTATATTGGTTACTTCCTCCGCTTTATTTTAGAAGAAAAATTTATTTCATGTTACATGTCCTTTTTTGATTCCAAAATGACATTTAATACCATTTTCTTGTTTTCCATTGGAGTAAAATAACGTTTTCAGAGGCATTAAGGTGCTGTTAGCAATACATGCGAGGCAAATTTGGCAACTACATATTTTTCCATATTCATTGTATTTGTTTATCTTTGTGCAAATCTTAAAGGACAAATACAGTGATAGAAAGCATCACTGTATTGTTAGGTTTGACATTAAATTTCAAAAAGAGATTAGATGAGAAAAACAACAGGTATTTGAATAATTGAAAAATAAAATTACAAATAGACAAATTAAATTGCTCTTTGTCAAGAGATGGCTTAGTTACATTCATAAGCGTTGGTTGCCTTTGGTTATTTAAGCATGAGATCTTAAGTTAGACAACGAGATGGCTCAGTTATCTATATTTACGTTCTATTTTTAAAGCTACTATCTAATAACTTTGAAAACAAAAATTCAATTACAGCTATACCCATTTTGAGTATATACTTTTGAAGGAAAGGAAAAATGATTTTCATAAGCTTAAAGAAGTAGCAGAGTACCACAAGAAAATCGATAGGGTATTCATAGGCGGACCTATGTGCATGAGAAGGGGGCAATTTTGGAATTTTATTTTTAAAAAAATAAAAATTAATACATGTTTAAATGATTGGCTACTCTTAAATTAAGTGCCAACTTAATACATCAAGACTGCACTTCGTAACCGGATGGGGGATGAATGGTTGAATAATTGTTTAGTGCCTTATATTAAAAATGATGCATTTGATAGCATTGATAATAAGGCAATTATGATGAAATTCTAAAAAATAGGGCCTAGAAGGATGATATCATGATTATTTTTATTGTAATATACTTTTGTTATTAAAATATATGTACTTAAACTTATTGAGTGCCCACTCTTCATTGTAATTTATGTAGATGCATTTCTAACAGTACTTAGCCTTGCTTTTCTAAATGACAGGTTTGTAAAATAATTGTCTCTCTTATTACATCATCAGTATTCACTTGATTTCATGAATATTTTTTTATATATATATTCTTTTCTTTTCTTGTTTATATTCTTTTGTGTTTTAATGTATTTAAAACTTTCCTATTAAAAAAAAATTTTGGGGGCGCGCCCCGAACCCCTGAATCCCCGACCACTGGTGCCTACCCTTCATTTATTTTATGGGTCTGCCACTAAGGGTATTTCTAAAAACATTAAAAAGAAGAGGGAAAGGGGGAAAAAAAAAGAAGTTAAAGTAAAAAATATCCATGCATAACATACAGATATTCTATTGGCCCAAAAAACCGGACATTCAAATCAAAACCGCTTTTGTAAATTTAGCAAATTTTGAAGTCCAACAAAAATCAACATTATTTTTAAAAAAAAAAAAATCAACATTATCTTAAAACATAATTATTATAAGGGTCAAGGTGCTAAAATAACTTTCAACTTTTATGAGAAGTGTAACATTAACCATAAACTATTCTTTGGAGCAGAAGTAACCTTAAACTTTTAAAATTGAGAAAACCGTTAAATTCAACTAACTTCCATATATTACAATAGGGAAAATTAATATTTTGGCTTTTAAAATTGTGACTCACTTATAATTTAATCTCCAAATTTTTTATTTGTTTTTAACTCAATCCTTGATGTTTCTTAGTCACCCTATGTGGCAAAAAAAATTTAAAAATACTGTTAAAAATTACTTAGGTGGATTTTACATAAATTAAAAAACATAACCAACGTCCTCATCCCACCAACCTGAATCCTTCTCCACCTTTGTTTTCTAGAAATCTCGATGAGCATCTACTGTGTTTATAACAAATCCTTCTAAGCTCCTTTTAAGCATAAGGTGAGATTTATTTTCTTTTATTAAAGAGCCTTCAAAATTATAACATAATGTAAAATATCTATAGTTCCATTTGGTATTAAAATGGAAGATTGTGCACTCTTTATGTTGTGAATTGGGTGTTCTTTGACTTTTTCTAATCTAATCTTCCAAGTGGTGTTATTCATCATTTATCATTCAAAAGTTAAGAAATCTCTTTTTCCACAATTATTCTTTCTTGCATATCTGGATCCTTTATTAGAGTCAAAAGCACAATAAGTGGTTTCAACCTTTTCTAGAAAACAAAGGCGGATGTGGGGACAAGGACGTTATTTTTATAATTTATGCAAAATCCACCTAAGCAATATTTAACAGTATTTTAAGAAAAAATTTGCCACCTAGGTCAACTAAGAAATACTATGATTAAGTGGCAAGCGCGTCAAAAGTTCAATAACTGGGTTATCAAATCAAACTCCATGAACTGAATTGTGAGTTCAACCTTTAAAAGCCAAAAGATTAATTTTTCCCATTGTGATAGATAAAAGTTAATTGGGTTTAAACAGTTTTACCTCAGTTATGAAAGTTTATAATTACTTTTGCTCCAAAAAATAATTTGTAGTTTCTTTTTCATTTTTAATAAAAGTTGCCCTCATCATAAAGTAGTAATATATTCATCAAACGAATTTAAATAAGCATAATAATTTTTTTAGGAAAAAAAAAAAACATTACTTTCTCCAATCTTTGATGTAGGAACTAGTTGAGATAAGACATCAGTCAATTTGTCTCTTAAATTTATAATTTATTTCACCATGTTATTTTCAATTGAAGAATAGTTATAATAAAAATTCTTGAAAAGAATTTTAAGAAAACTGATGCACATTTTTTACCAATAACAAACTCACCCGATTTTTTTTAATATTTATAAACTAATTATTTAAAACCTACATTAAGGATCAGAGGGTATATTTCTTTACTTACAAAATACTCTTGATTTGCTGAAGGGATGTTCCATGAAACTATTCAAGTCTCACAAACAATTTTGTTGTAACTACTCAAATCCCTCCCAAACGCACAAGTAAATAGTTTTTAACAAAATTACTTAATTCAGTTTTGTTCAATCCTCTTTTTCTTACTGAGGAATGACAAAATCATACTATGGGGCAAAAGGCAACAACTCATTTTTTTTCAAGTCAATCAACCACCGACACTAAAAAGATGGTGCACCAAAAAACAAACAAACAAACAAAAACAAAATTAGCTGCCAATGTTAATCAGTCTTTGCAAGCAAGCCAGTAAACAACCAAAATTAACTGTCACTTTTCCTGCCAAGCACATAAGTCACAATATTATCTACATCTCGCCAGGTTCCTTTTCCACCCTCCAATTTTTGTGTAAACCACCAAAAAGAACAATCTTCAGTTGCTGAACTCAACCAAGGAAAGTAAGCATTAGAAAGAATACCATAAACTTGAAGAGACAACAGAATCCACATATTGAATCCTATACTCCCTCCGTTCCTTTTTATTAAAATAATAATAATAATAATAAAAACAGCAGCAACAACAACAACAAACAACTACTACCTATAGCTTGATCCTATTTATAGGAGACTTTTAGAAGTTGTTTCAATTTATTTTTGTTGATTTCCCGTTTTGCTCCCATTTAATTACTCATATTACCTATATCATCATATTTAATTCCCACACATTCTCTCTCTTCTACTTAAATCAAGGTATTTTTGGCAAAAAAGTTACATTTTTTACATCTTTATTGTGACTAACCAACTTTTTTATCAACGTGATTTGATTAAGTGTTTCTTATGAAAAGGGATGAGGGAAGTGATGAATAAACACAAGTTGGTCAAATCATCAAACTAATACCTGTAAGAAATCAGTACTTAATATTCCAAAGGACAGAGGAATTTGATTTATTGACTGCATGCAAGAGGTCAGGAGACACACTTGAAGATATTCTATGTGAATGAAACCTTGATCTCAGAATAGCCAGCAATTCTTTATGACGTGATTCCTTTCTCTTCAGTACTTGTACATAAGCCTGAAGTCCAAGCCACTCAACTTCGTCCTTCTCCAGTCTCAGAATTGGCCGGAAATTACAGCGAGGAGCCATGGAATGCATCCTTTTCTTTATGAGCCCGTACAGATAACTGGCAATAGATCATCATTAAAGAAAATAATAACTGACTAAGGGTTAAAACACAAACAATTGATTTTTGGTTTTTAGTTTTGTATCAGAGTAAAATGCTAATCATGACAAAAAAATAATCCAAATAGTACTCCTATGGTCCTTTTTATAAGATCCTTTTAACCAAATTATGCTATTTAAGAAATCAGTTAAAATTAGTTAAAAGTAATAAATTATAAAAAATGAACTTTTTTCCAAAGTATGCTCTTAATAAAGGGGCAAGAGAGAAATAGTAGTGAGGAAAAGGACGACAGAGAATGTACAGGAAAAAGATGAGGAGAGAGAATACAATTCATTAGGGGAAAAATTAGTAAAAAATGATTTAATGTTCAAATAACCACAAACTGAATCTTATAAAAAGGACAAAACCAATTCAAAAATTGGGATCTTATAAAAAAGACCAGAGGTAAAAAGAAACTACATCCTTACCTGATAGATCTTTCAATACTTTTTAAACAAACTCTCTTGTGAAGTTGGCAGATGATGGATAATTCACAGATGTAACAATGAAACTTCATTGCACATAACAAAAATGCTTGATAGACATTTAATCTGACAACAGCTGCTGAATTGATATTCAAATCAAAGAATATGGGATGACATTTAGGTCTCAAAAAGGCACAAAGCTTTTCCTTAAAGCTAAGGCCTGGTTTCCCTTGCCAGCAGACAGTAAGTGTTGAGCGCAAATGGCCATTTAAGTACCTGTATGAATACAGAACCACTTAATTCAAACCAATGTAGAACACAGTATTCTTGTAGAGATATCTTGTCAACTAAGTAAAACGGTGTAAACATGAAAACGATCATGTCACCCATATTACATCAATACTCAGAAAAAGACCGAAGCTTTGCCAGATCTCGGGAGAGATCAAAGAACAAAAATTGAACGACAAAAGAATAATGTAACTAGAAGGAAGGAAGGGAGGAAAAGATATCCTACTTAACAGAGAAACGGAAGATCAACCCTATAACATAAACTAACAAGGGGAAAAATGAAGATATAGACTCCTGAAATCTTTAATGACAGATTCAAAATTATTGGCATTTCATTAAGAGTATGAACAATGAATCCTGAAAAATATAATTATTTAAATAAATAAAAAAAATCATGATGACAAATATAGATGTTATATGCTGATAACATAATCAAAATAAAAGCTCAGATGAAAATTAACTTTGTGTAGTCTGCCTGAACTTCCAAGGTACTACGATTAATAAGAAGACCACTCCAGCAAAGAAATGAAGTGCCATCTTCTCCAACATGAACCCTCCTCCCTGAGGATCCTGACATCTGTCCAACATCAAAGTTGACTCCAAACTTTTTTTCATTCATGTAGCAGTTGTAATCACGAAATCCTCTTTGAAGCCTGGAGAAAAAGCCAGCTGCTTGCTTTTTTGAAGTTGAAATAAAAAGGATATCATCAATAAGTCGGATTAGAATATAACATGGGGAAGAGACTTCGCCACCATTGCTCATTTTCAAAGGACATTCTTCATTGCAACTTCCAAGTTCAATAGATTTTTCAAGAAATGGAAAGATCACATGCCTCTCCAAATGTCCATAGTATAAAGAGCAAAGCAAAGATGACAAAATACCTCCTTGGGGAATACCAACACCTTGCAAGTAAAATTTTCCTTCCAACTGCAAAATATTGTTCTTCACATGCTGCTTAAGATATGATAGGAGCACTTTATTTTCCACATGCTTGACAATCCCCTGTACTATTAGAAAATTTTATATTGAGCACAGTTTTATTTTTCCATTTGACCAAAACTTTCAATAGTTCTAATTGGGATACCTAATCGCCACCATCACCACTTTAAAAGCAAACAATATGAATAAGAAATTAAGCAAATATACTGTTTTGGGTAGTCACACAGTTCAGCATTTCTAAAGTAAACTGATAGGTCCCAACCCACAGCAGCCACCAAAACACACACAAGGAGACATAGGGGAGAACAAAATGGCAGAAAATGAAAGACTATTGGTCCAGAAGAAAGCACATAAGTATATATACAAAAACATAGGAAAGTGAAGGAGCCAACCTCTTGAAAGTTGGCAAAGCTGTTAGGTTTATGAAGTTCTAGTTCAGCTTGATCGTGCTGGAAGTGTGTGCTAGCTTAGTAAGTATCTAAGTCCATCAATTAATACAGTTTGTTAAGTGTTTTGAATCATAACCTGTGTTTTCTTTATCAGTGTCAAATATAGTGTGTGGTGGAATATTCTGTAGCTGCAGTGTAATCATTCTGAGTATGGTTGCTGTATTTTGGGGTTTTCTGGGTGTAATTGGGGTGCTGAGTTGGATCTTCTAAGTTGATATATCGTGTAAAAGCATCCAGTGTATAGTCAGAACTCAAGCTCCCCACTAGTTCAAATTTCAAAGACCAAGTTTCCAACTTGATTTAAGTTTGTTTTGTTGAGTTTCCCGGTTGGAGAACTTCAGTGGCTCCTATGACACGCCCATTGGAATTAAGCCATGAGTTTGACATCTCCATTTTCTAAAGGATATGATATAGCTACGAGACCAAGCAGCTCTCAAATTCAGTTCATTTTCATAATTGTAAATCAGCAGAACAATCAAATTCAGCCCGCACGCTCTGAATAGACCCTTCTCAATCTAGCCAATTTAGTGATGTGAAGAAAAAGCTCAGGTCATCACAGCAGTTCAAGAAACAATTTGTATTGACATCAGATGGGCATATTGCTTATTATAGCTTTAATGAAATGAGCAGTAGACAAGTGGGACAATCTCGATAAAAAAGTAAAGTGAACGATCGGGTGGACGACGAACAACAAAAATAATCCCACTAGGTGGGCTCGGCCACATGGATCACACGACACTATTGTTCAAAATTAAAGCCAACAAATTTCCAGGGCAAAATATTATTAGACAGGCAACATGGGGGAAAATATTTTTTAAAAATCTCCGTACAATGCAATCAATATATGACAAAAGTCACAATCAGGACTGAAAGTACATAGAATTGAAATTTAAGTAACCATTCCAGTATGACAACTGCATATGAACAATAAAGAAACAATCACAGAATATCAGTGTAATAGAACCAGAGAATTTTCTCATACAATAGACTGAAATTTCAAAAACAATACCTTATCAATCAAGATGTTATGTCTGGACAAGAACGAAGCAGGTGAGGTGAACCTTTCGTAGCCAATGCTAATATTTTCATCAAGCACGCTGAAGAACTTGCGAACCCACAAGGATTTCTTTGTGCTAACAACTTGATCATACTGTTTAAGAACATATTCACGTTTTGGTAAAATGTCATTCATAACACTTAGCAGCTTGTCCTGATCAACAGAATCAAATGCTTTTAATACATCAGAAGTGACAATATAAAAGTCAGGCAAGGGCTTTGATCCCTCCTTCAGGCCAATAAAGAATTGGCATAGTTTTTTATATACATCATTGTAATCAAAAACTGATGAACCTAGCTTCTCAGGTTCCCTGAACTGTATATCCTTCAGAACAATATGGGCATCACGAAGAACAAAATTCACAGATCGATAATAATCATATTTCTTCTTACAAGCATTTTCTTTTCTCAACTTTCTAAAAGATACTTTCCGGGAAGATGTGCAGGCTGGAATTCTAGAAGAACCACTAAGATTAGCCACCATCCTTACTCCATTCTCTTTTGGTCTAAGTCTGAGCTTTGAAAATCCAAATACTCTGCCTCTGAGAATATTCCTAACAGCCACTTCATCCAGGCAACTGTATCTCTGATTGTTCAAGCAAGCAATTGTGTTACTTGTCAACTTCTCCCAAATTGGTTTCCGATAATAGAATACATCTTGTTTCCCATGCTCACTTTCAGTAACATAAAAGTTTGCTTGAACCAAAGGCACAACCAGAGAAGAGAAATACCAAAAGATCCACCTTTCTAGAAGCTTGCGTTTGATAACATGCAGAGTATTATTCCAATTTCTAAAGTCTTCATGCAGACCAATATTATGCCCCTCTGCATGTATTGGAATCAGAGCATTCCGACTATTTGAGAAATATTTGGTTGTTAGGAATGGAAAGGTTAATGTCTTCAATCCATGTGTACATAGCTTCAACGGGAACTTTTCAAACCTTCTCAGGCGTATAAACCTGGAAATGTTTCTAGTCATTATCCTCCAATGAGAAGGATCGCCTAACAATTCTGGGGGTAGAATGCTTCTAGAGACAGCCCAGATGTAAGACACAACCTGACTTATTGAGCAATAAGATTTAACAGCTTCATGCTGTGAATCAATTGCTTCTAGAGAATCCATGCACTGGTTTCTATCAAAACCATGCAATTTCTTTTGCCCTCCGGTCTTTGAAACTTTGCTCTGTAAGGAGCAAAAAAGAATAATTCAGAAACGTATTATACATTTTTTAACTTTATGAAAGATTTTTTTTACTGGGTTGAGTAGAGTTGCCTTGAAAAGAAATTATTGAATTGATTTGTAAATGTTTGGAGCCTACTTTAAAAAAATGTAATGTCTATTTGTTTACAAGTACAGTCCATTGCTTGAAACGTCTAGTAAAATAGACAAATTCAATTGAAATTATTAAGAGATGATTAAGAATTTAGGGACATCAAGAAGATTAAGGAAACACTAACTTGTAGTGAACCTAGATGGTATTGGTCATGTTAGTGTACATCGCATTTATGAGCTCTTCAATTACAATTAACTGTGTAAAAAATTCAGCAACTTAAAATATTCTTCTTCTTTTTTCGCCTTGATTGCATTAATTTATTGTTGGCTCATACACCCAGTAGTTAGTTTTTCCTCTATATGACTTGATGCATAGCCACTGTATTAATGTACATATATATATGACCTGATGCACAGCCACTGAATTATTGTGTGTGTGTGTGTGTGTGTTTTCTCTGATTCTATATTTCACAGGTTTTCCATTCTTTCACAAGATTCAGATATTTTAAGGTACCATTTTCATGTATAGAATAGATGATATTGTTCTAATGCAGTGGTTGTGGCAATAAAGGTCAAACCATTAGTTTGCAGTCAAAGAAAATTGTAGCCAAAGCTCCCAAAAAGTGATCAAGAGTTGCATATTGCTGACTTCAACAGTAGTAAGAGTTGTGTTGTTGGCTACAATGGGAATCGACCCAAGTAGAAAAATCGAAGGTTGTCAAACTCGCAAAATTAACTAACTCATATGAGGGATGTAAATTTGGAATGTAGACTCATAGAATAAACTTCGCAAGAGTTTATGTTGATTAATAAATGGCTATTAAAAAATGATTATATAATTAAAATATAAGATATGACAACAAATTTATTTAAGCACTATCATTAAATTTTATAATACTATATTTTGTTTAGTCTCCTCTTCCCCTTCGGTTTTCACCAACTTTGTCTAGCCTCTTTCCTAACTGAAAATTGACTGGAAAAAAAAAAAATATATATATATATATAGCTTTAGAAACCTTGTTACACTGTTTATCTCAGTTGAAATTAATATCCTGTTTGCAGTTTTGTCATCTTATAACCATAATTAAAATTAACTGCAGATGAATTCCAATTAAAGTTGGTTGGATTTCTTAATCCATAACTTAAACAACTTTTGATTTGCAAATAAATCAACTTTTTTAGAAGTAATATAGTTCCAAACAAGTTTTATAAATAAATTTATTTATAAGCCAATCCGATTCCATTTTTTAGCTGTTCAAAACATACCATCAAACATTTGGGCAAAAACAATTAAGGGCAAAAAAAAAAACTTCTAATCTGCCACTCATTTGAATATCTGAAATTTTGTCCAGCTATCAACCTGAGCAATGAATTCATGTGAAACAAGAGAAGTCTTGCTAAGCACAACCTCAACAACCAAATGGAAATATATCAAAACAACCAACATATTCCTAACTCAACAATCTTAAGGAAATTATGAACCTGAAGTGGGGAGCTAGATCTTCCAACTGGATCTTCATCACATGATAGAACAGCACAATGCTTCTCCAACAGTTTTTCATATTGGCAACAGTGGCTCCTTCGTATGAGATGCTTAAACCACCTAACAAGGGAGTGATAGCTGCACAGATAAGAAATATGGGCCATTATAATGATATTGTTCTGACCGGAGCTCAACGCATTGTAATTGTGACAATCTTTGCTCTTTAGCCCTTCATTTGTTCCAGAACTCATCTAGGTATCACTATAGTAGGCAACAAGGAAGGACAACAGGGTGAGGAGGAAGCCCTCTATAACCTCATCTGCAAGTGCTAGAATTTATAGCTTAGCCAACCTTTTGCCATAAGATCAAAACCAAAGATCCATTAAACATAGGAACACTACTAAAAAAACCTGAACTAAATACTCCTCCAAAACCCATAGTGAGATTATAAGATCAGTCCTCCGTCATAAAATCCATACAGACCCTAGACTGACTGCATAGGATGCAATAACCTTAATTGCAATGTAACCACAAAAGAACAGAGTATGAATTATAACAATTACCTTAGCAACAAAATATTAAAAATGCATGATAATCAAAAGAGCCATGCTGAACTTACAGGCATACAGAGCCAGTGAGACAAGACCCATTTTTGTGGAAGCAATGCGTTGATAGAGCTTTGACATCCACCTCCGAAATGCCATAAATATCTCTAATGAGATACTCTGAACCAACCAAATTGGGACTTAAAGAATTTAATATGTCTGAAAGATCATATGTTAAGGTGTTATTAACCTTTTGAGTTAAGGTATTTTGATTGTAATATCTTGCTATCACTCTCAGACCTTTTGAGCAAGCCCTTTCACAAGCATTTGGCAGTTAACTAAAGGAGAAAACATAGGTGTAAGTTATATGCATGTTATAGGTCTTTGCTGTCAGCTTATCAATAAAAAGTGACGATTTTTTACAGCTTGAAGTCATGCTTTGCTATCATCTTATCAGTAAACAAGCTGACTTTTTACATCTTGATACTGATTGATAGGGCCATTTATTTTATATATATATATATATATATATATATATATATCCTCTATGTGCAGTGTTATAACAGAAGACCCTTGTGGCAAATGGTTGAGAAAGTGAAACTTCAAGTCTTGTTCCAAAGAAAGGCAAAACAGGAAAAGGAAAAAAAAAAAAAAATCCCTAAAACTAAAACACTCATTCAAATTAGACAGTTTGTAACAGATTTAGAAGTTATTGGTGGATACGCCTCTTAGGAAGAACTGATGAGGAAGGCTCTGAATTATAGAAGATTGATCGTCTGTTTATCTCAGTCCTCTTGGGAAAATTTGGAACTGATGGCAAGATCATACAACAAGGACATTGCCATAGCATCTGCAATTAAACAACATATGCATGTTGGAAGAGATATCAAGGAAATCAAGCCACCCACATTTGCACAGAAAAAGCATGCAACTGATTACTAAAAAGTATAATAAATTACTATTTACATCTCATGAAGATCACAATAAGTTCCAAAAACCCCTAGTCAGTCAGAAGCAACAGGAAGAAGGCATGCAAGAAATCAAACGATCAAAGGAAAAATCCAAAATTGAATTAACAATATCAGAATACTAAGTTATGTTACACCTCGTGTTCCACATTACGAATGAATTTATAACTATATCAAACTTTTTAGAGATATTCCAAAATTTCAGTTCAAATATAGTGAAAATGAATAAGATAGTACTTACTCAAAAAACAACTAAAATCCCGCTTGAGGTATAAATTGGTCTACCATGTTTAGAGTCTCGTTAGTTTGAAAAGTTATACTGTCGTCAGCAATGAAAATGATATGCATATGAACTAAAATTAAGCTAATGGCTTACAAACTTCCTTCACTATTTTCAATCAGTACAGCATGTTGCAGCACCGATCTTTATAATCACTAAAACATACTATCAATTATACATGTGTTAAGTAAGAAATCCAGGTTTCAGTACATAAAAGATCGAACACTAATCAGATGACTTGTGAACAAAGTTTATAAATGGCCATCAACAATGTTTCAAGGAAATAAAAGATCACCTTTTGTTTATGGCCTAAGCTGGTTTCATTGCAATGAAAACCTCCAGGTAAGCAGTCTTCTTTAGAAGGAGCCATATTGCCCTGTTTATGTACACCATTTTCATCCAAGTTTGATTGCCTCCGCCTTTGAAGGCGGTGCCAACTAAATGGCCTTGAACGTTTTCCAAGCTTACCTAATACATAATTTGAGCTTTTTCCCCCTTCTGACTCTGCTTTATGTTTACAAGACTCAGTTCCAACTGTTGGCTTTGGAATGTCAGCAAGACTTGTCAGCGGATGCCTTGTCCCATGATTCCTGACCAGTGGCATTGAAGACTTGGTACCAATGATGTCAAGACCACTTACATGGATTGCAGGATCATTTTTATTAACAGAAATACAGCACTTCCTCCTTCCTGTTGTTGAGTCAATATCGCCAGTTCTTTTTCTTTTCTTTTGCCTTTCTGGAAGAAAATTGCAACCTAAAAATCATCAGGGCAACATCCTACCCATTTCAAGAATCCAAAAGGGATATCTTTCCTTCCAATATGTCATGATGCTAACAATTACAAGACTTTAATACCACATCAACAATCAGTACACTCCAAAAAGCTTAAGCTATTACATGAGTGCCAATATAGAGGCCAAAAAAGGCCAGATTAATCTGGCCTGACCTTTTGCAGTTTAGCCAGCCACTTTAAGGGGCAGGCGAGGTTCCTTTGGTTAAAGGACTGGTGAAATGATTTTTTTTTTTTTTTTTTTTTTTAAAAAAAAAACATAAGTGTTTTATAAGTACTGTAGGGAATCCTAATCCAGGGTTAAGCAGGCTCACCAAAAAATGAAAATAATCAATAACATGAATTTATTTACATAAAAGTACTTTTAATTATTTATTAACTATGTCTATTCACGTCAACAAACTAAGAACTTTCTTCTTTTTAAATTTTATTGCTTTTCAATACAAGCTTTTAACAACTTCAGATCAGAAGGCTAGCTCAGCGCAGCCTTTAGCCCACCACTCACGACAAGGACAGAGCAGATCCATCTTATCAAGAGTGTTCCACCACAAGTATTACAAGCTGGATAGTTTGCAACCCAATTTAGCTCTAAACGCCCATTAATATTACCAATATCCACAGGATTGATCTCGCTATATACTTATACATGTTTACTAGGATCATGGTATGACATACTAGAACAACTTATTACCGCCTTCAGGAAGTGAGTTCGTCCTGGAGTCAAATTTCGATGAACACTTAGACATCTTAAAGCATAGGCCAGTAACAGAAGGACCTGCCACCTGATGGTATCTCATGTGGGAAACTGGCAAGAATATCGATGTATTCCTTAATAGGTAAATCATTAAATCATCCCCAACCTGCATATATACAATTTACCTTATCAAGAATAAGAAAGCAGGTCCTTATAAATATAGAAGCTTTATATACGCATAATTGTTGTTCATATGACATACCCTACTTAACAGAACATCCCAAGGAGAACAAGATAGAAGCTCCGATGTGGGGCTGAAACATCTTCTCTGCATATGAACCCATAGATGTTGTGCTGAGTACAAGGGGCGAGAGAGGTGAAGATATATGAAACCACCATTTAAAAATATGGGAGTGATAAATCACAGCAGGCTTCATAGAAAGTCAAAACACCAACATCCTTTCTCCATTCTTAGAACGCAGAAAACAGAAAATCCGCTTATCTTATGACTCAAACAAAAAAGAAGAGTTCAGGATCAACCGTACAACAAGTAATCAAACCATTTCGACCTAAGGAACGCTGCTTTAAGAAAGGCACGTGGAATAAGTAAGCCAACACGTTATGACTTATGACGCATGTTGTAAACGAAAAACAAGGCTCGTCACTAAGTAAATGACACAAGAAGAGTACCCAAAAAAAGTATAGAAAAACAGCACCAATGCCCCCAAACAGCAGAGACGAGAAAAAGCCGCTTGCCTTAACATACTCAGAGCACAGCACATTGCTAAGTTCTGAAACCGGTTCCTTTCCGCAAGCCATCATTTCTATGGTCCTTCTCACAATCTGAAAGCAATAATTACTAATTCGTAAGCCTGATCAACCCAACCGAACTTGCTACGCCAACTGACAGAAAGACAATGTCCAGGAGAAACTGAGAGTGCAAACCCTTTTTGAAACCAAGAATGTTACACATTTCATCTGTTCAATGATCGATTTCCCAAACATGAATTCTTTTAATAAACCCCACATTACAAGTTACTATGTGCACAGAGAAGGAATTTACTAGACCTCGTTTTGAGACCAGCGAGATTGAGGGATGAACAACGATAATGAAGGTGCATTGTCAGAGACGACAACAAAGCAGTGAGAAAGGAGTTTGCTGTAGTCAGAGGAATCGTCGGGTCTGACAAGAAACGACATGGGGTCAGCGGAGCAGCCAAGGCAATGCAGCCCCTTGCAGACGCAGTTCTCCGGCGAAGAAGGCGGAGGAGGAAGTAATGATACTATCGTCTCTGAAAGAGGGCATGCTCTGTCACGAAATAGACGCCATAAAAGCTCTGGAACCCTGTGTTTCTTCTTGGGCATTTTCCCAGTAAAGTGACGATCTGGTGGAATGAGGACAAACTCAGGGAAGCAAGCCTGACTCGGTTTTCAAGGGGATGAAAATGAATGAATGTCCGGTTTGGAGTCAAACAATATTTAATATGGCGCGAATTTCATTATTTTTTGACTCCATTCTCCCGCAAGGCCCGAAACGCCGGTCGCAATAAAGTCTAATATGTGCCTATTTGGATTAAGATTAACCGTGGAAGTTATTTTTTCTATGTGAATAAAGGTAAATATATAAGAAGAATTTTATTTCAACTTGAATGTATTTTTATAAAGTCAACTCCAACATGCCCATAATAAGTAGTTTGAGAGGGTGTCGAGGCCTTGTTAGGGTTAAATGCTAATAGCATTTAAGAGTGTGTTTGGATCCGCAGGAATACGAATAACCTTTTGTACCTATTTGGATTAGTGATGGAAGCTGCTTTTACGATATGATTCACAGTATACAAATTAGGTATGTGGGAAAAGTTTTGTTTCGACTTATGTTAACGTATTTTTTAAACATCAAACTCAAACAAGCCCTTGTCAACCAAACTTTTACAAACTTAAGTTAAGAAGTGTATTGTGATTTATGTTTAAATGAATTTTTAAAAAAAAAAAATAGTTTGACAATTTGAAACTTGTATAAATTATTAATAAAAAATGAGTTTAGATGTAAAATAACTGAAAATGACATAAACTTTATCAAACATGTTTGTGCATAATGTGATAATTCTAAGAGAAAAATTAAAATTAAATATTAAAAAAAATAAAAATAGTTAAAGTATTATTAGGAAAAATCTAAAAATACTTAAATTTTAGTGAAAACTAGGAATTTGATCCTTATTAAGAATTTAATTGATGAGAATGACCTAAATCAAAATATTGGTACTCCATGTGTACAAATTTACATAGTACTAATACTCATTGTGTATAAAAATTTATCTTACTGATTAAATTTTTAATCCAACTTTGTCTAATTTTAATTAGGAGTATTTAATGAAATAAGGTGAACCTCATTTTATTTTATTTTTCTCGAGTGTTCCTCTCTCTCCCACACGGTGGTGATTAACTTTTCTTCTCTGAAGTAGCCTCAAAGATGCTTCACTCTTAAAGCACGATGGGACCCAAATGTGCATTTGCAAAAAGGTTGAGATGTAAAAATATATGTGTTTTACTTCAATAAGCGTCAAATACCTAGTGTTTTTTTTTTTTTTTTTTTTTAAATGCAAAAGTTAGGGGTGTTCATAATACCCATGGCTCTATGCGCCCGCTCAAGCCAGAAAGAAAATCACCTTGTCCAGCCAAAAAAAATTGGGCACAGGTGGGCTGGGCATTTTTGCAATAAGGGCTGGGCACCAGGCAAGGTATGTCATCCTGCCCATTCGGCCCTACTTGATAGTATATATAGTATATATTTTTTATCTTTTTATACAAAAGTATTTTTTTTTTTTTCACTTATGGTATTTGACTATTTGTTAAAATATATGGTTGTCTTTTTAATTTTAAAACTCAAGTTGTTGACTTATTTTAGAATATTCCAAAGTGTAGAATTATGATTTCATTTAAAGTTTGCAATATTGTTTATTAGATACGATTTAAGTTATTTTTTTCACATAGAGTGTGATAGGTATCGTCACTTGGTCAGAGAAGACCTGCCCTGCCCAGCCCTTTATTGTCCTGCCCAAAAATATTAGGGCTTCTATCAAGCAAGGGTCTCGCTCTGCCAGCCCTACCCATGAACACCTATAGCAAAATGCACATGTGGTTATAAATTATATGCAAAAATATCGTTTGACCGTTAAATTTGACTTTTTTTCTTGACCGGAAGATGACGTGACTTTCAAAAGTGCAAAAATACACATGTGGTTTGGCAAAAAAGAGCGCCTAACACCAAGTTCTTTTTTTAATTTAATAATTTTATTTCAATTAAAAAAATTATTATTTTCTCTAGGTATAATTCCTAGAAAGCCAAATTTTTATTTCCATAATTTATTTTTAAAAAAAAAATCCTTATTAAATTTTCTAATTAATAATTAATAAATGAGTATTCATGCATTTGAAATTTGATATTATCAGTACTATATTTAATTAAAAATAATTTTAATTTTTTGATCAAACAAATTGAACCAAAAATTATTTAAATAACTTTTCAATAAAAAATGAACAACATTATTTAATTTTTATTGCATTAATAAATATACAATATAAACGTTTAAACTTCTAAATGAATGATTTCTATTTATATGATAAATGAAAGTAAATTAAAGAATATTATAAACTTATAGTTATAAATTTAACTTTTCAAAGTAAATGAATTATTTCGATAACTATTTATTTTTCAAAAATTAAAATTATTTTTCAATAAATATATTGTTTATAATATCAAATTTTAAATGCATAAATACACATTTATCAATTATTAATTAGAAAATTTTATAAGGATTTTGAAAAAATAAGTAATGAAAATAAAATTATTACCGTTTTTACCCATTGAATAAATCTTCCTTTCCAAAATGATAAATCATAAGAAAAAATTTAGCCTCCCAGAAATTATGCCTAGAAAAATAATAATTTTTCTTTAATTGAAATAAAATTATTAAATTTAGAAGTTGTTGTTGGGTGTTGATTTTCCCAAATTTCATGTGTATTTTTGCACTTTTGGAAGCCACGTCTTCGTCAATCAGCAAAAAATGTCAAATTTAACGGTCAAATGGTATTTTTACACCTAATTTCTAACCACGTGTACACTTTTACACCTAAAAAAAATATTTAGTGTTAGACGCTTCTCAAAATAAAGTGTGTGTATATTTTTATACTTTAACCATTTGCAAAAACATTATGCCAAACAGGTACAAAGCAGGTCTATCGTGCTTAACACCTAATAAGCTATGTTGGTATGGCCGAAACACCATCCCAAATTCACTTCCATGGATACGAAGCACTTCAAGCCCATATCAAGTGTTTGGTATATGGGACCTCCCTATCTGTTTAACCTAAAGAAACTATTGGTTATTTACCAAAAAAAAATAAAAAAAAATAAAGTGACTATTGGTTGCTTTTTTTTTCTTGAATTAAAAAAAGTAGGCATTAGCAATCTCATGTTATAAGCAAGATGAAACTCACAATCTTTTATTTATAGAGGAGCTTATATGTCACTGGCTTGTAAAGTCATTTAACAATTATTAGGTGCTTTTACATGGTATGGGCCGCAGTGAAAAAGTGAAAATCACCCTTAGATTTTATGACCGCATGAGGCGCGTAGTTTATGAAATAAAGCTAAAACTGTACAACTTATGGAGCCACTAATTTTGGGAGGTTCAAATAGAAATGATAGATAGATAGTGGGGTCAATTCTTTTTTCTTTTTTTTGTTTGATGTAAATCATCCGATATCCGAATCCCATTGGGTTGACTAATCTAGATTTAGGATCAAAAAATTTTGATCCTAGTTTTAATGCATTTTTTGACCAAATAAATGAGATTGTGAGAAGTTTTACCATGCCTACACCCTCTTGGGCTATGTTTGAGAGTTTCATTTTGGAGGGAAAAGAAAGGAAAAAGAGGGTTTTGATAATCCCTTCCCTTGTTTGTAAGTTTTAAAAATAGGAGGGGAGGAAATCAAGGAGTTTTACAAATCCTCCTTTTTCTAAAAAATAAAGTTCCCCTAATATGGGGGGTTTTAAGAGAGAAAATAGCTTAATTACTTCTTTACCCTCGTTGACCACCACCACCGCCCCCGCACCACCACCATCGCCACCACCGCCGCCACCACCACCTCCACCGCACCACCAGCACCACCATCGCCACCACCGCTATCACCGCCACCACCGCCGCCACATAAATAATTTTTTGAATATAAAATTACATAAATAATTTTTTTGAAAATTTAAATTTAAATTTATTTGTAAAGTATAATAATTATATTAATTATTAAATAAAAGGATAAAATGGTAAAAGTAACTTACTAATCCTCCATCTTCCTCCCTTACTATTTTTTTAACTCCCAAACAAGGGGAGGAAATATCCTCCATTTTTCCCTTCCATCCGTTCCCCTCTATTCTCCTTGCATCTCCTCCCTTCCCTCCCTTCCAAACTCCCAAACAAAGTGGGGTCAATTCTCTTAAAAACTTGGTGAGCAAGTAGCTTAGCTTTATGCTGTTTAATTATTCATTTCAGAATATTTGGATATTATATATACATATATACATACATATACATATGTGTGTGTATACAAAGGATCTTTCCACTTTATTTATACCCCACTATATTTTCATTTTTCAGCCGCTTCGTAAATATTTGCTAGCTTTTCATCGTATTTATCTTCTTCTATCCCCTTCCTTGCTTCTGTCAAACTTTGGGGCCCGGTAACAATGTCATTGTTTCCCACAATATTCTGCTGCTCCCCTTAATTAACTCCATCATTTATGTTTGAGATATATTCATGTTAAAAATTATTTCATGCACTGATTTTTGGCCTACCAAAATCCTTACTTAATTTAAGATTTTACTTATATATGTGCACATTGTGTCTGATTTGCATGTTCTGTTTTGTGAAATTTCTTATAAGTTGATGTCTGATTTATCGTGTACATATATGTTGCTATCTTATACTCCCTCCAATTCTAATTATAGGACAACATTTGAGAGTTGATTTTGGTTCTAATTATATAACAAAGTTCTAATTTTTGTCAATTTTTTTCCTAAAATTCCCTATTGATACTTTCTCAATAATAATTTAATAATGTACTTATATATTCTGTAAAGTAAATACTTACACCTTAATAATATCACATGCACCTCAATTCTACTGTTTTTTTAATAAAATAATTTTGAGTAATTTTTGTCATAATATGTTTATATTCTATCAAGTGAGAGATTCTACTTTCTTTTTTAATTTTTATATGTCCATAAATAATTTAATTGTTATGGAGTAATATATATGGCCGAGAGAAGTTAAGAGGAAGTGGGAAGCCAGCGAAAATAGATAGAAAACTTAATTAGCGAGAAAGAGTCGTCAGAGGCAGAATATCATATACATGTGAATATGTGATGTTTTGTTGAATGAGGACGTGCGTCGAAACCAGTTAGTTGGTTTGCCTTGTGGAATTTTGAATAAGGTATTTTAGGGAAATAAGTATAATTAACTAATTTAATTTGGGTTAAGCAGTAATTTGGCCAACGAACTATTATCTCAGGAGTGCCCAGCACAGATAACTTTTAAGTTGACCAAAAATACCAAAAAACTTTTAATAATGTGCTATCAACACAAAAATAGAGTAAAACTTTTTTGGGTTGTGCAGTCCTGAAGTAAAACTTTTTTGTGCTGGGCCCTCCTAGAGTAAATTTTTTTTTGTGCTGGCTGCATATTTTAAAAAGTTTTTTGGTATTTTTGGTCCACTTAAAAAAATTTTTGTATTGGAGGCTCCTAAAGTAAAAATTCGTTGGCCAAATTGCTCTTTAACCCATTTAATTTCTATCCTTAATCTCTCCAAAATTTAATAAAATTATGATAAACTAGTATAAGTCCTATCTGTAATCATAATACTAGTATTAAGTTCTATCTGTAATTCTCATGTTTCATATGATATAATAATTTTATAAAAAATTGTGTCTATTTGACTAGTGTAAATTAAACCTTCTTATATTCGCCTATAATATAATAGGATGGCCCTTATAATTACAAAATTATCGTAGGTCCAATTATTGTAACTTTTCTTCTATAGGTTTTGAACGTTTTTTTAACCATGATTAGTGTGTATCTATGATAACTACTATCTCTACTCTTTATAATTACTAGTATCACAAATATCTATTTGCAACTTTACAGGTAAAGAAATTTATTTAAATTAGTTGAAATTTTTAAAAGGGAAAATTAGAATGAAGGATCTGGAGGAAAAAATATCTAATGAGAAGGACCATAAAAATTATAATTACTTATAATGACCAAATATCATAATATAAATTTAAAATTACTAAATTGTCCCTAATCAAACCTTCTACTTTATCTCTTGCATTCATAATTAAGTATCAATGTTGATATTCGTTAAGCTCTTTTTATAAAAATAAAAACTAAACTCATTTCATTTTTTTCTAGGATATAATATATTTTTAAAAAAATTTTATTAACATTAAATGAATTTTTTTGCCCACATAAAAATAAAATTCATTTAATGTTAATAAAATCTTTAAAAAATCTATTATATCTTGAAAAAAATGAAATGAGTTTAGTTTTTATTTTTATAAAAAAAGCTTAATAGATATCAACATTGATACTTAATTATGAATGTAAGAGATAAAGTAGGAGGTTTGATTAGGAACAATTTAGTAATTTTAAATTTATATTATAATATTTGGTCCTTATAAGTAATTACAATTTTTATGATCCTTCTCATTAAATATCTTTTCATTTAGGTCCTTCATTTTAATTTTCCCTTTTTAAAACTACTCTCAATGATATTCATTGGTTAGAGAATATTGCTGAATGAGAAAATTACAACATGTCCTAAATAAGAAAATTAATTATTTTTGCAAATAGTTACTGGGACTTGTGAGTAATAATTGTTTTTGTGAGGACTTGTATATTAATTAGTCTCCCTTGTTTCATTAATTAATAGGTTGTTTACTTAAGTTAAGGAATATTAAAACAAAGGACAGTTAGGAAAAAATGATTCAAAGAAAATTAAAATTTGAATTTAAACTTCATGCTCTGTTCAAGCATGAAGTTTAAATTGTTGTACTTTGTCACCATCGAGCATAGGGTTTCAATTTGAAGAATTCCAAAACTTGTTGACCAAGTTTTGTTCTTTTCCTTTTCATCATTTGAGGTGCCATTCTGAATATTCAGGGACATGTTCCTATCTATATATAAGGAGAAATGTAAGGGTGATGAAGTCAAGTCCACTTCTTTCACTACTACAATCGCTTCCTCTTTTTCATTAAGAAGCATCTTCTTCTAACTCAACTCTTCTGCTTTCCCTTTTATTATCACTGAGGCAACCATGGCGGATCCGACGATGCAGAGACGTGTGCCTGAAGATTACAGATTCTGTCCGACCGAGCGAAAGCTCGTCGCTCACTACCTCCGCCACAAATTGATGGATCCTGATGATTCCATTTGTGAAACCATCCCTGTGATTGACGTTTGCAAGAACGAACCTTGGGAAATACGAGGTATCTATCCTAATTTTTATTTTCCTCTTAAATTTCTTTTCATACTTCATTATCTTATGCTATGGTGTTTGGTTTGACTTTCTTGCTCTTCTATCCAGAGCGATGCTATTTTTTCCATGAATGCGGTTACGGTGCTCAATTTAAAAGGACAACACCAGCTGGCTCATGGAAAGTCACTGGTCAAGACAAACTAATCAAGGTCCGTGACACCGGGAATGTCATTGGGAAGATGAAATTTCTAGTATATCGCTCCTCATACGATCCAAGGCAATGCAAACGATCATGAATATCAATGCGGAAAAAGTAAATGTTTATTTTGTTAATAATTATGTTACTCTTTAATTTCTATGGCTCAATTTTGATTCATGTCGTTGTTTGGTAATTAATGTTTATCTCTTATAAGTAACTCATTTTGTTTAACTACTGCCCTGTTTAATGTCAATTCTGATTTTATGTTCTAATTCTGGCAAATGAATCATTCACTAAATTTCTTCTAAATGATGCAGAGGACCTATGTAGTATGCAAACTAATTAAGAAAGATGCAAATTTCTCTATCCTTTCAAAGGTAAGTAGAAGAATTAGTAGTAGTTCATAGATTATGCTTGGAGGTACAAAATAGAATAAGAACTAATATTTGTTTAATATTTGTTTTAGAAACATTATTTATCAAATAAGGACACCATAGACTCGATGATTCAATACTTGTCAAGATGAAGGGCTAATTACTCTTGCAGTTGGTGGATGAGCAAATGGGTTAGGGGAAATGATGGCCACATCTGCATTAAAGGAAAAAAGTATTAGTAGTATATCTTTTTTCAATTATTATTATTTTTTTGTAAAAAAAATCTTGTCATTTAGCATGAAGAATTGGAGTCCACATTTATTTGGTACTTATAATTAGGTGCTTATACCTCTAATTAGAAGTATAAGCATATACTTTTTAAATTTTTTTATATATTGTATTTATTTATATTTAAATTATTGCCGTGTACGTTTCTATTCGTGTTATAAATACTATTTTTACATTAATGAAAATTTGCATGGCCAAAAAAGATTGTTTCATTTCCTTCATGATTAACGGATTCCTTAGTTAAAGGACTCTGTTGTAAACGGAATATTAAATAAATGAAAATAGAAAATAATGTTAAACTCTAATGACAAATTAAGAACAACTTAATAATATTACATACTCAAATGTGTATCCAAAATGACATGTTTTTCTTTATATGCATGGAGATGAATTTTGAGGGGGAAATCTTTCTCATATACTTTTTATTGAAAATCTTTGATGTTAAATAGTTTGATAAATAACAAAATTTAGATCCTAGAGGTTTGCGGCAAATATTTTCTACAAAAGCTTGATAAGCAACATTTTTGTTGCTTAACAATCAATTTTATTTATGCGTATGCCATATACCTGATGACAATACAAAACTTTATCATACATTTCTCACCATAAATAAAGATGAAAGTACCTGTGCTATACATATTTAATTATAGATCAAAATTTAAAAAGCCCTGTTGGTAAAAAAAGAAAAGGTTAAAAAGTCCTATTTCAACCAAAATATAAGGTAAACATGAGGTGTATATTTTATTTTCAAATTTAACCCTTCATTGTTACACCAAATTGCTTACATGCTTTTAATTAGGGGTAAAATTTCTAAAAATGCATTCAATGTTCATATAACCACGAACTGAATCTTACAAAAAGGACAAAACCAATTAAAAATTGGGATCTTATAAAAGAAGACCGGAGGGAATAAGAAACTACATCCTTACCTGATAGATCTTTCAATACTTTTTAAACAAACTCTCTTGTGAAGTTGGCAGATGATTGATAATTCGCAGATGTAACAATGAAACTTCATTTTTTTTTTTTTGGTCAACCACAATGAAACTTCATTGCACATAACAAAAATGCTTGATAGACATTTAATCTGACAACAGCTGCTGAATTGATATTCAAATCAAAGAATATGGGATGACATTTTGGTCTCAAAAAGGCACAAAGCTTTTCCTTGAGGCTAAGGCCTGGTTTCCCTTGCCAGCAGACAGTAAGTGTTGAGCGCAAATGGCCATTTAAGTACCTGTATGAATACAGAACCACTTAATTCAAACCAATGAAGAACACAGTATTCTTGTAGAGATATCTTTTCAACTAAGTAAAACTGTGTAAACATGAAAACGATCGTGTCACCCATATTACATCAATACTCAGAAAAAGACAGAAGCTTTGCCAGATCTCGGGAGAGATCAAAGAACAAAAATTGAACGACAAAAGAATAATGTAACTAGAAGGAAGGAAGGGAGGAAAAGATATCCTACTTAGCATAGAAACGGAAGATCAACTCTGTAACATAAACTAACAAGGGGAAAAATGAAGATACAGACTCCTGAAATCTTTAATGACAGATTCAAAATTATTGGCATTTCATTAAGAGTATGAACAATGAATCCTGAAAAATATAATTATTTTTTAAAAATAAAAAAATAAAAAATCATGATGACAAATGTAGATGTTATATGCTGATAACATAATCAAAATAAAAGCTCAGATGAAAATTAACTTTGTATAGTCTGCCTGAACTTCCAAGGTACTACGATTAATAAGAAGACCACTCCAGCAAAGAAATGAAGTGCCATCTTCTCCGACATGAACCCTCCTCCCTGAGGATCCTGACATCTGTCCAACATCAAAGTTGACTCCAAACTTTTTTTCATTCATGTAGCAGTTGTAATCACAAAATCCTCTTTGAAGCCTGGAAAAAAGCCAGCTGCTTGATTTTTTGAAGTTGAAATAAAAAGGATATCATCAATAAGTCGGATTACAATATAACATGGGGAAGAGACTTCGCCGCCATTGCTCATTTTCAAAGCACATTCTTCATTGCAACTTCCAAGTTCAATAGATTTTTCAAGAAATGGAAAGATCACATGCCTCTCCAAATGTCCATAGTATAAGGAGCAAAGCAAAGATGACAAAATACCTCCTTGGGGAATACCAACACCTTGCAAGTAAAATTTTCCTTCCAACTGCAAAATATTGTTCTTCACATGCTGCTTAAGATATGATAGGAGCACTTTATTTTCCACATGCTTGACAATCCCCTGTACTATTAGAAAATTTTATATTGAGCACGGTTTCCTTTTTCCATTTGACCAAAACTTTCAATAGTTCTAATTGGGATACCTAATCGCCACCATCACCACTTTAAAACCAAAGCAATATGAATAAGAAATTAAGCAAATATACTGTTTTGGGTAGTCACAGTTCAGCATTTCTAAAGTAAACTGATAGGTCCCAACCCACAGCAGCCACCAAAACACACAAGGAGACATAGGGGAGAACAAAATGGCAGAAAATGAAAGACTATTGGTCCAGAAGAAAGCAAATAAGTATATATACAAAAACATAGGAAAGTGAAGGAGCCAACCTCTTGAAAGTTGGCAAAGCTGTTAGGTTTATGAAGTTCTAGTTCAGCTTGATCGTGCTGGAAGTGTGTGCTAGCTTAGTAAGTATCTAAGTCCATCAATTAATACAGTTTGTTAAGTGTTTTGAATCATAATCTGTGTTTTCTTTAGCAGTGTCAAATATAGTGTGTGGTGGAATATTCTGTAGCTGCAGTGTAATCATTCTGAGTATGGTTGCAGTATTTTGGGGTTTTCTGGGTGTAATTGGGGTGCTGAGTTGGATCTTCTAAGTTGATATATCGTGTAAAAGCATCCAGTGTATAGTCAGAACTCAAGCTCCCCACTAGTTCAAAATTCAAAGACCAAGTTTCCAACTTGATTTAAGTTTGTTTGTTGAGTTTCCCGGTTGGAGAACTTCAGTGGCTCCTATGACACGCCCATTGGAATTAAGCCATGAGTTTGACATCTCCATTTTCTAAAGGATATGATATAGCTACGAGACCAAGCAGCTCTCAAATTCAGTTCCTTTTCATAATTGTAAATCAGCACAACAATCAAATTCAGCCAGCACGCTTTGAATAGAACCTTCTCAAACTAGCCAATTTAGTGATGTGAAGAAAAAGCTCAGGTCATCACAGCAGTTCAAGAAACAACTTGTATTGACATCAGATGGGCATATTGCTTATTATAGCTTTAATGAAATGAGCAGTAGACAAGTGGGCCAATCTCGATAAAAAAAAAGTAAATTGAAAGATCGGGTGGACGACGAACAACAAAAATAATCCCACTAGGTGGGCTCGGCCACATGGATCACACGACACTATTGTTCAAAATTAAAGCCAACAAATTTCCAGGGCAAAATATTATTAGACAGGGAACATGGGGAAAAATATTTTAAAAAAATCTCCGTACAATGCAATCAATATATGACAAAAGTCACAATCAGGACTGAAAGTACATAGAATTGAAATTTAAGTAACCATTCCAGTATGACAACTGCATATGAACAATAAAGAAACAATCACAGAATATCAGTGTGATAGAACCAGAGAATTTTCTCATACAATAGACTGAAATTTCAAAAACAATACCTTATCAACCAAGATGTTATGCCTGGACAAGAACGAAGCAGGTGAGGTGAACCTTTCGTAGCCAATGCTCATATTTTCATCAAGCACGCTGAAGAACTTGCGAACCCACAAGGATTTCTTTGTGCTAACAACTTGATCATACTGTTTAAGAACATATTCACGTTTTGGTAAAATGTCATTCATAACACTCAGCAGCTTGTCCTGATCAACAGAATCAAATGCTTTTAATACATCAGAAGTGACAATATAAAAGTCAGGCAAGGGCTTTGATCCCTCCTTCAGGCCAATAAAGAATTGGCATAGTTTTTTATATACATCATTGTAATCAAAAACTGATGAACCTAGCTTCTCAGGTTCCCTGAACTGTATATCCTTCAGAACAATATGGGCATCACGAAGAACATAATTCACAGATGGATAATAATCATATTTCTTCTTACAAGCATTTTCTTTTCTCAACTTTCTAAAAGATACTTTCCTGGAAGATGTGCAGGCTGGAATTCTAGAAGAACCACTAAGATTAGCCACCATCCTTACTCCATTCTCTTTTGGTCTAAGTCTGAGCTTCGAAAATCCAAATACTCTGCCTCTGAGAATATTCCTAACAGCCACTTCATCCAGGCAACTGTATCTCTGATTGTTCAAGCAAGCAATTGTGTTACTTGTCAACTTCTCCCAAATTGGTTTCCGATAATAGAATACATCTTGTTTCCCATGCTCACTTTCAGTAACATAAAAGTTTGCTTGAACCAAAGGCACAACCAGAGAAGAGAAATACCAAAAGATCCACCTTTCTAGAAGCTTGCGTTTGATAACATGCAGAGTATTATTCCAATTTCTAAAGTCTTCATGCAGATCAATATTATGCCCCTCTGCATGTATTGGAATCGAGCATTCCGACTATTTGAGAAATATTTGGTTGTTAGGAATGGAAAGGTTAATGTCTTCAATCCATGTGTACATAGCTTCAACGGGAACTTTTCAAACCTTCTCAGGCGTATAAACCTGGAAATGTTTCTAGTCATTATCCTCCAATGAGAAGGATCGCCAAACAATTCTGGGGGTAGAATGCTTCTAGAGACAGCCCAGATGTAAGACACAACCTGACTTATTGAGCAATAAGATTTAACAGCTTCATGCTGTGAATCAATTGCTTCTAGAGAATCCATGCACTGGTTTCTATCAAAACCATGCAATTTCTTTTGCCCTCCGGTCTTTGAAACTTTGCTCTGTAAGGAGCAAAAAGAATAATTCAGAAACGTATTATACATTTCTTAACTTTATGAAAGATTTTTTTACTGGGTTGAGTAGAGTTCCCTTGAAAAGAAATTATTCAATTGATTTGTAAATGTTTGGAGCCTACTTTAAAAAAATGTAATGTCTATTTGTTTACAAGTACAGTCCATTGCTTGAAACGTCTAGTAAAATAGACAAATTCAATTGAAACTATTAAGAGATGATTAAGAATTTAGGAACATCAAGAAGATTAAGGAAACACTAACTTGTAGTGAACCTAGATGGTATTGCTCATGTTAGTGTACATCACATTTATGAGCTATTCAATTACAATGAACTGTGTAAAAAATCCAGCAACTTAAAATATTCTCTCTCTTTTTCGCCCCTTCATTGCATTAATTTATTGTTGGCTCATACACCCAGTAGTTAGTTTTTCCTCTATATGACTTGATGCATAGCCACTGTATTAATGTACATATATATATGAATTGATGCACAGCCACTGAATTATTGTGTGTGTGTGTGTGTGTGTGTGTGTGTTTTCTCTGATTCTATATTTCACAGGTTTTCCATTCTTTCACAAGATTCAGATATTTTAAGGTACCATTTTCATGTATAGAATAGATGATATTGTGTTCTGATGCAGTGGTTGTGGCAATAAAGGTCAAACCATTAGTTTGCAGTCAAAGAAAATTGTAGCCAAAGCTCCCAAAAAGTGGAGATCTTCAGAGTTGCATATTGCTGACTTCAGCAGTAGCAAGAGTTGTGTTGTTGGCTACAATGGGAATCGACCCAAATAGAAAAATTGAAGGTTGTCAAACTCGCAAAATTAACTAACTCATATGAGGGATGTAAATTTGGAACGTAGACTCATAGAATAAACTTCGCAAGAGTATAGGTTGATTAAAAAATGGCTATTAAATAATGATTATATAATTAAAATATAAGATATGACAACAAATTTATTTAAGCACTATCATTAAATTTTATAATACTATATTTTGTTTAGTCTCCTCTTCCCCTTCGGTTTTCACCAACTTTGTCTAGCCTCTTTCCCAACTGAAAATTGACTGGAAAAAAAAAAAAATATTTATATATATATAGCTTTAGAAACCTTGTTACACTGTTTATCTCAGTTGAAATTAATATCCTGTTTGCAGTTATTGTCATCTTATAACCATAATTAAAATTAACTGCAGATGAATTCCAATTAAAGTTGGTTGGATTTCTTAATCCATAACTTAACAACTTTTGATTTGCAAATAAATCAACTTTTTTAGAAGTAATATAGTTCCAAACAAGTTTTATAAATAAATTTATTTATAAGCCAATCCGGTTCATTTTTAGCTGTTCAAAACATACCATCAAAGATTTGGGCAAAAACAATCAAGGGCCAAAAAAAAAAAAAAACTTTTAATCTGCCACGTATTTGAAAATCTGAAATTTTGTCCAGCTATCAACCTGAGCAACGAATTCATGTGAAACAAGAGAAGTCTTGCTAAGCACAACCTCAACAACCAAATGGAAATATATCAAAACAACCAACATATTCTTAACTCAACAATCTTAAGGAAATTATGAACCTGAAGTGGGGAGCTAGATCTTCCAACTGGATCTTCATCACATGATAGAACAGCACAATGCTTCTCCAACAGTTTTTCATATTGGCAACAGTGGCTCCTTCGTATGAGATGCTTAAACCACCTAACAAGGGAGTGATAGCTGCACAGATAAGAAATATGGGCCATTACAATGATATTGTTCTGACCGGAGCTCAACGCATTGTAATTGTGACAATCTTTGCTCTTTAGCCCTTCATTTGTTCCAGAATTCATCTATGTATCACTATAGTAGGCAACAAGGAAGGACAACAGGGTGAGGAGGAAGCCCTCTATAACCTCATCTGCAAGTGCTAGAATTTCTAGCTTAGCCAACCTTTTGCCATAACATCAAAATCAAAGATCCATTAAACATAGGAACACTATTAAAAAAACCTGAACTAGACTCCAAAACCCATAGAGTGAGATTATAAGATCAGTCCTCCATCATAAAATCCATACAGACCCTAGACTGACTGCATAGGATGCAATAACCTTAATTGCAATGTAACCACAAAAGAACAGAGTATGAATTATAACAATTACCTTAGCAACAAAATATTAAAAATGCACGATAATCAAAAGAGCCATGCTGAACTTACAGGCATACAGAGCCACTGAGACAAGACCCATTTTTGTGGAAGCAATGCGTTGATAGAGCTTTGACATCCACCTCCGAAATTCCATAAATATCTCTAATGAGATACTCTGAACCAACCAAATTGGGACTTAAAGAATTAATATGTCTGAAAGATCATATGTTAAGGTGTTATTAACCTTTTGAGTTAAGGTATTTTGATCGTAATATCTTGCTATCACTCTCAGACCTTTTGAGCAAGCCCTTTCACAAGCATTTGGCAGTTAACTAAAGGAGAAAACATAGGTGTAAGTTATATGCAAGTTATAGGTCTTTGCTGTCAGCTTATCAATAAAAAGTGAAGATTTTTTACAGCTTGAAGTCATGCTTTGCTATCATCTTATCAGTAAACAAGCTGACTTTTTACATCTTGATACTGATTGGTAGGGCCATTTATTTATATATATACATATATCCTCTATGTGCAGTGTTATAACTTATTAACAGAAGACCCTTGTGGCAAATGGTTGAGAAAGTGAAACTTCAAGTCTTGTTCCAAAGAGACGCAAAACAGGAAAAAGAAAAAAAGAAAAAAAGAAACCTAAAACTAAAACACTCATTCAAATTAGACAGTTAGTAACAGATTTAGAAGTTATTGGTGGATGCGCCTCTTAGGAAGAACTGATGAGGAAGGCTCTGAATTATAGAAGATTGATCGTCTGTTTATCTCAGTCCTCTTGGGAAAAGTTGGAACTGATGGCAAGATCATACAACAAGGACATTGCCATAGCATCTGCAATTAAACAACATATGCATGTAGGAAGAGATATAAAGGAAATCAAGCCGCCCACATTTGCACGGAAAAAGCATGCAACTGATTACTAAAAAGAATAATAAATTACCATTTACATCTCAAGAAGATCACAATAAATTCCAAAAACCCCTATAGTCAGTCAGAAGCAACAGGAAGAAGGCATGCAAGAAATCAAACGATCAAAGGAAAAATTCAAAATTCAATTAACAATATCGGAATACTAAGTTATGTTACACCCCGTGTTCCACATTACGAATGAATTTATAACTACATCAAACTTTTTAGAGATATTCCAAAATTTCAGTTCAAATAAAGTGAAAATGAATAAGATAGTACTTACTCAAAAAACAACTAAAATCCCGCTAGAGGTATAAATTGGTCTGCCATGTTTCGAGTCTCGTTAGTTTGAAAAGTTATACTGTCGTCAGCAATGAAAATGATATGCATATGAACTAAAATTAAGCTAATGGCTTACAAACTTCTTTCACTATTTTCAATCAGTACAGCATGTTACAGCACCAATCTTTATAATCACTAAAACATACTATCAATTATACATGTGTTAAGTAAGAAATCCAGGTTTCAATACATGAAAAGCTTGAACACTAATCAGATGACTTGTGAACAAAGTTTATAAATGGCCATCAACAATGTTTCAAGGAAATAAAAGATCACCTTTTGTTTATGGCCTAAGCTGGTTTCATTGCAATGAAAACCTCCAGGTAAGCAGTCTTCTTTAGAAGGACCCATATTGCCCTGTTTATGTACACCATTTTCATCCAAGTTTGATAGCCTCCGCCTCCGAAGGCGGTGCCAACTAAATGGCCTTGAATGCTTTCCAAGCTTACCTGAAACATAATTTGAGCTTTTTTCCCCTTCTGACTCTGCTTTATGTTTACAAGACTCAGTTCCAACTGTTGACTTTGGAATGTTAGCAAGACTTGTCAGCGGATGCCTTGTCCCATGATTCCTGACCAGTGGCATTGAAGACTTGGTACCAATGATGTCAAGACCACTTACATGGATTGCAGGATCATTTTTATTAACAGAAATACAGCACTTCCTCTTTCCTGTTGTTGAGTCAATATCGCCAGTTCTTTTTCTTTTCTTTTGCATTTCTGGAAGAAAATTGCAACCTAAAAATCATCAGGGCAACATCCTACCCATTTCAAGAATCCAAAAGGGATATCTTTCCTTCCAATATGTCATGATGCTAACAATTACAAGACTTTAATACCACATCAACAATCAGTACACACCAAAAAGCTTAAGCTATTATATGAGTGCCAATAGAGAGGCCAAAAAAGGCCAGACTAATCTGGCCTGACCTTTTGCAGTTTAGCCAGCCACTTTAACGGGCAGGCGAGGTCCCTTTCGTTAAAGGACTGGTGAAATGATTTTAAAAAAAAAAAATCAAAAAAAAAATATATATATATAAGTGTTTTATAAGTACTGTAGGCAATCCTAATCCAGGGTTAAGCAGGCTCACCAAAAAATAAAAATAATCAATAACATGAAATTATTTACATAAAAGTACTTTTAATTATTTATTAACTATGTCTATTCACGTCAACAAACTAAGAACTTTCTTCTTTTTAAATTTTATTGCTTTTCAATACAAGCTTTTAACAACTTCAGATCAGAAGGCTAGCTCAGCGCAGCCTTTAGCCCACCACTCAGGACAAGGACAGAGCAGATCCATCTTATCAAGAGTGTTCCACCACAAGTATTACAAGCTGGATAGTTTGCAACCCAATTTGAAAGCTCTAAACGCCCATTAATATTTCCAATATCCACAGGATTGATCTCGCTATATACTCATACATGTTTACCAAGATCATGGTATGACATACTAGAACAACTTATTACCGCCTTCAGGAAGTGAGTTCATCCTGGAGTCAAATTTCGATGAACACTTGGACATCTTAAAGCATAGGCCAGTAACAGAAGGACCCGCCACCTGATGGTATTTCATGTGGGAAACTGGCAAGAATATCGATGTATTCCTTAATAGGTAAATCATTAAATCATCCCCAACCTGCATATATACAATTTACCTTATTGAGAATAAGAAAGCAGGTCCTTACAAATATAGAAGCTTTATATACCCATAATTGTTGTTCATATGACATACCCTACTTAACAGAACATCCCAAGGTGAACAAGATAGAAGCTCCGATGTGGGCCTGAAACATCTTCTCTGCATATGAACCCATAGATGTTGTGCTGAGTACAAGGGGCGAGAGAGGTGAAGATATATGAAACCACCATTTAAAAATATGGGAGTGATAAAATCACAACAGGCTTCATAGAAAGTCAAAACACCAACATCCTTTCTTCATTCTTAGAACGCAGAAAACAGAAAACCCGCTTATCTAATGACTCAAACAAAAAAGAAGAGTTCAGGATCAACCGTACAACAAGTAATCAAACCATTTCGACCTAAGGAACGCTGCTTTAGGAAAGGCACGTGGAATAAGTATGCCAACACGTTACGACGCATGTTGTAAACGAACAACAAGGCTCGTCACTAAGTAAATGACACAGGAAGAGTACCCAAAAAAAGTATAGAAAAACAGCACCAACGCCCCCAAACAGCAGAGAGACGGGAAAAAGCTGCTTGCCTTAACATACTCAGAGCACAGCACATTGCTAAGTTCTGAAACCGGTTCCTTTCCGCAAGCCATCATTTCTATGGTCCTTCTCACAATCTGAAAGCAATAATTACTAATTCGTAAGCCTGATCAACCCAACCGAACCTCCTACGCCAACTGACAGAAAGACAATGTCCAGGAGAAACTGAGAGTGCAAACCCTTTTTGAAACCAAGAATGGTACACATTTCATCTGTTCAATGATCGATTTCCCAAACATGAATTCTTTTAATAAACCCCACATTACAAGCTACTATGTGCACAGAGAAGGAATTTACTAGACCTCATTTTGAGACCAGCGAGATTGAGGGATGAACAACGATAATGAAGGTGCATTTTCAGAGACAACAACGAAGCAGTGAGTAAGGAGTTTGCGGTAGTCAGAGGAATCGCCGGGTCTGAGAAGAAACGACAAGGGGTCAGCGGAGCAGCCAAGGCAATGCAGCCCATTGCAGAGGCAGTTCTCCGGCGAAGAACGCGGACGAGGAAGTAATGACACTATCGTCTCAGAAAGAGGGCACGCTCTGTCACGAAATAGACGCCATAAAAGCTCTGGAACCCTGTGTTTCTTCTTGGGCATTTTCCCAGTAAAGTGAGGGTCCTGTGGAATGAGGACAAACTCAGGGAAGCAAGCCTGACTCGGTTTTCAAGGGGATGAAAATGAATGAATGTCCGGTTTTGGTTTTTGGTCAACAATGAAAGTCCGGTTTGGGGTCAAACAATATTTAATATGGCGCGAATTTCATTATTTTTGACTCAATTCTCCCGCCCCAAGGCCCGAAACGCGGTCGCAATAAAGTATAATGTGTCTATTAGGGTATGTTTGGTATGAGGGAAGGGGAGGGAAAATTTTTTTGTAAGGACATTTACCATTTTGCCATTAATGAAAAGAATATTCTTTTTTATTGTGAATATATTTTAGGAATATTGGAAATTATCTAGGGACAATTTTATAAAGATGAGAAAAGTTTTTCTCTCCACTTTCCCTGCCTTCCCCTCTCCTTCCATTCCCTCAAACCAAACATACCCTAAAGATTACCGATGGATCTTGTTTTTTCTATGTGATTTATAATATTACGTATAAGGATTTTGTCTCAACTTATATGAGTATATTTTTTTAAAGCCATAGTAAGTAGTCTGAGAGGGTGTTAAGGCCTTGTAAGGGATAATAGCATTTAAGAGTGTGTTTGGATCCGCGCAAATACGGATGACCTTTTGTGTCTATTTAGATTAGTGGTGAAAGTTGTTTTTTCTATGTAATTTATGGTGTACGAAGTAAATATATAAAAGGAGTTTTGTCTTAACTTAAATGAACGTATTTTTAAACATCAAACTCAAAAGGTTATCCTAACTTTTAAAAGCTTAAGTTAGGGAGCATATTATTATTTATGTTTAAATTTATTTTTAATAAAAAATTAGTTTGACAATTTGAAACTTATTTGAATTATTAATGAAAAAATGAGTTTAGATGTAAAATAATTGAAAATGGCATAAACTTTATTAAACACGTTGTGTGCATAATGTGATAATTCTAAGATAAATATTAAAATTAAATATTACAAAAATAAAAATAGATAAAGTATTATTAGGAAAAATCTAAAAATACTTAAATTTTAGTGAAAACTAGGAATTTGATCCCTATTAAAAATTTAATTAGTCAGAATGACCTAAATCAAAATATTGGTATTCCATGTGTACAAATTTACATAGTACTAATACTCGTTGTTTATAAAAATTTATCTTACTAATTAAATTTTTAATCCAACTTTCTCTAAATTTAATTAGGAGTATTTAATGAAATAAGGTGAAACTCATTTTATTTTTGTTCCCTCTTAAGCATGGTTTGTGAAACCGGACCGGCCGGTTCAAACCGAAAACCGGTGAACCGGCCTCAAAACCGGTCCGGTTCAGTAGAAAACCGGTCTGAACCAGTGAACCCAGGTTGAACCGGTAAAACCGGTGTAAACCGGCCGAGCTAAGCAGGTCTGTGAGGCGCTACTATTTTTTTTGTTTTTCTCCATTCAATTACGAAACACGTCATTTGATTTGATTTTTTTTTTAAACTTCGTAATCTATAGTAGGAGCAAATCAAGGATCTAATATTCGACCAATATCTTTTAATTGATTTGATATTGGCGTGATTTTCGAACCATCCATAGCCATACTGTCAAACTCACGTCTCTCTGCTCGACGCCATTTCCTCTTCGCCGTCGAAAGACCGAAATCCTCTCCTATCATCTGACTTCGCAACCACTCACCTCTCCCTTCGCCGTTGCAAGGTTGCAGAGCTTCTCCTCACTTCGTCGTCGCTGGTAAGTAGACTGCTTTCACGTTACATAGGTTTTTCTGTTTTGGTTCCTTTTTAGGTTTTTTTTTTTTTTGAAATTTTGCCTCACACTGCCGTTAATATCTTCAGGTTAAGGAGTCTCGATTTTGCAAAGCTTCGTTCTTCATTCTTCTTTCGGTTACTGAGCTTCGTGTTTATTATAATTTATTTTTGAATATTTTAGATTTTTAGTTCCTTTTTAGTTCTCCTAAGTATCTTGGTGGCACTTTGTTTTTACTCTTGGATGTCATATTGGTTTGATTTCGGTTTTTTTTTTCCGAAGCTTCGTGGTTAGCTGTTTTCGGGTTCATATAAGTTGGTTTGATTTGGTTTGCTTGTCGTGCTCGTTCGATCGGCTTGGTTTGATTCCTGAAGGCTTCGTTTCTGTCATGCTCGTTCAATGCACTTGTTAATGATGCTTTTATACAATGATGATGATTAATCAAAAGGGGAGAATATTTTGTCATCATATACTTCGTTTTTGATATTTTGCTATCATGAATATATTGTCTCAAATGTAGGTTGTAAAGAAAATCATTAAGAATATCTGAATATTTGACAAGTAGTTGAGTATATGATTATTTTGCCTACTAATCCAAATTATTAAAATGATAGATAATATGTCAAATTTTGGTTTGGTTGGTGTGATGAGAAATTAATTATTTTCTAATTTTTTATTCCTCACTCGGTCTAGGACCGGGTTGACTCGGTCGACCCACTAACCCTTAACCCAAGACCCGACCGGTTCGATGGATCGGCCCGATTTTAAGAACCTCGCTCTTAAGTGTTCCTCTCTCTCCCCCCATGGTGGCAGTTAACTTTTCTTCTCCCCAAGTAGCCTCAAAGATAGGAGCCAAATGCGCATTTTCAAAAGGGTTAAGGTGTAAAAATGTACATATGCTTTATTTTGATGAGCGTCTAATACGAAGTATTTTTCTTTTTTTTATGCAAAAATGAACGTGTGATACAAATTATGTGAAAAAAAATACTATTTGACTGTTAAGTTTGACTTTTTTTATTGACGGGACGTTGACGTAGCTTTCAAATGTGTAAAAATACATACCACTCTGGTCCTATTTATAAGTCTCTTTTGACCAAAAAAATTTGATCATATTTGTAAGTCTTCTTTGACCAAATAAATAAGATTGTGACAATTTTGTCCATATTAATTGTACCAATGAAAATAAATAGAGAAGAAAGAGTTGAAGGTACCCAATCATATATGAGGGTAAAGTTGAAAATTCATCTCATAATCATTGAGCTAACTACCTCTCCTCGATATGTGTGATTTGGTTAAAAAAGGAATTATAAATAGGACCGAGTGGTATGTGGTTTGGTAAAAAAAAAAAAAAAGCGCCTAACACCAAGTTCTTTTTTTAATTTAATAATTTTATTTCAATTAAAGGAAAATTATTATTTCTCTAGGTATAATTCTTGGAAAGCCAAATTTTTTATCTCCATAATTTATTTATTTTTTAAAAAAATCATTATTAAATTGTATAATTAATACTTAACAAATGAGTATTTATTCATTTAAGATTTGATATTATAAATACTATATTTAATTAAAAATAATTTCAATCTTTTGATCTAACAAATTGAACCAGAATTAATTTTTATTGCATTAAGAAATATGCAATATAAACATTTGCACCTCTTAATGAGTTATTTCTATTTATATGATGAATGAAAGTAAATCAATGAACGTTATAGACTTATAGTTATAAAGTTAACTTTTTCAAAGTAAATGATGATGATTGAAAATAAATCAATGAATGTTATAGACTTATAAGGTTAACTTTTCCAAAGTAGGCATAAACGATTGCATAAGCAAGATTAAATCCACAATCTTTTATTTGTAGAGGAGCTTATATATCACTAGGTTGCAAAGTCATTTAACAACTAAGGCAAATGATTTGTCCAGTGACAGGATCTAAGAGTTTCTCCCGTGAACCTAAACTACATCGTTTGGTTTAATGAGGGCGCGCGACACTCGTTTTTGTTTGGAATAAAAAAAAACAAAAAACCATTTGCTTGTAATTTCCAATCGATCGGAAAAGCACGCGACACTCTTTTTCTCCAATGGATTGTGCGTGACTAGTGAGTGAGTTTGGAAGCTTGAAATTTCACCGGATAGCGCGTAAATCTGGGTGTCCTTTAGCGAGAAAGAAGCTATTCCTCGAAAACTAGTCATCGTGTTCCCAATTTTTGTGCATTTCGTGAAGCGGGACCCTTTAAATATATCATATATCCAGTGTTTGATCGAACGTAATTAATAAATAATTCGCATATGTCGGTTCCAACCCATGGGAGATTCTCTAGTTTTATTTGTTAGTTCTCAATGTGTTTTGATGATTAACAACAATTGTAAACATGTGTTGAAGTTTTTGCAAGATCTGTGTAAAACCAGTTATCAGTTGTTTACTCGAGTAAAGGAATGCTTACTCGAGTATAGGACTATTAAAGGATTGCCTAATTGAATTTTACACGTACTTACTCGAGTAAAGAGATGACATACTCGAGTAAAGGTCATCCAGAAAGCAAATGCGTTTTACAAAAGGTACTTACTCGAGTAAAGAGATGACATACTCGAGTAAAGGTCATCCGGAGAGCAAATGTGTTTTTCAAATTGTGACTTACTCGAGTAAAGGTTTACATACTCGAGTAAAGGCCATCCGAGAGCAACCAATCTTTACAAGTTAAATCAATACTTGGAGTATAGATTTCTATACTCGAGTATTGGACTTACCGAGAGCAAATGAACTTTTGGACTTGAGTGCATACTCGAGTAAACATTGACTTACTCGAGTAAAGGGTCTTAAGTAAAGCTCCCAAGTTTTTCTAAACTCGTGCATACTCGAGTAAGAGTTTTCATACTCGAGTAAAGAACTCTTAAAATGATTTTCGACTTAACTCATGTTCGTGCTTACTCCAAGTATGAATTTGTTTACTCCAAAGAAAGAGGCATCTTACTTTGAGTTTTCAAGCAAATAGTTTCTTACTCGAGTAAACCACTAACTTACTCGAGTAAAGACTTTGGTTTCAAAAGTTCAAGTCTCGATGGTTTGCTTCGGAAGTTGCTTACTCGAGTATCCTTTTGGATACCGTAAAGAAAGAGTCTCTCTCACGGTGACTTACTCGAGTAACGAAGAACTTACTCGAGTAACCAACGCGAAACCAATTTTTGAATTATACGAATTTGCATATCACTCTTGTTTGTTCTAATTGCTTTCATGAATCATTCACCTATGAACCCAACTATGTTTAACAAGTTTGTTGAGTGAATTTCAGTTGGCACAGATGAAGATTATTGAAGGTCAAAGCCATAAAGCAAAAGTGTACGGTGCATTTAATGCACTTACGCAAATCAACCTTCTTTTGGATAATCCATCCGAGCACGCATTCTCAACGGTCAAGAATGCTTTCTTCATCAAGTAAACTCTTCTCCAACGGGCAAATCCTCAGAGTTCCATCTCAGGTCATATTAGCACTTGGATTAGTTGGAGTTTAGAGAGAGAAGATGACCAGACTTAATGCTAATCACCTACAACGGTTGGATTCATCATTCAACGGTCATTTAATGTTCTCTACCTATAAATAGAGTGCATTAACTTCTTCTCAAGCCGAAAACACCTGCGAGAGCGAAAATTTACTAAGTTTCATTTATTGTGTTCAGCTTTCACTTATATTGTATCAATCGATACTTGTACTTGTTGTTCATTTTATACGCTCCGTGAGAGAGTTCAATCTGTAAATCATTTATTGATTGAGATAACCACAAGTCGGGGACTTGGTGGTTGGGTGTATTGATTACAACTTGTAAGGGGAGTGAGTTCTAGAGAGAACTACTCTTGAGTACAGAGTGTGTAATCAGTTTGTGAGTATAGTGGATTGAAAATCCCAAGTGTGGCTTGGGGACTGGATGTAGGTCAAAGATAAGACCGAACCAGGATAATTTCTCTTGTGCAAGCTTTCCTTCCCTACCTCCTCTGTTTATCTCTGATTTCATTACTTCAAAAACAGCATATTCGAAAAGTTTTTAAAATACCCAATTCACCCCCCTTGGGTATATAGCTCCATTTACATTATTTTTAATGAAAATAAAAAATTAATAGAAACATACGGGAAGTACACGGGAAACAAAATTCAGAGTGAGAGAGGTTGTTGTTTCTGGCTAAACTTGATCCCAGATTTCCAATAGCCTTTCCAACGCATGTTTGTGATTTGATTTCAAATTCGGGCTTGTTTGTGATTTGGTATTTGATTTCTAAATTTAGATATAAGGTTTTAATTCACGTTGGAAGTAATTCTCTCCAGATCCACAATTTCCGATTGATTCTCACGACTAATGCTCGATCGCAATTTCCGAGAATCAATCGGAAAAGCGCACAGCACTCTGTCTGTTTTTTTTTAAATCTTTGGCCTACCCTCACTAAACCAAATGATGTAGTTTGGGTTCACAGGAGAAACTCTTAGATCCTGTCACTAGACAAATCATTTGCCCTAACAACTATTAGGTGCTCTTACATGGTATGGGCCGCAGTGAAAAAGTGAAAATCACCATTAGATTTTATGACCGCATGAAGCGCTAGACACTCCATGTTATATTACCACTCTCCACTTTTTTTTTTTTTTGGATTAATGGTAGAAGAAGTCAATTTTTATCAATATGACCTTTGCTAACATAAGATAGGGTAGAAGTTAGATTATATAATGTGTTTTATGTTTAGATAAACTTTTATGAAAAAGTCAATTTAACAAAATGTGTCTTGTTTGGATGATAAATGGAAAAGCAAGTTTAGATGTAAAATGATTGAAAATGACATATGTGTTTTGAAATAATACTCTATTTTATCCTTAATATAAGGCTTAATTGACTAACTTGGGAAGATTAAGAAAGTTAAATAAATTACTTTGAAATATTTATATTTATCTTTTTTTCTCCAAACTAATTTGGCTTAAATAAATTAATATGTAATCTATTTTAAAAAAAATAAGTATTTCAAAGAAATTATTTAACATATGCCAAAATTAAGTAATTTATTTATATTCATTAATCTCCTAAAATTAGTCAATTGGGTCTTATATTAAGTAAGGTAAGACCCACCTCAAACCTATTCTCTTTCTTCTCATGATTATATTCTCTCTCCACAATGACATATACAAACAACAAATTTTGGCTTTACGCTTCAACGTGGCTTAGGGATCAAAAGTCCGGTTGTCACATCGTCAACCGAGACACGACCAAAGAAAGCAATCCTACTTATCCCTCTCTAATCACACATTTAAGATGGCCAAATGCTATCCCAAACATAGACTATAGAACCCAAAGGTTCTCGGTGTTAGTTCTATAGCTAAAAAATCATTTGCTATATCAAAAGTCACTCAAGTAATATCCTTAACTCTAGACCTCATGACTTCAATAGAGACCACTTTTCATTCTAAAAAGTAAAATTTAGACTGTTTGTGATGGCCACAGAATACGGGTTAGGACAAGTCATCGAAGAATGAAACTATGTCCCTATGAAGTTTGTAAATGAACAATAAATCCAAAAATCTCCTTCGGAATACGATGACATCAATAAGAGGTTGGTAACTCTTCTGATGATACTAAGTGCTCTTAGCCAGAAAGAATATTTATGTATATATAATCTCTCAATGGCCAAGGAAATATGAGAAGCACTAGAAATTGCCCACAAATGAACTTTTGGCATAAAGGAGAACAAAGTCAACACACAAATGACTAAATACGATTTACTTTGTATGAAGTCTGGTGAATCTATAGCTGAGTTTGAACTCAGGTTCACTCATCTGACAAATTAATTAGTAGCCTTAAGGAAAACGTACGATCAAAATTCTCAAATGAGAAAAATTCTAAATATTCTCACAGAGGAATGGGAGGAAAAAGTTACAGTCATTGAAGAAGCTAGAGGAGAATCAATGAGGTTAGTATACCTTTATTTGTAAATAAAATTTGAGACTTGGTATCTAGGCCTAAAGACCATCCGGTCATTAGCACCAAATCGGTTTTTTAAGAACTAACGAGATGAATCCGCAATTATTATAAAAAGCAAGGCAATATTGGTGGCCAAAGGGTGTAATCAAGAAGAAGGAATTGATTATGAGGAAACCTATACTCTAGTTGCTAGATTAGAAGCCATACGAGTACTACTAGCCTTTGCATGCATCAAATGATTCAAACACTATCAAATGAATGTTAAGGGTGCCTTCCTCAACTGTTACATTATGGAAGAAGTTTATGTTGAACAAACTCTTGGTTTTAAAGATGTGTCCAAACCCAACCATGTTTTAAGACTTAAAAAGGCTCTTTATAGCTTAAATAAGTTCCCAGAGCTTGGTATGAAAGGCAGAGCAAATTCCTCATAGAATAAGTATTTGCCACAGAAAAAGTTAACACAACACTCTTCATCAAGCACAAAAAAAAGGATTTATTAATTGTGCAAATTTACATTGATGACATTATATTTGGTTACGCTAATAATTCTCTCTGCCAAGAGTTTTTTAAGATCATGCAGGGCGAATTTGAAAAGTCTATGATGGGAGAATTAAATTTCTTGCTCAGACTTCAAATTAATAAGAAGAAGAATGAGATATTCATCTCACAAACAAAAAAAGTCAGAGAACTTCTTAAAAAGGTATGGAATGGATCATTGCAATGGAGTCAACACACCAATAAGCTCAACGACGCTACTCAACGCTAATGTAAAAGGGCCATATTTCAGCATAACCAAGTATAAAGGAATAATCGGTTCTTTGCTATATCTAACGCTAGCAAGCCAAACATCCAATTTTGTGTGGGGATGTGTGCAAGATATCAATCTACACTACAGGAATCTCATGCCAAAACGGTGAAGAGGATATTCAGATATCTTACCAACATAGCAGAACTTGAATTTGGTATCCAAAAGGAGGCAATGAATATCTCATTGCTTACTCAGATTCAGATCACGGTGGATACAAAATTGATAAGAAGAGTACCAGTGGACAATGTCAGTTCCTCGCTGGCTTTGTCATAGCATGGTTCAGCAAGAAGCAGAACACCGTGTCTCTATCCTTTCAAAACCGAGTATGTAGCTGCCTCAAGTTGTTGGGCTCAAGTGTTATGGCTAAAACAACAACCTGAAGTTTTTGGGTATCCATCTGAAGAAAATTTCAATTCTCTATGACAACACAAGTATAATAAACTTAGCCAAAAATAATGTTCAACATTTAAGAACCAAGCATATTGATGTGAGGCATCACTTCATCAAAGATCATGTTCAAAAGAAAGATGTTAAAGTGATGTTCATCCCTACTCATCTCCAGTTAGCTGATATCTTCACAAAGACGTTAGCGAAAGATTAATTTTTCTATATAAGAATAGAGCTGGGAATAGTAAATCTCAATGAATTGTGAGTAATCTCCATCAAACTATTCATTTTAAGTATGTTTTGATGATTTAATTATCGATTTAAGTATCGAAGTTCCTAGTATTTTCTTTTGCATGATCCCTTATTATTATGCTGAAAAACAAAGTCAAACAGAGAAGGGATCACTTGCAAAGGTCACTCAAGTGACAGTGAAAGTTAAAGGCTTTCACTCGAGTGAAAGCACCGGCACTTGAGTGATATCGAGAAACTTGCCCGTAAAAGCTGTAACAAATCAAACATAGTTAAATGAATTACTAACCACTCGAGTTGTACACTCGAGTGAAGGCCTCAAGTACTCAAGTAATGAGCAGCTAAAGTAGACTCAAAACTTCAATTTTGGTAGGCACTCGAGTGAAGGAAGAAGACACTTGAGTGAAGCACTTGAGTTAAGTTAAAGGTAACTCGAGTATTGAGCAATTTATAAAGAAGAGTAAATACCCTTTCTAGTCCCTGACAAAAAACGTGATCCCCATTTTGGTCCCTTACAAAAAAAATCGACCCTTATTCGTCCTTTTTAAAGGACTAAAAAAGACCTTTTGAAAATTTATGAGGGATCAAAATGTCAACCAATCGACCCTTATTCGTCCTTTTTATGGACTAAAATGAACTTTTTTTTTGTAAGAGACTAAAACGGGGATCGTGTTTTTGTTAGGGACCGTAAAGGGTATTTACTCTATAAAGAATTATAACTCTAACACTACAAGCACTAGAAGTGAAGAAAAGCACAACTCGAGTATAGCCTATAAGCACTGGAAGTGCAGAAGCAACAGAGCCTAATAGAAAGTGTTGGTTACGATTAGTTTTGATGATGTCTTATATAGATGTCATTATCCAGAGCAAAAAGGTTGCATACTACATTTATCTTCTACTTTGACTAATTCTTATATTTAATGTAGATGCAAAGCTTAAATAATGAAGAATGATCAAGAATGGATATTGAAGAAAGAATAACTTGTTACATATTATGGGACTATCAATATTCAAGTCTCTATGATCAAACAGAAGTTGGAACGGGTGAATTCGAAGTTAAAATAAGCTTCAATTGCATTCCTGAAGTCATGCTCGAGCACAACTATGTCATACTCGAGCACGGTGCATTTCCAACTCCAATTCCGCTCATGCTCGAGCATAAAAATGTCATGCTCGAGCATAGAAATTCAGCATGCTCAAGCAGATTCAAATCTCTTGTTCAAGCAACAACGTTCTTCAGCTCTGTTTCAGGCGACATCTAGTAATTCAATGATATCTCCTAAACCAGATGTACGGTGAAACCAATTTTGTATGAAACTAGACTCCTAATGCGTCATTTGGATATAAAATTCAAGTCAAAAGGAGTTCAGACCAAGGAGGTATGATTTTTGCAAGTTGCCACAAAACTCACCGTCACAATCAGGACTAAGCTTCGGTGTTTTGAGTATATCTTTCAAACGAAAAATCCAAATGAGCTGAAACTGGTGCCATTAGAAACTAGACTCAAATACCTTCCCAAAAGCATCAAGAACATAAAAAGCAAAGATCAATTGAAGGAGATATGATGTTTTAAAGTTGACAGTCGGTTCAGAATGCTACAGAAAACGCTGATCAAGAACATACTCCAATCATCTGATGATAACGAACAAAGTACAATGAGTTTGGAGCTGATTCTTCTTGCATTGGAAAGAAGACTTAAAGAGCTTTCTGAGAATGGGTGGTTTGCCAAAATTGGAGCAATATCGAAGACGTTACGCTCACTGAAAATTGGCTATTGTGCTGTTAGTATTCTTGAAAGTCTCTACATTCTGGAAGTTGATTGCTTAGTCACGCATGGTCAGAAACCTCAAAGTGAAGAAATGAAAATTGGAGAGTTATACTCGAGCAACATCGGGCTCAAGGGACCATACTCGAGTAGACTAGGATGTGCTGCTCGAGCATTGTGGACACATTGGAGTCATGCTCGAGCAAGGGTTTCAGCATGCTCGAGCACCATCGATCTGAACCAAGAAACAGGAAGGCAAATAGTCATACTCGAGCAAGATTATTTAAACATGGATTAACAGCAGATTTGAATAAAGCAAGTCGTGTGTCGAAGCATTAAATGCAACTACCTAAACCGATGAAAATCTCAGAAACCAATACTCTGAACGAAGTAAAGCCACCATTGCTATTCCGACTGCGCATTAAATGCTCTCTTAACGGACAAAACAAAAGGAACGAAGAGAATGTCGTCACTGCCATACCACTGAAATTATTCAAACGACGAAAGCTTTAACAAAAAATTTTATCTGTCTAACGGATACCTTTAAGACTCTCAACGACTATCCCACAAACTTCAACAACAGTCATTATCTACAACATCTATAAATAGCGAAGCATTAAATTCTCCATCTACCAGAACGCTGAGCATTCAATTTGATCTTATTGCAAATAGTTGTTTCAATTGTTTCATTAATATCTTCAGATATTCTCTTGTACTTCAGTGTTCATTTATATCTACTCGTGAGGAGTTATTAAACACTTATTCATTTCATTCAGATATTAAATCTTAAGGTTAAGGAACCTTAAGTGAGGGTGTATCAATTACAACTTGTAAGGGGGAGTTGAGTCCGAGAGTGAGAGGACCATCCTTTATTTACAGAGTGTGTAATTGTGTCTTCGGTTATTTGATTATAACTTGTAAAGAGGAGTAAGTCCTAGTGAGAGGATTACTCGAGAGTTACAGAGTGTGTAATCAAGTTTGGAGATAGTGAAATCTCAGAGTGTTTCTGGGGACTAGACGTAGGTCAAGAGTTGGACCGAACCAGTATAATCTCTTGTGTTCATTGCTCTTCTTTCTGTCTCTGTTTTAAGTGTTCTTGAGCAATTAGTGAAAGAATTTCAAAATCACCTATTCACCCCCTAGGCGATATTCCATCTTCAGAAAGGAGTTAGCTCTCAAGCAGAACATGTACTTGAGTGGAGAAAAAGCACAATCTAGTGAGGAAATTTAGCACTTAAGCGCTGAAGAAAATGCTAAAGCATGAATACTATTAGCATCACAAAGCCAAGTATGTACTCGAGTGCAGAACAAGGACACTCGAGTAAGGAACTTAAGTGAGGGAATTTGGCACTCAAATGTTGAAGAAGCCTAACAGTCTTAAAACGGACAAGAGGAAGAAGTCGAATATCAAGCAAGGATTTCCACTCGAGTGTAGTAGCTAGCACTCGAGTGATATTCAAAGCCACTCTCAAATAAGATCGAGTATTCACAGAACACACTTGAAGTGAGGTATCTTTGTTGTTTTGATTTTTTGCAGTTTCACTAGAGTGACTTAGCTTCCCTCGAGTGTGATCGATGACACTCAAGTGGAACGCAATATTTTAACAAATTATATCAGACACGTTTCCTTTTGTCTTCCTTTCATTTGTTAAACAACACGTCCTTTTCTATCAAACCTCCCAAAACCCTTTTGACTTGCCTATTCAAATTGTAAGCTGTTAAGTCGTTACATTTCGATTCACTTAAACGGACTTGTTAACTCTCCCTTACCATTGTTTCCCCTTCATCTCCCTCACCATAAATCTTCTCTTTTGCTCAATTTTCCTTAATCACTCTTTGATACTCTGTCCAAAACTAAAACCCTAAGAGCAGTTCTAATATCACATCCACCCTTTTCCCAACTTGGTTTCTTACATTTTATATCTAAATAATATCTAGTACCTTATCCCAAAAGAGAAGTCTATGAAGGCAAAGAGATTTAGGAAGAATCACTTAAAGAAAATGAGAATTTCTTTTACGAAGGCTTTTGGGAAATTGAAGGCCAAATTAGTGAAGAAGATGGCATCATTATCCACAAAGGAAGATGAGGCCCAATCTTCCCAAGCAGGATCCCCTGTTGCCTCTGCTCTTTTAATCTTTGGGCCTACACTTCATACCTATATCAAAGAGATAATCCAGTCTGTCGTTGATACTATGCTTCAATCCAATGACTCTTTGAGGGCATCCACCGTTTCCCTGCAAGCCTTTAATGAATTGTTGATCTCCACTCTAGAGGATAAGATAAAGATTTTGGTTGATCAGATGAATAAAACTTCTAGATGTTCTTTGATCTTCATGATGAGCATACAAGAAAGATCAAGAAGATTGAGGAAGCCTTGCATATTTTGGGATTCTCTCTCTATGAGCCTTCCACTTTTGCTCCTGAGCCCTCTAGTTCCACTCTAGCTCCCGAGCCCACCATACATGTTTCTAAACCACCTCCTACCACAACCCCCAAGACCACCACACTCTTATCCCTAAGGGCTATCTCCCTTCCTCTGTTCCTCCATCCACCACCACTAGTAGTCACACTTCCTATGCTAGCTCTGTTGACCCAAAACCTATCCTAAATCCTCACTCTCACTCCACTTCATCTTCCTCCACTGCCACCATTGCACCCCCTCTTGACCCCTTTACATCCATGATCATATACACACCTCCATCTCTTCCTCCTCCACCCATAGATTTCACTTTTTCTACCTTTTTGCCTGATAACAAAGGGGGAGAAGAGTGATGTAGTGTCTGATGGGGTTTGTTATGTTTTCTCAATATGTTTTAGTGTTTAAGTGTTTCATGCTCTCTGAATTATGCACTAATCTATCTCAAGTTATGTATCTTTTCAGTTATCAATAATAATGTTATAAGTGTTACTTATATTTTTTCTTTGTGATCTTCAAAAGTATCTCAAACATTCTTTCAAAAATTCCCAAGTATTATCATTATCAAAAAGGGGAAGAATATTTGTCCTTGACCTATTGTAACACCCCAAAATCCATACTGCAAAATGTGTCAGTTGACACTTAGTTTTAGAAAAACGACAGAGTTTGAGGTGCTACCACTCAGAGTAAAACGGAAACGAAGAGCATGTGCTAACATTTGGATAATGAGTGAATGATATAAAATGCCTAGACATATGATGATGTCCCGACATAAACTGATATATAAAAATAATCCCGAAGGAATATTCATGTGATACAATGTTACAGGACTTGTATAATTACAACTCTTCAATAGTAACTATACAATCTTAAACCAAGCCTTAGGTAGACTTGGGGCAATGGACCTAACTCAGTTAATTAACCAATTTGGTCAGGCCGGTGTCTAGTGGAAGTCTCCCCGAATTCACGGCGACCCATCGACTGAACCACACAGACGAACCCTTTCTAGACACCAAAAGGTTTGAAGTAACCTTATTAGATCCATGCCAGAAGGAATGCTTTGTTAAACTTCTTCCGGTTCTTGTCTCGACCGGTGCCTCCTCACGACTCCATCCATCGGTGCCTCTCTTCGGCTTCATCCTTCGATGCCTTTTTCGGCTCCCTTTACCGGTGCCTTCTCCGATCCTGGTTCCTTTCCTGAACTTTTAGTCAAGGCTGAGATTCAATCGGATTGAATCTCAGGTAACAGTTAACCTCTATAGCAGATATAACAATATATGATAGATATTCATTACAGCATTAATCAACACACAAGCACACAGTAGATGTAAGATTAATGTATCAACAGTACACATCGCATGTACAAATATCTATGTTCACAGTACACATCGCATGTATGGTTATCTATGTCAACAGTACATATCACATGTAAAGTTGTCTATGTTAACAGTACACATCACATGTACAATCATCTATCACATATATCATACAAGATATAGGCGATTAAAGTTACTAGTACGCGAACGTACCTTTCACCGCGTATTTGCGAAAACGCCCGACTCTTTGATCTGACTCTGGGCTTCCCGGATATCCTCTTGAAGATCATTGCTACCCCTCATCCTTCTTGCTTCCCACTACTTCTCTCTACTCTCTTTCTCTCTAAAACTCATTTGAGTTTGGTGTGAAGAATGAAGAAGCCTAAGGTCTCTATTTATAGAAAACTCCAATGGCAACTTTGATAATATGCAAGGCTCCCTTGAGCAAAAAAAAAAATATGCAAGGCTCCAAGAATGGCATTGGTGGCTTCTCCCCCTTCAAGCATTCTCAAACAAGCCTTGGTGGCCTCTCCACCCTGATGCACTCTCAAGAAAGCCTTGGTGGCCTCTCCACCCTCATGCATTCTTCAAGCAAGCCTTGGTGGCCTCTCCACCTTCATGCATTTCCAACTTGGTGCTTTAATTCCCTAGTTACTCTAAGTATATTTGTAACTAGATGACTTTGGTGATTGGTTAGCATTTAAGCAAAATGCTCTTAGGGTTTAATTTGAAGCTTAATCAAGTTCCCTAATTAGTCTTGTGATTCTTGAACATCATGGCTTAATTAGAAGTATTTAATTACCCCTTTATCATTTTAGAATTTATTGTATTTGTTAAGTAATAATTAAGATGATAATTCATCCTAAGCCAAATTTGTGTTCTTGTCCTAGATCAATGCTTATATTTAATCATGATCATTAGTAATCACTTCTATGCTAATCTTAGTCCTTCATTAGCCATTGGTTCTTAATTAAGGTAATGCATCCTTAATTATGCCTTTAACATATGCCTCTAAATTAATTATAAATGTTTATGAAATTAATTCAATTAATGTAGATTGAATTATCCACTAATTGTTGGCAATTTTCTCTAATTGGTTTAATTATTTTCTCACAACTTTTGAGTTTACTTTGGTCATTTATGCGTCACGCATTAATTTAATAATCTTAGGGCAACTTAGGGTCCCTAATATAATATTGGATTTTTGCCCCTTTAATTTCCAAGGAAAATAATCAAATAAATTATTAAAATTAGAGACAACATACTTTCCTATTTTAAATAGGTATTATTTTGCCAAACTATAATATTCAAGAGAAATATGAATTTTGGGGTATTATACCATTATTTTAATTAGTGCAAATTTAATTGCCTCCTAATTGTGGTTAATTCCCTTTAATTAATTCAAGTGGTTTTATAACACTTCCTTGATTATTTTGGTTACATAAGAACCATGTTTTAACATGATAATTTTATCATATTTATGTTCTTTAATCATACTCTTAAAATTGGCCCTTCAACTTTAATTAATCTCTCTTAATTAATTTTAGTATCTCCATAGCATTTTATTGCTCTTATGATTATATAAGACTAGGCTTTAATATGGTAATTTTGTGGTATTTTATGACCCCAAAATAAAATTAGAGAATTTGGTTTTTTGATTACCTTAATTCTTAGAGAAAATTCTCTAAATTAACATAAATATGTTATTCAATTTTGAGACCACATATTCACCTATTTTTAATAGGCACTATTTATCGAATTTAATATTTATGATAAATATAAATTTTAGGGTATTACACCTATATTTTGATGATAACAAACTTAGAAAAGAAAAGAGGACTTGATTATTCAAGTTGCTCAAGTTCGTATTTCAAGATACTTGAGTAATTAAGCTTTATTTGAAGTAATACTTGAATCGGGAAGGATATTCTTCTAAAGTGATCTAAGATGATCACTCGAGTGGCATGTAATGCACTCGAGTGATCATCCTTAATTTCTAGTCATTTTACAAGTCACTCGCTAAAAGAATGAAAGTGATGCAAGATCACTCGAGTGGTTAAGTGAGCACTTGAGTAATCCTATGTCACTTGCAGCAAATCAACTTGACAATCGCAGAATCCTTAGAAGTTCTGGAAGATCACTCAAGTGGTAAGCTCATAGCACTCAAGTGGATAAGTGACCACACAAGTGTTGACGATCACTCACTGATATTTTACAAGTCACTCGCTCACTTTCTGTAAGTGTTCAGATTCCCACTCAAGTGAAAGATGAGGAATCACGAGTAAAGTACAAGTCACTTGCTAATGAAATGAGAATGTTGGGTTATCTTTTAAAACACCCACTCGAGTGAACCTCAGTGTCACTCAAGTAACACTAGTCATCTTGCAGAAGTACTTAAGTCATTAGGAGAATTTGAAACCATTTATAACTGACACTCGAAGTTAAGTTTTTCCAATACTCGAGTGAGCCTATCTTCAACAGTATTCTACCAGAGACATATTTCAAAAGCACTCAAGTAAGATCAGATATCAAGGTTATTAAAACCGAACCGGTCAGTGAACCGGTCGGGATATTGGGTTAAGGGTCGATGAGTCGATCGGGTCAAACCGGAACCAAACCGGTGAGGAAATGAAAATTTCATAATTATTAAAAAATAATTATCTTTAATAACCTTCTGAAATATTAATATTAACTCAATCTATTTTAAATTTTACTTTTTGATTTTAATTTTTTTCCCACTTTGTTTTGTTATCTCCAAGACTTTGAGCATTCCAAAGTCTCGTGATTATGCTCCTACTACTCTATAGTCATAGTCTATACCATGGAGTATGGTGGAGAAGAAAGTAAATATAGCTTTAATTCATAAAAACTGATAGCATAATATCAACAAGTACGAGTACTCATGGCTTATGAGACTAGCTGTCACTCCTTCTTGGCTTCTTCTCACTCTCTTCCTCCTTTTTCTATTTCTTTCTCTCTTCTTTCTTTAGATCGATAGCCACTTTCTCTTGCCCTATTCCTCCTTTTTCTTGTTTCCTTCTCTCTTTCTTCGACCCATCGTTACTTTCCCTCGTCTTCGGTGCTCTTCTTCGTTGTGTCCAACGCCACATACCCTTTCACAACATTGTTGATGTATGTGAAGTCAGGCGCAATCTTCATATGGTTTCCCAGCTCACGGGATCTGTTCACACCGAGTTTGTTTTCACTGGATCTAATGTTATCAAATTTGTTTCTCATAGCCTCGGTTTCTTTCCATCTCTCTCTCTCTCTCTCTCTCTCTCTCTCTCTCTCTCGTAACCATCTTAAATCGACGTTTTTGAGAAAAAAAAAGACTGTGAACCTGGTTTCTATGATAGACCAGACCGAATCCACGGTCGGTTTCCGGTCTGAACCTGCCAGTCCGGTCCGAGTCTCGATAACCATGTCAAAGATGCACTCAAGTGATTCTAAAGTCACGCTCGAGCGACTCTTCTTGCTGTCTTGAACCATTGTCTCTGAGATTTCAAATTTACTAATTAACATTTGATTAACTTCAATTACAACTCATTATACTTCTCAATGCTATTAACCTTATTTGTGTATGAGTTTCAAAATTTTGAATTAATGGATTATGAACAAAATGCAAAAAGCAAATCTCTGTGTCAAAACATTTTCTGAATAGTAGAAACAAGGCAAAGGAAAGAATACTGAGTAGACCAAACGTATTTCGTTCAAAGCTTTTATCACATCGAACACGAAAGCAACCTAACCTAAAGCAAATCTCAGAGCAGACCAAACAAATGTAGTATTAAGTTAAGCAAAATCGACGTAACATTGAAATCTTCAACAACTCTAATCTGTCTCTAAGGGATAGTTCAAATGCTCACAACAGTCATTAATGGGATTCAACTATAAATAGCTGAACATTTAATATGAAGCAACCAACCAAGCAAGATCAATCTACTGCTCATTTATTGCTCATAAATTCTTGTGTTATAATATCTTTTGATATATGTTCATCAGTGATTATCTATCTACTATATAAGAAAGTCATTTAAACGATTTCATATCTGTAAAATCTCAAGGTAATGGGAACTTGAGTGTGGTTGTTAGATTATAACTTGTAAGAAGGAGTGAGTCTTGGTGAGGATCACTTTGTACTACGGTACCAAGAACTCGTGTAATCTTGGAACAATAGCGAAAATCTTAGAGACGCTCTAAGATTGGACGTAGGTCAGGAAATTAGGGCCGAACTAGTATAAATAGCGGTGCACACTTTCATGATATTTCTCTAACTCCTTTTCTTCGATTTAATTGATGGTTATCTTTAGTTTAAATTTTTAATATCACCCAATTCACCTCCATCTTGCGTGCAACATTGGTACTAACACGAGTTCCACTCGAGTAACATTTGAAAACCTTATAACTTGCAAATTTCGCCCAAGATGTTTTTCACAGCTTTTGGCCTTCATCTTGAAGAGAGAATATCAGCTAGAGGGGAGTGAATAGGGGATTTCAAAAATCTTTTCTAGAAGGTTAAGACGAATAGTAAAACAAAGATAGAGACAGAAAGAATGGACACACAAAATTTATACTGATTCGGTCTAACCCTCGACCTATGTCCAGTCCCCAAACACTTTCGGATTTTCACTAACTCTTCAAACACATATACAATTACACACTCTGCACTCGAGATGATCCTATCATACTAGGACTCACTCCCCTTAAAAGTTGTAATTGGACACCCACACTTAAGGTTCCACAACCTTAAGATTTAAACAATAATCAAGAAATCAAATAAGTGTTTAACTCCTCACTGAGTAGATAAATGATAAACACTGAAGTACATAAAATATCCGAAGATATTAAATGAAACAATAAGTTGAAATAAGTTTGAATTGATTGCGTGGAGTTTTGGTTAATTTTCTTGCCATGTCGGTTGTTGGAGAATTGAATGGTTTTAGCTTTTATACCATCTTCCATTAATGTCGTTGACAATAGCTTTGAATATAGTCGTTGTGATACTTCAAACTTCCGTTAGGCACAGATGAATTTCGTTGGCACATTCGAATGTTGCTTCATTAATGCGTTCACCATTGATGTACTTGTGCACGAAATTGACTCAGAGTGCCAAAATAAGAATACCTCGAAGGAATGATTTTTTTTTGCTACGAGGTTTTGTTCTATTTGTAGGCTCTGTTTACTGCAAGCATTAAATTCTTCTGACACATAATTGCTTTATTGCAATTTGGTATTAATCCATAATAAAATTATCTGAAACTCATTAACAAACTAATTAAACATAGTTAGGAATAATAATGAGAGATGACATGATGTAGATAAATCATACTAAAAGATTTAAGAAGTTTGGAGACAATGATTTACAAATAGACATATAAACTCGAGTTAAATGCTACTGGCTCGAGTCACGAATAAGTTGGAAAAGATAACTCAAGTCTCTGAAATAATATTGCCTCAAGTCACTAAAGCTTAGCTCGAGTTCAGAGCTACATTCGAGTCATATATCCCAGACTCGAGTTCTTCTTCTTTGAAAAATTAACTTTGAAAAAAAAACACAGAAGAAGCATTGGGTTGAGTTAGATAAGGTCTGCTCGAGTTTAGTTAAAACTAGAGTCACCGAATCCAGACTCAAGTCTATCTTCATTTGACAATATATCTTAGAAAAATATTGAAGATGAGTCTGAGAAACTTTGACTCAAGTCTCTGAAGCTTGGCTCGGGTCTATGTCTAAACTCGAGTTATAAAATGCTGGCTCAAGTCAAGAACCATTTTCACAAAAGGTTATCCGAGGCTTTTCAAAAATGGTTTGAAAACTTCTTCTAACTTGAGTCATTAAGTGATGACTCGAGTTATCAAAATACATTTGAATAAAATAGTCAAATCCAAGGCTCGAGTCATAAATCACTAACTCAAGTCATTTAACCTTGAATTTTGAAAAGACTTTAAGTTCGCAAAGCCTGACTGGAGTCACTAGGCATTGGCTCAGTTCATATCATAACTCGAGTCAAAAGTGTATAACTTGAGTCTGGAAACATTTAGGCTCAAGTCACATAAGGCTTGGCTCGAGTTTGACATGCCAAACTCAAGTCCATCTGACAACAAGTATGACAGACTAATATGATCCAATTTTAAACAAATTAAAAACATTTTGACTTGAATCATAAACCACATTCTGTTTACAATGGTCAACTATCATCAAAGCTCATAAAGAACTAACACATCTCAAAATTTTCCAAACTCTTCTAAACTCAAACAAACTTAGTTTAAATTTTTTGTCATTAGTCTTATTCATTATTAATCAAGTTTACACTGAGTTTACATGTGCTTAAGCAAAGATCAACACTCAAACAACTTTATTACATCAAATTTGCTTTTGTATCAAAAGCATTTAATGCAAAATCTTAACAAACACTTTGCTGAGATTAACGGGAAGAATCAAGTTTCAACGATCATTTAAATCTTTCTGACAACAAACACTTTGCTAGGATTAACGAGAAGAATCAAGTTTCAACGATCATTTTAATCTTTCTACCTATAAATAGAAGAGTATTGAAGATGAAGCAACAACAAATGAACTTCATTTACTATTGCATTCAATTCTCTAAGTTTTAAGTGTTATGACACTCTATTTTCTAAACTTCAGTGTTCATCACATTTACTCCGAGAGAAAGAGATTCACATTTGTTATATCCTTTAAGTAGCTCAAGATTGTGAAATCTTGAGAGGGTATTAGCTTACAAGTTGTAAGCGAAGTATTTCGATCTCTTGAGAGGGTATTAGCTTACAAGTTGTAAGCGGAGTATTTCGATCTCTTGAGAGGGTATTAGCTTACAAGATGTAGGTCAAGTGATTGAGATCAAACTAGTATAAATCTCTTGTGTCCTTCTCTTATACTCTCCTCAAAGATATTTCTCTAACCCACTTCTGTTCATTGTTTGTTTTAAAGTTTCAAATTTTTAATATCACTCAATTCACCCTTCTTTTAGGTGAAATCTGTCTAACACTTGGTCTAGTGGGGGATTAACTAGACTACAAAGTAGGCAAATTGAATTCAAATCCCACCTTATTCAAAAATATCCTTGTGGAAAGGCATCCTGATCTCAAAGCATCAATTCATATTAGTCAATTGCTCATATACCTGGCAATAATATCTAGAAAAAGCACCAAACACCGAGTGGCTCAATGGGTTGTAAAACAATAAGTATACTCATATAGAGTTATTAATAATTATTTTTTAATTTCACCCTTATTTATTTTTGTTGTAAAAAGAGGAAGAGAGGAGAAATGTGATAATGATTTAATTTTTTTTAAAAAAAATATCATTTTGAAACTTAAGGGTGATTCTTTCGTTAATTGGAATTAGTTAGAAGCGAATGAGCAGTGTTCAATTAGGGCGAGTATTAAGGGGACTTAAAGCCGCCATTTATTTCTTTAGCAAAAGAAAAAATAATAAAAAGCGGGGAAATCCCAGAAAAAGAACTTTCAAAATAGCAAAAGACAAAATTGTATTTCAAATATTCATAATCTCAAAGTAGTATGAGCACTTAATTTGTCCTTTTCAAAATTAAAAGTAAATGAACATAAATTCCCTCAATATATATATAAATACACACACACAAATACAAATATTACCTCCACCTAGCCGGGCATCGGCGCGAGCTCCGATTGGAATATTTATTTGGCAAAGTGGTAGAGGTGGGATTTGAGCCGCCACCACTTGTTTTACCAAAAATATTGGTGACCGTTGAGCCATCGTGCTTTTAAATATATTATATGGAAACATATATATATATATATATATATATATATATATAAGCAAACTCTTTATCTATAACTCAAGCTTATTCACAAAATTTGTTAAGAATTTCACAATATTTCATTAGGTTTTAACAATTTTTGTTTACCCAATTAAAAAGTTCACACTATCAGCTGATTCACAAGTTTACTTAAGGAATTCATAATATTTCATTAGGTTTTAAGAACTTTCGTTCACCCAATAAAAAATTTCACACATCATCAATTTGGTTCACAATTTTTGTTAAAGAATAACATTTCATTAGGCTTAAACCAAGGTTATTAAACCAAGACCGGTTGCTAAACCGGTTTGGGCAATGGGTCAAGGGTCAGTGGGTCATATCGAGTCAAACCAAAACTAACCCGAGGCCGGACCGTAAGGAAATGAACTTGAACGATAATATTTTTTGAAATAATTTTGGAATTTGACAATTTTCAAACATAAAATGATACTAGTTTTTAGTGATTCGTTTTGCATTAGAGAAGACACCTTAAGCTTTATATAGAGTTCTAATTTGTAATTTTTGGAATTATGTAGAATTAGATATGAATTTTTTAAGTCATGGAATTCTTAATAAATAATGAATTGGTCAAACTAGTCAAGGATGACCGGTTCGACGGTTTCATGATCGAATTGTTCGGTCCAATTTTAATAACCATGGCTTTAAAACCTTTAGTTTACCCGGTAAAAAAATTCACACTACTAGCTCATTTACAAGTTTTGTTAATAAATTCACAACATCGCATTAGGCTTTACCAACTTTCATTCACCCAATAGAAAAATTCACACTATCATCTCATTCATAAGTTTTGTTAATGAATTCACAACATTTCATTATATTTTAACAACTTTCATTTAGCTGGTTAAAAAATTCACTTCATTAGGTCTTTCACAAATTTTGTTAAGGCATTTCCCACATTTGTTTAGGTCTTTACAAAACTAATGAAGGGAATGAATATGTGGATTTGTTATTATTTGGTCAATCCTGGTGAAATATGTGAATTCCTTATTAAACTTATAAATAAATTGATAGTGTGAAATTTTTTTATTGGGTGAGCGAAAGTTGTAAAAACCTAATGAAGTATTGTGAATTCTTTAATAAAACTTGTGAATTAGCTGATAGTGAGAACTTTTTTATTGGGTAAATGAAAGTTGTTCAACCATGTTGCGAATTCCTTAACAAAACTTATGGATGAGCTGATAGTGTAAACTTTTTTATTGGGTAAACAAAAATTAGTAAAACATAATGAAACGTAATGAATTCCTTAACAAAACTTCTTAATAAGCTTGAGTGAAAGATAATAAGTTAACTTATATATATTTGTTTGAATAATATATTGAAAAGCATTATGACTATTGGGCCGCGAGTTTTTGGCAAACCAAGTGGTGGGGTACAAATCCCACCCCCATCGCCACCACTTTGCCAAGTAAATATTCCGTTGAAGCTTAGGCTTCGGAATGGGGAGGCTATTGGTAGGTCGCTAGTTATTAGTCGCCGACCGGCTACTTCGGTGGCGGCGGGTAGGGCTCATATTTTTAACACACACATATAAGGGCGTTTGTGTCATTTCCTTTTAATTTTGAAAAGGACAGATCAAGTATTCACACGTCTTTACAATTATGAATATTTGAATATCATTTTTTCCGCCATTTCTAAAGTTCTTTTTTTCGGGATTTAAAAAAAAAAACTCTTGAGGCATGAATCACAACCTATCTCCTCTCAATTTTCTTTTCCTTATAGTTTTTAATCCCGAATCCACGGGATTTTTTACATTTTTGTTTTATAAATTTAAGAAGAGGTGATACTGAACAAAAATTTTTAAAACAACTTTATTTTGAATCATATTTTTTATTTTGATCAAGTCCTTTTACTTTCTTCAATTATAAGTGTAAGTTTTTTTTTTTTTTTTTTTTTGCCATGAAGTTTTGGTTCTTATTTTAATAATTTGTGAATTTATAAGAAAAACTATGTCAAGAGCCCATATCTTTCACTCAAGCATACACTTAGATTGATTTTGTTAGAATTGGATAAAATCAAAATCAACCAACATATAAATTATATATAGATGCAAGGAGAAAATCATTACCATAATTTTTTATGTTCGATAAAAAATAGAATGCTGCTACGCCTCGCCACTCTTACAATCATGGACGACGAGACTTTTTTTTTAAACATAATATTTTTATCCAAGTTGATAAGGGGTCAATTTGAGTTTGAGTAGGAGTTGGAAAAATATATTCACATAAGTTAAAATAAAACTCCTCTCACAAACTTACCCCGTATACCGAAAATCACGTTGGAAAGCGTTTTTACCATTAATCAAGTCATACCCCTTGAAATTACAACATTTATTAAAGCAACACGTGATATACAGTGGGCAACATAAGAATATCTTAGTATACCGATAAATAAGGTCATTCTTGATTACAACAGGTTTATTCTGCGGAGTTCATCATACAAAAATCCAAAGTACCAGTATCATAATTATACAGATCCAAAAGAACTATAACTAAAATAATATATCATTATACGGTCTATCTAATATCCAGGCTGCCGCCATCAATTTTCGATGTCTATTGTTTTTCCATTAGAGCTTTGCCCACATCTTGAACCTTGGGGAAAGTATGTGATTCACGTGAATCCCAGAGTAACAGTTAACCTCACATATGAAGCATCCACAGTGCATTACATTTATTCATAAACGCACAATTAATCATAAACAACAAATAGTTCACATAACAACATTACCATACTTAAGAATCAAACATCACAAATCACGTGCAACATAAGTTGCAACGATTTATTACAAGTTACATTACCACATCGCTAGGTACTCAACAGGGTAAGATCTAATAAGCCTTACCCTAATCATCAGAAGAGACCAAGGGTTCTTCCAGCCAACTGGCTTGTAAATGGTGCCACTGGGAAGAGACCAAGGGTTTCTTCCTGCCAATTGGCTTACAAATGGTGTCACCAGGAAGAGACCAAGAGGTTCTTCCAGCCCACTAGCTTGTACATGGTACTACTGGGAAGAGACTAAGGGATTTTTCTTGCCAATGGCTCTTAAGTGACATTGACCCACACAAACAGAATTTTTACAAACATGGTTCAACCATACACGCACAGACAGACACATATATATATGGTCATACAAGGTGTGTGTGAGTTAAAGTTACTACCGATTGTTTTATCCAAGGAGATTCCAAGAACTTCACTTGTTCCGGGTAATTACGGGTTCCAATAAGAACACATTATGGACAATAGTCAATACTCACTTCACTTTGGACATTTGAAATGTCATCTAGCACAATGCAAGTAATATGAAATTATTAGGCCTAAGCCATGATCATCAAGTTCCTTGATTTGCATTATTTTCGCACATTTGAATACTTTCCAAAATTTGTACTATAACTATGAAAAATCATATCTCTTATCACAAATGCCAAGATGAGGTGATTCTAAAGGCTATGGACTCCATATTAAGTCTAATCTTAAGTAAAAATGGTTCCAATAGCCAATCACACGCATACCATTCCCAGTTAATAAAACAGTGACTCCTGTCCAAATTTCATTCCAAAATTATAGGTCATTTTCAAAAAATTCATAACTCAATATACATAAGTCCAAATTTGATAAATGGCCTATCAAATTAAATCTCATTATGTCTAATTTAATCTTGAAAAATTTCATTGCAATTGGACATCATTTACCACCTCAAATATTTGTCACAAACTTGCTGCCTGCATAGAGTTTTCAAGGCGGTTTTCGGGCTAGATACAATTCAATCTCGGACCTTCCAAAATTCCCACTGAACCTCTATCCTACTCAATTTTTGGTGTTGAATACAATGGAATCATCAAAATGGTCACATTCAAACTCCCCCAGTCTGCCCTATCTCTAGCTGAACCTAGAGTTCATTGTGGCCGTCAACATTTCGCTATTCTCAGTTCGTAAGCACTCTAATTCCAATTCCTAGCCACATTTTATCTTGTTATTTAGACAATATACATATGTTAACCCACTTTGGTAATTTGAGCAACATTTCCCCCTAGAGTTCAATCATCCAAAATTCACCAAAAAGCATAGAAACCACTAGTAATACTCCAATACACAACCAATAGGCTTATAATCGCTTACCTTAATCGTTGTTTGGTAAATTTCGTGGAAGCTCTTCCTCCCTTAGCTATTTCAAGTTTCGGTCAAGACCCTAGTCACCACATAAAAGTGTTTTTGTGAGATTAAGGAGTAGGAGAAGGAAATGATTAGAGTTTACAAGTTCGTATGGCAAGAAATTGCCTCAATTTCGCAGATTTTTCTCTTCCTCTTCTTCCTCTTGTATGTTCAACTTCCTCTGTGTATGAGAGCTTGAGCACAATAGAAATGGCTAATTAAGGGAGTGTTGGCTGATCATTTAAGCAGCGGCTAACATCCACTGCCATCCTTTTCTCCAAAACATTGTTGTTTTGGCGCAAAACTAGGAAGGTTGATGCTTTTTCCCCTCGAAATATTTGAAGACACTGACGAGTACTAAAAAGATACTTTAGGATACTAACCGTCTTTAAAAAAAATACGTCATGATCTTGAAAAAAGTTCAGATATTGTTATTCATGATTTTAGGATATTTAAAAAAATATTTCAGCATACTAAATGGTACTAAAAAGATATTTTGAGGATATTGGCCGGCGCAAAAAAAAAAAATTCATGATCTTGAAAACTTACTCCATGATATTGAAAAGTTATTTTAAGATCTTGAAAAAATATTTCAGGGTATTAACCGGTACTAAAAGGATATTGATTGGTATTGAAAAATACTTCATGATATTGAAAAAATATTTCGTGGTATTTTAGGGTATTTGGCATTAAAACTTACTTTGAGGATAGTGATTGGTACAAAAAAATAGATCATGATCTTGAAAAATTATTTTAGGATCTTAAAAAAATACTTGAGGCTATTGACTCGGTACTAAAAGGATATTGATCGGGTATTGAAAAAATACTTCATGATCTTAAAAAATTATATTAAAATCTTGAAATAATATTTCAGGGTACTGATTGGTACTAAAAATATACTTCAGGATATTTTTTCAAGATCATTAAATATTTTTTTATACCAATTGATATTCTCAAAGTATCTTTTTAGTACGGTTAAGTACCCGAAATATTTTTTCATGATTCTAAAATAATTTTTCAAGATCATAAAATATTTTTTCAAGAACGATTAGTATTTTAAAGTATCTTTTTAATACATATCGGTGTCCTAAAACATTTGGGGGCCAAAAAAAAAGCATCACCTTCCCAATTTTGCGCCCAAAAGGTGTTGTTTCAAAGAAGAGGATGGCAGTGGATATTAAAGGAAGTAGATGCCGGTCGCTCCCCATCATTTAGGGTATGTTTGGTTGGGGGAGGGGAGCGAAAATGGAGAGAGAAAAAAGTTATTTGTGGTGGGGCCCACAATAGTTTTCTCCTTTTTAATATTTTCCCTCCCCTCCCCTCCTCTCCCCTCCTCTTCCCCCCAACCAAACATACCCTAAAGGTCCAAGTCGGTTTAGAGAGGGGGTTACCAATTTGCCCTTTAATCATGACTTATCTACCAATTCGCCATGTTAGTTCATTTCCAACCAAGCCATTAACTTCTAACTTTTTCTTCTTCATTCATTTTCTTTTCTTTTGACCGAAATCCCTTGGCCATTTGGAGGGCTTCTTGATTCTTAATATTACATACATTATTAATTATTTATAATTTCTTTTATTGCCCAGAGATGACAAGTGGCAACAATTTGTGTAAGGAAAGAAAGTAACCGATTATACTTTGACCTTTGACATGTTTATTATGTAAGATTCCTTTGGTTTCCTTCTTTTTTCCCTTTTTGGCCAAAATTAATGAGTCAAAAGTGAATAAAGAAGTGTCAATTCTATACATTCCATTAATGCCAACATATATCTTAAAATTTTCGGTTTCGGTAAAATCAAATATTTTAAATAAAATTGACATTTTAGTTAAAATGCTCTATTTCTTTTCACTAATTACATATATATCTTATAGAGAATTTGTCGAACCAATTTTAAGAATATTACAAATCTAACAAACAGGCACATAGTGAATAGAGCCGTCAAAACGGTCAAGCCTATTGGGCCGGCCCGTTTAATCTCTCGGCCCTTTAAGGGTAGGGCTTAAAAAATGTACTAGATATTTGAAATTAGCCCGGAGGGTCGGGCCTGGCGGGGCCTCGGGCTTAAACGAGCCCCTGGAGGGCCTTGGACCCCCTGCAGGACCTTTTCACCGTAGTTTTTTTTTTCCGTTTAAATTTATTAATTTATATATATATATATATATTATATTTGTTATAGAGTTATTTATCCATTTAACTACAAATACATAATAAGTATATTCTAATTTTATGATTAGATTTATTATTTGTTGCAAATAAAGATTATGAATGTGTTCATGATACGGAAGAAGAATTTCATGATATTCTTACTCATGAGCCAGAGGCTATTACTCAAAGTGAAGAACAATAAAATGTTTTAAAATTGATGATAGTGACGAAGATGACGACAATAATAGTCATCGTACTAATGTCGCTAAGTAATATGCTTTTTATGTTTTATATGAGTTATTTGTGAACATGGTTTGCTTTTGATTATGAATTAGTGACTGTGCTTATTTATTGGATGATTCGTGTTGTAATTCACTAATTATATTTTAAAAAAAAAGTGGAGGAAAAATAGTTAAAATTTGGAATAGTAATTTACGGGCCATGCGGGCCGGCCCTGGCCCTGGTGCTCTCGGGCCGGGCTTTGAAAAACAGGTATTTTTCTTACTCCGGGCCCTGGAGGGCCGGCCCTGTTAGGCCATGGCCCTTCACGAGCCGGCCCTGATTCACAGCTCTAATAGACAATAGTGAATGCCTGGATGATGCCCACGTGAGAGAGGAGGAAACACGCGATCCTCGTTAACCATAACTTGCGCCTTAAATTAAGCGTACTGCATCCAAAAGATCCATTCATTTCATAAAAACGGAGAAGTCTTCATTTGAAGCACATTCCAAAAATACATTATTTTATTTTCAAAGGCCCATAATCCATACACACACACAACACTCTTGTTTTTTGTTTTTAAGTCTTAGTTTACCTAATTCTCACATATTAAGTAAAATTAGTTATCTCATTAAATATATCATAAATTGATGCACTTTCACAATTCACCCTCATTTATGAACACTATTCTCAACATTCTCTCTTCATTTTTTATTACATTTAATATGAACAAAATTGTAATACTATCATTAATTTCCCTCTAAATGAACTTATAACAAAGATAAGTTTAAAAAAAAATGGACTTATAAAAAGGGCCTTGTATTCATCCAAAAGATGAACATTTAGAACCCATTTTTTTGTTCAAAATTTTCTACTTTTAGTACACTTTAAAATCAAAGTATTTCAAAATTTAATTAAATGGGCTATAAATGTGTTCAATAGGAGTGTTGAATGGTAAAAATAAGAGGGAAATAATCGACAAATATATACACACTCCACAAATACTAAGTATTTGAACTTTATCCAATAAAAACTTAATAACTCAGAGCATTTTAATTCTAATTGGCAAGTGAATCACATGAAAAAATTCAAATTTTTTTAAAAAATGAGTTCATCATTTAGTTTTAGTTTTTTCAAATTAAGATATTTATTTTTCTTAAAAACATATTAGAATTTGATTTTTTTAAAAAAAAAAAAAAGAAAAGAAAAATACCAACCAACTATGATTAAAATGATATCACACATGAGATGAGACGACTATAATGCTGAATTTGCCTCCATTATTTATCATTAAAGGTAATATATACTTTTCCCACAACAAAAAAGGTAATATATATTTTTCTATTTTAAAATTTTCATTTAATTTAACTTTTATGATTTTTCTATCCTTATAATTTTTTTTTTAAGACTCTTCTAACATAAAAGGAGAAAGATTAAGTTTATGTGTTGAATCAAATTTTCAAAATTTTTAGATAATCATAATATGTTAATTTTGAAAATACATTAATACTTTCATTTAATCATACCTAATATTTTTAATTTTCTCATTTTCTTAAAAAAATGGCATCTGCCATTTATTTGTGAATTTACAAGTACTCGTAAACATTTTAACAAGTATTAATTTTTAATCCTCTTTTTTGTCTCACTTAACGGAAAATTCTTACTTAGCAAATTTAAATGTTGACTTTTTAATCGTCACTAGAGTTCGATAACTGGTTATTGGTAGCCGCCTAGCTGAAGCAGTCTACAACGGCCATTTGGGGCTCCAGCCTCTAGGAATTAATTTATGTTATTCATATGCTTATTTTACTTGTTTATGAAGAGTTACATACTTACAAATGAGATTTATTCAATTTGGGTTATTCATATGTCTATTTCACTTGTTTATGAGGAAGTTGGCAATTGAAAATGTGACTTGTTCTTGATCTTATGCTTTCTTGTTATCCAATTAATTTGTGTTGTTCAAACGGGACTTTTTTTTGTTTTTTATAAGAAAATGGGACTTGGTCATGATCTTATGTTTTCCTATTAATCAATCAATTTGTCTTATTCATACATCCATTCCACTTGTTCATGAAAAATTTGATACTTGCTAATGGGACTTGGCGTGTTGCTTATTAATGGGACTTGGCGTGTTGCTTTTATGTTTATTTCACTTGTTTATGAAAAATTAGACACCTGCAAATAGGACTTATTTATAAAAAAGTTGCATTTGCTAAATAATTTGCAAGTGTGTAATTATTCATGAACAAGTATCATAAACATATAGACAATCAAATTATTTTTCAATGGCCGGAGCCTGCTTTAGTCAGGTGACTACCAGTAATTGGTCTTTGAATTGCCAGTAATTGGTCTCTGAAGCGCACCAACGATTGTAAAGTCATCATTTAAATTTTTAAATTTGTCGGGTAAGTATTCATCGTTAAGTGAAACCAACAATGTTAAAAGAAAATGACTAAAATTTAATACTTGTTAAAATGTTTATCAATACTTGTAAATTCACAAATAAATAAAATAAGCCATTTTTAAAAAATGATAAAATTAATAAGATTAAGTATGATCAATGGAAAGTATTAAGGGAAAATTCCAAATAAATACCATTTGAATTTGCAAAACCCCCAAAAGTCTTCCGAATTTGTAAAAAGACTGAGAGGTACCAAGGACCTATGAGGGATATGCAAATTCGGGTGAAATTACCCTTTTGCCCTTAGTTTTAAATAAATAAATAAAAATTAAAAACCCCTCCACCCCCCATGGATGCTCATCAACGGCGCTTCGGAGATGAACGGGTTCTTAAATGGATTTGATTTATTAATTTACAATCTATGTATCTAAGCGGAAGTGTATCATCATCTGGAAATGAAATGGGTTCGTAAATGCTGAGCCTTGCTGGTGATATCCAACTAGGTTCGTCATTGCTGTCCGTGAGCTCGAACCAGAAGGATGAAATTGTAGAACCAAGAAGTATAAAATCATAGAACCAGAAGTATGAGATCGCAGAACCAAGAGATCGAAACAGAGAAACAAATCACAACATAACCAGCGGAAGAAATAACCAAAGAACCAACTCAAACCACAAGAGAGGAAAACAAATCGCAAGAACAAATCACGAGAGAAGCAAATCAAACCACAAATCAAACCAGAGAAGCATGCTTTTCCGGCACCACAAATGATTTTTGGGTAACAAACAAATCGAAAGAAGAAATCACCAGAGAGGCAAAGTGGAACAAAAGATCTGGCGAGTTTCAGGATCAGACAAGGAGAGCCAACGAGTTTCAACGGCGACGCAAACGTAGGTAAAGAACAGCTTCATTATGATTTTCACGCTCAGAAAGGATATGAAAAAATGATCCGGAGGTGAGTCTCGTATATAGCACGAAATAGACTGTGCAACGTAGGAGCGGGAATTAATTTCTCATTCAATGCTCACTGAGACCCGGAAATGAAGAAGCGCAGAGGAGGTAGCTCGTATGTCAGGATCCGACAAATGAAGCTCTGGGAATTAATTGAACAATTAAAGCTTACTGAGACCCAGTGCAGAAGAGAAGCGGAGGTCGCTCGCGTATGGCAGGAGGTAGCTCTCGTAATGAAGAAGATGACTGTGCATAGATCGAAGAAAAGAGCACTGTGGAAGATCGGAAAAACTAGGGGGGCGGAGGGGTTTTTAACTTTTCTTGATTTATTTAAAACTAAGGGCAAAAGGGTAATTTCACCCGAATTTGCATATCCCTCATAGGTCCTTGGTACCTCTCAATCTTTTTACAAATTCGGGAGACTTTTGGGGGTTTTGCAAATTCAAATGGTATTTATTTAGAATTTTCTCAAGTATTAATGCATCTTCAAAATTAACATTTTATAATTATTTGAAAAACTTGAAATTTTGGTTGAACACACAAACTTAATCTTTCTCCTTTTATGTTAGAAGAGTCTTTTGAAAAAAAAATTACAAAGAATCGAAAAAATCATAAAAGTTAAATTAAATGAAATGTTTAAAAAAAGAAAAATACATATTACCTTTTATGTTGAGGGAAAAAAAAAAACCTTTAAAGATAAATAGTGGAGGCAAATCCAGCATTCCTCTGTCTCATCATGTGTCACCTGACTCACCTCACAGTTTTTTGTTTTTTTTTTTGTTTTTTTTTTTCAGACCTCTTTTTTATTTCAAGCTAGCTAAGGCTATTTTTTGTCTTCTTGCATTCAAACTTCAGCCCTTAGGGTATCTTTGGTTGGGGGATGGGAGGTAAGGGGAGGGGGAGGAAAATGGAGGGAAAATATTAAAAGGGATGAAAACTTTTGTGGCCCACCACAAATAAATTTTCTCTCTCTCCATTTTCCCTCCCCTCCCCCCAAACCAAACATAAGGTGTGGAGTGAGGATTCAGAATCCCCTTTTAAAATATGTTGCTGCAATGGTCCTGCTTGAAATTCTCCCTATTTTTAATCTGTTATAAAATCATCATTGCCGCCTAATTTGATCCTAAATCCAACAAAGTTGCCGCAATAAATAAAAACCTAACTTTTTTGACACATACAATTCTCAATTCCATCTCCATCATCGTCATCATCATGTATTAGCATTACTTGAGTTTCAAATTCTAATGGATGGATTCTTAACTACATCACATAAAGCACTCACTAATTAAAAATGAAAAATAAAAAGTAGTACAACCATTCACTGAAATGGTTCTCAAGCAAAATCTTCTCTTCTTCCCTTCTTACATGGCCTACTCATTATCATTAACTACTCACTGATCGGAATTGTCAACAAACATGTGGATCGACACAAACACACACATACAACTTTTCAGATTCAAACCATAAACGAATCCACACACACAGAGAGATCAACAATTTGCAGATCAGTAGTGTTTACTGTTTAGACCCATAGTGATTGATAAGAGAGAGAGCATTACTAGTGACCTGAGCAACACGAAGCATTCTGGTCCTTATAGAACTCTTGAGTCTTCCGTTCAAAGCCCTTCCAGCAAATCCATCGGTGCAAGTACTCTCATCGGTGATCGCAGAGCTCACCCACGTCTCGACATTGCTAAGGTGCCACTGGAAGTCCGGACCCTTGGATTTATCGCAGAGCTTGAGCTCCTTGATAGATCGGGTGAGCCGATCGACACTGTCGCCGATCTCTTCCACGCAGTCTCGGAGAGCCTTGTTCTCTCTGTCCTTGAGGCCTCTGAACTTGTTGAGCTTGGAGACGAAGGATTTGGTGGAGAGGGTGGTGTTAAGGCTGAGAGATAGAGCGGTTTGGACCAGCTGGTGAGGGTCTTGTTGGATGGAGGAGGCGTAGGAAGAGAGAGATTCGACGCAGACCGAAGGGTACGTTGTGGTGCTGCAAGAGGATTTGATGAAGCTTGAGGGAGTGGCGGCTATGGCGGAAATGAAGATGATGAGAGAGAAGAAGAGGAAGGTGAGAGAGGAAGAAGAAGGTGCCATGGACATGTTTGCTAGAATGCGCCAACGAGGGAAAAGGATAGGGATCTCGGGTTGGCTTGGACTTGGGAGGGTGATGGGTTGGGTTTTATAGAGAGGGCTTGGCCAATATAGAGAGAAAGCACGATCTTATGTTTTTTTTTTTTTTTGCTAAAAAGGAGGCGCGAAGCCTAAATTACCAGCCAGAAAATTACATAGAAGGGGAAACAAATCCCGGACATTTCAGCTGTCAACCCGGGTTCCTAAGGAAACTGGGGCACTCAACAAAGATAGAGGAGCAAGTAATACCCTTCTTTGCTAAGGCGTCCCTACTATTGAAATCCCTAGAAATAACCCTGATGTCCACCTGCCAATTGAAACTAATCAACTCCCTAGCCTTTACAACAAGGTTACTACAAGAGATACAGGAGCTATCTAAAATCAGATTAATAACTTCACTAGCATCAGATTCCAGAATTAGCTTTCTGAAACCTAGATCCCAAGCTAATTGGAGCCATTAACCACGGCCCATCAAAAAGCACGATCTTATGTTGGAGTAACTGGATTAAGCTTCCTTGCAAAAAAAAAAAAAAAAACTGGTTTAAGCTTTATATTAAAAAAAAAAAAAAAAAAACTTGTTTAAGCTAAATTTGCTCCACTAAGAGAAATAAATGAAAAAGGGAAGAGAAGAAGAAGACGTGTTTGATTTTTTTTCCTGGATAGCATATTTTTGTCCGTACAGTGTTGATTAATTCGGATTAATTTTTCTTACTAATGAATTCATCATTAAAATTATAATTAAGGGTCAAGGTGTAAAAATACATACATTTTTTCAAAAGTAAATCCAACACTAAATGTTTTTTAGGTATAAAAGTGGACCGTGTAATTATAAAAATGAACAAAAGTCACATATTCCATTATTTTATGTTGGTTGGGTCTTAGTCGTTTCAATGAAATATATGACTTTTGCTCCATTTTTATAGCTACAAAGTCACTTTTAAACTTAAAAAAAACACTTGGTGTTGGACACATTTTTAAAAAAATCACATATGTATTTTTTTACCTTAACCCCATAATAAATTTTGGTTAAGATATTTGGAAAAGGAAAGTATTCCTAAAAAAGGGTACTCCATTGGGTCCTTAGAAAAGGAATTCCTCAAACATGTCCTTTTTGCTTTTAAGATTTTTGAATAATTATGTAAGAATAGTTTTATTTCAATTTACATTAAAGAGTCAAACATGCACCTATATTAAAAAACAAACAAGCAGGAGCACTTGGAAAGTAGGGGTATTTTGTGATAGTCAGGGTAAGTTTGGTTTGAGGAAGATGAGGGAAGGAAAAAAATCTTTTGAGAGAACATTTACCATTTTGTCATTAATAGAAATAATATTCTTTTTTGTTGAGTGTATATTTTAGGAATATTGAAAATTATCTATGGACAATTTTATAAAGATGAGACAAAAATTTTCTCTCTCAATTTTCCTCCCACTCCTTCCCTCCCTCTACCCTTCAAGCTCAAACCAAACTTACCCTAGAGAGTTTTTCACTCTGGAGTCTTTTGAATTTCGAAATGTCCTCAAAAGTCAAAAGGGGTCGACATGATTAACGGAACGTGGGGTTTGGTTTTGGGGTTGTTATTTTGTTAGTTGGGAAGATCAAGGTAACGAATTTACGCCTTTATATTTCAGTGGTTGGGTAACATTGAAATTCAGATGAAAAACTTATCTTCTTAATAAGACTCATTAACCTCTTTTTTTAAAAAAATTAATGAAACTACATAAATTACTTTAAAGAATTTTTATTTATTACTTTTTTATAAACTAATTTGCGTTATTTATAAATTAATATATAATTTAATACTAACATCATATGTTATAATTAATGAGATGGAAAAAGAAGTTAACAGTGAGATGGAAGTTAAAGAAGCATGTCAACTTTTCTCTCAAATCTGCTTATAATAAGGTAGAGGGTAATGTTTGTATCAAAACTCAAATATGGGGTAGAGTTTGGAAGTCGAAATGTTCATATCAAAACTCTAATATGGGGTAGGGTTTGGAAGTTGAAATGTTGGTATCGAAACTCAAATACGGGGTAGAGTTTGGAAGTCGAACTTTTATGTGGTTGGCTCTTCCCAAAATGTGGGAGAGTATTTTAAAACCAAGTGGTAAGCATCATTTCATGAATCTCTCAAAGAATAAGGGCTGTTTGGTATACAGATTCGGTGCGAAGGGAAGAAAAAATTAGCAAATTTCTCTATTTGGTATGCATTTTGGATAAATCTTCCTGGGCCCATCAATCTTTTCTTATTTGTGGGAAGATTAAATCCCACTAAAATTGGTGAGATCTCAAGTTTTCACATCACTGTTCGCATTTTTTTAAAAACAAATTTACCCCTCACATTTGAATTTGGCGGGAAATTTTTTTACACAAGTTCGAACTTAATAAGAGTATATTTTTAAAAAATATATTTTAGAAATTTTTCTTTTTTATTTTGAATTAATTACTTTTTAGAGTAAAATAGATATTTCCTCATTCTTTACCAACTATCACCCCTTCATTTTTTTTCCTACCAAACAACTCATTTTCCCTCATCTTTCAAAATCTTCTATTCCCTTCATTTCCTTCCTTTAAGTTTATTTTCCTCCTCAAATTTTACTTTTTAGAGTAAAATTGGTCATAATGAGTGTGTATTTATTATTTAACCCAAATGTTTCCACAACTGGCAGCGTTGTCGGTAGGGCCAAGGCCACTCTTTTACATGTCAGTCATGATAAAGTTGCAAAATATCACTCTAATTCTATTTATAAGTCTATTTTGACCAATAAAATTTGGTCCTATTTATAAGTCTAGTTTCATATAATAAATAAGATTATGACAATTTTACCTATATTAATTATACCTATAAAGATAGAGAGAGAAGAAACAGTTGAAAAATACCTAATCATAAATAAGGGCAAAGTTGAAAATTTACCATCATAACCATTGTGTCAACTACCTCTCCTTGATATGTGAGATTTGATCAAAGTGGATTTATAAATAAGACTAGAATGGTAAACAGATTCGAGGCAAACAAGCTGCTGCAGAAACTACACATGATTTAATGGAGGAGGGCTCTATCTGTGTCTCAGTGGATGGAGCTTGTTCCTTCACCAGCACTTTAACAGCTTGTGGAGGGATCATCAAGGATCATGAGGGAGTATTACAATTTTGATCTTTGGTTTCAAAAGGAAAAAAATGGGGCAAAAAGTCTCTCATTGAAACTTTTATTTGATAAAACAACCTAATTAATCTTTAGGAAAAATATAAGAAAATACCATTTAAACTTTAAAATTCTAAATAAGTGATTTTTTTTTTTAAAAAAAAATGAGTTGATAATTGCTACTTAAGTGTAGTCATTACATATAATCTTGGGAAAATTATAATGAAGGACCTAAAGGAAAAAATATTTATTGAGAATAACCATAAAAATTGTAATTACTTAGAAGGACCAAAAGAAAAAAAAAATATAAAATATAAAATATTAAATTACCCCTAAGAAAATCTTCTTCATTCCCTTCCACACCCTATTTTTAAAACTAATACAAAATTTTATATTTCACTAAATTAAATAAATTTTTCTCAAGTTTCATTTTTCACAACTTTCGTAGATATTTTGGGGGAAAAAATCACATATTCTTCAATTTTTTCAAAAGTATGATTTGTTAAAATAATAAAGTTTTAAATAAAAATATAATCATATGATTTTAATCAAACACAAAGTATTTTATAATTTAGTATATATGTTAGACCAAAAAATTTTATATGATTTTTTTAGAAGAAATTTATGTCGATTAAAAAATTCATTTAATGTTAATAAAATTAAAAAAATATATTATATCCTAAAAAAATTGAAATGAATCTAGTTTTTATTTTCATAAAAAAGTATTTAATTGATGTCAACGTTGATACTTGATAATATAAATTTGTCAACTTGATAATATATTTATTAATTAGATGATCTATTGATTATATGAATATAGAACTTGTTGAAAAATAAAAACTAAAAAAATATGAGTTTGATCCGTAGTTAATTAAAAATATATTGATTTTACATGAGCCTGAAATGGTGAAAAATAAAAACTTAAAAAAGATACAATGATACTATATGGAAATGAACTGCGTTTTTACTTTTAATTTTAGTTATTTTTAATTATAAATACAAGAGATAATGTAGGAGGTTTGATTAAGGACAATTTAGTGATTTTAAATTTATATTATGATGTTTAGTCTTTTTAAGTAATTACAATTTTTATGGTCCTTCTCAATAAATATTTTTTCCTCTCATTATAATTTTTCCTATAATCTTCTAGGTAACAAAATTGATTTAAAATTTTGAAGTTTTAAGTAGTATTTTCTTACATTTTCCCCCTAAATTTTATCCACATGAGTATCACTATTCTACAAATTTTATACTCTCTTGTTCAAAATATAATAGTCAAATTTGTGAGGGGTGCGGTTTTTTATAAGATTTACTTTACTATTATATCTGCATTTTAATGTTTCTTTTCCAAATTTGCCCACGCTTATCATATTTCTCCTTTACATTTTCTTTTTTGACTTTTTCTCATTTATTATCTCTCTTACTTATTTTCTTAAATAAATTAGAGTATATTTGAAAAAATAAATTATGCATATTTATTGGTTTTAACTAATTTCTTAATAAATGTTTAGCTCTCATATTTTGAACCATAGAAAATACATACTAATTACCATTATTCTAATTTATCTTATTTCCATCAATAAATATTTTGATAAAAAGGATCGATTTTGTTTTGTCAACTACTTTTTTCTAATAAAATTTTTAATGAAAAATATTTCCTCCAAGTTTCCCAAATTACTTACAAGTTGCAAATAATTGTTGAAATTGAGTTAAATATCATTTATGTCCTCAAGACGACCTTAGGAGTAATTTTGTCTTGAAAGTTTCGAACAGAATGTTGTCGCGAAGTTTAAAAACATAGTAATGTTGTCCCTCCGTTAACTACCTTAACTGGTCGCGTTAGGGTTGTTAATGAGAGGGTAACATTCTACGCTTTTAAACTTTGAAAGTAAAATCGCTTCAAAAAAGTAGAACGTTAGTTGATCGTTATGGTTGTTAACGAAGGGATAATATTGGTATGATTTTAAATTTCGGGAAAGAAAATTATTACGCTGAAAATTTTAGAGGTAAAATTGCTCGGACATACTTTAGAAGTAAAATTGATACTTAACCCATATTGAAATTTAATGATAATAACGGCCCCAATCAAGGAAAAGGGATAATCACAAACGACTGTGTGTGAAAGGAAGAAAAAATGGGCGCAGTTATCAAGAACGATGATGCGATTCGATTCACATCTTTCTATAATTATTAATTATTAATTTTGTTAAAATTTGCATAATTATAATTGATTTCATGAAAAGTGAGGCATGTGCCTGTCAGTCAATGCTCCTTTCACTCCACTTTTTAAATGTGAATACAGTTTTGGAGTTCGCCGAAATAGTATCTCGCCGACGTGACAATATTATATTTTTATTTCTAAAAAATTAATATATATTATTTTTCATCAAATGAACCCCACTTGTTTGCCTTTTGTCGTTTTCCCACGCGAACGTCATCAATCAGCCGTTTACGTCTTCTCATGCAGCTCATGGACTGCTCAGTTTAGGGTGAAGTAGCGACGAATTAATCTTTGAACACAGTCTTATTTGAAGTACTAGTAATTTTCTCTGAGCAAAAAAAGTACTAGTAATTTTACTTCATAAGTATATCCCGCAACAATTTTTCCTGAAAGATTTTTTTAGAGTAATATTGTAAAATCGAAAATATTGAAATATTTTTAAAATATAATTTCTTAAAATTTTGGGCCCAATTCTGTAATTTTTCCAATTTAAATGTTAACTCCACATGTCCTCTTTAATTTTTGGCTAATTTTAAACGGCTCCGGGCAACATCGAAAAAGTTTTTTTTTTAGAGAAAAAAAACTTTCAAAGCCCCTCCGTTTACAAAATCGTTTTTTAGGGTATCTTTCAGCAACATTTCCAAAAAATTTCAAAAATTGAAAATTGCTACTTAACCCATAACTAAATACGGATATTGACTAGCCATATTGTGAAGAACTAGCCTTCCCAATTGCCACTAAGCCCAAACTCCACTGATAATAATCTTCATTATTTTTTGATACAATGAAAAAGTTTATGTGAGTTAGGTCTTAGGGTTCATTAGAGACAGGGCATACCTCCGACTCAAACAACGCTTTTAGAGATATTTACATATCACACATCAATAAGTTCCTCATATTAGAAGGATTGAACTCACAACCTTATAATTATGAGCTAATCCCTTTATCAGCTAGATTAACTTTTGTGGCGGTAATAATCTTCTTCTTTTTTTTTTTTTTTTTTTTTTTGATAATAAAAGAGGCCGAAGCCAGGATACATTAAATAGGATACAAAGAGAAGGGTTTAAAACCCATACAATCCTTTGTCGCCTAAGCCTTGTAAAGACAGAGAGCACTCACCGAAAAAACAAGACTTTGAAAGACCCCATTTGGCCAACGATCGCAACACAATTAGACTCTCTAGGTATGTGGCATATGGACACCACCCAATTGCTAGACAACAAAGCCTTAATACGCAGTAAAGTAATAAACTACCAGCAGAAAAATGAAAATCAGCCAAGCAATTAACCACCTCAAAAGCACGGATTCCACAACAACTTTTTTGAATCCAAGGTCCCAAGCAAGCATTAAACCTTCCAGGATGCCCCATTCCTCCGCTGACCTTGCACTGCACATGCCCAAATGTTTTGAAAAACCAGCAATCCATACACCATTGCAATCCCTTATGACCCCTCCACAACCTGCCCTAGAAGTGCTAAAATCCATTGCCCCATCCACGTTTAATTTTACCCACCCCTCGTCAGGCGCTTTCCAAAGGTGAGTGTCATGGGGATTTTGGGGCAGCGAAGAAAAAGCAACCGGAGAATTTTGAAAAGAAGTGAATCTTCTCCAAATATGTAAAACAATTGTATGAGGATTTCTTGGTTTAATAAAACCAGGTTCAAATAAAGCTGTATTCCTCCAAATCCTCAATTTCCAGATGGAGACCCCAAAAAATAGGGACCAATTAGACCCCATATCAGCACTAAATTTACCATATAAATTCATTGCCAGCCAATCTCTAATCTGAGTAGAAAAAAATTGTGAAGCATACCTAGGGGGAATTAAATTCAACCACAGCCGTTGAGCATTTTCATATTGAAAAAACAACCATTCTGAGCGTGAAGCCCATTTATTCATTGCAAGTCTTTGTTGGGCTTTCTAATATTTGAAGGCCCAAATATTATTTTTCTACCTTATTTCTTATGCTCCTCCTTAAATCTGGGGCGAAAGATGTCAATAGCAGCAAACTTACTACTCTCTCCGGTTCTAATTATAAGAGCACTTTTTGAATTTGGTTTTGGTCTTAATTATAAGAGCAAGTTTTAACTTTTGTCAATTTTTTCCTATAATATCCCTATTTATACTTTTTCAATAATAATTTAATATAAGGCGGATCCACATACATTACTAGAGGGCATGTGCCCCCTTGATTTTTTTTTTGATTTTTTTGATTTTTTTTTATAAATTTTTTTTCCCTTCTTCTATATGTTCCTCAACACGTCCGGCTCATTCTGCTCCTTGCTCTTCTTTCCCTTATAAAAATACTTGCGGACATATTTTAGCATTGTGACCTCAACTAGGAAAGATCTGCTTCCTTTTTTGAGATACCTTCCTAGCATTTTGTTGCTTTTTCTCTGTATTTTAGGTGGATATTCCTAGCACAATAAATTGCTTGGAGCATGTAGGTTGCTAATTTTCTGCCATGGGCATTTGATGACTAACACTTGCTCTTTTTTTTATTGATGATGATAAAACTTGCAACTCACGATGACAAGTGAAAACCTTCTTAATCCTGTATTATTCTTTGTGCTTTTGATGACAAGTGAAAAAAAATTTCAGGGGCAACCAGTAGTGCCCCTTCTATAAATTTCTGGATCCACCCCGATTTAATAACAGGAGCCCACACGTACGCAGCTAGGTTCGTCTCTACTCTTTCAGTGTGGCTATCGAAATTAAATACTCACGCATCTCTCCTTTTATATGGGCCCGTCCACACTCCACAAGCCTCCCATTAAATTCAATTCAAGAAAACAAAAAGGTCCACCGAACCCATACTTATCGCTTTTTTACTGGAACAGTCATTTTCTAAATTAAGCAAGGCTATTTTTGGAAAATAATAGCCTTATAGAGCATTATTCCAAGCCTTAGAGAGCCTCTTCTTCATTTTCTCCGAAAATGAAAACGAGGGGAAGTTACGAAGAGGATTCTCTTTAACAACACATAGAGGCTTACTATCGTCCTTATCGGAGTCACTCTGCGAAATGGCATCATCCGACAAGGCATCCTTCCTGTGACTCCCAGAGCCTTCAATACAAGCCACGTTGATACCTTGCAAAGTATCAACAAAAGATGGCCCAGACTTCCAAGGCTTAATCACCCCGCAGCCTAGCTTAGGCCATTCCGGAGACGAACCAGAAGGACCTCCATTCTTAACCTTCTTGGAGCTTCTGTTGAGAATATCCTCCTCCTCAGCGGAAGGAGGAACCAGAGGAGCACTTTTCTTTCCTAACACGAGCGCCATTTTTAATCTTCTGAGTATTATGCAAGTTGTACCAGAAGCTTTGTGTTATACTCACAGTATCTTATACAATTTTTTTTGGGTTTACAAAAGGTTCTAAAACCCAAAACAACCACTAGGGTACTAAGCCAATGACTTAGACCAAAGTTAAACTGGGGTTAACATTGGACTCAACTAGTGAAAAATTAAAGATTTCAGGATAATTAATACAAAATTTTAAAGAATTTTTCTTTAAAACGCGATTTTTTTTTCTTTTAAAAAAAAAACATGAACTAGGTTGATGTTTTAAACTGGACTGGTTTACCGGTTTCTAGTCCGTTTCGGGTTTCAGAGAACCTAAAATAAAGGGTTTTTGTCTTTCCCAATAAGTATATTTTCCGATATTGAATTTGTATTTTCTTTTTTATAGAAATGAGGTTGCTTGCCACCTTAATCAACAACTTGTTGGGCTTTTTTGTTTTGTTTTGGTGTGTGCGCGTGGGGTATAATACGGGGCATTAGCCCATCTTTATTATTATACGTGGATGTGATAACATCCCCGAATAACCAGCTATTTACACAAACGGGAGGATCATCAAATACAACAAATGGTTCCTCCTGAACAAAAGAGTAATTTGTAAGAGCATCTGCGCATGAATTACCCTCTCCATAGACATGTACAACCATTAAACTAGAGAATTTAGACAATCTGCGACCAACAACAGACAGCAGCAGTGTTGATGCCGAGCCCTCATTTCCCTCTACCTACTGGCTTTAGTTGGGTATCTTTGGTTAGAGTACACACGCTTCCACCTCTTCCCAAGCGTTTCTATTGCTTCTAGACTCCTAGAACGCCTCCTCCAACGCCTTGACCAACTTTAGATCGAACTCCCTCTCTTTTGATGAGAAAGTTCGACCCGTTTACCAATACAATCACTTTATCCAGCTTATAGTTTAAAGCTAAATTCAGACCTACCAGCACAGCCCACAGCTCAGCCTTAACAGCTTGTTGGTCTTATTGGTTTCTAGGTGCGATGCATAATTCGATCTTGCATATGAGCTTCGGCCCACATCATTAATGTCGACTTGCATGGGGCCTTCCATTAATGAGACATTCATTATGTAATTGGGGCCTTACCTCTTCTTCTTTTTTTTGGCCTTACCCTCTTCTTCTTTTTTTTTTTGGACAAAGGGGCCCTAACTTATATATCTTTTTGATAAATGGGAAAATCATAGTGAGGTGCCAAGGTATGGAAATAATCACAAAAAAATCCTATCCAAATTCCTAGACTTTTTTGTTATTAATTGTGAATAAGCAACTAAATTCTCCTCACAGAAAAGTCCTACTATCAAAGTGACTTTGCATGTTATTAAAATGTCCTTATGAAATATTACCAAAAAAAAAATGTCCTTATGAAAATCTTGTTGTGTAAATGATTTTTAGGTAAATTTGCCTTAGTGTATATATATATATATATATATATATATATATATATATAAACTACATACGCACTTTCAGATCATATCAGAACAACTTTCTAATCAAGTAATTGGAATTAAACAATTAAGTAGAATAAATATGAACATGCTTTATAAAAAAACATTCATCCTCATAAGCAGATATAAGTCGAGATTTTAAAATATAAAAATTATTAGAAGCATTTTGATGACATAAAAATGGATAATTAAAGATAATGATTGTTTAATTATTTTTTGTATAAGAAAATTATACTTAGGTTTAGGTAAGAAAATTATATACAAATAAGTTTCTCAGATTTCATTGAATACAAATATGTTCCAAGGGTTTTAATATTTATAAGCTTGACTTATAAATAAATTACCCAACTGGTCTGTAAATGTTTTAGATTTCTAAACATAAAATTGTTCTAAATTTGTATGTTTTATTATAATAATGTGTAAATGGTCTACTAAATTTCAGCTAGAAATATAAATATGGGTTTGATATTTCATAGATTCTATCGCAGAAATTTTTTTTTTTTTTTCTCAAAGACTCACATAAAAGTGGGTGGATTCCACTAATATTTTTTCTCTCATATATTTATAATGGGACCCACCCACTTTTATGTGAGTGTTGCAGAAAAAATATTTCTCAAAGAATCATAAAAACATTAAACCTATAAAATATTATAATTATGGTTATCATGAATAGTTATGGTTAGGAAATGTCTCATTATCATCAACTGTAAAATATTTCCAAAAATCTCTAATGTTACCCAATTAATGTCACCATTTTCAAATCAACTCAATGTCTTTAATTATAAATTCTGCTCCCTTCGATCCTAAATATAAGATAAAGTTAACTTTTTTAGAGAAATTAATGAAACTAATTTACTTTAGAGTATTTTTATTTTTTCTCTAAGCTAATTAGTTTGACTAATAAACTGATATATAATTAAATGATACACAACATATGATATAATTAAATAATTTATTTAGCTTCTTTAATTTCTCAAAAAAAAGTCAACTATATCTTATATTTAGAACCAGAGATAATACAATTGATTAGAGACATTACTTTCGTAGTATGAATCACCTTGTGAGGAAATTAGAAAATAAAGTAAATCAGGAAATAATAGGAAATAACCATTAATAATATGCAATCAATGTCAACATTTCTAAATGAAATCAATGTCCTTAATTATAAATTCTACAATATGATTGATGAGAGATAGAATTTCCGCAGCATGAATCACGTTAATTTTGAGTAAATTGGGAAACTGAAAAAAAAAAAAATCAAATCAAATCAAATCATTTTCGAATATAATTGCTTATTCAATTCAAAGTGCTTGTTTGGGATGCAATTCAGAAGCACAAAACTGACTCTTTTAGGCTCTTTAAAAGTCAGTTGGAGCCACGAACAATGTTTGGATTAGCACAAACAAGCTTTTCTCAGGAGAAAATAATTTTAAAACTAACATCAGCTTTAAGTATTATTTTCTTCAATCCTAATTATAAGACCAAATTGACTTTTTTTAAAAAAAAATTAATTAAACTAATTAAATTACTTTAGAGTATTTTATTTTAGGATAGGATATTGTCACTACCAATTTTATGTCACTACCACTTTTTTACCGTTAGATCAGAATCTCATCTACCTTTATTATTTCTCTCTTCTATTGAGATTCTGATCTAACAGTGAAAAAATGGTAGTGACTTGGTAGTGACAATATCCTATCCCATTTATTTTTATTTTTTCTCCAAACTAATTAGTTCGACTAAATAAACTAATATATAATCTAAGGATACACAACATATGATATTATTAAGTAATTTATTTAGTTTTCTTAATTTCTTAAAAAAAAAAAAAAGTCAATTCGCTCTAGTTAGGACTAAACTATATATTTGTATTGTGGCTGCAAGTGTGCTGAGAAGGGACAAAAATAAGCATGCATTTTATTTCATTGATAAAGAAAGGAAATTACATTGTGGCCCTCTAATAAGAGTTTGTATATATTGTTAAAGACCACACCTTCTTTGGCAACAACTAGCACAGGCTGGGTAAGCAGCAATTTCTTCACATAACCTAATACAAATGTTCTCGCATTCAGACTGGCTTGGGTCACATTTGGGACTTGGACATATTTGGAAGCAAAAATCAGGTGATGAAGGTGTTGGTGGTAATAGTGCTTCTCCAACTTCTGCCACTACCAACAACAACATGAATCCTAGGATCATCTTTGTTGCCACTTTGTTTGAAGCCATTTTTTTGATGGTGTTTTGTGGATTTGGTTTGCTGACTCAATGAATTTTCTCATCTTTCTGTCTTTGTTTTTATAGCACTAATGGAGAATCATTTGTAATTGATGGAGAATTTTTACTTCAATTTCTTTCTTGTTTTGTGATTCTAGAACACAAATCATTTGTAATTGATAATGGAGAATCTTTTTACTTCAATTTCTTTCTTGTTAATTTTATTTTTCCCGACCTTGATTTTTAATCGAGTATATTCAGTTTAATAATTCCTATTTTAAGCTTAGTTGAATGCGTTATAGTATTTTTTTTTTCTAATTAAGAAATTAAAAATTATAGAATTAGATACATTTTGTGACTTATTTGGAATGATTTTTTAATTCCTACTATGTTTTAAAAAAAATTATAAGAAAATTCTTGCTGTTGTCTTTTTTATTTTTTTGTTTGGATATAAAAATGCATGCTATTGTTATTGTCATTATTACATACCAATGGTTATTACTTTATTTTATTTTCTTTCACCTTTTTCCTATTTAACTAGAAGGGGTTCCATCTAAGGTTGTCAAACTCACGAGTTTAAGTACATTCGTGATGTGAATGATGTGAACTCATACGTGAACTCGAATCATAAACTCGTAAGAGTTTACTTTTATTATTAAATAGGTACTACTAGTGTATAATTAAATAATTAAAATATAAAAATGACAACAATTTGATTTAAATATATTTTAAATCCAAATAATTGAAATTAAATCTATCAACATTCATCATTTATCATATTTAATAAAAAAATTTCCATAAAATTTCTATATAAAGCCGTTGAACATAATCAAATAAAAAAAGTTAACACGAGTTTAAGAGTAAGTTAACATAATTTTGTAAGTTAGAAACGTAAAAATAGTAAACTCGGTGCATAAACTCCCGAGTTTAACCGAAGTTTACAACTAGCACGAGTTTACCACGATTTGACTCATTTTTGTAAGTTAGAAGCGTAAAAACGGTAAACTCGGAGAGTCAACTCACGAGTTCATGATTTTGACAACAATGGTTCCATCCCGACCAAGGTTGTCAAAAGGTTGTCAAACTCAAATCGTAAAGTAAGAGTTTAAACAAACTCGTGATGATGACGTAAACTCGTATCGTGAACTCAAATAGTAACTTGTAAGAGTTTACTTTTATTCTTAAATATGTATTATTAGTGTATAATTAAATAATTACAATATAAAAATGACAACAATTTGATTTAAATATATTTCAAATCCAAATAATTGAAATTAAATCCATCGACATTCATCATTTATCATATTTGATAAAAAAATTCTATAAAATTTCCATATAAAGCGAAAGAGCATGATCAAATCAAAAAAGTTAACATGGTTTTGTAAGTTAGAAACCTAAAAATGGTAAACTCGATGTATAAACTCGTGAATTTAACTGAAGTTTACAACTAGCACGAGTTTATCACTCGACTCGACTCGTTTTTATAAGTTAGAAGCGTAAAAACGGTAAACTCGAGAGTCAATTCGCGAAGTTTGACAACAATAATCCCCACATGTTAGATTTCAAGTTGTCAAAAGTTAGATATACGGTATATCAGTGCTTCATAACTTTTTTTGAATAAAAGGGAAACAAACCCAAAGGCTTTTTATAGTAATTGAAACATGCAAATTATTAGTAAAATTGAAGACGCGTACAAATTAAACGAGATCTTATTCATATTCATAAAAAACTAAAATCACATAATAAATATAGTTATTGGGATATTATAGATATATATTTGGAAAATAAAATCAAATTAGGAAAAATCTCAGAAAAATACCTTGAAAATATTAAAATCCCAAATTATTTTTGTTTCCTACTATAGTTTTTATATTGACAAAACTCATTTTAGTAGAAAATTACTAATTTAAGATTTTCAAAATTTGAAACTATTTTCTTTTTTAGAACTTTCCCCACCAGTTCTTGAGATATTAAAAAAAAAAAATCAACTGGCATATGAGAATAGATGATCTTGAGCCACGCAAAACCTTACATCCAATGTATGTTTATCTTCTTATACTCTTCTTTTCTTTTGTTGGATACTTTCAATCCTTACTAGCATCATCAAAACAAATGACAAATTTTGCTCATAATCTGATCAAGGACATTGATCATAGATACAACACATGGTGCATTGTTGTTAGAGTGTTCAGAGAGTGGCAATGTCCAAGAAGTCCCAACAGTGTTGTAAAAACAGAAACGTTTTTGGCTGAAAATCGAGTCAAAATGAAGGTAGGAACGGAATTGGAGTTGAAATGGTTGACACGCCATGTCAACTCGGTTAACTCGGATAGTTTACCGAGTTGACTCAGTTACTAAGGAGACGATGGTGTCAAAGAAACTCTTACGTTTCGTTTATATTTTATGATTTTACGTTTTTGCTCATCCGTACCATTTCTATGTAGACTCTATATCTTAACAACACTGATCCCAACCCTTTGATTTTTGAAAAGTCGGTATGATTATTTAGTCGACAAACATGTCAGTAAACAATGTAGTTGTCATATTCACTGAAGGAAACATATATGTTGTACCCATTTCATCGTACTCAAGATAAACAAGGTGACAGGATTGAGGCTTCTCTTATTCAGAAGGGAGATTTACAGAGATACATCAATGATTTGGTAGAGAGGATGAGGTCTACCAATTCAAGAACGTCAAAACCTTAGCCAACAATAATGCATACAAAACTTGAAGCCACCCTTAGATGATTATGTTCCATCATATGTGAATGGGTGATGTTTTTATAATCTCCAATAACTTATTTGTATTTATTTTCCAAATCCATAGTATCCCAATAATTCTGTTTATTACGTGATTTTATTTTGTTATGAATAATATCTAGCTTGATTTCTCTGTGTCCTTGAAAGTTTCAAATAATTTGTATGTTTCAAATTACTATAAGAAGCCTTTGGGTTTCTTATGTAGTTTCAAAGTTTCAATTAGGGGTGTTCATGAAGTAAGAATGTCCACCCGAGCCCGGTTGAAAAAAAAAAAAAAAAAAAAAAAAAAACACTAGCTTGGCTCTATAAAATCAACCCATAAATCATTTGGGCATTTTCGGGCTAGGCCAATACCAAGCAGGGCCAAGCACTAGGCAAGGTATGCTGCCCCGCCTATTTGGCCCAAATTTGAAGTGTATATATAATTATATTTTAAATATTATAATATATACACATATATTCATCATTTGATAAAATTTAACCATTCAATTAGAATATAATGAATACAAATATTTTTTATTTACTAAAAAAATATGCATATTTTTTCATAAACATGTATAGTTAAGAAATTGGTATATTGAGTTCTTGAGACATTAATTATTATCAAATAATAAGAAAATAATATCTATTGAATTAATTTATTTTATTAGCCCATGAGTTGAATATAAACAATAAAATCTAAAAATGATTATTGTATAGAATATGTTTTTGAAATATCAAATTCTCTCTCTATATATATATACTTATTTATTCCTTCCTTTTTTTGAATGTTTCTTTATTTTTCAATTTTAGGGAGATTTTTGGACATGAAAACCTACCCTGCCCAACCCTTCTTTATTTCTCTATTATCTCACAACACAAAGTACAAACAATGATTATATACTTACCTTGACCTTGGTGAACACCTGGAACACAACTCACTTAGTTGTCACTCATCTAGGTTTTTTAAGCATCTAGTCAATGGCTCGATTAGTGGCATTGTGTATGGAGAGAGTCTCATAACTAGTACTAAAGCCTTTTCGGAAAGTCTATGATGCGAGAAGATTAATCACTGCTACTGGTGATGGATACCCTAGGCCTACCAACAAAAAAGAGAGAGAAAGAAGCTAAAGATGTTTTGCGAAGGGGAGAAAGAGAGAGAAGCATGATTAATGATACAGCTTACAGTTCAAACTTCGAAATATATCAACTTCCTATAGATTTCATTGTGGACGATTTCACACACATATTGAGGATTCTTTATAATCGCAATATTATTTTATGATAGACAAATTATAAAATAATCTAATTATATAACCAAGTCATCTGTGGCTTACATTCAAGAAACCTCGGTAAATAACAAACTAAATTCTATTATCTCACAACACATTTTATATAACCAAGTCATCTGTGGCATACATTCAAGAAACCTTGGTAAAGAACAAACTAAAAACACAAAGTACAAACAGTGATTACATATTTACCATGACCTTGGTGAACACCCAGAGCGCAACTCACTTAGACTTTTCCGTACCAAAAAAAAGAAGTGACTATATACATAAATATATAATTAGTATGGAATGATTCAATAGAAATCAATAGCCTATTCTAAATCTGTTCAATCACTATTCACCCCTGAACTGAATTATGTAGACAAGGAAACAAGGCAAAGCACAAGAAATCTATGGACAACAAAGGTTATATAAGGTTACAAAAACCAGGTTGTTTTCCACACATGCTAATAGAGCTGACTTTCATGGAAGTTGCTATCACCAATGGAGCTCCAGGAGAGTCACTATCAGCAAATTTTCATGCATAAATCGAGATTCTACAATATGCTCATCCTTCACTACTATCATATAACAGTAACAGCTCTTAAGCCCTTGCTGATGATTTCTATAACATTCATGATTAACACTGTTCTTCACCTGCTCAAAGCTCCATATCACACTAAAGTTACCCACAGTTGCCACAAGGTGACGCTCCTTTTTGCCATACTCAGTGACCTGAAAGAGAAAAGAAATTACATATATGCGATACTTGCCGCAAGTTTACACACAAAAGTACCCTGTAAATTTAGAACAAGTTCGAAGTTGTCAGTCTGCAACACTGCACGGAGAGTAGCAGAGTATCAAATATTCAAGTTACAAAAGCTCACCAGATTTGAACTATCTGCTTCACAATATAATATGCAGCATAAGCACTGTACGCACATATTAGGACCCTATCCACAAAATTTACTGAGGTTAATCAAATAAATCACAATGAACATAAAAAATACTCCCTCTGGTCCTAAAATAAAGGAGTTAGCTTTGATCCTAAATATAAAACCTCAATTTACTTTGTCTTCTACGTTTATAATTCTTTTGACACAAATTAAGGAGCTTTTGCATCAATAGAATAGTTTCTAATGCAAATGATTAAAAGAGGTATCTTAGCGAAATCAACACTAATTTATTAGATATAACTAACTTAACTATTTTTCTTAGTAACTGCAAAGTAGGTATTAAGCTCCTATATTGAGGAGCTTTAGGGAAATCAAGGAACATATATTAAGGACCAGACCAGAAGGAGAACATTGAATAGGTAAAAGGGGACCAATCAGTGGCAAACTGACAATAAAATGTATTCCATGGCTGCTACAAGAAAGATAAGTAACTACTAAGGATTTTATAGCAACAGTAGCATAATATAAGGATGAAGCAGAAAGTAATTATTTACCCATGAAAAATGGCCACCATGAAATTTATTGTTTGTGCCAGCTAATTGTGAATCCTGAGGAGACAACTTCAGCAATATCGGCATACGTTCAGTGAATCCATTTTCTGTTTCCCCATCTAATGAAGTGCAAATCACTATCAAATATGTGTCAGTAGTGCCCAACACCCACTTGCCATCATAAGTAACATCAACATGGGTAATTGGATAGCCAAGCCCAGGAAAGATAGTCTTTAATTGCCACATTGATTTCTTTGAATACAACCGTATTCTTCCATCAAGAGACCCTACAAATATCGAACCATCTCCACTTGTAACAAAGCACTGAAAATTTGTCCCTCTTGAGAATAGATACCCGTGGTTCCAATGCAACACAGGCGAATTTGCTGCCCCAGCAATACTTTGAACCATTCCTTTCCTGTTAATAGAATATTAAGGAAAGTCTCACTTAGTCACACTCACATCTACTGATTGGTAAAGGAACATATAATGTTCAGGTGAGTCTTAAAGTGATTGGTGGTGGTGGGGTTGGGTTTTTTTGTGTGTGTGTGTGTGTGTGTGTGTGTGTGTGTGTGGGGGGGGGGGGGGGGGGGGGGGGGGAGTCTTAATGAAGATTGTGACTCTAAAAAAAAATGACGAGGGTGACCTAAGACCTCTGTGACTCTAAAGAGATATATAATGTTCAGGTGAGTATCAAATTGGCTTAAACTATTTGGATAAAAAAACAAACACAATTTACTAATTTACTAATAATTTAATAAGATGACAGAGCCACTTTAATCCGTGACACAAACCAAAAAAACCAATGAAAATTGAAAAAGAAAATGAAGATTATGAACCTAAAGGACTCTGAGACACAAAAGAGGTAAATTGGGTGATTCTGTCAAATTGACTTCAACTATTTGGATAAAAAGGGCAAACCCAATCCATTCATAATTAATACCTGTCACGCATGTCCCATTGACAAAGCATATTATCAGCTAAGCCCAGAAACGTGGCATTGGAAGGATCCAATTGTGAACCCTTAGCATCATTTGTGATATCCCTCATGGTGATATCGACTCCATCTTTCTCAAACTTCCACTCATTTACAATCTTACCAGTCTCAAGATCAAGCTGATGAAGACTTGAGGCGTGTGGCATCCCTTCCTTAATTGGACTCATAAGTAGCATGTCAGTTTCGACCCTCATCAATATCGCTTTATTCACCGCCAATTCGCCTAAATTCGAACTTCCAAGCAAATTACCACCATCAAATTTCACAAAAACACCTTCCCCGTGAATCCCGCTGCTAAAATTTCTGAAAACCTGAATTCCTGTATCGTTCACTAAGAAGCTCTGATCAAGAGCACCCAACGTTAAGTTCTTCACTCGTCCCTTTGCAGCCTCTTCGAACTCCTCCATCATAATGTCCTTAGGGTAAATCCAATCCAGCGATGCTCTGGATTTGGATTCGGAGTCGGAGGACGTATTTGCATGGTTATTATACTCTTGTTTTTCTACGAATTCGTGTTCTGACTCATCGTAATCAGAGTCGGAGACATCGAGGGCTACGCTGCTGTGTGAAGCTCCCATGGACGATGAATTTGACAAAGATACATTGAAATGGGTTGGCTTTTGGCTTTTGATGTTGGAATATGTAAGTTTGTAATCATTGCCTTGAATTTGCTTCGCTTTTGGCGCTCATATGTCATTATAGCTTCGCGACGAAGCTTTTGGCGCAGAATTCAAACAATAGTAGAATACGACTTGCTCCCCGCTCCTCTGCTTTATTTTATTACTATTTTTTTTTTCTTTTAATTGAAAAGCTCATTTTATCCATTTGAAAAAAATGACATAAAAATATAACATGAACTTTAAAATATGTTGATAATAATAATAATTGGACTAACAAATAAAATAATTAACAATTTAGGAAATCACCTATTTGAGATTTTAAAATTTAAATGGTATTACCTCTAGTCCTAATTATAAGACCTAGTTGATTTTCTTTAGAGGGATTAAAGAAACTAAATAAGTTACTTAATCATTTTATATGTTGTATATCCTTAGATTATATATTAATTTATTAGTTAAACTAGTTAGTTTGAAGAAAAAATAAAAATAAAAATAATCTAAAATAATTTAATTGACTTCCTTAATCTTTTCTCTAAAAAAATCAACCGAGTCTTATAATTAGGACCGAAGGAAGTATTTTTTTTTTTTTTTTTTTAAAAAATTCCCTATCCTCTCCAATCAAAATGTTTTAACTGCGTTAAAACTCAATTTGAGTACAAACCAGCTAATCAAGGATTTTAGTAGCTCAGTCTTGTTAAATTACATGTAGTTTATATGTGTGTGTGTGAAGTAATGACTTTTTTTTAATTTAAATATTACCCTTTCTCAGATTATATATGAATTTTTTTATATCATAATCAAATTTTAATATTATAATCATCATTGTGTTGATCTAGTTGGTTTGATAAATGACCTTGAAATCTAGAGTGTGATTATCAATACTTTAGTTCTTTCTTTTCTTTTTTCTTTTTTTTTTTTTTTTTTGGTTTATTTTATTTTGCCATCAACTTTAGTTATACATACAATGTATAACGATGCAAATAGAGGAAGAAGCATTTCACGTTTGCTTTTCAGTTTTCACGTAGATGCACACATGTATAATGTATACACTTAAACATTTATTTAGAGCTTTATGTAAACCCATTAGTGATTAATGAATATTTTAAGTCTGGCAAAGGAAAAATTAAAGAATATTTTAAGAGAGAATTGTACATTAATTATTTGAATTAAGGTTCATTAGTTAAAAAGTTCTAGAGTTCCTGAATGTGGAAGAAAGCAAATAGACAATCAACCTTGTTGATGAATATGATTAATGAAGGCTACTATTAAGATCATTAATTCAAAGTATTAAGAGTTCATATACATATTTACAAAATATTATAATAATTATAACATTTTTAAATATATTTTATATTTTTTATAAAAATAAGAAGAATACAAGAAATGAGATCAGGGGATGAAAAAAGACAATAGATAATTAGAGAGGGAAAAAAGCAAAACCAGCTAATTTGGGATGGCAATAATGCTTGGAGCATGTACTTTGCTAAGGATGGTTATAAAATCTTTTTTGAGTTGGTGCTAAAAAAACACGTTCATGTAAGTTGAGATAAAACTTCTCTCACATATTTATCTCTCATATACCGTAAATCACGTTAGAAAAAATAACTTTTACGACTAATCCAAACCCGACCGAGATATGATCCATTATAGAAGTTTATTTGGTCATTTAAGAATCTGCTTTTAATATGAAAGCCTCTAAATCCTGGCCTTAAAATCAAAGCTTGGCTTCCTCTCCCCTGAACCGCCCCCTCCCCTATTATGTGTATCCAAAAAAAAAAAAAAACCTGGCCTTAATTAATATTCTCTTAAAACATCACTCAAATGTTTGGGGCATGCATGTGTCTCTTCAGTGCTGAGACCATAAAAACAGTTTTTTTTAACCAAATCAAGTCGTTACCGTCTTAGCAAGTTTTCAAATTTGAATTAATATTAAATATCAAATAATTGTATTTAGACAAACAAATATAGGTAAAGCTTTCTGTATATAACCTCTTTTTTCCCTTTTCCTTTGTTCCCCAGTAGACATGCTTATGACTTATGAGCCAAGCTTTTTTATTTGGCCCCAACTGCCAAACTGTCACCGACCACCCCTTCTATCTTTTCTCTTTTGTATGTCCTACGCTTTCTTTCACTCACTCCATGCTTCTTAGTGCTTCTGTTTTCTCGTTTTTAATATACAATATATTTGAGAAATTGATCTATATTTTAAATATAAGACATAGTTTTTCATATTTGTCAATATTGTTTTAATTTACCCTTTATTGATACTCATTCGATCATAATTAAGAAAGAGAGAGAAGTAGGGAATTAAGAAATGTGATTCAGGTATTTTAAAAATTCATATTATATTAACTAACTTAACCAGCCTAACTTAATATAATCAAATTAGGTACTCATGTTATATATTAAGGACTGGTCCTAAAGACTCCATAAAATTTTTTTTTTAAGAGATAATGAAACTAAATAAATTACTTTAAAATATTTATTTTTATTATTTTTTCTAAACTTATTTGTCTCGACTTATAAACTGATATATAATAATATACACCATATGCTATGATTAAGGTGAGCACATTTTATGCTCATCGCTTTGATGAGCAAAATGCACTCATCACCATCTTTACCATTAGATTGATTTTGATCGGTCCAGAATTAATTTAATTTAATTTCTATATTTTAAATAAATTTTTATTTTATTATATGCATAATTAAAAATAAAGATGATTTTGTATCTATCACTTCTCATAAAAATGATTTATCATTTAAAAAAAATCACAAATCACAAATTTTAAATTTTGACCGTTCAAATCAAAGTTTAAACGGTTGAGATCTCATCACAAATGATGAAAAATTAGTTACTCATCATTGTGATGAACATGAAATGCGAACCCATGATTAAGTAGTTTATTTAGATAATCGTAATTAAAAAAAAAAAAAAAAAAAAGTTAATTGTGTTTTATATTAAAGATTGGAGGGAATAATAAATAAATTTTTTTTTAAATTTAATGAAATATTATGAAGGATAATTTAGTACTTTTGAATTTAAAATTTCATCCTAGAATCTTTAAAATTGCAAATTTTAGAGATGGAGAAAACTTACATAAATCTTCATGCTTATGCTTATTTATGTAGAGTACTCCAAACAACATTCTTTTTTTTTTTTTTTTTTTGATATATAGACAACATTCTTTAGGCAACGTGAGTATACACAACCATTGCCTAATGTTAGGAATGTGGGTCAATCGGAGGGTTGCTGGTTGGCTCTCCTTAAAAGGGAATGATATTTTGCCAACCCAAATCCGTTAGAAATGGGTTGCGAGCCTACCTGCCACTTTATCTTTTAAAAAATATTTTCCAAATATGTTCAATAATATTTAAATTAAGTTTCAAATTTTCTTCAAGTTATATAATTAAATTAACCCAAAACTGGAAAATATAAACATTTAATATATTTTATTTAATTATTCTATTAATTTAAGAATGATAAATTAATAAAAAAACATGAGAAATCATTAATCAAACATGAAATCATCAAGTTACTAACTTGAAATAAGGTCATGTCTAAATTAAGTACAATTAATCATTTTATTTATTTAAATAAAAATAAAAGCATGCCATTTCCGCGTTAGATGGGACAGCTAAGAAAAGCTCACTTAAAAACATGTACCCACATTTAGTGTTCGAACAGAATTGACTCTAATAAGAAAATACATGTATTTAGGGAAAAAAAACATGTCCCGATTTTGTAAATCAACTACATATTACCAAATCTATTGGTGAGAACTTAGAGATGGCTACTGAAGGATAAACCCTTAAAAAAACACAGGCTGATTGGATTTCCAATTAATGGAAGCTGGGACTATACAAGCCTCATGACCATCCTTCCGTGCCAAGTGATCCAAAAACTAATGGCCATAATGCCACCGAGACTGGAATCTGGGGAGGATATATTGGCTTGGAATGGAACTAACAGTGGCTCATTCACTGTTAGAAGCACGTATGATCTCCTAGAAGGAAATACAGCAAGAGCTGATGAAATGCTATTTCGTGGAATCTGGAAATGGGAAGGTGGTGAGAGAGTTAGAGTATTTATGTGGATTGTGCTACGGGATGGGTTACCTACTAACCTCTGGAGAAGCCGTGGGTCCAATACAGATCCCATATGCTCATATTGTAACAGGGAGAATGAATCTGTTATACATATTCTAAGAGACTGTGAACTTGCGGCTGGTATGTGGAAAGAGCTAATTAATCCTAAATTCTCTAACCAGTTCTTTGCTGTCCCTCTGAAAGACTGGGGACGCCTCAATCTGAAAAAGGATCTGAGTTTACGAGGTGATGGTAATTGGCATCTCTTGTGGGGAGTGTCCATATGGAAGCTTTGGACATGGAGAAACAATTATGTTTTTCAGCCAGGCTTTGTGAAGCCTAAGGAACCAGCTGTAGCTATCATACATAGCTGGAGGAGCTTTGTGCGATTACAGGATTCAGATAATAAGGAATACATAACTCCAATAACTGTGGAAGGTAGATGGGAACTGCCAAAGACTGGGTGGATAAAAGTTCATGTTGATGGAGCAGTCACAATTACAGGATTCATGTTGATGGAGCTTTGTGTTTTTAATTATGTTTGATTTCGTCTAGAATCAGGAAAAAAAAAAAAACTTAGAAGAGAGAAAAGAGAGAGTAGAAAAATTTCTAATATTGATTTTAGCCCCTTGGCACCCCACAGATTTAAAAGGGAAATTGCACAATCAAGTGGCATCAAGTTTTCTTCTCACCTCTGTAAGTATCTTAGCACATTCATTGATGGTTATGGGTGGCAATTCGACCCTAAAACGCAATGAACTTACAGAGAAAACAGATAGAAAACTGCTAACTAGAGAACGCAATAGATGGAATGAAAATGCCCAATTTGTTCTTGACTGACTCTGACAATAACCAACAGATATGTTTGATTAATTGGAAAAATACTCTTTTGGCCCTAAATATAAGATATATGTCCTATATTTAAGACCGGAGGTAGTATTTGTAAACCTTTTTCTAAAGGATGCTTGAATGTAAAATAAAAATTATTTAAGCAAATCTCTTCTTGCCAATCAAATGTGGAGAATGACAAATGATCCCTCATCTTTAAATCTTCTGCTTCTAGAATGTAGAAAGATTTAACCGAGGTTTAGTCCAATCACAGGGATAATTTGCACCGGAAAACTGGAAATGGGGAATCCATTACCTTAAATGACAAGCTTTTGTGGTCTTTGTAGCAGTTAAGGACGATATGCATAACTCCAAATTGGAAAGCATCCAACTTTATATTCGCCAAACATTGTCTCACAAATTTTACATATCCCTATTCAAATTAGTTCAAAGAAAGTTGTCATGATTCGGACTGGCAATTCCAAGGGTTTTTAGGGCCGGTTCGGATGGTTTTTTTATTTATTTAAAAAAGTACCTTTTTTGTGTAGTTTTTTTTTTTTTTTAAAAGTTTCAAATTGGAGCTTAGAAAAGGCATCATTTTAGCTTTTTTTTTTTTTTTTTTTTTTGTGACTTTTACTTCTTTAAAAAATATCATTTAAACACATAAATTAATTAAAAAAAAGATTAAAAAATTTTTTTTTGTATTAAAAAAATGTTTTTTTTAAAAAAAAAACCCATCCAAACAACTCTTATATGATCCATCACAGAGGTAAAAAATTGTTGCAAAATGTACCACCAAATGCTTAGATCAACTAATAGAAGGTTATTTTAATTTAGCCATAGGCCTCGAGTTCAAGACTTAAGAATGCAACAATGGTACGGGCATATCTTTAAAAAATGGAATTGTCATGTCTCGAATTTGGATTAGTCATGACCCATAAAGTTCTTCATTACAAGAGGCAGGCCCGGGATATCGGGCATCAAGCGGATACGAAAAGAAAATTGTTGGAAAATTGCATTAATCTGCACTGTTCTATGGCTTCAAGTTATAAGCATATAAGGGGCATTAATATTCCACCACGAATTAAATTGTTGCTCTGGTGAATTCTTTGATAAAGATTACCGACCACCACTTATCTCAAAACTCATCATTTCATGAATGAACCATCGGCTAGAGTAGGTTAATGAACGTATAGACATAAGCAAAGTTGAAGTCTCCAATCTATCTTCCACTTCCATTACTGCGATTATACAATGCCAGCAAAGTTACCACAAATTCAGAAATTGCTTGGATTTATAATTCAAAGCTGACAAAGATCTCAATCCCAGATAGGTTTAACGGATATTATGATATTAGAAAGATGGAAAAAGCATTCGGATAAAAAAACGTTTCCCAGGCAAAACATACACAGTCCTTAGGTCAAATATGAAAAGAGGGACCTTCCATTTTTCACTCCCAAGTCTTCCATGTATAGACTTGCTAGTTACACAGAACAAAATAACAACAGAAACTAGGGAGTCATTCTCATAATCCAAACAATCTCATGTTTATAATATATGACTGTCAAAAATGCTCCTCACGATATTATTTTTAAGGCAATATAAAACATCAGTTCACTTATTAAAGTTACAAACATGTGTCAGAGTTGCAGATCTATAAGATATTCAAAATCTCACTATTCAATTTCAAAGGATAAAACCTGCAATGCTCCTTGTCTAAAAATCTAAATTCCGAATTCCCAGAATGGGGGAGGCTCAAAAATGATTGAGAGAAGTCCTCGTTGCCATATCACCAGTTGTCAGATGGGACTGATATAGTTAACAAATTTTCCTGTGATCAGAGAAAAATAAAGTTGTCATGATTCATGAGCTTAACTTTTGTCTGAGATCAAAAGATTATAGCTAAACAGGAAAAGCAACAGCTTACAATTTGGCTTGACATGTTTTAAATAATACTATGAAAATAACTAGCCCATGGTGTTGATGTTTTTGAGTCCATGGACTGATCTGATTGACACTCAAATCTTTTAGTGTTACCTCTGCAGATAACTTTCTAGACACTCACCAGTTATCTAATAATTCCCATAATTCTACTTCTGTAGTTCGGAGAGTGCTACTTATGCTGAGAAAAGAAATGGATAGAATCACATAACAGAAAAATCTCCCTTTACATTCACGGATCGAATGAGGATTTCTAAATTGAACCCTTAATCTCAATCTATATCATCCCGATGTTCTCAGTAAGTGAACTTAAAACACCGGATACCCAACTCCTTTCTAGAATTCTTTAAAGCTATTGGCTAAAACATGTTAAAAATAGGTTGCAATATCATCAAATAGTTGACCTTAGCGATGGAGTCCAGCATAGAGCCAAATATTGCTTTAACATACGACTGTTCACATGGACAAAATGCCAATCATGTATGATCTACATGGTTTCACCGCAAAGTACAAACAACAATCGAGAGAGAAGAAAGAGAAACACACCTTCGCTGGAGGTGTAGGCATCGCAGGGAAGCTTGGAGACAAGATAAGCGGAAGCAATCGCACTGTGTAAAGGTTGTAAGGAGCTCAATTCTCTTCGCAGCAACCTAACCAAGGATTCAAAACGGACGTCATAAATTCATAACTATCATCAACATTATATAAATCCAAACGACCATGAATTGGAAGTGGTATGCATGAATCGAGAGCATCAGAAGGAGTAGAGTACCTTAGAGGAGAAGGCTGAACAGCAGGAGGTCGAGGAAAAGTGAAATTTGAGTTTCTAAGAGAGCTAGCAAAAGAGGGTCTTCTTGGAGCCGAGTTAGTTGAAGCTTTGCATAAAATGCATACAACCGTTCGTCTTCCAACCATTGAAGCCATTGAAGCTACCTCTTTTGCTCACCCTCTACCAATCGTACCCTAAAACCTCTGTAAAAGTCAAATACCAAAATTAAATTCCACATAAACGCAGTCCCAATTATCATATACTGAATGTTTAGACTAGATTGCATTTCAAACAAGCACTCAAGTATTGGCGAGGGCTTATTCTATCAGTACAAGGTCAATGCATAGTCGGGAGAAACTACTCAAGTGACCTAATTATCGGCTTGCGTTTACAGGACGACCGTATTAGCGCATAAACAGATGGATTCCTAACACACACACATATAAATAGATACAGTTAAACTAGTTTTTATAGATAAGATTCTTATATTTCTATTGAAAGAAGCGGGCAGCAGTTTTTTTTTTTTTTGGGCCGGAGAAAGCATTTCATGTAAAGAAACTAGGACATACGAAAGCAATGGACAGCATCAAACGCGAATCAGGGAAGGGGTGCCGAATAAGGAACTGAGGAGATTTTGGAACATACCTCAAAGAAATCGTCGGGCCTGAGACGTGACGGTGGTAGGCTGCGTAACGGCGGAGCTTAATGACGGTGAGAACAGACCAACGATTGGCGGCCTCAGAGATGGAGCTGGAGGAGTTCCAATCGAGTGGTGGAAATAGCATTCCCATTTAATCTAACCGTCCATTTGATCTATGGCAAGGAAAGGAGTACGCTTTTGGCAGATCGGAACGATGTCGTTTTGTGGTTCTTCATATAAATCCATCCATGATCCATGCTGGTCTACAAATGTGTTAACATTCATAAGATAATTGAATTTTTAGAAAGATTAGAAACTAATTAAATTATTTTAGAGTATTTTTATTTTTATTTTTATCCAAACTAATAAGTCTTACCGATTAACCGATATATAATTTAAGGATACATAACAAATAAAAGTATTTTATCTAGTTTCCTTATTTTTTCCAAAAAGCCAACTCGTCTTATATTTAAGACCTGGAGAGAAAGTATAATTTTACATAGGAAAAAGTTCAGGTAAGTTGGGTTTCACTATTTTTAAGTCTATTTGGTATAATTTTGAGTTCGATGGCACTTACGTACAATGGCGGATTCCAAAAAACCCGAATTTTTTTTTTTTTTTAAAGAAAGTTTCAAATGCATTAAAAAAAAAAAGAATATAAACAAGAAAAAAAAGAATATCAAAAAAATATTCATGAAATCAAGTGAATACTAATGACGTAATAAGAGAGACAATTATTGTACAAACATGTCATTTAAAAAAGCTAAGTGCGTTAGTTAAAAAAATTTTAGATAAATTACAATGAAGGGTGCGCACTTAATAAATTCAAGTACATATATTTTAATATAAAAAGTATATTACAATAAAAATAATTACAATGTTATCCTTCTAGACCTTATTTTTTAGAATTCCATCATAACTGCTTTATTATCAATGCTATAAAATACATCCTTTTCAATATAAGGCACTAAATAATCATTCAATCGTTCATCCCCTATCCGACACGAAGTGCAATCTTTATGTATTAAAAGTAAGCACTTCATTTAAGGGTGAATGACAATCATTTAAATATGTATTAATTATAAAAAAATCCCAAATTCAAGTGCCCCTTCTCTACGACGTCGGTCCACCATTACTTATAGATATACTTTCATTTATAATTTTATATCACTTACTCACATGTCTTCACACACGTTTAAATTGACAAGCTTATATGTTATTAACTCTTTATCAACTAAACTAATCTTTGTTGGCAAGTTGATAAAAGATATTTGAAGGATTTTACACTTATTGTTAGTTGATTGTGGTTCTTCAAACCCTTTGATAATTGAGATTACGAATGTGTGATCCCTAAAATTTTTAATCGAACCTTGAGATTGAACATTTTTCACATAAGACAAAAGTTCTAAAATATGATGACTACCTTCCAAGAAAAGGCTTATGAAGGGAGGAGTGTTCTGTTTACTCTTTGGGGAGATCAACTTCTATTAAATTTGGGCTAATTATTCGGTTTCTATCCTTATTTTGTGTTCTGATGTATGATTTATATTAATTTCAAAACTTGGTTTTGTCTTTGTATTAAAAGAAAGTTAAATTGAGTGAGAGAAAAAAGTTAGTTAAGCCGCTTTTAAGTAGTTAATTGTTTGAAATCCCATTTGGAAGTACAAAATTGACTTTTGGATCCTTAAAGGCTAATCAAAGCCAAAAATGGGCCAATTTGGGTTAGTGTGGGAGCAAATGGTTTAAAAACTATCGACTTTTGTAAAAGCTCGGTAGGAAAAAAGTCATATGTAAATGTGATTTGTGTTTAGATTGACGGTGGTAGAAGTGGCGGACTTATGTCAAAAAGCTGAGAGCTTTTTCCAAAAAACTCCCCCATGGAGCTTTTGCTTAAAGTAGCTTTTTTAGAAAAAGCCCTGTGGGATGAAAGCCAACCCAAACGCCTCCCACTAAGCTTTTTTTCTACGGGTTAAGGTGCAAAAATACACATGTGCTTTACCTCGAGGAGCGCCCAACACCACGTGCTTTTTTTAGGTGCAAAAATACACATGAGCTTGTAAAACCAGAGCAAAAATGCCATCACAGTTAAAGTGCTTTAATAGAGGTTAAATACATATTAAAAATACCAGAATGCCCCTCAAAACACACCCTCTCCCTCCCTCCCAACTTCATCTTCATCCTTTGCAACTCTCTCGGAATTGCTATTGGTCCTTTTGCTTCTTCCCCTGTGATCCAGAAACCATGCGAGAATCAGTAAAACCTCACCAAGTAGACAAAATAACAGAAAATCCATACTAGAACAAACTTCTGGGAGATCAAGATCGATGAGAATATTAAAATCCATCATGGCAGTGAGCAAAATCCCTCTTAAAATTACAAAACTAGGGAGATCAAGATGCAGTAGCTAACATCTTTGAAAACTCAAAATCCATGAGGATAAACAATTTCAAGTAAGAAAAAGGGGCGCATCCTAACAGGAACCCGAAGAAATCGAAATCGGACTCTCTCGTAATTTTGATATGAGTTTGCGAGCATAGTATTGACTTGGGGATTAGAGATAAACAAAGAAAGGAGAAATCAAGAATTGGAAGACGTAAAGCAAGCATTAAAAAAACAAAAAAAAGGTCATGTGATGAAATTCCAAGTTCGTGAAAAGCTAGATCATTCATCGAAAATTCATATTGGATGAAGCGAGACCTAACCCGAGAATTGATGGAATAATAGTGTTTAACATGCTAAAATTACAAAGAGAATGACGAGGTAAAGAGGAAGAAGGAAACAAATCTAGAATGTTTTAAATTTATGATCAATTTCAGGAATCAATCATAACTTAAACCAAAAATTGAAAAACCCATATCGAAGAAAATCTTGTCGGAGGGATTGATCACTTTATTGTTCCAGGGCATCGATTCGCTTCTGCATAGACGCTATCTCCACATAAATCGCTCCAGTTCACCGGAAGCTAGCTCCTCTTGCTCCGATTGGGAGGCGCTCCCAGCCATGAGGCTGTCAAGGGTACGGTCGACCCGGTTGATCCTCTCCCTCACATCTCGCATCTCCGCTTGAAAAGGAAGAATTGGATCTGGGCGCCGTGGGTGATCTAAGAAGGAAATCGGGTGACGGGAAGAAGGAGATGACTGATGAAAGTGAAGGGTGTAAGAACTGGCCGAACCCAAGAGGGGGGTGAATTGGGTGAAGTATAAAAATTTAGGAACTTTGCAAATCTTTTCGTAACTTACTGAAATCAGTTTATAAAGCAATAATCAGTCATTCAAATATATATGCACATTCAAACATATATGCTTTGGAAATGTAAGAGATAAGGGAAGAGAATATGCAACCGATTTATACCGGGTTCGGCCCAATCCTTGACCTACATCCAAATTCCTAAGCTTCACTTGGGATTTTCAATCCACTATCTTCTTTTAACTCGATTACATGTTACGTACAAGAGGTAATCCTCTCACTAGGATTCACTCCCCCTTACAAACCGTAATCAACACACCACTTGATTACACACTCGTACTCGAAGTAATCCTCTCACTAGGATTCACTCCCTTTACAAGTTGTAATCAACACAATGTGTTTCCCACTCAAGATCACCCAATCTTGAGTAACTCTCAGATAGATAGAATGATTACAATAAATCTTCTCTCTCAGAAGTGAATAAATAAACACTAAAGAATAATACAAATCATCTCACTCTCTAAGCTGTCTAGACATGAAAGACAGAGTGTAAATGATGTAAAAATCAGAGTATCAGCATATTGAAGACGTAAGCTTGTGTCTCTACATTTTTCTGCTTGAATCTGTCTTCTTTTATGGGTAGAGATCAATATATGACCGTTGAGAAGATTCTATGACTGTTGGATAAAGAAATATAGCCGTTAGAAACTAGCCGTTAGAACTTTTGCATGCCTTTTGATGTTCAACCAAATATGATATTTTGAAGGTTTGCTTCTAATCCTTCATTTTAATCATCGAAACTCACTAAAAAAGTGGTTAAACATGTCTAGGAACATTAGAGATTAATCATAGGAAGTATTAAGATCAAACAAGAAGCCATTGCAAATTCGTCGATTTGAAATTCGAGGTCGCGAAGAAACCCGGAGGTTTGTTCTCAAACTGGAGGTTTTTCAAGGTTGTCTGACAAAACCTGGAGGTTTTCTCAGAAACCTCGAGGTTTCACTTTGAATGTGAAACCTTGGAAAATCGCGTTTGCTCTCTCGTTTGCCCAAACCGGAGGTTTTCGTCAAAACCTGGAGGTTTCTCTCAAAAGTGGAAATTCCGAGTTTTTGCACCAAACGAAACCTGGAGGTTTTTTCACAAACCCGGAGGTTTTGAAAATCAGTGAAAAACGTTTGCTCTCCTGGATGCCGAAACCGGAGGTTTCTCCAAAACCTGGAGGTTTTCACTTAAATCTGAAAATTCTCGGTTTTGAGCCAAAAACGAAAACCTGGAGGTTTTCACCAAAACCTGGAGGTTTTGAAAACTTGCGAGAAACTGAGTTTTGTTTAGAAAACTTGGAAAATTCTTGGCCAATCTTAAACTCAAGTTTATATGTCCAAGCTCGAGGTGAGAATCCATTGCAAGAAGAATCAGCTCCAAACTCATTGTGTTATGCCCGTTATGATCCGATGAATAAAAGCTGTTCTTGACCAGCGTTTTTGCAACGTCCTGAACTGACTGTCAACTTTCGAAGGCCATATCTCCTTGGTCTGAACTCCTTTTTGGTCCATTCAACTCTTTATGGAAAGCTCTGTGAGTCTACTTTCATATGCCACTGATTTCAGCTCAATTGGATTTGTCGTTTGTGAGATACATCCAAAATACTGAAGGTGGGTCTGGACTGTGACGTTGATTCTTGTGGCAACTTGTAAAAATCATAGCTCCTTTATCTGAACTCCTTTGAGCTTGAATTTTATATCAAAATGACGCATTGGGAGCCTAGTTTCATATGCCACTAGTTTCACCTCAATCCGATTTCTGGTTTGGGAGATATCATCAAATTACCAGACCTCGCCCGAGCTGAACGTGAAACAGAGAAGACCAGAGTTGCTGATCAGTGCTGAAACCTCGAGGTTTTGCTTGAAACCTCGAGTTTTGATGTGAAACCTCGAGGTTTCTTAGTCCAGAGGCACCAGAGATGCTGAAGACACTCAAACCTCGAGGTTTGTACTCAAACCTCGAGTTTTCTCGTCCTAAACCTCATATTTGCTTGATTTAACTCTGAATTAACTTATTCCAACTTTCATATGATCTTGGAGCCTTCTAGCATCAATATAAGAACTTGAATAACTATATTCTCATTCCATTCAACAAGTTCTTCCTTCGTTAATCTTCCATTTTGATTATTCTTCATAATCCAACTCTTTCTTTCTTCTCTTCTCTTGATCATTCTTTGTCATTCACCTTGGACTCTTCATTCTTAGCAAGTTATACCTTCTTCAATATTTCCTCTTCTTCTTGATTAATCTCTATGATTTAACTTGAACTAATCTACATTAAAGATAGTAGTTAGTCAATGTAGGAGATAACTATATTACTCAATATATTACTCAATCTTTTTGCTTTCAATAATGACATCCATATAAGACATCATCAAAACTTAATCATAACCGACAAAGGGCAGGAAGGGAAATTCAAAAAATCTAAGCTTTTTTTGTTTTTTTTTAATAAGGTGGGGCCCACTAAAAAACTAACGGCAGTTAACTCTTTTAACGGTGATGTCATTTTTGCTCTGATTTTGAAAGCTTATGTGTATTTTTGCTCCCAAAAAAAGCACGTGGTGTTGGGCGCTCCCAAGGGTAAAGCACATGTGTATTTTTGCACCTTAACCCTTTTTCTACTGGACTTTTTTTCTAGCTTTTTTTGACTTTAAGTCAGCTTTAAGTTGATTTCAAACAGGCCCATATGTTTAATTTAGCGTTAGTAACAAATAAGTTTTTCTTCAAACAGTTATTTTGGTTCAAATCTAGATTTTGAAGCTTCTAAAATTGGTTTTTCTTCAAAAGAGTTTTTCTTTAGTGAAAATAATTTTAAATTCACTTTTTATATTATTTTTAAGTTTTATACTTACATCCAAATAGATTTCAATTTGATAAACCGCATTTTATAAAAATATATCCAAAGATAAATTAAATAATGCTAAGTCACTTTTATTAACTTTAGATTGCAAAATGCAATTGAGATTAAAGTCAATTTGCAAAATGTATTTATGTGTATGTATAAAGGCATACATGTCATTCTACACACACACACTTTCTACATTATGAAATGTCTCGTATATAAATAAACATTAAACTTGAAGCACATGGCTGGGTGCCAGTATTTATTCTATAAATGCATTAGATAATTTTCTTTACAGTTTGTAAAGAAAAGGGAAATCCTCCTCATGTCCCAAGAGACCAACATATTCTCAAAAAAGTCTTTTATAAAAATCACATGTCGAAAGCTCCCAAGGTACTTTTCGACATACAATATAGAGTTGAATTGACCAAAAAACCATCGTATTGCCGAAAAAGGATGGGAGGGCGAATTCAAAATCATTCGTCTCTTCTCTGGACTCTTGTCTCTTAACTCTCGTCTCTCAACGCCATTTTCGCTCGTGTCGATGAAAACCTGGCTATCACCCAAGGGGGGGTGAATTGGGTGTTTAATAAAACTTTAGTTACTTTGATAAACTTTTCATAACTTACTGAAAGCAGTTTAAATGACAGAAGTAATTTATAAAGTGATAATCAGTCATTCAAATATATATGCTGGAAATATAAGAGATAAGGGAAGAGAATATGCAAACCGATTTAGGAGACGTTGTCCGTGCCGAACGTGAAACAGAGCCGATCACCGCTGGAAACTCGAGTTTTCCTAGTCCGAGACGCCAGAGATGCTGAAGGCACTTGTTAACTCGAGTTTTTGATGGCTGACTCGAGTTTTGATTCTTAAACTCGAGTTTTGAGTCCTAAACTCAAGTTTTCTCATATCAGAGAGGTAAATTACTGCATCAAGGTAGTAAACTCAAGTTTAATACTTGGAGACTCGAGTTTGCTCATCCGTAACCTCATTTTTGCTTGTTTTAACTCGAATTGAGTCATTCCAACTTCCATATGATCTTGGAGGCTTCTAGCTTCAATATAAGAACTTGAATAATTATATCTTCATTCCATTCAGCAAGTTCTTCCTTCTTCAATATTTTCTCTTCTTCTTGCTCATTCCCAAAATACTTTGATAGCTTCTTACTTCCTTGACATTCTCTCCTTCTTGATTAATCTTCTTTATAATTCAACTTGAACTAATCTACATTAAACATAGTAGTTAGTCAATGTAGGAGATAGCTATATTACTTAATATATTACTCAATCTTTTTGCTTTTAATAATGGCATCTATATTAGACATCATAAAAAATAATCATAACTAACATCAGAAACGTGAAATTGTCAACCACCATCGACCCACCGAAGCTGATATGGTTGTCGTAGTCGGTTTGTCTGTGGCCATCGCCTGAAAAGAAAGGTACACAACATTTTAGGGATTAGGTTTTTTCCGTGCGTGTATGCCTCTTCTATGGTGTTTCGGCATGGTGTAAGATAAAAAAATTTGATTGTAAAATTAATCTAAAACATATGCACATACTGTTGATGAATCTATTGTATGGTAAGCCAACAGATGAACTAGAATGCAAGCTAATTATGTAACTTAGCCTGAGAGAAACTGAAATGCTGGCACTTCTGAAAGAAAATCTTTTTTTTCTTGAATCATCTCTTCGAAGTACTAAAAGGAAACGCAAGTATGGTCAGCAATTATACTTTATAAACTTGCACTTCAAAAAAGCAAGACTCTGTTCAAAGGATAACTATAAAGGTGAATGCATAAATTTTGGAATTGTGGGGAAGGGGAAAAGGAAGAGATTTTCATCATGTGTAGTTTCTGGTCTCTTATCTTTTCCTTCAAAGAAAGTTTGTCTGTCATTTAAAGTTGTTGATTCTGAGGCTAATGATAAGACTAATAGCAATGGAAAATTTGAAGATCCTTCTCATCAGTTTTCTTTTATATGCTCTGAGGGCAACTCTTCTATGGTGGACATGATCGCTCTTGTCTCTGCGATGCAACCAGCTAAAAAGATGAAATGCTTAGAAGTTTTAGATTTAAACTCTGATCCAAAGATTAATTTTGAGGAAAAGAATATGAAGACTGTTATGGACTTGTATATTAGGCCTAGATATGATGTGGCCCAACAAGGACACTTTATGGCAGAAGCTCTCTTTAGGCAGTTAAAACACTAATCACCCTATAGGTAAGGCGTTAATCCCGACAGTACATATAGTGGAGTAGGGATGCGTCAGGTAGTGGAGCATAACGTTGCGGGCTCAGACGCACACAACACAAGGACCGAAACCCTAGAGGTAATCTCTATAAATAGGAGATTACCCATAAGGTGCACACACTCTGTTCATATCCTTTTACTATTCAGTCTCACTGTGCACACACCCTACCCCCTTTGGCTAATCGCCATTCACGTGTAGTACAGTGATCGTATGATATTCTTGGTGTGTCCTTCATAGGCATCATAGAACATTCATCTTCTCTTTGGTATTCATACTCTTATATCCCGGAGAGCATTACAGATCCTATGTATATCATCCACTAACCCATTGAGGTTAGACATCTGTGTTCTTACAACAGAACATTGGTGCCGACTGTGGGGAGAGATAAACTTTGATTCCCAAACGACCAAGAATGGCAAAGAATGAATGCAATGTTATTAGTGGAGGATTTGGAGGAGGAGGAGATTCAGTGAGCCAAAGGAAGAAGTACTTGAGGGAGGTTCTCCCCATCAAGGATCACCCGGAGTTCAAGAAAAACTCTTCTTCTGCAAAACCGGAACCTCTCGTACTCAGCTTTACTAAGGAGGAGTTAGAAGATGCAGTCCAGGTCATCATGATGGTTTGGTGATTACTGAAACGGTGGTAAATTGCCGTGTTAAGAAGATATTTGTGGACAATGAGAGTTCGGTCGGCATTCTTTTATGGGATGCATTTAACCGAAAGAAACTCGACCCAGAGGAACTAAAGCCATGCAAGACGACCTTGACGGCTTTCAACAGACAAGATACCCGCCCAAAGGGGTATATAGACCTCAAGTTAATACTGGGGACCAAGGAGGCCGATGAGAGTTGCCGAGCCCTCACAAAATAACCAGGATTTAAATATTTGTAGTATATGAAACTTGGATCGTTTCACTCAAGGAATTCGCAGTGGGTCTAAAATCAAGAATAAACAAGTAACACAAGAACGAGAATGGAGGAGTTTTTCAATGCGATTTAATTGAAGCAAAGACTAAAACAAAGCAAGAAAATGAGATTAATCGGGTTAAAAATGTAACATCCTAATTTTTAATTTTAGGATTTAAGTATAATTATGAAATTAATTATTGGAATTTAAGGCATATTTTTCCCATAAATTAAGGACAAATAATTATGAGAATAATTGTTGGAAATTTAGGTTTATTTTGGAAAAAAAAAAGAGAATAATTCAAATAAGGAATATTTTCGGCCTAAAAAAAAACTAAATTATGAAATTTAGGATTGATTTATTTTTCCATAATTGCAATTAAATAAGCAATTCATTGGATTAAATGATTTCAGCCCAATCCATTAAATGATCTTCAAAGTTCATTTACTCCTCTTCGGCCCAACTTCAACAAACCCAAACCAACCCATTAATCCTTTCAGCCCAATGAATGCATCAGATGGGTACTACATTAGACTTTAACAAAAAAAAAAAAAAAAGAAAAAAAGGGAGAAAAGAAAAGAGAAACACGTAATATCAAATCCGAAAAGGATAACCCTAGCCAACCAAATCACGTAACCACAAAAAGGAAGATCCCCCAGCGACTTTCACGGCTTGGCACAGCAGAGACAGGAACAACATACCGCTCGAGCCCTGTGTTGTGTATTTCCATTGGTTTCCATCTCTGACCGGACCTTAACTACCTATTTTTTTTTAAAAAAGTTGCTCCTTGGTTTTCCCTTTATCCCATCTACCTTAACAGTCAAAGCCGAGGCCGAGAGTGGGAGAGAGGGAGCTGGAGCTGCATGTGTGTATACCTTGTTTTAAAATCAGAGAACAGGGAGGGAATGAGAGAGGAAAGGTCAAACGTTGCCCATAAGCTAGAAGCCATTGGAGGTTAGTGTTTAAGCATCTCTCCTTTAAGTTCCGTAGGTTTCCTACGTAGGTTTTGAAATATGAGGTAGTTAGGATTCCACATGTATGCTCTGCTAGATGAGTGTTAAAACAGAGGGGCTCGTTGGACTATATATATATATATATATATATTTTAACGCTACATGTAGAAAAGAGAGGGAAAGAACTTGACCGTATGTATATATGCGTTGTTGTCCACATCATATATATGGACCCAATAAGCTTGCTCTTGAAACACAAATAAGCCACGCACATAAAAGAAAGAGAAGAAGTCTTGCTATTGCTCTGGTAAATGAAGAGAAAGAGACTATATATATTTTTAGATTGCAATGAGCTCATCGTTATGCAGGGAATGAATAAAAGGAGGGTCATATAAATATAAATATATATATATATATATATATATGCAAGTCGCGGTGTATGTTGTTTGAATATAGGAAGCATGATTTATATATATATATATATATATTCAAGTCGCGTACGTTGTTTGAAGAAGAAGCACTGTGCCAAACTATACATATATATATATATATATATATATATATTGCTAAACATAAATTAAATGCTTACTGTGCATGTGAGTTTTACTTTTGAAACTTTGAAAAGGTGTCAAACAACATATATATATATATATATATATATATATATAATGCTTACTGTGCGTGAGTTATTATTTTGAAACTTTGAAAAGGTGCCAAACTATATATATATATATAATGCTTACTGTGCATGTGAGTTATTACTTTGAAATTTTGAAAATGTGTCAAAGTAAGTGTGTGTGTATATATCGTGGTTTTGCTGATATATATATATATATATAAAGTAAAAATTAAAAAGTATTTTTATGTTATTAGTATTTATAAACTAACTAATTCCTATATTATTTCACTTATAATATCATTTACAAAATAATATAGTGAAGTATATCTTATGTGGTGTGAGCATTTATTAAATTTCTAATTTAAAGTATTAGAATAGCCTCTAAGAGTCTAAACTAATTGTAGAATAATAATAATAATAATAAAAATAAATAAATAAATTAATAGTGATTATTATTATTATTAGAATTTGTATTTTTTTTAGTTATAGGAAATTATAAAATTTAATTGTGATAATGTAGAGCCTTCTTGTAAGCGGTGATTGTGCGGGTTGTATTCCTCGAGTTAAGGTTGAGCTTGGAATTGAGGTAAATGGGGTTAATTTATTTTATATGCTTGTTTTGGACTGTAAGATATTTTTCTAAGTCTTACTTTTATATATACTACTTGTATGTGTTTTGAAAAATTTTGTGTATGTTTGAATATAAAATTATTTCAGTGAAGCGTGTATTTTCCAATCTGGTATTTAAGTAAGTATTATTATTGGGGTTGTTATTGTTGTGACGGTTGTAATGTTTGTTGTGAGATGATATATATGTAATAAAATTTAGTAAAATGTTGATGAAAATTTTAGTGTTATATTATTTTATTTATTTTGTTATGGGATATTTTGGGTTGTGTGGAAGAGATTGATGATGAAATTGTGCCCATCGGCTCTCTCATTCCCCGGCCGGAATTTAAGTTGAGTGTTTTGGGCGAACACCTCCCCTGTTACGGTATATGGGTGGTGACATGGGAGGGGACAGTATTCTTGAAGTGACTAGCTAACCTTGGTCGGGTATACTAGCACTGATAGGCTGTACCACGTCCAGATGATATAAGGAGGAGCAGGATGGATGTGTGGGGATTGTTCTAAATATTGTTAATTATTTAATTATTATTGATATTTTAATTATGATAAAAAATCTGCTTCTCTGACTTGCAATCCTTTCCTGCGTATTTGATAAATTAATTTCGCTTACGGGGACTTTATGTCTCACTCCGTCATTATTAAATTTTTCAGGCGAGACCTCTAACCCTACTAGAGGACAAGGGAAGCACTAGAGGCATAGACATTGTGAAACTTGTAGGCCTCTTTTTGGTATTAGTGTTGTATTGATTTATATATTGCCATCATAGGGCCCTCATATTTTTGAAATATTACATTAACCACTTTTGGATGACTGTTGATTTTTTGAAGGCCTTATTTTATACACTATCATATCATCGTGGATCCACCATTATATCTTTGTGACCACTGTCTTGTGTAGCTCTTTCTTGTGGGTTCATGTTGTATGACTTGCGGGCTATAAAACTTCTGTTCGATAATTGTGCCTTGAATTATGGATTTTCGTTGAGGGTTTGTGGGCGAAATTTGTGTCCCGGACCCGAGGTGTGTGTATTGAAAAGGAAGGTTCTCTATAATTATCTACTAATCCGGTTTTGAGAAAAACTTTATGGTTAATTGTTATCTTGTGGGAAAGGGTCTTTTCGAAAAACGATTAACCCAGGATTGGGATTCCATACCCTTCATCGGACAAAAAGATAATAACCAAACTCATGATTGATTCTGGACAAACCGAAATCTCTGCGTTTGTACAAATATTCCCTCAACTAGACGATCTCCTAGCATCTGATCGAACACATGGCGAGCTCGTTGTGCAATCACACAATGCTCTCTGTAACCCGGTCCGACCTAAGTCCTTGGGATATCAATCTAGGTATTAAATCTAATACCTAACCTGCAATTATAATAGGATCCGATTAAAATAAACAAAAATGAATTACGTTACCGATTGAAGCACGTGTCCTTTGGATTTGTGGAATCCTCAATCCATGAGTCAACCACGAAACTTAACCAAGCATGGCTAGGCAAAATGCAGAAGAAAACATGAAGAAGAACATGAACATGATGAACAATTCAGAGAAAATAAAAGCTTCTAATTTAGTCGAAAAATCCCATAAAGCGTAATTGAGAATATGTTTGTAGCCACCATCTAATTTTCCTTATATAGGAAAGATGACTAAAAATAGGAAACCCCTAATAATAGGAAACCTCTAATAAATAGGAAATCTCTAAAAAAATAGGAAACCTCTAATAAATAGGAAATCTCTAATCAATAGGAAATCTCTAAAAAATAGGAAACCTCTAAAAATTGGTCTTTTATTATAAAATTTGGACAAAATAAAAATCTAGAAAAATGCGTCTTTTTTAGCTCCAATTTCGTCCATCTTCTCGTCTCGATCAACCTTCCGAGTCTTCATAACAATTGTATCTCTCTGAATCGTCTAAAAACCGAAAGAAGAATGAGGCTAATCGGATATCTAGATCAAAAGTTATGGCGAAAATACTAAATCACTTTAAATCTGGAATTTAATAATAAAAATGAATTAAATCCAATTAAAAGCCCAAAGCCCAATCAAGTAATAAAACCCATTATTTATTAATTAAAAATTCCTAAATTATTAACCAAGAGATACAAATAAGTGAAATAATATTCAATTATCATAGGCGTTCAATTCGAGAATGAGTAAAATTCGTTGTGGCCGACTTCCCATCTTCATACAACATCATTCTGGGGTGACTGATGATACATGACTGGGATATGTTGGTGTCAACTAAGCACCAGAAGCTGAATTTGGTTAGTAACAAGAACGAGGTTGTCATGGTTAAAGGTGATCAGAAGGAATCTCGGCAATGTTATTTTGAAACAGTCAAAGAGAGAAAAGACGGACCATCATCTTCATCTCGAAACCCAAAAGGAAAAAGTCCAAGTAAGATGAAAAAGCCTTTAGAGGAGTCAGTCAATATGGTAGAGCTAGATTTGCGAGAATAAGATAAAATCCAGAGGGCAAAACCAAATGGAGAATTGGAAGATTTCGTCCTGGGTACTGAACCGGGACAAGTTACAAACATTGGAGGAGCACTAGATCCAGCGGTTTGATCTTAGTTGGAGGACTTATTAAAGAGGAATAAGATGTGTTTGCTTGGAGGCCATCCGAGATACCTGGTGTGGATCCAGAATTTTGTTGCCATAAGTTGGCAATTCATCCGGGGTTCGTCCCGGTAGCCTAGAAGAAGAGAAAGCTAGGCGAAGAGAAAGGGAAGGCCTTGGAGGAGCATGTGAAGGAGCTGCTAGAAGTCGGATTCATTCGGGAGGTGCAGTACACCACGTGGCTATCCAATGTAGTCATGGTCAAGAAGCCAAATGGAAAATGGAGGGTTTGCACGAATTACAAAGATTTAAATAAGGTATGTCTTAAGGACGCCCTTCCAATGCCTAATATAGATCAATTGGTGGATAATTCTTCTGGTTTTCAACTCCTCTCCTTTATGGATGCATATTCGGGGTATAATCAAATCACCATGCATCTCGAGGATCAAGAAAAGACTGCCTTAATTATTGAAAGGGTGAACTATTGTTACAATGTCATGCCGTTTGGTTTGAAGATTGCCGGGGCAGCATACCAAAGAATAATGAATAAGGTATTCGAGGATCAGATTGGAAAGAACGTCGAAGTGTACATAGATGACATGATCGTCAAATCAGCGGAATCAATGAGCCACATCCATGATATGCAGCAGACATTTGATAAGCTACAGGCACACCAAATTTGACTCAACCCAACTAAGTGCGCATTTGGAGTTCCGGCCGGAAAATTCTTGGGTTTCTTGCTAATGAACAAAGGAATTGAACCTAATCCAGATAAATGTCAGGCCGTGCTGGATATGAAGGCTCCAAGAAACAAGAAGGAAGTACAACAACTAACCAGGAGATTAGCCGCTGCTCTAAATAGATTCCTACCGAGTCGGCAGAGAATTCTCTACCCTTTTTTAGGCTACTAAAGAAAGAATCTCATGGTGGCTGGAACTCGAAATGCGAGGCAGCGTTCGCAAAGATAAAGCAGTGTTTGGCAGCCCCGTCGGTTTTGTCTCGACCAGAGCCAGAAGAAACTTTGATATTATATTTTTCTGTTGGAGAAGAAGCGGTGGCTCTTTGTGTTGGTCGAGAAAGGAAAGACGGTCAAATACCGGTATACTTTGTAAGCCGGGCTCTACAAGGCTTAGAATTGAGATACCAGAAGTTGGAGAAGATGGCGTTTGCTATACTTACTACGGCAAGGTGACTCCGTCCGTATTTTCACAGTCATCCAATCATAGTTAGGACAAGACAGCTGATTCTGCAAGTGCCCCACAAGTCAGATTTAGCAGGAAGAATGATTATCTGGGCAATAAATTGTCCGAGTTTGACATCACCTACAAATCTCGGCACGCCATCAAGGCACAAGCCTTGGTAGACTTCTTAATGGAGTTGACTCCGTCGAGTGTAGGAGATGCGGATAATGCAGAAACGCCTTGGAAAGTCTTTTTTAACGGTTCATCGAACGCCAAGGGGAGCGGAGCTGGAATCATAGTGGAAAGCCCTAAAGGAGTTTCTATGGAGCATTCCCTCCGATTCAATTTTCAAACTTCTAATAATCAGGCTGAATACGAAGCTCTTATTGCCGGATTGCTTCAAGCTAAGGAGAATGGAGCTAAGAAAGTACACGTCTTCACCAATTCCCAACTAGTAGCGACCCAAATAGAGAGGACATACCAGGTTAGGGGCCCTCTGTTGATAAAGTACTTAGAGAAAGTAAAGGAAGTCATCGCGGACTTCGAGGAGGTGACTGTGGTGCATATCCCCAGAGGGGAAAATACTAGGGCTGATATCTTGTCCAAGCTAGCAAGTACCAAGAGTCCCGGTAATCACCGAACGGTAATTCAGCAAAGTTTGTCAGAGCCGAGCTGCGTTATGGTCATCTTGGAATCCGAGGATTGGAGAAAGCCGATTGTTGATTACTTAGAAAGGGGTTTTCTAGCTGATGATTCGGCTGAAGCAAAGAAGTTGGAAAGACATGAAGCGGTATATACAGTGGTTGATGGTCAGTTATATCGTAAAGGCTTGCATTCCCTAATGCTAAGGTGCCTCAATTTGAAGGAAGCCGAATATGTTTTGGCCGAGATACATGAGGGGGTTAACGGGTAGCATATGGGTGCTAAGGCGTTGTCCAGAAAGGCTCTGAGAGCCGGATATTATTGGCCTACCATGATGGCAGATTCCAAGGATCACGTACATAAATGTGATAGTTGTCAGAAGCATGCCAGGATAATGTGGCTTCCTCCAATAGAATTAAAATCTATCTCGACACCTTAGCCATTTTTTAAATGGGGCTTGGATTTACTGGGACCATTTAAGGTGGCTCTGGGATAATTTCGTTGGCTCGTAGTAACGGTCGACTACTTCACTAAATGGATAGGAGTGGAACTGGTGGCCACGATTACTTCAGCTCGGGTACATAAATTCCTTGCAAGAAACATCATATCTCGGTTTGGAATCCCGGCAAAAATTGTCACGGATAATGGAACCTAGTTTATTGACAAGGGCTTCTGAGAAATGGTCTCTGATTTTTAGATTAAACAACACTTCGCCTCTGTAGAACATTCCCAATCCAACGCTGGGTTTGCGAAGTAGTGCTTCTCATTTTTCTTCTTTAGTGCGAGCCATTGCCTACAACCAATATTTTGTTCCACCCGAGAGTTTTTTTAAGTATTTCTCTATCTTCTTCAGGAATTGGTTTACCATAGATATCTACGGGTGAAGGACTATCATGATCCATGGAGACCCTAGAAGAAAGGAAAGATAATAGCAAAAGTTTAACTGGGATGGCTCAGAACCAAGGTGTCAGCTTTTTGCCTTCAATAAGGAATTCCTTATATAGTCATCACTGCCACCCAGAACTAGCAAGTTTAAACAAAAGAGGAGAGAAGGAGAGGAGCATTATACTGCAGGTATCAAAAGACTACCCAGAAACCCTAGTTGGATGCCTAGGAGACCAAATGACGAGGTTTGATGGAAATCTCAACAGGAAGACCAATACAAGACTAGATGAAACAAAACGAAAGTAAAGAAGAGCAAGGAAGCAGAGGGAGTACCTGATTCTACGAAAGATTGTAGAAAACTGGAACTCACAGATGGTGGTATGAAGAAAGGAAGGCTTTGAAGGAAGGAGTTTCCTAGTAAGACGAAAAGAGTGCTTGGCAAAAAAGTGTTGAAGAGAGGCAGAGAATGTGGATTTATAAACACTTTGAGTCTGAAGAGTCAGGGGCAGAAAAGACCATTCGTGCAGAGAATCAGGTTTGAAAACCTAAAAGCGCAATGATGACTGTTATGAAACGACGTGAGCGTTTAATGCGCACAGATTTCAAAGGCGGCGAAAGTGGCCTAGACATAGGAAAGGGCGGTCTTACGCCATGAGGTCAGCAATGAAGGCAAATAGAAACCGATTCGTATTCCTCTTATTCATGATATCCCGGATTGGGGGCAACACACGTGGCGGAAATATACGAACCCAGTAATCCGGGCTCAAAGTTACAAATGAAATCCTGGCTATCATAAAAGCAAGAGTTTTCTGCACAAATAACTCGACACGCATAACTGGGGGCAAGCCGCAAATGACTCAATCAATCTCGGTTATTCTCTGAGATCAAAGCGAGAATAATTTATGAAGGAAAGTGAAAGCAAAGCAGATAAAAATTTGGGTTTTAGCAGTCAATCAATCTCGGCAGCACAGAGCCCTAAACTTTCGAGCTTGGGGGCAACTGTTATGGACTTTTATATTGGGCCCAGATATGATGCGGCCCAACAAGGACACTTTATGACAGAAGCTCTCTTTAAGCAGGTAAAACACTAATCACCGTATAGGAAAGGCGTTAATCCCGTCAATATATGTAGTGGAGCAGGGATGCGTCAGGTAGTGGTGCATAACGTTGCGGGCTCGGACACACACAACACAAGGACCGAAACCCTAGAGGTAATTTCTATAAATAGGAGATTACCCACAAGGTGCACACACTCTATTCATATCCTTTTACTATTCAGTCTCACTGTGCACACACCCACCCCCTTTGGCTAATCGCCATTCTCGTGTAGTACAGTGATTGTCTGATATTCTTGGTGTCTCCTTCATAGGCATCATAGAACATTCATCTTCTCTTCAGTATTCACACTATTATATCCTGGAGAGCATTACAGATCCTATATAAATCATCCACTAACCCATTGAGGTTGGACATCTGTGTTCTTACAATAGAACAAAGACAAATACTACTGATAAGAGAGATCAAAAACGTCGTCCTTATGCAGTGATGGAATGGGATCCTACTGCAAAACGGCTAAATATAGGCCATGGAGTTCTTAAGTTGGAACTGCGGTGGATTCAGAAAATCCACGACAGTATAGAAATGTAGGCACTTAGTTGCTATGCATTGTCCGAATGTCATCTTTTTGTCTGAAACTAAAATTTCAGTTCGGGATGCCTACTCTTCTTTTTTTAATTTAGGCTTTCCTAATTCCGTGCATCGATGTCTTGTTAGGAAAGGAGGAGGAGCTTTAGTTGTGTGGAAATCTGGCTTTGATGTAGAAGTACTTGCGATTAATCCCAACATTCCTCATGCTCAGAAATTACTGTACTCGCGATACTTGGGAATAAATTTCACAGACAGGTTGGGGAAATATGTGGGAACTTGGATTGATCCAAGGAGAAATAGGCTTAAGTCTATAATCAAGTGATATCTTCAGTGGAACAAAGGACAACCTCTTAGAAGGCAAGATTGTTATCCTAGGCTTCCAAATTGACTCTCATTAAGTCAGTTCTTTCGGCAGTGAATTTCCATGTCTTATCTTTCATTCATCTCCCTCAAATACATTTGTAATCAGATTGATTCAAGGTGTATCAATTTCTTTTGGGAATCCAATGGAGAGAGAAATCGCATTCCTCTAAGGAATAAGAATTTTGTCTTTCAACCTATCTCGGAAGGAGGTTTGGGAATTTGTTCAATTTCTCATGTTAACAATGCCCTTTTAGCAAAGCAGATTTGGCAGATTTTAACCTCTACATCAGGTTCTTTGCTGGCAGAACCACTCAAGCTCAAATATATTGACCTAGCAATCCTATTCTGCTAAAGAATCCTTATAATTCATCTTGGCTTTGGAAAGGTATTCATCAATGCTCATTGTAACAGATCATCTGTCTTGGAGAATTGGTAGTGGGAGTAGCATACCTTTAAACCACCATTTGTGGTAGCCCATGCAATCTAGGCCGACTTCTACTAGTCATCTAGAGAATGTATGTCACCTATTAGTGCATCTTCCACCTAACTGGTGTCATGTAAGATGGAATATTCATTTGGTTCGCTCTTTGTACCCGAGACAAATTGCTGATGTTATTGTCAATACTCCTCTCTCATTTTCAGGATAAAATGATATGGTCTCTGAATGGTGAGTATCTTGTATCTAAAGGTTTTAAGCTGATTTGGACTACTACCTCTTTAGGAGTGACAGACGACTTCTAAAAGTTCTCGTGGTCTATTTTCTTACCAATGAAAGACTTGCTTCTGATATGGAAACTTCTCAATGATGCTCTTCCTTCCGTGGACATCCCTAGAAACATCATTTACAAATCAATTATAGCTGTCCTTTTGGTTGTTCGGATCAAGAATCTCGAGAACATCATTTTGTAACTTGTCCCTTTACAAAAGCGGTGTGGTTTGGGAGTATCTCTATTCAGCTACCATGTAGGAAGTTTCTTAAGCGATCGAAAAGGCGGAGCGTATCGTACCACGCGATGTAGGAAAAGATGAAACCTTTTATCGTTTTGCTTACTGGATATTGAAGAGCTATCGAAAGATTCTCCACGAGCAAACCTTGTCTACGAACGGTCCTCGTATACGAACGGTCCTCGTGCGATGATTGATCTTCCGGACTATCTCTCGAGGGGGATGAGATGGTTGTGTGGGCAACCGTTCGGATGATGAACGTACGCCTCTAGGTTTTTGTTTACGATGAGAGCCTCCTAACTATTTGTGCGGCCGTATCTTTTCAAGCGGCGAAAGTTAGTTTATATCTACTACACCCAAGGCCTAACCCTAATCCACATGGGCCTTAGAGTTCTTGGGTTGTAGTCTCAATTAAGCCTTATTGGGCTTAAGTGACCAAAGAGCACATTAACCCAACAATCTCCCACTTGCTCTTTAAGATACTAACTTGAGTTCGTAAACCCAAGACCATATAGCCCATAAGCCATCATCATCGATAACATACCCCATCCCTTGTCTCAAGCTAGCACGGGGACCCACCATTTGTCATTCATCAAGGCTCATGATAATCTAGAGAAGATTATCTAGTTCGGTGCTACTCACTAAAAGCCCGAACGTGATCTCCAAGAACAATGACACTTATAACAAGAATATGCATTGCCCCTTTATAGAATGTCTATAATTTGATTGACTAGTTTTACGTAACCCAATCAATTATTTATTCCCTTGACTTTGATAGTTTCTCTAATGGATTACATGCAGCTTGGCCGGTGTCTTCAATATCCAGTGCTTGAAACATATCAAGGGGACATTTCCTATAAATTCCATGTTGTTTATCTCATAAACACCGATAACCAAATAGTCTCAATCCCAAAATACCGAGTTGTTGGCCGTCATATAGATCAAACCTCACCCGTTGATAAATCAAAGAATGAAAACTATTCGACTACTGTTTAAAATAAACTCGGGATTAAGAGCAACTACATAACTATAGTTATGCGGAGATTTGATTCCTTATGACGAGAAAGAACAAGCTTAATCAAATCTCTCCTTGATCCATTCAATGTGAGCATTAACTCACACCAATGTTTTATAATGATTCGGACAAAACCATTTCATAAAACATTGCGGCCTAAATAAAGTGCCCAACTTAATTTAATAGTTGTGAATCATTTCATCAATTGTGAGAACCTATGACCATGTCCTCTATGAAAGTATTCATATGATCATATACTCCACAATTGATCCGGACCTTTGAGTTTGTAAATAGTGTGCAAAATAAATGAAAAAGAATACTCCATTTATTAACATTCAGAAAAAAAAACGCAATGTCATAATGTCATGCTCAAAAGCACAAAATAACAAAGTAAAATAACAAGCGCCTAAAGCTATAGCAAATCGGAATCCTCCTAAGACCCATAGATGAAACATGCCTCTCGAACACATGCTCGGGCAAACTCTTAGTAAAAGGGTCGAGCTAGATTCTCGTCGATGCTATCTTTGCTACCTTTGTATCTCCTCTTTTAATTATTTCTCGGATCAAGTGGTATTTCCTCTCTATGTGCTTTGTCTCTTATGACACCTTGGTTCCTTGGACTGCGCTACCGCCCCATTTTGTTGTCACGAGTAGAGTGTGATAGGACAATTTACACTGGTATCACTTTGAAGGTCCGATAGGAACTTCTTTAACCATGCAGCTTCCTTTGCGGCCTCGGAAGCGGCTACATACTCGGCCTCGTGGCGAGTCGCCACACATGTTTGTTTTACACTTCTCCAACAAATGGCACCGCCATTAAGGGTGTACACATATCCGAGGTGGATTTTCTTGAGTCAATATCTCCTTGGAAATCGAGTCCGTATAACCAATGGTTTCAAGACTCCAGCTTGAGTAGACCAACATATAATCTCTCGTTCTCGTAGGTACTTGAGTATATGTTTAACCGCTACCCAGTGTTGCTCTCCGGTCCGATTGGTACCGGCTTACTACTCCCATTTGCATAGCGAGATATCTGGTGCAGTACATAGCATAGCATACATGAGACTACCTCTCTTTGAAGCATAAGGTATCCTACTCATGCGTTCTCTACGCTTTCGGGAGTTTGAGGAGATTGCTTCTCGAGAGAGATGAATCCCATGCACGAAGGGTATAATTCCCCTCTTTGAATTCTCCATGCTAAACTGGCAAGTATTTTGTCAATGTATTGAGCCTGGGATAATGCCAAAACCCTGTTCTTAGGTCTCGCAAGAGTTTAATACCAAGAACATAATTGGCTTCCCCAGGTCCTTCATATCAAAATGTTTGCTCGGCCAGGTTTTTATGCCCAACAATACCTCTGTATCATTTCCGATAAGGAGTATATCATCCACATAAAGTACCAGAAAGGATACCGCATTACCTTGGATCCTTTTATACACACACGGCTCATCAGGACTTTTCTCAAAGCCATAAGACTCAATGGCTTGATCAAATCGATGTTCCATGATCTGGATGCTTGCTTAAGTCCATAAATGGACCTCTGCAACTTGCATACCATTTCTTCTTGCCCTTTGGTGTAAACCCTTTTGGTTCTTTGCATATAGATTTCCTCTTCCAAATTTCCATTTAGAAAAGCAGTTTTGACATCCATACGCCAAATCTCATAATCAAGATTGGTTGCACTTGACTAAGAGAATCCGAATAGACTTGAGCATGGCAACCGTGAAAAGGTTTCATCATAATCTACTCCTTCTCTTTGGGAGTACCCTTTCGCCACCAATCTAGCTTTGAAGGTTTCAACCTTCCCGTCCGATCTTCTCTTTCTCTTGTAAATCCACTTACACCCAATGGGTCTTACCCCTTTAGGTGCATCTACAAGAGACCAAGCGAGTTGGAATACATAGAATCCATTTCACGATTCATAGCCTCGAGCCATTCTGAGCATCAACATCTCCTAGTGCTTCGTCATAACTCGTGGGATCACCATCTTCTGCGATGATGTCATCGATTTGACTCACCCTGACAAGAGATATCTTGCAGGTTTACGAATCAATCTCCACTACGACTTTGTCGTACTTGATGTCGTGCATCTACAGGGGGGTCCACATTTTGTGGGTTGACAACTTCTAGATGAGGACCCTCATTAAGTGGATGAGGACCCTCATTAAGTGGATCAACTAATTCATGATTTTGTTCTTCATTTAGTTGAACATCATCATCTTGAACTTAGGTTGAACATCATGTCTTCAGTTGTCTGCGGTTCTGTGTATGTTGAGATACATTTTCCCCTCTTTGAACAACCACGGGAACAAAAAGCTGGAACCCCTTGAGGTTGAGGTGAAACTTGATCGAGACTAGCTCATCAAGAATAACCTTACTTCTTGGTTTATAGTTTGTCATATAGTCCTCCTCTAAGAAAGTCGCGTGAGTGCTCACTATGACCTTCTTTTCTTTTGGACTATAAAACAACCAACCTCTGGTTCCTTTAGGATAGCCTACAAACATGCATACTTGATGATGCGAGTCCATCTTGTCGGTTTTGTTTCAAGACATGTCGGAGCACCCCAAATTCGAATATGATTCATGGTGGGCTTACACCCTTTCCACAATTCTATTGGTGTCTTTGAAACCGACTTGGACGGAGCTAAGTTCAATAGATACATAGCTGTTTCTAAGGCATATCCCAGAATGAATCGAGAAAGTGATGAATAAGCGAGCATAGATCTTGTCATTTCTAAAAGGGTTCTATTTCTCCTTTCGGCAACTCCATTCTGCTTTGGGGTGTCCTGGAGAAGATAATTGTGAAACTATCCCCTCCTTGGTCGGGTAAGACTGAACTCTCGAGATAGGTATTCACCCCCTCGATCGGATCGAAGAGTCTTGATTTGAACACCTAGATGCTTTTACGCCTCGACCTTGAACTCTTGGAATTTTCCAAAAGCTTCGGACTTGTGACGCATCGGTACACATGTCCAAATCTAGAGTAATCATCGGTAAATGTGATGAAATACGATACCCGCCTCGGCATGGACATTTATTGGTCCACATACATCGGTATGTACCAATTCAGTGAAGTGTGGCACGTTTTCCTTTGGCCTTGAAAGATCTCTTGGTCATTTTACCCTCTAAACGAGGATTCACACCTTTGGTATCGGCTCAAAGTTCGGGGATTTTAAAATCCCACTTTTGACCAAACCTTGGATCTGTTAGAGTTAATATGACAATCTCAAATGCCAAAGATAAGTTTCATTGGAAACTTTTCTTTTCTTTGACAATTGATATGCTCAACATTTTTTAATTCAACATGATTAACTTCACGGGGTATAGGACTAAGGAAATAAAGGCCATTGAACTTTACACGAGAACAAATAAAAGAAGATGAACTTCTTATTGAAAGCGAGGAACCAAAGCTGACTGTCAAACCATGTTTATCTAAACAACTAACGAAATTAAATTCCTCTTAAAATCTGGAATAAACAAACAGTCTTCTAAAACCAAAGTTCTATAATTATTAAAAGATAAAACAACTTGTCCCATTTGCTAGTGCGGACACAAGCTGCCTGTTCCAAGCTTCAAATCTCGTTGTCCTTTACTCATTTGGCAAGCTTTGTTTGAACCCTTTGCAAAGAGTAGCAAACATGGTTAGTGGCTCTGAATCAACGATCCATTTGTCATCGTGATTCTCCACTAAACAAGCCTCAATCACATTTAAATCACCCATACCTGGTTTTTTTATTTGTGGGCAATCTTTCTTCCAATGCCCCTTTTGTCGCACTTGAAGCACTTGCCTTTTGGGCATTTGCTTCATTGCATTTGTTTTGGCAAGCTGGAGTACTGAATTCTTCTTTTTCTTGTTCTTGTTCTTTCCCTTGGGTTTCCCCTTAGGTTTCACAGAACTTTCACTAACAAACAATGCACTTCCTTGCTTGACTAGAGTCATTCAGCACTCTCAAGCTCGTGCATCAGTTGAGTGAGGTCAAGATTCATTTTGTTCATATTATAATTCATCTTGAATTGGTTGAAGTATTCAGGTAGTGATTGTAAGAGAAGGTCAACTTTCACTTCTTGTTCAAACTTGATACCATGGTCATCGGCCTTCTTGAAGTTTGCTATCATTGTTAGACAATGATCCGCACACTTCCTCCGGACATATTTGTCTTGGTGGTGAATTCAGCGCATTTTGCCGAGCGAGCGCTAGGTGTAGCAAACATGGCATCGAGTCGGAGCATTGTTGCTCCAGCTCGAATTATGTTCATTTGCTCGAAGGTGGTAGCGAGGCTGGCCAAAATGTAGCAATGCCCGACACATTCGCCTTCTCCCATTTTCCTTCTCTGGCAGCAGTCGAGCGCATCGAGACGCATCTGCTGGCCCAGGCCTTGGCCTGGCATAGGGGTAGTGAGAACAAAGTTGAGCTTTTCATATTGAAGAACAATATCTAAATTGGTTCTCCATTGTCGTAGTTTGTACCATCCATAGGTTTTTGGCTCAAGATTGTAGCTAAAGGATTGAATGAAGACATTTTTTGAAATTAAGGAAAAAGCACACTAATTACAAAACATAATTAACAACAAACAGATATAGAGTAGTAGATTCTAATAACTACTATTCGTTTATTGTTTAACAATTCATTTGTTATCTTTACAAGGCTTACGATGGGCAAGATTCTTGTAAAACTAATATTGTTAATTTGGGCCTTGGTTCCATTGCGAGCCTCGATGGGAGGGTTAACAATTTTACCAAAGTTGAATGTAATTAACCATTGTTTACTTTCAAAATTATCTTTAGTATCCAAGTGTTGCCGACGATGGGCCGTACAAAACTTTACTAAAATTTTGAAAATATTAGGGTTTAATCTAGCGAAATCCGATCATCCTTATCCGATGGGGCTTCGGCGACAACCATTTCACTAATAAACCCACAATGGGCCCGTAGGTTTTAAAATTAAAAGCTTAATTTAAAACCTTCACCCATTCAATATTTTAAGTTTAGAATTTTTAATTTCCAAGAATTTGTTCATTTTAGAGTATTTTGTGAGATCAATATCTTAATTGAAATCATCAGGTACTTTAAAATCCAGTCATGATTTAGAATGAGCTTCACATGAGAATTTTAAATAACCCACAAGATATTCTCAAAAATACAATTCTCTTGGGAAATTTGTTAGATTATTTATCTGGATAACCCAAATAATCTCTCATAATAACTATACACTAGTCGATTGAAAAACATAATAGTTATCATGCATTTATGACATGTGATTATGCAACAATATGGCATCTTCCTATTCTATATGGCATGTTATTTCAAACATCACGTTTATCGTACATATAATTCATACAATTTAATAAAAGCATTAAATTAAGAAAGCAAATAACTTTAATCCATGGTTTTCCTAAAAAAAAAAAAAAAAAATTTTAAAAATTTAAAAAATTTTACAACTTTGGAATTTCTCTTTTGTGCCGCCCATAGGATTTATCGAAGCCCCCGGGGTATCCATGAGCCCAAAAGCCCAAAAACCCAATTCTTGGCTAGAAACCCTAGGACACAAAAGAGGAACCCTAGCCTTCGTCTCGCCACGCAAGCGGCCGAAGTCGGATCGGCACGAAACTCCGGGGAAGCACCGGCACGGAGAGGCGATCAAGCGGCCTCCGGAAACACCCCAAAAAAAGGGTGTCCCACGCGCCCTCACGCGCCGGCTGATTGCCGGCGCGTGAAGGCCACGCGCAGCCACTTGTGGAGGCGCGTGGCGGCGCGTGGCTGGCCCTTTGGCGGTGTTCCGACCGCCAAAATCTTCGTCTTTCCGTCCTCTTTCCATCGATATGTGGTTTGCCCAAATCCGAGATCCAGAAGTCCACGAAAAGTGTCTACGGTGTTGTTTGCTCATATTCTTGCGTTTCTTGATCTCCAATTTTTACGGGAATTCGAAAAATACATAGAAATTCGAAAGGAAATCATAAAAACTGCAAGGAGGAAACCTAATCATATGGGATTAGCCTCCTTGTTACAAATCAAGAATTACACGAAAGAATCTAACCATGGATTAAAGTATTCATATGATTTATAAACGATAACTACTATGATTCAAATAACAAATATAGAAATAGATGCCATCCTTTCAAAAATTATTTTCGAAGATAATCACATGAAATTTCAAAACTAGGTTCTTTTTTCCTCATCGCTATTGGCTCGATGCCAATTGTAGGAAAGCGATCGAAACGGAGCGTATCGTACCACGCGATGTAGGAAAAGATGAAACCTTTTATCGTTTTGCTTACCTGGATATTGAAGAGCTATCGAAAGATTCTCCACGAGCAAACCTTGTCTACGAACGGTCCTCGTATACGAACGGTCCTCGTGCGATGATTGATCTTCCGGACTATCTCTCGAGGGGGATGAGATGGTTGTGTGGGCAACCGTTCGGATGATGAGCGTCCTAACTATTTGTGCCTCTAGGTTTTTGTTTTACGATGAGAGCCTCCTAACTATTTGTGCGGCCGTATCTTTTCAAGCTCATATGATTGAAAGTTAGTTTATATGCTACTACACTTGAAAGGCCTAACCCTAATCCACATGGGCCTTAGAGTTCTTGGGTTGTAGTCTCAATTAAGCCTTATTGGGCTTAAGTGATTAAAAGAGCACATTAACCCTGTTATACAAATTTAAGGGCCTCATTTGGGATTTCAATATTTCAGCTAGCTTTATATGGAATTTTCTCAATAATAATTTAATGAATTATTGATGACTCAGACTCCAAAGGATACTGATATTTCTAATGAAAAAGATGAATTTACTTTAATACGTCATTCACAACGACCGGATTTTACGCGAGACATAATCAAAGGATCTAAACACACTCAGACGTAAAATTGATATTAATTGGAAAAATCCTTCAGGCAAGTGTACATTCTCCTTGGTTTTTGGACAAAATTGACAAACCCCTCTTTCTTTTCTTTTGAGATTTTCGAGCCAATGATTTTTTTTTCCCCTAAAATGGATGTGGATAAATAAAAATACAGAATTAAAAATTTCAGATTATACTGAGGAAAAGAAAAAAGAGATTAAGAAAAAAGATAAACCAAAGCGTATGAAAATAGCGGTCTAGACAGGGGAGAGAAATAGAGATATACAGTGTAAAATCAAACTTACTAGAAAGAAAACCTTAATGTCATTTCTTTTCAGCTTCACTTCAGCATTTGGATCTCTACAAACTTGTAATTATATGTCCATCATGTCTTCCCTCCCTTATACTTCAGAACGCTTATAGTTCAGTTTCTCATCATGCTCTTTCATGGATCATCTCCAGTTTTCAAGCTCGCACTTAACTTTTGCCACCACTTTTTCATGCACAAATAAGTCAAACTTTGAAAGAGGTCGTCCCAACAAAACTTCACCTAATTAAGCTAAGGTTAGCTCCAAAATCCAAACACTCACGAATCAGCCTGAGAATGTGCTCAAAGCCATTCGACACAAGAAATTGTTGGTCACAGCAATAAACTTTTAAACTATGTTCGGATGAAGAGAAAAATGAGGAAAAAACATAGGGAAGGGAATACTAAGAATGAGAACGTCCAAAAATGATTTTTTTTTTCCCTTATAATATTTTTTTTCTCCCTTAATTTGCTCACATCCAAACATAGGATAGGGTCAAATTCAATATGTCCTTCATCTCCTGAAGCGGCCGAGCTGGGTTGTTGAGAGGAGCTGGATGACGCACAGTTTCTTCATGAAACATGAATAAGGACCATAAGGAGCAGTGATGAAATAAGAGCCTATGTAGGGGAGGATCCAAACTCTGGGCGACAACAAAAGTTGAGCACGTGGGTTTTGAGAACTTGGCCAGCTACTAGGGCATTGGGCACAATTAAGGTTGTGGACGCACCTAAACAAAGCTGCATGAGAAGGCCATAAAGACGAGCTGAACACAAAAGTACTTGACAATAAAAAGCACAATGCACCAAAAAACTGTTGGTTGAAGTGGGAAGTGGCCTCAACCCTGAAATAAGAGATATAAGTTTGAATATTGGGAAGTGCACTTGTTGTAATGTTACAGAAATCGCGATATATAACGGTTATTAACTGACATACCTCTTGGTTCTAAAACATCATATATGTGAGTGCTATATTTGTTCCGCGAAGATAAATTATGGTTCTTAACCGTTATTTATTCTTGACATGTCATAACAGTTACAAGATAACACACATTATGTATTAAGGCTTAGTGAGGCTACGATATCCTCATTGCTGTGATAATAATTGGTGGGCATAAGTGAAAAACTATAATAATATATAGTAATGCTTACATGATATATAATAGTCTTATTTTGACAACCGTACTTTATTTGGCAACAGGTTCTTTTGTGACAACCGTGACCTTGAATAACACTAAATAATGGTTTAACATAGACTTATGTATTTAGTACAATGATAACGGTTCCTAATTAAGAACCGTGAACTTTTATAATACATTACGGTTTTTATATAATAACCATTTATTGTTGTGAGACTCTTCAAGTGAGAGTTTCTAAGCTAGTTGAACTAGACTGTATATAATAGAAATAGTACCTCCCACATCGAATTTCTATACAATATGGGATACATGAAAACATTTCAGACTTTGTGGGGAGAATCAATGACAACTGTTGACATGTCTAAGTGATAATATAACTGTTTACCTATAAATTGTGTCTTTTCGTATGAATTAACCCTTGAAGGCAATGGATAGGAAAAAAAAACCTACGAATATCTGTATTAATTGCTGATGATATCCGTGTTTTTTTTCACCAACATGTTGCTTTCTTGGCTTAATTGTTGATGAGACGCAAGGTATAGATAATGAACACTTACATTATTAGATATAAGGGTCAAGAGTGCAATTGATTCAAGCCACAGAGCCAAGAAAATCTTGATCCATCCTATATTGCATGGCTACACGATGTGGGAAGTACTACTCTATTAGATAGAGACGAGACCAAGTAGTTCATAAACTCTCACTAAACAAGACTGATCACAATAGTAAATCTTATAACTCTTAACTTGGTGCCACTTGCTCAATACAAAAATAGGAGAGGAACCTTTGATTAGAGCAAGAATGAGTTTTCCCCCAAAAAAAAAAAATAATAACTTCACAAAAACAATTTAACGTTACCTTGAATGCTTTTGTTGCGTCTTGGTATAACCAAACTAGTTTATTCATCATATCCCTATTGATTTTTAAAGTCACTTTTAGAGATATGGAAACTTCCAAGAAAGGAGGTACGTAGTATTTGCTTAGGAATCTTTATATCTCGAAGTGGCTTCAAAAAATATCAACATAGTGGAAACCAATAATCAAAGCAATGGGTTAACAACTTATTGTAACTAGAAATGAACCTTTGATCAAAGCAACACTATGGTTTCCAAAAAAACATAACTTCACAAAAGCAATTTAATGTCACCTTGAATGCTTTATTGCTTCTTGATATCATTGAACTAGTTTATTCATCACTTCCTTTTTGATCTTTTAGAAGTGACTTCTAGAGATATGGATACTTCCAAGAAAGGAAAGGTATTTGCTTAAGGATCTATATCTCCCAAAATCATTTTGAAAAAGATCACCAGAGTATAGACTGTGAATCAAAGAAATGGGTTGACAACTTCTTGTAACAGGAAAAGAACCTTCGATTAGAGAAATACTAGGGGTTCTAAAAAAACAAAACTTCACAAGAGCAATTTAAGAAACTTTCGATTAGAGCAATAATGGGTTTTCTAGAAAAAACATAACTTCATAAAATTAATTTAACGTTACCTTGGATGCTTTATCACAATGTGACTTCACAAAAGCAGCTCAACTAGGTAGGGCTTACAAACGAAAACAACTCGCAAGGCAGTTGTTGAGACAAGGGTCAAGTGCATTTACCAGTGCAGCTTTTGCTGAGAAGTCAAGAAGGCTTTTTGTGGTGGGATTTGACTAAAAACAACTACCGATGATATGAAAAGATAATAGGAGTCGTAAGGTTAAGATGTTGGTGGGTTTCATTCGAACAGACTAAGTGTCAAGTGTATTCTATTTCAAACTTTTGAATAAGAGAGTAATGCTAGGTTTTTTAGGTTATCGTGCCTAAGACTTTATATCAGGTTCACTCGAAAGAACTATTATTTATTTGTTTACAATTATTATAGTTCTTTGCTAATAACCGTTATGTAATTCAATTTTTTTTCATTGTATTCTAATAAGTGACGGGTTTTACTTAATAACCATTATGTATTACACTTTTTTTAAATAAGAAAAAAATTGTTGGTTGTTTCATTTTAATAAGATGAATCGTTTGTAAGCGTGACATGATGGTTGTTTCAAAAGAACTGTCACTTTTGTTACTAAATAAATTAACGTTATTAACTACAACCGTTATTTTTGTGTTTTTGCGAATTCCGCCTCGCAATACATGACAATACACATAATGAACCGTTATTTTTCAGCGTTATATATCCTTCTACAACCTCCGCCTCGACATTATGACGTTTATTAGTTGTACCAGTTATGTATTGAACATTGTAAATGCAATCTATAGTACTGTTGGGAGAGGCAAAAACCCCCCATGCTGTAAGCGTCGAAAGGGGAAACCCTAAACCATATCAAGAAAAAAACACATTGCATATGAGCAACACAAAGCAGCTGAGGTCGTAGAAAATAAGGTTGTGTAGTTTGGAGTTCAAATGTTAAGATGGAGGGTTTATTTAGTTATTAACAATTTCATGTTAAAAGAATAAGTAGGTGTACATGGGTAATTCCTAGGAGACATATTTTATTTGGCCTGCACCAGAATATTGAATTCTTTGTAGGGTTATAGACTATAGTATAACATGTTTCATTTTATCAATCAGACTCATTCTTTCGTACAGAAATGATTATAAATAGACCTATTTTATGTTTTGGAAGAATTACGTCAATGGACTTTGAAAATAATTGTTTGATAAAGATTTTCTTTATAATTCTAAAAAGTTTTGATGGTAACAGAATGTTTTTATTGAAAATTCTTGAAGTTATGCTTCTCACGTTAATTTCCTCTAACAACATGTTCTATTTTGATATGTCGAAGGGTTCTTGAAGGATGGAATTTTCAAACGAAAATCATTTTTTATCATTCTGGAAAATAAAAACAAAAGGTTGAACCCTTTAAACCCCACAAGCCATACCATTAATAGGTTACTAGTGTTGAAGTTCTCCCATTTAACAAAAACTAACGTTGCTAATTGGGGAATCCTTATAGACTTGATTACTATATATGCAATCTTATATTAGTAGGCTATGGTTCAGGTCTTTTTATATGTTATCATATTACAATAAACATGTTTGTATCTATAAAGCAACTGAAATTATCTGCAACAAAGAAATAGAGCCATTGCACAATTGGAGGAAAATGAATATGAATGGTGTAATTAGGGGTGAGCAAAGTACTCACGAATCCACTTGTGTCCCATAGTTTATTGGCCCCTTTAAGCCCGTCCAGATTGGGCCCATAACAGGTACGGGTTGCCCGTACCCATATATGTTAAATGGGGCGGGGGAACGAGTTAGGGCACGGGCTGCTCGTTCCCGCCAGTGTATATTTATATTTTTAAATATGTTAGTTACATTATAATATATTAATTTTTAAACATGCACTGCAATATTGGCGAGTTAGTTTCGTGGCAAGGATTGCAACCTTCGGCCATAATGGTTGTGGTTCGATTCCTAGAGCCAAAAGTTGGCACTTTTGTTGTTGTTGTTGTTGTTGGGAAAATCACATTAGAGGCCCTTTTAACCAAAATAAGCCCAAAAAGGGCCCCAACAATATGATTTTCCTAGAATAGGCCCTAGGGCCCTGATTGAGATTGAATTAATAAAAGAAAAGACACTAACACCCCTGATTAAAAAAGCAAAAAGGAACAACTCTCTGAATTAATAAAAAGTGAACAAATTTCATCAGTTTTGGCGCCTACACGAGGAAGAAAAGAAACCATCGCACAAGGCAAACGCGAGGGAAATAACAGCTGGGTTTTTCTGAACTTATATATTGCTCAACTCAGCGAGGGAGAGAACGTCTATATTACCAATCATCCACTTTGTTATAGGCTGAACTCATTTGGTTTAAATTCTTTGTTCTTTGAACCTTTTTTCGATTGAAGGTTGGATGGTGAAAGGTTGGACCTTGGCCAAATTTATGTTATAATCGAGATAGGAAATAGGTAAGAAATACTAAGATTTTGCTCAAGATATCATTATCACCATTCTAGTTGGTCTTTAATCATTTTTGGGTTGGGTGGAAAAAATGTTGCTCTGTTTTTTGGCATGAAAACAGAGGGAAATATGTGTTTTTAAGTGGGAATGGGTGCATGGGATAAAGCTACACTTGGTTGAAAAACGCTGAAATGGGATAGTTGTTAATACATACTGTTTTAGTTGTAAATATAACTGATATAGTTGTCAATACGAGTTGAATGTCAAAACGCTGTAGGTTGCTCTGTTTTGAGGCATGGAAACAAAGGGAGGTCTGTTTGTTAGTGACCCCTGATATTGTTGTAAGTGACCCCTGTTATTGTTGTAAGTGACCCCTGTTATTGTTGTAATCCCCCTTGATTTTGTTGTAAGTGACCCCTGATATTGTTGTAAGTGACCCCTGATATTGTTGTAAGTGACCCTTGTTATTGGTGTAAGTGACCCCTGTTATTGTTGTAATCGCCCCCTGATTTTGTTGTAAGTGACCCATGTTATTGTTGTAATCGCCCCTTGATTTTGTTGTAAATGACCCCTGTTATTGTTGTAATTAGGTGCTGTTATTGTTGTAATTAGGTACTGATATTGTTGTAATTAGGTACTGATATTGTTGTTAGTGACCCCTATTATTGTTGTAATCGCCCCCTGATTTTGTTGTAAGTGACCCCTGATATTGTTGTTAGTGACCCCTGATATTGTTGTAAGTGACCCCTGTTATTGTTGTAAGTAACCCCTGTTATTGGTGTAAGTGACCCTTGTTATTGTTGTAATCGCCCCCTGATTTTGTTGTAAGTGACCCTTGTTATTGTTGTAATTAGGTACTGTTATTGGTGTAAGCAACCCCTGTTATTGTTGTAAGTGACCCCTGTTATTGTTGTAATTAGATACTGTTATTGTTTTAAGCAACCCTTGTTATTGTTGTAAGTGACCCCTGTTATTGGTGTAAGTGACCCCTGATATTGTTGTTAGCAATCCCTATTGAAGTTGTTAACCCTGTTCATTATTTTGTAGTTCTCATTCCATGACCACATCAAAACAGAAGCTAAAATTTCTTGTTCTCATTCCATGACCACATCAAGACGGAATCAAAAAATTTCGTTGTCATTGAATAAAGATTATCAAGTTAGCATCAGTAGACAATTTACAAAATAACAAGAAGTTTTAATGTCATCCTCATGAATACAAACGAGTCATAAATACATATGTGTCCTAACACTTTCGTCCTAATACAAAGTATCCCCCTAATGTCATTTCCCTCCTCTATGTCATGTCCATCCTCGTCCTCAGACTCCTCGGAAGAAGATGGCTGGTTGTTGGGTGGCTGACCTTCATGCTGGCCTTCATGTTGTAAGCGACCCCTGTTATGGTTGTAATCGTCAAAACAATGGCCTTTAATGCATGGACTCCATCTGAATGCCTTTGGGATCCATCGGTTATAGCTGACCAAGCTAAAACTGCTTTGGCATCTCCTATAGCATACTTGAAGTCATAGCTTAGTTACTGCCACACAATCATTCAAGCCACTTGGAAGGCCTGTTGCAAGAAAGGCATAGATAAGGGCAATTGTGTGATATTATATTATTCTACATGCATAGAAGACACCATATTTTAAAAACAAATTGATCAGAATACTATCAACAAAATGAAAGTCCATAAACATAAATAATGTCTCTAAAACATTCACAGAGAACTCAAGTCTTATATATACTATTTTCTAAACTGACTCCTCAAGCCATTAAGTTGCCATTGGTGGGGATTGGGATCAGACTCCTCAAGACATTGTATTTGCCATTAAGTTGCTCTCTTCTTTGTTTCTCAGTCGCAAAATGCTTTGTGCCTTTTGCTCTCTTCTTTATTTATAGTTCTATTAAAAAGACCAATACCAAGCATTATAATTATGGTGAAACAAAAAAGAATATTAAGATGATAAACAAACAAGTCCTGAGTCTTCCACCATGGTAATTAAAACATCATTGGTGGTGGTACACAAGATGCACTCACGAGTAAAAGAGCTCAAATGAAAACATAGAAGACATAATATGCTATAACTAACCCAATCCAACAAAAATATTAACAATAATGTGCCTCAAAACCGCCTATCTATAATATTTAAGTACGAAACAATATGCCCAAGTGGAAACTACACCTTTGGCAGCCCTTGAGGGCAGGTGCATTAGATGTAGGTGTTGGAAATTATGCCCTAGGGGCAATTCATTGTACTTTGGATATTTAAGTTATTTAAAGTATTCTCTTGAGTTATCATTTTCGTTTGCATGTTCTTATTGATAATCGATCCCTGGATATATCTTATAGATGATATCCTAAATGTCCCGGTCGGTCATCTACGGGAGCGAAGATAAGATAAGACCCGTATGACTTTGATGAGGTATGGAGATACGAATCAAAGTCATGGGCACTTGTAAGAGTACAAGGTCTTGGACCAGACCCACTATGAGAAAGCTGCATGGATCTAGTCATAAGCTTATCTCATGTATAACCGCGTCACGACGCCCATGACTGAGATCATCATGGATTCCTACATGATGAATCACTGTCTTTGACCTAGTCAAAAGTCACCTTTGACCGGGTGATGATAAAGGCCGGGATCGGGATCGGTGGTTTTCATGCGGAGGGATGTGAATGGTCAAGATGGAATTTGTCCCTCACATTTGTAGAGAGATAATCTTGGGCCCCTCGATGAGTGAGTCTAAGAAATGTATGGCCATACCTTGTGATGGAAAGGAGTTTCCATTTCACTTATTAGACTACTCGAGAATCGAGAAAATAATGGTCAAGAAAAGGAAGTTGACATTATCCATGCCTCATCCTTGACCAAATTATCGCGTGACAAAAGGGACGTGACATGGTTGTACGATAGGTTGTATCGTGTCATCGATCCCCATATGAATTGGGTAGTCGCAATGTCTTGCTAGAGGCCGCTTGCGATTTGTGGGCTGACACAGTGTTGGCCCACTGCCAATCTCATATGGGCTGCAGGTCGCACACAAGAATAACTCAACACGGCGAATGTGTCAGATTCATTGAATCTTAGATACGTCTAAGATTTAATGAATGCGAATTTAATCTAGGATATATACATATATATATATATATATTAAAATTCGAAATTAATATATGTTAATATTATTAATAGAGATTATAATATTAATATATTTGTTTTATATTTAATTTATTTGATAAATTAAATATCTAAAAAAAATTGAGGTATTGTATCTCATTTAATTTTTGAATAAAGATATCGTATATCATTTTAATATTAAATTGAGATATGGTATCTCAAATTTAAATTAAATAGATAGATATTATTTCTCGAATTTAATTTATAGAGATAAATTAAATCGAAGGCTTTTAATTTGGATTAAATAAATGGATTTGATTAAATCTATTAAATGGATTTAATTAATACATTTATTTTCATTCGTATTCCAAATTCGAATTTCAAATCGGCTTTAATGCGGATTAAATGCGTTACATCAGATTTGATTGATGTAATTAATGTATTTTAATCCATATTTGAAATTTGAATTTCAAAATTAATGAGGATTAATTTTATATAATGCGCTGAACGGGTTTAGAAAACTCACGGGACATTTTGTCGAGCGCGTTCAAAAAGCCGCGAGAAAAATCCTAGAGTGGAAAATTAAGAGAGACTCACAAGAGGCGCTAGCACGCCGTAGCCGTGTTCGGGAGTTGTTCGTGTGGATACCGGTGGAGGAAGACGATCCTACGAGTCATCTTCACTCGATCGAGGAGGTAGCCCACCAATTGTTCAACGAAGAACAAGCCGCGAACGAATTCTCCTAAGGTAATTTCGGATTCCCTAGCCTTGTTTAAACGCACTGAGTGATCCTCGGGATTGGATCCGTAAGTTTTTTTAATCCATTGCGTTGTATGGATTCCAACGGTGGCATCGAGCCAACTCAACGTGCGTTTAAATCGAGCTTCTTTCGTTTGATTATTATATATGGTTGATATATGAATGTCAAATCAAATCCTAATCTTTTGTTTCTAAGTTCGCCTTAAGGTTTTCAGTCAGTTTTCTAACATGGAGCCGCGGCGGTTTCATCCAGTTCTGAATCGTTCAGGACATAGTACGATCAGGATGAATCGTTCATCCACTCGAACCTAGGTCGCGTTTCTGAAACGTTTGGAAACTTGATCGCGCTGGGACGTTTGGAAAATCGATCACGCTGGAATCGTTGGGGTTGGAATCATCAGACACGTTTGATGGTGATCGAACGTTGGTGATTCTCGGATGGCCTGCTGTTCGCGTATTGATCGGATTCTGAAACGTTCAGAGACGATGATCATACGCGACGTGGGTTGAAGGCTGAGTCGAACACGTCTGGATTCGCGAGGATGTTTGGGTTCATCCTTCAACGTAGTTTTCGGGCTGTCAGTTTAACGATAGTCATGTTAGACATAGCTGCGTTCGGACGTTCAGATCAACGGCGTTGGGGACGGCCTTCTTCATCGACGCAAAATCAGGTTTAGTCGACGCCCTTTTGGGGTTAAAATTATTTTTTTTACGAAAGAAATATGAATTAGAGACCGCCGTAGGGACCGCCCGATTGTTCGTAGCGCGATTAATTAAATCATGGCATATTATATATGTATTATATAATATAAAATAAAATTAGAGAATTTTATCATGAATTAATATACATTATAATTTACCTTTCAAAGTTTTGTTTGGGTATGGTGAACAACATGGCTCTAGAGATTTTACAAGTGTTGTAATTTAAATATGGCACTGCGTGCCATGCCTCTCTCTCTCTAAATGATCTTGATGTACATTCTCTTCTCATCTCACTCCCCTCGAATGTTAAAAGAGGTTTCTCTATATGAATTTTCTTTTAGGACCCGTTTGGTTATTTGAAAGGGGGCGGTGGAAACGGAAAATAAGACAATTCCCACGAAAAAAGCATGTTTGGTTCGGTCATCTTCCATCGAGGACCATTCCCGCGAGTTCGAACTTTCCCTCATTTTGGAATGTCCTTTCCTTCAAAAAGAGGCGGGAATGTTAAAATACTGCCGGGAGAGTGAAAAATTCGGACAAAAATCTCCCTAAAACACTGTACCAATTAATCAAAAAGCATTTAAGGCGCGAGCTGGAGGTGGATGAAGCTGTGGGTGAAAAAGCTTGGACCTGGACAAAGCTGTCGGCGGAGAAGGTTGGAAAACAGTGGACGTTTTTCGCCGAAGGAGAAGTTGAACCACGGGAACAGCTGCATTTGAGGTAAGTATACATCCGAAATGAATTTTAATGTGTGATTTAGGTAGTTTTAGGGGATTTGGGAATGGCTGCTCATTCGAGCTGGGGGGGACACACACACACTTGAATGGAAGCAATTTTACACAGACACGGTTGACGTTGGGGACAGAGAGAAAGACGAGTGTGAGTGGTCTTTATATTCTTCTATATTAATGAGGCGCAGACACTTGTTTAAACAATTGACACAGTTTGGAATGTATTTGCAATCTATTACAATTGACACAGTTTGGAATGTATTTGCAATCAATTAAAATATGTTATTTGTGTGTGTACAATGTCTTTGTTGTTACGTGAATGAAGAAATGTGGGGAAAAAATCAAATGAACATTACGTTCGAACCGCAGACTTCCGGTTCGAACGTATGATGTGGGACGTTGCTAAGTCATGCAGTGCCATGTTGGGTCATAGTAGTCGTTTGAATTGAGGCGATGGATGAAAGATACCAATTTATGAATGTTAAACAGTGGTAGTTTGTAAACAGGAGTAGTGGATTACTAGTGTGGTTGAAAATTGTGTAGGTATGGAGCCACGTAGACGGGAAATGGTTGGATTGTTGCCGGGTGCTTAGCTTTGCTACTAGCAGTGAGGACCATGGTTGTGGCGATGATAGTAGCTGTGGGAGCATGTGTACCGAGGCACTTACCAAATAGGACGTATAGATTAGATTTCTATGCCAAGAGAGCGAATTTGAGGGCGATGATATATAGTAGTGACGCGACTTGCTTCAACCAAATTAGGATGTCTTAGGGAAACTTTTGATAAATTGTGTCACATGTTAGACACAATTGGCGGATTGAGACCAACCAGACATATGCTAGTTGATGAGCAAGTGGCTATGTTCCTTCACATATTGGCCCATCATGTGAAGAACAGAGTAATTCAGTTTGAGTTTGGGAGGTCAAGAGAAACCATAAGTAGATACTTCAAACTAGTGCTCAATGCAACCATTAGACTTCAATCATTGCTTTTGAAGAAACCAGATCCAATTCCGGACGACTCAAATGATCATCGTTGGAAGTGGTTCAAGGTATGTACATGATGTTCATGTGTGAGTAGTTTAACTTGCGTATTAAAAGTATGGTTTGATCTTAAGAGTGAAACCCTTTTTTCCCATTTCAGGGGTGCCTTGGTGCATTGGATGGTACGCACATACGTGTTCAAGTCCCTGCAGCACATAAGGGGAGGTACCGAAATAGAAAAGGTGAGGTCACAACTAATGTTCTTGGGGTATGCTCACCGGACGGGCAATTCATATTTGTTTTCCCCGGGTGGGAAGGCTCAGCTGCGGATGGGAGGGTTCTGAGAGACGCTACAAGGAGACCACATGGGCTAAGAGTACCGCTAGGTATCGATGTAAGGGTGCATTAATGGGTTGAAATTAATTTACACTACCATTCGTTAACTTTTTTTTTGTTTGCGCGGGGAACTACTACTTGGTGGATGCGGGTACAAGTAATTGCCAAGGTTTTTGGCTCCTTATAGAGGTCAAAGGTACCACCTTAATGACCGGAGACAAGGACATCAACCCCAAACTGCGCATGAGTGTTTCAACATGCGACATTCTCGCAGCCCGAAATGTCATAGAAAGGTGCTTTGGCGTACTAAAGTTAAGGTGGGCAATATTGAGGAGCCCATCTTTTTATCAGTCAGTCAGTAACGAGATACATCCTTGCTTGCTTTGTTTGCTCCATAATCTCATTCGTCGGGGAGAGTGTTCAAGATCCCCTTGATGAGCGGCTTGAGTCCTTTGACATTGGACCTCCAACGGTTGACAACACGCCTATAGTTCCTATGGAAACTAGTGATATGTGGAGTAATTATAGGGAACAAGTTGCAAATGAGATGTTTCTTTGCCTTTGTGGCACGGGGATAAATGATAATGTAGTACACAAGTATTGCTAGGCCCAAGAACATTTAATTCCATATGTTTATGTATTAAACAATATCTTGTTTCTATGTGATTCGAATTTAAATTATGATCTTTTCCTATGTGCATGTTGTGATGTGGTTTGTTGTTACTTCATGGTTATGTTAACATTAACCATACTTGCAATATTTTGTTTAAGTTGTGTTTTTTTAGATGGATCAATCTCAACAACCAGGTGGTTCCGGGATGAAGATGTGGAGTCCGCGAGGATGGAGTGTTGGTCGAATGTCTTGTTGGGATGAAGTTGGACCAAACGTTCATGGCGGACAATGGCTTCAAGTCTGCGGATATGCTAATGCTTTGCGGAGACAATGATGGAGGCAAAGCTCCCAGGATGTGGTATAAAAGCAACACCCCACATCACCTCCCGATTTGAAGACATTGAAGCGCTTGTGGCGCACGGCGTATGACATAATTTATGGGGCCCACACCTCGGATTTGGTTGGGATCCGGACACAAAACTTGTCACTTTGCAGATGATGATGTTTGGGAAGAGTATCGAAGGTATGTGATCCCACAATTGTGTTCAAATTCTTACTTTGTCGAATGAATAATGCATGAGTGTCGTAAGTTCACAAACTCAACATAAGTCTTAACCGCAGGCTCATCCTAAGCACAAGGAATTTCGGACAAAACCTTTGCCCAACTTTGACTCCCTATGCATCATTTGGGGAAAGGACAGGGCCATCGGTGATGAAGGAGAGTGCCCTGGGGCAATGGAGGAACAGGTTAATCTTGAAGAGGACGAGCTTCCGGATACACCACAAGATGTTCACGATGAATTTGGGTTCTCACAAACAAATAATGAACATGTTACCACTCCAACAACTCCAACCGATGCATCATTGGCTCCAAAGAAGAAGCGGAAACTGAACAACGCAGAAGTCATAGCTGAAGCATTGCGAGATACCGTCACACAATTGGACAAGACCATGGGTACTGCGTTTGACAAGCTAGGCAACATGATGTCAACGCACGATAAGGAAGCTGAACTTGCTGCCAAAGAAGCTGAACTTTCGCCAAAGAAGATGCCTTGTTCATGGAGCTACTGCAAGTTGAGGAGCTGACTTTGAATGAGAGGAACATTGCCCATATGAAGATCCTTGCGTCTGCCAAGGGTCTGAAGGCATTTGGATCAATTCCTCCAGAGTTTAAGCTGTCATGGATCCGTACCTTGCTGAATCAGCATACCTTCTAGCAGCTGTGCACAGTATTGTAGTGTTTGTATGTTGTGTACATAGGTGGGGTTATAGGTTTTTGCTGTTGTTGGCTTGGGTTGGGCTAACTCAGGTGTGTCCCTATTTTTGAACACCCATCTGTCTTTTGTGTATGTAATACCCCACGAGACGGTGTTAATATCCGTATTTTGTACACGCTGTCTTATATGTAGTATCGCAAACTTTGTACCATGTTCAAAGGTTCGGTTTAAACTGAACATGGCATAAAGTTTGTGAATAGCATCATGTTATAGGTGATATTAGTCAATGTATTGTGATCCGGGGCAGCTAGACTATGCTGGGTTAGGATATGTACTCAAACTTTTGTTAATGTATAAAAGTTTAGCACTTGTTTATGTACCTTCTTCTTGTAATAACAAAACTCAGAATATGTCCAATGTACTGTACCTGCTTCTTGTAACAAAAAAAAACAGAGGGCAAGCACTTACTGTACCTGCTTCTTGTAACACAAAAAAACTGAGGGCAACAATGTACTGTACCTGCTACTTGTAACAAAAAAAAAACTGAGGGTGCTCGCACTTACTGTACCTACTTCTTGTAACAAAAAAAACTGAGGGCAAGCACTTACTGTACCTGCTTCTTGTAACAAAAAAAAAAAACAAAAAACGATTCATACAAATTCAACTGATGTGCCTATCTGTCAATATGTTGCACTGACAGATTCAACTGATGTGCCTACTGTCAAAGTTTTCGTTCGAACGCACAAGTATTTCGATATCTTCAGTTCGAACATTTCCATTTGGTTCGAACAAACCAGGACATCAGTTTATCCATGGGAAGCGCTTTCAGGAATGTTTCGTTCGAACTAAATGATTTAGTTCGACCAGTGGCCTTGACAGCCCACCAAATGTGAAGTCGCATTAATGGGCCAATACAAATTGTCCAATGTACCCTTAGCCCTAATTTAAGGGAGATCGAACGACAGCGATTTTTTTACTCTCATCCCCGCCTTCCTCTCTCGTGCATTCCCCCATTTTCTTACTCGGTTTTTAAATTTGCAAAACGGTTAACCGGCCCCCTGTTACGCTCCGTTCTAACAAAGCTCTGTAACCTCCACAACATCGACCGAACTGCAATTTCTTTGTCACATTGTGTTTGACTTAGACGGTCGACGATTAAGGAAAACCCATTGGGTGTTTCAGCGTTTCTTCCCTCCGGATTTCTGGTTTCCTTACACTTCAAGTGCAAAGGCAATGGCAAGGGTGAAGATGCCTGGTGATCGATTCTTGGCTTTGGGAATAACAAGGGAAGACCTCAACAAATACAGAGAACACAAGGCGAAGCTTCGTCGTTGCGGAAGAACAGCTACTTCGAAGTACAAGTCGAAGAAGCGAGACGAATTGGAGGCGCCGCGAAGTGGAAACACGACCTTGACGCAAAGGAAGCGAAGAAAAACGGAGAGCATCACAAAGGAAGCAAACCGCTAGTGTTTCCGTAGGGGTAACGACCGCTTCGATAGTAACTCGATGCATCCCCTCATTCTTCCAAACAATCTTCCCCAAACGGGAAAAACACAAAGCGGGAAGAGATAAAAAGGGGAAGCAAACGGTGGTGGCTGATGAAGAGGAGGAAGATGAGTCTGACGGCTCAGCCGATGGGGAAGAAGATGAGGAAGAAGATGAGTCAGACCAACAAGAAGATGAAGAGGATGAACATGAGTCAGATAAGGAAGATGAACAAGAGAACACTGAGGAGGTTGAGTCTTCTGACGAAGAAGAAGATGCACGGGATGATAACGTGTCAGATAAGACATCCAATGGGGAAGAAGATCAAGAGGAGGATAAAGATGAAGTTGATTGATAATTGAATATTTCATACACTACTTTTTGTCTCTTGATTTATAATTTAGGACTCTTTAGCTAATAAATAATGGCTTTTATACTTATTTGGGCCTTGGGCCTTTTATTATATTTTAGCCATTATTTAATAATAAATTCCAGTTTTACATTGCTTCACCATTTTTACCATAACTCTTGAACCAGACATCGGATTTGCCTCATTTTTGTCTCATATTTCAGATGATTCAGAGAGCTACAAGTGTTATGAAGACATGAAGAGCAAATTCGGACAAGAGGGCGGTTGATTTTGGAGCCTAAGTCATATGTATTTTTGGGCTCGAATTTTGTAATTAAAGCCCATTTTATTTTATTTTTCGTTCGGGCACGACTTGTGGATTGGAGCCCCATTTCGTTTTGCCATTTTAGGTTAAGTGAGGCAGCAGCCACAAACACATTCTCATTCACGTTTTTAGATAGTTTTGAATCAAATACGAAGTTTTATTTTCTCTCATGTTCTTCCTCTGTTCATCGTGTTCTTCGTGTTCATGATGAACTTCTTCATTTGTTCGATTTTCGTTTGCATAATCATGACTAGCTAAGCTCTTGTGATTGACCCATGGATTGAGGATTCCACTATCGGAGGACTCGTTCTTAACGGTAACAAATTCGTTTTGTTTTGTAATTTCGGATTCGATTTACTTTCGGATTGGGTGTTAGATTTAACGCCAGATCGACATTTCCTAAGGACGTAGTTCGAACTAGGTTAAAGTATCATTGTACGATCGTACGAGAGATACGCCACGATTCGAATAAATTCGGACGATTGTTCGTTGAGGGAATTTCTACGGGCAAATGCGAGATTTCGGTTTGCCCAGAGTCGATCACGAGTTCGGTTATAATGTTTTCGTCGAGGAAGGGAAGTGGTGGAATTCGAAATCCTGGGTTAATCTTCTATTTATCTGTTTGATCTGTGTTTACTTCGTTCTGTTATGTTATTTCATTTTTATTCTCTTTGAATCAAAACCCCCAATTTTTTTGTTTTTATTCTTTGTTCGAATTGAACCAAATCCTTTTCTAATCTGGTTATTTTGGGAGATTACGACAAATCTACTGTCAAAATATAGTGGGTCGTTGGGAAACGACCCAGGTTACATTATCGCAAATCCTTTTCTAATCTGGTTATTTTGGGAGATTACGGCAAATCTCTGTCAAAATATGGCGCGTTGTCCGGGGAATTTGCATCGGTTTGATTAGTAACGATAGTGTAAATAGCTTCGTTTTTGGTAGTTTAGGTGGTTCGGGTGGTGGACGAAATTTTTCGACTCGGATCACTCAACCCAGGTCTTATTCACAAGGAATTGGGCATTCGAGCAAGAATCACTCCTAAGGGGAGATGAGGTCTCACCTATTTTTGCCAAATTCCATCTTTTAGACCTGTTTTTACCATTTTTGGTCTCGGTAGGATATATCGGGTATTTTAGCAATTGTTTGACTTACTCCGATTGGGCTGATTTTTGGTGAGTGAAGGAAAATGTTATTTAGCATAGGACACAGGCTAAAGCGTTGTGGTCTTGAGATATAAGCCAAATTCCATCGTTTAGACCACTTTTTCAATTTTTGAAGTTTTTTTATTCCATTTTTGGGTTCCCCAATGGTCTAGGAGTTGCCTTTGTCCAAGTCCCAAAAATTTTAAAAATCATTTGATAGTGTTTCGGACTTGTTTAGGTCAATTTCTACCATAGGTTTTTGTTTTTGTGTTTGCTTTTGTGTGTTCTAGTGTTTTTCTACTTTATACCACTTTTAGTGGCATTTTCGTAATTCGATTGGCTGGTGGCATTTTCGTAATTCTGATTTTTTTTGCGTAATTTACGCCTTGTGACTATCTTTGCATGAGTACTAGGAGCACTATCAATGCGAAGACTTGTTGCCATTTGATCTGAAATAGAAAGGACAATTCTTCTTGCTAGAAGAGTTGTTAGGCTAAGTCGTGGGATTAATGCGAATTGGACATTGCACTTGAGTCGATTGTGGCCATTCGATTGTGTCCATCTTGTTGATCTTTCGATTGTGTTTCGATAGTACTTCGATAGTCTTGTTGTTTACACCGATTCTAGTAGCAATTTTCCTAACTCGAAATTATGGCGAAGAACGGGAAAATCGGCCTACTTTAAAGGAATTGAATGAACACGATGTTAATTATCAACCTTTGTGCATTCAATATCGCCCTTCTTCGCTAACTTTGAGCTTAAATCTGGTCTAATACACTTGTTGCCTAAGTTTCATGGTCTTTCGGGTGAGTGTGCCATTAAGCATTTGAAGGAATTCCATCTAGTGTGCAAAGACAATGAAACCACATGCAATTGATGAAGATCAAATCAAGCGAGAGCTTTTCCTTTCTCATTGGAAGGTAGAGCCAAAGGCTGGTTGTTGTACCTTGACCTTCATCTATTGGGAGTCAATGAGGTTAGAGGTTATTTATGGAGAAATATTTCCCTTCTTCAAGAGCGGCTGCGATCAAGAAGGAAATTGCCAACATTAAGCAAGTCAATGGGGAGACTTTGTATGAGTGCGGGAGAGGTTCAAAAGGTTGTGTGCAAAGTTTGTCCACACCACCGAGATCTCGAGAAAGATTTGATTACCCATTTCTATGATGGTCTGCTCCCGGTAGACAAAGGTTTAGTGGATGCTTCTAGTGGTGGGGCTCTACGTAACAAGACACTGAAGATGCCCGAGACTTGATATCTCGAGATGACGACCAACTCTCGGCAATTTGGCACCGGGGCCAATAGTACTCTGTTTACCATGTTCAAACACCTCCGAGTCGATACGATTGTCGAGAGATTAGAGAATAGACTTGATGATCGACCTCTCTGGTGAGGCGGTGGCGATGACACGAGACAGTACAATCTTCTCCTCCTCCCGGATTGGGTACTCATGTGGGTTCTTATTCGACCCTTACCATTCTCTCGACTCTTGCCCTACCTTGCATGATCCTGCTTATCAAGACCAATCAGTAGCTTCAGTGGGAGCTTTTCCAGGAAAGCCACAATACTAGCAGAATAATGCCTTCTCCAACACCTACAATCCTGGTTGGAGAAATCACCCCAATTTCCGTTGGAACCAGAATCGAACCCGAGTAACCAATATCAGCAAAATTCAGGAATTACCAACGAGAGACAAGTATAGACCACGGAATTTCCAACAAAGCAATCTGCACCTCCTTTGCCTTTGCTAGCACCACCTCCTCGACCGGCCATATGTGCACCTCCACGGGCAACACAACAACGAGGCTAGTAGTAGTGGTAGTGGTAGTGGTGGTTCCTCCTTGAGGATATGATGAAGCAATTTGTCACAACCAATATGCGGTTCCAACGACAAGCGACACTTCCATTCGAGTTTGCAAACACAGTTGGGCGGTTGGCAAGCCTCATTGAACCGGCTTCAACCTCGGGGATCCAACACTCTTCCTTCACAAACAATTCCTAATCCTAAGGGGAATGTGAGTGCTATCTCCCTTCGTTCGGCAAGCAATTGGAGGAACCTAAACCCATTTGCGAGATGTGACTTCCACATCGAAAGAGAGTCGAGAAAATGTGAAGATTGACTCTAAAAATAAAAAGGTTTGTGCAGCAAGGTGAAGAGGAAGACATCCCATTCCTCTTCCTTTCCCTCGAAGAGCAGTTCAATCTAAGAAGTTGGCGAGAAAAAGCACAAGAGAAGGATATACTTGAGACATTCGGAAGAGTAGAGATCAACATTCCTCTCTTAGATGCGGTCAAACAAATTCCTAAATATGCCAAGTTTCGAAGGAGTTGTGCACCAATAAGAGGCGGCGAAGGGGAGTGAACGAGTGAGTTTGAACGAGAATGTATCGGCACTCATCCGCCTACGATGCCTCGCAAGTGCAAGGATCCGGGGACGTTTTCTATCCCTTGCTATTTTGGTAACTATAGATTTGATGATTGCATGCTAGATTTAGGTGCTTCTATTAATGTCATGCCTGCATCTATTTATAAATCTCTTGGTCTTGGTCCTTTACGTCCTTTGGTGTTGTTGTTGAGCTAGCTAATAGGAGTAATGTTCATCCTTGGTTTAGTTGAGGATGTATTAGTCAAGGTTAATGAACTGATATTTCTGCTGATTTTTACATCTTAGATATGGAGGATGAGTCTCCCGGTAGTAGATCACCTATCATTCTAGGGAGGCCTTTCATGAAAACAGACTAGGACTAAGATAGATGTGCATTACGGTACTCTTTCCATGGAGTTTGGTGATATATCTGTGAATTTCAATATTTTTGATGCCATGAGACATCCTAGGGAAGAACATTCTCGATTTTCGCATTGATGTGATTGATGATCTTGTGGATGATGTTATTCTTGATTGGTGTCTTGATTATCGATTTTGCATCGAGAGTGATTCTCCCATTTGTGCATGTCTTGATAATGAATGGTGCTTTCTGTTTACACCGATTTGCTTAATGTTGCATTATTTGGTGATTATGACTTGCTTGGTGATTCTACATTACATGTGGATTACGATATTGATTACGAGTTTGAGCTTCACCACGATCCTAAGTGTGCATCCTAATTCGATTTTGATGAGCTTAACTCGATTTTGATGAGCTTGATTCGATGTTAACATTGAGCCGTATAGACACGGTCCTTGTTTCTTTGAATGTGGTTTCGAGGCATTTCGGTGTGATGACATCGAGTTGTTGCAACAACCACCCAAGCTTCTTCCCTCCACATTTGAGCAACCACCCAAGCTTGAGTTGAAATCCCTTCGAGATCACTGAAGTATGCATTTCTGGAGGTGGATGAACAGTTGCCAGTCATTGTGGCAAATAATCTTCTTCCTGACCAAGAAGAGAAGCTGCTAAGCTTATTGAGGGCGAACAAGAAAGCCATTGGGTGGACATTAGCTGATATTGTTGGCATCAGCCCTTCCATGTGTATGCATCGCATTCTATTGGAAGAGGACTCTAAACCGGTGAGGCAACCCCAGAGACGCCTTAATCCTCTTATCCTTGATGTGGTGAAGAAGGAGGTCACTAAGCTTCGCAAGTGGTATCATCTATCCCATTTCGATAGCCGGTGGGTTAGCCCGGTCCGGGTGGTTCTTAAGAAATCCGAGTCACCTTGTGGTAGCCAATCGAAGAATGAGCTCATTCTTACTCGAGTTCGAGAATAGTTGGAGAGTTTGCATCGACTATAGGAGACTCAACCAAGCCACTCGCAAGGATCATTACCCTCTACCTTTCATTGATCGGATGTTAGAGCGATTGGTGGCAAGTCCCATTCTTGCTTCTTGGATGGCTACTCGGATACTTCCAGATCCATATTGCTCCGAGGATCAAGAGAAGACGACCTTCACATGCCCCTTTGGAACATATGCCTACCGAAGGATGCCTTTTGGCCTTTGCAACGCACCGGCACCTTTCGGCGTTGTATGGTAAGCATTTTCTCGAGTTTCTATTTGTATGGAGGTTTTTATGGATGATTTCACTTGTATATGGGTCTCGATTTTGATGCATGCTTGGCTAATTTGTCTAGAGTTTTGCATAGGTGTATTGAGTCTAATCTTGTGCTGAATTATGAGAAGTGTCACTTTATGGTTGAGTCGGGTATAGTCTTGGGACACATAGTGTCTAGGAAAGGGATTGAGGTAGATCCCTGCTAAGATAGATGTAATTCTTGCTTTTCCTTACATAGGAAGTTCTCTTTTCTTGTTAGTTCTCAATATGTTTTGATGATTAACAACAAATGTAAAATCATTTGTTTTGAAGTTTGCAAAGTTGCCTTTTGAAAAACTATGCGGTTGGTGCTATCTTGGCAAAGTTTGCATCTCATGTGATTGCATATGCCTCCAAGACTTTGGATCATGCTCGATCTAATTACTTCGTTAGTTCTCAATATGTTTTGATGATTAACAACAAATGTAAAACATGTTTTGAAGTTTGCAAAGTTGTTTTAAAAACACTCGAAAGTTGCCTTGCATGCAAACTCGAGTATTGGACGACCCACCGCAGTTTGCCTTTGCAAACTCGAGTATTGGACGCGGTTTGCTTAGTAAACTTCGAGTATAGGGCATACGAGAAAGGAACCAAGTTTTCAGCCCAAAGTCCATCTTGCGGTTGCTCTTGCAAACTCGAGTATGGGCGATCTTGCGGTTGCTCTTGCAAACTCGAGTATGGGCGGTTGCTTGGCAAACTCGAGTATAGGCCATACGAAAGAAACCAAGTTTTCAACCAAAGTCGATCTTTGCGGTTTGCATAGGCAAACTCGAGTATTGAATGGTCAATCTTGCGGTTGCATGGGTAAACTCGAGTATCGAACTTCTTGTGAATCAAAGGATTTTTCCAACTTAGTCAATCTTTGCGGTTTGCATTTGCAAACTCGAGTATTGGACGACCAATCTTGCGGTTGCTTGGCAAACTCGAGTATTGGACTTCGAAAGCAAAACAAGTTTTTTCAAACAAAGTCAAAGCTGCGGTTTCCAAAACCAAACTCGAGTATTGACCTTCCGAGAGAGCAAAGGATTTTTCAAGATAAATCAATACTGCAGTTTGCATTGGCAAACTCGAGTATTGAATGGTCAATCTTGCGGTTTGCGTTGCCAAACTCGAGTATTGGACTTCCGAGAGAGCAAATGGATTTTTCAAGTTAAACCCATGCGGTTTGCATAGGCAAACTCGAGTATAGGTCTTGTTTTTCAAATACAAGACACGATGGCTTGCCTACGAAAAATGGAAACTCGAGTATCAATTGGATCTTGCGGTTTGGTCACTTGTGAACGAGTGCCATACTCGAGTTTACAAGAACAAACCGCAGTATGCAACGCAAAAACTACGTTTTGAATTATACGAATTCTTGAATCACTCTTGTTTGTTCCAAATGCTTTCATGAATCATTCACTTATGATCCCAGATATGTTTAACAAGTTTATTTAGTGGATTTCGGTTAGCACGAGATGAAAATTAATGAAGATCAAGGGAAAAAGCATAAAGTGGTGAGCATTTATTGCACTTGAGAAAATTAACATCCTTTTGGTTAATCCATCGAGCACGAACTCTCAACGTTCAAAAACACTTTCTTCATCAAGCAAATTCTTCTCCAACGGGCAAATCCTCAGAGTTCCACATCAGACCATATCAGCATCAGGATTAGTTGGAGCTTAGAGAGAGAAGATGACCAGACTTAATGCTAATCACCTACAACGGTTGGATTCATCATTCAACGGTCATTTAATGTTCTCTACCTATAAATAGAGTTCATTAACTTCTTCTCAAGTGATACACCTACTAAGAGCGAAAATTTACTAAGTCATTTATTGTGTTCGGCTTTCACTTGTATTGTATCAATCGATACTTGCACTTCGGTGTTCATTTTATCTGCTCGTAAGAGAGTTATATCGTAAATCATTTATTGATTGAGATAACCACAAGTCGGGGACTTGGTGGTTGGGTGTATTGATTACAACTTGTAAGGGGGAGTGAGTTCTAGAGAGAGAACTACTCTTGAGTACGAGTGTGTAATCGGTTTGTGAAGTATAGTGGATTGAAAATCCCAAGTGTGGCTTAAGGAATTTGGATGTAGGTCAACGATAAGACTGAACCAGGATAATTTCTATTGTGCAAGCTTTCCTTCCCTTCCTCCTCTGTCTATCTCTGGTTTCATTACTTCAAAACGGGGCATATTTCTAAAAGTTTTTAAAATACCCAATTCACCCCCTCTTGGGTATATAGCTCCATTTACATTTGGTATCGAGCAAGGTCTTCTCTTAAGAGCTTAACAACTCGAGAAGGATCATTATGGAAGGTATCTTACACGATGGAGCATCTATCAACGAGACACCTTTGGCTTCAATGGAGAGCACTACTCTTACGGAAGGCCAAATTCAAAGTGTTTGTTATGGCAACTGAGTATGGTCTTTGGAGAGTATTTGAAAGAGGAGATTATGAGCCATCAACCGTGGAAGATGGAGTCGAGTTCCCAAGCTAGAAGAGGAATATGATGAGAACGACGGAAAGAAACGTCACCCTCAACGGCAAGGCGGTTACGCTTCTCCAAAGTGCATTTGAGTCAACAAGAATATTTTCGTATTTGCACCTTATCATCTGCTAAGGCCATGTGGGATGCTCTGGAGATAGCTCATGAAGGAGCAGTGGAGTAAAGCAAAACGAGTCAATACTCTTATGGCCGAGTATGATCTTGCGAATGAAGCATGGCGAATCCATTGGTGAGTTCAGTGAGGTTCACTCATCTCATCAATCAACTTGCTGCCTTGGGAAAAGAATATGACCAACCGGTCAAGTAAGGAAGATCTTGAATGTCCTTAACAAGGAATGGGAAGCAAAGGTCACGGCTATTGAAGAGGCTCGAGGAGAGTCAATGACGTCGTGTTGCTGCTCTATTCGGCGGTCTCTCGAGTATGAGGCTAAACTCAAATTCAAGAAGGGACTTGATGAAGTTCATGGCAAAAACAAGGGAATTGCCCTCAAGTCTACAAGAGAAGTTAAAGATTCGAGATGAGGAAAATGAAAATGTAGACGAAGATGAGGAAATAGGCATGATGGTTCGTAGATTCAAGAAATTCTACAAGAAGGACCAAGGCTTCAAGAAATTTCACAAGGGTAGCTCCGGCTATGAGGCAAAGAAGCCGGTCATCGCTATGAATGTCAAAACCTGGTCACATCAAGTACGAATGCCCACGGTGAACAACAAAGACAAAGAAAAGAAGAAGTTCAGCAAATACAAGAAGAAAGCTTATGTCTCCGGCATTTGGGGTGACGGCTCATCGATGAAGATGATGAGGATGAGGAAGAAAAAGCAAATATATGCCTAGTTCTTTGAAGAAGAAGAGCAACGTGCTAAACTTGAAGAGGTATATGATTGCAAACCTCCTTATGATGATCTGTTTGATGAATATATATTTGTGCAATTTGAATTTGAAAAACTTGCTGAAAAATATTTCAAACTGAAAAACCGAAATCTTACTCTTGAATCTCAAGTTGAAATGTTGTCCTCTTGAGAAAATACTATTTGTAAAGATTGTCCGATCGAAGAAAAAGAATTCATATCTTACAAAGGCACTTGAGAAATTCACTAGAGGAAGTGAAATGCTCAATGTCATTTTGAAACAACAACATTTTATAAATGATAGATCAGGCATTGGTTACGAGACCAAACTTTGATAAGAAGAAAGGCAAGAAGAAGAGTGGTCGGAAAACATACATGAACTATTTTACAAAATCAGTTCACTCTTCAAATCCCTTTGCACATTGCAATTCTTGTAATAAGAAGGGTCATTCTACTTCATCTTGCTTTCATAAAAGGGAAAGAAAAATTAAACCGGTAGGAAATTATCAATGGGTACCGAAAGGAACTTATGTTCCTAAGGTCAAAACTAACTCCAAAGGACCCAAGAAAAGATGGGTACCTAAGGCTTGATCCCTTGAAAATTGCAGGTTTGTCTTAGAGCATCAAGACCCAACAAGTGGTACATTGATAGTGGGTGCTCAAGACACATGTGGAGATGAATCCAAATTTCTTTCAATCAAACCAAAGGATGGTGGTAGAGTCACATTTGGAGGAGACCAATCGGGAAAAATTCTTGGAATTGGTGAGATAGGAAACAATGAAGGTCCTCTCATCAAAGATGTCTACCTAGTAGAAGGATTGTGTCACAACCTCTAAGTGTGAGCCAAAGCACCGACAAGGGTAACCTAGTTATCTTTGATTCAAATGAATGCTTGATTGTTAGAAAAGATTTAGTCCCCATTGATGATTTGAAAACTAAAGCCTTATTTAGAGCACTAGAGATGGAAATTGTTATACTCTTAACCTCTCTAGCAATGCTTGGTTTACGAAAATTGTTTTGTTAGTAACTTGAATGAGAGTTGGCTATGGCATAAGCGATTAGCTCATGTTAATATGTTTCAACTTGACAAGTTGCTGAAAAAGGATTTGGTCATTGGTATTCCTAAATTGAATTTCAAAAATGACATAGTCTGTGATGCTTGTCAAAAAGGAAAACAAACCAAATCTTCTTTTAAAGCAAAAAATGAGATTTCAACTAGTAGACCTCTTCAATTACTTCATATGGATCTAGTTGGACCGGCTAGAGTAAAAAGTCTTGGTGGAAATCTTTACACCTTGGTCATAGTTGATGATTACTCTAGATTTGCTTGGACGATATTTTTGTCATCTAAAGATGAAACATTTGATCAGTTTGTTACCTTTGCCAAAAAGGTCGAGCGAGAAAGGCTTTGCAATTTCAGGTATAAGGCGATCATGGTGGCGAATTTGAAAACAACGCCTTGGCGAGTTACGTGACAATGTGGGGATTGATCACAACTTCTCGGCTCAAGGACTCCTCAACAAAACGGTGTGGTTGAGAGGAAGAATAGAGTCCTGTTTGAGATGGCAAGGGCAATGTTAAATGAAAACAACACTTCTCAAGTGTTTTGGGCTGATGCGATGAGTACGGCTTGCTACATCTCCAACCGAGCCTATTTGAGGAAGAAAGCTGAACAAGACCCCATATGAACTCTACAAGGAAAGGAAGCCAAATCTCAGCCACCTACATGTCTTTGGATGCAAGTGCTATGTGCACAACAATGGTAAAGAGAATCTTGGTAAATTCGATTCCAAAGCTGATATAGGTATCTTCATTGGTTATTCAAATAGGAGTAGAGCTTATAGAGTCTTTAATACTCGCACACGTATTGTTGAAGAGTCAATACATGTTGTTTTTGTGAATCCAAATCGATAAAGCCTTGGACAATGAAGAAGAAAATGTTTTCAAGAATCAATTCTTTTCGAAAACTACTCCACGCTTCTATTGAAAATCTGAAAATGTTTTTGAGGTGATCCCCAAAACTCTATTGAAAATCTGATCGAGACTCAACCTAGAGCTTGGAAATTTATTAGAAATCATCCTTTAGACCAAGTTATAGGTGATATTCATCGGGGAGTAAGAACCGAGAAATAGTACTTTGAATGAAGTAACTTTTTCTGCATTTATATCTCATATAGAACCCTCTAAGATTGATGAAGCCCTTTCGGATAATGATTGGGTGATAGCAATGCAAGAGGAGTTACATCAATTTGACAGAAATCATGTTTGGGATTTGGTACCTAGGCCCAAAGATCATCCGGTCATTGGCACCAAATGGGTATTCAAGAACAAACGTGATGAGTCGCAATCATTGTCGCAACAAGGCAAGATTGGTTGCCAAAGGCTATAATCAAGAAGAAGGAATTGATTATGAAGAAACTTATGCTCCGGTGGCAAGATTGGAAGCCATAAGAGTACTTCTAGCCTTTGCATGTGTAAAAGGTTTTAAACTATATCAAATGGATGTGAAAAGTGCTTTTCGAATGGTTTTATACAAGAGGAAGTTTATGTGGAACAACCTCCTGGTTTTGAAAATGAACATTGTCAGATCATGTGTATCGTCTCAAGAAGGCTCTATATGGCTGAAACAAGCTCCTAGAGCTTGGTATGAGCGATTAAGCAAATTCCTTCTAGATCAAGGCTTTGTTAGAGGAAAAGCGGACACAACTCTTTTCATAAAGAGTAATAAGCTAAATGAAATTTTAATGGTTCAAATATATGTGGATGATATTATATTTGGTGCTTCTAATGATGCTTTGTGTGAAGAGTTTTCAAAGACTATGCGGGGAGAGTTTGAGATGTCCATGATGGGAGAGCTCAACTACTTTCTTGGACTGCAAATCAAGCAAAGAAAAGATGGGATATTTATTTCCCAAACCAAATATCGAATGATTTCTTTGAAGAAATTTGGGATGGACCGGTGCAATGGTGCGACACTCCTATGAGCTCAAGTTTGCTTCACTAGATGCTGATGAGGAGGGCAAAGATTTCAACATCACAAAGTATAGAGGAATGATTGGATCACTTCTCTATCTTACGAGTCGCCGGACATCCAATTCGGTGTTGGGATGTGTGCAAGGTTCCAATCCGCTCCAAAAGAGTCCCATCTTTGAACAAGTAAAGAGGATATTCAGATATCTCTCGGACACAAAGACTCTTGAATTTGTGGTTTCCCAAAGGTCACCGGAACACTTGGTGGCATACTCAGATTCGGATCATGCCGGCTACAAGACGAGATAGAAAGAGCACAAGTGGCCAATGCGAATTCTTTGGCAACTCACTTGTCTCTTGGTTGCAAGAAGCAAACATACGTGGCCGTGTCCTCTACCGAAGCTGAATATGTGGCTGCCTCAAGTTGTTGTGCTCAAGTGCTATGGTTGAAACAACAACTTGCTGACTTGGGAGTTCACTTGAAGGAAATCCCAATTTTGTGTGACAACACAAGCACAATAAGCTTGGCCAAGAATCCGGTGCAACATACAAGAACCAACCATATTGATGTGAGGCATCACTTCATTCGGGATCATGTCCGGAAAAGAGATGTCAAAGTGATGTTCATCCCAACTCATCTTCAACTTGTGACATCTTCACAAAGCCTCTAGCCAAAGAACCTTTCAACTTCATAAGAAGAGAATTGGGAATGGTAAATCCCAATGAATTGTAAGAATTTCTCATTCAATCTAATGTTAGTTATGTTTTTGATGATTAATCTTTACTAACTTGAGCATCGGAGCGTTTAGATATGTCTCTTGCGGGATATTTCAATGCTCGAAGTTCCATCTTTGCGGTATAGGATGGGTTACTCGAGTTTAGGACCAGACGAAGCCAAACGACCTTCGGACAATAGCTTGACTCGAGTATGGGGAACAAAGCTGAGTTTAGGACCGGACAAAGCTGCGGTTTGTAAGTGCAAGTATGCTAAACTCGAGTAAGGAAAAGCTAAACTCGAGTATGTTCATCGTGGGTTCAAAAATTCACGCTACATTTTTGAAGTCCAGGTTAGTATACTTTCACCTTTTCGCTTGAGTATGTAAATGAAAATTTGCTAAACTCGAGTAAGGAGAAGCTAAACTCGAGTATGTCCTTGTGAATTCCAAACGTTACACTATTTTAAATCAACGATGTGGCATACTTCCATTTGTACTCGAGTTTATTAGTGACGAGTTTACTAAACTTCCATTTGTACTCGAGTTTGTTAGTGACGGTTTCCTAAACTTCCATTTGTACTCGAGTTTGTTAGTGAAAGTTTGCTAGACTCAAGTAAGAAATAGATAAACTCGAGTAAGGAGGTCTGTCATATATATATGTGAGCAGTGGTGTTCTTCCAAACTCGCGTCTTCACTCCGATAAACCCTAGAGTTTCAACTTTCTCTCTTCTTCTCCTTCTGAATCCGTCACAATCCCTCATCAACCCCTTCAAATCCTCACCAAATTTCATCTAATTCTTCTTATCTTCACTCCTTCCGAAACCCTAAGCACTCAAATGTCTAAAGAAGTCTCTCAATCCTCTCGACCGATTCCTCCACGAGCTCCAAGGAGCAAATCGATCCACGAAGTTGCGAGAGAGGCATTGATACAAGAATCCCCGGAGTGGGTATTGTGATTAAGGATAATCCATCCTCGAATCCCAAGAGAGGGGATTCGTCTTCAAAGGATCGGAGAACCTTCATCAGCCACAAAAAGGAAGAGGGCGGTGAGTCGAGCAAAGCAAAGGGAAAAGAACCGTCGTTCACCGAAAGACAAGGTCCAAGAATGCCACCCACCTTCGGCTCTCGCTCCATTTGTCGAGGTTACCGGCTCTTCGTCGGATTATGAGGCGAAGAAGATGAGCACGAAGGGGCCTCCCCATTTATCGACAATGCGGTAGAGGAGATTAAGCTTCACAAGACTCGCCTCCTGGATTCAAAGTCACCTCGGTTCCTCTTCCTCCTGGTCTCAATGCCAAGTTCAAGGACCGGTATTCATCTCGTGGCTTACGTGCGGTTGTCTCGGTTGACTTGGAGCAACTTTATCGCGAATGCAATGTGGATCTCTCACCTTGGTTTGGGGCCTATCGGTCATTCATCTCCATCGAAGCCGCTTACTACCGGAGTTGGTCAAGATGTTCTATTTCAATATGACAACCAACAATCTATTGGACTCGAAGGCTATACGGTGAGGAGAGGATCACCACGTGTGTCGGGGAGTCCAATTCACCTTGTCGCCGCTATTATCAACAAGATCCTAAAGGTTGCTCATCCTCCCGCGGCGTCCACACCACAATACACCAATCTTTGAGGTGTATAGGACCTAATGCGCACCCGGGACGTGCCGAATGATCGGCTTGCTCATTTGTCTATCAAGCCCTCGGACATGCCACCACCTGCACCGAGTGATATGGTACATCTACACTCGGAATTTTGTGCGAAAGGAGGGAGCTATACTCACTTTGCTCGGAAGGATTATCGTTTCTTCACGGCCTTCATCGAGGAAGAATCCTCTCAACATTGGGCAATGGATCTTCAAAGAAATCAGCGCCTTCAAGTTTACATCCGAAAGGGATCATACATGCCCTTTGCCTCACCTTTGGTGTCCCTCATTATGTTCTACTACAAGATATGGTATGTGGGGCCACTGAGCGAGATGAAATTCATCCTATCCTTCGGCAAGACTCGGTTGAACTTTATGAAGATCTCATTCGAGCCGGAAGGATCGGGCCGGTCAAGGGCTCCTCCGAGGTCACAAGCCCGTGGATCACAGTCTTATGCGCACGAGGCTCAGTCGCATCCTCCTCCATCATTGGACCTCGAAGAACGGTTGAGAGAGATGATCGATGCTGCCCTCTCATCTCATAGGCGATTATGAAAGGCTGAGTTGGACATCTTTGCGGCCGAGTTCAAGATGGGTCTCATGGATGTGAAGGCCCGACTTGGAGAAGGCGAAGGATGCCACTTTGACCGAAGCGGAGCGAGATTTTTGATCGGGGATTGATCTAGACTCCGGATATCCATGACATATGAGCTTGCTTGAAGCCCGGAATAAGATTGATCGTCGATTGACCATTTTGGTCTTGGTGCTTCTTCGTCCTCCACATTTGGTTTCACGGTGGTCCATCCTCATCCTCTCCTATACACGAGACCCGGCCCACCGAGAGACACACATATCCCCACCTTCCTCACCTCCCTTCTCATTTCCTAGTCCACCTCACCCTCTTCCCCGGCCTCCACTTCCACTCCTACCCCTGTTATCCCATCATCTCCTATCACTCCTTCCAGAGATTCTCCCGACCGCCCTCCATCTCCATCTACCCCGTCTGCGAGAAATTCCCCACACCTTCTCCTTATCATGACCCTACCTTCGATCCATCCCTTGCCATGGTCCTCGGACCCCTCCTTTTGTTATCCTTGATCCGAGTATGTTGATGAAGACAAAGGGGAGAAGGAGAGAAAGATGTAGATGTATAGGGTCTATAGGTTCTAGGTAGTTTGTTGTTTTAGATGTTTTGTTTCTTATCATGTGTACTTTGCTATTATCTGAATGATATCAGTAGTATCAGCAGTTATCAGAGTATCTATCCTGTCTGATATTGTTCATTGTTTGCTTAATTGAGTATAGTTCAACTTGTTTACGTTTTTGAATTCCACTTATTTGCTATTCTACGAACCTCAAATGTTGAAATGCCAAATTAGATGGTTTTTCGATAACTCAAACCTTGAACTTTGAAAACTTCATCTCAAAACAAACTACATCTTTCAAATTCTTTGCAAAATAATTTACAAGTGTTGTCATCATCAAAAAAGGGGAGAATGTTAGTTCTCAATATGTTTTGATGATTAACAACAAATGTAAAACATGTTTTGAAGTTTGCAAAGTTGTTTTAAAAACACTACGAAAGTTGCAAAGCTGCGGTTTGCATCTGCAAACTTCAGTATTGGACGGCCAATCTTTTGCGGTTTGCCTTTGCAAACTTCAGTATTGGACGGCCAATCTGCAGTTTGCTTGGTAAACTTCAGTATAGGGCATACGAAAGGAACCAAGTTTTCAGCCAAAGTCCATCTTGCGGTTGCTCTTGCAAACTCGAGTATGGGACGGCCAATCTTTGCGGTTTGCTCTTGCAAACTCGAGTATGGGACGGCCAATCTGCGGTTTGCTTGGCAAACTCGAGTATAGGCCATACGAAAGAAACCAAGTTTTCAACCAAAGTCGATCTGCGGTTTGCATAGGCAAACTCGAGTATTGAATGGTCAATCTTGCGGTTGCATGGGTAAACTCGAGTATCGAACTTCTTGTGAATCAAAGGATTTTTCCAACTTAGTCAATCTGCGGTTTGCATTTGCAAACTCGAGTATTAGACGGCCAATCTTGCGGTTGCTTGGCAAACTCGAGTATTGGACTTCGAGAAGCAAAACAAGTTTTTTTCAAACAAAGTCAAAGCTGCGGTTTCCAAAACCAAACTCGAGTATTGACCTTCCGAGAGAGCAAAGGATTTTTCAAGATAAATCAATACTGCGGTTTGCATTGGCAAACTCGAGTATTGAATGGTCAATCTTGCGGTTGCGTTGCCAAACTTCGAGTATTGGACTTCCGAGAGAGCAAATGGATTTTTCAAGTTAAACCCATCTGCGGTTTGCATAGGCAAACTCGAGTATAGGTCTTGTTTTCAAATACAAGAGACGATGGCTTGCCTCGAAAAATGGAAACTCGAGTATCGATTGGATCTTGCGGTTTGGTCACTTGTGAACAGTGCCATACTCGAGTTTACAAGAACAAACCGCGGTATGCAACGCAAAAACTACGTTTTGAATTATACGAATTCTTGAATCACTCTTGTTTGTTCCAAATGCTTTCATGAATCATTCACTTATGATCCCGAGATATGTTTAACAAGTTTATTTAGTGGATTTCGGTTAGCACGAGATGAAAATTAATGAAGATCAAGGGAAAAAGCATAAAGTGGTCGGAGCATTTATTGCACTTGGAAAATTAACATCCTTTTGGTTAATCCATCGAGCACGAACTCTCAACGTTCAAAAACACTTTCTTCATCAAGCAAATTCTTCTCCAACGGGCAAATCCTCGAGTTCCACATCGGACCATATCGGCATCGGATTAGTTGGAGCTTAGAGAGAAGATGACCGAGACTTAATGCTAATCACCTACAACGGTTGGATTCATCATTCAACGGTCATTTAATGTTCTCTACCTATAAATAGAGTTCATTAACTTCTTCTCAGTGATACACCTACTAAGAGCGAAAATTTACTAAGTCATTTATTGTGTTCGGCTTTCACTTGTATTGTATCAATCTGATACTTGCACTTCAGTGTTCATTTTATCTGCTCTGTAAGAGAGTTATATCTGTAAATCATTTATTGATTGAGATAACCACAAGTCAGGGGACTTGGTGGTTGGGTGTATTGATTACAACTTGTAAGGGGGAGTGAGTTCTAGAGAGAGAACTAGAGTGTGTAATCGGTTTGTGAGTATAGTGGATTGAAAATCCCAAGTGTGGCTTGGGATTTGGATGTAGGTCAACGATACTCTTGAACCAGGATAATTTCTATTGTGCAAGCTTTCCTTCACTTCCCTCGTCTATCTACGGTTTCATTACTTCAAAACGCATAAGGCATATTTCTAAAAGTTTTTAAAATACCCAATTCACCCCCCCTTTTGGATTAGCTCCATTTACAAATCCCTGCGAGAAAGAGTTGTTGGCTATTGTATTTGCCTTTGATAAGTTTAGGTCATATTGCTAGCAAGTAGAGTAATTTTAGGTGCTTTGAAGTTTCTTTTGAAAAGGCAGATGCTAAGCCCGGGATCCGGTGGATGTTTTGCTCCAAGAGTTCGATGTTGAGATTCGAGACAAGTGGAGCACAAGCTTTCTTGAGTCGCATCCTCATTCTCTCCTCACCCCTCTTCTATTCGGGATGATTTCATTAGCTTCTTTCAAAAGCTTCCATGGGCATATTTCTAGTTAACTTTTAAGTGGTGTTTTGCCTATAGATTCACCCCAAACCCTTAAATTAAATAGTGAGTCTAAATATTATGTTTGGGATGACCCTTATCTGTGGAAATTTTGTAGTGACCAAGTAGTTAGGAGATGTGTGCACGATCATGAGTTTCACTCTATATTGCATTTTGCTCATGCTTACACTTTGTGGTGGTCACTTTGGACCCCAAAGAACTGCTAGGAAAGTGTTAGGCAGGTGGATTATTTTGGCCTTCCTTGTTTCATGATTCCCATCTGTTTTGTAAGTCATGTGATAAGCGTCGAGAGCGGGAGTATTTCCGTAGGCATGAAATGCTCTTAGAACCCTATATTGTTTTGTGAGATCTTTGATGTTTGGGGTATTGATTTTATGGGTCTATTTCTGCTTCATATGGTTATACTTACATATTCTTTGCTGTTGATTATGTCTCGAAATGGGTTAAGGCGAAAGCCACTCGGACTAATGATTCTTACGTGGTGGTGGATTTTGTTAGGTCTAACATTTTCTGCGGGTTTGGCATTCCTAGAGCTATTATCGGTGACCAAGGCTCCCATTTTTGCAACCGAAGCATGGGTGCCTTGTTACGCAAGTATGGAGTGCTTCACAAGGTCTCCACGGCATACCATCCTCAAACCAACGGTCAATTTGAAGTCTCAAATAGAGAGATTAAGCAAATCCTTCGAGAAGGCGTTAACTCTACCGGAAAGATTGGAGTAGCGATTAGAGGATGCTTTGTGGGCATATCGCACCGCCTACAAGACTCCGTTGGGATGTCTCCTTATCGGCTTGTCTTTGGTAAGGCATGTCATCTTCCGGTTGAGTTGGAGCATCAAGCCTATTGGGCCATTAAACAAGTGTAACATGGATTTGGCCAAGTGCGGGATGGGCGGAAGCTACAATTGCAAGAGTTGGATGAGCTTAGATTGGATGCCTATGAAAGCTCGCGGTTATACAAGGAAAAGACTAAGGCATTCCATGATAAGCATATTTCGAGGAAAGAATTTTACGTGGGCGAGAAAGTTCTTGTTTAACTCCGTTTGAAGTTTATGCACAGTAAGCTTCGATCTAAATGGGATGGCCCTTTTGAGATCACTAACATTTTTCCATTTGGTGCTTGTTGAGCTATGTGATCCACCTACGGGACGAACCTTTAAGGTTAATGGGCATCGCCTCAAGCCATTTCATGGGGATCCCAGCAGACGGCTGAGGAAGCGAGAGATTCTCCTCATTGATGCCACTTATCCTCCATAAACCCCTTGGGGAGTATTCTTCTTTCTTTCTCCCTCTTTCTTCTATTTGTTTTCCTTTTTCTACTTTGCTTTTTGAAATAAATACGGTCTCTTTCTATGATTGCTCCATATTATGAACTTGGACATTTTGGTTTTAATGGATCATTCGTTTGGTGCTGTCATTCTTGACTCTTCGATTACATGTCTTGGTAGTTGATTTGATGTTGTTGATTGCCTAAGTTGGTATTGACCTTGTGAGGTTTTGGGCCTGCATGAATGGAATTCATCTTTTGCCATTCTTTCTTTCATGTGTGCATCTGCTCATGATTTGTGTTCTCTAGAACTTGCTCCTTTTCTTTTTGAAACTACATTTTTCATTTAAGTGCATAAGTATGATGGAAGCTTGTTTTCTTTCTTTTATTTTCCTCACTTTGGCCAAATAGCCTTTCCCTTGCATTATGATTCCTTTGCTAGCCCTTTGTGCCTTTTTGACTCATTCTTTTCAAAGCTACATTACAAGCCTAAGCGAAAAACCATTTTATTCCGCACCTTGAAAATTTATTGAGCATTGGTTTCACCTTGGTTTTGTGTTTAAGTGTGGGGGTTGCTCGGGAGTGCAACAATTTAAGTATGGGGGGATGTTTGCTTTTGTCATTGTGATTATGTATATAGTATAATTTCATTTTCTCTCAAAAAAAAAAAAAAAGAAAGAAAGAAAGAAAAAAGAAAAGCAAAAAAAAAAAAAAAAAGAAAAGCAAGAAAAGCAAAAGAAAAAAAAGAGAAAAGAAAGAAAAGCAAAAGAAAAAAAAAGAAAAAGAAAAAAAAAAAGAGAAGAAATATAGAAAGAAAATACATAGAAAGAAAGGAGATATATAAGTAAAATAAAAATTTTCTTACATAGAGAATGATTGTGTTAATTAGTGCTCTTTTTAATTTCCTTGGTGCTTAACCTCTCATTCCATACTATTACCTACCTTCACCCTTACCCCATTACAACCTTTCATAACAAGCTCTCTTGATTTGTGCATGCATGTGTTATGAGTAGTGGAGGCGTAGAAATTGAGCAAGCTTATGGTAGAGCAAATTTCTTGAGTAGAATTTGAGCGATACACTTATTTACCTTAAACACTTGAGAGATTGATTGATTGATTGATTGATTGTAGCATCATTTGAGAGACCATCTTATGTGATTAGCATCATTAATTGAGATTACCATGAATTGTAATTTGAGATGAAGGGATTGTGGTCTTGATTGATTGATCTTTTGGAGCTTTGTGTCCCTTGTTCAATTTTTGCATTGTTAGCAATTGTTAGAAAAGAAGAGTTTCTCCTTTAGGTCTTTTTCTTTGAATTTTGCTCGGGAGTGCAAAAACATAAGTGTGGGGGAATTTGATAATTGAATATTTCATACACTACTTTTTGTCTCTTGATTTATAATTTAGGACTCTTTAGCTAATAAATAATGGCTTTTATACTTATTTGGGCCTTGGGCCTTTTATTATATTTTAGCCATTATTTAATAATAAATTCCAGTTTTACATTGCTTCACCATTTTTACCATAACTCTTGAACCAGATATTAGATTTGCCTCATTTTTGTCTCATATTTCAGATGATTCAGAGAGCTACAAGTGTTATGAAGACATGAAGAGCAAATTCGGACAAGAGGGCGGTTGATTTTGGAGCCGAAGTCATATGTATTTTTGGGCTCGAATTTTGTAATTAAAGCCCATTTTATTTTATTTTCGTTACGGGCACGACTTGTGGATTGGAGCCCCATTTCGTTTTGCCATTTTAGGTTAAGTGAGGCAGCAGCCACAAACACATTCTCATTCACGTTTTTAGATAGTTTTGAATCAAATACGAAGTTTTATTTTCTCTCATCTGTTCTTCCTCGTTCATCGTGTTCTTCGTGTTCATGATGAACTTCTTCATTTCGTTCGATTTTCGTTCTGCATAATCATGACTAGCTAAGCTTTTGTGATTGACCCATGGATTGAGGATTCCACTATCCGGAGGACTCGTTCTTAACGGTAACAAATTCGTTTGTTTTGTAATTTCGGATTCGATTTACTTTCGGATTGGGTGTTAGATTTAACGCCCGGATCGACATTTCCCAGGACGTAGTTCGAACTAGGTTAAAGTATCATTGTACGATCGTACGGAGATACGCCAACGATTCGAATAAATTCTGGACGATTGTTCGGTTGAGGGAATTTCTGGGCAAATGCGAGATTTCGGTTTGCCCAGTCGATCACGAGTTCGGTTATAATCTTTTTTCGTCGAGGAAGGGAAGTGGTGGAATTCGAAATCCTGGGTTAATCTTAATTTTATCTGTTTGATCCGTGTTTACTTCGTTTGTTATGTTATTTCATTTTTATTCTCTTTGAATCAAAACCCCCAATTTTTTACTTGTTTTATTCTTTGTTCGAATTGAGCCGAGTGCGAATTCGTTGGGAAACGACCCAGGTTACATTATACTGCAAATCCTTTTCTAATCTGGTTATTTTGGGAGATTACGGCAAATCTCTGTCATTGATCATGTTCGGACTAAATTGTACAAGGACCTAAAGAAACAACAGAGGACAAAGCTTCCTGAGGCAAAGCATGATTTCAACAACTCAAAACTAGAAGAGTATGACATCAGGTTAGTTGGGAAAAGTATATGTAGAATGAGCAGGATCAACTTTGAGACGTTCGAGTCTGAGTTTGGTTTTGGTATAAGTGACATTCTTAGGCCTTATAGGGGACTGCTTGAGCTGTCGTTGCCATACTGTGATAGTGTCGTGAAAGTTTTTTACTCTAATCTAAAATTGTCTAGAAGTGGAGTTGTGTCAACGTGCGTCAGGGGGCAAACCATAGAGGTCAATGAGAAACAGATACTGAAGTGGTTAAACATTAAAAAACCACAGTCTAAAGACACAACGTTCACGGGGAAGAGATGGACGAGTGCAGCCGGCGTGAGGGTACGAGAGGATGATGAAGGCCTCTCAAAGCACAACGCGCAAGCGTGTGATAGGTTTAGGGTGCTGCATTACCTATACAGTAGGAACTTTGTAAACAAGGGCAGACACTACACTACATTGAGCACAGAGGACAAGACCATCATGACATGTTTGATCAAGGGGAAGCCGTTTCGTATGGGGAAGAGGATAGTGGACACTATGCTTAAAGGTGCGAGGTTTGGGGTGAAAAACACAGAACTACCATACCCGTCCATTGTGTCTCTGATATTGGACAAGAACAAAAAATGGTATTTGAATGAGGGTGAAGCATCAATTTGGACCCCTGAATTTGATGAGGAGTGTTTGCGCCGGATGCGAATCAATCTTCCAGCGAAGAAGCCTTCATTATCAGACAATGAGAGGGAAAATGATACCAAGAAGGCATCCCATGACAAGCCATCAGCTACAACTCGCCCATCCCATTCACAACCCACTGATGTTCATCAAAATTCAGCGAGATATGGCGTAGTAGTTCGAGGAATTGTGAGGGAGGAGCTTGACATAATGGAGTCAAAGCTTCAATCACAGGTTCAAGGTTTGGAGGCAAAGCTTCAATCACAGCTTGGTGAGATGGACAACAACGTAAGGAGTATGGCTATTGACTTCAAATGTTTGAGGCAATTTATCCACCTATATGCCACGGAGTTGAAGGACTTTGCTGCTTACAAGGGCTATGAAAAGGCCCGTACTGATGACTTTAATGACAAGCCAGGTCCTTCTTCTCATGGTGGTAATCAAGGACCCTCCCCACAACAAGAGATTCCCCCATCAAACACCGCGAGGCGATGCGAGAGGGCCATACTTTTTCGGCCTCAAGGACCACGATGAATCACCTCTCGGCTCCAAGCGAGTCCCCATGAAGGACCATATTCGTGGACGGTGAACCGGGCCCATTGCAACTCATGAACATATGCAGCGACCACCAAGCGAAGAAACGGGTGCACCCTCCCCACATCAATCCCCAATCATTGAATCCCCTCGGGGTGAACATGTGACTCACCCCACAGAGATGCGCGGTGATGATCTTCATCCAGTCACACCTCTGTCACTTGTGGCTCTGCCTGACCCTGTTCAGCCTCCTGCTGCACCTTCCAGGGCAATATCAGATGCAGTGCCTTTGAGGTTCATTCGCCCATCCACTTTCAGGTCTGTTCTTGCAGCAGAAAACTTGCCACATATTTTTCTTCGAACCAAGCTTGCACGATCGACTGCAACGTCCGATTCCCCCATGTACGTCCCTGTGGACCTCCCTGGTTCAACTAGAGCTTCAAGTAAGCTCTCCCCTGCTAGAAGGTCCCCATCTAAGAGGAGGAAGAAGAATTAGGGCCACTTTAATTTTTATCTGTCTTTTGGGTTGTATGCATGGCTGAGATGAGGTGTCTTTTTGTAGGATGCTTTGTTGTTCTGACACCTGCTAAAACTTTCTTTGTCTTGGTTTTGTTCTTTGTGACTTCCGTTCAAACTGGGACATTTGGTTCGAACGTAAGATTTTGTTGTTTCTTTGATATTTCGGTATTAACCTCGATGAACCGATTTAAATGATGTTTTGGCTCTATGGACGTGTGTTTTGGCTCATTTTCAGTTGTGACCTATGGTGTTCTTTTTCTTGTAGTTGGTTTACATGCTTAAGCAGCATTTGAAAAAGCCAAATTGCTTTAATTTATTTCCTTTCACCCTACTGTCATTTTGGCATCATCTATGTTAATTTATGTCACTGTGCCTTATGCTACTTTCATGTCCAGCCTTCTGTTTCACTTCATGCAGCAATTTACTGGGCAAATTTCCTTCTGGTTTTTTCCTTGTAACAAATGCATTGTCGTTTTGATTTTGCTTTACACCATTCTTTCATCTTTGGTTTTGTTGCTGTGACTTCTGTTCGAACTGGAGCATTTGGTTCGAACATAATATTTTGTTGTTTCTTTGCTATTTCAGTATTATCCTCTGATGAACAGATTTTATGAATGTTTCCATTATGGAAGTGGGTTTTGCCTCATTTTGACTTGTCACCCCCCCAATTTAAATGATGTTCAAAATATTCTTTCATATGTGACCTCAACACTTTTGTCTTTTTTATGCTCCATTATGGTGATCTTTTTGCTGTAGTTGCTTTACATGTTTAAGCAGCATTTGAAAAGGCCAAATGCCTTCAATTTATTTTCTTTGACCCTACTTTGTCATTTTGGTAATGTCTTCACCGTTATGCTACTTTCATGTCCAGCCTTCTATTTCTTTTTATGCAGCATTTTATTGGACAAATTTGCTTCTGGTTTTTTCCTTGTAACAGAACACATACATCAGTTATGTGCCTCTGCATTCTGCTGCTCTCATGTCCACCTAACTGGGAAAATTTCCATCTGCTTCTCTTTTATTGCTTTCGCACAACAGATTACATTCAATGAAAACAAATAACAATTGCTTTTCCATCTGATATCCGTATGTTTTGTACTGCTTCTTTATTCAAAAGTTTAATATAGTGCTAAACATAAAACCTGTTACTCTTCTTCTTCAGCCTCAGAACGAGACTTCTTTCCAGTTGGTGTAGCCATTTTAACTGACCTAACTTTCATTTTAATCAAATCGGTGCTACTTTTTGTTGTCGTTACTTTCTTACACGAAGCCACAGTTTTTTGAATCCTGTGTCTCACGTTACGCACAAACTCCATCCGCCTCATCCGATCAATTCACACCTTCTTCGAGGTTTTATTATTTGTCGAACTTCTCGCCTCTCGATGCCAATCGTGATTGCAATTTCTTCATATCCCATTCACTGCAACTTTGGAATGTATTCGCAATTTGGGTTAGGGTTCGAATGGGCACTTTCCGTTTGTTCGTTCATACGTTCTTCAACTTTTTTCCTTTTTTTTTTTTTCGGGGCATTTGCGGAAATTCACCTAATTTTCCTACTTAAAAACCCTCCAATTCTCTAGACCAAACATATTATTTTCCCTCAACTAACTTCCTTTCCCTAGTGAACCAAACGGCTCACATTTTTAAAGTTCCCTCCTAATCTTCCTTTCCTTTCCTTTCCATTCCATTCCTTTCCATTCCTTCCCCCAACATTCAGCGAACCAAACGGGTCCTTATTATTTAGAGAAGTCCCCTCATTGGCTTGAGTGGACTCTAGGTTAGATGAGCCATGTTGTGTCACGAGTTTTTCTTAATTATGTTTGATGTGATCATATCATAATTAAATTAGACATTATATGATATACAATAAGGATTGCATTCATATAGGTAAAATTAATAATATTAATTAGTTAATATCAATAAATACCCTCTAAATACAATCTTAAGTCACAATGCAGTCAATAAATGAATACTTGTCAAAACCTAGATCACCCATTTGTATGTTCCACCAAAGTGGATGCATTTGAGTTATCTTGGTGAGGCAAGAAAGAGTAATGGTGATACTCTATATTCATTGTTGTCTTGACTTAATTGAGATTATCAAAATGGTTTTGGATCTCAAGGCATTGGATGGGATTAAACATGCTAGGTCATATGATGATCAAGTCCCATAAAGATCTAAGAGTTACATGTGATGTAATTGGCAAAGTAGTTGCCTACCTAAATAACTTGGTTTTAAGCGTCGCCAAAGCGGACTTAAGATCAAGCCAAATATGGATCTTAGCCCACTAATTAGAATGAGGGTTGTTAATTCGGTGGGAGAATATTAGCGACTTTGCATAATTTTAATTGTAGAATAATGTCGAACACCAACACCGCTACAACACCCTTTGCGATTAATCCTTGACAAGGAAAAACTGAATGGGACAAACTTTCTTGATGGTTTAGAAACTTGAGAATTGTTCTCAAGCGGGAAAGAAAGACTTATGTCCTTGATCAACCCATTCGACGAGCTGCGGCTAATGCTCCAAGAGCTCGAGAAAGATGCTTACACGAAGCATACTAATGACTCGTGGATGCAAAGCATGCTTGATGCTTGCCACCATGGTTCCGAACTCCAAAGAGATGGAACATATGGAGGCTTTTGAGATGATTGCTCATCTCAAGGAAATGTTCTACAACAAGCAAGGCAAGAGAGGTATGAGACCGCTAAGGCCTTACACTCTTGCAAGATGGCTGAAGGTGCATCAGTTAGCAATCATGTTTTGAAGATGAAAGGCTATCTTGATCACCTTGAGAGGTTGGGATTTCCCATAAGTCCGGAGTTAGCTACAGATATGATCTTGAACTCACTCCCGGACAGTTATGACCAGTTTGTCATGAACTATAATATGAACAACATGGAGAAATCAATTTACGAATCAAGCATGGGATGCTCAAAACAGTGAGCAAAGCATTAAGAAAAAGCCCAAGACTTGTTTTGATGGTTCGAAAGGAAAGGGTATGAAAAAGAAAGGCAAGGGCAAAAGATGGGGCAAAGGCTCGGTGGTAAGACCAATGAGCCACCCAAGCCCGAATCTAAGCTGCTGACCAAGAAGGCAAAGCCTCGAAGGATGGGGTCGCTATTTCTGCAATGAACTGGGTCATTGGAAGAGGAATTGCAAACTCTATCAAGAAGGTGTGAAAAAAAACAAGAAGGATAGCGGCGCTATCGCTTCAGGTATCTATGTCATAGATATCTATTTTTCTACTTCCTCTACATAGGTATTTGATACTGCATGTGGATCTCACATTTGTACAAATGTGCAGGGTCTCAAGGAAAGTAGGAGATTGAAGAAGGGCGAAGTTGACCTACGAGTTGGAAACCGAGCAAGAGTTGTTGCTTTAGCCGTAGGCACTTATGAACTAGTTACGCCGGTGGGCTTTTGCTATTGTTGAACAATTGCTTTTATGTTCCGCTTTGAGTAGTAACATTATTTCGCTTTCTTATTTGGATAAGGAAGGTTATACTTCCATTGCGGGAACCGTAAATGTTTGATTTATCAAAATGATGTTTTTTATGCTCATGGAGATTTGCATCTTTGGTCATTATGTACTAAATTTAGAACATCCTAATAATGGACGAATCTATGACATAACTACTAAAAGGTTCAAGTCAAATGATTTGAATCCGACATACCTATGGCATTGTCGTCTAGGCCATATAAATGAGAAACGCATTTCGAAACTCCATCAAGATGGATTTTTGAATTCATTTGATTTTGAATCATTTGATACATGTGAGTCTTGTTTATTGGGAAAGATGACAAAGGCTCCTTTTTTCGGACACGGTGAGAGGGCGACTCGATTTATTGGGCCTCATACATACCGATGTATGTGGACCAATGAATACATCTCGCGCGAAGGAGGTCATTTGTACTTCTTTACATTCATAGACGATTTCGGTAGATATGGGTATATCTATCTAATGAAGCATAAGTCTGAATCTTTTGAAATGTTCAAATATTCCAAAATGAAGTGCAAAACCAACTTGGCAAAACAATTAAGGCACTTCGATCGATCGAGGTGGTGAATATTTGAGCCAAGAGTTCATTGACCATCTTAGGAGTTGTGGGATCATCTCACAACTTACTCCTCCAGGAACACCTCAATGGAATGGTGTTTCTGAACGGAGGAATCGAACTCTATTAGATATGGTTCGATCTATGATGAGTCAAACCGAACTTCCACCTTCCTTTTGGGGTCATGCCCTAGAAACAGCTGCGTTCACACTAAATCGTGTTCCGTCAAAGGCAGTTGAAAAGACACCATATGAGATATGGACCGGGAACAAACCCGGTTTGTCATTTCTTAAAATTTGGGGATGTGAGGTCTATGTTAAACAACAAGCCTCTGATAAATTATCATCCAGATCCTCAAAATGCCTTTTTGTGGGGTATCCTAAGGAAACTAAAGGATACTATGTCTACAATCCCACCGATCACAAAGTGTTTGTTATTCGGAATGGTATCTTTTTGGAAAAAGAGTTTATCTCTAAAAGAACCAGTGGGAGTAAGGTGAACCTCGAAGAAGTTCGAGAGTCACAAGACAATGTAGAACAACGAGATGGAAGCGGAGAAGACTCACAACAAGAAGTTGTTGAGCCTGCTCAAGTAACACAAGGCCCACGAAGGTCCGATAGATCACGGCTACTGCCTCTCGAGATATGGATTTGACATTCTTGGAAGTCGTGATGTTTTGCTCATTGAACGAATGAGCCAACCACCTATCGAGAGGCCGTGGTGGGGCCGGACTCGAAAAATGGCTTGATGCCATGAAGTACGAAATGCAATCCATGTACGACAATAAGGTTTGGACCTTAGTCGATCCACTTTGAAGGTTTAAAAACCATTGGGTGCAAGTGGGTTTTCAAAGAGAAAACGACATGGATGGCAAAGTAAATGTCTTCAAGGCACGGCTGATTGCAAAAGGATTCACACAAACTCATGGTGTTGACTATGATGAAACCTTTTCCCCAGTTGCAATGGCCAAATCAATCAGAATCCTTCTTGCCATTGCATCATATTATGACTATGAGATATGGCAGATGGACGTCAAAACAGCCTTCCTCAACGGAAAGCTCCTTGAGGATGTGTACATGACACAACCTGAGGGTTTTGTGCGTCCAGAGGACTCTGGTAAAGTATGTAAGCTTCAAAGATCCATCTATGGATTGAAGCAGGCATCTCGGAGCTGGAATCATCGTTTTGATGAAGTGGTCAAAGAGTTTGGATTCATTCAAAACATGGATGAACCTTGTGTTTACAAGAAGGTTAGTGGGAGCACAGTCGTATTTCTAGTGCTTTATGTAGATGACATCCTACTCATTGGGAATGACATTCCTACCTTGCGAGTGTCAAGTCTTGGTTAGGAAAGTCTTTCTCAATGAAAGATTTAGGCGAAGCCTCTTATATCCTAGGGATCGGGATCTATAGAGATAGATCCAAGAGGCCGATAGGCCTAAGTCGAGCACATATATAGACAAGATACGCATAGGTTCAAGTATGCGGGATTCTAAAAGGGGTAACATGCCCATGTCTCATGGTATTCGTCTCAGTAAGGATTTGTGTCCTAGTACACAAGATCAAAGAGACCGCATGAGTAAGATTCCATATGCCTCCGCCATTGGGTCTATCATGTATGCTATGTTATGTACTCGACCGGATGTGTCATTTGCCTTGAGTATGACCAGCAGATATCAACAAGATCCTGGTGAGGATCACTGGACTGCTGTCGAGAATATCCTTAAGTACTTAAGAAGGACTAAGGACTTATTCTTGGTATATGGTAGTTTAGAGGATGAGCTCTGTGTGACTGGTTACACAGATGCGAGTTTCGAAACTGACCAAGATGATTCAAGATCGCAGTCAGGATATGTATTCCTATTGAATGGTGGTGCGGTAAGCTGGAAAGAGCTCTAAACAGAGCACTATAGCTGATTCTGCAGCGGAAGCTGAGTATATAGCAGCATCGGATGCAGCTAAGGAAGCAGTTTGGATCAGAAAGTTCATCACTGAACTGGGGGTGGTTCCTACCATCTCAGATCTAATAACTTTGTTCTGTGACAATAATGGTGCTATTGCACAAACAAAGGAGCCTAGGTCACATCAAAGGACCAAGCACATACTCAGGCGTTTTCATCTCATCAGAGAAATCAATGAAAGAGGTGATAAGAGCATAAGCAAAGTACCAGGAGAAGACAATGTAGCAGATCCTCTTACTAAGCCACTTGGTCAAGCGGCACATGAGCGTCATGTTAGGGCAATGGGAATTAAAGTAATCAATGATTGCACCTAGTGCAAGTGGGAGTCTGTTGGAAATTATGCCCTAGGGGCAATTCATTGTACTTTGGATGTTTAAGTTATTTAAAGTATTCTCTTGAGTTATCATTTTCGTTTGCATGTTCGTATTGATAACTAATCCCTGGATATATCTTATAGATGATATCCTAAATGTCCCTGGTCGGTCATCTACGCGGGAGCGAAGATGAGATAAGACCGATATGACTTTGATGAGGTATGGAGATACGAATCAAAGTCATGGGCACTTGTAAGAGTACAAGGTCTTTGGACCGACCCACTATGAGAAAGCTGCATGGATCTAGTCATAAGCTTATCTCATGTATAATCACGACGACGCCCTATGACCTAAGATCATCATGGATTCCTACATGATGAATCACTGGTCTTTGACCTAGTCCAAAGTCACCTTTGACCGGGTGATGATAAAGGCTGGGATCGGGATCAATGGTTTTCATGCGGAGGGATGTGATTGGTCAAGATGGAATTTGTCCCTCACATTTGTAGAGAGATATCTTGGGCCCCTCGATGAGTGAGTCTAAGAAATGTATGGCCATACTGTGATGGAAACGAGTTTCCATTTCACTTATTAGACTACTCGAGAATCGAGAAAGTAATGGTCAAGAAAAGAAAGTTGACATTATCCATGCCTCATCCTTGACCAAATTATCGCGTGACAAAAGGGACGTGACATGGTTGTACGATAGGTTGTATCGTGTCATCGATCCCCATATGAATTGGGTAGTCGCAATGTCTTGCTAGAGGCCGCTTGCGATTTGGGGCGACAAAGTGTTGGCCCACCGCCAATCTCATATGGGCTGCATGGTCGCACACAAGAATAACTCAACACGGCGAATGTGTCAGATTCATTGAATCTTAGATATGTCTAAGATTTAATGAATCGAATTTAATCTAGGATATATATATATATATATATATATATTAAAATTCGAAATTAATATATGTTAATATTATTAATAGAGATTATAATATTAATATATTTGTTTTATATTTAATTTATTTGATAAATTAAATATCTAAAACAAATTGAGATATTGTATCTCATTTAATTTTCGAATAAAGATATCGTATATCATTTAATATTAAATTGAGATATGGTATCTCAAATTTAAATTAAATAGATAGATATTATTTCTCGAATTTAATTTATAGAGATAAATTAAATCGAAGGCTTTTAATTTGGATTAAATAAATGGATTTGATTAGATCTATTAGATGGATTTAATTAATATATTTATTTTAATTGATTCCAAATTCGGATTTCAAATCAGCTTTAATGCGGATTAAATGCGTTACATCGATTTGATTGATGTAATTAATATATTTTAATCCATATTTGAAATTTGAATTTCAAAATTAATGAGGATTAATTTTATATAATGCGCTGAACGGGTTTAGAAAACTCACGGGACATTTTGTCGAGCGCATTCAGAAAGCCGTGAGAAAAATCCTAGAGTGGAAAATTAAGAGAGACGCGCAAAAGGCGCTAGCACGCTGCCGTAGCCGTGTTCAGGAGTTGTTCGTGTGGATACCGGTGGAGGAAGACAATCCTACGAGTCGTCTTCTGCGATCGAGGAGGTAGCCCACTTTGTTCAACGAAGAACAAGCCGCGAACGAATTCTCTTAAGGTAATTTCGGATTCCCTAGCCTTGTTTAAACGCACCTGAGTGATCCTCGGGATTGGATCCGTAAGTTTTTTTAATTCACTGCGTTGTATGGATTCCAACAGTAGGAACATGCATGACAAATCAATCAATAGACCCATTGTGCAGACAACAAAAATATAATTCATAATCTCTAAGTCATTAATTATTCCAATAACAAGCGAATGCCAAAACCTTTTATGCGCACGGAAAAGGCTTCCCCTGCCAGCTTGGGTTCCTTCTACATTTATTTCATAATCTAAAACTGATCTACATATTTAAGTAGAGATAAGGAGAGAATCATTCTCGGCATAACTATGCTCAAATCATGATGGATCATGGATCCAATTCTAACCACCGCTAAAAATTATGTAATAATATAACAAAACTAAGTTAAGATTTTCTGAGAAAGAGATTTAATTTCAGAAAAAGTTTCAGGATACATTCTGACCGTAAATACCAAAGAAAAGAATAGTACCAACATGAGAAATTACGACAACAATTGAATTCCCTAAACATGGAGACCCATAATAGTTTTTCCCAATAATTCTCGGTAGCCAATTTATCTCCTAGCCACTTGAAGAAACGATCGCACAAAATAAAAGATGAGAGTGACAGGTCAATTGGGTAAGGTATTCATTAATCTTTGTGCAAGTTACCAATATTATCCAACAAAATCAATCAAGTATATGAACAATCATAATCAAAAGGAGCATCCAAAAAGAAAAGCAAAAGATAACAGTCATCCACCTTCGGCTAAATACCCAACCTATTGAAAACTTGCTCCTTTTAAAGAGCTTTTTGTCATTAATGTCAGTGATCTATTTCTACCATTAGTTGAAACAATTCCAATACCGATCCCCCTATTTACTTAGAAGAGTTAAAATTGCATATTCTGTTTATAAATAGACTTGAAACAGAGAAAAAAAAAGAAGCAACCACCACCCAGGAGAGACAATTTTCATGGTATCTAGCTTACAAGCTTCCACTCTTCACTGCTACAAAGTGAGAGGGGAAACGTGCCAATACCCTATCCTACAGCCATTGCCCCAAAAGAGGACGAAAAGCTTCAGGATTCCAATCTTCAAACGGGCACTAGGCAATACCAAGCCACAAGAGTATGAGAAGTCAGTGCGTAGATGACACTCACGAACCAGTAGGTACTGACCACACGGCCTGAACAGGGATTCTAAGAGGAAACTTCCAGAACGTGCTGACAGTGGGTTTGGCGTTAGTATTCTCGAGTATTAAATTTTTCGAACAAGCAATAGAGACAACTGCAACAGAAGAGTTAAATTTGCATATTCTGTTTATTGTTACTTTACTCGAATGCTTCCAGCTGACCGAAAGGAAAAGCAAATAAAAGTACCCAGCAAATAAACCCAACAAAAAACTTATCGTTCAGTCATCATCAATCACCAACTAAAAAAATTGGGAGGAATTTACAAGGGGTTCATAACCGTGGAGGAACATTAATCGCCTTTACCATCATCGAAAGGGGAACAATTTATCACAGGGATCATCATCATCATTAAGATAAACAATAAAAATTAAAAAAACCAACAAATTAAAAAAAAAAAAATTCCTTACAGGGTATTGGATTGAAGCTTCAAATCTAGCTGCGACTGCGAAAGTGATGAGCTTCAAATCTATTCGAACAAGACGTCAAATGGACTTAGGGTTCACGCCTTCACCAAATGAAAGGACGAAATCACACAGGAGAATAAATGGCCGACGATTTTACCGTCCCACATGAGCGCAAACGGCGTCGGCGACGAGAGTGGCCGTTGGAGACGAAGACGAGAGAGAGATGTCGGAGTTGAGCGAGTTGAGATGAGGATTTCGAAATTACCTCTTCCTTTTCTCTTCAGAATAAGTTGGATTTTTTGGTCATTTTGTTTTAACATTCAATCCCAATCGGGCCCTAGGGCCTGTTTTGGGAAAATCAGATTGTTGGGGCCCTTTTTGGGCTTATTTTGGTTAAAAGGGCCTCTACAAAGTGATTTTCCCTTTTTTTTATGCCTGATACATTTTGTAATTTTTATATTTTTAAAAATTTTAAAAATCTAAAAAGTAAAAAAACCTCTAACTTACTCTAATTTCCACTTCTATCAATATACTATTTCGCCACCTCCCCTCCCCCTTCTCTTTTCTTCTCCTTTCTCAATCTTCATCTTCAATCTTCAATCTTGTGTTGTAGCTCTCAACCGTCCATTAACTTCATTTTTTCCCTCCTTACTCGGTCGTTCCGTTTACAACAACAATCTTTGTCGATCTTTTCGGTTGTGATGTTATTATTGGTTATTGTTGTCGATCTGCGACGGTTGGCGTGTTGCCGTCGAGCATCACAGATATACCCACCATCTTTTCTTTCATCTCATCTTCTCATCTTTGATTTGTTTGGTTCTCTTTGTTTTGAGTTTCTTTGGTGGGTTCTGGTTTTGTTTTTTTGTTTTTAACTTGAAGGTATAAACGGGGATCTTGGAACCCGTCGAAACCTGCACGTGTTTGCCTATAGTCGTTTATCACGAGTTAAACAGGTTATACCACGGGTATGGACTATCTCATACCCATGTAAAATAAATGAGCAGGACACGGGTTAGGCATGGGGCAGCCCCGCCTGCCTGTTGCTAAGCCCTTTCCATCACTTGTTACGGGCCTAATCTAGACAGGCTAAGGGAGGTAACTAAGGTGTTTTCATTCCCACACAGTCCTTTCCATCACTTGTTACCTCTATTGATGTTTCCTCAACAATAATACAGGAGTAGAGGGAATGAGGGAATAAAGGAAAGTGACTAAGTTGTTTTAGAAAATTATATTATATTAATTAACTTCTTTAACCCAATCAAATTAGGTAAATATATCTTGTATTAAGGATACAAGGAGTATTTTAGTAGGGATCTTTGTATTATCCTTTAACAATCTCCAAAACACATCAACATGCTTACTTCTTAACACATAATAAATCCTACTACTTCCACTAACTGATTAAAGCAAACATAGGATCATTGTCCTTTTGTTCCGATCTCATCTACCTGTGGAGTCAATGACAATAACAAAATTTTATTTCATTAGGTGGGGTCAATTAAATGTATCGCACTACACCATTATACTCTATATCAAAAGATTTCACTCTATAACTTCATTAAGTGTTCACTTCAACCTTCCTCTACAAAACTCAATGACAATAACAAAGTTTTATTTCATTAGGTGGGGTCAATTAAATGTATCACACTACACCATTGTACTCTATATCAAAAGATTTCACTCTATAACTTCATCAAGTGTTAACTTCAACCTTCCTCTACAAAACTCAATGACAATAACAAAGTTTTATTTCATTAGGTGGGGTCAATGAAATATATCGCACTACACCATTGTACTCTATATCAAAAGATTTCACTTTATAACTTTATTAAGTGTTCATATCAACCTTCCTCTACAAAACTCTATATTGCTTGATCGACGACCCTCCACATGGGCACATCCAATTGTCTTATGTGAAGGTGTTCAAACCACTTTAATTGATTTTCTACCATTTTCTTCTTAATAGATGCCACTCCAACTTGTCCATGAATATGATGATTACAAATTTTATATTTTCTTATATAATCATACATTTATGTCAGCATCATTATCTTAGCTATCCCCACCTATTTGCAGGGTCCTAACTCCAAATTCAAATGTTATCTACTTTAAAAGTTAGTGCCAGGACATCAACGTACAAACTCCTCTCTCTCTCTCTCTCTCTCTCTCTCTCTCCCTGTGCGCCTTTTTTTTTTTTAAATTTTTTTTTTAATTTTTTTATTTGTAGGGGTTCTCCTGAATTTCTATATCTCCTCCCTCACAACTCTCTCAATGGAGTTAGGAAATTGCTTCTGAGGGGCTAAAGTTCTGATTCTCCTTCTGACTTTCTTGTAATATCAATCAAAATCTTTGGCATGACGCAATGATATTTTACTTTCTCCTAAAGATCATCATTAGCCATGTGTGAAGCGCTGCAAGCTACTACCAAGAACTGCATTTGGTTTAATCGTGCCAATCAATTTCAGTGCTCACCAAATAAAGGAGCTAGCAGAACTATTATAAAATTTATTACATCTTGAGGCCGACCATTTGTTGTCCATTATGGTGGTTTTTGGGTTTTTTTTTGCTTGAATTTGAAGATTTTGTAGACTCTGTATTGCTAATTTCTATTAGGCGACTGAGAGGAGTAGAGATCGCTTGGGAGATAATGAGGGCCAGTCCAAATCATTCAGACTAGTTGTTGTCCAACCCTTCTGTATTACTAATGTAATATCCTAATTTATTTTTAGAATTTAAAAAATAATTAAATTAAATTATTAAAAAAATAAGAGCGAACCAAATAGTGGGAGGTGTGACCTCCCACTGCTCGGACACAAGACAATGGGAGGCATTAAAATTTTTTTAAAAATGTGTGTGTTTTTTGGGGGGGGGGGGGGGGGGTTAGTATAAATACCCCCCATACTAAACACTTACACACACACGCACGGTGGTCAAGAGAGGAGAGAGCGAGAGTGAGGAAGGAGAGGAGAAAGAGAAGTCTGGAGGTCTTTCAGTGTATTTTTAAGGTATGTTATTTATTTTATAAGATTATTTAGGTAGTTAAATTAGCTTCTTTTTAATAAACTTTCTTCATGAAAGTTATTCTATATATTTTTCTCTTTCTAATGAAGATAATATTATGTTTGTTAGTGAACATTGGGATTGAGATTTTGGGAGAGTTTTGAGCTTTGACAAAAGAATACTATATAGATGTAGTGGATGATTAATAATAAATTTTTGTCGGTTTAGATTTATTGTTTGGTTGTTATAGGAACTTAAAATGAATTTTTCTATTTGAGAAGTTTAGGATTTATGTCCTATAAAATGTTTGGGAAAATTAAATTTAAATACCATTTGAATTTGAAATACCCCAAATGTCGTTGAATTTGTTAAAGGACATAAAGGTACCAAGGACCATATAGGGATTTACAAATTTGAGTGAATTTACCTTTTTGCCCTTAGTTTTAAATAAATAAAAAAATAAAAATGACCCTCGCGAGAAGGCCACCGTGAGACGGCAGAACCGCCGTCGGCGGTAGGGGCCGGCCACCGGTGGCTTGAAATCCGGTGATGGGTTTTTTTTTTTTTTTTTTTTTTTTTAAAGATTCACGAAAGTGAGGGAGGTGGGGTTCGAACCCCCACCCCCACCTTCATAGGGCCAAATGGCTCAACCATTTGGGCCACTTGGTTTCTTTAATATATATATACATTAATAAATATATATATTCTTCTAACATTTTTTCCATCGACAAACATTCTTGTAAATTTCATTACCGAACTTGTAAATGCCATTAAAGAATTGGTAATTGCCATTGAAAGATTGGTTATAATTGCACTTTTTTTTTCTTCATCAAAGTGAATTATCACAAATATTTCAATATCATTTAGGAATCTTTCAATGGCATTTACAAATTTTTTAGTAGCTTGATTACAAATTGTTTTTTGAGGTTTATCATTTTTATCTACGAGAGAACAACAAATGAAAGTGGATTATCACAAGTCTTTCAATGGTATTTACAAATTCTTCAATGGCATTTGCAAATTTTTCAATGGCGATTACGAGTTGTTTTTTGAGGTTTACCATTAATGAAAGTGGATTATCAAAAATCTCTCAATGGCATTTACAAATTCTTCAATGGCATTTACAAATTTTTCAATGGCATTTACGAGTCGTTTTTTTGAGGTTTACCATTTTTGTCTTTGATGGAACAACAAATAAAAGTGGATTATTACAATTTGTCAATGGCATTTACAAATTCTTCAATGACATTTACAACTTCGTAATGGGATTTACAAGAGTGTTTGTTGATGGAAAAAATGTTAAGAAGAATATATATATATATATATATATATCAAAGGAACCAAGTGGCCTAGTAGTTGGGCCACTTGGCCCCATGAAGGTAGGGCGTAGGGGGTTTGAACCCCACCTCCCTCACTTTCAATGAATCTTTTTTTTTTTTTTTTTTAACCAAGTGGCCTAGTAGTTGGGCCACTTGGCCCCATGAAGGTAGGGCGTAGGGGTTCGAACCCCACCTCCCTCACTTTCAATGAATCTTTTTTTTTTAAAAAAAAAACCGCACCCCCCCAAAAAAAAAACCATCACCAGATTTTAAGCCATTGGTGGCGGCGGTTTAGGCCATTCGACCGCGGTGGCCCTCAGGCGAGGGTCATTTTTATTTTTTAAAATTTATTTAAAACTAAAGGCAAAAGGGTAAATTCACCCGAATTTGTAAATCCCCCATATGGTCCTTGGTACCTTTAAGTGCTTTAACAAATTTAATAGACATTTGGGGGTTTTGCAAATTCAAATGGTATTTAAATGTAATTTTTGCAAAATGTTTTTACCGATTAAATGTTATGTAAATAATTTATTTGGGTTAGCGGAGATATTATGAGAATTTTAATCATTTTAGTTTTGATATATGAAAGACCAAATTGTCATTTCTGGAATTTTTGGGACTAAAACATCATTTCTGAAATTTGTAGGACTAAAATGTCATTTCTGAAATTTGTAGGACTAAACTGTCATTTTTGAAATTCGTGGCACTAAACTATAATTTTCATTTTTTTTGTTATAATAATATATTATTATTAAAATTTGTATATTTTGAATTATATGAAATTATAAGTTATAATTTTGATTATGTAGAGTTTTGAAGAATTATTAATGGTTAGTAAATTGATTGTAGTAGATTGATTTTAGGTGTGTTTGAGCTCTTGGATTAGGAGTAGTGTGACAATAGTTAGCTTGCAAGAGGTAACCACTTTTCACTTGTTATAGGTATTAATATGTTGTTTGTGAGTATGTTGTAAAATAATTTTGAATATTTTAATAGAAACCTTGTGGAACCTTATGATTTGAATTGTGAAATATATATATATATATATATATATATATTTATATACGTATAAGAATTTGGAATTGAGATATTATGACATATATATGAGAATTATTTAAATAAATAATATGAACGTGAAAATTTTGGAAAATTTCTATTGAGCTATTTATTGTGATAATTATGATAATGGTCAAATTGAGAATAAATGTAGTAGTTTATTTTACCACGTGGTATAGCCTCCATTGGTGCACGATGGTTGGCTCTTTATCATCCCACTAGTTCAATGAGGGATTGCCCCATTGTTTCAATGAGGGAAAAAGAACCACGGTCTGGGACATGTGCTCTGGAGATTTTGGCCGGTCGTCATCACATGACTAGTGAGCTTTTGAGTACCCATTAATATGGATAGTAACTTAGCCCATGGGTCTAGTCGGCGGAAATAAGACGGTTCGGTTGGATTGAAGGGAGGCATCTTGGGAATTGTGTTAGGAAAATTTTGATTCAAAATTCATGACATGAAATTTGTGATGTGGATATTGGTAAATTATATTTTTAATATTTTGTTTTATAAATTGTTCCACTGGCACCTTCTTAGCACATATTAGTATTTGTAATGAGTTGGATTGATGGTTACAACATTTTTCAGGTGATAGTTCCCGTGCGGGTCCATCAGGGAAGACTTTAGAAGCTTAGGCTACCTCTACTCACAGTAGTGCCTCCATCTTTTGGTATATGTTAGATGATTGTATATTGCCACATTAGGGCTCATTTTGCATACTCTGATTTATTTTGGATATTTTGATAAATGATGAAGCACTATTAAGTTATTCATCAAACTATTATATAGTTATTATGTTAAGTAAAATGGAGATTATTACAACTAATAGCAGGTGTTAGGAGTTTAACATTGACGGCTGTACTTGAATGCAGTGTTTAGTTACCCTACGGGATTATTCGGAGCATTATTCAAAGAACCCACGCCATATCACCTACTATAAGAATCCAAGATGTGATGTGGACTGCTCTATCTATCAACTAGTGATGGCAATGAATGTATCTGCATGGGATAAATAAAGTTTTCAAAAGTTGTGTCCACCAAGGCCACTTTGTAGAGCCCACTCAAATCCATGTCTACAAGATTTTTTGAGCTATATGCCACTAAGCTTTACTTTAACTTTATGCCATGAGTTTGTAAGCTTTACTTTAACTTCACTTTTCATATGTCACGAGTCTATAAGCATTCGTTTTAAGTCCATGAGCTATATGTCATGGGTCTGTAGCAAGCAACAATGGTCCAGTTGCCGTGTTTTGAGTTTGAGGGTCTATATAAGGAGAGTCTTCTCAGAGAAGAGAGCAGAACAAGTTGTAATCTCTTATATCATAATAGAAGTGTGTTTTCCATGAATTTCCTTTAAGTCCTCACTTTCTCCTATAAGCCTGAGTTTATAATTTCTCACTTTTGTCTCCAAAGATTTACGTATGCTCTGTACTTTCCTCTCTTAAGAGGATCCTGTGCATCATAAAGAATCTAACCACGATCCAATAAGTGATGTTAAGGGCTAGTAAACTTAGAAGCTCTCCTAATGTGTAGAGATTAATGTCCTAACATGGCCCAGTAAGTTTGAAGTGATAAGGCCTTACCTGGACTAAGATCTTGAAACATCTAGGTTTGAACTAACTAAGTTTGATATATCTGTTGGATTTTGTGTCTAAATCCCATGGGAGTTCATTTGACCTTTTTTTGTTGTATATAAATAGACAAAAAATCAACTTGATATTCGACACTTCATTTTCATACATAAAGTATTATGCATTCAGCCATAACTTCATATACTATGGGAGTTTTTTGGCATTTGGTTGTGTTCATGGGGGCTCCTGATTAAAAGTGACTTCTTTCTGGAGACGTAATACGTTCTATCCTAAAGACAATTGTTCGCAATCCTTTAGAATCAGTGTCGAGGGAACAAATTGTCTTAAAGAGACAACATCAGTTGGGCTCAGATTTCATCATTTTCTTCTGCATCGAATCATCATATAATGTGAGTTACTGTTTAATTGTTTATGCAGAATTGATGTATGCTTAAATATTGTGGCATCTTAATTGCATAGATTTTGATCCTTGTGAAAAATCCAATTCTAAAGTATTATGGACAACAATCTTAAAACAATTTGATTGAATCTGTGTTGTGTTCATTATTTTAAATTTTCAAATAATATACTGTTCAACTGTTCTTATTTAGTAATTCATGTTTTCCACATATGATTATGAATTCTTGATTTTGAAAAGTTAAGAGTTTCTAAAATTATGATTTCTATGGGTATATATCTGTCGAGTTGTTTTTGATATGGATATCTTAAAGTTTTGGGATATTAGCATAGTAAGGGAATTGTGATTGCATTTTTTTATGACTCGGTCACCATAGTCACGATTCCAAATTTTCAAAGCGGTGTTTGGGTCGGTGTGTGTGTGTGTGGCCGTTTTTCATTTTTGAAGTTGGGTCCCTCGAAAACAGTGTTTTTAAGGCCATACAATTGGTTTCATAGCATAGATCTCGAAAAAACAAAGAGATAGACACTAAGAACGTGAAACATTGACATCGGAAACACTAGTTATGGAAGGATGAGGTGTCGGGTCTAACAAACCTAACCAGAGGATCCAACTGGGTCAAAACGACCTGGCTGGAGGTTGAAGAGTTGATAACCCAGAAGCGGTACTATGCACCATTTTTTGTTTTGAAACATTGAGTTTCACGTTAAAAGAAAAAAAATTGTACAGTCATGTCTTCACCTCCAGGATGCGTATAGGTTGTTCAAATGAAACACATAGTTTCATTTAAACAAAAAAGGGGCGAATCTGTTGTTAGGTTGGCGAGTGTTTTGGGCTATCGGAAAAAAAAATGTTGGCCTATAACCTTTTTTTAGCCTCATTAAGTATATTTACATAGCATACTTGGGACAATGCTATGTTTATCCAAAGAAGAGTTTTTCAAATTTAGTGGTTTGTATATCTCTTGTGCAAAAATCTCTATACAATTACCGTAAATGACCAGTATATTTGCACAACTAAGTTTGTAAGTATACAAAAGGGTAATTTAATTATTGGATGATGCTTTCTTGCAAATATATAATGAAGTGTAGTTTATCATGTCTAAACTTTATGTTTTTTCCCAAACGATTTTTGGTATAATTCCATGAACTGATGTTATTAAAAGATCAAATATCGTTGTAAGTTGCTAGTTTGATCTATTGACGATGGAATCAGATAAAGTTAATTCATACCTTTGGTGTTTAGGAAAGTGGTTCAAAATCTAAGCCTTGCTTTATTGGTTATTTAATTAGTAACTGTTGCAATAGCACATAGAACCTCCTACTAGATTTGCACTTACCTGGCCAATTGGTATGACGAACAGAGCTAGTTTCATGTATTGGTAGAAAGGTGATTATAGCCTTAATTTATAATTATGGATCAACCCAAAGGTTGGTTATTTGTATTTATAATAATTGAACATAAATGTTGGTATTGTCCATATACTTATAGTTTTATTTAGACATCTAAAGATCTTATATTTCTATGCATCATTGCCAAATTATGTGAAATCTTTATGGCATCATTATGGTTGAATATTGTATATTAGTGAAAAATTGGACATTGAAGGAAATGATGAATGCAATGTTGATTAAGTCGGTTTTACAAGTATTTGTGCAGCGAAGCCATTCTAACAACTTTCTTTATAATTAATAAAATGCCCCACAAAAAATACAAAGTAGATCATATGAAATATGGAAAGGAAGATGACATGTTGATAATGGGTAGTAATAATCAAATGATTAAAGCTACTAAGTTTGCTTACTCGTAAGTTTGACATGAAAGATATAGGTTTAGCATATGTTATTTTGGGTATTAAAATCTATAGAACATCTGATGGGTTGGTCTTATCACATGCACACTATATTGCTAAAATTCTTGAGAAACTCAAGAGTTTGAATATAGCTCCTGTGAAGAACCTTGTAGATTTTAATCTTTGACTGTTGAAAAACATTGGCAAAGCTGAAGCACAAAAAGAATATGCTCAACTACTAGGCAGTCTTATATATGTTTTGAACTGCACTCGACTTGATATTGCCTACGCAGTGAGCATGTTGTGTCGCTTTACAAGTAATCCAAAGGAGCATCATTGGAAAGCTATGATAAGAGTTTTGAGTTACTTAAAGCACACTCAAAACTTTGCTTTTCATTACGAGAAGTACCCTACCATGCTAGAAGGGTATTGTGATGCAAATTGGATCATCGGCTCTAACAACATAAGATCCACAAGTGGATATGTGTTCACCCTTGGTGGAGGTGCTATTTCTTGGAAGTCATACGAGCAGACTTGCATTGCAAGATCAACTATGGAAGCAAAACTTATTGCTTTAGACAAAGGTGGTGAGGAAGCCGAGTGGCTTTGTAATTTTCTTGAGGACGTTCTAAATTGGCCAAATCTGGTACAAGCAGTGTGTATACACTGTGATAGTCAAGCAACTATTGGTAGGGCCAAGAATGTCATGTATAACAGTAAGTCTAGACATATACGTCATAGCCAGGATATCGTTTGACAACTACTTTCAAGTGGAATCATCTCAATTGATTATGTGAAGTTAAAAGAGAATATAGCGGATCTGTTGACTAAAGGGATTCCTAGAAAGTTGGTTGAGAAATTGTCGAAATGATTGGGGTTAACGCCTATCAATTGTTGATCATTGTGGTAACTCTACCTAAATGAGTAGAGATCCCACAAACTATGTTCCAAGAGACAATTATGTGATGATCAACTGTGAGTACTGTGGAGTTTTTAAACTCATACTCATTCTTATGACAAGATAGTGCATATATAAGGGTACGCTTTTGGGCTTTTAATGGTTTCTTAATTTGATGTGTTTAAATGATGTATGTTGACTTACATCACAAGGAATCACCTATGTGAGTGTAAAATGAGGGTCGTTTCTATGAGAATTTATAAAGGTTGATTCTCTAGAACACTTACAGAACTAGGCAAGTGTCAACAATGAGGACCAATAATGATATAGGAGCAATTGTGTGACTCCTATTATATAAGTATTAGTAATGCATAGGCAACTTTATCCTCACACTACAACCAGTAAAATAGATTACTAAAATACTACGTTATGAAAAATATTTACCAAAATACTATGCTTGAAATCATTTTTCACAGAACGATTTTAAAATTATGAAGAAATAATTCTTCATAAGAATTATTTTACTTTATTATCACTTCCCTCTCCCTCACATTACTAACTTCTCCTCTCACTCTTCTCTCTACCACTTTTTCCTTTGCCTCTCTCTCACTTCTACCCCTCTCTCACTCTCAATGTTAAAAGGTCAACATAAGCACACAAATGAGCCTATTTGGGTTCCACGTTAGGCAGCGATGGATTAGCTTTTGGAGAGGGAAAAAATCAGTGAGAAACAAGCCTTGTTGGAGATTTTTGGAGGTGTTTGGGTTGGCTTATTTTTTATTGGACTTATACCCAAAAAGTAGCTTTTCCATTGATGTTGGGTATTGGAGCGTTGGGCGCACGTTTTGGGCATTTTTCTGCTTTGTTGCAATGCATGGGAGATTGGGAGAGAGAAAATGAGAGAGAGGAGAGAGAGGGAAGGGAGGACTTTTTATTAGAATTTTAATAAGAATTTTGTTAGACAAATTTGTTTTTTGCCAGAAATATCTTTCTTTTGTTAATTAATAACTTTTATTATTTATTAATTTTTAATAATAATTTCACTTTTTTTAATTTAGATTTAAATATTTATCTTCAATATCACAATATAAACAACTAATATATATGTAGTATTCAATAAAATTCATGCTTTTTTCAGTCATTTTCCATCTCAACTCACTTTTCAAATAATAATCCAAACACTCTTCTGTTTGAAAAAAAAAAATCACTTGCCGCCATCAATCCAAACACGAATTACATTTATAACTAGACTTTTCTCCTATCGGGCTACGTAAAAGTCGGAGAGAAAATAAGCCACCGTTCCCACTTTGCTAATCCAAACAAACCCAAATGATATATTGGGACAATGATTGAAAACTCGTTTTTTCCATATAATTAAGTAGACATATGTGATATACATGGGAAAAATTTAAAGATAAACAATTAAATTGCTTGCTTTATAATTTTAAATTTGATAGCAAATGTTCTAAATTATATTTTTTTCTGAAAATTTAATCTATAAGATTTTGATAAAGATATTTCACGTAAAGAAAAAAAATCAATCTATCTGCGAAAATAAATCCTGATTTAGGAAAATATATCTTTTTGGTTGAGCTGCATCCAAGCATTTTTTTAAAAATATTTTTAATGAAAATATCAAGCTATAGCATTCTTTAAATAATTTTAAAGAAAAAATCAATCAATCTCCTCTTATAAATCCTGATTTAACAAAGTATATCTTATTGGGTTGAATTGCATAAAAGAATTTCTTTTCAATGTTTGTAAAGAAAAATCTATCTATCTCCTCTAATAAATCTTGATTGAACAAAGTATATTTTATTGGGTTCAGTTACATCTAAGTGTTTTTCTTAAAATATTTGTAAAGAAAAATCACTCTATTTCCTGTAATAAATCCTGATTTAACAAAATGGAACAGAAACAAAATATTTCATTTTATAATAGATTTTATAGATCAAATTTTAAGGAAATAATAATAATTTAGAAGATCTGCTATCAAATTTAAAATTATGAAGTGTGTAGTTTAATTGATTATATATATATATATATATATAGTTAAAAAAATTAAATTTGTATATTTAGTTTTATTAAAAAAAGAGAGAGTTTACAATCAATGTTTCCATATGCCATTGTGTGTCTACTGGGCCTTTTAAACATTAAATATCGAGAGAGAGACAGAGGTAGGAGTCAGAGAGAGGCAAAATAAAAAGTAGGGGAGAGAGAGAGAACTGAGAAAAGATGTATGTGACGGGATTAGAGAGAGAACTGAGAAAAGATGTATGTGACGGGATTACAATCAGAGTGATAGTCCAGTTTTACAAATAATGAGTTCGTTACAGTTTTAAAACCGTTCTTGCCAAGAACAATTTCAAATGTAGTATTTTAGTAAATATTTTTCATGTAGTCTTCTAGTAATTTTCTTTTGGGAAAATCCTCCTCAGGTCCTAAGGGGCCTACATATTCTCAAAAAAGTTCCTCATAAAAGTCATATATCATAAAAGTCCCAAGGGACTTTCTAAGTATTAAGGAAAAAGACGAAATTACATTGGTGCCCCCAGGATTAAGAAAGAAAAAGAAAGGTCAGATTTGTTTTGGCACGCATTCTGATCACCAAGAAAGGAAAAAACGGAGAAGGTCTAATGTTGAAGGGTGCTTTCTAATTAAATGCATGTCAATTTCGTCAATTGTGTTAGAGGCGCAACTGGATAGGTTTTATTTTGCTGTGTATGCTCGGTTCAAGACAATTAAAGGGTGCCTGGCTTGAAAGGTTGGAGCTTGGCCTTATTTATGTTATTATCGGCTAGGAGATAGGTAAGAAATGCTAAGGTTTTGATCAAGATATCATCATCACATTCTACTTGGTCTTTAATCATTGTAGGGTAGGGTTAATAACAAGTTGCTCTGTTTTTGGGCATCGAAATAGAGGGAAAGGTATATTTTTTAGTGAGAATGGGTGAATGGGATGAAGATACTTTTGGTGCAAACACGTTTCGATAGTTGTTAACACCTACATTTGTAGTTGTTAATATGATGGTATAAGTTGTTAATATGAACTGAATGTTGTAGGGTTGGTTGTGTTAGTTCTTTATGTTTTTGATGATAACAATTAAAATGAAAATAAGTTAATAAAAGATTCAAGGGTAAATCATGTTTTAATACCTAACTTGAATCTATAACGTTTTGAAGGTTCTGTCATTCTAGTGCCTCAAGTTAAATATTGCCTACCTCGAGTTATATGATTCATTTATTTAAAGCAAAATATTTAAACCTCAAGTTCCTTGAGTTAGGACGTGTTTAACTTGAAGTTATAAAGTGTAAAATTAAGTGCCTCGAGTTAAACACAATTTACCTCGAGTTTCTTAGCTCTTAGTAATTGTGCTAATCTCGCCTGACCTAAGGAAACTTTTCTTTACCTCGAGTTATCTTATTGAAATCATTCAAATAAGTTTTTTTAACTCCAGTAAAAAATGAGGTGCCTCGAGTAAACTGTCTTGAAACTTTTAAAATGTTTTCAGAGACATTTGTTTATAAGATAAAACCGCTTAACTTGAAGTCAAATATTAAATGCCTCCAGTCAATGACTCAAGGCATAGTTTTTCCAACTTTGTAACATCCTCCATTTTAAAGGACAATTTATTAGTTATTAACTTGATTAAACCATTTATTAAAATGTTTTATACACACGTTAAGCTTCCGATTGAAATACGCCCATATTTTAAAATTAAATATCGCTTTAGAATTTTCCTGAACTTCTAAATAAAATATCTTTGGAATATGCCAAGTGAGCCTTAATGACGTGACAATATACAATAATTCAACTTGTACAAAAAAGATGGAAGCACTCCTGTTAGCAAAAGTAACTTAAGCTTCCAAAGCCTTCCCTGATTGACCTACACGAGAACTATCACTTGAAAAATATTTGTAACCATCAATCCAACTCATTGTAAATGCTAATACGTTCTCGTGAGGTGCCAAGTAGAACATTTTAAATAACAAAATACTATATATCAGATTTACAAAATTATCAGATCGCAATTTCTATATCACAATTTCTAAATCAAATTTCATATCTCGAATCACATATATAACATGCCAAGCAATATGTTGATACCACGACAATCCTTATCACCCCCACTCTTATAATAGCTGACAGAACCCATGGGCTGTAATATAATAGATTTAGTATCTGTGACAAGACTGCACCAAGCTCTCCGATTATGAGGTTTAGCTCGACCAAAGACTACATAACTCATATCGGACCATGGGTTCCCTTTCCTTCGAATATGGAAAGGTGTTACTATCCCAAAGGTTGACCCTTATCCCGGCCAAAGGAAAAGGGTGATACCAAGGGCCCGAAAATATCAAAGCCATCCATTGTGCACCGAGTGGTGGCATACCACGTGGTATTATATACACAATAACTCCCATCATCACTCCATATCCATCACCACTCCACATCAACATAATCTTGGCATGAATATATGAAATACAAGATTTATGCCAGTAATACATCATCACAATAATCATTAAGATAACAATATTATTTTAGCTCAAGAAACCATAAAAAGTACATTTTCCATAACATATGATATCATTAGTCATTCCAAAATAAATCCCACAAGGCAACTTCATTTTCAACATAGTTTCATAGATTTATATTATTAAAAATCTCACAAACATCATACAAACAATTACAATGAGTGGAAAGTGGTTACCTCAAGTTCTTGACATGACACTAAGCGTAAGAGAAATCGAGTCCCCTTTAAAAATAAGTATATAATTATATGTTAATAGAATTAACAAAAATAATCACTAATACTATAATTAAATAATTAACTAAACTATTATCTCACTTTAGTTTTCCTAGAAAAATGACAATTCATCTATTCCTCAATTCTTTAACCTAATACTAACTTTGGTAAGTATAACCAAATTTATTAAACAATCTCTAAACCTTCACATACTCAAAATCATATCAATCTCTAATTTAAAATCTCAAATCCCAATTCATAATTTCATGTAATTCAAGATTTAGCAAAATTAACCGATTAAACCTTAAATAATACATCTAGTAATCCAACTAAATGCTTAAATTTTCATTTAATCGGTAAAAATATCCTACATGACATAAATCCTAATTTCCTTTAGATAGAAAATAACTTTTAAATTCTCACATGACAAGAAACTAAAAAAAATCTAAACCGATTAAAGTTATTTCTTAATCATGTTCTTCATATATATGGTCTTCTATTATCAAAACTCAAAACTTTACCAATATTCGAATCCTAAAATTTTCAATAATCAATACTATTTTACCTTCATTAGAAAGAGAAAAATGCGTAGATAACTTTCGTGTAGAAACTTTGTTGAAAAGAAATTAATTCAACTACATAAATAATCTTATAAAATAAATAACGTACCTTAAAATATCTCTAAACTCTCTTTTCTTCCTCTCCTTCTCTCACGTCTCACCATCACCTCTCCTTTCCTGCTTATTCTCAACTCACACACACATATATCAATCTACACACACACCCATAACACACATATTTATAAGGCATTAGGGGAGGGCGGTGGATTCATGCCAATTAATCCCTTCCCACGTATATACATTAGGTGGCAGCATTAGCTGCCACCAATTTATAGTTTTTTTTAATATATATATATATATATATATTTTCTTTTCTTCTCCTGCGTTTCGGCTCTCTCTCTCTCTCTTTTTTCCTTTTCTTTTAACCAATTATTATCTCCACACTCTTATTTTATTAATTTAATTTGCTATCATAAATAATATTTTATATACAAATCTTTATTTTGATAATTACAAAATAAATTCATTTATCATGATAATTAATTTTTTCTATTTATAATTAAATCCTAATTAAAAAGTTAGGATGTTACAAACTTCAAGTGATGTGTTATTTTAGAAAGAAAGTTTTTGACTTTTGGATGTCAAGTCATTGCCTCAAGTCAATAAATCAAGGCAATTATTTTTTAACTCAAGTTAAGTTTTCAACTTGTCTGTACATTTTCGAAAAGAAAGAAAGTTCTTTTGACTTTTGCATATCAAGTCATTGCCTCAAGTCAATTACTCAAGGAAATTATTTTTTTAAACTCAAGTTAATTTTTTCAATTTGTCTATTTTGCTAAAAGAAAGTTCTTGACTTTTGCATATCAAGTCATTGCCTCAAGTCATTAACTCAAGGCAATTTTTTTTTTTTTTTTCATAACTCAAGTCAAGTTCTAGTTTCTTTTATCTTCCGTTTTTAACTCTTGAAGAAAGAAATTGTCTCAGTCAAAATATCAAGTTAACTACTTTGAACTTTAATTCTACTTTAAGATTGACATTGACTCGAGTCAAATATATTTTCACCTTGAGTCATCAACTCAAGGCAACATCATTTTAACTGGAAGTTAATTTTACAATTTTCAAAATCACCGTCTTCGTAAATCTAAAATCATTGTGTGTGATTTAATTAATCCTTATCATTACTATTCCTAAATTGCTTTTAATTAGGGGCTAAATACCTAGTTTGCCACGGAAGTATTTATAAGGGGGCACTCAGCACCCAGGAAGTTTTTTGGGTACCAAATTTACCCTGGATCTATGAAAAAGGTAGCAAATTTGCCTCTCCGTTAATTTTGACCGTTAAGTTTAATTGAATGTACATGTGGCATGCCACCTCATCAACCCAATAAGAGTTAAGTATCATTTCTGTCCCGGAAGTTTTCACTGAGAGCAAATTTGACTCGGAAGTTTTCACTCAGGAGCAATTTTGCCCTGGAAGTTTACAAAACGTATCAATTTTTCCCTTCTTTCCCACGTATTAAATTTGACTATTAAATCAGTCAAAGACCACACATGTCATGCCTTAAAAAGGTCGAACTTGGAGTCAAAGAAGGAGATCCTTGAGATGTTGAGCTCAAGGCAGCCATAATTTGTGAAGCCGAACTAATCACAAGAAGCATCACTTATGATCTAAGCAAATGATCAGTATATACAAACGTAAATATTATCACTATTGATTTGTTTTACTGAACCAATTTTTGGAACAATTAATTTCTTGTTTTGCGTTTCATTTGCTTAGATCATAAGTGATGCTTCCCTGGGTTTTGCGACGAGACCTTTCGGTCCTCGTGACTAGTTCGGTTTCACAAATTCGTCGCTTTGAGCTCAACATCTCAAGGATCTCTTTCTCTCGACTCCAAGTTCGACCTTTTCAAGGCATGACATGTGTGGTCTTTGACTCGATTTAATAGTCGATTTAATATTGGGAGAAAGAAGGGCAAAATTGCTACTTTTGTAAACTTCCGGGGTAAAATTGCTCCTTAGTGAAACCTTCCGGGGCAAAATAGCTCCTCAGTGAAAACTTCTGGGGCAAAAATGATACTTAACTCTTATTCGGGTTGATGAGGTGGCATGCCACGTGTCATGAGGTGGCATGCCATGTGTATACTCAGTCAAACTTAATGGTCAAAATTAACGGAGGGGTAAATTTGCTACCTTTTTCATACTTCCAGGGCAATTTGATACCAAAAAATCTTCCGGGTGTTGAGTGCCCCCTTATCAAAATTTCCATGACAAATTAGGCATTTAACCCTTTAATCGGTTTGCTAATAAGTTTCAGATGATTATATCATGGATTAACAACAAATTGTTGTAAAGCAATTTTTGTGTCGAAACGCATTCTATATTGAGACACAATCACAACAACCATTCTTCTGAGCATTCGAAAGACATTCTTGCTATTCCAATCGTTCATTAAATGCTGTTTCATAATGAGCAAAACAAAAGGAATGAAAGAATGCTGTGACAACACAAATCCACCTGGAACATTAACAGTGAATATGACTATCAAAGCTTCGTCTGTCTAACGGCTATTTTGAAGAGGGACAATGGAAAACCTTCAAGCTTCTCCAACAGTCATTAATGGCAATCAATATAAGTACTAGAAGCATTGAATTCGCCACCTACCGAAACTTTGTTTCAATTCGAAATTATTGGAATCTACTGTTTCATTAGTTTCATTTAATATCTTCAGATATATTGTGAAGAAGCGGTTATCACCCAAGAGGGGGGTGAATTGGGTATCTGATAAAACTTTAGATAACTTTGAAAATATTTTTGCAACTTACTGAAAGTAGTTCGAATGACATATTAGTTTATAAAGCAACAATCAGTTATTCAAACATATATGCTGGAAATGTAAGAGTTTAGGCAAGAGAATATGCAACCGAGATTTATCTTGGTTTGGCCCAATCCTTGACCTACGTCCAGTCCCCAAGCTCCACTTGAGATTTTCAATCCACTATCAAATTGTTTAACCGGGCACAAGAGTAAGCCTTTACAACCTCACAAGTTTAGTCGAGCACTTGTGCAGCCTTTAAAATCTCTTACCAAGATACTCCCCTTTACACACTGTAAGGATACAATCGGTTTCCCACTCAAGATCACCCAATCTTGAGTAACCCTCGGATAGAATGTTCACAGATAAATATTTACTCTCAGAAGTGTATGAATAAACACTGAAGTACATAATCGTTCATCTCACTCTGTACTATAAACTATATGAATATTGAGAAACAGAGAGTGTGAACTATCGATGGTGAAGTGGTAAAATCATTTCGTTGGCTTCGTCGATTTGTTCATCAATCGTCGTCACTCCTTTCGGTTTGAAGACTTCACAATTTATAGGTTATTGTGTTTCGACCGTTGCGAGCATTCGACCATTAGAGAAGCTTGAAGATTAATCGTTGTGACTCATGAATATAGCCGTTAGACAGATGAAGCTTCGTCAAGAGTTTCGTCGTTTGAATATTCCAGGTGGAATTTGCAGAGGTGACATACTCTTCATTCCTTTTGTTTTGCCCGTTGAGAAATATCATTTAATGCACAGTCAAAATATCAGTGGTAGCTTTACTTCGATCAGAGTATTGGTTTTCGAGATTATCACTGGTTTAGGTAGCTGCATTTAATGCTTCTGACACATGATTTGCTTTATTCAAATCTGTTGTTAATCCATGTTTAAATAATATGAAACTCACAAGCAAACTCGTTAAAAGCATTTGACAATAGTAATAAGTAATAATCTAAAGAGATGAAATTACATTTGATGATTCATGTTTTCCAAAGACGGTGATTAGAAAAACAGAGATGGCTTTGCTCGAGTAAGATCATATGTGTGCTCGAGCAACAATGAAAGAAATGTATTGGAAAGAAGGTTATGATTGCCCAGTGCTCGAGCAAGAATATATGTTTGCTCGGGCAAGCATTTCTGGTAGCTTAAGAGAATGTGCTTCCACCGCTGTTGCTCGAGTAGGTAGAGTTTTATGCTTGAGCAAGCATTTTGCTGATGCTCGAGCAAGAGAGAAAGTATGCTCGGGAAACATTTTAAAAAGCATATTGGAAAAGCTTATGTTCACCCAGTGCTCGAGCAAGAGTCGAAGCTTGCTCGGGCAAGCTTCTCTTGGAACCTTTTGAATAGCCAATTCATCCGTTGATGCTCGAGCAAGATATATATCATGCTTCGGGCATCACTCGCCAGTGCTCGAGCAAGCCATAAGGCATGCTCGGGCAAGAGGCAAATAGAGGCGAGAAGACCCATTTCACCAACGCTACTCAAGCATGATTTTGCTTCTACTCAAGCATGGTGCTCACGTCATCCAGAGACTAAGAAACTGAAGTAGAAAGGTGCTGCTCGAGTAAGCATTTACCTCTGCTCGAGCATGGCTCTTCGTCAATGGAATTTTCTTGCTTATTCCGCTGATGCTCGGGCACGCTAGTTATGCTGCTCGAGCATGGAAGGATCAATTGTGAAATTATGCATGGCCATCATGTTCTTTGCTCGAGTAATCATCTTCAAATGCCAAATTTCTTGTTACCATGGTCTTGTGCAAATATCAATCTCCATTGTCCTTCAAAAACACAATAGCATTGGCAGTACAAGGGGCAATTTCCAGTGAGCGTGTTGTCTTCAAAATACCTCCAAATTTGACAAGCTACCCATGCTCAAAAAGCTCTTCAAGTCTTCTTTCCAATGCAAGAAGAATTAGCTCCAAACTCTTTGTATTTTGTCCGTTATCATTAGATGAATGGAGGTTGTTCTTGATCAGCGTTTTTTTGCAACATCCTGACTGACCGTCAACTTCAAAACATTATATCTCCTTCATTTGATCTTTGTTTTTCATTATCTTGATGTTTTTGGAAAGGTATTTGAGTCTAGTTTCCAATGGCACTAGTTCAGCTCATTTGGATTTGTTGTTTGTGAGATACGCTCAAAATATCAAAGCTAGTTCTAGATTGTGACGTGAATTTCAGTTCCAACTTCTACAATTTATAGATTCTTGATCTAAACTCCTTTGGGCTTGAATTTTATATCAAAATGACGCATTGGGAGTCTGGTTTCATATGCCACTGGTTTCACATCAATCCAATTCTTGGTTTGGGAGATATTGTCGAATTACTGCAGGTCACCCAAATGAAGCTGACAGTAGCTGAAACACGTTGTTGCTCGAGCAAGGCATTTTTCATGCTCGAGCAAGGCACTGTTCATGCTAGAAAAAAAGGCTGAAATTGCATTAATGCCCTATAACAAACTAGTATTCATCCGGAAGCTTGACCTTGCTTATTTTAACTCCAAATTGAGCCGTTTTAACTTCTATTTGATTACAGAGACTTGAATATTGATATTCTCATGATATTTAACATGTTCTTCTTTCTTTTATATCTTCTTTTGATCATTCTTAAAATATTTTGATAACTTCTTGCTTCCTTGGACATTCTTTGTAATTTCTTCTTTCCGTAACCTCTTATCTCCTTCTTGATTAATCTCTATAATTCAACTTGGAATAATCTACATTAAATATATAGTAGTTAGTTAATGTAGGAGATAAATATATTATACAAACTTTTTACTCTTCAGAATGACATCTATATAAGATATCATTAAAACTAATCATATCCAACATATTGTGTACTTCAGTGATTATTATTTATCTGCTCTGTGAGAGAGTATAAAAACTTATCTAATTATTTGTATAGTGATTAAATCTTAAGGTTGTGGAACCTTAAGTGTGGGTGTACGATTTCAACTTGTAAGGGGGAGTGAATCCTAGTGTGAGAGGATTACTTCGAGTATAGAGTGTGTAATTGTATTTTGTGATTAAGAGTTAGTAAAAATCCCAAGGTGCTTGGGGACTGAATGTAAGTTGAGGAGGTAGACCGAACCAGTATAATCTCTCTGTGTACATTTCTTCTCTCTGCCTTTGTTTTAGTGTTCTTAAGCGTATAATGAAAAGATTTTTATAATCACCTATTCACCCCCTTTAGGTGATATTCCACCTTCAGGTTGCTCTATTTTTGGCATGGAAATAGAGGGAGGTCTATGTGTTGGTGGGAATGGTTGAATGTGAAAACGTAGATATGATATAGTTGCTAATACCTATAGTTTTAGTTGTTAAAACGACTGTTAAAGTTATTAATACTAACTTTATGTTGCATATCGTAATTAAAGATGGCTAGTACTTCAGGGAAGAATTTATTCTATTTCTTTCATGTGAGGGGAACTTTGTACATGGTGGAGGAGAGGAAAGTGAGTGTGTTGGTGGAATGGTAAGAACAAGATACATAAATGAAGGCACAACATATGAGGAGTTGCAAAGAATCATTCATCTTTAATTGGGAAATAAAGTAATGAAATTTGCATGAAATTCAAAGTTAGCATGGATACATCTACGTTTGTGGATCTTGCGGGCGATGAATGGGTCGAACATTTAATTATAATAAAGAATATGGTAATGTGTACATTGAAGAAAATTGGAATATTGACAATAGACAACCAAGAATAAATGGTAAAAAAAGTGCTTTTATATGCCCATTTCAGTAATTTTACTAATAAAAAAGTGTTTCTCTATTTTAACATCCGAACAATTTTTATTTTATTTTATTTAAAAATGCTTTTTAAATGGTGTATCCAAATGTAAAATAGCTTAACTTCTAATTAAAGGACTTTTTTCTATAAAAAACGCAATGGGAAAAAAAGTCCTTTTTTAAAAGCCTATCCAAACGGGCTCTAAGTCATGTTGTGTTAAGAAATGTTATTTATTCTCGATATAAGATGTGAATAAAGGTCGAAACATTGTCATTACTAGCATGAACACTTGTTGTTTGTTGCATGATTGATCAAGTTTGTCCAGGTGCAGTTGGATTGATTATTGTCATTACTGGATTGATCAAGTTTGTCCCAGGATTGATCAAGTTTGTTAACAATTATTGATGTACTTGTTACTACCAACTGATGTAGTTGTTGACATGTACTGATAGGCTCGTTAATGTTATACTGATGGACATGTTGATGTTATACTGATAGACTTGTTAACATCTACTGATGTACTTGTTGACACCCACTGATGAACTTGTTAACACCCACTGATGGACTTATTAACACCAACTGATAGACTTGTTAACACCCACTGATGGACTTATTAACACCAACTGATAGACTTGTTAACACCCACTGATGCAATTGTTAACATGTATTAATGGGCTTGCTATCGCTTACTGATGTCCTTGTTAACACTGATGTAGTTGTTAACACTTACTAATGGACTTGTTAACACCTAATGATGCAGTTGTTAACATCCATTGATGCAGTTGTTAACACCTAGTGATGGATTTGTTAACACCTACTAGTATACTTGTTACCATTAACTGATATAGTTGTTAACACATACTGATAGACTTGTTAATGTCATATTGATGGACTTGGTAGCACCTACTAATGGACCTGTTAACACCTACTGATGTAGTTGTTAACACATACAGATAGACTTATTAATGTTATGCTGATGGACGTGTTAACACCCACTGATGTAGTTGTTAACAACTATTGATGGACTTGTTAACACCAAATGATGTAGTTGTAAACATACTCATTAATGTTATCCTGATGGACTTGTTAATGTTATATTGACATGCCAAATAAATTTGGTTATCAGATGGACTAAAGTTCATACCTCTATCTAATTATTTAAGTATTTCATCTACGACATAACATGTAACAATTGGGGGGAGTGGAGGCGCTGACTAAATAGATTATTTTCCTTTTTGATGGACTTGTTCAAATACTAATAACAAAGAACATAGAAGTAGGACAAAATTCTTCTTCTCATTAATATTAAAATGTCAAGTGTACACAACAATTGATATACTAAAATGTGTCCTAAATATCTACAACTTTGTCATAAATAAATATTCAAGTCAGCTTATCTACCTAACAAGTTTGCTGCTTAATGTCTCATCTTTCTCTTGTGGGACTCCTCGATCAAAGACAACACTTTTTCTCATCTTTAGCTTGTGGGACTCCTCGATCAAAGACATCATTTCCGCAGTTCTTCCATGGAGTAGTATGACATTGTGAATCCATCCTCACCTTGCTCTTTCAAAAGGGCTAATCGCTATAGTGGCTAACCACTTTGGTTCAAGAGTCAAACTGAAGGAGGTAGAAGATCAAATTACAACTCTTTCAAAGTGTCAGCTATAATAATAATATAATAAGTATTTAGTAAGCAACATTGAATCATCATTATCATGCATCCTTTTCTGAAAATTGGTAGAGTATTGCAAAGCATCGATGAGAGATAAATATATATATATATTAAAAAAAACCGTTCATTAATGCTTCCGAGCTTGAGAATGGGTATGAAAATGAGAATAAATGGGGGGAAAGTCTAGATATCAACATTTTGCTTGAATGATACATATTTTGACAAAGTCATCAACCTAATGCAACTTTAAGAAGATGTCCAGCAAGTTCTTGGGTAGAACAAATTAGTCCAATGTTACCTACCTATAATACATCAATGTGATGTCCACAACCATCATAAAAGCATTGAAAGTCTTATATCCACTATGGCTCTACATGTTCATAGCAGAAGTAGACGTACCCATGATATCAGCATGACATTGAGCAGCTATGTTAAAGGAAGTAATCAGGTGTTCTACGGGTAACATCGGTTCTCCCCTCCTAGAAGCAGGTTCAAATTGCAACATTCACTTCAAATTTATGCATGGACAATGCAAGCGCACGACTAACAATAACATTGCCGATTTGAACAAGAGAAAATTATGGTGAGTGTGTGTGTGAGAGAGAGAAAGAGAGAGAGAGACAGAGAGAGAGAGAGACCTGGACAAAAGTGTGGTCCTTGCAATCATTGACTTCCAATATGGAAGCCATGTTCCAGCATCGATAATAGTAATTAGGAGCGCTAAATATGGTAACCACCTTTTGTTACTGTTTCAACAAAACATTAAATGTCCATGCATGCCCGAATGATTGCATATTGTATAGAAAAGAGTTTGAAGAGAAGCATAATTGTCTGGTATGTGAAACCCCAAGGTACAAATCAAATAAGGGGCCTACAAAAGTGTTATGGTATCTTCCAATCACACCAAGGTTCAAGCGACTGTTTGCTAATGAAAATGATGCAAAAAATTTGAGGTGGCATGCAGATGAGAGGATTTCTTATGGAAAGCTTCGACATTCGGTTGATTCTTCTCAATGGGAGAAAATTGATCACTTATTTCCTAACTTCGGTGAAGAACCTAGGAACCTTAGGCTTGCCCTTAGCACGAAAGGCATGAATCCCTATGGTAGCCTTAACAATATACATAGTTCATGTTGGGATTCGTATTAGCAGTGGAAGAAATTTACCAAAAGAAACATTGAATCCTAATCATGGATCTATCAATGGCGTTTAATTCGAGTAGTCAGAATTGTACCTTTCGTATGCGTCTTGTTCGATCACTAGAAGCCAACTGAACGAACCAGCTCCCTCACCGGTATCCACAGAACAGGACCCCAACATAGGTAGCGTGCTAGCGCCTCTAATGCTTTTCCTCTCAATTCTCTAAGGTTTCTCTTGTGGCCTTTCTAATACATTTTACTCATTTTTGTCTTAAGGTTTTCCAACCCTAATGGTCAGTATTATATATTCAAAATTAATCTTAATTAATTTTGAAATTTGAATTGCATTAAAATAATATTAATTGAATCTTTCCAATGATTTAATCTAATCTATTTATCTAATCCAAATTAAAAGCAAATTTGATTTAATTTATTTTCATAAATTAAATCTAAGATATGATATCTATCTCCAAAAATTAAATATGAGATACAATATCTTTATTAGTTTTAGCCATTTAATTTATCAAGTAAATTAGATACAAAACAAATACTACATAATATTATTATTATATATACATATATATAATATTATTAGTATTTTTGAATTTATATTATATATAGGGTTTATCATTTATCATGTCATTTGACATAAGGTTATATCAAGTAACCCCAAAACTACGTCATTTTGGGAGTTAGGGGAATTAATAAAGGGTATTTTTATATTTATGTTTTTGTATTTATTATATGAATTTTACCAAAAGATCCTTCATTAATTCCCCTAACCTCAAAACTACGTCGTTTTGAGAGTTCATTAATTCCTCTAACCTCAAAACGATGTAGTTTTGAGGTGACTTGACATAACTTTATGTCAAGTGACATGATAAACGATAAACCCATATATATATATATATATATATTCATCCTCCCTAGATTAAACGTTATATTCATTGAATCTTAGACATATCTTAGATTCAATGAATCTGGACATTATAACTCGTGTTGGGCTATTCTTGTGTGCGACCCTGTAGGCCCACATGAAATTGGTAGCGGGCCAACACTATACCAGCCCACAAGTCGCAAGCGGCCTCCAGCAAGACATTGCGACTACCCAATTCATATGAGGATTGATGATACAATACAACTTATCATACAACCATGCCAAGTTCCTTTTGTCACGCAATAATTTGGTCAAGGATGAAGCATGGATAATGTCATCCTCCTGTTCTTGACCATTACTTTTTCGATTCTTGATTAGTCTAACAATTGAAATGAAAACTCTTTTCCATCGTAGTATGGCCATACTTTTCGAAGACTTACTCATCGAGGGGCCCAATAATATCTCTCTACAAATGTGAAGGACAAATCTCATCTTGACCATTCACATTCCTCTACATGAAAACCATTAATCTCGATCGAAGCCTTTATCATCACCCAGGAAAGGTGACTTTTGACTAGGTCAAAGATTAACGACTCTCATGTAGGAATCCATAATGATCTCAGGTCAAAGGGCATTGTGACGTGGTTATATATGAGATAAGCTTATGACTTAATCTATGTAGCTTTCTCATAGTGGGTTGGTCCAACATCTTGTACTCTTACAAATGCCTAAGACTTTGATTCCTATCGCCATCCCTTATCAAAGTCATACTGGTCTTATTTCATCTTCACTCCCGCATAGATGACCGACTAGGGACATTTATGACAATCATTATGATACATCCAAGGATACAGTCATCATAATAAACATGCAAATAATATGATAACAGAATTGGAGAAATACTTTAGATAACAATAATGTTTAAAGTACAATGATTGGCCCCTAGGGCATAATTTCCAACAGTTCATGGCTTGTACTCCTGATTATTTATAACTTATCTCCTATGTTATATGTGAAACAAAAGTATATCATTCTGTCTATGTTGATTTCGGGACCAAAACAACCCAGGAATGACATTGATGTTTACCTTGAGCCCTTGATCGAAGACTTGAAGGAGTTGTGGGAAGAAGGTGTCGATGTTTTTGATTCTTTCAAGAAGGAGGTTTTTAAATTGCGAGCCATGATATTCTGTACTATAAACGACTTTCCAACATATGGTAACTTGTCAGGGTATAGTGTAAAAGGCCATAAAGCATGTCCGGTTTGTGAAGAAGGCACATGCTACCATCAACTTCAATAGGGAAGAAAGACGGTTTATCTTGGACATAGGAGATTTCTTAGACTGGGCCACCCATATCGTTGATTAAAGAAAGCATTTTTTGGTGACCAAGAGTATGAAGATGCTCTGGTGGCATTTGACTAAGGAGCAAGTTTATGAAAAGGTGAAAAATATCAATGCCATCTTCGGTAAGACTATAAAGAGTAGAAAAGAAACAAATATATGGAAAAAGAAATCTGTATTCTTTGATCTTTCGTATTGGCACAATCTTGATGTGAGACACTGTATTGATGTCATGCATATGGAGAAAAACGTATGTGATAGTATTGTTGGCACGTTTCTCAACATACAAGGTAGTTCCAAGGATAGTGTGAAGACAAGATTGGATTTGCAAGCAATGGGAATACGCGAAGACTTACATCCAAGGCCATATGGTAACAGAACTTATTATCCCCCAGTTTCTCATACTTTGTCTAAGGACGAGAAAAGAAGTTTTTGTGAGTGTTTACATGGCACAAAAGTTCCCTCGGGGCATTCTTCACATTTTAAGAGGCTTGTATCGATGAAGGACTTGAAATTAGTAGGCCAAAAGTCTCATGATTGTCATGTCTTAATGCAATAGTCAAAAGTCACATTTTGGATCAATTGGAAAATGAAGGATATCTTATCTTGTGCCAGCTTGAGAAGCTTTTTCTTCCTACATTTTTTGACATAATGGTTCATCTAATTGTTCATCTAGTGAGGGAGATAAAGTTGTGCGTGTTGGATATGATTAGTTTTGATGATGTCTTATATAGATGCCATTATTAAAAGCAAAAAGATTGAGTAATATAGTTATCTCCTACATTGACTAACTACTATGTTTAATGTAGATTAGTCCAAGTTGAATCATGCAGAATAATCAAGAAGGAGATAAAGAATTAATGGAAAGAAGAACTTGCGAGAGGTTGTCAAGGAAGCAAGATGTTATCAATAGATTTTGGAGGATGACCAAGAAGAAGAGAAGAGACTAGAGAAAGATGTTATCAAAAGAACTTATAATAGGAATATCAACATTCAAGTTCTTGTGATATTGGAAGTCTCTATGATAAGAAGAAGTTGGAATGAAGCTTCATCACTTTATGGATATTGAAGAAGGTAGAAGCTGCAGAGAATGGTGAGCCCAAGTTAAATGATGAAGAATGATCAAGTTGGGAGATAGAAGAAGGAAGAACTTGCTGAATGGAATGAAAATATCATTATTCAAGTTCTAAGATTGATTCTGGAAGTCTCCACGATCAAATGACAATTAGAATGACTCAATTCGAGTTAAAGTCGGCAAAAATCAACTGGATGAGCAAACTCGAGTCTCCAAGTATTGCCCTCGAGTTTATTACCTTGCTGCTGTAATTTGCCTCTCTTTTATAAAGGATCTATGAATTGTGGAAGTTGACAGAGAAATCCACGCCACACAGAAAACCAAGCTTCAATGTTTTGAGCGTAACTCACAATATACAAATCCAATTGAGCTGAAATCGGTGGCATATGAAAGTAGACTCAAAGGCTTTCCTTCAAGCTTTGAACGGACCAAAAAGGAGCTCAAACTAGGGAGATATGGCCTTTGAAAGTTTACAAAGTTGCAAACTCGAGCCAGGCCAAGTCAGAAGCAACCAAGTCACAGTACAACTTGCAAACTCAAGTTTATCAGTCACAAACTCGAGCTTATGGGATCCAGAGAGCAAATGTCATTTTGAAGAGACCCAAACTCGAGCCTAAAACTTACACCCTCGAGTTTACGGGTTACAGAGAGCAACCAGGTCCCGATAAACACCCAAACTCGAGTCTATAAGTTGCAAACTCGAGTTTGCGGGTTACAGAGAGCAAACATTGGTTTTGAAGAGAACCAAACTCGAGTCTATTAGTTGGAAACTCGAGTTTAGACAAGACAGAGAGCATCTGAGCTATTCAAGACAAAACCAAACTCGAGTTTTCATCGTTGGATCTGAAATTCAAATCTGACGAATTTGTGAAATCTTCTTGTTTGATCTTAATACTTCCTATCATCATTCTTCTATATTCCTAGCTATGTTTAACCACTTTGTTAGTGAGTTTCAGATGATTTAGAAGATGTTTATTGAAGGTTAAAAGATAAAGCAAAAAGTGACATCGGCACTAAATGCAAAACCCGGAAAAGTTGCATACTTTTGGGTAATCCCTCTGCACACGCTTGCAAGGGATTAATGTCTCGCTTTCCACATCCAAGAATGCTATTCCAAGCGATTCATTTTGGGAAGTCAACTCGAACTTCTCGCACGGTTGGATTAAGAAAAGATTAGAGAGAGAAGAAGACAAAAGCTTAACCTATACCTTGTCTAATGAAGGCAACAGTTATATTGAAGATTCAAACGGTCATATATTGATCTCTACCTACAAAAGAAGACAGATTCAAGATAGAAAAGAAGAGACACAAGCTTACATCTTCAACATACTCATACTCTGTTTTTCATATCATTTACTCTCTGTTTTCAATACTTACATAGCTTATCTTTGAGAGTGAGATAATTTGGGTTGTGCTTTAGTGTTTATTCATTTACTTCTGAGAGAGAGAAGATTCATTGTAAACATCTTATCATACTATCTGAGAGTTACTCAAGATTAGGTGATCTTGAGTGGGAAACAAATTTGTGTTGATTACAGCTTGTAAGGGGAGTGCATCCTAGTGAGAGGATTACTTGAGTACAGAGTGTGTAATCAAGCAAGTGTATTGATTACGGTTTGTAAGGGGGAGTGAATCCTAGTGAGAGGATTACTCCAAGTACGAACGTGTAATCAAGTTGACGAAGATAGTGAATTGAAAATCTCAAGTGGAGCTTGAGGATTTGGACATAGGTCAAGGATTGGACCGAACCAGGATAAATCTCGGTTGCATATTCTCTTCCCTTATCTCTTATGTTTCCAACATATATGTTTGAATGACTATCTATTTCTTTATAATTCTTTTGTCATACAAACCTGGTTTTTCGAGTTGCAAAAAGATTTTCAAAGTTCCTAAATTTTTATTCTTCACCCAATTCACCCCCCTCTTGGGTTCGGCCGGTTCTTACGGTGCGGCCTATCCATTTACGATGGATGTACCCAATTGAAAGATCTATGAAATTCCTAAAAGGGTATGTGAGGAACGCATACCGGCCAAAAGCATCAATTTTTCAGGAATATGTTTCTAAAGAAGTCATGGAATTTTGTCAAAATTATTTGGCCAAAGTAAGACATATTGGGCTTCCTAAAAATCAGCATGTTGAAGGGGGTAGACAAGGGGCTTCAGTAAAGAGTGTGGATCTTGCTAAATTGTTACAAGTCTACTTATACATCTTGAATACTGTTGATGAAGTTTAAGCCAGCATAGATGCACATAAAGAAGTCAGAAGGAAAGAAAATCATTGAATGATTGAACAAAGGTTAATTAGGGAGCATAACAGAACTTTTGCGAAATGTTTCAAACAAAAGATCGAGGGAGAGGAATGTGTTTTTGATACAATAAAATGGTTAGCACGTGGTCTTGAGGTTGATGTTATAAGTTGGAATTCGTATGTGATTAATAGTTATACATTTTACACGAAGTCCCTAGATGATAGGAGCACTATCCAGAAGAGTGGTGTTATGTTAGAGGCTGAATCTATGCACTTCTCTAGTTCGAAAGGCAAGAGGCCTAAATTGGCAGTCGTGCCTTATTATGGGGTTACTGAAGAGATTTGGGAGGTGGAGTATGTTAAAATTAAATTTCTCATTTTCAAATGCAAGTGGGTTAATGTCAATAATGGTGTTCAGATCGATCAGCTAGGATTTACATTAGTCGATATCAATAGTAGAAGTTTTGGAGATAAATCTTTTATTATGGCAGACTAGGCAAAACAAGTATTCTATATCACCGATCAGGAAAATAAAATGTGGTCTGTAGCTCTCTAAGGAAAAAAGGGTCATTCATATTGATGAGGAAATTCGTTCAAATTATGGTCTTCCTGAGAGTACTCCTTTTTAAAGGGGTCTCTCGGATATGAACGAAGAAGATGAAGCAGATAATGAACCCGACATCAGAAATGATCATAATGAAGGGATATGTGAGGATATCCCTTTATAAAGAGACAATTCATGAGGTAATATTGATATGCAGAATTCTTTGAAAGCTTTAAAGTTGTAACTATATTCCTTCTTATGTTCTTAAACAATGTCATTGATTGTGAAGCTTTTGTTCTTGTTTTTATTTTTGTGGTAGGATCCGATCGATAGGGGCTTGTTACAAAAGAGGAATGTTATGTTGTTGGGTAGGAATTTGATGAAGACATGGTGAATTAGGGATGTATGTTCATTTAATTAGGTGCTGTATGTTTTTGTAACTTATTGTATATATTCATTTAGGTGTTGTACTGTAAAAGTATATTCATTAAGAGGCCACATAACTCATAGTTAATAATATTTGTATCCATTTCCAATTCAATTTGTAATTCATAATGGATTGTTCATAGCTTGTAGCTTAAAGTACTGTCTTTTAGGTGCTAGATTGGGTGGTGGGTGTGTATGATCATGAAGAAATAGAACAGGGGAAATTCGACTCTTAAGGCCGGTGTATTTAATAATAGTCCGGTCTTAAATGCTGGTTTTTTAAGACCGGTGTATTTGTCATGCGGTCTTAAAAGTCAGACTATTTAAACCGGACATTTTATCTCCAGTCTTAAAAGTCATATTATGCTGGTATTAAAATAACAACTTTAAAGACTAGATGTATTTATTAGCTCGGTCTTCAAGTTGGGCTTCTGGCCCCTCCATATCTCATACGGAGTAGTCTGAACACATTTCGACGTAACCCTTTTAAGAAGGTTTTAATGCCGTATTGAGGATGAATCCCCAAAACGTTTTTGGGAGCTTCGCTCATCATCACCGACCTACCATATGAAGCAAGGTTCGGTTTGTCCTCTCATGCACACCATTTTGTTGTGGTATGTATGGAGCTATCAAGCTGTGAGAGAATCTCATTCTCTCTTAGATAATCTGAAACTCTTGACTCGAGATATTCGCCACCTCGATTAGATCGAAGTGTCTTAATCATCTTGTCAAGTACATTTCTCTACTTTATTCCTAAATTCTTTGAACTTTTCAAAGGCTTTTGATTTATATCTCATAAGATACACAAATCCGAATCTTGACCTATCGTCGGTAAAGGTGATGAAGTAGAAGTATCCTTCTCTAGCTTGAGTAGATATGGTCCCACAAACATCCGAATGAATGAGTTTTAACAACTCATTGGCTCTGTGACTTGCGAGCTTCTCAAGCTTGATCTTCGTCATCTTACCGGCCAAACAAGATTCACAAAGCCCATAGGATTCGAAATCCATGGAATCTATACAATCATCATTATGAAGTCTAGACAATCTTGTCTCATTAATGTGTTCCAACCTACAGTGCTAAGGATAGGATTGATTATCCAACCTTGGTTTCTTAACTTGAATACTAAGAAGTTCACTATTCCTAGGATTCTTTAGCACATGAGGCTTGTAAGGTTTAATGGGCAGTTCCTCTTCCAATGTCCTTCCTTTTGACAATGGAAGCATACAACAGTGCCTTTAGATTTCTCCTTGCCCTTGCCCTTCTGCTTTTAAGGTTAGCTTTGGGCTTGAGTTTGTTTGTCGCCACAAACTTTTCCTCGCCCTTAGCTTTGGAAGACCCACTAATCGAAGAGCTTGGGTTGCTTTTTCTTAACGGCACCCCTGCGGTGGTCAGCAGACTCAACAACTCAGGGAGTGTTCATTCTACTTTATTCATATAATAATTAACCACGAAGCCATTATATGATTGTAGCAAAGACTGCAAGAGCAAGTCAATACTTCGCTCATGGTCCATGATAAAGCCCAGAGAAGCAAACTTCTCTATCAGCCCAATCATCTTGAAGACGTGCGGTCCAACCGACATGCCCTCAACCATCTTACAGCCAAACAACTCCTTGGAGGTTTCGAAACGCTTAGCCCTCACTTGCTTGTCATAAAGCTCTTACAGATGCAAGATAGGAGAGGGAGCATCCATATGCTCATGCTGACGTTAGAGTTCCACAGGCACAGACGCAAGTAGTATTCAGACTACATGCTTATTGTCTGCTAGGTGTTGTTTATAGGCTTCCAAATCAAACTGAGCAAACCCATCTTGCCCTTCAGTAGGGGCAACAGGAACTGAAGAATCTAAAACACATGCTATTTTTCAGAGCGTAAAACTATTTTTACATTCCGATACCAGTCCTTAAAGTTAGGTCCAGATATTTTATTAGTATCCAGAATAGAGCAAAAAAATAAAGTTTCCAGTCATGACTCATATGTTGAAAAACAAAAACAAAATAGGACTTATAAGTGTTTCATTAACCATATACGGAGACTTTTGAAACGTATGTGGCCCTCCCACTATCTTCTCTAGAATCAATGACCCTCAGATATTGATTTTAGGGTTATCCTTCATAAGGATATCCATAGTGGTCTAAGAGAACGACTGGAATCATTTGTTTCTGGCTGAGCTAGCAAAACTAACTTATCCAGTGGGTTTATTAACAACATCTCTATGTCTTCTCTTAGATCATCAGGTCGAAAACACCTTTTCACTTAGTGTCACATCACTATGTAACAACCTGGCATCTTTACCCTAAATATATAGACCCGGTGAGCCCATGAGACTATACATCTAGTTTAGCACAAACCATCATCCTAAGTGTCATACACTTCGAATGGCACCATCATACACTGCGAGATAAATAGGTCCTAGCTGAGCTAGAGAGAGCTACCATTCGTAGGATTCTTAGGCACTATCGATGATGGGAGGTAAACAAACGTGCTAGATAATTTACCCTAAATGCATAGACCCGGCTAAGCCTGTAGGCCATACATCTAGTCTAGCAAAACCATCATTTTAAGTGTCATACACTTTCAATGGCACCGTTACCCGATGAAACAGTAGGTCTTAGCTTAGCTAGAGAGCACTAGCATGTCGAAGGATCCTAAGCACCACCAATGATGGGAGGTAAACTTGCTAGATAATTTTGTGAGGGTTCTATTCGGTCTCATCATAAATTACTAACTAGTAAATTAACTAACATTTAGTCAATTTCTAAGCTAGAATTGATTTTATCTTGCATGCATAAATTAAACATACATATAAAACAACTATCACATAGTTTAATTTTAAACGGCTTGTATTTATTATGCATGCTTGCCGTGTGGTGATCGCGTTTACTATTATCATGCATACTAGTCGTACTAATTCTATGCATAATAATAATAATAATAACAATTCATGTATTTTGTGGATGATCATGGTGCCTTCCGATTAATGATCCAAAACATCTTCATGTCTTGGATTATCAAATCTTCAAATATACTCCATTCTTTCATCATGTTCGAATGATCTCTTGGTAAACTCTTCTTGTACTTGTCCACGATCTAAAATTTTACATTCTTATTCCTATTACAATTTCTCTATGCAATATTTAAATTTGGACAAAACAATCCCATTTATCAAAAATAAGAAAATAAAATAAAATTTAAATCGGGACAAAACAATCCCATTTACCAAAAGAAATAAAATTTAAATAATAATTTAAATCATTCATTCGAAGCACCATGACCATCCCTTTTCTTGTACCTACAAAAGGTTAGAAAAAACACATGCACATATTTTTTCAAATCCTAATTTATTATTGAATCGAATTCAATAACATTACCCCATATGTTTTTGGTAACGAGCCTAGCTCTGATACCACTTGTTGGTTAATTTTGCCTATTACATGACTTTCATGCAAAGTTTCATGAGGTTGAAAACAAAAATTTGTTTAATCGATGCGGAAACCCGTAACACTTTACGGTCCTCATGAATTATTAACCTTAACTCATTACGCTAATTAGTTAATAATTATTAATTCGTAACTCTTTACGGTACTCATGAGAATTCATAACAATTTATAATACTCATGAGTTTTAGGATTACTCGTTAAAACAACTATTGGGGTTTAGGATAATTTGATGAAACGATTATTGGAGATTAGAATACCTTAGATCACTCGAAGACTTCAAGGTTGTTGATGTCCTCTAACGTTGATTCACACGGCTATCCCCGATTGCAATGGGAACTTCTTCTCTTGAAACCTCCCACTCCTTGGATGCTTGTTAGGCGAAGACAAGGTTGAGTTGTGGTTTCCTTGGGTTTTTATCTTTTCAAGAAGATGATGGTTTCTTAGGATCAGGTTAAAGATAGGAGGAGCAAGATCATTGGAACCTTGTCTTTCTATGGATGGTGCCTTTTTCTCTCTAAACCTTTGGTAAAGACCAAAATTTAGAGAGCATAAGGATCTTGTTTTCTCTCGAGAAAAACGTTTAAGAAAAAGGCACAGAAAAAATCAGCACTTTATAAAAGTCTAACCCTAATTTAAGTGCTCACAAAAAAGGCCAATCAAGCTTGAATTGGACAATCCAAATCACAATGAATTGAATTCATATCTTGATTGATTGATTGAATTTAAGATGATGAATCACATTCATATCTTGATTGATTGTTTGAATCAATCATTTAAGATGATGGATTATATTTATTTCTTTTCTTCTTCAAAAAAACGTCCATAAAAAGGGCACATAAAAAATCAGCACTTTATAAGAATCTAACCTAATTTAAGTGCTCATAAGAAAGGCCCAATCAAACTTGATTTGGAAAATCCAAATCATAATGAATTAAATCCATATCTTGATTGAATAATAATTTAAGATGATGAATCACATTCATCTCTTAAACTAAAATTCAAAATCATTTCAATCAATCCTCATTTATTATTTCTCCTATCTTCATCCAATCATCATTGGATCTTAATATATATATATATATGTATATATTAGATAATTCAGAATTATCTTTTATAACCTAACCTTTTGAATTTAAATTCAAATTTAAAATTCAAACTTAAATTCAAAATTCGAATTCCAAATTCAACTTGGCCTAAGACCTCGTTGGGTCTTCCAACACATTTGGGCCCTTTTGTGGAGAAACCGATTTCCCACTAGGGACACCATATATGACGCCATTTTCTCCTCATTGGGCTTGGAGTCCCACTCCAACCCAAATACACATTTACTCTTGATAAAGCTCAATAAAAATTATTGTCCCAAGTTTGCTAATTTTAAACAATCGGGAATAACCTTTTGTGTGTGACCCATTAGGCCCGATTAGTCACGACATAAATAAACTCGGACCAATTAAAAACCCTTTTAACGAGCCCAATTTATCTAATGACCTCATAAGACACTAGCAATGCTCTGCGGCCCCGAGAACTAATTGAGTTGATCAAGTGATCTACCTTTCATATTTGGATACCGTGCGGGCATCATCCCTCACATCGTCATTCACATTTAGTCGAGAGCAAAGATAGAGTATCATCTCTCTTAATTGACTAAATGTAGCTATTTCACTGAGAACTAGGAATCTTCTTATATTAACTCGTAAGGGATCATGACTCTTCATGGTCATTTCTTTGTGCGCCGAGACTCTCGAGTTAATTAAAAGCTATCCAAGCTCTACCGGTCTTGTGAATGATTAATCCCTTGTAGGGATTTGTGAGTCCTCTCGGCATGTCCATCTATACTCATGCATTCGAGTTACACCCAAGAGTACACTTTGTTCTCCCATTTTCAGGTGGATAGAGTTGTACGGTCAAAGTATAACCTAGGACATAGTGTTCGATGACATCCTTAAGTCCAAGACGATCTGTACTACCAAACGATGAGAGACTTTACATATCCAATGATACTCTCTACAATGAATCTTTGTGGAGTCTCTCGGGTCGGTTCAATGCTATATGTTCTCCAACATATGCACCCACGACATCATCTAAGACATCTCCATGCTGTATTCCATGAGGTCCCTACCTTGTATCCTATACAAGTAGACGATGTCGTACTAGTCTTATTGAGATCATCAATGCCCTTTCTTGGTGATTCAAGACTAGGAACAAGTTTTAGGCAATAGATATCCAGTGTTCTTGAGTCCTTATGATCATGATCTCTATTATTGATCCTCAAGAATAACACATGTTCTATTCCTAGGGCTTTTATCTTCAAACACATATTTACTTTAAAATAAAGGCGAGACATAAATATGATAAAGATAAAATATGCTCATTTATTAATAATGAAATATTATAACGTAGAATTTGTGCTGATCTGTCCTTATAGATTGACTCTAGGACACCTAAATACTAACAGAGTCGGCTTCTACTGATCAAGAAGGTAGCCCACCAATTCAAATAGAACGAGACGCATACCAGTTCGTCGTAGGTATGATTCGAACTCTTTAACCTTGATTTAAACGCGGTTGAGCGATCCTCAGAAGGGATTCATAAATTTTAATTCCGCCGCGTATACGGATCCCAACAAAACCAACTTACCTAGCCTTCTTTACCAATTTTCTGACAGTGTTGAGGCCTCCAATAAATTTTCTGTCGTTAGGGTTCTTACGTAGTGCATAAACAATATTGTTCTGTCTCCAATTTTGCTTTTTTATTTCCTCAAAGAACTGGGGTTGCGTTAATGGGCAATATTACTGGAAGCGTTACATCATGTAGAAGGTGAGAGACAAAGGAAGGTGACTGGTTGATAGAGCATGAAGGCCAGCTCGCCCGCTTAGGCCGGATCTATTTTCTTCTCCACACTTCACTTTACATCTTCCTTTTCATCACGCAAAATCCCAAAACAGCACCATCCTTTTTCTCTCTTCCGAAATCAAAAAGATCACCATTTTATAATGAGCAAGATGGAAGGCTCATCTTCTCTGGGGTCACCGCCGATAAGAACGTCAATGTTCATCTGCTCGATACAAAGGCCAGTGATAAGATCATCGCCACCTTCTGGAAACACCTTTTGCAAGGTTCACTCTTTTGTACTCTCATGGTAATGCTACTGACTTGGGTCAAATGCAAGAGCTCTTCATTGAGCTCAGAGCTCACCTTCGTGTTAACGTCATGAGGTACTCTTTCACTATTTCGTGTTCTTCTTCTTTTCGAGCCTAAAATTCTCATGTTTATTGAGAAATAAGCGAGTAGGTGTTCTTGGCTTTCCCTCGGGGTTACTGGGTGGCTTTTGTGGTATTAATATCACCTTGCATGTAGTTGTCCAAATTGTTTTTTTAAAAAAACTGATTTTTATGAAAAGCTTTGTCTTACTTTTGCATTTCTGGAATTACCCAAAAAAAAATATAGTTCAAATATGATGAAACGATTGTGGTCTTAGCAAACAGGCCTGATCTCTAGGAAAATTTGAGGCCTTCTTGGTATAGTTCTACTTGTAATTTACTCTTTAGCTTCCATCTAGTTTTTCTTATGTTCATAATCTTATTTTTCTCGACTTCACAGTTCAAATTATGTCCACTTACTTATCTTTTGAAGTTAAAAGTAGAGCGTTTCGGAATGTTTTGTTGAGACCTTTTGTTAATATTGCAGCTATGACTACTTAGGATATGGAGCATCTTCAGGTAAGGTAAGTAAATGTATACTATGTGAATCTTTTCCTCTCTCCTTTTTTCCTGTTATTTTCTAGAGTTGATTTCAAGTAATCTCTCAATGAGCCACAAATGAACCTTACCATAAGTCTAGGGTGATGTGAAAGAAGTAAAATTAGAAATGACTATCCACTAATCAAACTTGGTATCGATGTTTGATTATTTACAATAAACATTTATTATTTACAATAATGTTTGAAAACTGTCTCAGTCTCTCTTATCCTTTATCCATGAGTAAAGGGTTTCCGATTTAGTATAAATTTGAGAGGGGAGACTGGAGAGAGTTGTCATTGTGTACATTGTTCTACAAGTGATTAAGCCTTCTCATTCCTCACATCTAAGTTTTAAACTTTGAACTGCAACTTTCAGTATTTTCATTGAATGGTTTTTGATTGTATGGTTTTTCATAGATGCATCCCCTGCTCACACCTTGTTTAACTGTTTTCAGGTGGCAGAAGAACTATACCAAGATGGTTTCATCAGTTATCCTCTTACAGAAACTGACAGCTTTTCTTCAAGGACTAATTTAAATGTGGGTAAGTTTTTGCCTCTTGTCCAAGCATGTATAACTACTGTAGTTATAGATCCAAGTTAAGTATGGACATTAAGATACAGTAAAGGGCCATAGTTAGCATAGGATGCATTTAATGGTGAAAAAATTAACTGAGTTTGTGAAGAGGGACGCAACCATTTTTTTCTTATTATTGAGAACATGCCCTTTCACATGGGTCCTAGAGAATCTATTTGAACTTTACAATGAAATTATATACTTGAAAGAAAAGGAAGAGTGGAAATATATCTTTGAAGAGAAAATGAATTATGGAGAACTCATCACTTTGAAAGTTGAAGGGAACTCAAGTATGTTTTTGTATGATGTTGATACATGTTGATGTGTGTTGTGGTCTATATATGTTTTGCTTTTGACCAAAAAATATATGTTCCGCTAACTTGTGCTATATGTGGGAATATCTTTAATTTTTATTGTAAATATTTTTTTCTGATTTTATAGATTTTATCGGCTTATTAGCCTTTATTCTCGTCTTTTTCCCTTCTTTTCTTTTCTTGTCTACATTTTTTGTTTTTTGATGTATTTAAAATTTTCCAAAAAAAAAAAAAAAAAAAATTCGGGGAGCGCGCCCGAACCACGACTCCTCCCGCTAATTGTGCGAGACACAAACATGAACTCCTAGCTCGCCTTGGGGATAGCACCCGAATTTTTTTTTTTTTTTTTTTTTTTTTTTTTTAAGAAAAGTTTTAAATGCATTAAAAAACAAAAGAATATAAACAAGAAAAGAAAAGAATATCAAAAAAAATATTCATGAAATCAAGTAAATACGATAATGTAATAAGAGAATTTGTTATTTTACAAACTGTCATTTAGAAAAGCAAGGCTAAGTCTTTGTTAGAAATGCATCTATATAAATTACAATGAAAGGTGAACACTCAATAAGTTCAAGTACATATATTTTAATAACAAAAGTATATTATAATAAAAACAAGGTTAAATACCAATTTTGCTATGGAGGTATTGGTAAGGGGGCACTCGGCACCCAGACGTTTTTTGATACCAAATTTGCGAGAAGTCGAAAAATGTAGCATATTTGCCCTGACTTAACAGACTCAACAGTTAGTTGACCTAATTATGCTGACGTGGCTCTACCAAAATGCCACATAATAACCCATGTCAACACCTCATTCATCTCTCTCTCCTCCCTCTTGCTTTCTCTCTAGGTACACAGGCAGAGTCAAGCTTCAGTCTCCTCTCCAGTATCAATCTCATTCTCATCAAAGCAACCCACTAGATTTTCCAACATTGCAACTGGTTCCCTTCAGACATTGCAAATCACAACCACAACCACATCCAACCACATAATGAACAATATAATAAGAATCACTAACAGCTAACAATCAATGAAAAAAATATCAGTATGGCAAGAACCTCTTCACCTTCATCATCCTCAACATCCGTCAACAATCAACTAAAAAAAACACCCAAACCCTAAGACCCATTCCTAATAATTCTCTTAAAAATTTGGGTTTGAGATTCATCACAAGTGAATAAACAACACAAAACAAATAAAACATCCCAGATTCATCAAATTGCCAAAGAACAAGAGAAGATTCAAATGGTATGAGAATAGATAGATGAACATATGACATACAACCTGACAAACAAACGGCATACCCAAATTTCATTTTCCATTGAAAGAAAAGGCTTGCCTGTCTTCGAGAACACTCCTTGTCCCCTTTAAAAATATATTTTGAATGAAATCAAAATAATCAAAGTACAATAATCAATTTTAAAAAATCAGACTGCCAAAGAAGAAAGAGGAAGTCGACAAACAAAGAACAAAGAAGGAAAAGAGAGAAAATGGTCTAGATCTGAAAATTGATGAAACCTAACCACCATATCGAAGCTGCAGACCACCTTTCCTAGATCCTTTTGAATAGGGTGATGGAGATTGGGAGCAGGTTGTAGTCGTCGACGAGGCTAAAATCTTAGAAGTAGTCTTGGTCTTTGCCGAGAGTGAACTCCGCAAATTTCGCCGGAGGGGTGCCGCAGCAATTCCAGGGTGGCACATCGGCCGCGGACGAAGGCATTTTGTCGACACCTATAGCCGCTTCCCTGTGATTCTAGGAGGGAGAGAAATTTTGGCAACACAATGAAGCTACATACACAGAGAAAGTGAGAGGGAGGAGAGAGAGATGAATGATCTACCCTACACCAATTCCACCTCAGCCTCCACGTGTCTATTTCACAGCCATGTGTCATTTTAATGGTCTACATGGAGCTACCGTGATGGATGGGTGAATATGCTACGTTTTTTCAGACTTCCAGGGAAAATTTGGTATCAAAAAAACTTCCAGGTGCTAAGTGCCCCCTTACCAATACGTTCGTGGCAAAATTGGTATTTAACTCATAAAAATATTTGCAATGTCATCTTTCTAGGCCTTATTTTTTGAAATTTCATTTATCAATGTAATCAAATACATCTTTAACAAAACAAAACAAAAAATGGAAGAGACAAATTCAAGGGGCACTAAATACATCTTTTAAAAAAAATTAACCAAGTGACAAATTCAAAGGGAGCAAGTGCCCCCCAATCCATAAAGTAGATCCGTCTATATGTGGCGCTGAAACATGTGGATTCTTGTTGTGACAGCATTAATAATAATAGTGCAAAACCTACCGCTGAGAATGTCGTTATCATTTTGGCTTGTTATATTTCCGAGTGGTTTTGGTTTGTCAGTGAAGAACAGAGGGCAAGAGATGGAGATGGAGACAGAGTCTATCAGTGAGGATGGTAGTATTCGCCTATTCGGTTAATTATTAAAATCATTTTTTTCCTTTTTACAAAAATGTACAAGAGATGCTAACATTACACTATTACAAAGGCGCATTTGAAGATCTCAGTAATCTAATTTGAAGATATTTGAAGATCTCGAACACTATGAGAAGCCATCACACGAACACTAAGTTCTAAATTATTGTTCACAATTGAATAAATTTTTACTTTTTATTTAATATAAGAATTAATTTCCTTTTTTAAAAATATTAAGAAAGTTAATTAAAATATTTATATTTCTCTTTTTTTCTCTAAAATATATATATTTTTTTTAACTTTTTGATCTAATGATACACAAGGAGTATATATTATAACTAAGTAGTTTATTTGCTTCTCTAATCTTCTTAAAAAGAGTCAATTTAAAGAATAGAGGTAGTATTCATCAAAAAAAGAAAAAAAAAGAAAAAAGAAAAAGAATAGAGGTAGTAATTTACTTATGTGAACATTAAGTACTCCTTTAATCATATTCTTCAAGTTACTAGTGCTAACGTACATATATTTGTTATGGAGTGAGCTGTGAAATTGATAAATAAATGAGCATGTTGGATCGTTATGGGGAACAACACAAATTAAAAAGAAGAGCTTATGGAATCAAGTTGCGTACAATGTTAGACGCAAAGAATAATTTGTCCCAAAAAAAGAAGAAAAGAACAAGGTATTAGTCTATTAGATGACTTGGAAGCTCTATTTTAAAAGTTAATGGATGATCCTCTATTTGATCCTGTAAGCATGTGTGTGTGTGTAAACACACATTATTATCCTAAAAGAAAACAAAAGATTGTGACTTGTGGCTGATTAGCCTTTGAATAATCTTGATAAGTAAGCATGTGTTTTTGGTGGAGGGTTTACTCTGTGATGTTGTATATAGTAACATTAAGATGTGAAAATATAAATGAGATTTTACCGAAAGCACATCGAACACTAAATGTTTTTTTGAACGGAAAAAATAAATATAAACACTACAAAAAATGACCTTTTGTAGTGGTTAAAACACTACCAAAAAATACTGAAACAAAGTGACAAAATTTGTGAGGGAAAAAATCCGTCGCCATTTGCAACGGAATTTGTGATGGAAAAAAAATACATCGCAAATTGCGACATAAAAGAAAATCCGTTGTAAAATTTTGCGATGGAAAAATAAATCCGTTGCAAAAGTTTGTGATGGAAAAAAAATCTATCATGAATTTTTTTCAATGGAAAATAATATCCATTGCAAATTAAAGGATCATTTGTGACAAATTTTTACGATGGAACTATTTTTCTCTTTCTCTTACCCCATTCGATCCTCACTACTTTTTTCTCCTAAATTATCTTTCCCTTCTTTCTCATTTTTCTCCATGGGCAAACCCTAGCTCATCGCCACCATGGTCAAGTCCATCAATTTTTCATTCACAAATGCACCCATATTAGTCCGTCGTTCCTTCCCTGTGTTTCCTTGCCGCTGAAATCACTTCTAAGCATCATTCACCATGGCTTTTCATCATCGGAGCTATCCTTACGGATCCACTCCGCCGCTTCTCTGTCCCTTCCTCATCGAAGCTTGTGAGCTAAAGAGAGTTTGAGAGATAGTGTGTTGTGCATGAGAGAGTGAAGAAGAAAGTGGCATAGTGTTGTTAACTCTTAGAAATTGATAATATTTCAGTACATTTTCTATTCTTTTTAACTATTTTTTAAATCAAAATGTACATAAAAATAAGTTTATAGAAGAAAATATGCATGTCAAAGTATTAAGCAACAAGTCAAAGAATTTCTTGTTTTATCCTATATTTCACCAAAGTGGTAATCTTTTTAATTCAATGTGTCAATAATTTATACAGATTATATAGTAACATGATTTACCTGTTGAAGCTATCTTGACAAGTCACTAGTGCAAAAAAAGGCTTTAAGACCGCCTCATTTAGAGCGGACAATGGACACCCTTGATCTTAAAGGAATGACCGGTGGCAGTTCCGTAAATATAAAGAACTTCTTGCACCGGACCAATTTTCACCGCTCTTAAAATCATTATTGAGACCGACTAAAATACCACCGGTCTTAAAAATTGAACTGAAATTTCAATTACTTTCTAAATATATCTCATATAGCCGTACTTATATTTTCGCGGTAAAACATAATAAGGAAAAATTTAAATATAAAAAGTCTAAAGTTTTAAGACCGAACTTATCAACAAGACGGTCTTAAAAGTTTTCTTTCAAGACCGGACATATGATACTTGCGGTTTGAAAAAGTTCATTAATATTAAGACCGGCGTTTTAAAAGGAACGGTCTTAAAGGTTAAACTTTTTAGATCGGATGTTTAATATGACCGAGATTAATGTAAATATTAAGACCGTCTCTTTTTTATCCGGTCTTAAAAATCCAAGCAACATATACATTTCTTCGCGCGAAAGCTTTTGTTACTCGTGGAGAACCTCGTTCACGTTCCAAACCCTTCTGTTGCATTACCTCTCTTCCTCGCCCACGTACCATCAGCCCCCTGTTACTCTCTCATTTGCTCGGGCATTCCTCTCTTCTGTCTCGAAAATGGACGGTGAAAACGAATCTATTCGTGATCCGGCAACGCCAGTTCTGGTGTGGCGGGTGTGAGTGAGAACGAACCCTCTTCATCTCACAATGAGGCTCGTAATCGCCCGCACGCCGTGGTAGAAGAGGCACACGAATGATGGATGTGACCCTAAGTCGGACTTCGGGTCAAAGCTCGAGATTCGGTTTAATGCAAGGTTGGAACTGTCGGTCCTAATAAAAGCAAATATAATAGTTTTGTCGGCTGTCTAGCACGCAGCAAGGTTAGCATCTTGGCGGATGAGTGGAAAAGTGTGGACTATAAGAATGTAAAGGATCCTATTCGGAGACTATCCGGGTTACATACATGTCCCGATCGTCGAAGTTGAAAGACAAGACATTGTCTTATTGTGTCTTGATCGGTGGAGGAAGTTTAAGACCTTTCTCGCTAACACGTATATTTTCTCCGATGTTCCGCACCGCCAAACATCCTTGGGAAGTTTACACATTTATTGATGAACGAATTTGGCGACAATTTGTTCTTCGCGGACCACTCACGAAGCTCTGGTGAGTTTATATTTAGTTTTGTTTTCCCTTTTGTTTGCTTATTAACTGTGCGGATATGTGAATGTTATTGTGTTCATCTAATCCTGTTAGTTATATAATAGTTCGGTGTGTGAATAGAAGTATACATTTCGCCTTTGTCCATGCAAGTCGATATGTCAACCCACGAAAAGCTAAATTACGATGAGAAGGTATTAATTGTGTAATGGTTTGTCTTGCAAAGGAGGAAATGAATAGTCTTAAAAGTGGGGAAACTTTATATACCCAATTGTTACTATCTAATGGGGATTTGCGATCCCATTTGGATGCCTTAAAAAGGATCAAGTTTGTATTATTTGTTAGCATAATTCTCTTTTGTTTCTTAACCTATCTATCTAGCTAGCACTACAAAACATAGCTCCAATTTCTTCTACAATTCTACATCTTCCTTAAATAAAATGTTGAAACTTGATGAAGTGAAGAATTTGACTACTTTGTTTGATTGACGTTCATATGAAGCGAAGTTCTCTAATTTACGTTAGTGACATGCATGGCTGGAATTCATAATTAATAGATGTTTTCAATCTTGATTCACGAAAAGAAGGGAACAAGCACGGGAGACGGGTAGAAAGAATGATTGCCCTCAGGGCTTCTCGCGCGGATATCAAAAGGCCGAAAAAGATTTGATGGCTGCAAGCGGAAGAGATTGGATGATGAAGCGAATCCAATCCTTACGTGATACATGCTCCTCCATCTCAATACGTCGCGAGGAGTTGTGGTTGCATATTCGGCAAAAGCCAAGCGGCGCCTACACGAGTGAACAAACTCGTCTAGTTCTTTGAAAGAATTGTAGGTATCGTTATTGTTATTTTTTAGTTACTAAACATGTTTCATTACTAAGCTTCTCGTTATATCGTATCTTACGGGAAGATCTTAAAAAGAAAGAAGCGAGAGGGATCTTTTGTGTCGGACGGGAGGAATGATGTTCTGACCGTTGCGGCCGAAAACCGGATCACCGGGCGTGTAAGGGGGATTGGAGGACGGGTAGGCATAAAGCAAGTCTTTGGTACATCCAAACGCCATAGACAAAGTATGATTACCGGGAGGAGATGGACCAGACAATGGGCTGCTAATAAAGCTTCAATGAGCGCAATGTTTCAATCGAGATGAGCCGGATGAAGGAGGGGAGTCAGTCGGTGAGGCTGCTTTTGAGCAATCATCCGAGACCAGTGTTCCCTTCACACACTCACTGCAACTATTTGTGTGAGCACTAGAGGGAGCGGCATTGTTGGAGAGTCGAGCAACCTTGTGACCTTTATGTGGAGGATCCCGATCATCATGATGGACGATTATTGGTTGCAAAGGGACATTCACAACTTGGGATCAACTGTACACCACCAACAAATGCCGATGATGAAGTCGAGTGTCGGTTGAAAAGGTGATCATTGATGCACGGCTCCCTCTCCAAACCGATGGTGAAGCTTGTGAGTGATGTCAAGGGAACCTTCATCCCTTGGCCGGTGAAGCTTGTACATGTCTCTACCGCTCCCGAAGCTTCAATCCCTCTTCCTCCAGTTCCATCCCCTCGTCAGGCTCCATCCCTTCCTCAAGCTCTATCCCCTCCTCAAGCTCTATCCCCTACTGCTAAGTTGGCTTCTGCCAGGGAAAAAATATCCGATCTAATGAAAAGTGGATATTTTAAGGATAAATCGTGGCTTTGTCGATGAAGTAGTAGGTGTCCCTCATCCTATGCCCGTTCAAGTTGACACCGTTGATGTTGAGTCCGCTTGCTTCCTCGACGGAGCTTGCGATGCGTTGTACAAATTTTTATGAAGTAAGTATCTTGTCTATGAGTACATCATTTAAATGCATCGTTTAGACATACATACATATATATATTTTTCGATCGATGTCATTATGGTAGGTTCTTGCATCATGAATTGGTTCAAAGGTGCGGGATCAACGATTTTGGATTCTTGTGCCCTGTCTATTCAAGTCAAACAACCATAGAGGAGAGACAGAGTACATATCAAAGAGGTTGTGCTCGGTGATCGAAAGTTGTACTTTTTGCCATTCTTCCACAGTACATATCAAAAATCTTGTCCGCACTTCACTTAATTCGCTACATATATATATCATCGAGTATAGTTTGCGATGTGAATTTTCAGCCGCCATCGGCAGCGGTTGGTCGTCATGTGCATGGACGAGCATAAAGTTATCTTCTTATGCTCCACTCACACTGAGCCATTGCCTTCGTTGGTGCGAGACCATCAACGAGTAAGCATGTCATTTTGATTCTCTTGTCGACATCTCTCTTTGTGAATTTTAAGTGAATCATTGATAAATTTGTGATTTTGATTATAGTGCCATGAGGACCTTCCAAAGACTAGAAAAGAAAAGGCGTGCTACTCGGGACAAAGACCCCATATGGTACAAACCATAGGTTGGTACAATATTTAATTTGTAGCACCTTTGCCTTGTGAACTTGGTCATTGAGCTATATATATGCTCGATATATATTTCTTGTTCATTTTAGACCCGTCGGCAACCACGAGAATCCAACTTATGTGGCGATTACATCATGAAACACATGTATGATATTACAAGGCGAGGGGATACTAAATTAAGCGCAAAGGTAAATGTATTTGATGTTACATATTATGCAAGTTAATTCGGTTTAGAAGCTTCTTGTTACAAATGAAATATGCACGCAAGTTAATTCGATTCTTTGTCTTTGATGTTACAGATGTTTCAATGCAAAACTCCCTTTCACGATGATGAAGCTGGAGCACATACGCAATGTGTTTTGTGAATATCGTATGGTCGATCTTAGAGTCGAGAAAAATGACAATAGTTAATGTCCTAAATTCATTTGTAAGTATAATCTGTAGCAACAATAATCGATCTTCGTAAATTTGTTTATTTTTTTGAACAATTCATTTGTAAATATACATAGGCAATGTAAAATTCAATAAATAAATTTAGTTAATTTTTCGAACAATTTTCTTGTGTCCATTTTGGGTTTTGAATGTATTATTGGATGGTGGATATAGCTATTTAATTTAGTGTTTGAAATCGAGACTTTTAGGACCGTTCATTAACAGCATGTCCGGTCTTAAAGGTCCGCAAAAATCTTCGGTGTAAAAAGTATGAGACTTTTAGGACCGTATATTGCTTTAGTGTCCGCTCCTAAAAGCTTAAAAACCACATGAACTTTTAGGTCCGGACGTATTATAAAAGGTCGGTCTTAAAAGTCCGCCGCTTAACTTTTAGGACCGTATTTTTATATATAATCGGTCTTAAAAGTCTTTTGGTTAAAAGTATGCTTAACTCTTAGGACCGTATGTTGTTATTTGTGCGATCTTAAAAGTCATTCACCTATAAATACCCCTTTTCGAGACAAATTAAATGGTTAGGGTTGAAGACAACCGAGGTTCGGCGTTACGCTCAAGCTAGGTCCTTCTTTATCATCGTTTTTACCTTTTCATGTGTAGAGGCAGCATTATCGGTGTCCCTTTTATTTTGTCTTTTGTCTTTTTGTCGGAAAAAGAAGGAAGATAATGAAAAGGACACTTTGTTTCTCACATGGGGAGGTAAAACCGATGTCAACGAAGGTCCAACCTTGAGAAGAATAGTCACTTTGTTTGTTCTTGTCCGAATAAGGTAAAAGCTCCTTTTTTTTTTTGTATGTTCTTAAGCGTATTACGTGAATTTACATTTGTTGTTGGATTTACACGAGGACAATGTTTTGTTTGTTTCCTTTTTGTCGGAAAAAGAAAGACGATAATGAAAAGGACAAGAGGCAATCGGATATGGAAACCAAAGCGACAAAAATGGCGGTGTTTTTAGGACCGTCGATTTACTAACTAAAGTCTTCGTTCTTTTATTTTAGGTTTTTTAGTCGCCATTATCCGTCCTTCATAGTTGCCTTGTTTATTGCTTTCCAGGTTCAGATAAAGTACTAAACTCGCACGAGAACAAAATTTAAAAATATTTTATTTACTAATTTTTTTACGCTGCCCTATAGGGCGCGATCACACAAAAAAAAAAAATAAAAAAATAAAAATGCAACAAAAAAAAACTAATCCCTCTCGTAGTCGGAAAGGGAGGGGGCGTCGGAGTCGTCGGAGTTGTCGAGTTGTCGGAGTTGTCGGAGTCGTCTTGGCGGGATCGTAGTTCACGTCATTGGCACTGGAGTACCATGTTCAGCTTGTTGTTCATGGTATGAGCAAAGCTGAACCAATTGGCCCAAACGTCGATCGATTTGATCGACGCGGGCCACCGATGGATCGCACCAAGCGCTTCACGTCGGATTTGGAGGAGGCGGTGGCGGAGAGGGCTGAGGTTGAAGAGGAGGAGGAGGAAACGGAGGACTGGGGGAGCAGCCATTACGGTGGGGGCGAGGTTGAAGAGGAGGAGGATGAAACGGAGGACTGGGGGAGAAGAATGTGAAGAAAGTACGGTAACAACGGGTTTAAATAGAGAACCCATCGAACAATGTGAAACGCCGAAAGCTTTAACGAGGAGACGCATTGTTCATCGAATACGAGGAGACGCCTAGTTGGGAAGTTTATCGGAAGCCGAAGAGACTCGCATGATTCATTTGAACGGTGTGTAAGTACCTAGGGTAAATGATAAAAGGTCGGTCTTAAAGGTAATACTTTTAGGACCGGACTTATTATAAAAGATCGGTCTTAAAAAATTAAATAATAGAATTTTATACCGCATACCTATAAGTAGGGTTAATGATAAAAGGTCGGTCTTAAAATAAAATGAATTTGAAAAATATTAAATAATGGAATTTTATACCGCGTACCTATAACTCCTTATTAATTCCTCACTACCTCGTAACTCCAAACTACGTACGTGGCTATATCGAGAACAGCTCTCCCTCTATTAATTAACTCCTCATACCTCTCTCGCCCCAATTTGCTCAAACCATGGTTAGATTCAAGAGAACCGCTCGTAGGGGTGCTCTTAGTCGTGATGCTCGTGCCTTCCGTCGATCGTTATACGGTGCGCCTCCTCCATCGAGAGTCCGTCCTATTGTGACGAGAGAAGAGTCTCGGGTCGTTGGACCCATTGTTATTTCTTCGGATGATGAAGAGGTTCCCGCTCCCCCTCTCCAACCTCTTGGCCCCACCGCGACTACTACTCGACCCCTCTCCTCTTTCCTCTAATGAAGCATTGTGGCTGATTCGAGTAAGACAGTAAACTTGCTGATCTCCGTGAGAAATTAATCTTTGTTCACTCCGAAATCGCCAAGGCTTTGGAGGATAATAAGCTTTAGGAGATGTTTAGTCGATTCTTGTTTTTGATAATTTTCTGCTTGTTTTTGTTTTGTATTTTTTCTTGTGTACGTGCATATGCAAGTAATATATGTAATTAAAGAAACTCCAGTTTTCCTTTAATTTTTATTCATTCAAATTCTTTGCGCTCGCCAAATCCTTTATTAGAAATCACAAAAAGAATTTTAGGACCGGAGTATTATAAAACGGCGGTCTTAAAAAGTTGTAGATATACAACCGTCTCCTTTTAATGAACCGGTTTAATTGTCTCAATTTAGGTCCGGAGGATTATAAAACTCCGGTCTTAATAAAATCCCAAATATAAAACATGTCTCGCTCTGTCACGCGGAATATTAAATTTCCCTCTCTGAACTTCTCTTGTCGCGCCTAAAGTGTTACTCGGGTTCGTCGCCACTTTGTCGTTGGTTCGCGTTGCTCTCTCGACAATCACTTTCGGTTCCTTAGCTAAACGTACGTAGACCAAGCTATAAGAGGTGTTTCGGTTATATAACTTTATGATTTTCTGCTCATCGTTCGGGTTTTTCCTGGGTTGAGCGAAATCGATCAAATGTTCTTGTGGGTTTTGTGTTGTTAATGGATATTGTATTTTGAAGATTATAATTGCATTTTAGACCTACCCAACTGACCAATAAATGTTTTTAGGGTACTCTTTGCATGCGCAACATCAACGTTCGTGGCGGGAGAAGAAAGACTAAGCAAACGCATTTGAATTTATATGATACGGGTGAGTCCACAAGACCTTCACGCGATGAATTTAATTTCCTCGTCATGCATTTATTTTGGTTCTTGGATTCTCTGCGATACATTTATGACCAAAAGTGATTCTTCGTTCGCATTTAATGAGCAAGTTTATCCGAAAAAAAAAGGAAAAAAAAAAGACTTAACCGACATTTGAGCATATATATATGTATGTTAAATCTTTCCGTCTATATATATAGGAATTCTACTATGGATCCCAGTTGGATAAATGCTAAACAGACGAGTGTTGAATATCAGAATGGGGTGAGAGACTTTATAAAATTTGCTAAACAAAATGCCCATGGCCTTGTGTAAAATGTTTGAATGAGAGGCGACTAAGTCCTGAAGTTATACACACACATTTAATTTGTGAAAGAATTTGTAAGACTTATACAAGTATGGGTATGGCATGGTGAAAAAATACCAAGTGGGTCTCAACATAGGGAAGTGGCCTTTGATGATAATGACACGGATATGGATGATCACATAGAGGACATTATCCGTGATGTAGGAGAAGAGGCTTTTCATCAATCACATGCATATGGTAATATGTGCGGTGATGCGAGACCCTCTATACCGTAGGTGTAAAAAATACCAATTGTTGAATCTTTGTATTGAAATTGGTAAGCTTGAAGGCACGTCATGGATGGAGCGACAAGAGTTTTTCAGAAATGCTTGAGGCTTTTAAGGACATGCTTCCGGATGATAATGTGTTGCCGCATCGATACTATGATGCTAAGAAAATACTTTGTCCACTCGGGGATGGAGTACAAAAAGATCCATGCATGCCCGAATGATTGCGTGTTGTATAGAAAAGAGTTTGAAGAGGAGAGAGTTGTCCAAAATGTGAAACCCCAAGGTACAAGTCAAATAAGGGGCCTGCAAAAAGTGTTGTGGTATCTTCCAATCATACCAAGGTTCAAGCGGTTGTTTGCGAATGAAAATGATGCAAAAATTTGAGGTGGCATGCGAGATGAGAGGATTTCGATGGAAAGCTTCGACATCCGGCCGATTCTTCTCAATGGAAGAAAATCGATCAATTATTTCCGAACTTCGGCGAAGAACCTAGGAACCTTAGGCTTGCCCTTAGCACGGATGGCATGAATCCATATGGAAGCCTTAGCAGCATACATAGTTCATGGCCTGTACTACGATTATTTACAACTTATCTCCAATATTATGCATGAAACGAAAGTACATCATCTTGTCTATGTTGATTTCGGGACCGAAACAACCAGGAAATGACATTGATGTTTACTTCAGCCCTTGATCGAAGACTTGAAGGAGTTGTGGGCGAGAAGGTGTTGATGTTTTTGACTCTTTCAAGAAGGAGGTGTTTAAAATGCGAGCCATGATATTTTGTACTATAAACGACTTCCCAAAGCATATGGGAACTTGTCGGGTATAGTGTAAAAGGCCATAAAGCATGTCCGGTTTGTGAAGAAGGCACACGCTACCATCAACTTCAACATGGAAGAAAGACGGTTTATCTTGGACATAGGAGATTTCTTAGACGGGGCCACCCATATCGTCGATTGAAGAAAGCCTTTTTGGTGGCCAAGAGTATGAAGATGCTCCGATGGCATTGATCGGGGAGCAAGTTTATGAAAAGGTAAAAAATATCAATGTCGTATTCGGTAAGACCGCAAAGTGTAGAAAAGAAACAAATATATGGAAAAAGAGATCTGTATTCTTCGATCTTCCATATTGGCGCAATCTTGATGTGAGACACGAGTATTGATGTCATGCATGTGGAGAAAAATGTATGTGATAGTATTGTCGGCACGCTTCTCAACATACAAGGTAGTTCCAAGGATGGTGTGAAGGCAAGATTGGATCGATAGCAATGGGAATACGCAAAGAGTTACATCCAAGGCCAGATGGGAAGAGAACTTATTGTCCCCGGCTTCTCATACTTTGTCTAAGGATGAGAAACGAAGTTTTTGTGAGTGTTTACATGGCACAAAAGTTCCCACGGGGTATTCTTCAAATTTGAAGAGGCTTGTATCGATGAAGGACTTGAAATTAGTAGGCAAAAAGTCTCATGATTGTCATGTCTTGATGCAACGACTACTCCCAATAGCTATTCGAGGCATCGCCGAATATGATCTTCGGGTCGTTTTGACTAGACTTTGTGTCTTCTTCAATGCGCTTTGTGGTAAAGTTTTCGAGATTGAAAAGTTGGATGAATTGGAGAATGAAGGATATCTTATCTTGTGCCACCTTGAGAAGCTTTTTGTTCCTACATTTTTTGACATCATGGTTCATCTAATTGTTCATCTAGTGAGGGAGATAAAGATGTGCGGCCCTATCCATTTACGGTGGATGTACGCAATTGAAAGATCTATGAAATTCCTAAAAGGGTGCGTGAAGAACGCATACGGCCCCGAAGCATCGATTGTTCAGCAATATGTTTTGAAGAAGCCATGGAATTTTGTCAAGATTATTTGGCCAAAGTAAGACATATTAGGCTTCCAAAACGTCAGCATGCTGATGGGGGTAGAAGAGGGGCTTCCGTAAAGAGTGTGGATCCTGATGAATTGTCACAAGTCCACTTATACATCTTGAATAATGTCGATGAAGTTCAAGCCAGCATAGCTACACATAAAGCAGCTGTAAGGAAAGAAAATCATCGAATGATTGAACAAAGGTTGATTAGGGAGCATAACAGAACTTTTGCAAACTGGTTCAAACAAAAGGTCGAGGGAGAGGAATGTGTTTCGATACAATCAAATGGTTAGCGGGTGGTCCGAGGTTGATGTCATAAGTTGGAATTCGTATGTGATCAATGGTTATACATTTTACACGAAGTCCCTAGATGATACGAGCACGGTCCGAAGCACGGTGGTGTTATGTTAGAGGCTGAATCTATGCACTTCTCCGGTTCGAAAGACAAGAGCCCTTTATTGGCGGTCATGCCATATTATGGGGTTATTGAAGAGATTTGGGAGGTGGACTATGTGAAAATTAGATTTCCCATTTTCAAATGCAAGTGGGTTAATGTCAATAATGGTGTTCGGATCGATCGGCTAGGATTTACATTAGTCGATGTCAATGGTAGAAGTTTTGGAGATGAACCTTTTATTATGGCGGACCGAGGCAAAACAAGTGTTCTATATCACCGATCAAGAAAATAAAATGTGGTGTAGCTCTCCAAGGAAAGAGGGTCATTGATATTGATGAGGAAATGAATTCAAATTATGGTATTCCCGAGAGTACTCCTTTTTCAAGGGGTCCTAGGACATGAACGAAGAAGATGAAGCGGATAATGAACCCGGCATAAGAAGTGATCATCAAGAAGGGATATGGGAAGATATCACTTTATAAAAGAGTCAATTCATAAGGTAATATTCATATGCAGATTTCTTTGAAGACTTTAAGGCTTTAACTATATATATTATATTCCTTCTATCTATGTTCATAGTTAATGTCAGCGATGACTATGAATTTTGTTCTTGTTTTATTTTTGTGGCGGGATCCGATCCAAAGGGGCATGTTATATAAGAGGATGTTACGTTGTTGGGTGGGGGAATCGAGATGAAGGCATGGTGAATATTATTTTGGGCGCATGTATGTTGTACTTGTAACTTATTGTATTTGTAAGAAAGTTATCTTATTGTATGAATTAATTTAGGTGTTGTAGTCATAGTAATCATTAATTAAGAGGCCAAATAGCTCATGGTGAATAATATTTGTATTCTTTTTCCAATTCAATTTATTCAAATAATTGTTCATAGCTTGTAGCTTAAAGTATCAAATTTTATGTCTTTGGATTGGGTGGTGGATTTGTGTATATATATAATCGGGAAGAAAGCGAGGGGAAAAATTCGGGAAAATTTAGACCGGAAATAATAAGACGGTCTTAAATGTTCACTTGTTAAGACTGGATGTAATTATATGACCGGTCTTAAAGATCGTGATATTTTAACATGATCTTTTAAGACCGGTATATTTAGACGTCCGGTCTTAAATTAAAATATTTAAGACCGGATGTTTTTATCATCCACTCTTGAAAGTCAGTCCTTTAAGACCGTGTGTAATTAGTCGTGTGGTCTTAGAAGCCGCTATTTTCAGACCGTATGTGTCTTGTCCGGTCTTATAATTACGATCTTTTAAGAGCGACCTAATTTTTGGCCGGTCTTAAAAGTTGAGCATTAGGATCGAACAAAAAATATTTCGGCTTCATTTAGTTCAACTTTTTAAGACCCAAGTTTTTAAATGTCCGGTCTTAAAAGATTTTCTTTAAGACCGGTTCGAGTCCGGTCTTAAATGGTAGACTTTTAATCTGCATTTGGAACAAGACCGGTCGCATATCCGGTCTTACGACCCTCTTTTGTCCGGTCTTAAAAGCCTTTTTTGCACTAGTGAGTTTATCATTAATTAATCATAATTTCCATATTTTGGTGCAAAGATGTATATCATAACAAGCCCATAAGATGAGAAAATGAACCTGTTAAAGCTTTCATAGACTACTTGAGACTAATAATTGATATTACTATCAAATATTAAATGATTAGTATGCAAAAGTATGAAATGATGGTTCATGATGATATAAAAAATATGTCATATATTTATGACCAAAATCAACTATCCCAAAATGTCATATTAATTAAAGACCTGAGGGAGTTATTATTACTACAACAAAAACAAACGTTATAAATATGTCATATATTTAAGAGTAACATCAATTCTCCAAAAATGTCATATATTAAAGATCGGAAGGAGTAATTTTTACTATAACAAAAATAAACGGGAAAAAGATCATAGATAATTTGAATGTGTGCGCTTGTGTGTAGATACGACCAATTTGTAACTTTCATAAGCACTGAACTTTGTGTTCGCAACCTTAATTTGTTCAGCCTGCAGCAAATATTATAACAAGAGCCACCGTGTAAAATATATCTTTTGTTAAAGACGGGTGACATTATACGGCAGTATGACCTATGACCTACAACAAAATATCATACTTTTTGTGTGTGTAGAATAATATCATATTTAAAAGATGCAAAAGAAAGTGCTAAAATTTATCTATTAGGTAAAATTAACTTTTCTTTCATTTTTCACGCTCTATGTCACAATTTTTAAATTTCAACTACGTAGAAACAAGTATTAGTTATTTATGTACATATAGAGGGACAGAAGAGATATTTTTTAATCTTAGTATTTGCATCTAAACATTTGTATTAAAACTTATATTTAGGGATATAGGAAGAAAAGGTCGTGCGCAAAGTATGAGGGTAAAAGTATATTTACATCCATACTTACATACATATAGAGTACTATACTACTATACAAAATATAATTAATTTGTGGTAGATCCTCTCCATAGTCTAAATATTCCAGGTTTGGCTACCATCCATTTCTCTTTTCATTATCTTCTTCATCTTAACTGTTGGATTGAAATCTCAATACTTCAGATTAAATGTTTTAAAATAATAATAAATTATTTAAAAAATATTTAAAAATGATATTTTTATAAAATATTAAATCTGAACCGTTGAGATTTCAATCCAACGGTAAAGATGAAAAAAAGGATAAGAAGAGAAATGGATAATAACCAAAATCCCCTTGACACTTTGCTCATCTATAAGAGAAATACTTACATCTTTCACAAGTGCTACATTATCTAAATTCGATATATATATTAAAAAAAAAAATAAATAAAAAAAAAAAAAAAAAAAAAAAAAAAAAAAACTTAACAATTCAACCCATTTAATATGCCAAACAACGTGGATGGTTTGGCGTTTTCATTTTTTATTTTAAAAAGAAATTATTTCCTTGAAACTTTTTTTTCTTTTTTTCCCAAAAAAAGTTGAATTTTATTACCAAAAATCAAGAACTACAACCACCAATAAGCCGAAGCCAAGAAAGCACTCAAAAAAACCTAGGATACAAACTAACACACAACTGTCACAAAAGCAAATAACACTAACAAACGAAATCCTATAGTACTAGCACCGGCTAAATTGTTTAGCACAGTAAAGAATTATAACCAATTACCCTATACCCTCTTTGTCTCGGTCCATATCAGGAATACTACCTTTGCCTTTGAACGCCTCTGAATCACGACGCATGATATTGCTTAAAGGAGTTGTCGGAACATCCAGCCAAACATGTTGTTGCACCTCCTTTGCAGCATTCTTTTGCTAAACTATCGCGACCTTATTACCTACTCTAGAAACTAGGGAAAATGAGACCCCAGCCAATGAATTCATCAAAGTAAAAATTTCCTGTATCAGATCTTTACACCGCCACTCACAGCCTTTAGAATTATTCTGTATCAGTAACCTATATAATAGTTCGCAGTCAGTCTCTACAACCACTTGAGAGCTAGGGAATTTACCTCTGAGTAACAGAGCCTCACGTAAGGCCAAGCTTTCAGCCATGAATGGAGAAGAAGCCACTACTGATTTCTCCAACCCTCCAATAAAAGCTCCACTGCTGTCCCTGCAGATGAGACCAATTCCAGCCTTTCCATTTGATGACTTAAAAGCCCCATCCACATTTATTTTCACCGATCCGGGGGTAGGTTTGACCAATCCTTGTACCTGACTATCTTTCTAGCATATAGTTGCTTGGATTCACTCCTCGCCTTGTCACTTGCCCTCCAAAACTCCTCCACCTGCATGTTAACCAACCTCACCACTCCAGCAGCATCATGTCATTCCTCACTGAAAACCCAACTGCATCTCTTCCACCAGATCCACCAGCAAGTTGTGGCAAACAATGATTTCCCATAATTCCCCAAAATGTTCTCCCCACAAAGCATGGCATGCAAGCAATCATCACAGTGCTTCACTGACCATTTGTCAAATCTAATGCCAAGAGGGCTGCCAAACCAACATAATTTGGTCCATGGACAAAAAAATAAAAGGTGTTTAATAGTTTCCACTTCAATCAGACAGATGGGACACAATGGGTTTTCTGCACACTTCCTCCTAAATAGGGCCTCCCTAGTTGCTACCGCCCCCACACTCACGCGCCACAGGAAATGTTGTATTTTTGGAGGAACCTCTACATTCCAAACATTTTTCCACAAGTTAGTTGGAGCCCGATAAGAAGTACCTAGATCCTTGTGGTAGTTTTCCTCTACACAAGCTTTTGCCACTGCATAACCAGACTTCACTGAATAGGACCCATCCTTGTTTGCCAACCACAATAGGCTGTCGGTGCGGTTTGCATGAGAAATTTGAATTTCCAGAATCAGCTTTTTCTCATCACTGCCAATCTTTGTCTCAATGGCCCTCAAATCCCACCGCCCATCCTTTATGATATCAGCCACCCTCAACTTGCTGTCAGCCTCTGATATATTAGTACCCTGCAATCTACCACCCTTCAACCCATGTATCCAAGGATCAGTCCATACTCCAACAGCTTTCCCATTGCCCAGATTCCAGCAACTTTCCTTGTACAACAGGTCCCGACCTGCTAATATGCTTGTCCAGCCCCATGAGGCGTGTCTACCCTTCTTTGCTCCGAAGAAACTATCTTGTAGAAAATAAATTCCTTTCAGTATTTGACACCACAAGTCGTTTGGCTGTTGCAGTAATCTCCATGCTGTTTTGGCCAACAAAGCATGGTTAAAGCACAATAAGTCGCGGAAACCCATACCTACGTCCCACTTCCTTCTAGTTAGGCTCTTCCAACTCTTCCAGTGAATTGCTCCTGAACCTTCCTTTTGTCCCCACCAAAAATTGGAGATTAAACTGTCAATCTCCATGCATGACTTTTTTGGGAAGAGGAAGCACGTCATGGGATATGTTGGGATAGCATTCGCAACCGCTTTTATTAAGATCTCTCTACCAGCAAAGGAGAGAAGCTTCTGCTTCCAACCTTGAAGTTTCAGTCCCACTTTGTCTCTTACAAAGGCCAAGGCTGCAGATTTAGAGCGCCTCCAAATCACCGGTAGGCCTAGATACTTCCCGGCCTGGGTTGAATGTGAAATGCCCAGCAAAGCTGACACGTCCTCCTTGACATCTGATGGTGTGTTCGCAGAAAAGAAAATGCTTGATTTTTCCAGACTCACTAGTTGGCCTGATGCATCACAATACACTTCAAGAATCCTCTTAAGCACTTTGCAGTTAACCTCTTCAGCTTGAACAAACAAGATTGTGTCATCGGCGAAAAAACAGTGGGACAAGACTGGTGCCTTCTGGGCCAACTTCACTCCCTTCAGATCCTTACAAGCCACGTGCTTTTTCAACATAAGGGACAACACCTACATTGCAATAATAAACATATAAGGCGATAAGGAATTGCCTTGCCTCACGCCTCTCCCGGGACAAAACTCATCCACCGAATGCCCATCAACTTGGTGATTGAATGTAGTGGAAGCGATGCAACTCATGATCCGGTTCACCCACTCCTTGCAAAAGCCCATCTTAAGCATAGCTTCCTCAAGGAAGTCCCATTCCACTCGGTCGTATGTTTTGTTCATGTCAATTTTTAGAGCAAGCTCCCACTTCCTACCCTTCTTCTTGTAGCGCAAATAATGGAAAGCCTCGTGTGTTATGATAATATTGTCCTGAATCATGCGATCAGCAATGAAGGCTCGCTGGTTTGGGGAAATGATCCTATTCATCAGCCCTCTCATTCTGTTGGTCATGACTTTTGCTATAATCTTGTACGACACGTTGCACAGTCCAATTGGCCTGAAATGACTAACTACCTCTGGTTTATCTACTTTTGGGATCAGCACAATATTGGTGGTGTTAATCAGTTTCAGGTCTAAATTACCCTGAAAAAATTCCTGAACCATGTCACAGACCTCTTTACCTATCTCTTACATGCTGATTAGTAAAATAATCCTGAGTAGCCATCTAGACCAGGGGCCTTGTTGGCCCCTATCGAAACACCGCCTCCTCAATCTCTTGGTTGGTGACCGGTTTCGTTAGGTTCGCATTGCCTTCTGCTGTAACAACCTCTGTCACATAAGAGAGAGCTTGGTTTATCGGTCTTGAACCCACAAAATTGAAGAGCTCCTGATAAAAAACACTGAAGGCTCGGTTAACTGTTCTTTCTCTTCAAGCCAAACTCCATTATCACCTTTCAGCCTCAAGACTTTATTTCTTTCACTACTACAAAAATTTGATATTACTACCCTCAAATACGTCCTAAATAAGAAAAAGGTAGTAAAAACTGAGGCCAATGGCAATCTTGTAATTATATACAAGGAAAATAAGCCTTCAACGTCCTGAATTATTGTTTAGGACTTCTAAAATTAATTTTTGACGTTCTAAATTACTTTCAGGACGCCTTAATTCCTTCCCGCCATGAGAAATATGAGAACTTTATGTTTGGCGCCATGATACTTACTTTTTCAAGCATGCCAAAAATCATTTTTGGCGACCTGATAATGTTTCAAGACGCCTAAAATCTGCCAAAAAATTGGCGCCAGAGGAAAACATGGGAGAATTTTTTGTCTGCGCGCCATATTATGTTTAATATAATTAATATAATGAAAAAAATGGCCAAATAGGCGACCTGAACCTAAATCAGGTCGCCTCTGTTAAAAAATAGGCAACCGATTTATATTAGTCGCCTATTTTCGGGATTTTCTTTTTTAATATTAGGAAAAATACATGGTTTTTTTTTAAATATAATGAAAAAAGGCCAAAATAGGCGGCCGGATTCTTTGTTGGTCGCCTCATATGAAAAATAGGTGACCTGAAAAAGAATCAGGTCGCATAGTTTCAAAAATAGGTGACCTGAAAGCATATCAGGTCGCATATTTTTAAAAATAGGCGACCTGATATGCTTTCAGGTCGCCTATATTTGATTTTGGACGTCCTGAAACCTCTTCAGGTCGCCTCAAATCTAAAACCAAACCCTTATTTTGTGCGATCGTCCAACCTTTTTATTTTCGAAGTTCCCTTGCTTCCCTCGTTCCGTCAAAAACCCTCTTCATATCCACGCTATTTCCCTCATCTTCCCTCATCGCCGGCGAACCCTATCGACTCAGTCGCGATAGTCCATCGTCTCCTCCGTCTTCTCTCTTCTCGGCGTCCATCTGCTATCGACTCTGTGCTTTCTCCATCCTCTCAGACTCAGTCTCTCTGTCTCTCGCGTAGTTACGGGGCGCCACGGCACACGCGGCCTCGTCTTCCTCCATCCGTAAGAACCAACTATAGGTAGAAAAACCAAAATTTGATTAATTTGTAAGAACCAACAATAATATTAACCTTTATATCGATGATAGTGTTCATGTTGTGGTCATCAAATGGCTGCCTTCCATCTCCTGCTGCTGAAGTTTTACCGAAAATCTTAATGTAATTCAATAGTGATCATAAATTGGATTTTTGAGGAAACAATTTGGTGTTTAGGCTATACTTTTATTGGAGGGGGATTTTTTCCACTGTGCTTATGGATTAATTTTATTATCTTTTTTCCTGATGCTCTTGTTACACTTGTCATATAGCATTGATGTATTTGTCTTCTTGGTCGGTTGTCTCCGAGATATTGATTTGCTTTGGTCTTTCTTGAATAACAAATAAGAGTGTGTGCAATTGTTCCATCTTTGGAGCATTGCCTTGTGCCTATTCTAAAGTTTTATGTCTTTAATAAGATATTGACGAATGAGAAATAGTAGAATTGTTCATTCAAATGGCATTGCTAGTGCGTTCTTGATCCTTTTATTTTATTCAACAGCTCACCCATGCGTCATGACTTTAATGAGTCTATTTCTTTTTATATAACTCATGCAGCCATTATATTAACGTAGAAGGTTTTAACTCCCAACCTCACATTTACGTTGTGTTTGAACCCCTAACCTCGAATAGAAGGTTTTTGGAGTGGAGGGGAGGGAAGGCAAGTGGGGGAGAGCTATGACCCTTCTCTTGTTTGGCTTGAAAATTTCTTAAGATTGTAAGTATGAAGTCAAAGAAAATTGAAGTAATTAATAGTAAGGTGTTACCTACCATTAGAGGAGGATCCGAACTCTGAACTAGATGTCTAGGCCAAAGGATTAAAAATCCTTATGCGACTAAGTAGGAAACCTCGTCGTCGGGGAAAGGGACCTCTACACCTTCCTCCCCCGTCAAACACTTGTCACCTTGACCCTATGTTGATCATCCCAAATTTTCTTACCATGGTGGTTGTCAAATCAACCCGAAGTGATTTTTCAATAAAACGATTATTGGTTGTTCGGGGAGAAGGCATGTTTGTTCTTTGGGTAGATGCTTACTTCCTTTGGGAAAGCGAGAAACTATCATCAAGTTGGACTACTAACTTTGCCTGAAGATCTGTATAGACTAGTGACTACTTTTCCATAATCAAGTATTTATAGGTTGATTTTTTGCATGTCAACTTGTATAACTTCGAAAACTAGCTTCCTTGTGATTCGTGTTGCCATATTTGAGTGAACCTTTGTTCGGGTTTTTTTTTGTCATCCTTTATGTGAAGTGTTCTGCGTAGGAAATTCTTCCATTTATATTTCAGATAAAGATATGACATTTTCTAGTTGGGTTTGTATGAAGGTATTGTGGATAGCTATTAATTGACTTTTACATGCATGTGATGAACAATGCGGCTAGATTACGTGAGAAGAGACAAAGACACCCAACAAGTCAAAAAGCACCCGATACTTCCCGTTTGTAAGACATGAACTCTAATAGCTAAGTAAGAATGCTTTAATCCTGGAAAGTTATTTGAGAATTTTGTAAGTTTAGTGAACTGTGATGACAAAATGAAGTTCATGGTGGTAGTAGTAGCAAAAAAGAATCTAACACATGTCAATACATCAATTTTGGCATAGAAATTTGATTGAACTTTTGAATTGTGCAAACTAAAATCAAATTCTGGAGAGTATAGATGTTATTCTAAGACCCATAGATGTGAGTAGCATATTGCATACAACATAAAACAATGTGTGTAATATAAAATTTCCAATTTTAAACTATATTTACGAAAAGGCTCATTCGATAGCATAAATATTCATGTATCAACTTATTGTAGAAGATTTTTTTTTTTTTTTTATATAGATAAGATTATCAATTAGTGAGCGTTTGGTGTAATCTATTGAAACAAATTCTTTTCAATTGCACTAAAAGTGAGAGATGCAAAATTTAATATATTCATGTTATCATTACATAGAGACAACCACTTCTTTTCCTTATCCTCATTTCTTTTTAAAATCAGGGGCACCAAATCCTAATACTCTTTAACTTATCTAGGTGGCTAAGGGATCGGCGAAAGGTGAAGGAGTTACTCCCGGTGAAGATGTCTACATTATATTGCGGTTAAATGGTCGTGTTCGACGATTAAGGAAAGTAAGTTCCATGTTGGAGTGAATTTGTTTTTCTTTTCTTCCCTTGGATATAGGATTTTTACTTGCTAGCAAGTTAGCTGGATGGTAACCAAAATTATATTATTCAAAATCCCTACGGGCTTTATTGTGTGTTATTTTGTGGCTTGATTTATGAAAATTGCTGGGTTATAATTATAAAGGAGACCCACAGGGCATATATATTTTGTTGGGCATGGCATTTGGTTGATTGGGAATTTTGATTGTTGAGGGGATATGGAAGTGGAATTATTTAATTATATGCATGTGGTGTAAGCTGCATCTTTACTCATACCATTTTTTAATGTAAGTTTGAAAGTTTTAATTTATTCATCGTTAAGATTTCCTATTACCGCTTGCAAATAAGTTTTGTGCTTGGTTCTTAATAGAACAACCATATGTTGATATGCAGATATAGACGAGAAGAGATTAAAAGAGAGTCATATTTATCTATTTGACTACGCCGAGAAATCTTGGTCAAAGGTTTGAAGCAAACGGTTGCGCTCCCAAATTAGGTCAGTTGCTTTTATTTTATTGACACACACATATATTGTCCTTATATGATACTTTCTTCCTAAGAGAGAACAACACTTTTGTCTTATGGCTTCATGGTTTACCATTATTGATTGAAGTATATGTTAGTAGGAATATTCCAATGTTCTCTTAGTTGATGAAATTATTGGATTTAATAGTTGATATTGTTCGAATTGCTTTAGTTATAAGTTTTGTTGAATTATGTTGAAATTGCTTGTTATTGAAATTTTGGGATGTCTTGCTTTTAAGGGGAAATGCTGCCAAATTTTTTAAAAACAAAGCATGTCAAATATGAACTTGACTTGTTGTTAGAAATGTCGTAGGTGGTATTAAAATGGGTCATAGTTGGATGAATGCATTGAGAACTAGTGAAGAATATGAAAATGGGGTGGAAGAGTTTATTGAATTTGCTAGAAGGAATGGGTTTGGCTACAAAAAATGGGATGTACTATTGTCCATGTGTTAATTGTTTAAATGGGGTTCGACGGGATATTGCCGATATAAGGGACCACCTAATTTGTGATGGAATCAACCTTCGATACACAACGTGGATATGGCATGGTGAGGAGGTAACTCCCAAGTGCATCCTACGAAAATGATGTTGAGGTAGATGATGATGGAATGGAGAGAATGATTCATGATGTTGAGGTCGAATCCTTTGCACAACCGCATGAATATGATAGCGTGCGGAGTGATGCGAGAGACACCTTTGTTCCTGGGTGTACTAAGTATACACGGTTGGTGGGACCTTACATTTGGTCAACTTAAAGGCAACATGTGGGTGGATCGATAGCGGTTTCACGTCGTTGCTTGAATTGTTGTGTGATATGTTGCCGATAATAATGTACTTCCAAATCGTATGTATGAGGCCAAGAAAATCTTATCTACGATGGGTATGGAGTATAAAAAGATACACGGTTGCCCTAATGATTGCATATTGTACAGAAATGAGTATGAAGGCCTTAGTAATTGTCCGAAGTGTAAAACTTCACGATACAAATTGAAGAAAGTTGGTGGTTACGGGAGATCACACAAAAAAAGGCAACCTTTGAAGGCCTTGTGGTATCTTCCCATAATTCCTCGTTTAAGCATTTGTTTACTAGTGAAGCAACACCAAAGAAGTTGAGATGGCATTCTGATGAGAGAATATCTGATGGAAAATATCTACAAGCACCGGTGACTCTCTCCAATGGAAGAAAATAGACGAAATGTTCCCGCAATTTGGCATTGAGCCAAGAAACCTTCGGTGGGGCTTTGTACACATGGCTTCAATCCGTATCGAACTCTTAGCAGTACCCATAGTGCATGGCTGATTCTCCTTATAATATACAACTTACCTCCCTGGCTATGTATGAAACGCAAGTATGTGATGCTTTCTATGATGATTTTTGGACCAAAACAGCCTGGTAACAATATCGATGTGTACTTGGCGCCTTTGGTTGAGGATTTGAAGAAGTAGTGGGAGGAAGGCATAGATGTGTTTGATGCATATAAGAAGGAGTCCTTCAAGTTGCGTGCAATGATTTTTACCACGATCAACGACTTTCCCGCATACGGAAATTTGTGCAGGTACGGTGTGAAGGGGCATAAAGCATGTCCAATATGTGAAGCGACACAAACTTCCAGCAATTAAATCATGGAAAAAAAATGGTCTACCTCGGTCACGGGAGGTTTCTTGATCGGTTCCACCCATATCGTAAGTTAAGAAAGCGTTTTAACGGCTTACGGAGCATAGAACGGCTTCAAAGGCATTAACCGGAGAGGAAGTCTATAGTCGGGTGATGCATATCAATGTCACATTGGGTAGCGAGTAAAAGGATTGCGGGTGAGAAGAATATATGGAAGAAGAGATCAATTTTCTTTGATCTTCCATATTAGCGTAGTCTTGATGTGAGACACGATCTTGATGTGATGCATGTGGAAAAAAATGTTTGCGATAGCCTTGTCAATACTCTTTTGCACATACCAGGGAAGACTAAGGATGGAATTAGTGCGAGACTAGACCTGGTTGATATGGGAATAAGAGAACGGTTACATCCACGAGTAACGGAAGATGGTAAGAGGGCATACATGGAGCCGGCAGCTCATACACTATCAAAAGCGGAGAAAAAAGTTTGTGTGGGTGTCTATATGACATTAAGGTTCCACAAGGATATTCTTCAAATTTGAGAAGGTGTGTTTCAATGGACGATTTGAAGTTAGTGGGAATGAAGTCTCATGATTATCATGTGTTGATGCAACAACTATTACCGTAGCTATTAGGGGCATTATGAAAGATGAAGTGCGGACCACTATAACAAAATTGTGTATTTTCTTTAATGCTATATGTAACAAAGTCATTGACATTGAAAAGTTGGATGAATTGGAAAATGAGGGTTATATTATTTTGTCCCAACTAGAGATGCATTTTCCTCCTGCATTTTTCGATATAATGGTGCACCTGATAGCGCACTTGGTAAGGGAGGTAAGGCTCTACGGTCCAGTTTACCTAAGGTGGATGTACCCTTTTGAGCGATACATGAAGATCTTAAAAGGGTATTCTAAAAATCCTTATCGACCGGAAGCCTCAATCGTTGAGAGATATGTAGTGGAAGAGGCTATGGAGTTCAGTAAAGATTATCTATCGTGGTCGACGTTACAATCTCAAAGATGATAAGGGGATAAGTGAGGGAACTCGAAGAATCAAACCGAAGAATATGCTTCGTGCGCAGGTGTTGCAAGCACACCTGTACATCTTGAATAATACGGAAGAAGTTCAACCATACATTGATCAACACGAGAAAGAGTTTGAAGAATATGAATCCAAGGAAGAATGACATGCAGATAGCTAATGAGCAAAAGAAGACATTTATAAAGTGGTTCCAGGAGAAGGTATTGCATGAGACCGGTGTGTCGGCTACAATCTAGTGGTTAGCCTGGGGGCCTTCTTATCAAGTCATCACTTGGACAGGTTATGATATCAACGGATATTCTTTCTACACAAAAGACCAAGATGACAGAAGTTTTGTGCAAAACAGTGGGGTGATGGTTGAAGCTGAATCCATGCACTTTCCAAGTTCGAAAGACAAAAACCCGGTGTTAGCATCAATGGCCTATTATGGAGTTATTGAAGAAATATGGGAGATGAGCTACACCAAGTTCAAAGTTGCTTTATTTAAATGTAAGTGGGTTACCAATAATCTTGTTGTAATAGATCCTAAATTTGGATTTGTCTCGGTTGATCTTCAAAGACTTGGTCATAGAGACGAGCCATTCATTCTAGCAAGCTTGGCGAAACAAGTGTTTTATGTTACGACCACCGCAAATAACAAAATGTCCATTGTACGTCAAAGTAAAAAACAGACGTATGGTGAAGAATCCTTGAACCTGGGACGATACACTCCCTTTCACAACAAATCCGCCTACAACACGTGAAGTAGAATTGGTAGATGATGAAGAATATGCTCCAAGGAAGGATCATTCTCGAAGGAATATGGGAAACCATATAAAGTAAGATCTTAAGTTATGAAAAAGTCCTATGTTATTTTTGTACGGGTTTAACATGTTAGTTCATTTTATTCATTTGTTTATTATTTAATAATAACCCTATCTAACATTATTCATTTGTCTTTGATGAACAGGGAATATGTTTAGCTCGACGAGTCATCGGGTGATGGTGGGAATGATTTACGGTGGTGAGAAGGGGTAGAGGTAGCACACATATGGGTGCGTTAATTGCACGTCGTGGCGGTCGAAAAAAGAGGCTGCATGTGGAGTTCGATGCCAATATGAATCCAATTGGTCCGTAGGAAGACAATTTCATTAGCTAAGTAGGCTATTGGCTCGAAGTAAAGTTCGCATTGTATTCTCTCATTGGAAGTTGGTTCCTCCTAAAACTAAGGAGTTGATCTCGGGCACAACTTTTGGTATCTCACTTTCGATATCTTCTCGCATTTGTATCTTTAGTTTTATTACTTGATTTCTTTCATATCTTCTCTTTTACCTTGCAAAGAACGTATGATGTGCCTAACAATAAGGCCATGTACAAGCATTGGATGGGCGAGGTTCGTCTATGTTGGAAAGACTTTAAGAACAAGCTCACTAGGAAGTATATTCGAGGGGTAAAGAGGGACAAGGACCCAAGTCAGGACTATGATTACATTTCTCGCAGTCGGAGGGAGTTTGTGGCGTCACGCCGAATCCGAATTTCTTGTAAACTTTCTTTCATATCTTATCTTTTAGTTGAATCTATTTGACATCGAAGGCTCAGTTTTATTTGTTTTCGTGTCACGGGGAAAAAAGTCGCCAATAGAGAGAGGCAAGCGAGAAATAAGTATCCGCATTGCATGTCCGAGGTGGCTATAAGAAGCTTGAACGGAAGCCGATGGAAGAAGAGTTGCGAGAGAATGAAGGAAGCTACCGAATCCGATCCTTCCACCGTTATCCCGTGGCCTCGAGCGTCCTCCTCGTCACAAGAAATGGATAGCTACGAGGAAGAAGGGTGACAAATACGTTAATGAAGATGTGGCTGAGGTTGCCTTAAAGATTGTAAGTAGTTAAATTAAAAATATTAAATAGCCTCTGTTGCTTCATACTTGTAGAGTTTAGTTACTATTTATGAAAAATCCTATGATACAGGATGCACTTGAGCGGAAAGCGCCAAGTTCATTCACGCCGGTACACGGATGGACATTTTGTCCACGGCGATGGGAAGCCCGATTACCTTGATGTCTTTGTTCGTGGGGAGCCGAGGGGAGTTAGTGTCGTGAAATATTTTGGACGGCGTTCGAGTTGTTCGCATGACGATGACAACACTAGTCCTCAGCTTGTAGCCAAAATTCGAGCGTCCCTCGTAGATGAGGTTATGGCACAACTACGGGGTGAAATGAGGGAGATGATACAAGGGAAGGTAAATACGCAACCTTCAAACCAGGAATCCCCGGCCTTCCCAAGCAAGACAAAGAAAGTTTTCACGCTCCGGATGTACCTATTGGCGAACCTTCTCATCACTCTCCGGATGTACTTATTGGCGAGCCTGGCGACCCTTCTCACACTCCACAGGGGGGACAGCCCTGCACTCTATATTTGGATGACCCACATCGGCGTATTGTTACCGATGGTCTTGTTTACCCAGAACAAACCATACACCACAATATGCAAATTCCACAAGACCAAAGTAGGGTGACTCTGACAAGTGTGCGAGAGGGGGAAGAAAAGACGCCATCCCGATTGTTGATGAGGAGGTTCCCACGCTAGACGCCGCCACCACATCGTTCATCCTTTGGCCGCATCATCTTATTGAGGTGGGGACGACACCTCCAATGGTAGGAAATACATTCTTCGATTGACGATGAGTAGGGTTTAGGATTGATTTTCATTGCTAACCCACTCATAATCTGTTTATTATGTTTTCATAGCATGAACAAGCTGCGGATTTCCATACTTATCACAATTGCGAGAGCTCTACCGGGACATCGTCTCTATAGGCTTGTAGATGCCTCGGGCATTGTCGGTGCGGACAAGACATATCCGATATCAATTGACAAGAAAGATTTGACAGAGTTTATGCATATGGACTGTTTAGATATACAAAGTGGCTTCAACTTGCAATCTTGTAAGTTTTCTTTTACCCTTTATTATGTCAATACTCTTTTTTTGTTTAATATATTCAACAACACTTATCATTTTATTTCGATTATAGTGTCGCACGACATATGCAAAAGGGGAGACCGATTGGATTCGTATGGATTCTTATGTCCTGGATCCACGGCTTCAATATCTCGCAATATCTTAGCCGGAGGGCCATTTATGTTGGTTTAACAATGGGCGACATAAAATCGTCTTGTTATCTAGCGCCAATACATGAAAGGTGCGTATTTTTTTTGTCTATATAAGATTTTTAAGGATAAAATGCTTTTTTTATCTTTGTTTAATATTAATATGTATATGTTGTAGTGGTCATTGGACCCTGTGTGTTGTTTGTCCCGCCAAGAACGCATGTTATTGGTTCGATTCCATAAGTGGCGTGCCAACCGAGGATATCAAAAACATGTTTGCCGAGTAAGTAAATTTTTGTCTAAATCATCGATTCTTTTTTTAAATGAATTGTTTTCATGTCTCGTTAATTTCCATTTTAATGATAGGGGTCTTAGGACATATGACATTCCGGAGCACGAAAGCGGGGTGGACCGAAGTAGTTTTATCCGAAGGTAAGTAGTTTCAATTCAAGTTTTTTCTGAGACACAGTAGCTTTCTGTTTAACAATTTGTTTTTGATTTATAGTGTCATCACCAACCAGGGAACACCGAGTGCAGATACTACGTTATCAGTTGGATGCAATCTATCGTTTCTACCGGACGTACTACTGGCTTGCAAAACGTACGTAATGCTCCGTGATCCTCAAATGATGATATTTTTTGTTGTGGTACTTGGTTGTTAATTATACCTTGTTTTCTAATTTACGTTTTTTCGTGCGAGGATCCGTACTTACAGGATGACATCGATTCGGTTCGAGACATGATGGCTAGATATCTTCTTGAACATGGCTCAATGTGAATATATAGGCAAGTCATTACTTGTTAGGGTGATTGTCATTGTGAAACTTATTAAGTCATCTTTGATTTCGGTTTCGTAAATTATTGGTCTTTGCTCTTGAATTTGCCACTTTAATTAATTGTGAATATGAGGTTAGATCACTTGTTTAATTCTGGAAATAGATCACTGTCATATGAGGTTTGATTTTGCCATTATACCTACTGCATTTGATTTTCCAATAACCAAGACTTGAGAATTTTGTTGAATCATACCATCATAACCGATTTCTTTGAAAGTTTTATGTGTGCTTCTTGCTTGGGAGGTGTTTGATTTGCTTGTGTGGTATCGTGATTATTACTAGGTGGCTCTCATTCACTTTAGCATTAGAGTTGAGCTAAATTCGTATCTTTGAAACCTTGAAATTCTGTTAAGCTTTGTGTGCAAAAGTCATTCCGCTATATATATTTGCCTCTTGTCGCATATCAGTGTTATTGCCAATTGAAGGGAATGTTGATGCTATCTAATTGCTGCATTAAATTGTGAAAGTTGTTGTGAAATTTTGGAGATTAATTGCCTCCAAATGTGAGAAAAATTTGTTGTCATAGTGGTGCTTTGTTTGTTGTTTTGGTCTAGTTTTAGTAACCTAAATCTAGGTCATACCTTCTTTCTTTTCTGTTGTTGAATTTGCTGAAAGTTTCTGACTGCTACACTTTAATTCATTATCAGGTGACTTTCCTGAACTTGTCTTCTTAGGCTCTGCAGTTGAAGTTTTCTCTTTGGAGTTGTTGATATTCTTGCATCCTCATGGTTATGTTGGAAGCTAAGTTGTGAATTTGATTGATTTTGTTGAACTAATCATTTGAATACGAGAACATCTATATTGTCATTCTCTTGTATGATCTTGTATGTGTAGCCAATATTTTTTTGTTGAAGTCACTTTTACAATTTTCTTATTGAACCTTCTGTATTCATTGTTATTTCACCTTCTTTTGATGGAATGCACATACATATAATTCATAAGTCATAATATATTTCACATTCATTGTTATCTATTGTCATTCACGCATATGTGCTTAATTATTTTGTGAAGTATTTGCGGCAAGTTGGCCAAACAAAACAAAGAAGCGCATTTTAAAAAAAATAATAATTTAAGGCGACTGAAAATCAATTCGGGCGTCTTTAGATCATAAGAGGCGACCTGATTTTTAATCGTCGCCTATTTTGAAAGATGAGGCGACTTGATTATTAATCAGGTCGCCTAAAGAAGTGACCTGAAAATTCAATTCGCCCCATATGAGGCGACCTGAATTCGTTTAAGGTCGCCTCATATACGACGACCTCAACACAAATCCGGTCGCCTCATATGAGGGTGTTGGTTTGTGGGTTTTGGTCTTCTGGAGCTATCTTCACCAAAGGCTTAACGTTTCAGCGATTTCGGTTTGTTTTTTGGTTCATTTTTTTATTTTTCATTTGCTTCAGACTTATTGGGTTTCGTTGGGGGTTTGGTTAAATTTTTTTTATCATGTTGTTTCACATTTTTAGAGTTTAACTTGGCCTTGACTGATTGAAGATTGGTTATTCATATGATTTATTGATTTTAGAGACTCTGTTTTGGTGTTATGATACTTTGTGGCATGTCAAAGTATTAAGAGAAAGGCTATTAATAAAGATTCAACGTAGTATTAAGCTCTGTACTTGGTTGCTGGAGCCTTCTTTTGTATCCAACATGTTGCCTTTCTTGTCTAAATATTAAAGATTCAATTAATAACATGACAGAGGTTAGTAGTAGCTGACTGCAATTATCAAATTGACTTACTTATCATGGCTTTCAAATTGATTGCATTGAGTAATCTTTGGACTTTGGAGTGTTGTCAAAGATTCCTGACCAAGTGGTTTCTTTAGGCTTCTTTGCTCCATTATTTCAACTTAGTTATCTCATGCCCAAATATATATATATTCCTTCTTCCTCCAGCATTGTCTTACTCACCTCGATTCAGCAGCCACCCCTCTTTTTCTGTTGCCAGTAAATTCTCCTGTTATTCTTGTCGGTCAATTTCTGTATGGCTTTCACCTTTGTTGCACATATCAACCGGTTGAAAAAAAAACTAGCACACGTAAAAGTAAATAACACGTACAACAAATAATGAGTCAGCACACTGATTATATAACTTAACTAATTAATAAAGATTGGTCCAATTAGTAAGTATTTTATTTATAACTTATAAAATCAGAGGTTCAAATCCCACTGTTTACGTGATTGATTAACCTTATTTTATAAGTACTCATTGATTATGTTGAAATGGCAATGGTTTGCTCATTTGCCGCAGTTGGATTTTGTGTGGGTTATTTTCTTCCGCATCGTTTGACTCTTGATTTTTTCTGCAATCGATTGCTGGAATTGAGGTAACAAATTAGAACCCTAATGTATTTGTGTGTTTGCATTGTGATGAAATAATAGTATATATGTTTTCCCCATGTTTTGTAATATGTCCCCATTTTCTTGTGTACTTTCCCATTCATTTTTTGCCCCCTCCAAATGCATGTCCCCATCTTTTGGTGTACTATCCTTATTTTCTTGTTGCTTGTTGGGATCTGTTCTTAGTTCAATGCGTGTGTTTGTTTGCCACTTTCTTGATTAAGTGGCAATTGGTTATAAGTGGCCAATTGTATTGGTCACTTATCTTTATGGCAGGTTGTTTTGTGGACTAAGGTATGCCGCCACTGCATATATTTGTGATGCAAACGACATGTTTCAAAATTGCTAATGTTGTTTTTAAGGATTGGTAGGAGAAAACTTGTTAATTTGCTGCTGAAAGCCTGAAACCACAAATCCAGTGATCTTCTCTATCTCAAATAATAAGCTTCTGCCACTCTCAAATTTAATGAAACCACCATCCGGACTTTGTAGCCCAACCAGAGGCTAGGAGGCAACTTGATAGAAAACTTAGGACCTGTTTGTTACAAAGAATTGGTGGGGAAGGAAAGGGAAGATCCCAATCTTCCCATGGATTTGAGGTGTTTGGTATAGAGAAAGTCCAGTCAGCATCTTCTAGTGAGTATTCATCTTCCCTTATTCGAGGGAAGATGCTTTCCATCTGAAAATGGAAGGAAAGCTGCAATCTTCCCAGGAAAGTGTCTTTTTGACAAATTTACCCCTGAAATTCAAATTTGGCGGGAAGTTCGAACTTGGCGGGAAAGTTCAAATTTGGCGGGAAAGTTTGAATTTGCTGATTTTTTTTTTTCATGAGTTCGAACTTAACAAGAATATATTTTTTTAAAAATATATTTTAGCAAAAAAAATATTTTTCTTTTTTATTTTGAATTAATTTCTTTTAAGAGTAAAATAGACATTTCCTAATTCTTTACCAATTATCACTTCTTCATTTTCTTCCTACCAAACAACTCAAACCATTTTCCCTTATTTTTCAAATCTTCCTTTCCTTTCCTTTCTATTCTTTTTCTTTCCTTTCCTTCCCCAAATCTTCCTTGTAACAAACAAGGCTTTAATTCCTCATCAGGTTCTTATCCAAGCAAGCTCTAAAGAAACTAGAATTTACATTGATGGCTCCATTCCTTCCTCCCGAAAAATCTTGCTGCATCAAGAGACTCATTTGTCTCGGCATACGTGTCCAAAATGAGTCTGTCACTCCACCTTCTTGGTGTAACTCTAGCTGATGCGTTAAGTTCTATATAACCCGCTCCGCTACCTGTGGGGATGAAAGAGTGTTCCATTTGTCATGTGAAACCACTTATTTCCAAAACAAAAATGTTTCAAAATACTATCCACACTCATGTTAAAAAGCTTATAAAATACGGAGTATACCGTTAAGTTTCAAAAATTAAATGAGTTTTTATATGCTCTTCTGATTACATTTATAAGGCGGAGAAAAATGTTTATTTTGATCTAATTTACAAATCATATTATTAAATTTTTTATATGACTGTATAATTTGACCTTCATTTATTACTGTATAGATTTTGTATTCTTTAGCAAAGTATATAATCGTACCTAAAGAAAGGTAAATTTATAAATTATTAAACTTTGAAATATGGTCTATGTTTTTATTGCTTCCCATGAAACATTTTGGAAGTAGTTTAAAAATAGGATTAGAAGAATACAATTTTGAATTTAGGAATTTTAAATTAAGTACAAAAAATAAACTTACTTTCTAAATTGTTTTTGTGGATGAGCTTAAAAGGGTGAGGCAAGAAATTTGGAGGATTCCACCACCCGGTGAATCAACAAGCGGAGATGATGAAGCGGAATGCGGGAACAAATCCAGTCTATTGAAGGACAAGCGGGAAAACAACAAGGACAAATGGTCGGCTCCTGGTGATGAAGATGAGCATGACCATGCAACTACTTTATAGATTATTTTTTATATTTCGTCTTTGTTTAGTATATTTCGTTTTCTTTATATATAATTTTTTAGAATTGCTCTTTGTATATTTTCCTTTATATAAATTTTTTTAATATATTATTCAGTATTATTTATTTCATAATATTTTTTCTTTTATTTGAGTGGTTGTTGAGGAAGAGCCATAATAATTATAATATTTTTTAAAAAAAAAAATAATTCCTCAATTTGCAATGAGATTTTTCTTCCATATTCCATTGCAAATTATCATTATTTGCGATCGGATTCTGAATTTGCAAATTCCAAATTCTGTCACAATTTGCAACAGATTAATTTTCCGTCGCAATTTTTTTGGATTATTTCCGTCACAATTTGCAATAGATTAATTTTCTGTCGCAATTTTGCACGGATTAATTTTTCGTCACAATTTGCAATGGATTATTTTCCGTTACAATTTGTGGCGGATGAGACAAAATCCATTGCAAATATTGTTTGCAATGAAGATTAAAATTGTCACAAATTCCATTGCAAAACTTGTGTGCAACAGATTTTCTCACGGTTAGCGACGGGTTTTGTTTGTCGCTAAATCCCTTTTTTTTGTAGTGAAATGTGTAAGACTGGCTATCACCCAAGAGGGGGGGTGAATTGGGTGTACGATAAAACTTTAGAGAACTTTGAAAATCTTTTCGCAACTTCTTGAAAGCAATTCATATTACGGTAATAATTTATAAAGCGATAGTCAGTCATTCAAACATATATGTTGGAAATATAAGAGTTTAGAGAAAAGAATATGCAAACTACGATTTATCCTGGTTCGACGCAATTCTTGACCTACGCCTAGTTCCCAAGCTCCACTTTAGATTTTCAATCCACTATCTTCTTGTTTAATCTGGACACAAGAGAAAAGCCTTTACAATCCCACAAGTTCACCTAGGCACTTGTGAAGCCAAAACTCTCACCGAGATACTTCTTTCAATCAGTTACACACTCTGTACTCAAAGTTATTCTTTCACTAGGATACACTCCAGCTTACAAGTTGTAAACTGATAACCCAATCTCCAAGTCCCATGACTTGGGATTCTTACGATGATTTAATAATTAGAAATGTTCTCTCTAAAAGAGTAGATGAATAAACACTGAAGTACAATACAAATCATTTCACTCTCTATGATAAGCTATGTAAGCATTGAGAACAGATAGTGTATGTTGGATTCAGAATGTCAGCATTTCGGTAGTGCAGGCTCTCATTATTGTTGTCTCCATTTTGAATGGTTGTCCTTTAATAGTCAGTGAAGAACATTGACCGATTCTTCCAGGTTTGAATATGACTGTTGTGAGCATATATGACCGTTGGAACTATTCGACCGTTAGAGAATATTACCGTTGTAACCTCTGACGTAATCATCTGCTTTTTGTAATCTGATGTTAATCCTTTATCTAAAACTCATTAACAAACTGATTAAACATAGTTAGGAATAGTAATGAGTTATGATAAAGATTAATGAAATCACAAACGATGATTTTGAGATTTTAGACATGGTGAGTTTGAACTTAATGCTTGTAAGACACCTCTGACTTGAGTTACAACTTGTTGACTCGAGTTAGGCTTTACTCAGATTGCTCTCTGTCTTTTCTTAGCTCGAGTTGCATTATACGTGACTCGAGTTAACAACCCTTTCTTAAACTTCATTGCTCTCTGTGAGGTTGACTCGAGTTACCCGTATCTTGACTCGAGTCATCCCTTTGTCGCTTTGCTCTTTGTCTGACTTGCACTCGAGTTAGATAAGTCTTGGCCTGAGGTAAGGGCTCATCAAAATTGGTTGCTTCCAAATTCTATGAAACACTTGTTGAGTCTAGATTCATATCGAATTGGTTTCACTTCATTTGGTTGTGTATAGTGTGAGCTATATCCAGAAAACCGAGCCTATGCTGAAATGAATCCAGAATTTCAAGTGCCAACTTTCGAAGGACATATCTCCCTGGTCTGAACTCTGTTTTGGTTGGTTCAAATCTTGATGGAAATCCTTTTGAGTCTACGTTCATATGCCACCAATTTCAACTCAATTGGATTTGTAGTTTGTGAGATACATCCAAAACATTGAAGCTAGGTAAGCAGTGTAGCGTGAATTTCAGTTCAAACTTCTATAATTCATAGCTCCTTGATCTTAACTCTTTTGGGCTTAAATTTTATATCAAAATGACGCATTGAGAGTCTAGTTTCATATGCCACTAGTTTCACCTCAATTTGATCTCTGGTTTGGGAGATATCATCAAATTACCAGACCTTATGCATGTTGAACATGAAATAGAGTCGAACAGAGTGGCTGAAATACACTTTGACTCGAGTCATTTAGTGACTGAGTCGAGTCATACCAGTCCAGAGACACCAAAAACACTTATTGACTCAAGTTAATGATATCTTGACTCAAGTCAAATCATTCCAGAGTAGCAAATCACTGTAGTAAAGTATCCAACTCGAGTTATCCCATCCTAAAGCTCGTTTTTGCTTATTTTCACTCGAATTGAGCCATTCCAACTTCCATGTGATTGTAGAGACTTTTAGAATCAATCTAAGAACTTGTATAAGGATTTTCTCATTCCCTTCAGCAAATTTTTCTTTCTTTCTTCTTGTCTTGATCATTTTCCACAATGCAATGCTCTCTTTCTTCTCTTCTCTTGATCATGCTTCATAAATGAACTCTATTTCTTTCTCTTCTCTTGATCATTCTTTATTATTGACTTCACATCTTCTTTGACTCTACATTAAATATAAGAATTAGTCAATGTGAGAGATAAATATAATACGCAAACTTTTTGCTCTTGATAATAACATCTTTATAGGACATCATCAAAGATAATCATATCTAACAAAATGACGTTTTTGTGGCGGTTTTAGCCACTACATAAGACATTAGTAGCGGTTGTCCAAACCTGTACAAAACACACCGTTGCAAGTAACTTTGTAGCGGTTCTTAAACTCGCTAGTACATGTAACTTAACTGTTACTGCAACTGTAGCGGTTTGTCATCACCGCTAGGTAGAGCAGAGCCATAAATTGCAATTACGGGGGCGAAAGTTACAGAATAGAATCTAGATATTCATGCAATTACATTTATGCCCCATAAACATCTCAATATTTTCATTTTAGTCCCCTCACAAAAATTTTAGTAGGTACTAAATTGAAAATATTGAAATTTTTATGAGGCTGAAATGTAATCATATGAAAATCTGGGTCACATTTTGTAACTTTTGGCCGGGGGGAGGCCACCCTAGCCCACCTAATTCTGCCCCTCCCGCTAGTAGATGAGGCTGGGATGATGTCGTGTGTGAAGACTTTATAACGGTTTAGTAATCGCAACAACATGAAATTAACTACTTTCGTAGCGAGTTATGAATTGAAATTAACCCAATACATGAAGAAAAATTTTAAAATGGCGGCAAAATTTTGTAGCGGTTTATTTACCGCTACAAAATTGGATGAAATTTCAAAAAAGGCTCTAAATCTTTCAAATTCGTGTGTAGCTGTTATACAATTGCTACAAATTTTTCTTTGCCATTTTTTGGAAACAATTTTGCTTAAATTTTATTGAAGTTTGTAGTGAAATTTGTAGCTATTGTAAAACCACTACAAACTTATGCTGAAATTTATGTCGAATCTGTTGTGGTTAGAAAACCGCTACAAATGAATAACATTTTTTTTAAAAAAAAAAAAACTAAACAAGTCATTTTAGATTATTTTAATAATTAACTAATAATTTAAATATAAAAAATAAAAATTAATGTTAAAAATAATTGATGTTATGGTTATTATATAGGTGTATAAAAATGAGAATGTGTAGATTATAAGAACTAATTATGTTGTCCTTTAAATAATATCGATTATGAAATTAATGTATATGAAAGTAGTATATATGAAAGTAGACGGAATGTTGAACAAGGTCCTTAAAATTGTTGGAAAAAAATTAGTATCACGAGTTATAAGAGGGGAAAAAAAGATTTTTAAACAAATGTTCATCATATTTGATCCGTTTGATCAACACTTAACCTCTTTAAACACTTAATCTTTTAAGAAAATGTTGTGAGATGAGAGAAAACGTGTGTGGTAAGAGATGATGAAGTATATAAAATGAGGTGTGGTGGGGAATTTATAGGGATATCTGCGTAACACTTGTAGCAGTTGATACGACATTTTTTTGTAGCGGTTGTTGTTCGTAGCGGTTGATATATTTGTAGCAATTGGGTCTACTTTGTAGTGGTTATAGAACCGCTACAAATGCTATTATAGTTTTTTTTTAATAAAAAAAAGGATTACAGGTTAAATATGTTATCGTAAGCATAATTTTTTATATCAATCTTCATCGCCATCCCTACAAAAAAAAGTATGGAGAAAATGTTACTTGTGAGTTTAATATGTTTGAATATAAATTAAACTTAAATTAAATATTATTTCATAAAGCATGTCTTAAAAAATGCATCGAACTATAGGTAAATTTTCATCTCCGTTTGGTAAGAAGTTTTTGCTGGCGAGCTAGAACGGCTCACTCTCGTATGTGACGTTATCACAATCGCCTATATCATAAAGGTCCCTAGGCTTTAAGTAAACCACCATATTCCCATCCCCGTGCCTCTCATCCGTAACATAATAAATCTGATGTGCCTCTGAGGTAAGAATATATGGCCCATCATCTCAGACTGACCAGTGAGAATAGGCCAAGAGAAATTTACTAATGTGATGCCTAAATTGTCAACTGTGAGTTCCCAAGAAGTTGTTGTATTTGCCTATAAACACTTGAATAGCGTCATGGTGAAACAGCCTAGTAATTTATTTTGACCGTATGAAGTAGCTTTCCATAATACAGAACGTCACCGAACTGCATGTTCCCGTCACTATTGCTCACATAACCCTTGTCCTATAAGTGCCATAAACACCCGAGTTTTGGGTTAGCAATCCTTAAACTAGTGAAACAATGCAAAACTTGAAACCATTAACATTGTATACGGTAAATCTTTATGTGTGGTCAAGTGGGCCGAGTGAGAGAGCTCTGAATTCTGGTAAGTGCGGGTTGTGGTCATTTAGTATTCTCCGCATAAACCAACCCGAGAATTCTCTGTGGACCTTTCTATCAATTTCAAAGGATGCCTGGGAACGAATCCTTAGTTGACGCTTCACATGACTTCTGAATTCCCTGCAATTAAGCATGTGATGATGATCATGAAATGTAAGTATAAAATGTAAAGAAATATATAAGATAACAAATATTTGTGTACAATCCTTAGCGAAGGAAGGGCTCAACTTAAGTGCTATTTATCAAGACATATCTATGCACTTGAAACTTCTTAGTCGTCGTCAGTTTGAAGTTTTCACTTCCACCAGCTGGTTTGGCAACACGAGGGATTAACAACTCTGTTGATGATGGCTCAGGCTCAGGCTCAGGCTCAGGACAATCGTCTACACGAAGCGGTCAGTTGAAATACGTCTTAATGTCATCAAAGTACCTTGAACAAAAATACAGGACCTTATTCCCTATATAACCTTCTGCTATTGAACCTTCAAGTCACGTCTTATTCCTTATGTAAGATTTCAATTTCCTAAGAAACCTATAAAGTAAAGAAGGAAAAATGTCAATATATCAATGTTGAAATGTGCAACTAACAACTAATCCTGATGTAATTTATTTTAAATGAGTACCTCTCAATAGGATACATCCATTAGTAGTGAACTGTACCAGCAAGCTTTGTTTCGTGAATAAGGTGTACTGTCAAGTGAACCATCACCGTGTAAAAGGACAAAGGAAAGATTTTCTCCAAATGGCATAGCGTAAGAATGATTTTTTGTTGCAGATGCTCAAGCTCCTCCACGATCAAAACCTTGGAACACAACTTTCAAAAATAAAGAACACAGCTCCACCAAAACGATCGACACATCAAAAGACAGTGTATTTTTTATGGCCAGTGGAAGTAATTGTTGCATAAGCACATGTGAGTCATGACTCTTCAACCCAACAACCTTTTGAGCCTGCATGTCAATACATCGTGAAATGTTGCTTGAGTACCCGTTAGGAATTTTTATATTCTTCAACGTCGCTAGGAAGATTTCCTTATTTGGTTTTGTTATGGTGAATTTTGCCGATTGAAATCTGTCATGTTCATTTGACCATGCGTCTCCATGAACTCCCATGGCTCGTAAATCTTTCCTCGCTTGAAGATGATCTTTTGACTTACCTGGTTCGTTAGAATTGTGTATAGCACATTGTTGCACACATTTTTTTCAATGTGGAAGATACAAGACTATGTTGGAGCAAATTATCTTTCCAATCCAGAAGAGTGAAGGTGCTTATCTTCCGCCATTGTTGAGGCGTAGAAGCAGAAGTCCTGGTAGTCTTTTTCCCGGCTTTTGTTGCATCGTCATTTTTTCAAAACTCAAATTCAACATCCTGAAGCTGCTCTAAGATTTCTACACTTTGGTTAAATTCTGAGGAGGTCATCTTTTTTCCTGTTGCCTATTGAAACGATTACGTTGCAACTTAAACTTGTGCTTACCATCGAGAAACTTTCAATGACCCATGAAGTACTACTTTCATTTGTGGGAAGGCGCACTGAGTCTGAGTCAAAATTGCAAGCTGGACACATAAGGCTGGTATGCACATTCCACCCGGATAATGTTTCTAGGCCGGGGAAAGTCACTTATCATGCATATCAAGGCTGCATGCAAGTTGAACAATATTTCCTCGTGCGCGTCATACGTCTCGATGCCTACATTCGACAAGTCCAATGACTTCACAATAAGCGGTTGAAGATACATATCGATGTTATTTCCCAATGCCTTTTTGCCTGGAATGATCATGGGCAAAATGAAGGAGCTTTGTTTCATACACATCTAAAGGGGCAAGTTGTAGGGTATTAAGACAATTGGTCAAATGCTATAGTTGTTGGAAATTATGCCCTAGGGGCAATTCATTGTACTTTGGATATTTAAGTTATTTAAAGTATTCTCTTTTGTTATCATTTTTGTTTGCATGTTCATATTGATAACTCCATCATTTGGATACATCTTATAGATTATCCTAAATGTCCCAAGCAGTCATCTCGCGGAGCGAAGATGAATTAAGACTAGTATGACTTTGATGAGGTATGGAGATACAATCAAAGTCATGGGCACTTGTAAGAGTACAAGGTGTTGGACCGACCCATTATGAGAAAACTGTATGGATTAAGTCATAAGCTTCTCATGTATAACCGCGTCACGACGCCCTTTGACCTGAAATCATCATGGATTCCTACATGATGAGTCACTAGTTTTTGACCTAGTCAAAAGTCACCTTTGACCGGGTTATAATAAAGGCTAGGATCGGGATCAGTGGTTTTCATGCGGAGGAATGTGAATGGTCAAGATGGAATTTGTCTCTCACATTTGTAGAGAGATAATACTAGGCCACTCAATAAGTGAGTCTAAGAAATGTATGGCCATACTGTGATGGAAAGGAGTTTCCATTTCACTTATTAGACTACTCGAGAATCGAGAAAGTAATGGTCAAGAAAAGGAAGTTGACATTATCCATGTCTCATCCTTGACCGAATTATCGCGTGACAAAAGGGACGTGACATGGTTGTACGATAGGTTGTATCGTGTCATCGATCCCCATGTGAATTGGGTAGTCGCAATGTCTTGCTAGAGGCCGCTTGCGACTTGTGGTCGACACGGTGTTGGCCCACTGCCAATCTCATATGGGCCTGCAGGGTCGCACACAAGAATAATCCAACACGAGCAAAAGTGTCCAGATTCATTGAATCTCAGATTGATATGAGATTAAATGAATAATGAATTTAATCTAGGATAAATATATATATATATATACGTATATATATATATATATATTAAATTCGAAATTGATATATATATATATATATTATTAATGGAGATTATAATATTATATATAATATTTGTTTGTATTTAATTTATTTGATAAATTAAATACCGAAACAAATAGAGATATTGTATCTCATTTAATTTCGAATAAAGATATCATATATCTGTTTAATATTAAATTGAGATATAGTATCTCATATTTAATTAAATAGATAGATATCATTTCTCGGATTTAATTTATAGAGATAAATTAAATCGAAGGCTTTTAATTTGAATTAAATAAATACATTAGATTAAATCTATCGGATAGATTTAATTAATATATTTTAATTCAAATTCAAAATTCAATTTCAGATTTGGTTTTTAATCGGATTAAATAAATACGTTACATTAGATCGACGAGATAGATTTAATTAATATTTATTTAATCCATATATTTGAAATTTGAAATTCAAAATTAATAGGATCAATTTTGAATATAATACGCCGATGGGTTTAGAAAAACCTACGGAAGTTTTATTCGAGCGTATTCAGAAAGCCGCGAGAAAAAACCCTAGAGTGAAAATTGAGAGAGACGCACAAGAGGCGCTAGCACGCTGCCGTAGCCGTGTTCGAGGATTGTTCGTGTGGATACCAGTAGAGGAAGATGATTTTAAGAGTCGTCTTACGCGATCGAGGAGGTAGCCCACCTTTGTTCAAGGAAGAACGAGACGCGGACGAATTCTCCAAAGGTAATATCCGGATTCCCTAGCCTTGGTCTAAATGCACCTGAGTGATCCTCGGGACGGGATTCGTAAGTTTTTTTAATCCGTTGCGTTGTACGGATCCCAACAATAGCTTGTGCTAAGATTCCCAAACGAATTAAAACCGTCGTCGCCAAAGTAAAAGTCAAAAACATGGGGAGATGAAGGGAGGATGGAAGAGAGATTGAGACAGAAGGAAGATGGATTGGCTAGGAGGGAAAAAGGGCAGTAAAGAAAATTACAAAACCCAAGGCATGTTTTTTTAAATAAAAAACATGTAGATTAAATTTGCTTTATCAGCATCGTATGGCCATTCTTTAACTTTTCTTAGTCAACATTTTCTATTCGTAACATTAACAGTGTTAACTTTTAAGAACTAAAAATGTACTTTACAAACTTAAAGGATTAAAATAATTCGTCATGTAAATTTAAAGGATCAAAAGTATACTTTAGCTTGTAAACTATAAATACTAAAATCAAATTCAATTATAGGGCTGTTCTCACACCCTACTTTTTCATTATGTACTGGAAGTCTAGGAGTCATATAGAGATAGCTGAACTTGGGGTTGCATGGTTCATGGGGCTAGGATCATTAATTTGTGCATTAATAAGCTGCCTCTGTTTTTTGTTCAAATAACAGAGATTGATAAAGCTATAACTTGTTAGTTTTCTATGTGTTTTGATGATAACTAACAATTGTAAACCCAATTTGAAGTTTGTTTTTGGTAAGTTGAAAACTTACTGTCAAAGGCAAACTTGTTTGGCATCTCAAACTCGAGTTTGGACTTGACAGAGAGTATCTCAATTTTTATGAACCAAGCTAAACTTCAGTTTGCCTAGGCAAACTCGAGTTTGTGAGATACAGAGAGTACTCTAAGTTTTTCACAATAAGGCAAACTCGAGTTTAGTTTTTACAAACTTGAGTTTGTACCAAACAAAGAACCTTCAAGTATTTTCTAAACTAAGCCAAACTCCAGTTTGATTTTGAAAACTTGAGTTTGTGTCTCGAGAGCTTTCAAGGTTTTGTGAACTTGACCAAACTTGAGTTAAGTTTTTCAAACTTGAGTTTGTGCTTGGCCGAGAGTCTTAATGCTTTTTATCTTGAGCAAACTCCAGTTTGTTACGACAAACTCTAGTTTGCACTTGGCCAAGAGTTTTCTAAGTTTTCCATAATTTTGAGAAAACTCGAGTTTATCTTTGTAAACTCAAGTTTGCGTTTGACGAAAAGTTTTCAAGTTTTCCTCACTTTGAGGAAACTCGAGTTTAGCATAGTAAACTCCGAGTTTTCACTTGCGTAAAGTTTTCAAAGTTTTTTAGTCTTAAAATTCGAGTTTGATTTAATTAACTCGAGTTTGTGCCAAGCAGAAATTTTTGCATTATTTTGTATTTTTGAAAACTCTAATTAAGATTTGAAAACTCTAGTTTTGAGCTTTGAGGACTTAAACTTATTTTCTCTTCAAAAGTCTCAAACTCGAGTTAGTCACTAATTGCCTCAAGTTTGCCCATATATTCAAAATATACTTCAAAGGCTCAAATCGTGACATTCTTCTCTAGAAGAACTAAACTCGAGTTAAGATTTGGAAACTCGAGTTTGGCCTTCTGTAGCAAAGTTACAAACTCCAGTTTGGATGAACAAACTCAAGTTTGTGTTGCCCGATTTGAAATTTAAATTACTCAAATTTGTGAAATCTTCATGTTTGATCTTAATACTTTTCATTATCACTCATTACTATTCCTAACTATGTTTAATCAGTTTGTTAGTGAGTTTCAGATGGTTTAGAGAATATTAAATGAAGATTTAGCTTAAAGCAAAAAGTGATGTCAGCGCATTTATTGCAAAGTCCAGAAATATTGCATTCTTTTGGACAATCATTTTCTACACGTTGCAAAGGGATTAATGTTTTCTTTCCTTATCAAGAAGCTGTTCTTCCAACGGATTTAATTCAAGAGAAGTCAACCATAAATTTTTGTGCAGCTAAATTAACTGAAGAGTAGAGAGAGAAGAGACCAAAGTGTTCCTAACAGCTACTCCAATGTCTCCAACGGTTACATTGATCAATCTAACGGTCATTTAATGTTCTCTTCATATATAAGGAGTTGCATTCAAGTCTCCTCAACAACGAATCTGCAGAAAACGAAAAGCATTCAAGTTTTCCAACTACTCTTTCAATTTTCTACTTATAAAGTATCTTTTGATACATTTGTACTTGAGTGATTATCTTATCCACTCTTAGATAGATTTTTATTTATTAAAATCATTTATTGTAAGAATCTCAAGTCGTGGGACTTGGAGATTGGGTATATCAGTTTACAACTTGTAAAGGGGAGTGTATCCTAGTGAGAGGATAACTTCGAGTACAGAGTGTGTAACTAATTCTAAGTGATAGTGAAAATCCCAGAGTGTCTAGGGACAGGACGTAGGTCAAGAGGTTAGACCGAACTAGTATAAATTTGATGTGTCTTGCTATTCTTTCATCTCTTCTGTTTTGCTCTGTTTTAGTGTTCAGTTTCAGAGCATTTTAAAAAGAATTTTTAAAATCCCCAATTCACCCCCTCTTGGTGATTTGCTTCGCCTTCATAACTCAACACCTCAATCCTAACCTCGCGATGCTAAACTCGTCATGAAACCTTTAAGGAAGCGAGGCTACATAGAAAACTTAACGTTGTTAATGACACATCATCGAGACTTAACTACGGTGACTAACGGTTTTAGACAGAGTAAACTTGAAGACCAAAATTGTATGGGCCAAAACCAAAATGATTGCAAACTGTAGGAACTAAAGATGATATTAACCCTTTTTGTTTTAATACAAGAGAGCTTATAACATTATGTCGAGCAAAACAAATTAAACTAGAAGTATTTATTCTTCCAAAGGGACCAAAATTATCTTTTCTTGGTTTACTTTAAGGGCTATATATAAGAAAGCCCAAAAATATTATATCAACCACTAAATTTAGATATCTCTTTACATGAATTATTTATTCTTGTTTTTAAGGGCCATATATAAGAGAGCCCAGAACATGACGTGTGTACAAATTTTGGCCCAATGATTCAATGAAGAGAACAATGTAGATTACTTGTCCTTCTAATTACAATTCCAACAACATTAAAGTAAAAAACAAATCAGGCCCTAAACTCCAACATTCCATAGTACATTGTGATTTTGTTAAGGGGGAAAAAACTAAAGCTACAAAATGTAACTTGGAACTTGTGGGTTGAGAAGTTGAAAAAGAAGAAGGAAGGACCTCACTTTTAATACAATGAGAAAATGATGATGGAGGAACCCAAACAAAACCCAATAGAAATAGAGCAAATGAAGATGATGAAGAAGAAGCTATGGTATGGAAGACGCTCAATGCGGGAGCAAAGAAGTAACTTGATGGCTCACTGTTAAAAACTATTTATTGAACACATAACACAGATCAACTTTATTACACAATATTTAAGTATGCTTGGTGGGTTCTTATTCAAAAACTAAAACATCATTTCAATACATCACAAGTAGAATCAGAGAGGAACACATTAAGTATTAAGACGATACATCACACATCACACAGTGATATAATATTATATTTGGTTGAGATCTCCACCTCATATGACCCTATGAAATGGAACCAAAAACATATGATCTTGGCATGGCAAGCTCATTGCATACTTGCTCCATGGATGGGCGAGTATGAGGATTTTCATTCAAGCAAGTAAAAGCTATTCTTGCAATCAACACAACCTTCTCAGCCACCGTACCTTGAGGATGAGGTAGCCTTTGGTCTAACACTTCCTTAAAATTCAAATCATGAGCAACTCTTGCTGGTGCATCCGAAGAAGACATTAAGAGATCTCTTGGATGCTTTCCCATAATTATTTCCAAAGCCAACACTCCAAAGCTATAAACGTCACATTTCTCGGTCCTTTGCCATTGTATAAGCAAGTTCTAAAACAAAATAAAAATTATTATCATAAATTTTTTTTGTTAGTGATGAGTTTTAATTGCCAAATAAGTTTAACATGAAATATAACCCCATGTAACTCAAAAAAAAAAATCATAGTATATACAATAAAATATTTTTAACCTGGAGCAAAGCATAGCCAAAGGTACCAGCAAATGAGGTCCAATTGTTAGAATCTGAATACAAAAGCTTGGCCGTCCCAAAGTCAGAGATGTGAGCCTCATAATCCGAGTCCAATATAACATTTTTGCTTGATATGTCACGGTGAACTATGGGAGGTGAACATCCATGATGAAGATAGTATAAAGCATTAGCCACACCTTCAACAACTTTGATTCTCTTACTCCAATCCAATGCAATTGCTTCTGTCTCATCACTTAGTATCTTATCCAAGCTTCCCCCTTCCAAGAATTCATAAACCAAAAAGGAGAACTTTGAATGCCAGCAAAACCCATATAGCTTGATGATATTGTGATGCCTAGTTTTTGCCAAGGCCCGAATCTCATTCATAAATGCTTTTTGATGACATTGCTCTCTATCGGTAGAAAATGAAGCTTCTTCACGCCCACAACTTGACTGTGGACAATTCAGCTTTGTAGACGCTTCCAAACCCTCCAGCCCCAACGAGATATTTTTCGTCGAACTCCTCTGTGGCTTCAATAATGTTTTCATATAGTAATTTCCCATCAAAACTCCATATAGCAAACATATTTTGAGTCTTCACTTCTCTTTCTTGACTTTTCTCTTTCTGTGCATTATGATGGCAAACAATATATGAAACTATTGCTAGCAACATAGATACCAAACCAAGGGATAGAGCAGAGATAACAACTTTATTTCTCTTATGATGCCTTGGAGCATATATTTTTGGTTGGCAAATTGGCAAGCCTGATACATTTCCACATAAGCCTTTGTTATCTTTCAATGTCTCAAATGAAGAATTATGAAAGGCCAAGCTATTTGGAAGTGAACCTTCTAATTTATTGTGTGATATGTCAATCACAGTCAAGCTTTTCAAATCATCAAAAAATGAAGGAATCATGCCAGAGAAATTATTATGTGAGAGGTTCAATGTTTCTAATTGTTGAAGTTGTCCAAGCATTGTTGGGATTCCACTGGAAAAGGAATTTGTACTCATATCTAGAAACTGGAGATGTTGTAATTGGCTAAAACCATATGGAAGTCTGAAGAACTTATTTCCACTTAAGTTCAAATTCCATAACTTGATCAACCCTCCAAATTGTTCTGGAATTGAGCCACTTAAATTATTGTTAGCTACACTCAACTGTTCAAGGCTTTTTAATAAACCTATATCAATAGGAATGTTGCACGAAAGTTGATTGTTGCTCACCCAAGTTGACTCAACAATGACAAGCGACACAATTCCTTGGGAATATTTCCTATCAAGTGATTTGATGAAAAATTTAGTCCCTCTAGCTTTGTTGCCTCACTTAGTTCTGGTGGTATGCCCCCCGATAAGTTATTATTAGAGATCTTGAGGCTTGTAAGGTTATGGCATTGCCCCCATGTAGGTGACAAGTGACCGTAAAATGTATTGTTACTTAAATCAATGTAGTTCAAGTTTGGATATACACCAAAAACTTCTGCTATATTGCCGGTCAATTGATTGTTTTCAAGCCTAACTCTACGAATGGTAGAGCAATTCTTCAAACTTCCAGGAATCGGACCAGTGAATTGATTGTTATTTGCAGAGAAGTAATTAAGTAATCCTCCAAGACAAATGTTTTGAGGCAAATGACCTTTGAAATTATTGCGTGCAATTTGCAAGTATTGCAATTTCCTAAGGTTATTCATTTTCGAAGGAAGATTGCCACTAAAGTTGTTTTTAAACAAAGATATATTAGCAAGCTTTGTCAAGTTTCCAATGCTTGAAGGAATAAATCCAGAAAGTTTGTTTGTATACAAAATTAGTGAGACGAGCTTTGTCAAGTTTCTTATGGATAGTGGGATTGACCCCGATATGTTATTTTCTGACAAATCCAATCTCATCAAAGAATAGAGTTTCCCTATTTCTTGTGGAATTGACCTGAGATTTGATTGTCATAAAGATTAAGTTTTTCTAAACTAGACATGTTTCCGATTGTTCTAGGGATGCTACCAGAGATACTGTTGTTTGACATGTCAAGTTTCTCAAGCTTCTTCATCATTCCAATTTCATAGGGGATAGAACCCATAAACTGATTACCTTGAAGTCCTAAGTACAAGAGGTTAGTCATCCTTCCAATTTTGGGAGGAATGTGGCCAGAAAGGTAGTTGTAACCAAGCTCCAGCCATGTTAATTTGACTAAAGATGAGAAATTAAAACTATCAAGCGTACCTCTTAAGCTAAGATTTCCAAGAGATATATTGAAAACGGAGTTGAACTCATTGCATTCAATTCCAACCCAATTGCAAGGATGACTGCTATTATCTCTCCATGTTGATAACAGAGTTTGGCTTTGGTTGTCAAGGCTGGCCTTCCACTTTAGCAAAGTTTTTGCTTCATTATTTGGTGAAGTAATGAAAGAGGAAACATGAGAGGGGAACAAGATTAAATAGCCAACTAACAGTACCCACCAAAGTATAAGCTTCTCCGAAAACTGAGGTTTCTTGAAGAGAAACTCCATGGCCATGAAGGATATCTTAAACAAATTGAGAATGATGTAGTATACCCAATGGATGTTAGGAGAAATATATAAGCAGATGTTAGGAGTATAGTATAACGCTAAAAAAGCAATTTGCTGTGTTATAAGATCTTTAAAACATTAAACAAAAATAATATTATATACATAAATGATAATATATCATAAAAAAAAAAGCTTAAATATTCCGATTCCATAATTCACCACAATCCAACCGGCCATAATTAAATTATTGTAATTAATTTTTGCTTTCAATGTTTTTTTAAAAAAAAAATTCATTGAACTAGTTTTAATCTTATCTTATTGAACAAAATCCTGTCAGCTCCCAATCACCACTGAACATTTATCATTGATTAACTTGTTATATAGTAATTTATTTGAAATCCAAATTTGAGTCTTAAATCAACGACTTGTGGTCTTTAGATGGATGGCTTGGCTTTACATAGGGGTACGGAAATAAAATGATTGCCAGTGAAAAAGGACGAAATAGTCTGTCCTTCACTGGAGGCTGATGCGATGATAATGCGCCTTTTGCTTTTTAACCTTTTATCTTTCTCTCCCTTTTTCAAAGTAGCTGCCTCTGCTCCTCTTTAAACATTAAATAGCTAATTAAGTTTTTGCTTCAAATAGATATTGGAGCCTTCAAAAATAATTTTTATAGTCAAAATTCATGATATATAAAATAAATATGTAAAAAGAATTTTATCTCCATTTATATAAATAAATATTTTTAAGATTCCCAACAAATTTTAGGAGTATCCACCAGAATGTTAACCATTACGATGAAGGATATTTTTAACAGAATGAGAATGGTTTAACAAAGGCAGTGGATATTAAGAGAAATATATAAGCGGATGACTCAACATTCATTTATTTCCTTAGCATAGTGGGTTGCCGACTTGACATTACTGAGAAAATGCATCGCCAAAGAAAGCGTCCTTGTTTGGATTGCTTTTCACATTTTCCCACTTCTTTTTTTATGATGGACATTTAAGAGGGAGTGATATCAATATTAATTATGTGGATTTTCATTGACTCATATACTAGTCAGCATCTACTTGGCTACATTGAATAATTTCTTACTTTATTCTACTTCCTTCTCAAGCCAACAAGACATGCTCTCCAAGTTCAACAAGAGTTGCTCTACAAGTTTCTTATTAATGATGACTTTTGATGCAAGACTCATTAAGGCCTTTAAATAAAGGGAAAATGCATTTAAGGGCTCTTTTTACAGGAAAAAATTCTTAAAAAAAACCCCAAGATTTTGAAAATCCCGAGAAAAGGCCTTTGGGATTTTCAGAATCTACATGAGTTATTAACGGGTGATATAGTTGTTAACCGAAGCCGATATTGTTGTTAATGTGACTGATTTAGTTGTTAAAATATTGTTATTAATGCAACGATTTAGTTGTTAACGGGAATTGATTTTGTTGTTAATGTGGCTGATTTAGTTGTTAAAATATTGTTATTAATGCAACTGATTTAGTTGTTAACGGGAATTGATTTTGTTGTTAATGTGGTGATTTAGTTGTTAAATTTTAATGAATTTATACCGGAAAATGTCCTTGTGCCTTTTTTTTTTTTTTTTCAGAATCTTTGGGCTTTTTTTTTTTTTTTTTTTTTTTTTGTAAAAAGGGCCCTTAAATGCATTTTCCCTTAAATAAAGGTCTTGTGCAAGCTTTATAACACATACAGTTGAATGAGGTTTACTCTTATCTTTCTCTCTTCTCTTTCTTGTTCTTTTATCCCATATATCTTTTATTTTCATAATATTTGTCTATATATATAATCAAAACATAACAAGAAGTTACTGTGGGGTGACTTCTAGCTTTTTAATAATAGTAATAAATAACCTGATGATTATATATGATTGTGTAGTCAGTAGTTTCATTTCTTAATTAAGTAGTACACGATCCACATGACATGTGAAAATGTATAGTTAATTAAGAAATTAAATATAAATATTGCAGCTACTTATATATATTATTTCATATTTTAGATTTACTTTTGATAATTTAAATAAATACCATATACTGATTATTTTATTGGAAAATGAAACCTATAAGGCTATAAGCTAAGCCTATAACTATCATTTATATACTCAGGCAAGCAAATGATTCATGTAAATGATTCAAATTAAAGGAAGTTACAAAGTCATAATAATTTAAAGTTCAAATAGATTATTTGCATCATAACTTCATTTTAGCATTGTGGCTGTGTAATTTCTTTTTTTTAAAAAGGTATGTTAATTGATTTTAACCTTTATATGGAATTCAAAACAACCATTACACAAAAAAATAAAAATAAATAAATAAAATTGAAATACAAGACTAACAACAACAAATATCAGAACAACTTTAAAAATTTAAAATTAATTACTAAGTTTTGATAATAAATAAATATTTATAGGTGAGTAAAAGTTAAATTAACAATTCAATGCAATTTGATCCAAAATTTTTAAAAATAATAAATACTATTGCTTAAATTGTCACAATGAAAATGAATACAAAAAGCAAAACCTTTATTCATTTGTTTTTTTCATTTTGTAATTGGGCAAAAGTAGAAAGATATGATAAGAAAGTTAGGGCTAAAAAAGCTACGATAGAGAAGTTATGAGATATAAAGTATAAACCATCCACTAACTAATCCAAAACAACTAATACACGTAAAAGGGGAAAGGCCAAATGAAAATTAAATAATGGAATACTTTATGTCTTCCACCTTCAACAATATGCTTCATGAATCATGACACTTACGTTCACTATTTTTACGGTAGAAAAAAGTATTAAGTGTTTTTTAAATAATTGCATTACCCTAATTCTAAAAATTCTATACAAATCCTAAAATATTGATATTTATAATAAAGGAATTACTTTATTTATTTTCTCTGGAATAGATTAACCTTCTACTTCTACATAGAATTTTTTTCCGAAAACTAAGTTATCTAAAATAAGAATAAAAGTATTATCATCATAATTTGAAGGGTTTAAACTTCTCATGTTGCGTGAGAAGAAAAAGATTCCTATACACATATGAAATAGTGGGACCCACATATATATAAAATGTTAATTATATATATATATATGTGGGTCCCAATATTTTATGTGTGTGTGACATGAGAAAACAATTCTCCTACATGAAAAGTGTTTTTCCCTAATTTTAAAAGTAAAAACAAAGAAATCAAGTCCAATGTAAACAGGTTCATTATCTTTATATTTCATAACATGAGACACAGAAAAATAAAGGCATAACTTATGTAAAATGTTAATTTTTTTTGTTATAGAAAATAAATTGAAATATATATTTCTCCAATATTGTGTATAACAATTTCGAAAGAGTTAATTATAACTTTTGAAATAAGATGGTTAAAAATTAAATTTATACAATTTAAAAAATACATATAATATAGAGGAAGAGTAGTTAGGCGCTTAATTAAAATTTTCTGTCCAATCAAATTAAAACAAACGAGTTTAAAAAATTAATTATATTTATAACATAAATTTGTTATAGAATAAAAACATATAAAAAATTCACGTTTACTTTTTTATAGAGAAAATTCGACTACAATGATTATCCGAAAGAAAACTGTAATAGTTTCCATAGGGGTAGAAAATGTAATACTAACTATACTAACGTGCAATGAATTAAGAAGCCAGGGGCACACGATTCCCATTGACTTCGAGGTGTTTGACTTTGCTTTGAAATATAAATAATAATTAGAAGGGTTAAATGCCTAATTTGCTCGAGAAATTTTGCTAAGGAGGCGCTCAAGACCGAAAGTTTTTTTGATACCAAATTTGCCCCGGAAGTATAAAAAAGGTACCAAATTTGCCGGAAGTATGAAAAATGTAGCAAATTTGCCCCCTCCGTTAATTTTAACCGTTAAGTTTAACCGAGTGTACACATGGCATACCACCTCATGACACATGGCATGCCACCTCATCAACCCAATAAGAGTTAAGTATCATTTTTGCCCTGGAAGTTTTCATTGAGGAGCAATTTTGCCCGGAAAGTTTACAAAAGTAGCAATTTTGCCCCGAAAGTTTACAAAAGTAGCAATTTTGCCCTTCTTTCTCCCAATATTAAATTTGATTATTAAATCGTCAAAGACCACACATGTCATGCCTTGAAAAGGTCGAACTTGGAGTCGAGAGAAGGAGATCCTTGAGATGTTGAGTTCAAGCGCGGAATTTTGTAAAGCCGAACCGGGTCACAGGAAGCATCACTTATGATCTAAGAAAATGATCAGTCTCTACAAACGTAAATATTATCACTATTGATTTGTTTTTGAACCAATTTTGGAACAATTCATTCATTTGCTTAGATCATAAGTGATGCTTCCTCGGGTTTTGCGACAGACCTTTTAATCCCTATGACCAGTTCGGCTTCACAAATTCGGCGTCACTGAGCTCAACACGTCAAGGATCTCCTTATCGACTCCAAGTCCAACCTTTTCAAGGCATGACATGTGTGGTCTATAACTGATTTAATAGTCAAATTTAATATTGGGAGAAAGAAGGGCAAAATTGCTACTTTTGTAAACTTCCATGGCAAAATTGCTCCTCAAGGAAAACTTCCGGGGAAAAACTGCTCCTAAATGAAAAATTCCAAGGCAAAAATAATACTTTTGATTGATGAGGTGGCATGCCACCACACATTTTAACGATCTACGTGGACTTTGTCACTTTTAGGTAAATTTGATACCTTTTTAATACTTAGGGGCAAATTTGGTACCAAAAAAACTTTCGGGTGCTGAGCGCCCCCTTAGCAAAACTTCCAGGGCAAATTAGGTATTTAACCCATAATTAGAATTTCGGAAGTTCTTAAAAATAAGGTTACAATGTTTGACCAGTCACCCTTGAAAGTATTTCTTTTACTAATTCAAGATTATCTATTTTTTTTGTCTACAATTAAAAATAAAAAAATAAACACTCAATTCTAATTATTAGTTAAATTTTCGTGCTCATTAAAATTAAAGAAAACGAGTTATATATTATAATTTTTAATTTCTATTGATAATAAATTACATTAAGCTAGTGTATATTGTTGGTAAAATCTATCAAATCTTTTATAAAAAAAGATTATAAAATAATGTATTCTCTCGGTTCTTAAATATAGTACCCAATTTTAAAGTCCTTATCCCTCTCTACAATACATTATTAAAAAAATTCGAGTAGAATGTCTTATTAAAAAATTTCATGTGTGTGTGTCTATATTTAATGAATTTTCCCAGTATCTAGTAAATAATTTCACTATCATTAAACATTTAATTACAGGTAGATTTTGGAAAAAAAGAAAAAGATCTTTAGAAACCACTAATTTTCTTAGTTTCCATGACATTGACAATCGGACATTATATTTAGGGATAGAGAGGAAGTATCATTCAACCTATTTATTGAAATAATCCATAGATACAAATAAAAGAGGTAAAAGCTACGGGAATTGCAGAAAAAACCTCCATTATATGAAATTTGTTTAAGGACTACCTAATTGCAATATATTTTTACTCTTCTTTAACAGTATAAAATGAAAAATATTTGTATATAGGTAAATAAATTTTGTAATATAATGGAAAAGATTTCTCAAAAATTTTCCCAATGTAAAGTTGGGGCTTGCCAGTTTGGTGTATCAACTTTCAACTTGAAGTCTTGATTGTGATGCTAATTCAACACAACAAGCAAGTTTGATGATAATTTGTACTGCACAAAACAAGGGTATCTTAGTAATTTTGGTCCAAATAATTAGGTAGGGGCATTACTAATTTACTATGATCATTTGATGAAATCCACCTGAAGATATATGAATGGATGTCCATATCAACAAATCAAAACATAACAAGTAATTACTGTGGGCTGACTTCTAGCTTTGTAATGATAGTAATAAAATACTTGATAATTATATATGATTGTGTAGTCAGTTGTTTCATTTCTTAATTAAGTAGTACACGATCCACACGAGATGTGAAAATGTATAGTTAATTAAGAAATTACCACGGGTACAAAAAAAGGCTTTTAAACAATATAGGATCTGCGACCGGTCTCATTACAGACAGTCTTAAAAGTCTATAACTTTTAAGACCGGACGCGAACCGGTCTTAAAGAAATGTTTTTAAACCGGACATTAAGAATATTAGGTCTTAAAAGTCATACTATCTAGACCTTATATATTTTTTTGTTTGGTCTTAAAACCCAACTTTTAAGACCGTACAAATAAATAGGCCGGTCTAAAAAGACGGACTTTTAAGACTGGACGAAAAAAAAAAACGTTCAATCTAAAAAGTCTGACATTTAAGTGCAGATAAATAAATACATTGGTCTTAAAAAAACTAACTTTTAAGATCGGATTAATACATACAACGGTTTAAAAGTACCGACTTTTAAGATCGAACAAATAAATAGGCCGGTCTAAAAAGACAGACTTTTAAAACCGGACTAATACATACACCGGTTTAAAAGTAACGACTTTTAAGACCGGACTAATAAATACATCTGGTCACCTATATGAACATACATGCCCAATTCATCATGTCTTCATCAGATTCTCACCCAACAATATAACATTTCTCTTTTATAACGTGCCCCTTTCAGATCCTGCCACAAAAATAAAAACAAGGGCAAAAGCTTCACAGTCAATTTAAGAACATAAGAAAGAATATAGTTAAAACCTTAAAATTTTCAAAGAATTCTGCATATGAATATTACCTTATGAATTGTCTCCTTTATAAAGGGATACCCTCCCATATCTCTTCATGATGATTATTTCTTATGCCAGGTTCATTATCCGCTTCAACTTCTTCGTTCATGTCCAAGAGACCCCTTAAAAAAGTAGTACTCTCAGGAAAACCATAATTTGAATGAATATTCTCATCAATATCAATGACCCTTTTTCCTTGAAGAGCTATAGACCACATTTTATTTTCCTAATCAGTGATATAGAACACTTGTTTCGGCTGGTCTGCCATAATAAAATATTCATCCCCCAAACTTCTACTATTGATATCAACTAATGTAAATCCTAACTGATCGATCTGAACACTATTATTGACATTAACCCACTTGTATTTGGTAGTTTTCATTTGTGGAATGGTAATAGTGCAATTTTTTGTTTTGTTTTACAAAACATGCATCAAAGAGTAAAAAAGGGAACCTTATAGAACAAGTGGTAATTCTCATTTGTGGAATGGTAATTCTCATTTGTGAAATGATAATTCTCATTTGTGGAATGGTAATAGTGCCCTTTTTTTTGGTTTTACAAAACATGCATCAAAGGGTAAAAAAGGAAACCCTGTAGAAAAAGTGGTAATTCTCATTTGTGGAATGGTAATAGTGCAATTTTTTTTGTTTTACAAAACATGCATCAAAGGGTAAAAAAGGGAACCCTGTAGAAAAAGTGGTAATTCTTATTTGTGGAATGGTAATTTTCGTTTTAGGATTTGTAAATACCATTGAAAAAATGTTAAGAAGAATATATATATTTATTAATGTATATATATAATGAATGAACCAAGTAGCCCATGGCTACTTGGTTCTGTGTGAGGGTGGGGGGGTTCAAACCCCACCCCCCACACTTTCAATGTTTTGTTTTGTTTTTTAAAAAACACCCCCAAAAAAAAAACCCCTACCGGTGGCCACTTGCCGGTGGCGGCCCTCCTGTAAGGGCATTTTATTTATTTATTTAAAAGTAAGGGTAAAAAAATAATTTCACTTAAATTTATATATTCCTCATGCGCTTTGGTATCTCTCAATCTTTTTGTAAATTCTAAAGACTTCTAAGAATTTTACAAATTCAAATGGTATTTTAATGAAATTTTTTTTTGAGTTTATAAAGACACGTTGGTTGATAAATATTTTCCCTTTTTCTTTAAAAAAAAAAAAAAAAAAAAAAAAGACGGTTTCGCTTCTCGAGATAGTGTTCGCAACTTACAGCTTCCATTTCCAGCTCCTTGTCTCACTGATCGTGAAGTCGCGGCGCACTCAATCTCTTCATCGTTATCGCCCAGGTACCCACCCCATTTTGGTCTTGAATTTCTTCTCCTGTTTTTGCACAGCCAGAGTCGTATAGGTTTTTAATGGAGTTGTTTTTAGTGATCATCAACAACAACAACAACAACAACAACAAAAAACTCTTTCGGTCTTTTCTCTCTCGAATCGTTGGATTTGGGTTTCAATTTCTTCTCTATAAAATCTCTGCTGAAGTTGGAATCCGATTCCTGATAAGTGGAAAGAAAAACGAAGATAAGAAAGTACCAATGCTCCCCATTACCTGCTCTTCCATACACTTATCTTTGCTTTAATAGATGTGGCATACGAGTGAGTTTGTGTTTGAAATGTGAGGATATCAGTCGTTCAAGAGTTTGAATGGTTGATTTCCCCATGTAGATTACAATTGCTCATGGCTAGTATATATCACAGTTTAAGTACCATAGGAGTTTGTTACAATGCCAATAAATATTAGATTGCCGAAATATTGTGCATATAATTCAAGAATTACTACAAATAGAGCAAGATACTATTTCTTAAATGTCCTACTTGAGCCTTGAGGTAATACTCCGCATATCATATCACTAGCCTTCTACGCTGATTCAGCAAATCCAACTTCGTCATTCCTATAATAAGAAACTGTATGATAGCGACCCATGAATATATTCCCGAAAATCATGCATTTCAGAATCAAGTAAGCATCTTATTAAGGAGCAAAGATAGAATTCATAACCAATTCAGTGAGACTTGAGTCGAACAGAGTGTCAAATAGAAGCTAAAAGCTATATGAATAAGTAGTCACAATATTACCATAGAGGCCCTTGAGGAGGGGCTATATCCAAGGCTTTGAATCTACTTATGCATTGTGTTGCCTTTTCATCTCCCACTTTCAGGACATACCGATTCATGAATACGTCCCATTAGTCTTACCATAGATTATGTAGTATGCCAAAATGCAAGGGTTTGAATTGTGATGCGTGGTTTGGTGAGAGCTAAAAACTTTGCACCAATGGTCAATGAAATGTTTGGCATGGAAGAGAAGCTTCCATATTCAACTGTTGTTTCTACATTTGGATTGGGAACCGATCACAGAGCTGCTCATGAGATTGAGGGTTTGAGCTTTTGCTGAAAGGAAGTTTATTTTCTGGGAGACATGAAATTAAGGATGTTTTACTTAACCTCATTGACGTAGCCTGGGATCTGGTCTTCTGTCCCATTTAGTTTCAGCCTATTTTTTATACATGCCCCTGCCACCTCACAGAAGTGCATCTGGTAATATGACTTATGTTTGTTCATTAGGTGTGCGTATACTACGGACTCTTGACAGTTTCAAAGTATGGGTTCATGTGGTATTTTAATAGGATATTATTTGAAGTGATTCAATTCTGATTAATTTACACCAAGAACCAAAACCCTTTTTTTCCTTTTGTTGCTGAATGTGTTTGTTTCTGTTGGTTATTGTCTAATATTTCTTTCTTATTCCATATTCTTGGTTATAGGAGATACTGACTGATTGAAAGTGGCCTTTTTATGTTTTGACATTTTCGTGGAAATTAATGATTGAGAAATATGTGTAGAAGAGGATAATATTTTAGAAGAATTCGATTTTCATGTTGGAGTGAACTACTACTTGAAAAAGGTCTCTAGTATTTACATGGTTACTTTTTATGGTTTTTCAAATCTTAATTCAATATCATATATTAGGAACAAAGTTTTCACTGTTTCCAGGTAATTACTTCATCTCACAGAGTGTTTGTTTCTGTTGGTTATTGTCTAATATTTCTTTTCTTATTCCATATTCTTGGTTATAGGAGATACTGACTGATTGAAAGTCGGAAATTAATGATTGAGAAATATGTCTAGAAGAGGATAATCTTTTAGAAGAATTCTATTTTCTTGTTTATCATGTTGGAGTGAACTACTACTTGAAAAAGGTCTCTGATATTATTTTTTATTTACATGGTTACTTTTTATGGTATTTCAAATCTTAATTCAATATCATATATTAGGTACAAAGTTTTCACTGTTTCCAGGTAATTACTTCATCTCACAGAATTCTGAGCTGGTTATAAGCGCCAATGTGTAATGTGTGAGCTTCGGTGTGCTTGATCAATATACAAAAAGATGAATAGCATCCAAGTGACTGCATGCCAGCCTAGGATCCATATTACAAATATATTTCACCGTCCTTCTAAAGCATATGCATTTACAATTACTAGTGGCCCTCCCTCTAGGAGTTCACTCAGCCTAAGAGGAGAACCTTCATCTGCCTTGCAATGTGTGCCATTTTCAAAATCAAGGCAACCTCTTCATGTATGCTTTGCCGGTGATAAAGGAATGATGGGTAATAATAGTGAGGTAATGCATATTCTCTGGGCTAAACATTTGGTCTTAGATATTATTATCACTATATTTGCTCATAGTTAAGTTGTTTAAGGAAAGTTCTTCAAACTTCTGCTCATTTCCTCTTAGTTGGAGCTTAAACTTTTCAAGATTTCTGATGTAGAGGCATTTTCTTTGGATTTAGCTTTCATTCTGAAACCTTATACTTCCACTGTGTCTTCCTGTTAATGTAACTAAATTATTTATCTACATTCATCTATTGCTTTTTCTGATTTTAAACATGTGGTCTTACTTTGAATCATGAATGCCCTCCGACATAAACTTGGTCTTAATCCTCATACCAAATTGACATGCATCATAAATTTGTGGTTACGTATCCTTTTTTATGACTGTTTGTGCCAGAAGCAAGAAAAGTTGAATTTGATTTGAAATTTTAATTTCTCTTTTTCTGTCAGTATTCCTTGTATGAAAAATTAACTTCTCTTATTTTGCTGTTATTATGAACCTCTACAAATCATGTCTAGGGGTCTTAGCAAAAAGAATTCAGGGTAGCTCAGATTCTTATGGTTTGACTATATCCTCATTTTTGCAATTATAATGATGCAATTAGGATTCACCATGGAAAGCGCTAGAGAAAGCAATGGACAAATTTAAGGGACAGTCAATAGAGGATGTCTTACAACAGCAGATTCAAAAAGGTCAATATCTTGATGACGGGGACAGTGGGGCAAAGCCACCACGTGGAGGGGGTGGTGACGGCGGCGGTGGTGAAGGCCCTGGTGGATCAGAGGAGGAAAGCCCTGGTGCAAAGTTGGATGATACTCTCCAAACGGTTTTTGCAACTTTGGGCATTGTATTTCTGGTACTTTCTCCCCCTTTGAACGTGTTTACACCATTATATTTATAAATGAGAACGTCTTGGTTTTATTTATACATTTTTTTTAAGCAAAATGAGAGCGTCATGTTGGATGAGAACGTTTATATTTTTTATTGTGTACACAAATTATCATATAAAAAAGGGTTGAAGTTGAATTGACCAAGGAAACATTAGATCCTCTCAGTTACTTAGTTGTTCAAGTGAGGAGATATATATAGAGAGAGAGAAGTGAATCTCCCGGGTCATACCCATACCCTCTTTATCCTTCTCCATACTTGAGCAATCAAGGGAACCCAAATCCTTACCAGTCTTAATGATTGATTTTTATGCTTGCATTACATTCATATGTTGACCCTTACACATAGAACTGATCCCCTGAAGCACCTATCTGCCTCCTCCTTTGCTTAAGTTCAATCTAAAAGTTAAAATATTTGTCTTATTTACAACAAATTTATCACACTTCCATACACCACACTGGAGAATTTGGGGGAAATGAGTGCAGGAAGGATTCAATCAGACATGATGATGTCCAGGATTGTTGGGTCATATCATATTGCCATGTCTTATTTACTAACTTCAAAATTTTTCATTTTTCTCAGTATATCTATATCCTTACTGGTAAAGAATTGGTAAAGCTAGCTAAGGACTACATCAGATATCTTTTTACGGGGAAGGAAAGTTTTCGATTAAAGCGTGCAATGGCTCAATGGGGGGAATACTATTTTGACATAAAAGAGAAGGTAGTGGTTGACAAGTACTGCTTGGAGAAGGCCATTCTCAGTACTCCCACTTGGTGGAATGATCCTGATGATTATCGTGAAGTCGTTCTAAATTACTTGAAGTCAAATCGAGGTGCGTAATTTTTCATTTTCATTTGTGCCATCTTATATTTCCCTTGAATTTTTTGGTTTTGAGATCGATGAAGCTTAATTTATTAATATCATGGTGTAATTGACTAGTTGTTGTTGAGGCCATTTGAAGCGCACTACGTTATCATGATTTGTTTTCAATATGTGAAGATTATCTGTCTATTTATTTGCAATGTTGTGTGTGTGTGTGTTTTTGGTGGTGGTGGGGGGTGGGGGGGGGGGGGGGGGGGGAATAAAAGCAATTATATTATGAAGTCAAGATAAAATGTTCAAAATACAAGTTCAAGACAAGGATCCCATGGAGAGTAACCTTTAGAAAACAAGGAAATATCATGGGAAACTAGAAAGAAAACATGGCCAAACAACTCTAGGGAAGAACAAATATCTGAAGCAAGACCATACTTTGATGGGACCCTGAATCTTGTTGGATCAAGAATTCTGGAGCCAACATACCAGACTATTAAAGAAGGATTTGATGATGATAAGAAAAGTAAGATGACATCCATGGAAGAGTGAATACAGTATATGTTTGGGAAACTCTCAAACCATGGTTTTGAAGCCATTTTTCCATACGGCGAGATAAAACTCATCTCACATATTTACCTGTAAGTTGTAAAAGAACTCCTAAAAAGCTAAAACAGACTTAACATTTGAATTTTCTAAACCATAGATTCCAATGGGAATGATATCATCGGGGAAAAAAAAGGCTGATTGGAAGAGCTACGGACTACGTGGCCATTGGCTTATCGTCTCTAAAACATGTGCATTTCCATGAAGCTTATTCACGAGAAGATGGGGATTGGGGTGTACAGAGCCCTGCTGAACAGCGAGATTAATAATGACAATGATTCTTAATATCAGACCAAATTCACCATGCTTGTAAAGAGAATAGAAAGTACTCTCTCCAATCCTTAATATAATATTTGTCAATATTTTATAGAGTTAATCTTGGTTCTAAATATAAGACATTTTTTATATTTGTCAATATTTTTCTAATTTACCCATATTAATGGTTCCTCAACAATAATCAAGGAAGAAAGGAAATTAAAGATAATTATAGTGTTTTAGAAAATATATGTCATATTAACTAATTTAACCAACTAACCTCCGGTCCTAATTATAAGACTTAGTTGACTTTCTTTTGGGAGATTAAGGAAGTTAAATAAGTTACTTAATCATTTCATATGTTGCATATCCTTAGATTATATATTAGTTTATGGGATATGATATTGTTACTATCAATTTTGGTCACTACCAATGTCACTACTATTTTTTCACCATTAGATCATAATCTCAATAAGAGAGAAAAATGATAAAAATATATGAGATTTTGATTTAACGATGAAAAAAGTGGTAGTGACTTAGTAGTGATTAATATCCTATCCCTTTATCATACTTTAATTTAAAATATTCTAAAGTAATTTAATTAACTTCCTTAATCTTAAAAAAAAGTCAACTAAGTCTTATAATTAAGGCGGAGGGAGTATATTAATATAATTGAATTAGATAAATATGTTTATGTTTAGTACGAAAGACAGTATTTAATAACCGGTTATGGACACTAGACCTCAAGATATGAGAAGATTTGATTGAAAGGCAGCCAAACCAAACTGCTTTACTGTATAAGTGTATCAGCAGAAAATATGTTCAAAAGATTATTCTACGGGACAACCAAAAGGACAAAGGGCAGAGACATCAAGATGATAGTGAATTGTACAATTTATGGGTTGTATGAATAGGGTAACTTGTTATAGATCTTAATAATGTATTGATTAAAAAAAATACTTAGGTTGAACGGTTACTTCTTTGGATTCTAAATGTAAGAGTTAGATAATTAATTTATATAAATTAAAGAAATTAATTATATTAGTTATTTATAAAAAACATGTATTAATTTATTCAAAATACCACTTTAATCATTTGCGTTGAACATTATTATTTTTTAATAAAAATCCCTTAATAAGTGCAGTTATTGAGGATAATTTGGAGGATAAAAATTATAAATTTAGAAAATAAAATGAATTAAAGTTTTTTGAGGTGCAATTAGCACCCTATAATCTGCCCCTTGTGTATTTTAATGGTTGCAATTTCACTCCCAACTAACAGACTTGGAAGCGTCCGTTTTCCTCTTCCTCTTCCTGAGGTCCATTCCTCTCAGACATCCACAAGCTCACTATGGCATTTTGACCATTTTACCCATTATTAATTAATTAATAACCATTTTGCCCCTGTTCGAAAACTATATATCAACTGTCCCTATTTAGTCGATTACATAGTTTTTTTAGTCGATTATATCATGTAATTGACTAAAAAAACAATGTAATTGATTACATCATAAAAAAAAGTTAAAACGAAAGGCCATAACTTCTAGCTCAAGAGTCCGAATGAGGTGATTCTTTTTTTGATTCCACGTAACTTTTTGAGATCTATGCACTGACATAAAAATTAATTTCCAGATTTAATGAAGAGAAAGGAGGAAGAACACAGATTAGCTTTACAGCAAGTTGTTGTAACGTGAGAGACCGAAAGTTGCGCCTCGAGGATAGAACGACCTTGGATGCCGTGAGAATCCGTTTCGGGCCATCTCGCTCTCCGTTCGCTGCGTCTCATCTTCCTTTGCTTCTTGAAGGCCTGGCCGCGTTTGCGTTTTTTTTTCTTTGTTGTCGTCCAGTTCGCATCCCCTTGCGTCTCTGATCTTTTTATAAATAACTTAGGCTTGGGCCGTGCAATCTCTGATCTTGCTTTTCTCTCAATGATTAATGCTTGGCTTGTGTCCCACGTATTAGATTTTAATATATATATATATATATATATAAAATGAATTGTTTCCTTTTATTTGATGTTTTTTTTATTAGATTACATAATATCTCCGCACAATAAAGATAGGATATGAATATATTTTATGTCGAATTACACTATGATCCTATATTTAATTTAATGATAGAATAATATATAAAATATAACTAAATAGTTATACAATATTAACAAATCTAACTTTTTTGTGGATGATATTATTTAATTATAAAATATATATTTATCAGTTTTTTATTGTTATTTTTGCTAAATGGATAAGTATATATTTTATAATTAAATAAGTGTATATTTTATGATAGGGTGAAGGAGCAATATTGCCAACCAACTATTAGGCCAGGAGCGGTGGACACAAATAACTTTTAATGGGACCAAAAAGACCAACAAACAATTGAATTTGTTAAAAAAGCACAACACCGTCAAATCTTCCTAACCTCTGTTTCACGTGGCATTTGAAGTCTAGCTCAAATGTAACCTAATCAAAGTGGTGCTCTCCTTCATAGAATCCAACCCAGACACGACAACAACCATTTCATTTTTACTAAAACCCCTCTTGCCCTTCTTCTTCGATCTGGTGAAGCCGAGCCCAACAATCACCACGACAAAGCCAATAAACAAACAATCACAGCCCACTACAATAATAATCGTTCGTTTATTACCAGGGGAACCTATCGAATTGAAGCTCAGAAGGAACATGCACTGGGCAACGCCTCTGTCGGCGGGTCCAATCTGATTGGCAAAGGCAGCAGCGTAAATTGGAGGACAGGCCGTGCAATCAGAGACGTTTTCGGTCGAATTTCCTTTCACGAAGGGTTGCATAGCCGACAGGCTTGTGGTACAGAGGGCGCCGGGGAAGTTATTTTCGAGCGGTTGATTGCAATTCTGGCCGGTGTCCTAAATTGCAGAGGACTGAACCTGGGACACAAAATCATCTTTAGTGGTGATGTTCTAACATCCCTGGGAGATCCAGGTTGTTTGGAAGCCACAAGTGGCGCGAACATTGAGGTTGAGGTGGTACTGATTTATGAATTTCTGGAAATTATCCCAGCAGGTGTCGGAAGAGTTGAGAGGCGGAAGGAAGAAGCCAGTGCGGCGGAGATAATCGGAGAGAACAAGATGGATGGAGGAGCTGGAGAACTCGCAAATAGTGCCGGAGTCGAGAGAGGGTTGGTCGCCGCCGGCGACAAGATTGAGGATGGTGAAGTTGAGAGGGCAGGGAGCATTGAGACTGGTGTCGTTTGCAGAGAGGGAAGAAAGTGGGAAAGAGAGGGAAACAAAGAATAAGAAGAAGAAGAAGAAGGAGAAGAGGGACATGGAGGAGGAGGGTTGAGGGTGGAGTGATGAGAGGAAAAGAAAGAAGCTTAGAACCGGAGGTAAAGGGGTGAGAGCGAGAGAGAAGAAGATGATTGCTTTGAGTTTGACCAAAAAAAAAAAAAAAGCCACCCGGCATTGAGCTGGACTTCAAATGCTTGCCACGTGGTATTCATCTCAAACAAAGTTAGGAGGATCGACGAGTATTGTATTTTTTTAATAAATTCAATTGTTTGTTTGTCTTTTTGGTCCCATTAAAAGTTATTTGTGCCCAACGCTCCGGGGCCTAATAGTTGGTTGGCAAAATTGCTCCTTCACCCTTTATGATATGATTAGTTGGATTTGTTAATATTGTACACCTATTTAGTTATATTTTATATACTATTCTATCATTAAATTAAATATAGGATCAAAGTATAATTCGACATAAAATATATTCATATCCTATCTTTATTGTGCGGGAGATATTATGTGATCTAATCAAAAAGAAAACATCAAATAAAAGGAAACAATTCATTATATATATATATATATATATTAAAATCTAAGACGTGGGACACAAGCCAAACATTAATCATTGAGAGAAAAGCAAGAATCAGAGATTGCACGGCCCAAACCTAAGTTATTTATAAAAAGATCGGAGACACAAGGGGATGCGAACTGGACGACAGCAAAGAAAAAAATAGAACATAGCAGCAAAGCAATTCAAGAAGCGAGTAAGACAAGACGCAGAATGGAGAGCAGTCTTGAAACATTCGACGGCAACCAAGGTTGTTCTATCTCGAGGCGCAACCTTCAGTCTCTCACGTTACAACAACTGGCTGAAAAGCTAATTTGTGTTCTTCCTCCTTTCTTTTCATTAAATCTGGAAGTTAATTTTTATGTTAGTGCATAGATCTCAAAAATTTAAGTGGAATCAAAAAAAGAATCACCTCATTCGAACTCCCGAGCTAGAAGTTATGGCCTTCCGAAGTTTTAACCTAATTTTTTTTAATGATGTAATCGATTACATGGTTTTTTTAGTCGATTACATATGTAATCAACTAAATAGGGGCAAATTGGTTTATAGTTTTCGAACAGGGACAAAATGGTTATTAATTAATTAATAAGGGGTAAAATGGTCAAAATGCTAGCTCACTATACCTCTTCTTCCTGAGAAGAAGCCCAAACCTCCACATCGGCTTCTACCCCAAACCTGTTGAAACTGAAACCTTTAATAGCAACTATAATGGCAAGGCAGTTAAAGAATGTGAACCATTTAAACCCAAATGACCGAGAAGACGTTTGTCTTTGCAGAACAAAGGGAGGACTCAAACCATGGCGGAGCTATACTAGTCCCAATGACCGCACGTGCAGACACAAAATACCTATATCTTTTTGTTTTTCTGTGCGTCTCCAACTCTCCGGCTCAATCTTTTCTTTCTTTCTTTAGGTCTTCATGACCTCTTTTCAATTATAGGCCCATTTGCTATTTCAAATCTCCTTCAGTTACTATATCCATCAGTGTCGTACTCTCCTGGTCAATGACGGAGCCACATTGGTGCCAATGACCGCACATGCAGACACAAAAGACCTATCTACCTATCTGTTTCTATTTTTCTTCGGTCTGTGAGTCTCCAACTCTCCCCCCAGCCGCTCAATCCTTTTTTTCCCCTTTTCTTTAGGTCTTCATCTCTTCTTTTCAATTTGTGGGCCCATTTGCTATTTCAAATCTACTTCAGTTACCGTATCCTTGCGTATCGTACTCTCCTAGTCCTTATCCCGCTTATGAAAAAGCAAAGGATTATATAATTAATAATAATTAAAACCCTTTTTTTTTATAGAAAACTTCTAATTACTTGTTATATATTTCCTACTATCAAAAACTTTTATTTTAAATTGAAATCCCACAAAAATTGTATCCATATTGATATTTCTTAAAATCTTATGAAAATCTCTTTAATTTAGTATTAATGATTTCTCAAATATATCAAAATATATCTCAAATATATTAAAACAAAGGGAAGTTATTAAAGAATACTTTTGTAATCATTATGTTGTAATAACTTAATTGACTCGATTATTATTATTTTTTGTTAAGGTGAAGTTTTTTTTGTGTCCTTATTTATATTCTTTTACTTTTAAAAGCATTCAAAACTTTCCTCTAAAAAAAAATTTGAGGCAACGAAATCTCCCCACTAATTATACGGACACAAACCAAAACTCCTAACTCCGCCACCCACTTAGACAGTGTTTTTCTCAATCAACACCACCCCCTGTTCTTGGAGTTTACACATCACTTGAGAATGCTTCTATTTCAACAAAAGAAGTCGATCATTTTGATTCTTCTCTTGCAGCTTTGCAAATGCCTGGTTTGGTTTCAAATACTTAGGATTACAAGAATTCAGGGGATGATGAAGACAATGATTTGGAATCTGGATTTGCAGCTCCACGAATCAAAGAAGATCCAAATGATTTGAGTATTGAGAAATAACACTACTGAGTTAGCATCAATCAAAGAAGAAGCGAAGGATTTGGCGTCTGAGCTAGAAGCAAGTTTGAAAATACCAGATCTGAGTATTATTTCAGTAGTGCCAACGCCTCACATGTTTGATCTTGACTGTTTAATGGTGAATGATTTGAAGCAGTGTCTTGAAGATGACGATGATCCTTTTTGGGTTGCTGGGTGGTGGAATTTGGGGTTTAATGATGATGATGGGAGAGAGTTTGAAGCATATGGTTTAACGGACATTTCCAAGTTGTTAGTTTGAAGTGAAATTGCACCATTTAAATACATCAGGGGCAAAAATTACACACTAAAATACTTTAGGGTGTGTTGATTGCACACCGAAAAATAATTGGGGATGTTCATTGTACCTTAACCCTTTTTAGAATTTCACTTAGTAGGTCTTTTTTGTTTTGATTTATTTGTATGTAGCTCTTTTTTCAGTAATAGAATACACTCAAAAAACAAATGTTTGATACAAAATCTAATATTTGTTACCATGAATCAATATTTGTCACTCACTTTTAGTAATTTTTTAGAACTTAATTTTCATTAAATTTTAGGAGTTAATATCTTATAACTTGATCAAATTTTAGTTTCCGTCCCTATAATTTCACATCCTTGATTTTGGTCCTAATAGTTTTATAAATATTTAGTATGAGATTGAGTATATGAATAAAAATCAAAATTGTTAAAATTATAGGAATCAATGGTTAAATTTATACCTAATTTTTATAATATTATGTAGATCAAAACCCATGATTTAAAACTAAATGGACTAAAACTGTATTAACCCTAAATTTTATTTGTTGGGACCTAAGTTTCATTTACCTAAAAAGAAAAGCTTTTCAAATCAACCAGCCAACTTTTAACTAATATCAATGAAAACGATTAAATCATGCTTGTTCATACACTAAATACACCAAGCAAAAATCACAATTAACCAGCCAACAATTATTTTAACTAATATCACCTATGAAAGTCACGATTATCTAGTATCATGGTTGTTTATACACTAAATACACCAAGATCTTTGATTAAAACGTACACGAATCCCCATTCAAGCAATTATTCGATGTTTCTTCACAGAACAATTATAACTTGTGCCCCCAACTTGCCACTCAAAATCACCCATCGAAACCAAAATCTGCAAATGATATTGTTAGTAACAGTGAATCAGTTAATAACAGTCTTCATATTTTTCATTCTCATGTTAACAATCAACAAACAACAACAAATATTGTCCTCCAAGATGTGGTCATGGATCACATGGCGCCATTATCAAAGGAAGAGGGTTGGTGCTAAGTTCGCAACAGCCAACATAAAATTCTGTCGACTTTTTATGACATGAATTAATGTTCACAATCAATTATGAATATTGCCTCTGATGTCCTAAAAAACAAAGAAACCTTTATATCCGTATTGATTTAGCCTAAGAATTTTGCTATCTTTTTTTCCCATCAATCAAATGAGGAAAACAAATGCAGGGAAAGATCAAGACAGGATGATACAAAAGTCCAGAAAATTTTATTCACTTGATTTTGCTTGCAAGTAATTCCGTTTGAGCAAAGCCTTCTGCAACAAATGCCTGTCCACCACCTTCTCTGTCACGCTCCGACAGAGTCGTTCCCATTTGAACATGGCACGCTTTAATCGCACACTTTGTTTTCCACTATGCAGATAGCTGATGTAGTCCTTAACTAGCTTGGTGAGTTCCTCACCAGTGATGTCATAGATATACTGGAAAAGAAGTAGAACTTGCAAGTTAACAAATGAAGCATCGCCATTATCACCTATTAACCTAGGGAATCACGTCTAAGGTGGTGACTCTCTATCTGCCATCAGTGTGTAAATAAATAGCTGCTCCATTTCTTTTTATAAGAAACAATTGATCGAATTACATTGTCCACAATGGCCAAAAAAAAAAAAAAAAAAGATTTACATTGTTCGAAAAGTTTGTTAAAATTAGTTGGAAACAATAAAGTTGTAAAATAATGCAACTTTTTTGCAAAAGAAATACTCTCATATAAGTGGAAGAGAGAGAATGTGTGGGAATTAAATATAATTATATGGGTAATATCAGTAATTAAATGGGGTAAAATGGAAAATCAACCAAACAAATTTGAGATAACCTCTAAATATCTCTTATAAAAGTGAACATGCCATGTCTACAATTTGTCTCTTAAAGGAACCGTGGGAATATATTGCAAGCTTAATCTTATTTCACTTACCTACTTCCACTTGATGCTTTTATATATTTATTTATTTCCCATTTCTCAATTTTTAATAATAAATGAAAAACTAAGGTCATGGATCTAGAAAGATCAGGCAATTCTTTATACACATCAGCTGATGCCAAGAGGAGAGAAGAGTACCAGAACTAGAAATCCAATGGTAGCTAAAACAACTTGGAGAGTTTCATTGGACTTCCCAGAAAAGCCTCCATCACCTGATCCGCCAGAGCCGCCGCCGCTGCCCCCTCTCGGTGGCTTAACCCCACTGCTCCCATTGTCATATTTTTGCTTTTGAATCTGTTCCTGTAGTAACTCCTCTATCGACTTTCCCTTAAATTTTTCCATGGCTTTCCATGGAGAATCCTAATTAATGGTATTTTTCATGTTTAGTAACAGGTAAAAATATCCATACCACAATACTTAACAGATAATTATTCATCAAACTGACACTTATTCCCTCTGTATATTTCCTAAAGATAGAAATAATAAGTGAAAGAAAATTCTGAGCACTTAAGAGAGTTAATAAAATATAGGGTTGCTTCAGTCCATCCTAGTTGTTCTAGATCAGGATGAACAAATAAAATAAGCACTTCAAAAAACCAAACTTACCAATTACCGCCTCTATCAAATATGCATTATTCATAAGGCAAAGAAATCTATGTACTTCTCTATTAAATTACCATTTGGCTGTCTAATTAAAATGTGAAAAAGCATGGTTCTTTGATAATATCATAAGCGTATGGTTGTTCATTTAATATATACACTTCTCATGCTTCAATTGAAGAACCTGGCAGTAAAGATATAAGGAGTTGCATCACCCTCATAGTGTAGTCCTTATTCATGGTTGTAGCAATAGAGCTAATACAGTTCTTTACTTAGTAAATATTTCAGTTTTCAAGGTGGTGTGGTAAGGTAACACAGCAGTGAAAACAAAAAATCTTCTAGTTACAACATTAATTCAAGTTTTCTTGTTTCATGCATAAAAATTCATCAGCAAAGTAAATAAATATCCAAATATTTATCATAGAAGTCAAAAAGGGTGTTAAAACATCTCCAACGATGGTGGAGCTTTGTTTTGCAAGCCAGAGTACTATCTCACACATTTGAAACACGCAAACAAAAAATATTTTGATGAAAAACCTGCTGACATGGCCTATGGCAAGAAAACAAAACAAAGAGCAGATTGTACTATTACAGTCTGAATTTTAAAAGATATATCGCCAGATCAGATGGCAGAAAATGGGGAGACAGCAAAGAACCTGCTAATATGGCCTATGGAAAAATGTCTGAATAAGATTTCTCACAGCTAGACTACAGCAAAATGTAATTATGCATAATATACACGTTTAAAACATAACATCCAATACAGAATTATAAAATCAACTTGCATTACCTCATTATTATTTTCCATCATTCCACTTCCACCAGCCAGGCAAATTTGAAGAGGTGCTCGTGATTTTGAAATAGGCATGCATAGCAAGGTAGATAAAGTGTTTGCTCTAAAGCTCAGGGACATGTGAGGGAGGGGATCAAATTTTTGTGGTAACATACATGATTGAGGTGGAAGATGGTGCAAACAAGATACTTTTTTGTAGAAGGGCAAATAGTGGGCTGCAACTTGGGTTTCCATTTTCATAAAAAAGGTCAGGTACTGCAAAATTCCCAAGTTACACTCCAGCACTTAAACAGGTTTTATGTTAAAGTTTTAGCTGAAGTATGACCTGCAAGTGGAGAGAAATCAGTAAGATGAGTATAATATTAATGTTTTACTGAAGCAACATCACAAATAAACTGAGTGTAGAATCAATTATGTTGTAGTCCAATCTTGAGAACAATCTTTGGGGTATTCCTTTAAAATACTACCAATTTTTACGCATCTTCTGATCACACAAGCCACATTTCTCAAATAACATTTTCCTTAAAGATTTCATTACTCAAATGAGGTCTCTCAATAGCTCAATAACTCTTAACCAAAAAAAAAAAAAACAAAAATAAAAATAGTCACCTTAGAGACAAGCTAATTTAGCAAACCAAGAGAGACATGTAAGGGAATTAGGGCAGCAAATTACTTGAAACTTGAAAACTAGATTACTCAAATCCAAAACTCCATAAAATACCTGTCAAATGCACCAACTCCTTTAAACCATTCAGCGAACTTAGCCAATTCTCTAATTACCCACACTTTATAGTCATTTCACAAATCCCCAATGATTTTGAAAGTATTAGGATGCCCATTGTTTATCCTGCTAAGTTCCATTCTTGACATGCTTAATATGAATACTCAAGGAACTTCATCAAGTGCTCCTACTTTTCAAAATCAACAACCTTGTGACACCCGAGCACAACAACTGATCAAACAAGTGTAGAAACATAATCTCCATTTATGACCAGCGATATATCAAACCAAGGACAAATTATCAATTTTAGACGGAACAATATAACACTCCGTGGGACATCTGCTATGCACAGTTCATATCAAACCCTTTTAATTTTTTGTTCCGAATAATTTAACGATGTGTTAGTCAGTCAATTGATACACGCAAAGAAATGATAACGCTCTTGCAATTTATGATCTTCCAACGAATCAAAATGAAAAAAAAAACAATAAAAATAAAGAAAGAAACTATGCGACGGCGTCCGACGCAGGATTGACAATGATCAGCTGAGACGGGGAACAAATTCATACCAAGATTCAAAGCCAAATCGAACAAACCAATCTCACCGGATTTTGGGAGGAGACAAACTTCGTACCTTCTTCAATACTTGCCGGAGAACATCCACGCAGGGCTGACAACGGTGGAGAGCGTCCAACGGCGAGCTCGACGAAGTTCGGAGTGCCGAACAAGATATGAATGTGGTTTGTTGGGTGATTATTATTATTATTTTTGTCTAACAGTTTTGTTGGGTTATTAAAGGGGTTAAAAACGCAGGCTGTATTTTATATTATTCTTTAATCTTTTTTTTATATCAGAATTCTTTAATCTTTTTTAAACCTATATCTTTAAAGAATCAAATCAATAATTACGAAACACAAATATCTTTTTATGCTTTTAAAAATTAATATTGTCCAAAAATTATGGGAGGATCCAAGACCTTTTAAAATTTAAATAGGAAAATTCGAAAGGGAAGAGAGTAATTGTAGCTAAGGGTGTGTTTGATGTTAGGGAAAGGGAGTTTCCCTCCCTTCTTGATTTTGATGTGAAAAGTTAGATATATCCATAAATTATATAATTTTTTGCATTATTTTTTGTACAAACCAAGATTATTAAAACCGGATCGGCCATCGAACCGCCAAGACTTGGATTAAGGGTTATGGCCAACTCAGATCAAACCAAAATAAACCGGCTAACTAAGTCTCCAAGATTTATTATATGATATTTATTAATAGGAATTGAGTCACACAAAGTTGAAAAAAAAAAAAAAAAAAATTCGTGCCTCTGCCCCTCATTTATGATCCCCTCCTATTTCACTTCTTTTTATAAATCATTAACTGATGAAGCACGTGCCACATGAATCTCTCTTTCTTTATCTTTCTTCATCTTTTCCCATCTTCATCTACCATGCGCCATGCCATACCTGTAACCCTTCTTTCCCTACTCTTTCCCCATGAGTCCTTCCTTGCTTCTTCTTGAAGTTCAACTCTGACCTCTCCGCGAATCATAGCTAAAACAACCACATACAAGGCAAATGCAAGAGGAAGAGGACGGAGGAAGCTTCATCTCCGCCATACAACTGGTATCTACCTCTGTTCTCTGCAAGATGGCTTTGTTTTCGGAGTCTTCGACGCCATCACCGGAGCCGAAAAAAGGGAAGTCTTTGGCCGCCATAATATCCTCATCTTCCTATCACTCTATCTCTATAAACGTCTTCCTCTTCGGTTGAAGTTTTTTTTTTTTTTTTTTACGACCCCGACCCGGTTTCTTTGGCAGATCGGACCGGTCTCACGGTCGGTTCGCCGGTTTCTGGTCCGAAACGGCCGATCCGGTCTGGGTCTGATAACCATAGTACAAAAATTTCATATCATGGTCATATCTGACTTTCACACAAGAGGGGAGGGAAACTCCCCTCCCCTCCCCCCAAACCAAACACAACCTAAGGGTGTCTACTTTTGTCCCGTCCCGGTCGTCTTGTTCCAATTCTAGTCATTTTTTGTCTCAAAAGAATTTGGGACGTTGCAGGAAGCGTGAAGGTCTTTGTTCCGTCCTGATTTTCTTGTCCCGTTCCCAAATAATGTTATTATTAGGTTAAGAAAATACTTGAATCAAGTTCCTTATATCAATTTTGTCAAGTTCTTCACTCACATGTAACCATTTATCCTGTTTTTGAACTAATATCATTTAATTATAATCTCATACAAAAAAAAAAAAAAAAAAAAAGACACATAGTTTTATGTGATTGGAAAACTTGACAAAATTGATATAAAAAACTTGATGTAAGTATGGTCCATTAGATTAATATATATTTTATATTTTATATTTTTTTAACCAAAATATCTTTTTTTTAAAAAAAAAAAAAGGGGGGGCTTAGCACATTCTCATTCCTGTAACAATATATCCTTGGGTATGCAACACCCCCACAATCCCTATACAGATACCTATTCACAAACAGTGGTGGAATATCAAATATAACTCTAGACTCCTCTTGCATAAAACTAAAATTTCGAAGAACATCAGCACAAGCATTTCCTTCCCTATATACACATGTACAAAATTGGAAAATTTCTTCATGGCCCTATCAATCTATCTGACACAGTATTTTTGGTTCAGCAGCTCCTTCCACCTGCAGAGCTTTCAAGAGATATATCACAACAACAGAATCACTTTCCACAATAATACTATCAAAACTATATTGTATATCTAATTCCAGTCTAAACAACACAGCCCATAGCGCCGCCTTAATGCAGAACAAGCTCCCAACTTTCTTGTAAAGCCACATAGTCACTTACCATTGCTTCCTTGAATTAATCCTCCACACCCCAGCAAGCTTCCTCGAATTAATATTTTTATTAAAGATATAACTAATATAGTTTTTAGACAAATGTTACTTATATAAAAAAAAAAATACTATAATATAATCATTGTAGACAAATTTTAGATCATATATTGGTTATATCTTTAATTAAAAAATATTATAAATATTTAAGAAAACCCTCACAATCACTAGCACAGTGTCACCTTGTTCATTCACTCCACTCTCTATTGGTCTCTCTTGCACATGCTTGTCTAATTCTCTATAAAATACTATAAATATTTATGATCTGTCATTGCTCTTAGTAAGTTTATGTTTTAATTATTGCTTGTTTTTAATTATATTGCTCTTAGTCTCAATATTATGTCATAAATCATAATGGCTAAACTCTCTTTATATGTTTTGTCTTTCTAAGTGGACTTTTTCTTTTTGCAGTTCCCTTGTGTTGTGTTCTTTCACATATATGAGGTTATAGGTTAAGGGAGCAAGAGAATGGGAACCTAACGTGGAATTCTGAATGCGTGGCCTATAATCAAAACTCGAGTTCATGACAGTGTTGTTGCCTTCATATTTTAGGCTGAATTACACCTTGCTATAAATTGTTACATTTTTGTGTCCTTTCGGGATAATTGTCTGTAAATCAATCTCCACATTTCAATATAAGGAGTTGCCAATTGATCGATGGCGCTGTTCAAATACACTGATACAAAAAATTTCCTACCGTAGGGCTCCTACTACGCAAACAATAGGGTTGTCTTTTCAATTTTGTTTTTTTAATAATTAAGGGATATGGAGGTAATTTAACTCAATTCTTAAATATTTAATTTTGAGTTATATCTTGATATATGATTTGATATGTTTAGTGGTCTAAATTAGAATTTGTGTAACTCAACTATTTTTACATGGGATTTTCCCAAAATCATGTAGGTTAAAAAAGTTAATCATGTGTGTGTATACCTATACATATGTGTGTATGTGTATATCTATACATATGTGTGTGTATTATATACCTATACATATATTTTATTCTTATTTTATTATTTAAATTTGCTTAGTTATAAAAAAAATTTTATTATTAGTTTTTTTAAATTAAACGTCTAAGTTGATAAAATAATATTTCAAACAATAAATTAGTCAATATAAATTATATTTATTTTTAAAATAATTAAAATGCAGAAATTGCCCACAAATCCCTATTTAAAAATTTATTTGTGAAATGAGACCTTAAATCTTGTAAAGATGTGGAGTCGCTGAGTGTAAATAATTATGGTAGGAGAAAGACAAATTTACCCTTAATAAAAAGCATACCTTTATGCAATCTATCTTTTCTTTATATGTAATCTATCTTTCTTTCTATGCAACTCATCTTTCTTATGAGCAATCAATCTTCCCTTTTGTTGCAAAATTAGTACTTGATGTGAAAATTACATTGTATGTGAACAATTTTCATTTATTGCAAACAATCTTCCCTTATGAGCAAAAGATATTCCTTTATACGCAATTCATCTCTCTAAGTGCAAACCTTCTTCCTTAATGTGCAATTCATCTTCCTTTTTGTGAAAAATTAGTGTTTGATATGCAAATTACGTTTTGTGTAAAACTATTTTCTTTTATGTGCAATTCATCTTCCTTTTGTGAAAAATTGATCTCCAATATGCAAATTACATTTATGCAAACCATCTTCCCTTATGTGCAAACAATCTTCCTTTTATGCAATTCATCTTCATATGTGCAAACCATCTTCTCTTTGTACAACCTGTCTTTCATTATGTATAATTTGCAATTTATCTTAGCTTTTGTGCAATTCATATTCCATAAAAAAGCCAAGATTTTCAACTTCATTACCCACCATACATTTTATCCCTCCTCTTCTTTAAGTTTGTCATCCTTCCACTGTCATAACCCACGACAAATACAGCCATCGTCAACCATCCCACTCATCAAAGTTGTTGCCACCATAGACCTCACCAATCGTCGGCACCGCCATTGCCATATACTTCATTGACTAACCTTTGCTTCTACTATCTTCTCCTACTCCACCTTGAGATTAGGTTCCTTGTTGACACCTTCACCTTCACATATATAGGTCCTTTTTAATCTTTCTCTGTCTTCTCCACACTACTCATCATTGTCTTTATGGCTGAAGAAAGACGATGGCTTCTCTTGATGGTGGCTTATGCTGCAGATTTTCTTACAGATCTAAAGAATGGGACGTTTAGCTTAACAATAATTTCTATTGTCGTGGGTCTTTGATAGATTGAAGACATGATTTTTTTTTATTTGAAATTTTATTGGTTATATGGGTTTGCTTTTATTGAAATTTTTGGATTGAATTATAGTTTGAAGATGATGGTTTGCTTCCATGGTTCTCAAAACTAAATCTCATTGAGGGTTCTTTGATGAAATCAGCGCTGGTGAAGGAGAATTGTTTTATAATGAATGTTTGGTCTTAGGGAGAGATTACACAAAAGGAATGTGTTCATTAAAGGGTAATTTTGTCTTCCTACGCAATCATTCACACATGAGGATTTCACACCTTTGCATGGTCTCATGTCCCAATTCACAAATGAATTCTTGAATAGGAAATTATGAGCAATTTTCCCTTTCTATAATCTTGCCTCGTTTTTAATTAAGTTTTTGTATTTTTCATTGGGTGACCTAGATTAATTTTACTACATAAATTTAAATAAAATTAAAATCAATTAAATTACAAAGTATATATAAATAGAAGGAAATAATTATGAGCATAATAATTTTTATTTTTATGTTGTTAATTAATAAATGAATTTTATTTTAAAAAAGCTTTTTTATTTTCAATTTTGTAGCTACATACATGTTGCTCAGTCAACATCTGCATCAACCCTAATTAACAAAGTATAAGAATAGGGACTAAGGCTCATAATTAAAGAAAAATGAATCAAATGAAGCTATAAAGATTTGATTACTTAATTTTCTCTTAAAATTATTGTTTACTAAAATATAAAATTGAATTTTTTGCAAGAAATTTTATTTTTGGCCCGTATTTGTTAGACAGTCCCAAACACTATCATAATCATTTAGGCAAAGTATTTAAATATTTAGCAAATATAAATACGATTCTCAGGAAAAGCTTACGAATTGAATTAGATAGGAATTCAAATTGATTAGTTTGGAATGTACAAATTAATTATAAATAATATATTTTTTTGGCCAACAACTATAAATATTATATGGATAACCAAAATCTATTTGGGCAGTTGATAAATTGATGATGAGCAAACACTCGAGAGATGCAGTTTAGAAGATCTCCAGAGAAAGTGGAGAAGCAAACCAAGTGAATTTAACAAAATTGCAGTGAGAAAATAGATTATCTGGTGATTTTTTCTGATATTGGCAGCAGATTTATTTAAAGAATATCTTAATATCTACTCAAAAGGAAAAGAATATCTTAACAAGTTAAATGCCAATATGTTTCTTTGAAGAAACAAACACGTTCACATTGGGTGAATTATACCATAAATGCTTCAATATTTTATTTCATAAATAACTGAGCAAAAATATTCATGACGATCAGACTTCCATCTCAATATATAATTTGAAAACACAGCTTAAACATGTAGCTAATAAAAGGCGTTCATCAAAAGCCATAACCATTGAACTAACTGTTATAAACTTTAGCAGCAAAAAATAAACAAAAAATATTTCAACTTCAAACTAAAACCAGAGAAGGCATTGTACCAAACCCTAGATTGCAAGTGTTGGACTAAACATTTTCCTAGGCAAAATAACTCATTTTTGGGACAAATCAAGCATCTGCTATAGTAACCTCAACTTCCACACCAGGTTCAATTGTAATTGAAGTAATTTGCTTAACCACATCTGGGGAGCTGTACAAGTCAATCACTCTCTTGTGCACGCGAAGTTCAAATCTGTCAAAAGTGTTGGTACCTGACGCAATAGGCATCCGAGTTATAACCACAATAACTAGAATATCATGCAATTATCATGAAACGTGATAAGTGATAAGATGTAATGATGATAGATCAGCTCTTGAAATATATTCTGAATAATGCAGTAAAGGGTAAGAAAATAGTCTCAACAAACAATTGCCAAGACAATAGAATTATGACAAGGCAATCCACAAATAGCAAAACAGGCAATTCATTACACTAGTAGAAAGTGGGGGTGGGGGGAGAACCCCACAATCTGAAATCGGACTTCATTTGGCCAAATTCTTACTTGCAGAAGTTTGAATTAATCAAATTAACGGTGTAACTCGAATAAATGTGATACTAGACATTCACAAGACAGCAACTCAGTATATAGCAGATAATCCACATTAGTCATTGATGAACACCATCGAATAGAAGAACAATATGATTCTCCCAAGCCACATCTGCAAGAGAGAATTATTCTTTTGGCCTCCCCATGAGAGTATGAGTTTCAGCAAATGGCTTCTTAGCTGGGTTTATTCTGGTCTGTGTTTCCTTGTTCAATAGGATAGCTTGACATCTGTTTTTAAATATTTCTTTTTACATCAATAAATCCTTCCCTATCCAAAAAAGGGCACAATTTGAAGAATAAAATTAAGGCAATCTGACTTCTGAGACATTGTTATGGACTACTGAAAAGCCGGAAACCAGGAAAAGCAGAACGATAAAAGATAATAGAAGTAGTCCAGGATTGGCAAAACGAGTCATCAGACAATCTCAATTTTGTTATATTAGAAATATAACTTGTTTTGAATATTAATTCAGATTTACGCCTAGTAATTACCCAACCATGTTTTTTTGTGGGGATGCTGCACCAGTTGGAGGGACCCATTGCCTATTGCCTCTCAAAAGAACTCTCCTTTGGACTACCTTACTAAACACATTTTAAAGACACTCCAGACCAATTCATATTTTTTGCTAATATAACCAAGATTAGACTTCAATACATCTGCCAGGGCAGGACTTAAGAACATTGTATGAGAACAAAACAATAAAAAAGGGGAAAAACAAAACACTAAATTTAAAAGGGCAGGTATTGCACGATCTCAGAAATTGAAATATGAACATAGAACAGCAGCAATTCTGATTTTTCCCTAAAATCAGAAAGATATCTAAAAGGTAAGAATCAGAAAACACAAGGCAGAAGTATCATTTCTAAAATTCATTTAAAACCGAAAGGAAAAAGACATGGGCTACATAGGTTAAATGGTCACTTTCAAACTAGACTTACCTTCACCACAAGGGGATTTCCTAGTGGTTATGTTAAGAACTTTAGTGGGCATTCTCACAGGTCCCTTGACCCTGAGCCTCTTGTCCTTGGCACCTCGAACCAAGTCAGCACACACTGCCAATAAGTCACATTTAATCATCAGGAAAATATCAATCAAATCCCCAAGAGAACTCAACTGCATTCCAGATTTAAATGCCAACCCAAATGTGAATTCCTATCAAGTCCAAGACCTTATTCATAACATATAACTAGTGCGACTTCATATATAAATTATTTTACATATATGTTGTAAAGCATAATTCAATAAGTAAGTATATACTAAAAACTAACGGATTAAATTCAAAACCATAAGAGTTGAATCTCAAACTGTCACTAAAGCGAAATGTAGGCATCTAGACATTCAGTTACAGACTCGGAGACCTTTGACAATCAAAATGCTATATTTATCCATGCTGAGACCGCAATTAATAGTGTGGTATAATAGAATCTAATCTAACATCAAATTAAACAACAACAAAAAAAGCAGAGCAGAACATAATACAAGTTTTAAAGAACAGAAAAAACCTTTCTCGAGATTTTTCACGTTCTTAGAGGAAAGAGTGATCCTTATCTTATGGATCTGCTCCTGAGACTCCTCCAAGCCAGGTTTAGCTGGAGGCTTCATCGCTGCATACGCCATATTTGCCTTGTTTAACTATACCTTCCTCTGCACACAATTGCATTAAGCTATTTAGCTACAGAAACACAATTAACACCCCAAAAGATCAACATAAACGAGTACTCTCAGTCATAAAATCATGTACAACGCCCAAGAATGAGATGTGCCTTCAAATTAGAACCATTCAGAACATAATCCATTTGCATTATTGACTCACCGTGTTGCAAGGCTAAAGACGCAAAGCAATCCTCCAGAGAAACCCTCTTCTGAAACCGGTGCTGTCCAACCGGCGTGAGAAATGAGAATGGAAGGTTTATATACTAGGGTTAGGGTTTTTTTCTTTTCATCTATTTGTTTTTTATATATTTAAATTTTATTTTTTGTGTGAGATATGGGTGGGTAATGGGTTGGGTTGAATGAGTTTGCCAACAAGCCCAACGTCGGTACGGAAAAAGAGTCCGTTGTAAAGTCAGGAAGTTGGCTCCAATTTACAATGATAAAAGTCTTGGCAAATTTTTACCAAAAAATAAATAAATAAATAAGATAAAAGTCATTTTTGTCATCTTATTCTATATAATGCACATGTGTTTTGGTCAAATGAGCGCCCAGTGTAACAAGTGCTTTTTAAATGGTGTAAAAGTGACTATGTGGTTCAAAATAGGAGCAAAAGTCACGGGGAGGATCTTCTCCGGAGAGAGACCAAAAGGATATATATTTTCAATCAAATATTATGTTAGATTTTGGTTTATGAATAAATTATATTTTTGGCAGATGAATAAATTATATTTTTCCTAGTCATCAATTACTCAACCATCTAAGTTCCACTTGTTTCTAACACATTCTTAGTCATCAACTTACACGTTATCAATTTAAGTCAACCCTTCCAACTGAATAGTCAACATCTTTCCCTTTAACGGTTTCTATGACTTTTGCTCATATTTCGTAAACACATAGTCACATTTGCACCTCAAAAAACACTTGCTACTGGGCGCTCCTCTAATCAAAGCACATGTGTATTTTTGCACATTAACCCTATACAAAATTAAGTCCCTTATTCTCCTCTAACCAGGTCCTCGGTTCGAGGCATGAGAATAGAGAAAATGGTGTTGGGAGCTTTTTTCTCATGAGTCACGACCATGGGTCCGACACCAAGTGAAATTCGAATTAGTCGAAACTGAAGGTTCCGGTGAACCGGATAGGATACCAAAAAAAAGTTAAGTCCCTTATGCACCAAAAAAAAAAAAAAAATTTAAGTCCCTTAATTTAATAATTTATCTTTTTATTCTTTTATTACTAACACGTTTAGTCATAAAATTTTTGAACAATCATTTTAATTCTAAAAAGTAAACTCAATAAACAATTTGAGATGGTTTTGTCAACATGTAAAATTTGGACGTCAACACTATTTTGTTAATGTCGCTAGAATAAAACAATTGAGAAGACACTTTAATAAAATTAAGGAATTAAAATGAAACTCCATAAAAATTAAATGACTAAATATGCAATTTTTCCTACTAAATATGCACCAAGCTAGAGTTTAGAGATTAATAACATTACTGATCAATTTGTGCTACTTCGCAACATTTTTATACTCCTCTCTTTGGTCCTAATGTTGGAGCTTATAAACATTTTTAACAATTAAAAAGACAAAAAATGACAAGTATTGATATGAGATTTTACAAGTCTTTATCATCATTATAATATGTTTATGATATACATTCAAAATGACAAAATTTAGATCAAGTTAATTATATCCATTATGTTAAGTCTATAGGCGAATTTACAAGTATATATACATATTTTAACAATTAACATTAACAATAGTAAAAGAACAAGTGTGATTGATACACACACACACATATATGCTTATATATATGAGTTTATCGTGTGTCATGTCACATGAGGTTTTGTCAAGTCACCTCAAAACTATGTCTTTTCATGAGTAAAGGGAATTAATAAAGGGTGTTTTGGTAAAATTCATATAATAAATACAAAAACAAAAATACTGAAACACCCTTCATTAACTCCCTTAACTTCCAAAACGACATAGTTTTTGGGTGACTTGACAAAATCTTATGTCAAGTGACATGACAGATGATAAACCCTATATATATATATATATATATATATATATATGCAACTTAATCTAAGTTTTGTCCCTATAAAATAACAAATGGGGATAGATGATTTCAACAATACAATTTTTAACAAGTGTTTATATAAAAATTCGAAAATTATTTTCATTTTAATAGGTTCTCATTTTAATGTGGATAGGTGAATTTACAAGATGGTTGGCCAAAAAAGAGAATTTACAAGGGTTGGACTTGGATATACATTTTAACAAACCATTGTTGAAATGATGTAGGGTATGTTTGGTTGGGGGGGGAAAGGGAAAATGGATGAGAGAAAAGTGAGTGTAGATGATGAAGATGAAGATGAAGATGATGGAGATGGAGATGGAGATGAGGTGAATGGAGGGGATGATGACTTAGAAGAGACAGAGAAAACAAAGAATGTGGGAAGAGGCCATTGAAGAACTTGCTTGGGGTGTGCAAGCAAAAGGGTAGAGAAAGAGAATTGCTAGGCTCAAATTTGATATCATGCAAAGAAATAGAGATTTTTTTTTTTTTTCTAAAACAAGAATAGAGAGAGAGAGGACGACGGAAGGAAGAAGAAAGAGAAGAAAGAAAGGAAAAAAAAAAAGGATGAGAGAGAAAAGGTTGTTGAGGCACACATAAAAAAGTGAGAAAAGTTAGTTTATCTAAAACCATAGTTTTGACTTAAAAAAAGCACTTTATACCCTTTCTAAAGTGTTTGAGAAATTTTTGTAAAACCAATGTTTTGCCTCAGAATCATTTTTTTGTATTTAAACACCCACTTAAAAAAAAATATATCATAAAGATCCTATGTAGAGTTATAGACCCACCCAAAGAGAAAAGAGGAGGGGGAAAAGAAAAAATACAAGAGCCATGTGGAGTTTTAAAGATAACATTTACTCACACACGCACAGTAATCTAGATGAAAGATGGCTTGTTTTAGAAATAAATCAGAAGGATATAAATATGCTTGTGTACCCATTCACGACATCAAAAATGAAGAAGAAGTGAGTCAATAAATCAAAAGGATATAAATAAGTTTGTGTACCCATTCACAACATCAAAAATGAAGAAGAAGTGAGTCAGAACTCAGAAAGAAACATGCATTGAAGGGACTTTCATACACACAAGTATTGCAATGGCTAAGGATTCTCGTTGGATGTCTCTCATGACTCTGACAGTGGGGCAATGCAGAGTGAAGCAACCACAATGATGGACGAACAAGGGAGGCTACTAAGACAAGGGTCCTTGCCAGTTAAATTAAAATGGGAAGGGTCTGTTGAATGGCTATGTGATCTTCTGATTAAAAAATTAATTATCTTAAGTAAATCGATTAGGAATCTGTCTTGTGATTGGATTCCCAGAGAAGCATATTTGGTAGCTGAAATGCTGTCAAAGCTTCATTGGTTAGGTCTTGCCTCTTAGACTGGGCATTGCGACCTCCACTTCAACTGCAGCATTCACTGTGGAAGGATGATCTGGATGCTCTTATTGATCTAGTTGCTATTTGGGTCGTTGTCTTTTTCCCTTACAATGTTTGTTTATTAGGACTAGTTCGCCTCTTTAGTTTTGAGCTGAAGTTATTAATTGAAAATCTTAAATGTGCACCATTAAAGCTAAAGCTAAAGCAAATTTCAGTCAGCCCCTCTATAGCAAATTATTTTCAGTTAGCCTTCAAAACTTTGTAAAATTTTGCTGCACCTCTATGGTGAAAATGAAATTAATTTGTGTGGGTGAAAATACAATGGTATTTTTTTTTTTTTTTTTATAAGAATATTTACAAGACAAATAAGGGTGTTTATAAGAAAAATAAAGAGATTTATAAGATAAATAAAAAGATTTAAAAGAACCTAGGACTTAAAAACATTTTGGTTATTTACAAGACAAATAGGAAAATTCACAAGACAAATAAAGGGATTCAAAAGAACCTAGAGAATTAAAAATATTTTTGCAATTAACAAGACAAATATAGAAATTCATAAGACAAATATGGACATTTACAAGATAAATAAAGGGATTCAAAAGAATCTAGGAATTAAAAACATTTTATCATTCACAAGATGAATATGAAAATTTATAAGACAAATACAAGTATTTACAAGACAAATAAAATAAGGGTATAATTGTCTTTTCACCTATAAAAATTAATTTCATTTTGACCATAGTAAAATTTCAGAAAATTGTAAGGGTTGACTGAAATTAATTTGTTAGATAGGGACTTGACTGAAATTTTCCCAAAAAACTATATTTAGATAATGAATATCTCATGTAGTCATGAACCCTATGGTGTTTTGATAATAGGCTAAAGTATACTTTTAGTTTTTTAAGTTTATATAAAGTATACTTTTGATCCCTTAACTTTATAAGGTATATTTTTGGTCCTATAATTCTAACATCATTAATATTGCTAACGAAAAATCGCCGACGCAACAAACTCAAAGTGATGAATGTGTAAATTTAAGTGATAACTTTGTAATTAAATGCTATTAATCTTAAACTTAAAATATGTGTAAATTAAAAAATATTCAAAAGCCTAATGAAACCATCAATATCAAAACCCCGAATATATTATCAAATTATAACTTCATAATCTAAATAAATTTGTTTATTACAACATTTAGTTTAATAATCTAAATAGAAAAATGTCATTTAATTTTTCATTTGTAGTGATTTGTTCTACTTTAATAATCTAAATATATCATATTGAGAAATTAAAACTTAAATATATTTAGTTGCACAGTCATTATTTAAATTTGTTGTGCCAACATTTTCTACTTGTAATATTAACAATGTTAGAAATATATATGAGACCAAAAGTATAATTTATAAAGTTAAGATACTAAAAATATATATATGACTTAAAGAACTAAGTATACGGAGGAGAGAGAGAGAAAAAATGTATACATGCCACCTCTCATTTTCCTTTGTGATGGAGATAACTTCATCGATAAGATAAGACCAAAAGGAAAGAAGTATTACGGACCTATTTAAAAATTAAGCAAAATTATAGAGAGTAATGAATCAATGATTTATTCTAATATTATTATATTAATAAATTATATTTATTTGTCCAATAATATTAATAAACTTTAATTTTTAATACTTATTGGTATTTAAAATAAATTTCACCCACTTGAAATATTATATCTCTATTGATAACTTTTCTTCTGAGATTTTTAATTTAATTGTTCATTATTGACAATCAATCTTCCAACCATATCATTTTCTTCCATGAAACTCTTTTTCAATAGTCAATAATCTTAAAACTCGTGTATAATTTTACAAATTAGAAACACATAATTATCATTATATTCCCACCAATGGACGTATAAGTAATCTTCCTACCAAAAAAGAAAAAGAGAACTACAGCTCAAAAAAAAAAAAAAAAAAAAAAAAAAAAAGAGCTGATCCCATCTTCCGCCAAGAAAATTGAAGTACAGTTTTATATTCCCTCTGTCAATCTGTCATCATGTTTCCACAAAATAAAACAGTCAGGTTTGGCCACACACATTTCACGGTCCAGAAAATATATATATATATATATATAATTATATGAATACTTTTATAGTGTAAATTACACTACAAAAGTGTTCTTATAATTAGGATCGGGAGAAGTGAAGGGTTGGCCTAGTTTTAATATATAATAGCACAGAAAAAAGAAGATAAAGCTTACATATTCAATATCAACTAATGTATCTAATTGTCATAAATTTTTTTGAATATGTTTCAAATAAATTAATTAAACCCATTGGTTTAACCATTGTCATTTTTACCACTAAATTACCAACTACCCTCTCTTTTGATATAACTAGCTAAGGCTTATATCAAAGAAAAAATCAAGCTAAAGCCCGCAAGTAAGTGAGAGGCAATATGTTTATGGGAAAATTATTTCTCCTGGAGATAGAGTTATCTCTAGTTATTTAAAACTACGTCGTTTTGAATTAATGAAGGGTGTGTTTGTAATTTTGCACCATTCATTAATTCACCTAAAATTACAAACACACCCTTCATTAATTCAAAACGACGTAGTTTTAGGGTTTTGAAGATAACTCTATTTCGATGATGGGGAGAAATCATTCACCCTATATTTATTAATGTATTTTTATGTAAAATATCACTTGGATATTTAAGGAAATAATCAAAATATTAAATTAAATATTTATAAATATTTTGTACATACCACCCCCATTATTAATTTATAAAATATTATGTAACTACCTTTTACAATATTTATCTTTCATAACTGTTTTACTTTTTATTTTTTATTTTGATCTCCAAGCGAATAATCAAAATATTAAATTAAATATTTTGTACCTACCACCTCCATTATTAATTTATAAAATATTGTGTAACTACCTTTCTTATTATCTATATTTCATAACCCTTGCTTTTTATTTTTAATTTTTGTATTTTAGTGTTTTAAACCTGCCATTTTTCACGATGTATCGGCTAGAGAGATGTTCTTGCTCTATAAGTTAAGTGTCAATCCAATTTTGAAAACTTTTGGTTAACCACTATTAATTTGTTTCTCAATCTTCTAACTAGGTGGGTGATTGGGACCCAGTGGCCCGTTTGGTACACACCGTAGTGGATTTGGAAAAAAAAAAGAAAAAAGAAAAAAGAAGAGCAAATTTTCTTGTTTATACATTTTTAGCATTCAATCTTCCTATGAATTCAAGTTCTCGGACCCACCAATCTTCATTTAAAGTTAAGAAGATAAGATCCCACTAAAATTGGTGAAAACCCTAGTTTCCTCTATAAACTTGATCTGACTTTCGATGTATTTACCTCTCAAAAATATTTATTTTCTATTAGGCAAGAAAATAAGATTACATTCAAATTTATGCAACAAATTCAAATTTAATAGGAGAAAATTTTAAAGAATTTCGAATTTTTTTTACGAAATAAATGCTTCGTCATAAAATTTAGGTTTGACCTATAATTTTTTTTTTTTTTTTTTTTTGTGGCAAAATAAATATGTTGTCATAAAATTTGAATTTGAATCATAAGTTAAAATTTGATGCAAGCAAATTTGTATCAAATTCTAATTATTAAAAAAAAAAAAACATTTTTCCTTTTCATTTTGAATTAATTACTTTTGAAGGTAAAATAAGTATTTCGTTACTTTTTCCCAACATGACTACCCATTCTTTTTCTTTATACCAAACAACTCATCTTTCCTCATCCCTTAAAATATTCATTTTCCTTCCTTTCCCTCCTCAAATCTTCCCCATATCAAACACCTATGAGAATCTCTAAAAGTCCAAATATATATATATAAATACACACACGCACATGTATGTATGTATGTATGTATGTATGTGTGTGTGTATCCCATCAATGTGAAGATCTTGTTGGTAATTGATCTATAAGTACCTTTGTAAGTGCTCTTTGAGTTTGAAGGCATGTCCAAGCCCTAGTAAGCCCCCAAAACTCAACTCAACTAAACTAACTTTTACCACATAAAAAAGGGGCTAGCCTTTTTATAAGCAAAGTTCACAAGAAGATAATATAAAAGCAATCCTAATAATCAAGATAACTTAAACTAATTAAATACTTCAAATCAATATAAACTTAATAAGAAAATCAATCTAAGCCATCTACTGTAGCTTCTCTCACGAGATCATTTGTTCACGATAATAATAATAGTGTCGACTAAAATTTGCAAGCCGTCAGTTTTTGGGCTCCGTGCCTGAGGAGCCGTTTGCATTTCATTTGGCTTCGTGCCCTTCCTGCAAAATTTAATCCCGCCTATTGCTTTCAAATTCAAATTTGAATGTCCCATTTGCTTCCCGAAACGTCCCATATCTCATTGCTTCTTGCTTCACCGATACCGTTCTCCCAAAATCATTCCTTTTTATTGCTAAATTATCGTCCGGGTTGGTTCTCAAACATCGAAACAAAGACAAAGTGAAGAGCGAAGCGGCGGAAGGAGAAGAAGAGCCCTACGAAGAGTTGCCATGAAATGGCATTATATTATATGAATTTCTTCACGGGCACATTCAGAATGTGAGGGAACCCCGTTATATTGACTGGGCAAAAGTGACTGTTTCAACTTCTGTGCACCATGTTCATGCTTCCAGATTTGTATCTTTTATTGAGGTTTTCTTTTCTTGATATTATATAGGCCAAGGGAATGCTTAAAAATTTAAGGTTGCGTGCTTCTCATCGCAGCCACAAATTTAAAATTATTGGCTTGAGTGAGAAACCATGTAATTAGCAACTGTAAGTTCTTTCATTTTAAACTTTGGATATTTATTCTATTTCTTTCGGTCTAAATTTTAGATGTCTATTCTATATCTTTGTAAAAAGAAGATAAAGACTTATTCATCTTATTTCTTTCCTCCAGTTTCAATATGAAGGTGAAAAAACAGCAAGGGCAGTAATGGAGTGGAGACGGTGGATATTACTGTAAGTTTTTTTTTTTTAAAAAAAAAAAATCATGTATATCGTATAATCTTATTCTTTATGCATATTCTATTTCTGTTTTTAACATGATACGGGGGTTTGCCTAAGGTCTTGAGTTTCATGTGTTCAACCTTATATTTACGGGATTATCTCATGATGTGTCACCAGATACATGGCCATCTTTGTAAGGAAAATATTAGCGTGGACATGGAGCGGGGAAGAGAATATTGAAAAAGTGAAAAGATCCAAAATTTCGATAAGAACACAAGCAAGCCAATGGGGAAAACAAAGATGACAAAAGAAGAAAGAGCTCGTCTAATGGAGCAGAAGAAACTAATGAAAGAGGTATGTTTGAACTTACGCTATTGGTTAATGTTCATATCATTCAATGCATAACAGCTCATGTATATTCGTTGTACAACAAGAGAAGTTGAGAAAAGCAGCTCTAAAGGCTGAAGCAGCAAGAACAAGCTACGAGGATTTATTTTTGGAACATTACTAATGTTACTCCTCCACAACAGTTAGAATTTACAGTTACAAACTTTTAGGTACTGTATTCATATGCTTTCATTGGAATAGTAATCCAATCATATATTGAAGATAACAAATAGAGTTTATTGATCATGGCAGGGTTTGTGCTAGATGACATTCCTATCTTTCAGGTGTTGACGTCGGCAACATATATAAACAGAACAGGAAAAATGGAGGAAGGGGAAGTGTTGTTGAGAATGAGAGAAGTACGCACATGCTTTCATTACCTCCCTAGCCAAGAATTTTTTGAAGCCTATCAAAGTAATCAAGCAAGAGAAATTCTACTTCATGTTGATGTGTTATACTATAGGTCTTTCATTTTAATGTTTAGTTATGACTAGAACTATCTAGTCATGTACTTTGGCTGTAAACTCAATTAGCATTACACTAAAGAACATAAAAAGTTGCTAGACATATAAGAGTACAAAGACTGATGTGGTTGTGGTCCATGTCATTGTTTAGGGTAGTGATATAACTTATATTTGTGTTGGTATATTTGAAATCTAATTATTTATTTTATGTTTATTTGTGTTTTATTCAATTTCTTAATCATTTGAATAAGTGGAAGGTTTCTAGGTGCTTTAATGTTATGGAATTATTGCATTCACGCGTAGGGGGGAACTTTTGCTTGTTATTCAAAATAAGAAAAACTGATTGAACAAACTAATTAATTCTCTGTTTCTTCCTCCTTCTAGCTATTGGTATCTTATCAATTTGCTTCCAAGCACCATTTCATATCTCACCAAAATGGCTAAAAATCGACCCCAAGAAAAAATATTTACGTAATAAAAAGAATATTGAATTGCAAACCTACAAGAATTCAAGTTCATCTTTGAATTTGTCTACATGATAGTGGGACAAGCCTGGAAAGCCTTGTACATATATACACTATAATCTTCTATGTACAAAAAGTATAACCACCCAGAAACAAAGAATCAATTGTTGACCAAAAGAAAAGAAACAAAGAATCAATACAGCTAAAATCCTCCCTCCCCGTATGTATAAACTCAAAGCATGAGTAGCCACCCTCTATCTAAATGCAATAAAAATCATGAATGGTTCTCCCTTCAAGTGTCATAATGAAGTGAAGAGAGAGGAGGAGAGAAAGAAAGAGGCAAGATTCACTTCAATAAGACTCTAACAAAGATAAAGGTTGATCTCAAATCTCTCTCTTCCTCTCTCTTCACTTTAGCAAAATCCCATCTGAAAAGATTAAGATCGATCACCGACAAGCTAACCAACTGACTGTTAGAATCTGTAACCTGAAGAACCAGGTGGGGCAGGGGGTAATCGGTTAGGAGTACGACGACTACCAGAGTTTGAGCCATTGTTCATATCTCCATTTTGAGTTATGTCACCATTAGGACGATAGTAACCATTTGATTTAGATCTAGTTGAACTGCTACGACTACTGGGGCCAATGGCAGCTGCAGCATCGAAGGCAGTTCTCCAATCGTCACCTGAACCATTACTTCTTGGACTATCATCTGCCAAAAAGAGATAATGAAGTTAAGAGGAAGACCAACTTGGACAAAGATAGAGAAATAATCTATTTTCAAGTCCCCTCATGAGAGTCTTTCCTTTTGCTTGTGCTGGAATTTAGCTAGCGCACCAAAGAAAGGGAAAATAAAATTAATCCGTTAGTCCTTTTATTTTCGCGTGATTTTTAATCAGGTTCTTGAATTTTTTATTATTAAGTCCTTACAGCTTATTCAATTACATGCATCAGTCCATATGCTCAGAATTTGTTAATTATGGTCCATGTGAAAACTAAGCGACATATAAGTTATCATAAAATACAAAATACAAAAGAGGGTTAATAAAATGATGGATACTTACCTTCAACACTGCCGTTTGACAAACCAGAGGCAGCATGTTGACTGTTGTCATGAATACTCAGTTGACGAGTCAGTTTCGAGAGAAGTGAGGACTGCTTTTGGTAACGTTCCCTCCTTCGCTTCACATTCTGATCTTCTTGTATCAGCCCCTCAATCTTAACTGTGCTTTGAGAACTGCACATAATAAAGAAATAAAACGGTTACCATAAAGTCCATAACCAAGTCACAGGAAAAAAAAACGACAAAAAATGCATTCACAAGCTACTTCAACAATTTACATCTGTTAGGAATTAGTCATAATTAGCCTTAATGTTAGGAATTAGTCTTAATGGGCCTATTAAACTCTAAGGCCCCTCTCTTGTGTATATATATCCCTCTCGTGTACATGTATACTTACGAAATTCAGATTATAAGACTCTATTTCCTACATGGTATCAGAGCAAGGGTTTTTTTCCCTGGGTCCAGTTCGCGTCTTGGTTCCATTTTCTGGTGTGCACCGCTGAAACAGAAACAGTGAGAGAGAGAGAAGAGAGTTCGAATTTCCACCCAAGCGTTTTCTTGGAACACGCGCCTCTCCGCTGGAATACCCACCCTCCGATCGGCGTTCGCCGAAATTTGGTGGCCGTCGGTCATCGTTAAGCGCGCGTGGAGTACACGCGCTTGCATGATGACCAAGCTTTGACGGCGCGTGACGGCGCGTGGCTTCTCTTTTTTCGCCGGCGACTTCGTTTTTCGGCCTTCTTGTCTCATTTCCGACTGATCCGTGAGATTTGCAGCTTTTGGTAAGCTGTTTGAATTTTTCCCAAGAAGCGTCCGTGATCGTTTGAATTTTCCGGCGATTTGTTTGACTTTTCCGACAACATCTCCATATTCGAGGAGCTTTTCTAGATCCCGCGACATTTATTTTCCAGACTCGGTGACCTTTTTTTGCAGATTCCGGCAAGTGGTCCGTCGGATTGCCGGTATTTGGTATTTCTTTTCTTTGTCGGGTGGTCGGTGTGTGACTGTTTGGCAATAAGACAACGTTTGGAGTGTTGTTTGGTTGCTGTCCTCTTTGGTTTCTCGGTACTATCTTCTTTGGTGATGCTCTCGCTCACGTTTGGTGCTCTTGCTCGAGAGTGTGTTGGTTCTTTGTTGTTTGGTACTTCATTGTTTCTTTGTGGTGCTCAACTTACTCTTAGTGAGGCTTGATGGCGCATCCACGTCTAGTTCTTCAAATGCTCTTGCTACGGGTAATATTGCCTCTAGTTTTGCTACTTCTTCCTCGAAGTGGATCATCGATTCGGTGCTATCGATCATATGACAGGTAACCACCATTTGTTTTCCTCGTATACGCCTTATGCCACTCCTTCTAGTATAACAATTGCCAACGGTTCTTATTCTCGTGTTCTTGGCTCTGGCACTGCCCAACCCACCTCATCTGTTTCCTTATCACATGTCCTTAAGGTCCCTGATCTTGCATTTAATCTTTTGTCTCCTAGCCAACTCACTCGACAATCCAACTGTTTTATCACTCTTTTTCCTGACCACTGTTTGATTCAGGATCTCACGACGAAGCAAGTTATTGGTAGGGGCTATGAATCTGGCGGCCATTACTTCCTTGAGGATCAGGTACCACGTTCAGTTGCTTGCTCGGTGGTTCGTCCCTTTTGACATTCATTGTCGTTTAGGTCATGTGTCGTTGTCTTCTTTAAAGAGGATGTATCCTCAATTCCATCATTTGTCTTCTTTAGAATGTGATTCATGTCAATTTGCTAAACATCATCGTATTCATTTGGCACCTCGCGTTAATAAACGAGCTGCGTCTCCTTTCGATTTAGTCCATTCTGATGTTTGGGGTCCATGTCCTGTCGAGTCCAAGCCTGATTTTCGGTATTTTGTTACTTTTGTTGATGATTTCTCACGTACCACTTGGCTCTATCTAATGAAATCTCGTTCTGAGTTGTTTTCTCATTTTTGCAATTTCTGTGCTGAAATCCAAACTCAATTTGGTGTGTCTGTCAAAACCTTACGGAGCGACAATGCCAAAGAATACTTTTCGCCCAATTTCAAACCTATATGCTCCCCAAAGATGGCATGCTTCATCGGTCCTCCGTCCCGATACACCGGCTCAAAATAGTGTTGCCGAACGTAAGAACCGACACTTATTAGAAGTTGCTCGGGCTCTCATGTTTCAAATGAATGTTCCTAAGCCTTTTTGGCCGACGCCGTGTCTCTTGCGTGCTTCCTTATTAATCGTATGTCCCCTCTTGTCCTCAATGGTGCAACTCCATACACTACCTTGTTTCCTTCCAAACCCCGTTTCTGTTGACCCTAAAATCTTTGGTTGTGTCTGTTTTGTTCGCGATGTTCGTCCCACGTTACCAAACTTGATTCCAAGTCTCTTAGGTGTGTCTTCCTTGGGTATTCTAGGGTTCAGAAGGGTTATCGGTGCTATTCTCCCACTCTTCGGCGTTATCTTGTGTCTACAGATGTCACCTTCCATGAGTCGACTTCATTTTTTCCTGTCTCTACTCCACCTCCATCTTCTGTCTCTATCAATGACACCTCTGACAGTCTTGATGATCTCTTGGTCTATACGGTTCAGTTACCACCAGTGCAAGCATCTGATCCGGCACCTGCTAAACCACATATTCATCATGTTTATCGGAAACGCCCTAGGGCGAGTGATGTAGTTGATCAGGTTCATGACTCACCAATGATGGCGCTTCGACGTCGATCGGCATCGGTTCCTTCCGCTCCTACCTCGAACCAAAGCACCGGTGCTTGATATTCTTGATACTCCCGATCCTTCGCATCTACCTCGAACTAGACATAGTGTCGATCCTCCTGATGACTTGCCTATTGCCTTACGTAAAGGTAAGCGTACTTGCACTTATCCTATTTCTTCCTTTGTTTCTTATAACCATTTGTCTCCTCCATCCTGTTCCTTCATAACATCTTTAGACTCTCTCACCGTTCCCACTACTCTCCAACAAGCCTTAACCCATCCCGGTTGGCGTGCTGCGATGGAAGACGAAATGGTGGCCCTTGATAAGGCTGGTACCTGGAATCTCGTTGATTTGCCTCTTGGCAAGAAGGCTATCGGGTGTAAGTGGGTGTTCACGATCAAAACGAAAGCCGATGGCACCTTGGAACGTTTGAAAGCTCGTTTGGTTGCCAAAGGTTATGCTCGGACCTATGGTGTTGACTATTCGGAAACCTTTCTCTCCCGTGGCAAAACGTCCTCGTTCGCCTCTTCATTTCTATGGCAGCCAATTATGGTTGGGATCTTCATCGTTGGATGTTAAGAATGCGTTCTTGAATGGTGATCTTCTTGAGGAAGTATACATGGAGCAACCACCTGGTTTTGTTGCTCAGGGGGAGCGTGGGAAGGTATGCCATCTTCAGAAGTCTTTATATGGCTTGAAGCAGAGCCCTCGTGCTTGGTTTGACAGGTTTAGCTCTGTGGTTAAAAAGTTTGGTCCGATTCGAGTAAGTGTGATCATTCGTGTTTTATCAACATACGGATCTTGGCATGATTCTCGTTAGTGGTATATGTTGATGATATTGTTATTACGGGTAGCAATGCTTGGGAATCTCATCACTTAAGGCCTTTCTCAATTCTCATTTTCAAACAAAGGATTTGGGTCCGTTAAAGTACTTTCTTGGGATAGAGGTTATGAGAAGTAAAAAAGGCATCTTTTTGACACAGAGAAAATATGTTCTTGATCTGTTAAAAGAAACCGGGAAACTTGGAGCAGCACCGAGTAGCTTTCCCATGATTCCTAATCCATTCTTGGACATGGATGACCGCATACCGTTTGATGAGCTACCTGAGGATGTAAGAAAGAAAGTTGATCCGGAGAAGATCAAGCCGTTTGCCTATCCTAAGAGATACCGTAGATTAATTGGGAAATTGAACTATCTCACAGTAACTCGCCCCGATGTGACCTTTCCAGTTAGTATGCTCAGTCAATTCATGATTGCACCAACCGTTGCTCGAGTGGGAAGCATTGGAGCATGTCTTACATTATTTGAAGGGCTCACTGGTCGTGGTGTACTCTATATGAACCATGGTCACAACAAGATTGAATGTTTTTGTGATGCAGATCATGCGGGATCAAAGGCTACCAGAAGATCCACCACAGGATATTGTGTGTTTGTGGGCGGAAATTTAGTGTCATGGAGGAGTAAGAAGCAAGATGTGGTTTCTAAGTCGAGTGCGTAAGCTGAGTATAGAGCTATGTCTCGGTCAAGACGGGGAAATTGTGTGGATTCACCGGTTAATGAAGGAGGTTGGCCTTGCCACGTCATTACTCGCGAAGTTGTGGTGTGATAATAAGGCTGCTCTACACATAGCCTCCAACTCTGTGTTTCATGAACGTACGAAACACATTGAGATTGATTGTCACTTTGTACGCGATAAGATCAAGGAGAATTTTATTTCTACGGGGCATGTGCGTTCTAGTGACCAATTGAGTGACCTTCTGACTAAAGCCTTAAATGGGACTCGGGTTGACTATCTTTGTAACAAGTTGGGCTTGATTAACATCTATGCTCCAACTTGAGGGGGAGTGTTAGGAATTAGTCATAATTAGCCTTAATGTTAGGAATTAGTCTTAATGGGCCTATTAAACTCTAAGGCCCCTCTCTTGTGTATATATATCCCTCTCGTGTACATGTATACTTACGAAATTCAGATTATAAGACTCTATTTCCTACAACATCGTTCTCCAGAAAGACCTCAAGTATCTCCTAAACTAGTTTAACTCAAATTAACAAGGAATAAACCTCATGCCCCCATAAATCAGAGCTTCACTCATCGAGGCATAGGCACAACCCAATAAATAAATCCTAAGAAACAAGAAGATCAAGAATGAAGTTCTCAGCTTACACTAAAGAGAATCACATGAGGCATGTGATGGGGCCCGGCAAGGATTTTACCCACACTTATCAGAAGAGGAAGCCCAAGGGTAAGAGAGGGGTTCAGATACAGGCAGGGCCCCACCAAGAGAGGGCTGGACTTGAACCAGGGCCCGATAGTGGGAAGAGCACTGGCAAGGTAGTTATCTAGGGCTGCGTGCTAAGAGGAGGGGCAGACAGAGACTTGGCTGAACTAGGAGATCTCCTAATATCTCGAACGTTAGGAAACCATTTTCATTTTCCTTGTTGCTTCTGCATTTTCTTTATGTTTTCCTAGCTGTGATTTCTGGAACTAGGCTTAAGTTAGCTTCATTTTGTCGTATTTCCTCTTCCGCTCTTATCGAAGAGGTTGTAGCTAACTTCATTCGGCTAATAATACTACAGTTCCATCAGCATGACAACAGAAAAGGAAAATGTAAATGTAGAAAATTTCAAACCTGACAGAACTATATAATTGATTCAGCATATCTTCCTTAGCTTTTTCAACTTGGCAAAGGACAACTGCCTGCTCAGACAATAAAGCAGAAAATGTGATAAAACATTGAAAGACCTGCAAGAAGAAAAAACGAAAGTTTTTGTGGTCAAAGTCTTACCTTTGGGACATTAGCAGCTAAACTGTTCAAAACAGCTTCCACATAACCACGGACTTCTTGGGACATCCATCGTAGTTCTTCTTCAGGATCTACAGGTCTCTGCGCAATTGTGTCCTGAAATGGGGAAAGACAATGAGCCTACTTCTTTTAAAACCAGTAATCCAAAACCATATGTGTGAGCAAAAGCTATAAGGCAGTAACTAACCAAGGGACCATCAGAGAGACCCTGTCTCATTGTAGGGCCACCATTAGATGAAATACCTATCTGTCCTCCTTTTACTTGTATAACATTACTTATCTTATTAATCCATTCAACCTTATCAGCTGCACTCTCAGCCTTCAAAAGAACAGCACTATGTGCTGTATAGAAGAACCAATCAAATTCAAAAAGTTAGAAAATATATCCAAGAAATAAACTGGGGGGCATGTTCAAAAAATGGCTACAGTAACGGTAGAACATACCTTTCAAAACAGTTTTATATGGAACTCTACTAGTGATCTTGAAAACAAGGGTAGGTTTCCCCAAATCAGGTCCATTGGACTTTTTATCCTTTGAGCTCTTTGGCGGAGGATCCTCTTCATCTGGAACCTCTTCGATATTGCATTCCTGCATGTTAATAAAATTGTTATCTAGACTTTTCAGTTATACTCTCAACCTACTCACTATACAACCAATCCCAGCCAACAAAATGTTGCAATATGCAACCAAATAAACGTCCAAACTACCAATGGTATAAAAACCTTTTTATTTTTCCTTGAATTACATTTGTATATTCAATGAACTCTTACAATGAGGACATTTGTGCTCCAGTGCTCTTTTTAACACCAGAAGTGAGAAGATAACTAAGGTCAGTAAGCATAAAAGGTGTTTCAAGAAATGGAAGAGAGATAAATCCTTATCTTGAATTCTTGGTGCATATTATCATTTGGAATAGGTGCATATTTAGAATTCGAAAGAATTGATGCTTCCCTCAAATAGAGGAAATATGCTTTCTATGCTTGACACCACTTGACTTGTAAATATTAAATCCCTTGGGATCCATTAGCATTAAATGAAATTCAGGAGACCTATTTGTATTTAATTTTCTCACCTTAAACCTATGGGTAATTTTCCCATAGGGAAATATTCAGATGTAATGGTATGTTATATGGAATTAATACTAATTCGGTGGTTCTGAAGATCAGAAATGTGTCTACCACATAACCCGCGCATTAAGCAGGGCTTTCAGCTATAAAGTCTAGATCTAGAAGTTAACAAACCAATTCAAATGATTATGATTCTTTGAATCTTATGCACAGGGGCTAGCATAACATTAAATAATTGGTTTTTCACAGGGGCTAGCATAACATTAAATAATTTAGCTCAGCCTTTGATACATTACAGGCAGAAAAAAGAAAATAAAAACAATTCAGCATTCACAAACAGCGAAGTTACTGTCAAGCAAAATCAATTAGAGACCTAATCATAACATATAACTATTCTGATCAACTGAACATAACTGCCAATACTCAAATATAAGTTTAGTTCTGGAAAAATAAAAACCACCAACCTTCCAGTGTCAGGAAGTCTAAAAATACAAAGTTTTGTTAAAGAAAATAAGGCTTATACATTCATTCTCCATATAAAGAGCCACTGTTACTTTATTGTTAGAGACAAGGAACAAGACTTTACAAGAAAACTTATAAATAATTTAGACAAACACAAATAATATGGGAAAAGTAGTCAATGATAACTAAATTAAATTCAACGTAGCATTTATTTAAGCATTCCAGCTGGAAATTAATTACTAATTAGGCTATAATTGGACTAAAGATTTCTGTCACAATAACTTCAATGCATATGCAGAAAATATAACTGTTGAAAAAAGAAAATTCATGCATAAAAGAATTGATAGTCCGCATACCTCTAAAGTAATTACACCACGAAAATGTCTTTCCTCTTGCTTTTTTGTGTAACCAAGCTGTGAAACAAAAGCTAAGTCAATGCTACTCGTAGCAGATCATGTAGTAAACGAAGCTAATGATATCTCTTCACTCGCCAAAAACCAAAAATTAATTATATCCCTCCAAACACAATTAACAAAGCAGAACAAAGATAAACAAATGAAAAAATGTCAAAAACTAAGAAATGATAATAATCATCTGATGGGGTACGGATTATGGTATTGATTTGGTTAAGCTGATGGGAAGGTTAAATGTGAATGGGAATGTAAAGAGAACTCTGGAAATAAAAGGAAAAATAGATTTACTCTGTTTTTAAAGAGAAGCAAGGATCTCACTAGCTCTCTAACAACAGCCTTTGTTTTATAGAATAAGCGAGTATCTCACTAATTCTATAAGAACAACCCAAATCCTTAATAGTAGACGAGCCAGAATCTGTAACTCATCAGACTATTAAAGTCCAAGGAGAATCTCCACTACTGAATTACTCTTTGAATAGTCGATACTTTATTGATGAGGCACTAGGCCTATTTATAATGATTTACAGAGAGTAGACTCTATTCAAAATAGAAATACGAAATCTAAAAATATATCTAAATCTAAGATTTAGATAACTAATAATCATAAATCCTAACAACTCAATCTTATCTAATAAGATATTCCTCTTATTTCCTAATTCCTAAAGATATTAATAAAAGATAGTATCTAATAAGATATTCCTTTTATTTCCTAATTCCTAAAGATAATAATAAAAGATAATAAAAACAGACTCAATTTATTAAATATTAATTCCTAGAATCTCTAACTTTCCGCAACTTCCACTATCTCCCGCTAATCGGTACTCTATCATCATGCATCAATTACTAAAAATAGTGCATAAGAACACAAGAGCTTTTCGCTAATGAAGTCATCTAAAATCTATGTGTATTACGGTCAGTCTAGGGAAAAGTCATACTACTCTTTGCAGAAAGATTCATCTGGCTTGGTAAACAATGGAAGCAATCAACTTGAGAAAGAGAGTCATCACATATACCTGAATGGAGGCAAGAAGTTATAGAAGAGATGGAAGCCCTGAAACGTAATAACACATGGGATGTAGTTGATCTACCTTGACGGAAAAAACCAGTCGGTTGTAAATGGGTATTCACCCCAAAGTATAGAGAAGATGGAAGCCTTGAGACATATAAGGCCAGTTGGTTGCAAAGGGATTCACTCAAGTTCATGGTGAAGATTGTAGGGAAACTTTTGCACCAATGGCAAAACTTAATACTATCATAATTCTCTTATCTCTTATAGTCAATCTAGATTGGCAACTACACCAGCTGGATGTTAAAATGCCTTCCTCAATAAAGAACTCAAGGAATAAGTATGTATGAAGCTACTTCCAAGGTTTCTGAGGAAAAGAGCTAGTCAATGATCATCATATGGGCGGGCTAAAGCAGTCACCGAGGGCATGGTTTGGTAGATTCACCCGAATCTTGAAGAGAAAGGGGTATAACCAAAGGTAAAGCGACCATACCTTGTTTTTTAAGCATCATAAGGGCAATGAAGTTGTACTAACCGTGTATGTTGATGATATTGTTCTTATGATGAGGTAGAAATCAGTCAAATCAAGAAAACCTTCGCTCAAGAGTTCCAAATTAAAGATCTCGGAGAGATGAAGTACTTTCTTCGAATGGAGGTTGCCCAATAAAAGGAGGGATCTACATTTCTCAAAGGAAGTACATCCTAGATCTTCTAAAGGAAACATGGATGCTAGGTTGTAGGCCTAGTGACACGCCTATATGAGTCAACAAGATAAGTGAAGGAGGAGACCTTGGGAAAGCTTTAGACATGGGAAATTTTCAGAGGATGGTTGGAAAACTAATCCATCTCTCCCATACTAGACCAGACATCACATTTGTAGTTAGTGTGGTCAATCGGCATTTCCATGATCCTAAACAGAAGCATTTGAGTGAAGTTTACAAGATCTACGGTACATGAAAGGATCCCCTTTATTCTTCAAGAAAACTGATAGGCGGGATATAGAACTGTGGTAGGTGATCAAGATAACAGGAAGTCAACATCTGGGTATTGCAGGTAAGTATAGGGTAACTTGGTCGCATAGAGGAGTAAAAAGCAAAGCATAGTTGCAAGGAGTAGTGCTGAGGCTAAATATAGGGCCGTGGCACTAGGGATTTGTGAAGGTATATGGCTAAAACAAGTTCTTGAAGAATTAAAGCAAGTTATGAACCTACCTCTCAAACTCTATTGTGATAACATGGTTGCAATTAACATTGCTCATAATCTAGTCCAACTTGGAGATTGATAGGCACTTTCATAAGAGAAAAGATAGATGAAGGTGTTGTTCACTTGAAGTACATTCCATCCAAAGAGCAGATGACAAATATTCTCACAAAAGGACTGCTCAAGGATAAATTCGACTACTTTGTTGGCAAGTTGGACATGCTCAACATCTATGGTCCAACTTGAGGGGAGTGTTGAATCCTGAGATTATAGGGATTAGACAGGAGTAATTTCAAATTAGATTTATTAGATATTAGTTTGTGTAAATCAGATAATATCGAATCTCCAAAATCTGAGATATTTTGGGATCTTAAAAAATCATCGAGATACTCTTGGGTGTATATATAAGACTTCATGAATGTAATAATACATCGGGAAAATTCCTCAAAACGTTGGGATTTCTTCAAGATGCAAACATAAATTTGACATATCTCAAGAAAAGGTAACAAACCTTTCCTGTCTTCCCGTTTAGAACAAACCATTGCCTGCTCCAACCATTAGTTTTTGCACTTTTCTTCGACAAATATCCTGCAATTGATACAGAATGAACTTTTATGTAGCAATCATTAAAACTCAAATATATTCTATTGAACAACATATTTGGAAAATTGCAATTTCCAAATGATATGTTAGATCATGCTACTATGCCTTTCAAGGTTAGATGGCCAAGAAATTGAATTTATCGTTGTTGAGAGGTGCCATGGACCATTTCAACCTAAAACCCAAATCTAAGGGAAGAACCATATATAGTTGTATCATAGTTTTGATAAAAGGAATTAGAATGTTGGAAAGTCATGAATAATAAAGAAAGAGTTACTTGTAATCCGCCCAAAGTAAACAAAATAAATATCAATGTGGTTACAGAATTAATATAAATCAATACTGATAATCAGTAGGCATCATGTATGATGTATGTATTTATTCATTTTGGGTGGATGATATGGATATGATGAACGCACCTTAAAATTTGATGTTTGAGCTGCTAAGTTATAGAAAATAACTAAAACCATAGATCAAAAGTATTTGATCCATCTTCCATTCAAAATTGTCTTATTCTTAATCTTATGCCCTCGTCATATATTTTAATACATATATTATATTTAGAGAGTATACAGTTGAAATGATTTGTTTTTTTAAAGAAAGACACAAAAAACCAGTGAACTGAACTTTATTGTTCTTCCCTTTCTAAAATAAATCCGATCAAAAGCTCATATACTTTTAAAATAAAATTTCTTCTTGTCCAAGGGGCTGTTTGGCATGATGGATTTGGAGGGGGGGGAAAATTTTTGAGTTGGATTTAAAAATATTGGAGAAAGTGGGGTTATAAAATTTTAATCAAGAGAAGATGTAAGATAAAATAGTACGAAAAATTAATTAAACACTATCAACCCCACTCCTCTAATTTTTTTTAAATCCAACTCAATTTTTTTTTTTTAAAAAAAAAAAAAAAAAACCTCCACTCCCCTCATACCAAACAGCCCCTAAAAATAATGATCATATGCTTTATTATTGAAGTCTGACTCATGCTTTTGTTATAATTCTATCCTGTCAAAAGAGATATTTGATAGTACTGAATATGCTACATGCCAATGAGTATGAAACTGTGGTGCTCCAAAAGAAAATTTCTGTGCGCAAACAAGGACCAAAAAACTATAGAAGGGGCCTAGCAAAGATGAAACTTTAGAGTTATATGGCATATTATATTATTGACTTTCCAAAAAATTACCACTTAAATGGGAAAAAAATGTTTTCATTTATATTTTTCCACTATAAAAAGGTAGTAGCCAGAGCATGGAATCATCCAACGGACCTGCGGTTATTTCTCCTTCAGGACCAGCAGTTTTTAAACCAGAACCTTCTTTCCCTTCTTTCTCTGACTGACCTGATTTGTCCTTTTCCTTCTCATCCTTCATTGATTTCATGCTTCCACCAGTTTGAGGGCTAGTGGCCTAAGTTAATTATAAGAAGTTTAAACCAAGAAACCACGTAAGAAAAAATCAGAAACAAATCACAATTTAGAGTTAGAAAATTAAAAACTAATATTAATTTCTACAAACCCACATTGAGCCACATTTAGTGACCACATACCCGGTTAAGTATAGACTGCTCTGCATCCTGCCCTTTTTTTGAAGATCGATTTTTCAGTTCATCTTCTCGACGTTGCCGTTCCATTCTGAAGGACAAACCATAGAATAATTAAATTAAATTGAGAAATAACTTAAATAAACTGTAAGGGAAAAATAAATTGAACCTTAAGAATTGTGTTAGCAAGAGTTTGTGATGTTAAGTTAAATATGTCCAAAATGATGGATTAAGTAGGTATAGATAAATACAAAACCATGCGAGAAAGACAATTAGAAATTGGAGAGATTTCTGCTCTGGGAATTATTACTCTTGTCACAATTCAATTTTGCTGTAGTCTTCAATAAAAACTAGTCACAAAAGTTACAGGCTAATACGCAAAAAAGAAAAACACGTGCATATTCAATTCACTAATCAAGTCATACTAATACAGTTGGGGATATTTATAATTGATCCCCCAAACCTCTTCAACTGCTATGTAACAGAAGTGGTGACTACCACTTTTATTATTGACCAATTAACCAATTAACAGACAAATGGCCCTCTCTAATATACAAGTACAACTTACAATACAGAGTGGCATGTCACATAGGTCTATGATACTTTAGTCAAAAGAAATATATCATTTCTTTAAGCAAGAATAATGAAAATTTAATTCATAATTAAATCTTTCCATTTTTTTGGAATACCTAAAACATTTTTAAGGGATAGTTTTAAAAAACAAATTCCAACAGCTTTAGATAAAAGCATCAGAAGAAACCCTAAATCCTATAGGATATCTCCGCCGAATGTGCCAAACAATTTTCCTTAGTTTACAGCCTCTTCATTAAAAGGTCTCTCCAACAAAAATGATTCTTTTTTTAACAAGCCTGGCTTAAGCTTCAGGATGAAATAATTATTGACATGATATCAAAGCCTCTTTATCCAAGTAGTAATGTGGTTGATCCTTTCCAACCCATGCCATCGCCAACAAAATTTGAATTCGACCATTAGCATGTCTGTTTAAATATCTCTAAATGAAACCACTAGACATTGTTTGATAGTTAGCAGGAAATTCGGGTTCAAACCCGGTTTTTTCACAATGCATCAAAATAAAATATTCCAAAATGAAGAGACAATCTCCAAAATTTAGACCACACATAGTTTAGGACAATAGCAACTTTAAACATAAACTTGTGAGAAAACTTCAAAAGATGTTAAGGAAGTTGGTAAATACCAGCATAACATTTGCCACTAAAATAATTTCAGTATTACCTTCTTTGAACCAAACGAATAAAGTGTTGAGGTGGCACAAAAGCACGCTCCATATCAACTAGGGCAACAACCATTTTCTTTGCTTCATTCCTGAACCCTTCCAATGCGGTTGTTGCAATGGCCACAACCTTGAAGAATTTGTAAAAAGTTTATTCATGATAAGGATGAGAGGCCTTCTCCCATGTGATTGATAATGAAGAATAATGGAAAATTAAAAGTTTGACTCCAATTAACAAAAAAATACAAGTATTAAGCAGAAATTAAAATAAATCAAGATTTAAGAAATGAAATGTAGCAACAGAGTGCAATACCTCTCTCTTGAAAGCCGGATACCTTGCAAGACCTGGAGTAGCATTGGCAGCAGCTGAAACTATATCTATTAGGACCCGATGTACCTGGATCAGAAGGCCAAAAGGATCTCTATTAGTAGTCAAGAAAATACATAGGTCATTAATCGTGAAAGTAACAATTATTCAATAGAGTAATAGTATACAGTTCACACATAGTGCTCTGAGAAGCAGTAAAAAGAACAATTAAGTGGCATTTGGTTTGCAGAATCTCTTTGGCTTCCTGCCAATGATGCCTTTTCATGTTTGGTGAAACTTTCACCAAAATATATATATATATATATATTCCTAAGAGTTCAACATTCCAATGCAGGAAGGTACACATGCAGGATTCCCATGGGACGGTAATGTTTTGTTTGTGTAGTGAAAATAATAGAGAGAAAGATAGGGAAAATATACTCTCAAATCAATGTGTTTATTCATATGCTCAATAGGGTATTTATACATAAGAGAGAAGATAAGAGAGTAATGACTCATTATGATGATTGATTCCCTAATCACTCATAATTCCTATAATCCCTTATAATATGCGATACTAATTAATTATAATATATTTATACTGATTTATTTCCTAACACTCCCCCTCAAGTTGGAGCATAGATGTTGATCATGTCCAACTTGTTACAAGAAAACATAATATAAATAAATCCAAACAAAATAATCTTCTTCTTCATGAGATCTTGAATCCACCGAAAGTTCGGCCACATCCAAGAATAGTTCAACCAAATGTCACACCAAGGACATTCATCAAAAGAAACGATCCAACAACTTCACCAAGAGTTCGAATAGCAAAGAGTACCAAACCAAAGTAGAAGCTGCAACAAACGGTCTCACAAGGGACCAAACAATACTCCAAACGTCTCACAGAGACAAAGCAACAATGAACATCTCATCGAGACGAACACCAAACGTCTCAACAGAGACAAACACCAAAGAAACACTTCACCAGAGGCAAAGAATAGACGGGTCACACAAGGACCACCAAACTCCTCATCAGAGGACGCAAAGCACGGCATTCAAGACAAAATAGCACTTCACGAACGTGCTGGAAAACGTAACAAACGAAGAACCCAGCCATTAGAGACAAGTGAACATGCCTGAAACAAAATGCCAACTGTGCTGAAATAGTAGAAACTCAGTCTCACAACGCAACCTTCGAAGCAAAGATCCGGCCGATACATATTGGGAATGAAGGCTCGACGTCGGAGAATGAAGCACGACCAGAAAATGGTCATAACAACCAAACGAAAACCATACAACGAGGTACACACTTTCTCTCCCCCCATGTGAACAGTGACGACATGGTTCACTGTTCACGAAACAACAGACGGAACAGTACCAAAAAGACAGCAAATCGACACAAATGGAAAAGAATGAGCACTACCAAAGGATAACAAAAAAATGGACGGAAACTGAAATGGCACGAACACACACGCCAGAAGGGGAGGCGGGCCGCCATCCTTTAAACGGTGACGGCGGCCCACCGGAAAAACCAAATTGGCCAAGAACTAACCAAGCTCTGATACCATGTAGTGAAAATAATAGAGAGAAAGATAGGGAAAATATACTCTCACATCAATGTGTTTATTCATATGCTCAATAGGATATTTATACATAAGAGAGAAGATAAGAGAGTAATGACTCATTATGATGATTGATTCCCTAATCACTCATAATTCCTATAATCCCTTATAATATGCGATACTAATTAATTATAATATATTTATACTGATTTATTTCCTAACAGTTTGCAATTTTAAAATATCATTTTGCCGGTCACATGTCGTGGGTTAAACAAGCTGCCTCATATGAACATCCTACTTTGGTGAGTTTAAAATCAAAACTTGACGGACCAAGTGGGTTAGGTTGGTTGGCTAGTTTTTATGGAAATAAAATTAAAAAACACGCATAACGCAACATGTCACAAAAATAAACTTTTCTTCCTTTAAGTTATTGAATAGGTATTCAAAATTTAATATTTAACAATACAAAAAAAACGAGACGACATATTCTTAACCTTCATTAAACTTCAACTATACTTGAATTTTGTCTTACAGCAATAGCCAATAGCTTCAACACAATACCAGCATCTACATCTCCACAAGCAAATCAACACCTTCTACAACTTAAACAAAGACATATGATGAAACTTTAGGAGATTTCAAACTTAAGGATTTTTTTTTATATTATGATAGGTTAATTAACTCAAAAGTTGGCTTATTTAACCCACGAGTTAAAATAACTAAAGGTGATTTTCCATATAAAGCTTCCAAGTAAAGCCCCAACTCAAACCCCTCAATTGCTGGATTAAATACACCAATCCAGCAAGCTCAACCAATTTTGACAGCTCTACTCCTTTGACTATCATGCTTCCTATTACCAAGTCTGTCCAGTAGATTTGACGATTAAATATTCTGTGCAGCAGCTTCAGTTTTGCTGATCTGTGCTGCAGGTGATGAGAAACTTCTACCTTCTCAAAGAGGGTGACCATTTCCTTGTGGCAAAATGTTTTAATTCCTAGGGGGCTTTGCTATTATGCAGAAATTCAGGGTTTGATTTCAATTGACTTATAAGACAAAAGCTCTTTCACCTTAATAGACAATATAAGAGAGAAGAAACCCGAGCTCTCAAATAACCAAATGAAAAGGATTATCCAAACAAAATATCCAACTAATTAACTTAACTGTATCACAATCAAAATAAGATAACTCTATTCTAATTAAAATAGAACAAGTACTAATTATAAACACACAGAAAAAGTGACCAAAAAATAATTAAAAAATAAATAATCATAATATTGAAAGAAAGAAAATTAATTAATAAAGATCAGCAAAGATTTCTAGCAAAACTAATGAAGGGACTATAACACTTACTCATTGGTCTAATCACAAGGTCACTAATCAAACTAGTTGAAATAGCTGTTTCGATAATATACATTTTAAATTTTAAGTTGAATATGCGATAACATACTGTATGAAAAACGTAGAGATATGAATACATGAATACACAAGTATTCATATTTTTCCATTGCATCTTGGTGAAAACTATTATCATATTAATAATCAAGTAAAATACTTTTCAGATGCAGTTTAATAAGTTTATTTATTTTCTTCTAAAATAATTCAAAATACATCTAATAGATTCTATTTTGATAAATGTATAAACATCCAATTAAATGAAAATCAAAATTAAAAATTATCATCAATTTACACAGGAAAAAATTGTTTCCTGGAAAAGAAAAATAAAAAGTTATAATCTGAAATTAATTAAAAAAAAAAAATGAATAGGACATATAACAAATAATATATAAATTGATAAATAAATAATATTAGCAGAATTATTGAATGGTTGAGTTGATATAATATACATATTATATAAATATAAATGTTAGAATATGACAAATTTAAAAATAAAAATATATAATTATAAATAACAAAATAATAGAAATGATTATAAAATACAACTATGTGAGAGTGTTATGCATATAAATAAGTGAAAGCATCAATACTACGGAAAAAAATAGTATATGAAATATTCCGTAAAAATGACCAATACGCTACTATAGGACCAACCACTAGAGATTAACACGCAAGAATACCATATGCCAAGGATGGGGAATTGCATTCAAGAATTATGTTTGATTCCACAAACCAAACACTCCCTTACTCACGTTATTGGGGACAAGGAATTATTTGCAACACACCCATTATCCCGTTTTTACTATCAAGTCCAAGGAAGACAGGGAAGAACACAGCGCAATTAGATAGCAGATTCAACAATAAGCCCAAGCTTCCATAACGAACATCACAACACAGAAGCTAGGATTATTTACAAACTAACTAAAGAAATCTAAAAATAATTCAAATTGAGAATTAGAAAAAATACATACCTCATCAACGCAAAGACGTGATGGTTCTTTCGCAAGCTCTAAAACACCTTTAATGAGAGATCTCAGACCCTTTTCAGGGGAAATAAGATATGGTTGGTAACCATCAGCCTCCAAAACAATCTGATTATTAAAAAATGGGTCAGTAGAAGTCAGAATCACGACCAAAAAATCATCTTACAAAGGGTGTATCAGTGAAGCAACAGTTCAAAACTTACCCTCTTTACATTGCTGATATCAAAATGCCTATCAATAGGCAATTGTTTGATTCTATTAGGGAAATTTCCATCAAAACTGGCAACTATTTTCCAGCCAGCACCCTGAGAGACACATGGACCATAAATAAATAAATAATGGCACCAAGCAATTAACAGAAAAAAATAGGTATCTTCAAGAACCAAAGAAAAAAAAAAGTTGTCCGTCCAGTGCTATTAACATGTTACTCTCAAACAATAGCAATAATGAAGAGCACATGCTATGTCCAACTAATGTTAATAGATCAGTGCACTAAAGTGATAATTGCACCTCAATTGCATATCAATGACACAGACATAATAAGTTTTAATGATAAGCAGGACTTGATAAGCTGAGATATACAATGCTTCAGAAAATCATTTAATACGACATATTATAACATCCTGGACAACAAACAATATTGACATGGGCTGAAGTAAAACAACACATATAAGAACCATACCTCGCCAGTGGTGATGTGTTGGAGGAACTTATCTTCATATTCACGGCAAAGGGACAAGGCTATAGATCGTGTACCCTCTGCAGTTGTAACCATTTGTTCCCCAAGCCTCATTAGTTCATCCTGAACTATCTGAGATTTCCCTTGTAACCTTGAAAATGTGACAGTAGAAAATAAGAGAATACAATTTATATTGTGGTTCTATAGATAACAGACAAATGTTTGCAAAACAAAACGCAATCATTCAGCCAATGGATGATGCACATAATCAGTTCTTTCCAACGATCACAAATAAATAATTGATTATGCACCTCCCTTATTTCAACTTAACCCAATTTATTTTGGCTTACGCAAAAAATTCTTACACTTAGGTATAAAATCAATAAATTTTAAAACAAGAAACAAAGATAAATAAACTTTTCACTGCAAAAATAGCATATTTTTTTTATCAAAAGGAAAAAAAAAAAAAAAAAAAACAGATTTTTCAAGAAATCAAACCAATATGATATTCAGGTTACACGTTAAAATCAATATCTTCAAAAATATTGCATATTAACCAAGCTTGTTCTTTTTTTTATTTTATTTTGTTTTTATTTATCCTTGATACACCTTAACCAAGCTTGTTCGTAGGTAGGGGAAAAATTAAATTAGAGAAACAGATCTTCAAGACCTCAACTTTAAATAAAAGTACCAATGGTAAGTCAATTTGCCTTGAACAGCTTTTTCATAAAGCAAATAAAAGGTATAGCCAAGAACATATAATCATGGAGGAAATTACATGAAAGCCAAGGAGAAGATGGATCTATAATTGTTAGGGAAAAACATTCTCCCCTTCGTAAGAAATAATTTAAGTATTAAAACAAAGAACCTACTAACAAAATCATTTTTTAATGAAATCCAACCATCCAACCATAGACAATAAACACTAACCAGTGTTATTTATATCAAATTTATATTAATAAAATAAATGCTGTTAAAAATGTAATAGAATTATATATTAAATAAAATGCTGTTTTTACACATAAAGACAATACTGACAATACAAGTCTAAATAAATTCATTTAAAATTTAAAATGTTACATCTGGAAAAAAGTTAGGGAAAAAAATCCTACATTGAAAGGATTTTGTTAGGAATGGGTCTAGGGGTGGCACATCTTTGGTTTAAACGGAGGTCTATAAATTTCCGCAATATCTCAACTAGATATAAAGTTAACACTACCACGGACAAAATGGAAATAAGGACTCTCAATTAGTAAGAAAAATGTTAACTTGCACAACACAAAAATTACCCAGAAAGAAGGTTAGGCAGCCTGAGTTTCATCCGACTCCGAATCTGCTGTGCTAGAGCATCAACTAAAGCTACTCTTCCAAGCTTACTTTGAGGAGCTCCAGTCAATATGGATCTGAGACTTTCACTCTCTGCTCTCCATGCAGTTTCCAGAGAATTTTCAGAACCATTAGATCCAGTTTGTGCTGTAGCTATTGTAACTGATTGACCAATTAAAGCAACCCATGGAATATCTGATGCTCTTGCAGGGCCCTGATTCAAAATTAGTGCTTGAACTGCTGCTAAAGACTTTCTATCAGATGCAGCTTGATCCATTTTACTAATAACACCAATGGTTCGGGTACCTATATTAAATTTTAGAGCCTATTATTTACTTAGGAAATGGGAAATATACAAAAAGAAGGGGGAACAAAACAAGAGCAAATCATCTACCTTCTGCATCATATTCCTTTGCAGTTCTTAAGGCTCGAGATGAAGCAATTTCAGATGCTTGAACTGCAGGTACCACAACTAGCAAAATGGCATCATTGTGCTCCAAATATTCACTAACCTATTAAAGGACCATATAAAAGAACATTTGAATCCAACCAATTTTCAATTATAACTAATGGAAATCAACACAGAGATTAGAAACCAAGTATAAGGAGAAAAAAATTGCAGTTGACCATGACAGGGTATAATAACAGACAATATATATCTTACAATAAATGAAAGTTTGGAAAAGAAAGGCCACGACTTACTATTGATTCATTCATGATGTGCTGATCCAGCCCAGGTAGATCAACCAACTTAAGAGGTGGTGCTGGTGACATAATATGGTGAGAAAATGTTAGGAAACGTAACTAGGAAAAGGGAGCATAACATGTGCAAAACAGATCATATACAGTTGGAAATAAGGGAGAACCAACTTTCAGAAGTTATCTGATATCAGAAATATGAGGTGCAAGAAGCACAAAGCAACTTGAAAGCTTCTCATAAGAGAGTAACAGCCAAGAATAATTGCTTTTCACACTCTAATTTCCAGCACTACTGCATGGCTTTGTACATATTATCATCTAAAAATAAGAAGCCAAATACTAATTTTAAGGTTATAATGGAAATGGAGTATGGGGAAGCACAGTCAGGCAACCGTTTTTCCCAAAGTTGTTTAGCTGCTAAACAGATTGTATACGTCTAACTTAGATATACAAATTGAAGGCAGCAACTTCAATCAAACAATAGCCATCAACAAACCTGTACTTGTGCGAAGCTTTAAATATATTTCATCACGACCTTTGCCTGAGTAATCCTTACTCAATCTTTCCTGTAAAGAACGCCGTAAGGCACCTGCAGCAATGAAATAAAGCATTTAAATATCCTTGGAAGGAAAAGAAAAGGCATGTATCACAATAATACCATGCAAGCGAGGGGAAGAGAGAGGTGCAAGATAATTGCTGGGACTTATTATCAAGGAAGTCAATTTAGAAAATAGAAACTAACTTGCAGAAACTTGCTGGGACTTATTATCAATCTGCAAGATAATTGATTTGCTACTTAAGGAACCATCTCGCTGCAGATCAATGCTTATAGGAGCCCGGGTAGCTCCATTTTCACCAGTAGGCTGGAGATGAAGGAGACTTCAAGAGTAAGCATAGATCATATAAAGGTGATATCATAGAGCAGATGTTAACTAAAATAGATGGAATCTGATAAAACCAACTTACCAAAACAGGATGTCCAATCAAACTGTTCAATGCAGCAGATTTACCAGCACCCTAAAAAGTTGAGCACAAAAAATAATAATAAAAATACATCAATTTGCCAAAGCAGATAAAAGATTTACCATGTAGCAAACAATTAGTTTTCAATATAAAAATATTGCATTAACTCAATATATGTTAAATGACTTGTCATTTCAGGAAAAAATTGTGCCTATGTTCAATATATGATGCAACTGCAATCCAACAATTTTAAATAAAACCTTCCATAGAAATACTGTTATCACTTTGTGTACACAATCCTACATGATCGAGTTTCGTGGATTGTAACTCATTCAAAAATAAATGGGAAGGAAAAGAAATTTATGTCACAAAAAATAAAAATAAAACTACAGAATTACTGAATATGTGAGATTGTTGTTACTGGCATTCACATGCACTAAGAAGATTAAATTATCATTAGATAAAATTATATGGTTGAAAATCCCACTTAATCTGTTCACCTGTAGTTTCTTGAAATATTGTCCTACCTAAAATTCATTACAGATTAAGCAAGGAATTCAAGAAGAAATTAAGATTCCTTCAAGCTCTCGTTTTATTAGTGAATTTCAGAAATCAAATTCTAGGCATTGTCCTCAAGTAATTCAGAAACCGCAGCTATAAAGGAGTAATGGAAGATCAGATCTCAAAGAGTTCAATTCTCATTCTCAACATATGATCAATATGAGCATTAAGTTTCCTGGTCGAAATATGAGCAACCAATTCAAAAATCACATAAACTAAAAATGAAAGTTATAGTTCTTCCACAGAAAAGATCTTCAATTCTATGTCCTGGAATAACATAACCTGTCCAAATTATCCAATGCTCTCATCTCAACGCATAGAGTAAGTTAAAATCCGATGCTATGCCTTGCCTGGCAGTAAACTAGCACAACCAACCAACTCCTACAACTAATTTATCAGTTACCTATATCTATTGGAATTCTAATTTGTAATCATTGTAAGAAGAGTAGATTCATCGAATCCATAGGCACCACTACAACCATAGCTTATCAATGTTGTCACCACCGAAAGTTGGCCAAAATAAAACAAAATAACTGTCATCCTCCATATGCGTAGCATCACACAACCGAAACTCACTAAATATCTCAAGAAAACCCAGATTGGAAAACCCAAAAGCTCTGAATAATAGAGGCAGCCAAGAACCAACCCAGATAGAAAGTTTAATACGCAATAGGTAGTCAGAAATCATAGACACCCAAAAACTTACAACATTTCCAAGTGCTACAACGTTAAGAAAAGTGGAGGGCCTCCTTGAAGATGTAGAGCTGGACTCATCAAAATCTTCGTCAGCAAGTAAAGCCGCCGCCTGGCGCATGGAATCAGCCAGCTGAGTTAACTCCTCGATCGCCTCCATCAATCGCAGAAATCAAGGATCCAAACCCAACAGAACACAGTTCAAAGGCTAAATCAAATCGCCTAGCTGACAAATATATTGTAACCGATCAAAATCGATTCTCAAACAAAGAGCTTCACAGCGATCCGTGAGAGTCAAATAGATCCCTCCCTCTTCCCGGGGCAGATTGAACTGCAATAGAAGGAGCCCTGAGAGAAAAGGGAGAGAAAGGAAGAAGACAATGGTTGATCTTTCTTCGACTTGAAAGTGCAAAAGGTTAAACTCTTTCTCTCCTCTCTTTCTCTCTCTTTCAAAGCGTTTTTGAATTGAAATGGTTGTCTCAGTCGTCCAACGCTCCAACTGGTCTCGTGTCATTTGTTTTGAATACGAGTAATAATAATAATAATTTATTAAAATTCAACGCGCATTTAAATTTATGGATGGGTAAAACTGTTAAACTGTAAAAGAGGGAGTATTAAAACGCGCATTTAAATTTATGGATGGGTAAAACTGTTAAACTGTAAAAGAGGGAGTATTAAAAGTGTTGGCAAAAAAACGGGAGTATTAAAAGTGAATCATCAATATTTATATTTTTTTTTAATTACCGATCACCGATCATCAATCAATTAATATTCAACATTCATCATCAATATTTATATTTTTTTAATTTCCGATCATCAATCAATTAATATTTAACATTAATTCATTTAATTAATTTAATTTTCAGATTCCGTTTAGTTTTTTTACCCTTTCAGTTAATTTCATTTTTCTTTATATATTTATTAAAGGGGTTTAAACTTCTCATATTCCAGGAGAAAAAAAAAAGATTTCTACACACACATGAAATAGTGGCACCAATTATATGTGTATATATATATATATGTGTGTGTGTGAGTCCCACCATTTTATATGTGTATAATATGAGAAAACACTTCTCCTATAACATGAGAAGTGTTTTTCCTTTATTAAATTACATATAATTTTTCTATTTCTTTAAAATTTTATTACACAGGTAAAAAAAAAATTAAATGTTAAAAATTACTCCTAGAAGTCTGTATCTTGTTGTGATTAAAATAGATAATCATCAATATATAATTTTATGTATTATAAATAATATATTTGGCTGCATATCTATCTTTATCTTACATAGCCATCAGATTAATATTCTTCTTTGACTATACTTTCAAATAAATGTATTATAAATAATACAGAAATTGGAATATAAATAAAAATGTTGAAAACTGATTTATAGGTGGAATGATGTTAATATTCTTCTTTGACTAAACATTCAAACAAAAAAAAGACAAGGGTAACAAAAACTCCTTATTATTTTGACCGCACTAAGAAATTACAGTTTGAGATTGACATTAACATAAGTTATGTGCTTTGGGAAAAAAAAAAAAAAAGTCAAATTACTCTTGGTAAATATCATGTCCCTCTAGTTAATTACTATTTAACAAAGTTGGTAAGTTCTGAAGTGAGGAAGCTGAGTTTTAGAGATTGATCTGACTCGCTTGAAGAGACTCATGTCCTTTAGAGATTTGCTACAACATTGTATTTTAGTTAATACTTTCATTTTTCTTTTTAGCTGGGCTCCATTCAAGCACAGCCTAATGGAGAAAGCTCTTATCAAGGGGGTATGAAAAGGATTAGATATATGCAACTAATGTTGTTAAAAATTAGTGTAAAAACGTTAAAACTTACATTTTTATTAGGGTCATACGTGCTAAAAACGCAAGTAAAAAGCGTATGAGTAGAAATTGGTAGAAAACTTTGTTCAAACACGTAAAAACTTATGTTTTTACTTTAACAAAAAAAAAAAGGATGAAAACTTTTTTTTTTTTTTTTTTTTGCTCCAAAAAAATGATGAAAAGTTGAAAACCATATTTTCATTGTGCATCTTGAACTCGGGATTATTGAAAAGTGAAGATTAGATAGTTATATATAGTTTTTAACGTATTTCCATAGTTTTAAACGTAACCTTTAATGTAAATTTTTTTAACATATTTTTTTTAATGTTTTTATAGTTATATGACTTATATCTTTTAAATATAGAAGTTGTTCATTAAATTTGAGTAATGATTTATGATATTTTTTTCCATGTATATATATAATTTTGATCTTTGACTTTAAGTAGTAGAAAGCAAAACTTTAAGTTTTGTGTTGTTCTATGATTTACATTTCTACCATCTCCTTTTGTGTCTACATAGAAACTCAATTTTGGCAACATTGTATGCAACCTTACACACAACAAGTGAAAAGGTTATTCCCATAGTTTGAACATGTAACCTTTAGAACACATGGTAGCAACATTTATTGTTGCTTCAAGGTTCACCCTCTAAAGTTAAACCTAAAATGAAATGAAAACTACATAAAATAAAAACGTGAAATTTGAATTTATACTATCATTTTATAAATTACAAATGACAAATAAAAATTTACCTTGGAAAAATAAAATAAAAAATTTGAGAAAATTAATTCAAAAGTCCATATAGTTTCCAACAATTTTTAAGGAGGTTCGTAAGCTCTTTTCCCCCTTATATTGAGTCGCTCCAATAATCCAATTGAAATCTGAAGATCAATAGGAGGACCAAAAAGGGTTTGAGTTTGAGGGAGACAGGGAGAGAAAGACAAGGGACCTGGCTTTGGTCCTTTGCAGACTGCTGTTTGCTGCACTCCTATACTTGAAACGACGCCATTTTGCGCCAAAACACTAAGCAACTGTCCTTTTTTTTTTTTTTTTTTTTAAATATTTCAAGACACTTATTGTCATTTGAAATGATACTTTAGGATACTTACTAATCTTGAAAAAAATATTTCATGATTTTGAAAAATTATTTTAGGATCTAAAAAAAATATTTTAGGTACTAATTGATGTTAAAATTATAATTCATTAAATTTTTTCAAGATCATAAAGTATTTTTTCAGTATTAAGGCAATGAGCCAAAATATCTTTTTTATCAGGTAAGATCTTAAAATATTTTTTAAGATCTAAGATAATTTTCAAGATCATGAAGTATTTTTTTCAATATCCGTCAATATCCTAAAATATCATTTTAGTAATAGTCAAAGTTTTAAAATAAAATAAATAAAAAAAGGGGACAACTACTCAGTATTTTGGTGCAAAACGGCGTCGTTTCAAGTATAGGAGTGTAACGGACCGCAATCCACAAATGACCAAAGCCAGGTCCAAAGAGAAGGGCCAAAGAGTGAGATTGAGACAATGGGAACCACAAAAGAGAGTATATATGAGAGTGAAGGGATTTTCAATCAGTTTTCATTTCCCATTTTGAGACTGCAATAAGTTTTTGGGTCATGATAAAATCTAAGATTTCAAATGGGAGAAATTACAATCTACTAACACATTTCTTTTTTTGCGTCTCTTGTAAGAGATTAATTGCTTTATTAGATCATTCAAATTGCCTCAATATTTACAGCTTCCTTGAACCATATCACTGTCATTTCATACAACAAGAATTTGCCCAACAGTATCCTCAATTTTAGCCTTAAAGGCACCTTGGCAAATTAAAGTAGGGAAAAACTTTTGGTCTTTTAAATTTTACATAAGGTATATTTTTGATCCCTTAACTTCATAAAGTATACTTTTTGTCTAAAATTCTAACAGTTAATGTTCTTAATGGAAAATGATGACAACTAACTCAAATGATGATATATATATTTTAATTATACAAATTTTATATATTTTTTAATTTACCCATAAGCTTAATAGCATTTAATTACAAAATCATAACTTAAATTTACACCATTATCACTTGAGTTAATATTTTCTGTTAGCAAAATTAACGTGTTAAAATTATAGGACTAAAAGTATATTTTAAAAAGTTTAAGGACCAAAAGTATATTCATGTAAACTTAAAAGACTAAAAGTATTTTTAGCATTAAAGTAATTTCATAACTTTTAGGGGAAATCTATTAAAAGCTAGTGGAATTATTCAAATTATAATTTCGATCATTATACTTAACAAATCATTAATAATTTGTTACATTTAATTACTCAAATTAAAATTTAGAGAATTCAATCATCTTTTAATAGGATTTTCTCTAACTTCTATCTTTTTTCAGTCATTCAATATATAAATTTGATGTAATTAATATACCCACTCTCTTGACTCTATTTTACCAACTTTAGCTATATTTTTTCCATTTTATATATAATTGATAATTTTATCCCAAAAAAAGGCACTCTATCAAAATTCTTACCATTAATATTTATTCAACGATTTTAAAAATAAGAGACTAATAGATTTAATAGCAGAAATTTAAAAGACTAAATTTTTTATTATAAAAATTAAGAAAAACAATATGGAGTTCTAAATTAATTTTTTCAAAAAAGTAGACCATACCCATATTAATTTACCCATTTATTTGGTAGCTTGTGCATATTTACTTGGGACGAAAACAACAGTTTAACGTGGCAAAAAAGAAAACAAAAGCTTACCAATTTACAATCACACAACATCCCCCATGATTACGCCACCCCACCGGCCAATATGAACCCCGCCTTCGCTTTTTAATTTCTTCTGCTTGACACCGACTTTGGTTTTCGGCCACGTTAGCATTGGTGTTTGGCGCTTGTTTGGATTAATTTTGATAAGAATGATTATTATTCTATTTGATTTTTATAAATTGCAGTTGGGGTAAAAGTTACACTCTCGGTCCTAATTATAGAAGAAAATTTTAGAGTTGGTTTTACTTTTAGGAGCAAATTTTAATTTTTTGTCAATTTTTTCCTATAATACGCTTATTTATACTTTCTCAATAATAATTAAAGACAATAATAATAATAATACACCTATATTTTTAAAAAGTAAATAATATTTGCAACTCATATACACCTAAATTATATTTTTTTATATAAAATAATTTTGAACAATTTTTGTCATATTTTTCCTATATCACCTTTACTAATACTTCTTCACAATAAATAATTAATTTAACAACATGTTTATATTCTATCAAGGTGAAATATTCTAATTTATTTTTTATTTTAAAATAAAATAATTAATTTTAATATTCCTTTAAGAATATTTTTTTAACTAATTTTATTCTATTAATTAACGTTGTTTCTTCTTTTAACTAATTAGTGTTTTTATATAAACATGCCTTATAATATAAGCCCCGCGTAAAACGATTGGATAAAGAGTTTTAATTTTAAAAGCAACCAATTTGTCATGTCGTTGCATACAAAAGATACATTTTGTCGTAACAAATAAAAAAGATTCATTTTGAAGGACTATAAAACCATAATATTTTTTATGAGAGGAAATGTTATTGCTAAGGAGTTTCGCTTAAGTAAATTTAGGATTTGGTTTGTATCCTTTGCATTTAATATCTGCTGCAGCCCTTTGCGAGAATATGGCTCCATTTTGGCTAAAATACAAGCTAGTAATGGTATTTTAGGAAAATATATATAATTAATTAATTTAACTTCCTTCTTTAATCCCTCCAAATTTTGGTAATTTGCTCCGATAATTGGGGATGGAGTAATTAGTATAGTGTTATTTATATTTCAATAAGTTTTTATATAAAAAAGTCAGCTTTATATTATTTTTTTCGAATGTTCTTTTCTCTTTTTTTTACCAAACTTTTGAATAATCTATTCAAGAATATATTTGGAATGTTCAAATTTAAACAAACTTTGAACATGCCTTGGAGGGGCGGTTCCCTCCCATCCCTCCCCAGCAATCCTGGACCGTCCAAATCTTGATCCAACGGTCCAAATCTAAAAAAAAAAAAAATTCATTTTTTTTTGTCGTTTGTGGTAAAATTTTTTTTTTTTTTTTAGATCTGGACCGTTGATCAAGATTTAGACGGTCAGATTTCAAGGACGGGGATGGGATGGAGGGATGGGGAGAGACAACGATGAGGAGAGAATCCTCTCGCGCCTTGGAGTCCGAAGTTACTCGTTGAACATTGTGCCAAAAGTATATTTTGCCTCAAAAGATGCTTTTGTCATCCTCATCATGCTTATACCTTCCATAATGCTACCTATTCCTTGTTTGCTTTTGTTTGAACATGCATTGGAGTCCGTTGTGTTTGTATGTGTGTCTATGTGTATATATGTGTGTGTGTGAAGAAAAAAAAAAAGGAGACAAGCCTTGCGTGGGCGTTAAGGCGAGTTGACAATACACAAGAAAAGAAGGAAAGTGTTTTTATTGTCAGGTGGTACAAGTGGGGTAAAAGCAAAGAGAAAGAGATGAATTAAGAACTGTTAGATAAAAAAGTGGATCTTGAAAATTTTCCTCTAACAGAGAAGATAATAGTATGGCTAACATAAATATAATAATTAAAGCGTATTTATGTTTTTTTTTTAATAATTCCCTCGAGACATTTAAATTTTTCTAGTTAGATAAGAAAAAGGTTTTACATTTGATATCAGAGTCAACCTCAGATCAATATGGGCCAATGTGTTAGTAAGAATATTGATCCTAAAGATAGGTGGAGTGTTATGTCTCATATCGGTTAGGGAGGGGATCGAAAAACATCTTATAAGGGTCTGAATACCTCCCCAACACATTTTGAAGCCGTAAGGGTGAAGGATTCAAAGTGGACAATATTGAAAGTGGGGTGCTAAGATGTTGCAAATGGTATCAAAGTTAAATGATCCTAAAGTATTTATTTTGTTGAGGATTGTGAGGTTTTCTCTTTTATATAGATGAAATAGGTGTATGATATTGGAGAAAAAGAATATTATATAGGATTGATGAATTGTATACTAATTATCATGTTCTGTAGAAAATGGCATTAGGATGACTGAGCAATTTTGCCCCTAAAGTTTTTGGTGTAGCAATGTTGCCCCAAAAATATAAAAACGTAGCAATGTTGTCCTTCGTTAACAACCCTAACGGTCAACATGTTGTTAAAAGAGGGGCAACATTGCTACGCGTTTTTATACTTTTGGGGCAAAATTGCTACAATTTTTTGGAGCAATATTGCTCCAAAAGTTTAAAAACTTAGTAATGTTGCCCCTCCCTAATAACTCTAACGTTGACTATTAGGGCGGTTGATGGAGGGGTAACATTGCTACGTTTTGAGCACTTCGGGACAACATTGCTACGCCAAAACCTTCAAAGGTAAAATTGCTCCTGACGGATGCGTCTTGAGGGCAAAAATTGATATTTGACCCTAAAATTAAAAATGGAGAATGGTTAGGTAGGATCAAACTTTTTTTGGACAATCTTTTTTTAGATGAAAATCATGAATGTTGTTCATAAGGCACGGGACTCGCTAAAGGTGAAGGTTCAGAATAATTGAATCTACTGTTACATCGCAAAATTAATTCTCAATCTGGATAGAAAGAAAATTGTAGAGAAAAATATACTACGAGAAAAAAAATCTCAAAAATAATAAATATTTCTTCCTATTATTGTTTCCCTCAATTTTCCTCTCATTTTCTTCCATCAAAGCCAATCTTAACAACATGGTTGTCTTCCCACATCATCTTTTTTTTTTTTTTTTTTTTTTTTTTTTTTTTTTTTTTTTTTTTGTGAAAAAGATTGTATTCTACATTCAATAAGAATAAAACTGCACAAAGTAAATACAATTTTGTTTAGGAAAAAGAGAATATTCATTACTTCATTCAATCAGAATAAAATGATATGTAAGGTGTAGAGAATATATTAGTTAGTTAGTTAGGGAGTTAGTTGTATTAGTTAGTTAGTTAGGAGGGTTAGTTAGTTAGTTGTTAGTAACCATTTTGGATTAATGGGTTGAGGGGTTGCCTATATAAGGCATATGGCTCTTCATTGTATACTATGCTTTTATGTTGAATGATGAATATGTGAATGAATGAAGATGCACAAGTGATGTGATTCGTGTATTCTCCTTCTCCCCCCTCTCTTCTCTTCTCAAATCCTCTACATATCTACAACTATTGTAGCGGTGGTATCGAAGCGAGTCATCCTCGGCTCCTCCTCGTGAATCAGTATAGTTCTTGAATCGATCGAGTCATTCTTCTCTTCACTCACGGCTCAGTTCTGATATTCAAGATATTTTGACCAAATGCAAGGTGAACCAGGCGGAGTCATGACCTAATGGTTCAGTTCGCCATTTGAGTCAGCCAGAAAATTTCAGAAAGAAACATCAAGAACAGTCCAGAATTGATCCTCGGCTACTATCGTTCTGGCATAGATCGAATTATATTCAAGAACAGTCCAGAATTTGAAGATACGTGTTATCGGGCTTTACAGGTCTGTGATCGCCAACAACCATTACTCTTGACAGCAGCGACGTTCAAGCACAGTCACGGTTATTGACGACCAGAGCTCCGCTTTTCACCAGAATCTTGGTGGGTATTCGAAATCGATTCCGTTCAGCCTCGTTGGATTCTGGGTATGGTCGAATTCTGGGTTCAAGAATAGCCTGTTCATCGGTTCTGTAATCATCATGTATCATCAGATTCTGGGTAAATTCCATTCTGCCTCGTCTCGTCGGATTGCGTCGTCTGCTTCTGGTCGCTCGTTCAGGCTCGACAGGTTCTGGTTCACCATCTCCGATTCTATTGAATGTTTTAGGGTTTAGTAATTTTTAATAAGTCTTTGGGCTTTGAAGATGACAATAAGACAAGCCCAAGACCTTTTCAAATGGATCTTACATCATCTAAGTATATCTTTGTTGACGGGCTGTGTAAATTCTGGTCTCAATTCTTTCAATCTTTGCACACATTTTGAAGTTGTAAAAAAAAAAAAAAAAAAAAAAAAACAGAAAAAGGAAAAAAAAAAAATAGATTTCTCTTCTTGTTGGTATGGGACAACAAGCGAAGGGAAACCGGAAAAACAAAAATTCTCTTCTTGTTGGTATGGGACAACGGTTGAAGGAAACCAAGAAAATCGGTGTGTTCTTTGAGAAACGGCTAACCGAAAAGGGCTACCTACGAAGGGTTCGACGGGAGGGGGCGACCGACGGCAAGAGGTTGAGTAAAGCGCCGCGTAAAGTATCGTGGAGTGAAGTCGTCGGAAAGTGGGCTTTCGAAGATGTTTTTGATTGATTCAAATTTGTATTTTTGAGTTTTGTAATTTTTGTTCTTTAGCCTTGTGTTGTTGTTTCACATCCTTGAGGGCAAGGATGTTTTTGGGAATGGGGTATTGATATGTAAGGTGTAGAGAATATATTAGTTAGTTAGTTAGGGAGTTAGTTGTATTAGTTAGTTAGTTAGGAGGGTTAGTTAGTTAGTTGTTAGTAACCATTTTGGATTAATGGGTTGAGGGGTTGCCTATATAAGGCATATGGCTCTTCATTGTATACTATGCTTTTATGTTGAATGATGAATATGTGAATGAATGAAGATGCACAGTGATGTGATTCTGTGTATTCTCCTTCTCCCCCTCTCTTCTCTTCTCAAATCCTCTACATATCTACAACTATTGTAGCATAAAACTAGAGGCTAAATACTACTAAGAACTTATTTGGACTGAAGATTGGAGAGTTAAAATATGCAAATCATTTGGCTGTGAACACATCCAGTTTGTAGATAAAAATTTGAAAGCAAGACATAATATGATAAGATGTCAAAAGATAATGAAACTTTAGAGTAAGCCATGAAAGAAGTGGTAAATAATCAAACAAAAACACAAGCCTCTGACCTGCTCTGTTGAGTTTACAGATTTTTTGGGGTTCACAGGCAATAGCAAACTACCACATGGTAAATACAAGAATAAGAGCTTCGTGAAGCTAAACTTTGTAACAATCATATAAAGCAATTCCATCCCAAAACGAACATAAAGAACAATAGGATAGAAAAGCAATAAACATTGATAAATAATAAGCTTATCACTTTAATGAATGGAATGCTGCTTGAGACAAAGAGTGATGCAAGTTTTATGAAAAGTAAAGAGAAAATCATATGTAGAGCAGAGGTTGTATAATGCTTAAAGCTTTATAGTGCAGACCTGACATGCCTTATATAATGGCTCAAAAACAAAAAATTTAAGAAACCAAAACATATCTCACAAAATAAAGATTTTATAGCCACTACAAACAACTACCCATATTTCTGAAATCGACTAAGTCTAATCAAAATAATCTTGAATTTGAATTAAAAACCTTCAACAAATGTCACCATCACCCTTGAATTTATTCACCATGCTCTTAGATAATGACTTCCACTGAAGACTACAGCATTCCAAAGAATATATAACATAGCATGAAAAATGTACACACAAAGAACTAAATTCCCAGAAATTTTCAGTCCCATCCACAAGCATAGGGGTGTGTGTGTGTGTGTGTGTGTATGAATGAATGAAGAAAAGTTCAAAGACAAAATTTGACAGATAAAACTAACACTTTCAACTTTTAATGGAAGCTTCCACTTCTAATCAAAGATTAGAGCTTAAAATGTCGAAAGGTAATGTGAGAGGTAAAAATCTTGAACTCAACCAAAGGAAAAAGAAAATGGCATTCAATTGTGGATAATTCAAGTAACATCATCAAGCAAGAAAACTGATAAACCATTACTGGATAAACCACCCGTCATTAGTGGCAGAGAAAGATGAATCTGGAAGGTGATAGGGAGGGAAGGCAAATTACAAAGAAAAAGATCTTTAGTTTAGAGCAATAAAAGAGGAAAAAAGACATCAATTACTTTCTTGCCTCTCGTACAGGATAATAAAACAAGTGACAATTATTCACCCAGACAAACATTGGTATGTTAATAGAAAACAAGCCCCAAATTGTCGTTACATCTGAGGCTAAATATCTGTGGTCATCATTCTAGATAACATCTCCAAAAGGCTTCAAATATTAAAGGAACAGAATCATACAAGCTGTTGAAATTCCTTTCCACCAAAAGTACTTAAACAAAGTAAATAAGCAAGGTAATAATCATGGTTCCAAATCAGCGGTATGTGCCAAGTGATACCAGGCTTTCCACGTAATTACACATACTATGAACATTGTAGCAACATTTGGGAATATCAAATGTCTTAGCTTCATTAGTAGTGAGGTTCAACAGATATAGGGCATCCCTTCCTTTTACCTTGTCCTCTTCAGAAGAAGCTTTGCAAACAACATGGTTCCTCCAAATAGTCATCGGTTCTAATGTGTATGAACAGGGATTGCTACTATATATTTTAATCCAATTCCATCTCTCCTCTGAACACTTCTCCATGACCCACAAATCAATCATATCAGACCTTTCATCATCCTCATCCCGAATGTCGCAAAGCATGGCAAGTTTGTTTTCATAAACAGTAAGCTTTTCAATTGCATTATAGTCCAAATCAGGCCTTGGCATCAATATAAAGATTTCCCTTGCTATGTCAAATGAAACTATCACCTCTGTTACATCTTTAGCCTCCTCCATATCATCATCATCCTCCTCCTCAGTATCAACATCCTCCTCCTCAGTATCATCTTCACCCTCCTCCTTCGCACTTAATTTTATCCCAGACCAAAATATAGCTCCATTAGTCGCGACCCTGTCATGACAAAGTTTAACCCCTTCCAAGTTCCCAATATCTATCCCCTTCCATGACCCTCTATTTAATGAAAAGACTTCCACCCGATTAACCACATCATCGAACTCAAAATAAGCTCTCACTATCTTGTAATCATTAACAACTGGACTAAACCCAAATCCTACCATGCAATCATCAGAGTCAGTATAAGTTCTTCTAGGCACATACCTATAGACTCTCTTGGCAGGATTCCACAATAGAAGGGATGGAGGAAATTTATCATGCCGATCCATTTCAACACAGAGCAGGCCATTGCAGGAGCCCACGATCCTAGCACCTTGAAAGGATTTGATTGGAAGGGCGCTCTGAACTTTGCGGTGTTGAAGTTCACAATCGAACAAACACAAGCGCAAGTTATATTCTTCTAAAAGAAGAGAAAGATTTTGATGAGTGGAGTGGTGAAGGTGGTTTGCCACGAAAGATGGACTATTGATGAGATTTTTCCAATGTTTGCATACACATTGAAATTGTATCAGTGACTTCACAGGAAGCCGTTCGAGAATGTTTCTGGTGATCTCTTCCGGAAGAAGTGGAGCCTGACTGTTCATTCCCATGTGATTCATAACACTCGACCAGCGAGAATGTCTCAAAAAGCCTGGCACAGGTGTTAGTGATACCAGGCTTTCCATGTAATTACACATACTATGAACATAGTAGCAACATTTGGAAATATCAAATGTCTTAGCTTCATTAGTAGTGAGATTCAACAGATATAGGGTATCCCTTCCTTTTTCCTTGTCCTCTTCAGAAGAAGCTTTGCAAACAACATGGTTCCTCCAAATAGTCATCGGTTCTAATGTGTATGAACAGGGATTGCTACTATATATTTTAATCCAATTCCATCTCTCCTCTGTACCTTTCTCCATGACCCACAAATCAATCGTATCAGACCTTTCATCATCCTCATCCCAAATGTAGCAAAGCAAGGCAAGTTTGTTTTCATAAACGGTAAGCTTTTCAATTGCATCATAGTCTAAATCAGGCCTTGGCATCAATATAAAGATTTCCCTTGCTATGTCAAATGAAACTATCACCTCTGTTTCATCATCATCATCAAACTTATAATCATCCTCCTCAGTATCATCTTCATCCTCCTCCTTCGCACCTAGTTTTAACCCAGACCAAGATATAGCTCCATTAGTCGCGACACTCTCAGAACAAAGTTTAACCCCTTCAAGTTCCCAATATCTATCCCCTTCCATGACCCTCTATTTATCGAAAACACTTCCACCCGATTAACCACATCATCATAGGACTCAGAATAAGTTCTCACTATCATGTAATCATTAACAACTGGACTAAACCCAAATCCTAACACGCAATCATCAGAGTCAGCATAAGTTCTTCTAGGCACATACCTATAGGCTCTATTGGCAGGATTCCACAATAGAACGGATGGAGGAAATTTATCATCCCGACCCATTTCAACACAGAGCAGGCCATTGCAGGAGCCCACGATCCTAGCACCCTGAAAGGATTTGATCGGAAGGGCCCTCTGAACATTGCGGTGTTGAAGTTCACAATCGAGCAAACACAAGCGCAAGTTATCTTCTTCTAAAAGGAGGGAAAGATTTTGATGAGTGGAGTAGTGAAGGTGGTCTGCCACGAAAGATCGACTTTTGATGAGATTTTTCCAATGTTTGCATACACATTGAAATCGTATCAGTGACTTCACAGGAAGCCGTTCGAGAATGTTTCTGGTGATCTCTTCCGGAAGAAGTGGAGTCTGGCTCTTCATTCCCATGTGATTCATAATGCTCGACCAGCGAGAATGTCTGAGAATGTTTCTGGTGATCTCTTCCGGAAGAAGTGGAGTCTGGCTCTTCATTCCCATGTGATTCATAATGCTCGACCAGCGAGAATGTCTCAAAAAGCCTCTCGCAGCCGTTAGGGATTACGGCGACAATGCGGAAAGAAATCATCTCTCATTACGGAACGTCTGAATCTGAAACCAAACTGATGGGACTATACACAAAAACCCTTAGGCAGGAAATGACTTAGAGTAAAGCTATCTCGCTCACCCTAGCTACACTTGGGAGAGGAGAGGTTCGCAGACACCCATTTACGATTCCGGTCGAGAAGACTAGTAAAAAGAAGAAAGAATCAAAATATCAGTTTGTGTCCGGCGTTTAATTTTCTGATCTTGAATGAAAAGAAGAAGATTCTTATACATATAAAATAATATGATTCTAACCCACATATAAAATGCTAATATATGCTAATATATGTGGATCCCACCATTTTATGATTCAAGCTCAACATATATCTCAATAAAATTTTGTGCTCTCCAGATTAGCAAATGAGAAAATACTTCTCCTACAATATGAGAAATGTTTTTCCATATATATATATATTGGAAAAGTATTTCTGGACTTGAACTTATGGAATTCCTTAACAAAATTACACAACAATCATACCTTCTAAAAAATAACTCGTCGTTTTGAATTAATGAAGGGTGTGTTTGTAATTTTAGGTGAATTAATGAAGGGTGTTTTACGTAATTTTGCATCTTCATTAATTCACCTAAAATTACAAACACACCCTTCATTAATTCAAAACGACGTAGATTTCTCTAGTCATTTAGGATAAAAACTACGTCGTTTTGAATTAATGAAAGGTGTGTTTGTAATTTTAGGATAACTCTATCTCCGACGGGAGAAATCCTTTACCCTATGTATATATATATATATATATAATTATTAATAGAAAAAACTTTAATAAATAAATAAATAATATTTCAAACAAAAAATAAATCAATATAAGCTTATTAAAAAAACAATACTTCAACATAAATTTTTTAAATTTAAGCTTATTAAATTCAAGTAAATATTAATAACAAAAATTTATTGAATCTAAGATTATAATCACTTTGAAAAAAAATAATAAACTCCAAAATGTTGCTCCTCTTATCCTTTTTTTTTTTTTTTTTTTTTTTTTTAAGCAAACAAATACTCAAAATATGTAAAACAAGTTAGTGATTAAAATTAGTTAAAAATAATAAATGTGTAAGATATTCATTTTTTTTTTCAAAACATATCCTAATTTATGAAAATTATGAGTGTGAGGGAGATTGAGTGAGATAAAGATATTTGAGAGATATACAATTAATTAGATGTAAAAATGGAGAAAACACATTAATAATTAGACAAAATCAAATTGTTGCTCACATATAGACCAACTCATGAGAGAGAATATTGCTTATAAATAGAACCAGAGGTGCTATGTAGAAGATACCAAAGAGAGCGAGGGATCATTGTGCAACACGAGTATGACGTTTAGCCAAAAGAGGGTGGGGTGTGTGCATAGTGAGACTGAATAGTAAATAAGGTGAATAGAGAATGTGTATATTTTAAGTTAACCTCCTATTTATAAAGATTACTTTTAGGGTTTTGGTCCTTGGGCTTCATGCGTCTCCAGGCCATGCTTCAGCCGTACTACCTGCACATTCCGTGATTATAGCCTTGATTATAGGTCAATTAGTGTTTTACCTGATTATAAAGGGATTATGGTACAACTTGCCTTTGCTGGGCCATATATTAAATGGACCTCATATATGAGTTTATGATAGGGACGATAAATCCTTACTTTATAGTAGTAAGTCTATGAGAAAATGATAAATATAAAGGACGAAGTTGATTGAGTTCTTATAGCCATGACCAAATCCAACCTCTCAATTGATTCTTATATCCTCTTGAATCCACCATCCTCTTTGATTAGAACTTTGACCGGTGTTGGATTGTCACCGGACACATTGACTAGTAATTTTACAGTATAGCTTCGTCCCTCCAATTAATTTTGCGTATAGGTCCTTCCCCCAAACTCATTATCTATGTGAAAACATCAATTGCCCAACCCAACCCAACCCAACCACACCACCTCTTGATTATATCCCAAGAACATTTTATACTTTTTCGTAAATAAAAAATAAATATATACAGAGGGTCAAACTGCATAATAAAATTAGGGAAAACTAAAATAAAGGACCAAGAGAATATAATATTTGTTATAAAGGACCATAAAAATTGTAATTACTTAGAAAGACCAAATATCATAATATAAATTTAAAATTACTAAATTGCCCCTAATCAATCCTTATGTATTATTTCTTATATTCATAATTTAAAAAAAAATAACTAAAATTAAAACTAAAACTCCCCATCATGATATAATCATATCTTTTTTTTTTTCAATATATTATTTAATTAACATTTTTTAAACTCATTATTTTTTCTTAATTTTAATTTTTCATCAATTTATATCATCAAGTTGCCCAATTTATATTATTAACGTTGATATCAATTAAGCTCTTTTTATAAAAATAAAAACTAAATTTATTTCATATTTCTTAGGATATAATAGGTTAATTAGATTTTTTAATTTTATTGACATTACATGAATTTTTTAACCCACATAAGTTTCTTCTAAAACAAAAATAAATCATACAAACTTTCTTAGTTTAACATATATCATAAATTATAAAAGACTTTGAATTTTATTAAAACTATATAATTCCATTTTAATTAAAATTCTTGTCGATTTTAAAAAACATATATAATTTTTACAAATTGAAGGATGTAATTTTTTTATAGATATATATTCAAGTTGTGAAAATTGAGAAAAACATTGTTTAATTTAATGAAACTTAGAATTTTGTATTAGTTTTAAAAATACAACGGTGAAGAGAATCTAAGAGGGAGTGCATAAGAATTTTGTTAAGGACATTTTAGTACTTTTAATTTTATATTTTTATATTTGATTCTTCTAAATAATTACAATTTTTATGGTTGTTCTCCATAAATATCTTTTCTTTTAGGTCCTTCATTCTAATTTTCCCATAAAATTAAAAGCCTGTTTGGATCCTCTTACTTTTAAGTTAAAAGCTACTTTTACCCTAAAGCTAAAAAAAAGAGTTTTTTTTTTTTAAAAAAAAAAAAAGCTAAAAGCTATTTGATAATTACATAAATTTTTTAACTTAAAAGCTTAAATTAAAAAAATAAAATTTGTTTAGCAAAATTTTCGTTATAAGCACTTTTTTTAATAAAAATTATCATAAAAGGTATATTTTAAAATAACCTTTAAACTATCAATATATTCACAAAATAAAAATACTATGCGGATAGATTTACCAACAGTGGAGCACGATTAAGAAATCATCAGTAGTCTTACACACAAATTGTCAACTAGTATTCCATTCACTTGAAATCACCTATTTTTTTTTTTCCATTAATGTTGATGATATTTGATTTCAAACTCTATTTATATAACCATTATCTTTAGTTCTTCTATGACTATGGATACTCATTTCTTCCTCAATGTTACATTCTTCTTAACCCTCAGGAATATAATCAGGATTAAGATCACACTTGTCAAACTTTTCTTCATCAACACCAGACATTCTGATGAAGTTATGAAGGGCTATTGTTGCAATAATAATTTTCTCCTGCTTGATTAATGAAAATGGCTTCATATCACATAAGATGTGCCACTTATTCTTCCAAACTCCAATTGTTCTCTCAATGACATTTCTTAGTGAGGAATGTGCATGATTGAAAACTTTTTGTACTCCATGTGGTTGACTGCAACATCTAAAATCAGGAATGTGATACCTTTCTCCTTTAAATGGTGCTAGATACCTTTTCATGTTAGGATATCCAACATCTACTACATAATACTTCCCTAAAAAATTAAAATATTTATTTTTAGTTCATATAACATTTCAATTAAATAAATATAAAACTGAAATAGTTTATATAGAAAGATAATAAATTGTACCTTCAGGAGGATGAGGGAACACACTTTTCATTCCTCAAGCATAGATTAAAGAATACGTGTGTCATGTGTTGTTCCAGGCCAACCAACAACAACAAAAGTGAATATTATGTCAAAGTTGCAAACTAACATGACATTATGTGTTGGGTATCCTTTTCTGCCTATAAAACAAATTTGATCATTAGTAGGAGGAATGGTAGGAATATTAGAGGCCATCCCAATTCTGTTTCTTTGCTCAATAATTGTTTCCATGCAGTCCTTAAATTATGTAATCTATTTTTCAATTGCTTTTGGTTATAGTTTCTATTATCATGTTTATTAAATTCATCAACTACAACTTCCCATCTCCTAGCTTTAAAACTAATTCCTGGTTTTCCACTAATATGAATCTTCTTTACACAAATTTCAAGTAAGTTCTTGGTAGTGCATCGATCCTACCTTGCACTGTGTTTTTCTTTACTAGTCATAAACTGCAATGCATTATTGAAGTGAAAAGAAAAATATTTTAAAAAAACAAAGTCTAATAATGAACTGGATTTCCAAAACAAAATCTAAAAAAACAAATGATAGACAAAAGTATGGTAAAACACTCGTACATATTCCATCATTTTTTCTAATAATTAACCAAACTTTTCTAATTAATTGACTTTTATTGTGGTGATTTTAATACTTTACAAGAAATAATATTATAACTACATGCAGTAATTCCCTATGCAACAACCACATGTAGCTGTTACAAACATTGGTAGCCCACCAAACAGAGAATGGCCCACTGGTTTGATTTTCAACATGAGAAACAGAGTGCAATAAGTTAACTACTGCAAAAATTTGCATTCAAGAGTTAAAGCCACTCACTGATTGCATTAGTGGAGAAAATAAAGGATATAATGCAAGAACTAAACAAGTTGAACAACATTGAAGAATTACGCTATTTTGTCTGAGGAATGAAATAAACATTGACAGAAGAATGTCTCCATGTTACATGAATCAGCATTCAAGTTACAGACAGCAATTAACCTCGTATTAAAGTCTAACAAATTCAACGTCAAAAACACAATCCGAGTAGGGTTTGGTTGAATCGGCATTCAAGAAGGATGCAAGGGTGGCAGAAGAGTTTTCTATTCGAAGCTAGAAGAGAGGTACTAATTAAATCTGTAGCAAACTTTAGTCCTCTTTATCCCATGTCATGCTTTCAATTTCCAAAGAATGTGCTTAAACAACTGGATAGTTTGATTAATAGTTTTGGGTGGAAGCACAATGAGACTAAAAGAAAATCAATTGGGTGTCACATAAGATTAGATTATTTTTATGGCGTATGCTCTCAAATGCATTGCCAACTTTTGAGAATCTACATCGCAGGAAATGTTGTATGGTTAACAGATGTCTTATTTGCAAGACAGAGCCTGAAACTATTCAGCATTTGTTCTGCTTCTGTCCGTGGGCAAACTTGACTTGGTTTGACAGTATGTTCACTTTCAATTTTCATGATGAAGAGAATTTTGACATAAAGCTTTGGATGAAACACTGTTTATATAACTTGAATATGGATGATAGACAAAAAGCAATATTTGAAGTTACTTTATGGCAAATTTGGAAGGGAAGAAATGCTTTTCTCTTTAATAATCAAGCAACTGATCCTTTGTTTACTTTCTCTCAAGCAGGAAATATTGTTGCATATTTTTGGGATGCAAAAGGATGGACTTCTACGGGTGTTAGTGGACAACAGGGAAGTGACTCACCGTTTGAAAAGCATGGATGGGAAAAACCTGCTGATCTCCAGATTAAAATCAACATAGATGCAACTTTTAATACTGAGAATGGTCAAATAGGAGCAACTTTCATTGTTCGTGATGCCAATGGTTGGCTTTTAGATGGCGAAGTGAACATTGTGAAAGCAGATTGAATATTGATGGATAAATGTTTTGCTATGATGGATGCAGTAAAGTATGCAAAAGGAAACGAGTTAAAGGATGCAATCTTTAAATCAGACAACAAGGTTCTGGTTGATTGTCTTTTTACTCTTCTACATATACCCATATTTGCTTCAAAAATAAGACAGAATCATTCGCAAACAGAGCATGGGCAATTTTTGGGCACCCTCTTGCTACTCTAATACCTTTCAATAAAACCCCAGTGAGCACCCCTTTCAATCAAACTAGACAAAACATTACTCCCAAAACAAGTCAAGTAAGCGTGTATATCAAAAAATAATATCTAATCATTGTACTTAATTATCAGCTAAATCCATCATATCAGAGAAGGGTTCATCAGGATCATGGCCTACCAAACGGACATAGATGAACAATAACATGTATAGAAAGCAAAGCAAACAGTAAATTGGTATACTCTACGTTGACAAAGACTTAGCAACACATGCACAGGAAATGAACACAAACGGAAAATCAAACTCAAACCCCTCGGAATAAATCCATCATTGTTAAGAGTTAGCAGAAGAATTCCATCCCCACATTACTCAAATAAGACAAAGCATTCCACCATGTGAATTTCATAGAAGAATTACATTTAACTAACTCAGTTTCTAAACGAAAACATCAAATGATGATGGAGAAGTTTTGATGAGGAGATGAATCAACCACAGTGATTAGGGAAACAAAATATTACAAACTAATAAAGTTAAGCAATCCTAACTAGTTAGATACAAGTTATACACATTCTTTACAAAAAAAAAAAAAAAAAAGTTACGAACAACATAAACCATAGGCTTGGGATTTAATTTAGGTTTTTCACTACGAAAACATTAATTCACCCCCAACTTTACAAGTAAATTGACAGTGCCCAATAAGCCCTGAGCAGAGGAAGCAAATCGACAGTGCCCAAACAGACGAGAGGAAATCGAAAGTGCCCAAACAAAAATTCCTAACACACATCTGAACCGAAAGAAATCCCAAGAACCCCACCCACCGTTTTTTTGGTAGAAGAAAAAGCTCAAACAAAAACAAGCACAAATCTAGAAATCACAACCAATAGAATTAAGGAAAAAGAAGGCGCGAATGCAAGTAAGAAACTAACTGAGCAGAGGAGAGGACTGAAATCTGTGGGAGTGTGACGATGAGACACGACAGATGATGAGACGATGAGTGCTCACAGAGGCAAAGGAGACTGTAGGTAAGGACTGTATAGATGAGTGTTGACGATGAGAGTGTGACGATGAGTGCTCATCGAGATTATGCGCCGTATCGATGACCGTATCTGTAGGGTTCTCTTTTAAAAAAAGATCTTATAAAAATAAGGTCAGGAGCTTTTTTATAAGAACTTTTTTCTTTATGTAAAATGCTCTTACAATTACAATTATAAGAGTTTTTTTTAAAAACCCGTTTAACCTAACTTTATTTTATAAGAAGAAGATAAGTTAAAAATAAGAAGATCCAAATAGACACGGAAAATAGAGAATGATTAGGTGGGATCAAATTTTTTTTGGACCATCTTTTTTTAGATGAAAATCATGAATGTTGTTCATAAGGCACGAGACTAGCTAAAGGTGAAGGTTCAGAATAATTGAATCTACTGTTACATCGCAAAATTAACTGTTAATCTGGATAGAAAGAAAATTGTGAGAAAAGCGTACTACGAGGAAAAAAAGGGAAAATTACACGTTTCAAGAAAAAGAGATATTTACAATTAGGTCCCTCGAATTCATGAAATACGAAGTCCCTAGGGACTTCGTAATTATTTGTGGAAGCAAAATTACTTTTTTGCCAAAGGAGAAATAGCCTCTGGACTTCAAAATTAAAAAATCCAGGGTTTTCAAAAGTTGTTGTTAAAATAGGAATTATTTGTTGTAAATATAGAATTTTTTTTGCAAATGGCCTCCGACCTTTAATTGAAAAAATTCGGGTTTTCAAAAGTTGTTGTTAAAATAGGAATTAGTTGTTGTAAATATAGAATTTTTTGTTGTTGCAAATGGCCTTTGGACCTTAGAATTGAAAAAATCAACATTTTCAAAAGTTGTTGTTAAAATAAGAATTGGTCATTGTAAATGAAGAATTTTTGTTGCAAATGGCCTCTCGGACCTCATAATTGAAAAAATCCAGGTTTTCAAAAATTGTTGTTAAAATAGGAATTAGTTGTTGTAAATACGAGAATTTCTTGTTGCAAATGGCCTCGGACCTCGAAATTGAAAAAATCAGGGTTTTCAAAAATTGTTATTAAAATAGGAATTCGTTTGTTGTAAATATAGAATTTCTTGTTGCAAATGACCTCGGACCTTAATTGAAAAAATTCAAGTTTTCAAAAGTTGTTGTTAAAATAGAATTGTTTGCAGTTATAAATATAGAATTTTTGTTACAAATGGCCTCCGGACCTTAATTGAAAAAATTTAGGTTTTCAAAAATTGTTGTTAAAATAGGAATTAGTTGTTGTAAATATAAAATTTCTTGTTGCAAATGGCCTTTGGACCTTAGAATTGAAAAAATCAACATTTTCAAAAGTTGTTGTTAAAATAAGAATTGTTGTTGTAAATGTAGAATTTCTTTGTTGCAAATGGCCTCTACGGACCTCATAATTGAAAAAATCCACCTTTTCAAAAGTTGTTAAAATAGAATTTTTTTGTTGTAAATATAGAATTTTTTTTTTTTTCAATTATGAGGTCTAGAGGCGTTTTCTCCTTTGGGCAAAAAAGTAATTTTGCTTCCACAAATAATTACACGAAGTCCCTAGGGACTTCTGTGTAATTCATGAATTCAAAGGACCTAAATGTAAATATCTCTGTTCCTTGGGACCTGAGTGTAATTCTCCCAAAAAAAAATCTCAAATATAATAAATATTTCTTCCTATTATTGTTTCCCTCAATTTTCCTCTCATTTTCTTCCATCAAAGCCAATCTTAACAACATGGTTGTCTTCCCACAACATCTTTTTTTTTTTTTTTTTTTTTTTTTCCCGAAAAAGATTGTATTCATTACTTCATTCAATAAGAATAAAACTGCACAAAGTAAATACAATTAAGGGGCTATTTGTTTTGGAAAAAGATATTCATTACTTCATTCAATCAGAATAAAACTAGAGACTAAATACTACTAAGAACTCATTTGGAATGAAGATTGGAGAGTCAAAATATGCAAATTATTTGGCTGTGATCGTTCAAACAATACAGTTTCAAGTACCTTCTTTTGGTTTCAGTCACAGTAAATGTACAGAGCCTTCCATGTGTAAGACCAGGAATTATATCATGTTAACAAATCCAGTTTGTAGATAAGAATTTGAAAGCAAGACTTAATATGATAAGATATCAAAAGATAACGAAACTTTAGAGTAAGCCATGAAAGAAGTGGTAAATAATCAAACAAAAACACAAGCCTCTGACCTGCTCTGTTGAGTTTACAGATTTTTTGGGGTCATAGGCATTAGCAAATTACCACATGGTAAATACAAGAATAAGAGCTTCGTGAAGCTAAACTCATATCAAGCAATTCCATCCCAAAACGAACATAAAGAACAATAGGATAGAAAAGCAATAAACATTGATAAATATTAGGCTTATCACTTTAATGAATGGAATGCTGCTTGAGACAGAGTGATGCAAGTTTTATGAAAAGTAAAGAGAAATGTAGAACAGAGGTTGTATAATGCTTAAAGCTTTATAGTGCAGACCTGACATGCCTTATATAATGGCTCAAAAACAAAAAATTTAAGAAACCAAAACATATCTCACAAAATAAAGATTTTATAGCCACTACAAACAACTACCCATATTTCTGAAATCGACTAAGTCTAATCAAAATAATCTTGAATTTGAATTAAAAACCTTCAACAAATGTCACCATCACCCTTCAATTTATTCACCATGCTCTTAGATAACGACTTCCACTGAAGACTACAGCATTTCCAAAGAATATATGACATTGCATGAAAAATGTACACACAAAGAACTAAATTCCCAGAAATTTTCAGTCCCATCCACAAGCATAGGTGTGTGTGTATATATAAATGAATGAACAAAAGTTCAAAGGCAAAATTTGACAGATAAAACTAACAATTTCAACTTTTAATGGAAGGTTCCACTTCTAATCAAAGATTAGAGCTTAAAATGTCGAAAGGTAATGTGAGAGGTAAAAATCTTGAACTCAACCAAAGGAAAAAGAAAATGGCATTCAATTGTGGATAATTCAAGTAACATCATCAAGCAAGAAAACTGATAAACCACCCGTCACTAGTGGCAGAGAAAGATGAATCTGGAAGGTGATAGGGAGGGAAGGCAAATTACAAAGAAAGAGATCTTTAGTTTAGAGCAACAAAAGAGGAAAAAAGACATCAATTACTTTCTTGCCTCTCGTACAGGATAATAAAACAAGTGACAATTATTCACCCAGAAAAACATTGGTATGTTGATAGAAAACAAGCCCCAAATTGTCGTTACATCTGAGGCTAAATATCTGTGGTCATCATTCCAGATAACATCTCCAAAAGGCATCAAATATTAAAGGAACAGAATCATACAAGCTGTTGATATTCCTTTCCACCAAAAGTACTTAAACAAAGTAAACAAGCAGGGTAATAATTGTGGTTTCAAATCAGCGGAATGTGCCAAGTGATACCAGGCTTTCCACGTAATTACACATACTACGAACATAGTAGCGACATTTGGGAATATCAAATGTCTTAGCTTCATTAGTAGTGAGATTCAACAGAATTAGGACATCCCTTCCTTTTACCTTGTCCTCTTCAGAAGAAGCTTTGCGAAAAACATGGTTCTTTTTTTTGGTCAAAGAAACAACATGGTTCCTCCAAATAGTCATCGGTCCTAATGCGTATGAACAGGGATTGCTACTATATATTTTAATCCAATTCCATCTCTCCTCTGTACCCTTCTCCATGACCCACAAATCAATCATATCAGACCTTTCTACATCATCCTCATCCCAAGTGTGGCAAAGCATGGCAAGTTTGTTTTCATAAACGGTAAGGTTTTCAATTGCATTATAGTCTAAATCAGGCCTTGGCATCAATATAAAGATTTCCATTGCTATGTCAAATGAAACTATCACCTTTGTTTCATCTTTAGCCTCCTCCATATCATCATCATCATCATTAGCATCCTCCTCAGTATCATCTTCACCCTCCTCCTTCGCACCTAGTTTGAACCCAGGCCAAAATATAGCTCCATTAGTCGCGACACTCCAATGACGAAGTTTAACCCCCTTCAAGTTCCCAATATCTATCCCCTTCCATGACCCTCTATTTAATGAAAACACTTCCACCCGATTAACCAAATCATCGGTCTCAGAATCATCGGACTCAGAATAAGCTCTCACTATCTTGTAGTCATTAACAACTGGACTAAACCCAAATCCTACCACGCAATCATTAGAGTCAGCATAAGTTCTTCTAGGCACATACCTATAGGCTCTATTGGCAGGATTCCACAATAGAAGGGATGGAGGAAATTTATCATCCTGATCCAATTCAACACAGAGCAGGCCATTGCAGGAGCCCACGAGCCTAGCACCCTCAAAGGATTTGATCGGAAGGGCGATCTGAACTTTGCGGTGTTGAAGTTCACAATCGACCAAACACAAGCGCAACTCATCTTCTTCTAAAAGAAGAGAAAGATTTTGATGAGTGGAGTGGTGAAGGTGGTCTGCCGCGAAAGATCGACTTTTGATGAGATTTTTCCAATGTTTGCTTACACATTGAAATCGTATCAGTGACTTCACAGGAAGCCGTTCGAGAATGTTTCTGGTGACCTCTTCCGGAAGAAATGGAGCCTGGCTGTTCATTCCCATGTGATTCATAATGCTCGACCAGCGAGAATGTCTCAAAAAGCCTCTCGCAGCCGTTAGGGCTTACGGGGAGAATGCGGAAAGAAATAATGCTTTCATCACGGAACGTCTGAATCTGAAACCAAACTGATGGTACTATACCAAAACCTTTAAATAAAAAATATTAATTCAAATATCAGTACGTACGTACGTACATACAAACATACATACATACTAATTGAAAATTATATTTATTTGAAATTCAGTATGACTTATCATTAAAATATTTATCACAAAACATTGAAGAGACCAATAAATTCTTCCTTTGTTTAATGATAAAAAAAGTAATCCTACTAAAATTTAAATAAATAGATAAATAATATTTCAAACAAAAAATAAATCTATATAAGCATATTAAAAAAACAATACTTCTGTTATCCAAAAAAAAAAAAAACTTCAACATAAATTTTTTAAATTTAAGCTTATTAAAATTCAAATAAATTTTACTAACAAACATTTATTGAATCTAAGATTATAATCACTTTAAAGGAAAAAAAGAACTCCAAAATGTTGGTCCTTGTAATACACCAACCGGCCTCGCTCTTTCGATGGCAGGTAGTATGATCATTTACTTTACTTCAAATTTAAACTATTTTCCCAAGTTATTTTACCTCATTTATCAGAGTATTATCAGCAGAGCATGCACCGGTTTGGATAATTAAATACTGGTACGATAAAATGCGAGAAGATACATTTCCTGGAGGGATTAAATATACAATCATCTCACATTACAGCTCCCAAAATAATTATATGAAAATATAGTCATCAAGGAAACCAAAATAAATAACCAAAAGAAATCACCAACATCCTCCACCACACTAGTCTAGCTCCGGAGTCTTACCTCTGTCTCCCTACTCAGATCTAAATGAACTGCCAGAGGGCCTAAAAGGGGCTGGGATTCATAATTGAATCCAGAGTAACTGTTAATCTTATATAAAATGTATAAACAATGCATGTAAGAAAACTAAGAATAAAAACACAAACCACACAACATTCAGTATCATGCACACAGTAAGGCACACAGCCAAATTCGGAACTAGCAGTCCTAATAGCACACAGCACAGACTGCCGGGCACGGCACACATCAAGGCCCTTATTGCACATAGCATGTTCCAGTTCTAGAGCGTTTGGAAATAAATTATAACCAAATGTATGCAATATACATGGTAAAACATACATACACAAGACACACAGAGTATATGAGGATTACGGTTACTATCTGATAGTCAGTACAGATAAAAATAGTTTCCCCGAAGCAAGATATCACAATTAGACATATAATAATAAAATATAATTATGATTAAATTCACCTCAATAAATATTCCCTTTTGATAATTTAAAATAAGCCCAATTCATGCGTCCATATTTACTAAATTCCTTTTCTTATTAACGAATTTAATATGAGCCTATAATCCCTCTATTTTTGTCATTTTTCAAGAATTTTCACAAATAGTGGCTGACCTTCAAAAATTCATAATTAAATATAGAAAAATATTTTTGCGGTGGTTCAAAAGCCCAATTGACCCTTATTATGTTTATTTGCAACAAAAATACTCATTTGGGCCAGACCAAGACAAAAATATAACAATGGCCAAAAACACCACTGCTACTCAAAACATTTCTAGTTTTTAGGGGCTGTTTTGAAACATTTATTTCTCTTAGCACATAATTCAGAAAAATGTGTGTTACCTATCAAAGTAATCCTTATTATGTCTACTTTAATCTTGTAAAATTTCATCGAAATTAGATAGCATTTACTATCCAAAAAATGTGCCACAACATTGCTGTCCGCACAGGATTTTTCAAACAAATTTCAAGGTTTCGGTAAATTCAATCCGGAGCTTCCAAAATTTCTACTGAACCTCTACCTCACACAATTTTGCATTTTGAACACAATGGAACCATCAAAATGATCAAAATACCCCTCCTTGACCATGCCCTGTTCAGAACGAAATTAAAGCTCAAGTGCGATAATTTACCAATTCACAATTTATCCATCAAAACTAGGTTCATATGCTGTCGAATCATCATATAATCACATATTCATGAAAAAATCATTATGAAGTTCCAAGAATCCTAGTTGGCTGAAAATATAGGTTTTTACAAGGTATTCAAAAACTCATCCAAACCTTAAACCAATCGGTTTAAAATGAAGCTTATGCTTACCTTATCACGATTCTATAGTCGGTTTGGAATTCCTGTAGTAACTTGACTAATCCGATGACTTGAAACTCCTCCTATGAGAAAACTGAAACCATAGAATTGAAACTCTCGAAGTGTAGAATAATTTTTATGGAGGGAGTTTTTGGATTGAAGTGGTTTAGTAGGTGAATTTGCTTAAGATTCGTTTCTCTTTCCTCTTGAATTTCCATACGCCATTTTTATATTTGCTGGGCTTCTCTCTTCTTTTCGTGCTGATTGGCCGACTCAAAATGGATGAAGAAGTGGAAATATTGGATATTAATGATCAGCTTTGGCGGTTGGAAGCAAGGGAAATTTTTTGGACATTAAACTTTCATTATTTACAAATACCATTAGTTCTAATCCAATCTCTTCTTTGCTTTATCTTTTGACCGAATGTATGGAATGGAAAGGGAATTAATTAACCAAAAATTAGATGATTTCGGGTGAAGCAAATGGACGCAGGATTTAATGTGACCTTATGACTTCTTCATAATTACAATTGCAACCATTACTAACCAATCGTTATCACCTTCATGGTTTCATGTGATCATGAACTTCCCTTTCCCTTTGACGAAATAATATCCCTTTTGAATTAATCAAATTTTAGGTACAAGTGCCCCACTTTGTGCCAACATATGTTCCTAATTTTCTTTTTTGGTTTCGGTAAAATCGGGTATTTCAGGTAAAATTGACATTTTAGTCAAAATTCACCATTTTTTTTCGTCAATACATATACATCATTTAGGGATTTACCAAAACAAATTTTGGGATATTACAATCCTCTTGTCTTTTTTTATAGAAAACAAATACTCAAAATACGTAAAACAAGTTATTGGTTAAAATTAGTTAAAAACGATAAATGTGTAAGAGATTCAATTTTTTTTTTCCCAAAACATATCCTAATTTATGGAAATTACAAGTGTGAGGGAGATTGAGTGAGAAAAGGATATTTGAGAGATATACAATTGATTAGATGTAAAAATGGAGAAACCACATTAATAAACAAAATCAAATTGTTGCTCACATATAGACTAACTCATGAGAGAGAATATTGCTTATAAATAAAATCAAAGGTGCAATATTTTTATATATTTTTGGGAAAAAGAAAGAAAAATACTGCCAAAATTTATAAAAGACAAATAAGGATGTTGAATTTCAATAGTTCGAAATGGACTAATATGAAATTTTGAAATGTTGCCAAATATGAGAAATTACCAAACTGCTGTTGTCAGTGAATGCTAGCGGTGGCCCATCAACAGAGCTCTTGTGCCCTTATCGGGCAACAATGACCGATCAATGAAGCTCTGACAATTTAATATATACATGCATTTATCAAGAAAAAAGTCATCAATATGTATACTTGCCTTGTTAATATGTATACTAATGTAGTAAACATGAGCTCTAGAGGTCTAATATATATTTTTGTGAATTTCTCAAACAAAAGTCGTCAATATGTATACTCCAATTGTTAATAGGGTTAAAGGTCATTTTTGCCACGGAAGTATTGCTTATGGAGCGCCCGGCGCGAGAAGTTTTTGGGTATCAAATTTGCCCCGGAAGTATGAAAAAGGTACCAAATTTACCTTGGAAGTATAAAAAAGGCAGCAAATTTGCCCCTCCGTTAATTTTGACCGTTAAGTTTGACTAAGTGTCCACGTGGCATGCCACCTCATGACACGTGGCATGCCACCTCATCAACCAATAAGAGTTAAGTATCATTTTTGCCCCGAAGTTTTATTGTAATTTTGCCCCTAGGAAGTTTTTATTTTAGAAAGTTTTCATTGGGGAGAAATTTTACCGAAGTTTACAAAACGTATCAATTTTGCCCTTCTTTCCCTCATATTAAATTTGACTATTAAAGCATGTCATGCCTTGAAAAGGTCGAACTTGGAGTCGAAGGAGATCCTTGAGATGTTGAGTTAGCGACATGAATTTGTGAAGCCGAACCGGTCATGGAAGCATCACTTATGATCTAAGCAAATGATCGGTCTATACAAAGCTGCGGGGCCGGACCGATTAAGTCGCCAATTTCAAATTTCGGCTTATTTTTCAACGAGCTAGCCCAATTTCCGACTTTTTTCAAATTTTTGCCATATTGAGCTCAACATGTCAAGGATCTCCTTCTCGACTCCAAGTTTTTTTAAATGTGTTTCTAATAGTCAAAAGTTGTTAATATTACTACTTTATACTTGAGTTGTTAATATATATACTAAAGTACTTTTGATTAAATAGGAGTCACTTTTGGGTAAATTTGATACCTTTTCAATACTTAGGGGCAAATTTGGCAACTTCCATGGCAAAAATGACCTTTAACCCTTGTTAATATGTATATTAGAGTAGTAAACAAAAGCATCGTCGGCCGATTACCAGAACTCTGACTTTCTTTTTTCTTTTTTTAAAATTTCTTAAGCAAAAGTCCTTAATATGTATACTTGAGTTGTTAATATCTATACTAAAGTAGTAAATATATCTAGTATATATTTGAATTTCTCAACAAGAGTAATTAATATATATACTTGAGCTGTTAATATGTATACTAACGTAGTAAAAATGGTACTTGTTGAATATTTCCTAAAAACTACTTTTGTTTCCCTATTAACAACTAAAGTTTTCATATTTTTTTTTTGATACTACATGGTAGGGGAGGGGGACAGGGTTCGAACCCTGGACATGGGGGAGAGGAGATCGATCACTTACCAATACGCTTCTTATTACTAAGGCGTTGGCACTAAAGTTTGCATATTGTCTACATTAGTTTCTATGTTGACTATTTTTTATTTATTTAACTTAGGTAGCCAATTGAGGCTTCTATTTACTACTTTAGTATTAACAACTTAAGTATATGTATTGGCGGTCTTTACTTGAGAAATTAAAAAAATATATTAGGCTGTTAGAGCTCTAGTAACTGGTCGCCAAAGCCCATTCATAGGGAAGGTCATTGAAGGTCTGGTGACGGGCTGGCAATGGTGGTCACCGGCATCGAAGCTCCGACAACAGACAAAGTGGTTTGAGGATTTTATTTTTAAAATAAGTAAGGGTAGTTAGGTAATTTCTCACATTTAACAACATTTCAAACTTCTAAATTAATCCATTTGGAGTTAATAAAATTAAACACCCTTATTTGTCCTTTATAAATTTTGACAGCATTGAATGTCATGCAAAATCTGTGCAAGTATTAGCAAGCACTCGAGTGTTCATTACAATACTTCCATAAATCAAGCGAGTGTTATGCAAAATGTTTGTGAGTGTTATGTACAATACTTTGTGGTATTCGAGTGTTCACCTAAGCATTTGAGTGTTCATCTCAGAACACTTTATTACAATTTTCCTGATTCAAGTTTTAGTTTAAATAAATATCGGTTGTTCACTCGAATTTCTTGAAACACATACTCGAATGGCCTGAATCAATAAGTCCTCTTTCTTTTCTAATTTTGTTATTATCAAAACGTAAACCAAAAACTAACATTCTTCCCCCCTTTTTTTGTTGATGACAACACTTGAAAATGTTTAAAAAAAACTTTAGATATTATCAAGAAAGAATATGAGAAACATATATGCACAAATTGTCAAAATTGAATTAGTTTTAAGAAATAATTTTTATAATTTACTAAGTAAATATATGGTATGGGTTTTATCTTTTATTATTATTATTTTTATTAGAAAGCATCTGAAACTACCCGAACAGAATTCCATTGCATTACATATACAATGTAAACTCTTCTGCTGGCCTGATATAACGGGCATGGGCGGCAATGGCTTCGAGATTTGGCAGGAGGCAACAGCTATTTCCAAATACTGTTAGTGTTCCAGGACCCAGAAATCGGCTTCGCTTCAGATTTTCTTCTCGGAGGGTCATCAATACGATCCTCATATGTCTCGCGTTGCTCGCTATTTTGCCTCCTCTTTTCTTCCACTTCCGTCTTCGACGACTTCATCAGGTACTCCCATGGCCATCGATGTTCTGTTAAACGGGCCCTCACTTAACTTATTCTTTGAGTTGTTATGGATTTATACATTCATATTGGTTTCCTGCGTAAAGAAGTAATCTTGAAGCTAAATGAATTATGGATGTGAAGTGGTGTACATTCGAAACGATGGTGTGCATTTATAAATTGTGTGTTTGGCTCAGGATAGTGGAGACTTTCTCTTAGAGTGGGATTGAAGATTTTTGTTCTTTTTGGCTTCAAACGATGCCCAGATCTGGGCTTTAGTTGTTAAATCACTATGATTAATTGATAATCTTCGTCGGGGCTAGATTTAGAAATCCTATGATAGATAAAATTTTCTATATAGGCAATTATATATAGACAGCTCAAATATCCTAAAGCAACTAAAGTGTGGTATTATGAGCTAGGGTAATAATTATCAATTCCCAGACGTCAACGACCAAATATAAATCCCCAATGGCATACCTTTGATTTATAATTATTCGTACATCTTATATTTAGAGCATAATTGCAGTTACTATCCTGAACCGGTTCAAAGAGTCACTTCATTTTCCTTGAATTATCTTCTAAGCGTATCTACTTTGTCTATGCTTTGAGAGAAAACTTGGATTTCTAAGAGGAAAAGTTCACTAACTCTCTTGACTGTGGTTCAATTTCTTTGTTTGACGATTATCATGATAGGTTCTCATGGTTCATATGTAATTGTTGGATTGATTTTGCAGATGCAGTTGGGGAAATGTGCTTGGCTTAATGATCCGCCTCTTGTATGTGCACACGGGGGTGATTCATCTAAGGCTTTTCCTAACACAGTATGTTTCTGTTTTCATCTTGTTGATTCATTTCATGCATCATTATGCTGGAGTTCCTGATTGAGGCTCTGCTGGTAATTTATGCGGTACTTGAGGCCATGGTTCTTCCACTTTATAAATTTGTTTTAATGGTGGTTTTCTCTGCTTTCTTAGGTCTCGATCACTTTCTGTCCTACTATCAGTATCACCCCTTTTTAATCCCCATTTGCTAACAAACTTCTTGTAGATTCTCCTAACAAGGCTTCCATTTGTCTCTGCTGGCCTAAACTTTGTTGAACCTCATCCTTCTACTTTGAACAGACCATACTAATTAGGAGGATCTATCAAGTTTTCACAGAAGAAGGCCAAACTTTAGATCAATACAATATTACTTTTTGTGGAATTTTTATGACCAAAATAGGAAATATTAGATGTTAGGCTAAATGGTAATGATTAATGCATTATAGTTCTACTTCTACATATAAATGATTATGAACGTACTCCCTGCAGTCCCTTATACAAGGTGCCTTCTAAAAATAAAGGCTGGTCCAAATTATAAGGTGCCTAGTTAAAAAATCAAATGATATTCCATTTATACCCCTGGATATTAATAGTTGTCTTGTAACTTAAGAAGGTACCTCTTTAATTGATAAGGTATAATTGGAATCCGAGGATATTTTTGAACAAATAAAGCAATATCATTACTTTTCTTGATCTATGTGAAAAGTGTCTAAAACATCTTATACAAGGGACTGGAGGGAGTATATGTGAATACACATGCTAGAATTAATTTAAGAATGGCAGTGATGTTGAAGCAATGTACCTATTTATTTTTATCCCTTTTTTTTTGAATGGTTGGTAATTATCTGGTTAACTTCTTCAAATTTGATTTGTCACATGTTATTATCAACAATTATCTGTTTGAGAATATATCTGTATGGTAGAGTTCTTGTTTATGATATGGTTCTTCCGTTTCTCTATCTGATTATCCTTACAGATAGCTGCTTATGTCTCTGCTCTCCATTCTCAAGTGGACTGCATTGAGATTGATGTATCTCGTTCTTCAGATGGAGTTTTGTTTGCTCTCCATGATAGGTACTTTGGCTTATAAGTTTTGTATAGGGATTGGTCACAACAATCCTTGAAATGCCAAAACCAGTTATACATTCTTCTTAGTATTAGACAAAATAAAAATCTTATTTTCTGATGCATTTCATTGGATTTATTTGAGGTTTGGAGTTCTACATTTGATGTATCACTAATACTGACATCACATTTATTGAATACAAATTTATGGAGTGCTATCTTTTTTGTTGAATGTATGAAGATTATATTTTTGCACTTCTCTAATATTATTCTCATCAGTTTATTTTGCAATCTGCTAAATATTAATGGACTTATCAGCTTTATGTCATCACCTCTAAACCTTAGCTTTATAGCTAGACAGAGATTAATTCTTGCTTGATGCAGGCAGGGATTTGCAACGGATATCAAGAAACACTACATCTAAAGTTGGACATTTAAATGCAAATCAGGTGAGACTAGCTAATTTTGTTTTATTCACAACCTATTGGTATTGGAGGTGTCCCTTATTGTTGTTGGTCGCTGGTGAGCTGAACTTATCTGTTATCCCCCCTATTTTCATACCACATGTCTTTGTTTTTTTACCTTCATGTTTGTTTCATTTTGATGGTGATTGCCTGAAACTTTTTTGGCTGACATTTTTATACAAATTGTAACCATTGTGTTTGAAATAAAATGAGAAATTTCCAATATGTACTTTAGCGAGGTGGGGAATCTCTCCCAAAAGCTGGCTATTGAGATAGAAGAATCAACCCGCCTAAATATCTCATAGAGCATCACATGCTTCTCAATGTGGGATTTAGGCATCCCATACTATCTTAGATTTCATGAATTGGCTTCCATAGAGCTGTCATTGTGTTAGGCAGCTAAGTTGTGTTTCCTTGATTAAACTTTGTCAATCTCCCTCGGATGTTGCTAGTTTAATCTGAATTTTGTCCTAAAAGTTAATATTTCATAGCTGATAATAATATCGTGGTGAAGTTTCCGTCAGATACCAATATGTGGGCACTCAAGTGGGATGGGAAATCCTCTTCGGAATGCAACTATTAAGGTGGGAGAACCAATGTACTTGAATACTCAATGTAGGATTCAGACATCTCATCCTACCTTAGTCTTTCAATATTTTTCAAAGGGAAATTCTTCATATAACTGTATATGAAAATTCTTAGCAGGATCTTTGTCACCTAAAGTAATAGTTAATTTGAACCTGTGAGTTTGATCAACCATTGTCTATAGAATAAAATTGTGGGAATAATATGCATTTATTATGGATTCTTTAGAGTAGTCATTATCTAATTATTATATTAGATATAGATATATTATATCGTATCTTATGATTAGATATAGGTATATTATATCTTAGGATATTTCCTATTATATCTCAATCAGTTTGATTTTATTTTGATTTGATTAGATTTTCTAAGATTTTAGGGTTAGTTCTAGGTTTGCCTATATAAAGGCCCGTATGTACTCTCTATGATTCAGAGATTAAGATTAATGAATTCAGATTATTCAGATTAATTTTTCTCTCTCAAATTATTCCACATGGTATCGGAGCAGGTTTAATCCTTGAAGACAAATAGAGTTCTGTCTTGTTTCTCCGGCGCTGGCTGTTGATTCAGCTGCCTCCCAAGTTCTCTCCTCATTGCTCCACCGTCAAGCGGTTCAGGGAGGCATCAAGACACACAGCAGCGCCGGGAGACACATCTTCACCTCAGTCCGTTGTCATCCGTTGAGCCAGTCATCGTCAACAGTCCCTGTCATCGTCAATTTGTGTAGGCGTCCTACCATACCTCACAATCTCGGCGCTAAAAAGCCAGAAACACAGACCGGAGAAAACGAGTGGTAGTCTCGATCTCGGTCATCCGTCGTCCTCATCTAAGCGCTCCCTGGGTTCTCCGTCTGTTAGACCTAGCGTCAGCAGCTTCTGTCTGCCTCCGATCGGGTCTTTAACTCCTAACGTTTGTCGAGTCTCGTCGCTGATCTCGTCACAGTAACTTCCAACTTTTTCCAGTGTGGCGGAAAAAAAAAAGAAGCAAAACAGCGATCAGCGTCGGGGAGGCTGACCTTCAAAACACTGGAGAATTGGTCCGTCAAGAAGCACCGGAGAATCGACTTGCAGAAACAAAGCACAGTTGGGTTTCACCTTCTCAATTTTTCGACTTCACCTTCATTGGATTTCGCCTCTACCTTCCTCGTTGTTGCAGATCGAAGAAGGAGAAGGAGAGAAGAGAAAGAAGACACCGGCGGCGGCGACCTCTATTCGTGGCAACAGTCGAGGATGATGGCATCGCAGGCGATCTCTACTGCACCTCCATTGTCTTCACCGGAGTTTCACCATGCCGGCGAGTGGTCTAGATTCAGAGGAGAGAGAAAGTAGGAGCCTAAAGAAGATGCGTGAATCAGTTCGCGGCTTTGTGAAAAATCTGACATAAATGTAAATGGTTATGGTTGCTGTTAAGTCATATAAAAAAAAAAAGTTGTAATTTTTTGGTAGATTACTATACTGTCATTTCAGAAATTCGCAGGACCAATATGTCATTTATCAAATTGAAGGACCAAATTGTTCGTGGGCCTTTGAGACTCAAAAAGGAGTACAAGCCCAGACAAAACAAATGGGCCTCTGAGACTCAAAAAGGAGTACAAGTCCAGACAAAATAAATGGACCTCTGAGACTCAAGAAGTACAAGCCTAAGGTTTTTGAATACTCAAGTAGTTATGGGACCTTCATCTTCAATCTTGTCGCAGCCGTTGCCCTTCGATCTTGTCGCAGCTGTTGCCTGATCTTGTTGCAGCGCTGCTCGTCGATCTTGTCGTAGCAGGTTACTCCTAAAGTTGTTGTGTATCTGCTGCCCGTTCATCTTGTCGCAGCAGTAACTCCCAAAATCGTCAAGACTCCAATAAGTTGCATAAGCAAGTTGGACATGATTCACATCCATGATCCAACTTGAGGGGGAGTGTGAGAATAATATGCATTTATTATGGATTCTTTAGAGTAGTCATTATCTAATTATTATATTAGATATAGATATATTATATCATATCTTATGATTAGATATAGGTATATTATATCTTAGGATATTTCCTATTATATCTCAATCAGTTTGATTTTATTTTGATTTGATTAGATTTTAGGGTTAGCTCTAGGTTTGCCTATATAAAGGCCCGTATGTACTCTCTATGATTCAGAGATTAAGATTAATGAATTTAGATTATTTAGATTAAATTTTCTCTCTCAAATTATTCCACAAAAATAAATGCTGCTAAATTTATTATCTTTTACCAGTTGGCTTAATGGTTCAACTGGCCAAGATCTATTGGTATGATGTAAAGACCCTATTGCATAATCTCCTGTAATCTTTTTTATCAAGAGAGCTAGTGAGACTTCATTTTTCTTGAGTTTTGAGACTCATGAAATAATACGTTGCCTTTTTGCATTTTTGTGGTATCATGAGAGTGGAAGCTTGGACAGATGGTCTCCTCTGTTTGTTTTCATCCATTACATTGGGTCATTTTATGCCAAAATTCTGTTAATTGATATTACTTTTTGAAGTTGCTTTTTCTCTCTCTTGATCAGAAATTTTTGTTGGTTTGTTAAGTTTAACATTGACTAAGATCCTGTTCAGTTTGTTTTTGCAGATAAGAGAGCTTAGTGGTTTGAATCAATCTGGGGAGAAGTTCAATGATGAAGGTATAACTACCATTGAAGAGGTACTGAAGGTATAATTACAGGGTTTTAAAACTTGAATATTCCTGCTCTCCCTTTGGTTTGCTTTCCTCCTTGAATTATGGTCAATTGCTGTTGTCATTGTCATTGTTCCTTGACTTTTCTCTTTTTACATTTTTTCTTGTAATATTTTTAGGCTATTCTCTGACTATTATTTTAACGTCTCAGTTGACCGCTAACTCAGTGAGGCAGATAATCCTAGATGCTAAGGTTGGACCACCATTGTATGAAAAAGGGCTTGCTAGAGACATTCTCTCTGCTGTAAGTATAATGCCCTTTCCACTCCCCAGGCATCTAGATTTCATTATTTTCGATTTTCTAGTGGTTGTTGGGCCTATCATTTTGCTATAATATGCTTATTTATCTGGGCTTAAGTTTGTTATTGAGTTGGTGGCCTGTCAGGAGTATGTATTGTTGACATGATGGGAATTCCCATGAGAAGGACTGAGTTTGAATATTGACTTTTGATCTCTTATTCATGAGATTAAAATTTAATTTCCTTTCCAATGTGTTTTGACCACAAGAATTTTAAAAATTATCTGCTTGTCTTGGTGAATTTTCTTTAGTTATAGGTTTTCTTCCTATCAGTTTTTATAGGATGATTTAATGTATTGATATGATTGGTTAAATCTTCTTTTCTCCCTCATATGTAACTCCTAGTGAGAAAGAAAAGAAGATACTGATATTACTAAGTTGATAGAGCTTAGGTATGGACTTGAACTCTCGTTTTAATATGTTAGAGCCTATAAGTTGTTCAAAATCCCTTTTCCACACCACTTGAAATCAAGTAGTTTGTCTGCAGGCATCACAGATACGTGAATCTAATTGAAATAGACAGCGGAACTTGTAAATTTGACCCCATATTATCAAGTAATTTTCTGTTTGTGCAGTAATGTAATCTCAACTTTTCAGTACCTCCTTCTTTCAGGTGGAGAGGACAGACTGTGGAAACTGCCTTGTATGGGCTAAAAGTGACAGTTTAGTGAGGGACGTGATTAAACTGTCATCAGATATCACAGTAAGAAGCAATTAGCCTTATTTACATTATTTTCCCCCAAAACTGGGGAAAATTCTAATGGAAGTCTTTGCCTCTTTGGTTATCTTCTGAGATGGCTGTTTTGTATTGTTTCTTCTTAATTCACTTTTGGATCTCACTTGGAATGGGAAAAGGAATCTTAGGTGTTTCCTATCAAATTATTTATGATTGATAGGGTTACATAAACATAAAAGATTAGTCCTGAGATTCTTGTTTGCCCCTTTTGCCATCTATAAATTTTATCATCAATTTATAAAAGTAGAAAGACAAGGTCCATCGCTTATTTCAGCTATAAGCCTTCACAATCATCAGAAGCATTCTGGTTGATCACTTCACTGAGGCATGCTGGTTTTCTGTTTTTGTATTGGTCACTTTAATGATGACAAAATAAATCCTGGAAGCAGCCTCACCGCTTGCAATGGTAAGGTTACGTACTTCTAACTCTCTCAAGGAGTTGTGTGCATTGAGCTGCCTTTTTTTAGATGATGACAAAATTAGACCATATAGAACTTATTAGATTGGGGGTGTGAATTTTACCTCTTTGGTCATTCACCATAATTTCCTCGCATGTTGTTCTGTCATAATGCAGGTAGGCTACATTGTTATGAGAGACCCATCTACTGGGGCTAGAACAAATTTGTTGAGGATAAAAGATGCTGAGGTTGTTGGTGTCTATCATCCATTGATCGACGAAAAACTTGTTAAAGTCTTGCACAGGTGTGGATTTCGTGTTGAGCATCTACGAATTAACTGGCTAAATGAATCTAATGTTTGGATGCAAAGAAAAGTGAGAGGAAAATAGGAGGGAGGTGATATTACTAGGGAAAACTCCAAAAAATAGTACTCGTAGTATTCTTTTCTTCCTAATTTCTTCCCATGCAAACATAAAGTGTACATGTGTAATGATCAAGTTTTGCTTGATGGTTGATAGGAGAAAAAAGAGGATATATGCCTGGACAGTTGATGATGAAGAATCCATGCAAAGGATGTTGTCTGAGCATGTTGAAGCTATTGTTACGAGCTATCCGACTTTACTTCAACGTGTGATGCAAGATGCTAGAACTCGATGTCTCGTAGAAGGTTATTCATTATCAAAATAACATTTAACTCAACACGCTTATATACAAAAATTCCCAGTTTCTGTTGCAAATATCTATGTAACATCCATTCTTGTTTAATTTGGCTGCCTCAAGTGGATCTAACCTAAGCAAACAGAGGAATATACCATGTGTTGGATTATTAGCAAATTACTTCAGTATTAAACACCAGATGTTATTGGTGAATAAAGTACTAGCTGGAGTATACCCAAGGTTCTAGTATACTCTCCAAAGGTTCTAGTATATGATCAAGTAACGACTCTCCATTTATAAGAAATTTGGTTAACTTCCAACTCAGCAATTTGCTGTATCTGAGCGTCCTATCATGAATAGAGGTGCTTTTGGCGTTTGGAAGTTTTGTACTTTTCCTCTTTGTATGGATTCCATCAAGGAATTTTTCTTGCAAGATGGAGTGGTTATTTAACCTGATGCTTTTTTTCTTTTTAAATAATTTTTTTGGGTGTTTTTAAGTCTCAATATATAGAGGGTGAGCCACGGAGTAATAGTAAGGTTATTGTCTATAATTTGAAGGTCATGAGTTTAAATCTTCGAAATAGCTTCTCTTCTTGTAGTAAGGCTGTGTATATCTATTCTTTCTCAGATCTCACTTGGTTCTTGTTCGCTCTTTTTCTTAATCTCAATATACACACATATATATACTAGCTTCTATTTAGTTCAATTCTGACCTTTGCCGTGGTAATCATTGGCAAATTTCAAGGTCAAATAAAGCAAGAAGATAATCATTGGCATGTTATGTACATTGAGAGAAATTATATCTTGAATCATTTCAGGAGATTTTCTGGCCTGTTCATTCATTAAAGCAAAAACCCTACTTGGGGGTTCTGTGGCCTTCTCTCTATAGCATTATGTGGAAACTCTTTGTTGTAATGCCCCGACTTATGTCAAGTGAAACAAACTTGTTTCCCATCGCAGTTGACTCTAGGGTGATTCTTCCCACATTTAGCGCAAGTTGGGGATTAGGCAGTCTTGAATAGCCCCGTTGCTGTCCTGATTGAAGTGGCCTTTTATTCCCCCCTCGGGGCTTGGACCACAACACTTTCCTTTTGTGTGAAGAATCCATGGCTAAAACTGCCACGAGCTGGATTGTTATTGTTTCGAGAAATACGTAGCTCTTTCAGGTTGTGTTCAATAGTTCGACGGGCTTCCACGACTTGATTCAACTCCTGAAATTCCTGGGATACTAGCTTTTCCCTCACTTCATACTTTAACCCTCATATTAGCATATCAGCACTCCATTTCTCGTCATCGTAACGTTTCAAGTATGAGGACTACCGTGACAGACTGATGAATTGGGCAAAGTAATAATCAAGTAATTCGTCATGGCCCTGTTGTATTTTTAGGAATTCTGACTCCTTGGCTACTTGCATTGATGGGGAAAATATTATTCATTGAACTTCCAGAAATCTTTCCCAGGTGATGGGGATATGCCGTACTCGCAGTGTTGTGGCTATACTCCTCCACCACCGGTTAGCATTGAGTTTGTAGATTGCTAGCTGGGCTTTCTTGTCCTCTGGGTATCTTATGACTTCGAAGATTTTGTCTAATCTCATTAGCCATTCTTCTACAGTTTGTGCATCAATCTTGCCATGGAAAGCTGGTGGCTTAATTTTTAGAATTGGATGATCTAGTAATGCGCTAATTCAGCTGCTTTGACTGGCTGGGGTGGCATTACTATCGCCCTTTCATCTTAAAGAGGTGTTTCTAATCTAAATGACCTCTCAGTTTGATCTTCTTGCTCCTCTTCTTGCTCAGCTTCAACTTGACCAGCATTTGCTTGTTGATCAACCCCTGCCTGTTGTCCCTCAACTTGCTGCCTTTTAGTTCTCCTTTCTAGCATATCTACACAGAGTTCATGAATATACTCGCCTATGCTCTTGCAGCATTCCCAGTATCTCCTGCAGATGCTCCTGGGCAGGTGGATTTATTTCATGTAGGTATCGTAGTCCTCTACCTCTACCCCTACCTCGACCTCTACCTCATCCTTTATCTCGTGGATTATGCTCTTGCTGGTCTGGTGGTTGTACTGGCGGGTCTTGATCAGGAACTTGTTTTAGACTAGTTGCCCTCATTCTTGCCATTTTTAATTTGGTGACTAATGCAATTCAAAGTAAATAGTTATGAAATATCGGGAAGAACATGGTCATGTAGACAAACATATATATATATATATATATATATATTGCATCATAACACGTATATATTACATAGCCATATTTTTGCTACCTATGGTCTATGACCATAAACTATATCTTACATCCCCTTTCATTTAATTGATATTTCTTACCTTCCCATGGACTTTAGAGAAGTTTGACAAGAGATTAATTACCTCCTACGGTTACATTTAGCCAGTACTATATATCCTAAATAACTTAATACTACGACATCTATCTTCTCCTAACATTGTCTAACGTTGTGAACCAACTCATTCATATGAACCATGAAGGAATAGAAATCGGCGTTGGCCCCACCTCCAGGGCTTCGTTTATCCTTTGGATCCAAGAAGGGTGTTTGTGGGAAGAGGTGTGGTGTTGACCGGATCCAATCGTCCGTTGGATAGTTCATTCCTCTAACTATTTGAAGTGAGTAGAGTCTACGGACCCTTGATAGAAATTGCAGGTGGCTTGGTCTCTTCCTCGGTGTACAACCTAGTCATCTGATATTCGGTTTAAAGGATTTCTACTAATACCATGTTCACCCTTAGGACGTGTCTCAGTATTACCGCATTGTGGTGTGACTCCACATCAGAATCCTTTGGATTATTGTTTTCCGGGAACACCCAAGGTTGTGTAGTATCGCCTATAGACAAATGTTTTGAGTTGTCGCTTTATGGGTCGGGATCTTCTGGTTCCGGCTCTACAAGCACGATTGCCAGTGGCTCTAGGTTGATGACCTCTAGCATAGGGAACCTCGGGGCTATTGATTTCCAGGCAGTTTTTCTCCTTAGAGTGCCTCCTAGGTGGCGAAAGTAATCAAGGGGTTGGTTTGGGGGTAATCCTCAGTCCATATTTCTATATCACATAACTAGGGTTAAATCAGTACTCTTTACAAAATGTCCAAACGTCGCTCTGATACCACATCTGTAACACCCCTAGTTCTGTGTCCTTTATAATGACCAATTATGTACCTACTCTCTTCTTGTTTACCTTGCCTGTGAAGAGACAGAAGTTATAAGTCAATAGTTACATTATCATAAATATAGATCAACAGTTGATTCTTCCCACAAAGCATGGAATGTCTTTGTTCATCCCAAATTGCATGGCAACTTTGTGGGAGGTAGTGTTTTATTATATAAAGTCTAATCCAACTAGCTCATGAACTCTCACTTGAAGAGTCTAGCATTGATACATCACATTTATTATATAAAAACATCATTTATTATAAAAGTTCAAAGTTCTTACTTACAAATTGTTATTTATGTTACTAAATAAATAACGACGTTTTACGTGAGCCCGATATTTATTAATATTGACTCTAATGTAAAAACCGTTATTTATGTTACAGAATATATCATGGTAATTTATAAAAGCCCTTTTTTTATGCCAACATTACACACATCATGTCCTCAACAAGCTTAAATATATAATGGGTGTCATATTATAACTATTATAATAAGTACTGAATACATAATGGTTTGAAAGCATCATGTATTTGCGTTGAGCATATATAGTGCCTCCATATATGGTGGTTCGTAATTGTGACTTATTGTAGATAATAACCGTCATATATTTGTGATTATGTAGTGGTAGAAGTTTGGGTTCTAATTTATATGAAAATATGACCGAGAGAATATATAATCGAAGTAGCTTCAAGACACGATTAGACTTAATTGCTAATTGAATTGATAACAAGTCTTGCCCAGACTGCTAGAGGACCAATACTGACTAGGCTCAAATGCTCAACACGAGCAAATTCTTTAGGTCAAACTCCATATCTTTCTATTTATAGTAATCACTCCTGCCATTTTTATAAGTAACAACTATCCAAATCATATAGATTAAAATGTTAGTTAAAAACAATAAAGGGATAATCCCAAAAAAAGATGGTTGAAAAGGAAAATCCTATATAAGGCTAGTAAACTCAATAAATCTTAAATTGGGTCAATGACTCAATATAGAATATTTAAATGTTGGTTATTTTCCAATAATAGTCCTATCCCATAGTCTAAAGAAAAAGAAAAGGAAAAGCCATCTGATTTCATTTTTCTGATTGTGTAATCATAAATCCACGAAGGATTTCATCATTAAATGAATAATCTCCCTGGTTTCTTTAATTCCCGGATTTCAGACAAATAATCAAAATCTAGCTATCAAATTGAAGCATCTTGACCGAACAAACTTTGACAAAAAAAAAAATTATTGTATTCAGATTTCGCTACATTCGGAGAGCCTGAGATATGCAGAAGAAAAATCCTGTCCTTTTCTCTTGCCCTGTTTTTGGTTCCACTCATGCAAAAGATCAACGACTTGGTGGGGTCATGGAAAACCCATAAAGAAGTAGTAAGAGTCCATCATAGTTCAACAGGGAGTTTGATCATGAGGTTCTTCATGCTAGAGAAGAAATCAGGGTGAAGTTAATGCTGAGAAAAATAGATATTTGGTTATATATATTTCTTTGTCTACTTCTTTGAGCAATACTGGGTTCAGTATATCTGAACAACCTAGGGCAAATTGTTGAATCTAGAGGCTCCTTTACTTCATCTCTGGTGTCCGTGTCTTCATCTTTTGGGTTTGTTCGCGGTCTCATGAGAAAAGAGGAAAGGGATTAAGGAATGAAGACTTAATATTAGAACTAACTTAATGTTTTTTGCCGAGTTTCTGATGATGTCAAGATCTCCAATGAATTTTTTATCTTTAGGGTTCTTACGTAGCGTGCAAACAATAGTGTTTTGTCTCAAATTTTACTTTTTTTTTTTAGGGATGTAGAGATAATTTGGCCCAAATTCTAAATCTCTAATTGTGTCACATAACCTAATTAATAATTTGTTAAGTTTAGTAATCCAAATTAAAATTTAGATAATTCAACTGCCTTTATATGGGATTTTCCCAATAATAAATATGCAAGAGATGGTTTTTTTTTTTTTTTTTTTTTTTTTTTTTTTTTTTTTTTTTTTTTTTTTTTTTTTTTAGGGGCTCATGACACCCTTATTTATACAATGATGAGTGAAAGAGGGATAATGAGTAGGAAATTAAAAGAGATGAGAGGGAATGAGTGTGAAAAAGACATATAATTAACTTGGGGTTAAAAAGAAAAAATGCATTAAATTTTTAGACAAATACATAATGTTACTCATATTTAGAACCAGCCATATGTGAGAGAATTTTTAAAATTTCTATAGCTTCAACCTTTAATGTTATACTGTTTTCGGGCCTACTTATAGTTTATGTAGTATTTCGATGATCTGGGTTTAATTTCTTGCATGCAGGATTCACTTAATCAAGAGGAAGTTTGTACTTTCTCTCTGCTAGAGAGCTCTTCCTCTCCTCTGTGAGAGCCTTTTCTCCTTTGTGAGAATCCTTCCATCTGAGATCTCCCCCCACACGTTGTGTGTGCCTTTTCCACCTGATCCTGGACAAGACACTGCAACCCCGTTCTGAAACAACCATAGATTGAGAGTTTTACCCCATCTTTCACCAATCCCCTTTGTAGCCACGCACACAGCCACTCTGCAGTCCTTGATACTACCTTGTTTCAAAGATCACTACCCATGGCCAAAAGAGTTCAACTGGATCTCAACACCTCCCTCACTGCTGAAGGACGTGCCTTGGTGGGTAGGCTGGAAATTGATAAATTTTTGAATAAAGGCGTTGTGATATCTATATCAAAAAAGGATGGGGCCTAGACAGGAATATGGAGATACACGACATGCCTGAGAAGAACGCCTACCTATTTCGCTTTAATCATCCTGATGACTATAACCGGGTCCTGAAGGGTCGACCATGGGCCATACAGGGCGCCCTACTGAACATCCAACACTGGGATGATTATATGATCTTCAAAGAGGTGAATTTCAACTGGTGCCCGTTCTGGGTTCAATTCCATGGTCTTCCACATATTGCATTTGATGGAGAAAATGCGGTGAAGTTGGGCAATGCAGTCGGTAGAACTGTTCTATATGAATCCCCAAAACTCCATGACCGCCTCTCGCGTACCTTCATAAGAGCTAGAGTCCTGATTAATATTCTTGAACCCCTTGTCAATGGCTTTTGGGTTCCTCGTCCTAACCGTGAGGCAATATGGGTTACCGTATGCTATGAGCGCCTTCAGAATTACTGCTATGACTGTGGGAGGATAGGCCATGATTCTAGAAATTGCAAATTTCAACCTGAACCATCTGAGAGTGAAACTGAAGACCTCCGGGCAGGTAATGGGCTCGGCACGGTGCATGTAAAGATGATCGAGGAGGCTCTGGTAATTCACGACCCAACTTGGGACAAGGCAGCGATGGTTCGAAGACAGCCGGCGGCAGCTCTCGGATCTGCCTAAGGCCACAAGAGAATCGACGATCTCCCTATTTCTGGAAATAACACTCCTCAAGGCGTGAAATCCGGTATTTCTGGAAAAAACACTCCTCAGGGCGTGAAATCCGGTAACCAGATACTGAGCCATGATGGGGATCACAACGGTAAGACTAGCATTGATTGCGCCCCTGATGCGCAAACCCAGCCTGATTTCCTATTTACTGTTCCCCGATAATCATGGAGATTATCGCTGAAGGAACGCAAGCCCCACCTGACTCAGCGCCCCCACGCAAGCCACCAATAAGTGAGGTTGACCCCATTAATGTTTCCAATCTGACTCTGCAACCCCCGGATCATCAGAGATCGCCTACTCGGATTCTCAATAATCAATCAGCGCCCTATCTGGTCAAATCTCCTGCTAGCGAGAAAGAGGGAAAATCAGCGATTACTCCGCTTATGGGGTTGTCACCAGTCACAGCCGTTACTACAGGGCTAGGAATGATCACCCTTAAACGTTCCCCAGATCCCCTTGCTGAAGATCAGCGCCCAAGCCCCCCCCAAAGAAATGACTCACCTATGTTGAAGATTAGGCTCCTGAGGCCCCTCCGTGTGTAATCCGTGAAGCTACTCTATGTGGGCCTACCCAACGCTTAAATGTGCATAAAACTAAAAGAGCCCTTCGCTGCAAAAAAATCCCGCACACACTCAAGCAACTCCAGATCATATCCAAATCCCCACCCACTATCTCCTCTCCCCTGGACTTGGTGAATGCTACTCATCAAAACACCAACCTAACCTTCGCTGACAAACTGAACAACGCCGATGGCTGCCACCAAGCAGCCATCGGTTCGCCATGAGTCTACTAGCCTGGAACTGTCAGGGTTAGGGGTTCCCCTGACAGTGAAACACCTGAAAGAGGTATGCAGAAATAAAAAACCCTAGCTGGTCTTCCTGATGGAGATAAAGAATAAAGGTTCCTATGTGAGCAGAATCAGGAAACGGTGTGGCTTCGAAGAGGAATGGATTGTGGACCCTCAAGGATTAAGCGGTGGCCTTGCTTTGTTTTGGGATAAAAATACTATTGTGAACATCATCTCTTCATCCTAATATGTCATCCATACATTTGTATATGACCCTATCATTGAGTTCCCCCACTATATTTCCTTTGTATATGGTCCCCCAACAGAAATTGACAGGTTGTTGGTCTATGAGAACATTACTAAATTTGCTTTGTGCAGGACAGAAAGTTGGTTATGTTTGGGTGATTTTAACGACATCACATCTCACTAGGAAAAGCAGGGAGGACAACCAAGAGCCATCAGAAAAATACTAAATTTCCAGAAATTTATATGATTGCTCGCTTATAGATTTGGGGGTACAATAGATATGGATTCACCTGGTGCAACCGCAGAGAAGAATGAGCAATCATCAAAGAAAGGATTGATCGAGCTATGGGAAATGAATCTTTCTGTCATAGTTTTCCATTTGCTCAAATTTTTATATTGAACCTCTAGGGTCGACCACCATCTCGTTTGTGAACTTGAACTATGCCTCCTCTAATAAAATAAGACCTTTCGGGTTTGAGGATTATTGGACTTCCCATAATAATTTTTTGCGGGTTATTCATGATAGTTGGGGGGTGGGGGGGGGAACTCTCCAACCATGCAAAGACAATTGATAAATTTTCCCTTACCCTCAACAATTGTCGAAAATATTTAATTAAGTGGAGTAAGGAAAATTTCCCTAATCGAAAGAAAACAATTGAACAGTTGAAATTCTATCTAACTTCTATTCGACAGGGATACCAAAATGATGAGAGCAAAAAGGAGGAAGCGATACTCCTGCAACGAATTGAGGAGCTCATGGATCAGGAAGAGAACTATTGGTGGCAAAGATCTCGAATCCAATGGCTACAATCAGGAGACAAAAATTCCAAATTCTTCCATCTGTCCACTCTCATTAGAAGGAGACGAAACAATATACTCAATATTAAAGATGAAATTGGCGTGTGGACAAGCGACAAAAGAATTATCAATAATCTGTTCACTACTTTTTTCACTAACCTGTTCTCCCATTCAGGGCCAAGATAACTCTCTGATGTAATTAACTTAGTGGATCCCAAAATTGATGTAGTCTCAAATGAGCTCCTACTACGCCCTATTACTCGCGAGGAGGTCCGCATAGCAACCTTCGAATTAGGAGGCTCTAAAGCTCCCGGCCCAGACGGCTTCTCAAGTAAATTCTACCAGTTTTCTTGGGAGGAGGTTGGCGACACCTTGGTAGGTATGGTCAAAAATTTCTTTGAGCAAGACCTTGGCCTGGAAAAAATTAACGGAACCAACATCACTCTCATCCCAAAGGTTGATAAACCGAAGTCATTTCGCACTATCGTCCGATTGGCCTCTGTAATTTTTCATATAAAATCATTTCCAAAGTTTTGGCCAATCGTATGAAAGGGTGCCTTGACAGCTGCATCTCCCCAAACCAGGGGGCCTTTGTCCTTGGACGCTTAATACAAGACAATATTATCATAGCCCACGAAGTATTCCATTATTTAAGGCGAAGGAAAACTGGTACGAAGTATGAATTCGCCTTAAAATGGATATGAGTAAGGCTTATGACAGAGTAGAATGGGACTTTTTGAGAACTGTATTGTTACAATTTGGATTTTCCCACAAATGGGTTAACCTTGTTATGAAATGTGTGGAATCGGTGCATCTTAACCTTTGCATTGCAGGTGAAAAAATAGCCTCCACTAATCCAGGAAGAGGACTTCGCCAGGAGGATCCGCTCTCACCTTATCTATTCATCTCATCCCTAGAAGCCCTCACCTGTATGATTAACAAAGCAGTGGAACAAGGGCGGCTAGAGGGAATTGTCCTATCTTAACACACAGTTTCTTCGCAGATGATGCTTTGTTTTTTTATGAATGCAGATACATAGAATTGTCAAGCCCTGTCAAGGATCCTTCAAAGCTACTGCCTAGCCTCAGGACAGCAGGCCAACTTGGAGAAATCAAGCATTGTCTTCTCAGAGAATACACCAAGCCCATTACGGCGAACAATATGTGACACCCTTGGCATTGGTGAAAGGAGGGACCAGGGCAAATACTTGGGCATTCCGAGTGTATGGGGGAAAACCAAGCATCAGGCCCTTGCATATGTTCGAGAAAAAGTGAGCAAGAAAGTCCTAGGATGGAGTGGCAAACATCTATCCTTCGCTGGGCGAGAAATAATGATTAAAGCAGTCATTAATGCTATCCCGATTTTTCCTATGACATGCTTTAAGTTCCCAATTAGAACCTGTAAAGAGCTAAATAGTCTTGTGGCGAACTTCTGGTGGGGCGGCCAAAACACCACACATTGGGTTGCTTGGAATAAGCTCACATGTCCCAAGCTTGAAGGGGGAATGAGATTTAGAGACTTCATAAAGTTCAATGACGCTCTACTTGCAAAAACAGCTTGGAGATCAACACAACATCCAAATGAGCTGTGGGCACAAGTTATTAAGGGTCTCTACTTTCCAAATGACTCTTTTCTTGATGGAAGCAAAAAAAGGGCATCGTGCCTCATGGTGCTAGTCTAGCATTCTTGATGGAAGAAAGCTCATTAAGGATGACTTGTGTTGGCAGATAGGTAATGTGAAAACTGTACGCATATGGCAGGATAGGTGGATCCCAACTCTACCCTCCTGCAGATTAGTAACGGAGAATGAGGTACTAAAAAAGTCCGACCAAAAGGTGGAATCCCTATTATCTAGTGTATGTGGATGCTGGGATATATCTTCATTGAGGCGCAATATTGATGACGGGGCAATAGAGGCAATACTATCCATTCCTATTCCTAAGGTGCCTACTGATGACAGGATGCGGTGGGTGCTAGCCAAAAACGGTGCTTATTCGGTAAAATTAGGATACTACTTCTCTGCTTCATTGCCCAGTGTGACATCCCAAGCAGCAATAACATCCACCCCTCTCTCAAGCGCAAGTTGGAAAGCAATCTGGAAAGTTAAGACTATTCCAAAGGTAGTTAATTTTCTCTGGCGTGTACCATCAGATGCCATCGCTGCAAATAGTGCGCTATTCAAGAGGAAAAGAGGCAATACCGAAACATGCCCTATTTGCCAGGTTGCAATTGAATCCATAGAGCATATCTTCTTCCATTGTGACTGGGTCAAATGCGTGTGGTTTGGCTGCCAGTTGTCTCTCAGATATGACATGCAGAACGTTAAAAGTATCAAGCTATGGTGGCAAGAGCTCACGCAACCACAAAGTCAATTCACTGAGTATGACAGGGTGCATATTTGCTGGTTACTTTGGTACATCTGGAAGGCCCGAAATGATAAAATCTTCAACCACAAAGAGCCAAACCCTGTCGCAGTAATAGAACAGGCCTCTCAATCTTTACTTGCGTTTTGGAGAGCATGCCCCCCGGTCGGCACCGAAGAAAATGTTTCTGCCCCAAAAACGCCTACCTCCTGGGCTCCACCCGCTGAGCATGCGCTTAAAGTGAACTTTGATGGCGCCTTTAACGAGCAGTCCAGAGCCGCAGCCATTGGTATCATCTGCCGTGACCGAGGTGGCGACATGATATGGGCCTTCGTCGACAAGGTCAAATCAATTTCAGCCTTCATAACCGAGGCTCTAGCACTGAAAAGGGCCTTGATGTTAGCTCAAGATTTGGGGAATAAAAATGTGATTTTCGAATCAGACTGCCAAAACCTCGTGCGCTGTTTGGAAAAAAACCAGCCTGATGCGTGTGAATGGCAAGCTCGTGGTATTATTGAAGATATCCTTGGAGTTTTTCAGTCCGAACCTTCCTTTGTGATCCAATTCATCCCTCGACAGGGAAATCAAGCAGCAGATTTGCTTGCTGCAACCACCAATAAGGGGTGTGCCCAATTGGGTGGGTGGAACAACCCTTACCCCCTTTGTCTCTGATTTTGGAAGAAGATATGAAGAACTCCAGAACTCCGAAGAGACCCCCTGCTGCCCACCACAGGCCTCTCGATCCTGGTTGACTTGCTCGACTCTGCTATGGATAGTGGAATGGTTCTCCACGATGTTATGGCATTGTTAGCCTATCTGTCATTTTCGTTTTAATGTCGCTGTTTACTTTGTCTATCTGTCATCTATTTGGTTCTGCGTTGCGTAAGTGTTTTGTAATTCGGTACTTTCCTGGAATGGATATTATAGAATGGTTCAAAAAAAAAAAAAAAAAAAAAAAAAAAAAAAAAAATCAAGAGGAAGTTTGGAAAGAAACGAAGAGTCTCTAGGTGGGATCTACTAGCTATTAAAATGAATCAGATAAGGCAGAAACAAATCTCATGTCTCTCTCTAAATTTTCTGTACCGTTTTTTCTGTTAATTTCAAGCAATTAATTCTAACACGCTATTGTGCATATCTTATATAATTTTTATCATTATTACAATGTATTCGTCTCTTTATTTTTATTTTATCAGAGACATGAAGATTATTTTTTTATTCACTTCCTCCCTTTTTTTCACATGCCAAACATAATCCTCGTTGTGTGTGAAACAAAACAAACTCATCCAACAAGCGTTGGTTCTGGCTAGAAAGAGATATGACTGCTTAATAACATGATGGTATTTAAATTCATGTGAATACAAAAGTTACCATTAAAGAATTGCATACTCTAGCTGTTTCTAGGTAACACTTGAATCTGAGGGGAAAATAACTCATTATATATGAGAGGAAGCTTACACCAAGTGCTTTAGTTGAAACACTATCACTACTTTTTCAAATTTGTAGCGTATACACGAGGAAAAGGTAAAAACATATACCCATCCGGTTATAAACGTAGGGCCTAACTTAGTTTGTTGTGTAATTTACACGACAAACTACGTCCAAATTTAAGATGAGAGATAGTAATATATTTAGTGATTAATACCAAATATATATAGTTATAACAACGATCCATGGGTTTTTAATCTCGGAATAAAGAGTAGAGTGATTTGCGGTGAGTTTGTATGCATACATTTTTGAGTGTGAAAAAGCTATGGTGAGTCGTCGCAGTTGACCTTGCAGTGACAAGCTGACGAACATTGGCCTCCAAGAGCATTCTCATTTAACTTGCAGTGTTCTTTACAATTAGATGGGATGATACAAAGCCCTCTAAATGTGCCACTTAATTGGCGTGTCACACACTGCTGTTCTTCCACCCTTCCTACTTCTGTATTATTCATATATGTATAATATAATGAAAGAGATAAATGAAAAAGAATATATTCAAAGTAGAGAGAGAGATGACAAATAATCAAGAGAGAACACTGACCAGTAGTGGCTGAGAAAAGAATTAGGGCTATGATGAAAAATGCAGCCCAGATAGTTGACAGTTTCCTGATGCAACTTCCCTATTTGACCATAAACCCTAATTATGTCTCTGATTTAATTTGGAGTTCGACGAGGGAGAAGCTTTGTTATATATCTACGTACACAGCTTCTGTCTAACATGCGGATTTTCCGAGGACTGGACTTGTTTGTCTCTTGTTCTCTCTTGTTTTTGGTGTTGAATTGTTCTCTTGTTTAATTTTTAATGCTGTCCAGCAACATTATTAATTACTCTTCTTTCCGGTGCTTAATATAAGATTATTTGGGAAATTGATCTTGATTCAAAATATAAGACATAGTTTTTATATTTGTCAATATTTTTCTAATTTATCATTATTGATGCTCCCTCATCAATAATTAAGGAGGAGAGGGAATTAAGAAAGGTGCTATGGTGTTTTAGATAATACATGTCATATTAACTAATTTTTCTAATCTAATCAAATTAGATAAATATATCTTACATTAAGGATTGAAGGGAGTATAATGGTTACATTTGGTTTAGTTTCCCTGCTCCTTCCACACGCCTTGTCTCTTTCTTCTCTCTTACTACTTGCTGCTACACATTACAAAAATAATTGAATTTATAAAGAAATTTCAAGAATCATATATTTTTTTAAAAAGAAAACAGATAGCATATAGGTCTGTTGGATTTTTTATTTTTTTTAAAAAAACAATCTATTTTTTATATTTGTTAGAAAACAAAAAAAACTTGTTTGAGAGGGTTTTTGGCATCTAAATATTTTTATAACTATTCTCGTTTTTTTTTTAAAATAGACACGTCTAAGATTTTTTTCCTCTAAAACTGAAAAAAATAAAAATGAAAACACGTGGAGTCTATAATAAGCCAAATCTTTTTATAAGGATATATTATGGTTAAGATTTGCCATCGCTTCAACTTTTAGGTAATATCAAGGGCGGAGCTAGGGGAGGGCTAGGGGTGTGGTCCGCGCCTCCCCCCCAAAAAAAATTTATAGGAAAAAAACTCATATTTTTGGGAAATTACATTACATTTTAACCTTATACAAATTTTAATATTTTCACTTTAGTTCATACTAAAAGTTTCATAAACATTTGGGTTCTATTCTATAATTTTCGCTCTTCTAATTACAATTCCTGACTTCGCCCCTGGGTAATATACAACATTTGGATGGCTTGCCTCAGCCAACTCAAGACATATATTAATATGTGTAATTGAAGAAGAATCAAGATGAAGAATCATGTATTAACAATAAAGAGCAATATGCTCATACAATGAGTAACCCACTTAGATTAACTCTAAAACCTAGAAGGAGACCATATTAACTCCTCCTTAAAGAGAGACCAAGTTAACTCTCTCTTGAATGGAGACCAAGTTAACTCCTTTTTAATCATAGTGAGAGCTCCACATCCAACACTCTAATATCAATAGTTAAGACCCACTATATATATAGATTAGGCCCTAACTTTCTAATTAACTAATCAACTAATCCATTATATTTCTAACACGCCCCCTTACATCCAACACTCCAATATCAAAGTTAAACAACACTATAAAAATAAAGGGATAATCACCTAATCAATTAAATTGAATAGTTTGAACAACACAATCAAAAAAATAATACAATGATTTCTTCACAACACTCTTCTCCATGTTCTTCTTATCTTCAAACATAGTCGGCCCCTTAATGCAACAACCTCTAGACCTGAAGAGATCATTTATCTTGCTTGCTTAAGTAAGAATGGTTCCATTTGCAGCTTCATTTATAACTCCCTCACATAAAAATATCAAGAAGCTCAAGTCAAGGTTCACAAATCTTTGACAGTAATTTCATCAGTCCTGATTCTCTACTGAGCCACGAGAAGTATGCTTGGTGCCCTTCCAATGTCCCTGTACTCTTCTCTTGCTCTTCTTCCCTTGTATTGATGAACATAACCATCTCTTTCACAAAATTAGGACTATTGTCATCTTGCAGCCTCTGAAGCTGTGTGAACTGTTCGTCGATAAAAACCTCCCTGATGCATTGAAGCTTGAAGCTCGCGCAGCTGCCACTGCAGTTGAAGAACATCGCTGATCATATTCCCTCCCCTTGTGAAATGGCAGATCTCAAGGCCTCTCATAAATTAAAAGGTTTAAAGGTTGGATTCTGACTTCAATTTGAGATTGGGTGAGTAAAACCAAATCTCCTCTCCGTTTCTCTCTAAACCCAGCCTGTTGGGAAAAAAAAAAAAAAAAAAAAAAAAAAAAAAAAACTAAAAATGCAGCACCAACAACTATATCTGGAGAAAAGCCAAGAACATACAATGCACGTCTCTGCAAAACAAGTATCCAAACAGTCTCTTTCAAAAAATCTTCCATGCATTCATTGATTGGAATTGACAGGATCATGAGAAAAGCCTCAGTAGCCTTTCCGACTGCTACAGTAGCTGAAGAAGAGGACATGCTTCCCTGCTTCTTTCTATCGCTCTCTGTTTCTGAAGTTCTAAGAGAAGGAAAATGGATGCTTGGGATTCCAAGATTTATCGTCTGCCCAGCGAGTTCAAAGGACCCGGTTCATTGCATGAACGACAATCTTGAAGAAGAACCAGGTAGAAGAAGAAATCTTTCATTCCTTCGATTGATGCGAACCTTTGAAGCAAGAGTGGATCTTCAAATCAAGAATTGGAAAGTAACTTACCTCACCAAATTTGGACCCGCAAGTCTCATGATTCCCACAAAACACCCATGCATCACACAAACAAGGCCTATCATTCCCGGTACACATGGATTTACAAGCGTTGCAGCAATCCATCGTGTAAACGGAGTCCGGCGACAATCTCAGCTCAGACCTAGCAAATAGCAACAAGGAGCAATACAACGACAAAAATCATGGTGGCTCGCAAACAAGAACCAGATCGTGGAAAATCTCATCAAAATATTCCCAAGAAAGCTCGTGGACTTGTTCACTTTGATTCTACAGGCCTAATGCGGTGCAACTGTTCGCCGGAATCACAAGACGAGTGAGGAGGCGACAACTTTGCTCTCAGATGCTCCACTTCATTGTGGTCCTTCTTGCGTTTCCAAGAGAACAAGGCCATGAAACAAGATGCACCATCGTGGATGCAACAAGATTCTGACGCCTGCAGACGCGAGCAAAGGTTCTCTGCTTCTCGGTTGGAACAAAGGGCAAGGCTCAAACCAATGGATAAAGAGGATATTGTACTTGATGATAGGATACAATCAAAATAAAATTTCTCCTCCATTAGCCAAGCTGTCGCATCACATGGAAGAAGGAGAAAGTAGCTATTAATGACCTAACTTTAGGTGTACTTGAGAGCTACAAGAGGGATGTGAAGGATGGGACAACTCAATATTTAGAGAAGTAGTGAGCACATGGAGCAAGGCAAGGAAGCACACAAAAATTTTTCTTTAGCAATTCCTAACGTGCCGGATGTGAGAGGAAGGTAAGGTATTTGGGTATTTATTCCACCTTCTTCTACTTCATTTCATGTAAGTTAAGATTTTTTTTTTAAGGAAATTTCTCCCTTGGTGCGTGAAGGTTAAAAGAAGGAAAAGGAAACATTGAGGATCAAGTTTCTAGTTGCTGGAATACTAAGATCAAATAACTCATAGTTTTTAACTACCTAATAAATTCGTGATTTGCTAAGCCAAAAAAATAGGGGTATCTTGCATATGTATGGGTCTGAGTGATGAATAAAATGGATGAATAAGGATCAAACTCAAGATTTAAGATCTAGGTAGAAAGGTTATTAGGATATAAGAAAAAGTTAGTTAATAATAATGGAAGTAAGATTGTGTGATTCAAGATATGATTTTGGTTAGTCTCAAGAACATGGGGAACTGATTCATTATTGACATTTTAGTGCCTTCCACGTGTTCAAAATAGGATTTTAGTATAGTATTGATTTTTTTTTTTTTTTTTTTTTTTTTAAAGGTTGAACAAGGCTTATGTTTAGCTATCAAATAAATATTTCTAAAGAAGAGTTGCTTATATTTATGTTTTGATTATTTTAGGGTTACTTTGATTTTTCGTGCACCAAGGGGAAAATTTTACTGATATTTATAAACAATTGCTAGGTAGTAATCTTAATTCTCATGTGTTCTGTGTTACTTTGTATGTCCATATTTTCATGATTGTGGACTCGTGTCTCCTGAAAAGGGACATGTGTTGTGTGCATTTAGTGTGATCTGGGTTCGAAGCCCGACTACTACTCGTGTCTTTCCTTGTGTTTTTCATAGCACTGTGGATTCGGAGCTCACTTTGTTAAAAAATCCTACATTTGTTTCCGCGGTCAATATTGTACATATGGTATGTTGTATTTGTGTTACTGTGCGTTTGTTATTGAATGTTGTTATCTAGTGTTTTCCTGATTATGATTACATACATACATTGTTTATACATTAATGTTATCTAGTGTTTTGCTATGCAGGAGTAGTTGGAGTTGATGGTGGTGGAGGAAGAATATTTTGATAGTAATTTTAAGATTGGAAAATTGTATATTATTTTGACCTTTTGGGCACCAGTAGATAACTGTATATCTAACCCTTCAGAGATTATATTTGGTTGCTTATTTTTAATTTACTAGTATTGTCTCAAATCCAAAACCGAGAAATGCTCTGTCGCGTAAACCTCTGATGCATGCTAAAAAAGGAATCCTCTATCCGCCACCCAGAAGGACGAGGTCGGTAAGCGTGTAACAGTGGGGATCCAGTTTCTCTCCTTATCACCTCTCTACCCATCCCTTATCATCTCTCAATCCTGACCGTCGAAATCTTGATCCAAAGGCCCAAAACATTTTTTTTAAAAACCTCGTGCGGTAATCTTCACCCCACGCGTTTTTTTTAAAAAATATTCTGGGCCTTTGGATCAAGATTTCGATGGTCAGGATCTGACTGTGAGAGATGATGAGGGATGATAAGGAGAGAATCCTCTCCGTAATAGTGGAACTATGGTGTACGAAGAAGACCATGGTGTAATGGTGTTTCGCAGCTCTTTTCTGTGTCTCTGAAGCTTTGCGTTTCTTCAATGTCCAACCCTCTCGAATCTGGAAGCTCAAGGATGGAGGCGAGGGGGCGATGACAAAGCTTTTCAGTGATGGTGTTGAGAAGAGCGTGTGTGGATGTGCAAGGTTTGCGAGCAATGTGGAATTGCCGAAAGACGGGCAGAGCAGGGAATCTCAAAAATCTTCTTCATCATCCCCTCTCTATCCTGAGCCAGACCCCACTTTACTCTTATCTCAATCGAATCAACCATGGTTGACGTCCCACGTGACTCTCCTAAATCCACCATCAAATTCCTTTGCAGCTACGGCGGCTAAATCCTTCCTTGCTATCCCGACGGCAAGCTCCGTTAGCTCAATGGCCACAAGTGAACTCTTCTCAGAATACTCCTCACTGTGAATGGAAGCTGTGGCTGTGGCAGGCCCAAGCCCATCAACGTCTTTGAGACCAACCCCAAGCACCATATCCCAAACCCAATCAGCAGCCTGGCATCTTCAATCGCCACCTCTGACAATCAAAATTGAAACCATTCTGCGGACGACGACAACAATGGAGATTTCACCTTTACTACAGTATTGGAAACGGAGACGGAGACTCAGAGGAACTTGTTGCCGAAGCGGAGTCTAATGGTGGACCGCGTGGTGATGGAGAAGGAGTCAGAGGATTTGTATATGGATTTCAGGCACTCGATGTTGCAGATGATATTTGAGAAGGAGATGTTCTCATAATCTGATCTGTAGGAGGTTCTAGAAGCATTCCTGCAGTTGAACTCGCTGACAGAACATTACATGATCCTAAAGGCCTTCTGGGGAATTTGCCGAGACATGTTTCCACGTTGATCTACAAAGTGTGGGAGGCGGCTAGAATACAAAATCAAAAGATATGACATGAGAGACGTTCGAACTCATCACGTCAGGATAATTATATAAGCAATCTAGCTAAGTATAAGTCACCAATGCTCTAGCTAACTGTACCACGATGAAACTTGTTAGAAGATTCAACAACTATTTTTAATAAAACAATTATTGTTTCTTCAAAAAATAAATAAATAAATAAATGGTGTACGAACAATACTAGAGATATAACGACCTTTTTCTTAAGAATAGTTGTTGTATCTCAAATATTTAACATCTGGTTTATACAAACTGACGTTAAATGTTCACTTTTAATATCCATTTTTAAAAAAGTGATGTGAAAAGAAAAAAAAAAAAAAAAAATTATAACAGTGATAACACCTACTTTTTAGTGTCTATTTTTAAAAAATGGACGTTAAATGAAGACGATAAATCCTTACTTTATACTCCTTCTGATCCTAATTATAGGAACTATTTACTAAAATTTAAAGGGATTAAGGAAGGAAGTTAAATTAGTTAATTATATGTATTTTTCTAAAAACCCTCACCCAAAATTAAGCGTGTATTATTATGAACTGTGTATGCATGTTGGAAGTGCGCGTGTTAGTATCGGTTTATTCCGCTTCTTCTCTCTAGCCACCACCACCTGGTTTATGGTTTCCAACCTCTCAGTTGATTCTTATATCCTCTTGAATCCACCATCCTCTTTGTTTAGAACTTTGACCGGCGTTCGACTGTCACCGGACACATTGACTAGTAATTTTATAGTATAGCTTCATCCCTCCAACTAATTTTGTGTGTAGGTCCTTGCCCCAAACTCATTATCTATCTGAAAACATCAATTGCCCACTCAACCCAACACCTCTTGATTATATCCCAAGAATATTTTATACATTTTCGTAAATAAAAAATAAATATATACAGAGGGTCAAACTGCATAATAAAATTAAAAATGGAGAATGATTAGGTGGGATCAATCTTTTTTTAGATGAAAATCATGAATGTTGTTCATAAGGCACGGGACTAACAAAAGGTCAAGGTTCAGAATAATTGAATCTACTGTTACATCACAAAATTAACTCTTAATCTGGGTAGAAAGAAAATTGTAGAGAAAAGTGTACTACCAGGGGAAAAAAAAATCTCAAAAATAATAAATATTTCTTCGTATTATCGTTTCCCTCAATTTTCCTCTCATTTTCTTCCATCAAAGCCAATCTTAACATGATTGTCTTCCCACATCATCGTTTTTATTTTTTTATTTTGAAAAAGATTGTATTCATTACTTCATTCAATACGAATAAAACTGCACAAAGTAAATACAATTAAGGGCCTGTTTGTTTTGGAAAAAGAGAATATTCATTACTTCATTCAATCAGAATAAAACAAGAGACTAAATACTACTAAGAACTTATTTGGAATGAAGATTGGAGAATTAAAATAGGCAAATTATTTGGCTGGGATCGTTCAGACAATAAAATTTCAAGTAGCTTCTTTTGGTTTCAGTCACAGTATGTACAGAGCCTTCCATGTGTAAGACCAGGAATTATATCATGTTAACAAATCCAGTTTGTAGATAAGAATTTGAAAGCAAGACTTGATATGATAAGATATCAAAAGATAATGAAACTTTAGAGTAAGCCATGAAAGAAGTGGTAAATAATCAAACAAAAACACAAGCCTCTGACCTGCTCTGATGAGTTTAACGATTTTTTGGGGTTCATATGCATTAGCAAATTACCACATGGTAAATACAATAATAAGAGCTTCGTGAAGCTATACGTGTAACAATCATATAAAGCAATTCCATCCCAAAACCAACATAAAGAACAATAGGATAGAAAAGCAATAAACATTGATAAATAATAAGCTTATCACTTTAATGAATGGAGCTTGAGACAAAGAGTGATGCAAGTTTTATGAAAAGTAAAGAGAAAATCATATGCAGAGCTGTGAGGTTGTATAATGCTTAAAGCTTTATAGTGCAGACCTGACATGCCTTCTATAATGGCTCAAAAACAAAAAATTTAAAGAAACCAAAACATATCTCACAAAATAAAGATTTTATAGCCACTACAAACAACTACCCATATTTCTGAAATGGACCAAGTCTAATCAAAATAATTTTGAATTTGAATTAAAAACCTTCAACAAATGTCACCATCACCCTTCAATTTACCATGCTCTTAGATAACGACTTCCACTCAAGACTACAGCATTTCTAAAGAATATATAACATAGCATGAAAAATGTACACACAAAGAACTAAATTCGCAGAAATTTTCAGTCCCATCCACAAGCATAGGTGTGTATATATATATATGAATGAACGAACGAACAAAAGTTCAAAGACAAAATTTGACAGCTAAAACAATTTCAACTTTTAATGGAAGGTTCCACTTCTAATCAAAGACTAGAGCTTAAAATGTCTAAAGGTAATGTGAGAGGTAAAAATCTTGAACTCAACCAAAGGAAAAAGAAAATGGCATTCAGTTGTGGATAATTCAAGTAACATCATCAAGCAAGAAAACTGATAAACCATTACTGGATAAACCACCCGTCACTAGTGGCAGAGAAGGATGAATCTGGAAGGTGATAGGGAGGGAAGGCAAATTACAAAGAAAGAGATCTTTAGTTTAGAGCAACAAAAGAGGAAAAAAGACATCAATTACTTTCTTGCCTCTCGTACAGGATAATAAAACAAGTGACAATTATTCACCCAGAAAAACATTGGTATGTTAATAGAAAACAAGAATTGTCATTACATCTGAGGCTAAATATCTGTGGTCATCATTCTAGATAACATCTCCAAAAGGCTTCAAATATTAAAGGAACAGAATCATACAAGCTGTTGATATTCCTTTCCACCAAAAGTACTTAAACAAAGTAAATAAGCAAGGTAATAATTATGGTTTCAAATCAGCGGTATGTGCCAAGTGATACCAGGCTTTCCACGTAATTACAAATACTATGAACATAGTAGCAACATTTGGGAATATCAAATGTCTTAGCTTCATTAGTAGTGAGATTCAACAGATATAGGGCATCCCTTACTTTTACCTTGTCCTCTTTAGAAGAAGCTTTGCAAACAGCATGGTTCTTCCAAATAGTCATCGGTTCTAATGTGTATGAACAGGGATTGCTACTATATATTTTAATCCAATTCCATCTCTCCTCTGTACCCTTCTTCATGACCCACAAATCAATCCTATCAGACCTTTCATCATCCCCATCCCAAATGTCGCAAAGCATGGCAAGTTTGTTTTCATAAACGGTAAGCTTTTCAATTGCATCATAGTCTAAATCAGGCCTTGGCATCAATATAAAGATTTCCCTCGCTATGTCAAATGAAACTATCACCTCTGTTTCATCTTTAGCCTCCTCCATATCATCATCATCATCCTCCTCAGTATCAACATCCTCCTCCTTCGGGCCTAGTTTTAACCCAGACCAAAATATAGCTCCATTAGTCGCGACACTCTCATGAGAGTCAAGACAATGTTTAACCCCCTTCAAGTTCCCAATATCTATCCCCTTCCATGACCCTCTATTTAATGAAAACACTTCCACCCGATTAACCACATCATCGGACTTAGAATAAGCTCTCACTATCTTGTAATCATTAACAACTGGACTAAACCCAAATCCTACCACGCAATCATCAGAGTCAGCATAAGTTCTTCTAGGCACATACCTATAGGCTCTATTGGCAGGATTCCACAATAGAAGGGATGGAGGAAATTTATCATCCTGAATCATTTCAACACAGAGCAGGCCATTGCAGGAGCCCGACGATCCTAGCACCCTGAAAGGATTTGATCGGAAGGGCGCTCTGAACTTTGCGGTGTTGAAGTTCACAATCAAGCAAACACAAGCGCAAGTTATCTTCTTCTAAAAGAAGAGAAAGATTTTGATGAGTGGAGTGTTGAAGGTGGTCTTCCACGAAAGATCGACTTTTGATAAGATTTTTCCAATGTTTGCATACACATTGAAATCGTATCAGTGACTTCACAGGGAGCCGCTCGAGAATGTTTCTGTTGATCTCTTCCGGAAGAAGTGGAGCCTGGCTCTTTATTCCCATGTGATTCATACGCTCGACCAGCGAGAATGTCTCAAAAAGCCTCTGGCAGGTGTTAGCGATTACGGGGACAATGCGGAGAGAAATAATGCTTTCATTTCGGAACGCCTGAGTGCCTGTTTACTGTTTAGCACTCCCAAAACCTTGGTTTTGGAAACAAAGTTTTGTCAAAGCTCTGTTAACCATCTTAAATTTTCTCCAAAATCATTTTACATCTAAAATTTAGGTTGTCCAAAATTCAACCTTTTTTTTTTTTTTTTAACTTTCTCTGTAAAGCTCGTGGGTCCCACATCATTGAAAAACCCCCAAATGCGTTCATCTCTCTCTTCTCATCTTCATCGTCTTTTTGCTTTTCTTGGTGTGTTATCGTCCTGTTCCCACATAAGACCCAAACTCCTGCAAGCTCCAAAAACAATTCCAAATCAGCTCAACTCAACCGGCGCGATATTCGATTCCAAAGAAATAGCTGAAAAAATTCCCCGTGAAGTTGTCTCGAGAAAGTTATCAGAATTCTGACGCTGACGATGCACTGTGGAATTAGTAGATCTCGGCATCTGCCTCCCCATCTCGCTCATACTCCTCCAAAATTGAATCAAAAGGGGGGGGTTAAATCTGCACAAAGACGCAGAACTGCAGAAGTAAAGATGGTGGATACTTTTTGAATGTTAATTTCTATTTCCTCGGGTAACGAACCAACTCTGCTATTTTTTTTTTTTTTTTTTTTTTAAAAAAAAACTCTGCTTATCTGAAATGGATAGACTATGAAATGATAATTAAATGGATTTGTATCGAAGTAATAGACTATATTTATGAAGGTTTTAGTTAATTTTTTTTTTTTTTTTTTTTTTTTTTTTTTTAATGAAACATCACACTTCATATGTTTGAAGGTTTCGTTTTTTTTTTTAAAGGATTTTTCCAGTCACTGTCAGTGACCCCAAAACTACGTCGTTTTAGATTAATAAAGGGTGTTTTTGTAATTTTGTTTATTTTTTTAATCATATTCATTTTACCGAAACACCCTTCATTAATTCACCTAAAAAAACATTCATTAATTCAAAACGACGTAGTTTTAGAGTCACTAGAGATAACTCTATCTCCAGTGACTAGGGATGGAAACAGGTCAGGCCTCACCCTTAACAGGCCAGGGCTGTTATGTAAGGAAGTGGCTCGGCCTGGCATGGCTATTATGCGCTAAAATTTTGACCTGAGCCTCGCCTGAGGCCTGTTAACAGGCTAAAATGCAATTATGAAATACACTGTATTTTTTACGGGCCGAAAACAGGCAGGAAACAGGCCTACAATATACAGGCTGACAACAGGCCTAACATAAACAGGCCAAAAACAGGCTTGAGTGAGGGAGGGGTGGAGGGATATTAATTAATATTTTTGTTTAAAAAAAAACTAATTATTCTTAACAGACCTATTTGGAGGTCTAGGCCTGGCTTGTTAAGACAAACAGGTCTTAAAACAAGCCTTGGCCTAGCCTTTTAGCCTGATAGGCCAGGCCTAACCATGCTTTTAACAGGCCAGGCCACAGGCCCCTGGCCTATTTCCACGCCTACCAGTGACTGGAGAAATACTTTTCCCTTCATTTTTTAACATTCAAACATTGAATTATTGAATAAATAATGTATGTTAGTATGAAAGACATTGTTTTTTTTTAAATATCCTAAAATAAATTTTTAAAACCAAGATTTTTTTTTATAGTATTAGTCAGTACACTAATATATGAAATTTAATGTTAAAAAGATTTAAAATACAACCATATCCTTTTCGACCAAAAATTATACCAAGATATTTTTTATACAATTTATTGATACATATACGATTGATTTAATTTTTATCATGTTACATAATTTATTGATGGTAGAAATATTTTTTTTTTTTTAATAATTTTATGTATTTATTATGAAATATAATGTTTATAATATTTAAAATACAACTTTATCTTTTAAATGCAATTATGCAAAAAACCAATGTCCTTTTTGGTAAATTTGACCCTCTAAAAGCTATTATGATAAAAAATCCAAACACTATCATTTTTTTTTTCCAAAATCATTCTCTGAAAGGTATTCTCCAAAAATCATTTTTACCTTATAAATATGGTGAAAATCATTCTCCAAAAGTAAATTCCAAATTAATGGGATTATACACAAAACCTTAAAATAAAAAATATTAATTTAAATATCAGTATGTGTGTGTGTAGGAAATTATATTTATTTAGAATTTAATATTACTTATCATTAAAATATTTATCCCAAAACATTGAAGAGACCAATAAATTCTTCCTTTGTTTAATGATAAAAAAAAAAAAAGTAATCCTACTAAACTTTAAATAAGTAAATAAATAATATTTCAAACAAAAAATAAAGGGAAAATCCCATATAAACACTAGTACAAAAAAGGGTTTTAAGACCTAGGACAAAAGAGGCATTGTAATACGGACCAAATGACCGGTCTTGTTCCAAAGTAGTATTAAAAGTATAACATTTAAGACCAGGATTAAACCCGGTCTTAAAGAAAATCTTTTAGACTGAACATTTAAAACATTAGGTCTTAAAAGCCGTACTAAATAAACTTAAAATATTTTTTGTGCGGTCCTAAAACTCAACTTTTTGGACTGGACAAAAACTAGTGCTCTCTTAAAAAATAGAACTTTTAAGACCGGACAAAAATAGATCCGGTCTAAAAAATAGCGACTTTTAAGACCAGACGACTAATTATACATGGTCTTAAAAGATTGACTTTCAAGACTGGATTATAAATATATCCGGTCTTAAAAATTGAATTTTTAGACCGGACGTACAAATACATCGGTTTTAAAAGACCGGCTTAATATATCAAATACTTTTAAGACCAGGACATATAAATACATCCGGTCTTAACGAGTTGAACATTTAAGGGCGTATTTATTTCCAGGTCTAAATTTTCCGAATTTGTTCCCTGTTTCTATTCTTCCGATCAATATATATATATATACAAATCCATCACCCAATTCAGCACATAAAAGTCGAAACTTTAAACTACAAGCTATGAACAATTTTGAATAAATTAAATTGAGAAAAAGAATACAAATATTATTCACCATAAGTTATGTGGCCTCTTAATTAATGATTATATGACTATAACACCTAAATTAATTTATACAATAAGATAACTTACTTACAAGCTAGCAAATACAATTACAAATACAACATACATGCCCAATATAATATTCACCATGCCTTCATCTGATTCCCACCCAACGACGTAACATCCTCTTTTATAACATGCCCCTTTGGATCGGATCCTGCCACAAAAATAAAACAAGAACAAACTTCATAGTCAGTGACATTAAATTGTTTATGAGGGATAAGTATCAATTTTGCCATGGAAGTTTTCCTCAAGGAAAGACTGGTAAGACGGAAGTTTTTTTTTGTCTCATTTATGCCATGGAAATCTGAAAAACGTAGCAAAAATGCCCTGCCGTGACGGATTTGCCAGATGGACCGTTAAAATGACACATGTCGTCCGATCAAAGGCCATGCAAGAGGAGAAATTGGACACATCGATTGACACATAAGCCTCTCTTCTTCCATGTCGTCTCCCACGTTAAAAGCACTGGTAAGGGCATTGGATAAATGAAGAAAGCTTCGGTCGGACTCCCAGAGTAAAAAATCGAACTGAGCTGCGATACCATGGGTGACTCAACGGCAAGTTCCATGAATGCTAGCCAGCGGAGGGTGGCGCGGCTAAGACGAGGAGGACGAGAGTTGCAATACGAGGGACAAGCGAGGATCTATCACTGTGGAATCGTGGCTCCTTGTGTACGTCTTGGACCGAGCAAAACCCAGGGCGAAGATTCTTTGGCTGTCGAAACTATCAACAAGTATGTTGGTGTTTATTTACTTCATGGATGTTTGTGAAATTGCATGAAAATGGTGATGGCTAAAGATGGTGATAATGGTTGATGATGTTGTAGGGCATTAGGTGTGGCTTCTTCTAGTGGCATGATGGTGAAATGGGTGAGAGACCATCTCAGGTGGTTAACGAGCTTCTTGGCCATGTGGATAGGCTCTATGATGCCAATGTGATGCAGAGGAGAGGAATTGATAATAAAGTGGATGTAAATGTAGAAGAAAAAATTTCTGACATCTATTTGGATATGGAGAAGCTTGATGGCAGATTGAAGAAGGTTGAAGGTAGATTGGGACTTGCAATTTGTGGCTTGGTATTCACTTGGGTGTTGATTGTTGTTTATATTTTGTGTTAATTTATGTTTAATGTCTATGGAAGGTCAATTGTTATGTAGAATGTAAGTTAGGAACTTGTAATCCTATATGGAATGTAAGTTGTATCACAATATATAAAGTTAATGTTCATCTTTTGTTGCCAATTTGGGACTTTTTGTATGCTGTCAAGGAAGGCAATTTTCTAAGTTGAAGCAAGTTGCATCCCAATATATAAAGTTAATTTGTTGCCAATCCACAGCAGCCACGAAGAATAGCAAGTGAAACATGAAAATCAGAATAGCTAGGAAAGGGACGAATTGGCTGAGGCATCATTAAGGAAAGGAACAACTAAACAGCACTGTCAAATTGGATGCAATTTGTTCTGCCGCAAGAGAGCAAACAAAATGATGGCAATGGAGAAACCTATTATTTGGATAATTTATGGGAAAAGAAGAAAGTGGGACATATAATTTGCATAAAACATCAATATGTAAAAAATCAGTAGACCAACAAATTGCCCCTGAGCATATGTGTGAAACATGAAAATTCTTTGATAATCAATTTCATCTGTTTACAAAGGAAGGTGAACCACTACCCAATACATGAACATAATATAGGTAACAGTGGCCCAAACATGAACTACATACAGAGAAATTGGCCAAAACATGAACAACCACATGACAAGGCCAACATAGATAAATACATAATAGTTGGCAGCCAAGTACATCACTGTGATAGTGGCCAAAACATGATAGTGACAATGAACCCAAAATACTGAACATTACAACAAAACCAAATACAGAAGAAAATGCAGCCACATATGTTGACTCCAAGTGTTTTGATGATGACAATTAAAGTCTCTCAGTAAGGGTTTTGTAGTAAAATCAAGTGGGATATAAAAGTTCTTTTTATCAAATATTTTCAAAATTTAATTCTCGAGAATGTGGTTCCAATACTCGAATATATGCTTGAAATTCTCGAGAATGGGAGTATATGCAATATCTGAAAACATGGAACTAATTCTCGAGTATGGAAAGGTAATTCCCGAGAATAGCATGCAAAATTATACAAACCTCTTCTCAGCAATTCTCGAGAATAAGGACATGATTCTCGAGAATTCCTTCTGGTTAGAATCAATGAAGAATTCATACTCAAGTAATTCTTGAGAACACATCAACAATCCTCGAGAATACATGTTCTCCTGTTTTAATGGTAATTATCTCATTCTTCAAATTCTGAGAGCAAGGATATGATTCTAAGAATTCCTCTTGCTGATTTAATGAATAAATCCAGTCATACAATTCTCGAGAACACATAAATGATTCTCGAGAATACATGTTCATGTTTTAACATTCTTATTCAACAAGCGATGCGATTCTCGAGTATAAGAATATAGCTCTCGAGTATTGCAGAAATCAAACAGTTTAGCCACTTCATGCAATTCTCGAGAATGTCCAATGCAATTCTCGAGAATACTTCTTCAACAATAATTTTCTCCAAGCAATTCTTGAGAACTCAGATATGATTCTCCAGAATCCACTTTTATGTTTCTCGATTGAAATAAGAATCAATAATTGAATGATTCTCGAGAATACCTTGACTAATTCTCGAGAATGTTGAACTGAACACAAAGACTCTGTTTCTCAAATCTCCGACTCGGAAATCATGAATCATGTTATATCATTTCACTACTCTTAATTATTATTCATTACAAGTTCTGAATGCTCTTAACATGCTTGCTTATGAGTTTCAGATCACTTAAGCATGGATTAACGGCAGATTTGAATAAAGCGATCTTGTCTGTCAGAGGCATTAAATGCTGCTACCTAAACCATGACACTCTCGGAGATCGATATTCTGAACGAAGTAAAGCTAACTCTGATATTCTCCGACTTTGCATTAAATGCCATTTCACAACGGAAAAACAAAAGGAATGAAAGAGAATGTCAACTCTGCAAATTCTAGTTGTAACATTCAAACGGGCGAAACTCACGAACTCTTCATTCATCGGTCTAACGGACATATTCAAGAAACTCTAACGGACATATTCAAGAAACTCAATCGGCTACTTCATGAGCTTCAACAACGGTCATTAATGGGAACAACTATAAATACAAGAAGCATTCAATTCAACCAAGGCTCGCCAACTCTGGCGTAGGTTTTCTAAAACTTTGTTCGGCGTATTTAATGCAAAATTAATCGTATTAATTTTTTGAATTCAAACTTTAGATCTGGATTAAATATATATTAATTAAATCTATCCGATAGATCTAATATAATAATATTTATTTAATCGCGCAATCAATTTGTGTTATTGTTACTCATTGTTTCAACTGTTTCATTAATTACCCTTCAGTGTTCAATATCTTATCTACTCAGTGAGTAGTTCTTAAACAACTATTTCATTTTCAGTTGTATCTTAAGGTTGAGGAATCTTAAGAGAGGGTGTATCAATTACAACTTGTAAGGGGGAGTGGAGTCGAGTAGTCGAAACTCCTTTCCAGAAGACCATCCTTCGTTTACTAAGTGTGTAATTGTTCTTGAGAAATAGGGAAATCCTAGGTGTTCAAGGGACTGGACGTAGGTCAGAGTATTAGATAACTAAAGAAAATACTTTAAATAACTCAAATATCCAAAGTACAATGAATTGCCCCTAGGGCATAATTTCCAACATCCTTCGTTTACCGTAGGTCGAGTATTAGTATAAATAATCTTGTGTTCTTTTATCTTATTGGTCTCTATTTCGTTCATACACGAGAAAAGATTTTAATTTTTAAAGATCACCTATTCACCCCCCTTCTAGGTGATATTCCATCTTCATTTGGTATCAGAGCCTGGTTTCTCAGTTGGGCTTAACATCCCGAGAAAGATCATGGAAGGAATATTACCTGATTGTGCTTCAATCAACCGACCCCCAAGATTCAATGGCGAACATTATTCCTTTTGGAAAGCAAAATTTAGAGTGTTCGTGATGACTACTGAATACGGTCTCTGGAGGGTGATAGAAACTGGAGACTATGTACCTGTGAAAACTGAAGGAGGAATTACTGTTCCGAAGACAGAGGTTGAATTCGATGAGAATGATAAGAAGAATACCACTCTCAACAGTAAGGCTATTATGATGCTTCAAAGTGCTCTCAGTCAAAAGGAGTACTTTCGAATATGTAATCTGTCAACCGCAAAAGAAATGTGGAAGGCTCTAGAGATTGCATATTGTTAGTTCTCTAAGGGTTTTGATGATCTTCAATAATTGTAAACAAAGCATGAGGTTTTGCTCTCAAATGGTGTAAAACTCACTATAAGAGCAAACCTCGAGGTTTTCCCAAAAACCTCGAGGTTTGGCCTTACAGAGGAGTATTCAAGGTTTGCCTAAAATCTTAGGGTACTTGGTTTGTAACTTGAATAATTCTGGTTTTCACAAAAATGAGTGAAACCTCGAGGTTTTGGTCAAGAAAACTCGAGGTTTTTATCATCATTTTTCAAAACCTCGGTTTAGTTTGAGGAAAACCTCCAGGTTTGAACTCAAGCTACATTTCTCAGGTTTCTCAAAAATATGAGAAACCTCGAGGTTTGTCACAAACCTCGAGGTTTGTCTTGGACAGAGAGGTTCTCGCACTTTTCAAAGTTTCTAAAACCTCCAGGTTTTTGTTTTGACGCTAAAGCGAGAATTTTGGAAATTAAGTGAAACCTCGAGTATTTGGAGAAACCTCCAGGTTTCTACATCCAGAGAACAAAACAACTTTTCTTGACCTTGAGAAACCTCCAGGCTTCAACAAAACCTCCAGGTTTTGGTTTTGGCTCAAAACTCTGATTTTCAAGCAAAACCTCGAGTATTGCCACAAACCTCGAGGTTTGTGAGTTCCCGAGAGAGCAAAGGAATTTTTCATCGATTTTGAAACCTCCGGGTTTCCATAAAACCTCTAGGTTTATAGTTGACACGTTTTTGCAAGGCTTCACTCTCAAAGTGAAACCTCGAGGTTTCTGAGAAAACCTCGAGGTTTTGACACTCAGAGAGAGTAATGCTTTTATGCTATTTTGAAAACCTCTAGGTTGTGGAGAAACCTCCAGGTTTGATGTTTTGGACTTAAACTTCTTTCTCCTGCAGAAGTCCAAAACCTCGAGGTTTGTGGAACAAACCTCCAAGTTTCTTGACGTTGACAGAAATTCAAATCTGTCGATTTTGCTATACCTTCTTGTTTGATCTCAATGCTTTCCATGATTAATCTCTAATGTTTCTAGATATGTTTAACCACTTTTTTGGTGAGTTTCAGACAGATTAAGGAAAGATTATTGAAGGTTTAAGCAAAAGCAAAAGTAATGTCAGAACATTAAATGCTTATCCTAGAAACTTGCATACTTTTGGGTAATCCATCTGCACACGGTCACAAAGCATTAAAGAATGAATTCTACAACAAGCAACTGTTGTCCCAACGGATTAATTCGCAGAGAGTCAACTCTGATCATCTACCCAGCTGGATTAAAGAGAGAAGAAGACCAAAGCTTAACCAAAATCTTGGTTAATCAGAGCAACGGTTACATTGATGAATCCAACGGTCATTTAATGCCCTCTGAGTATAAATAGAGCTGCATTCAATTCTTCTTTACAACTACAACATGTGAAAACGCATAAGCATTCAAGTTCTTCAACAACTTTTCTGTTTTCACTTGTATTCTGTCTTTTGACATTATAAGCTTCAATGTTAATTATTATCCACTCTTAGAGAGAGTTTTTATCTGTAAATAATTTATTGTAAAGAATCACAAGTCAAGGGGACTTGGTGATTTGGGAGTTCATTGATTACAACTTGTAAGGGGGACTGAGTTCTAGTGAGAGAACTACTTCTTGAGTGCAGAGTGTGTAATCCTTGAGATAGTGAAAATCCCAGAGAGTCTCGGGACTGGATGTAGGTCAAGTTGTTAGGACCGAACCAGTATAAATTTCTGTGTCTAGCTATTCTCTCCCCTACTCTGTGCACCTCTGTTTTTATTAACTAAAAACAGAGTTATTGTCGAAAATTTTGAGAATACCCAATTCACCCCCCTCTTGGGTGTTTAGCTCCAACTTTTACATATAAAGGTACTTCCGGCATCAAGGAAATCGTATTAACACTCTGACCACCAAGTATGACTTACTGCAGATGAAGTCAGGAGAAACCATTCCCGAGTTCCAACTTAGATACACTCATTTAATGAATCAGTTGGCAGCCTTGGGTAAAATATATGAACAAGGTCCTCAAGTCAGGAAGATTCTCAATGTTCTGACAAAAGACTGGGAAGCTAAGGTCACCTTTGCAATAGAGGAGGCTCGTGGAGAATCAATGGCCTCGATTCTTTGCCTTATTCGATGTTTGTCGAATATGAAAGCAAACTGAGATTCAAAAAGGACCTGGATGATGTCAACAGTAGCCGAAACAAGGGAATCGCTCTTAATGCCTTGAAGGAGAAAGAAGAAAAGGACGAGGATGATGAAGACGATGACGAGATGGCCATGTTTGTACAGAGATTCAAAAAGTTCTATAGAAAGGATCGTGGCTTTAGAAATAGATTTCAAAGAGGGAATCCAAGTAACAAACGTGATTTCAGAGACAAAGATCAAATCATTTGTTACGAATATGAGAAGCATGGCCATTACAAGTCAGAATGCCCTCAACTGAAAGACAGTGAGAAAGAAAAGAAGAAGAAGTCTTATCAGTTTAAGAAGGCATATGTGTCAGGAATCTGGGGGGATGACTCCTCAGGAGAAGAGAGCGAAGAAGAGAAAGAAGCGCCAATGTACGTCGGTGGCGAAGAAGAAGAGCAAACTGAAAACGGCAACAAGGTAACCTATGATGAATTATTTGATGAATATAATGAGATACAATCTGAATTTGAAAAACTTATGGACGAATGCATTTCCTTGAAAAGGGAAAATATGACTCTTAAATTACGAGATGAAAATCTTACTTGTGAAAAATCTTATCTGTGACGATTGTTTGGACTTGGAGAAAACAAATTCATACCTTACAAAATCACTTGAGAAATTCACTAAAGGTAGTGAAATGCTCAACGTAATTTTGAAAGCACAAAGATTTACGAACAATCGTTCAGGCATAGGATATAATCCTATATTTTATAAACGAAAGGAAAGAAGAAGAGTGGTGGAAAATCCTATTTGAATTATTTTCATAAAACAGTTCACTCTTCAAACCCATTTGCACATTGTAATTATTGCAACCGAAAGGGACATAGTACCTCATCGTGTTTTCATAAAAAGGATAGAAGGGATAAGCCGGCTGGTAATTATCAATGGGTGCCTAAGGGAACCTACGTTCCTAAGGCCCAGACTAACCCCAAAGGTCCCAAGAAAAGATGGGTACCTAAAGCTTGATCTCTTCTGATCTTACAGGTGTGTTTGAGAGCATCAAGAATCAACAAGTGGTATATCAACAGTGGATGCTGATGCAGAGAAGTTTGTTGCTATGAGATCAAAAGATGGAGGCAGAGTCACCTTTGGAGGAAATCAATCCGGAAAAATTACTGGCATTGGAGAAATCGGAACAAAGAATGGATAGCGAGATTAAAGACGTCTATCTTGTGGAAGGTCTGTCATAATCTTCGAGTGTAAGTTAAAGTGTCTTGACAAGAACAACTGGATTATCTTTGACTCGAGAAGAGTGTCTCATTGTCAACAAAGATGATCTCCCAATTGATAAAGGTAAACTAAAGGTATTATTCAAAGCTCCTTGTGAAGGAAATTGTTATACTTTGGATTTACCAAAAATGAATTCCGAAAAGTGTTTTGTTAGCAACTTAGATGAAAGTTGGTTGTGGCATAAGCGTTTGGCTCATGTCAACATGTATCAACTGGATAAGCTGTTAAGAAAAGATTTAGTGATTGGTTTACCCAAACTTCAATTTAAAAACGATATGATTTGTGATTCGTGTCAACGAGGTAAACAAACTAAATCATCTTTCAAAAATAAACCTGAGATCTCAACAAACCGGCCTCTTCAATTACTTCATATAGATTTAGTTGAACCCACAAGAGTTAGGAGTCTTGATGAAAATTTGTACACTCTTGTGATTGTTGATGATTTCTCACGATTTACCTGGACTATTTTCTTATCCTCTAAGGATAAAACATTTGATCTGTTTGTTGTGTTTGCCAATAAGGTGCAAAACAAGAAAGGTATTTGCATTATAGCTATTCGAACGGATCATGGAGGTGAATTCGAGAATCAAGCGTTCGGAGAATTTTGTGATACTCACGGGATCGACCACAATTTCTCGGCTCCAAGGACACCACAACAAAATGGTGTGGTCGAAAGAAAGAACCGTGTACTGACTGAGATGACTCGTGCTATGCTAAATGAAAATCAAACTTCACAAGTCTTTTGGGCAGATGCTATGAGCACGGCCAGCTATATATCGAACCGAGCCTATCTCTGGAAGAAGCTTAACAAGACTCCGTATGAGCTCTATAAAGGGAGGAAACCGAACTTGGCTCATCTTCACATTTTTGGCTGTAAGTGCTTCGTTCACAACAATGGTAAGGACAATTTGGGAAAATTTGTTCCCAAATCCGATGAAGGTATATTTCTTGGTTACTCTAATAGGAGTCGAACATATAGAGTTTTCAACAAGCGTACTCATGTAGTTGAGGAATCAATACATGTTGTATTTTGTGAATCTAAAATTGATGATCATGATGATGAAGAAAATATTTCAAAAAATCAATTCTTTTCAAAAACTACTCCTGCTTCTATTGAAAACCCAGAGGATGTTTTTGAAGAAGATCCACAAAATAATTTAGAAGATCCTGATCAGTCTCAGCCAAGAGCTTGAAAATTCATTCGAAATCATCCTCTGGACCAAGTAATAAGTGATGTAAATTAAGGAGTGAGGACTCGAAAGAGCACCTTAAATGAAGTAACATTTTCTGCTTTTATATCTCAAATTGAACCCTCTAAGATCAACGAAGCCCTATCAGACAATGATTGAGTGATAGCGATGCAAGAGGAATTACACCAATTTGATAGAAATCAAGTTTGAGATTTGGTACCTAGGCCTACAGACCATCCGGTCATTGGCACTAAGTGGGTATTCAAAAACAAACGAGATGAATCCGCAATAGTCCGAAATAAGGCTAGACCGGTTGCCAAAGGCTATAATCGAAAGAAGGTATTGATTATGAGGAAACGTTTGCTCCAGTAGCTAGATTGGAAGCAATACGTGTACTCTTAGCCTTTGCATGTATCAAAGGATTTAAACTTTATCAAATGGATGTAAAGAGTTCTTTCCTAAATGGTTTTATTTAGGAGGAAGTTTATGTTGAACAACCTCCTGGTTTCGAAAATCATGTTTATCGTCTAAAGAAAGCATTATACGGTCTCAAACAAGCCCCTAGAGCTTGGTATGAAAGACTTAGTAAGTTTTTACTTGATCAAGGATTTGTAAGAGGAAAAGTGGATACAACTCTTTTTATAAAAACCGATAAAATGAATGATATGCTGTTAGTTCAAATTTACGTAGATGATATTATTTTTGGATCAACTAATGAATCTCTCTGTGAGGATTTTCTAAGATTATGCAGGGTGAATTCGAAATGTCAATGATGGGAGAGCTTAACTACTTCCTCGGGTTGCAAATCAAGCAACGAAAAGATGGGATATTCATATCACAAACAAAGTATCTTCGAGATCTGCTCAAGAAGTTTGGACTGGAGCATTGTAATGGTGCAGATACTCCAATGAGCTCAACGGCGTCCTTGGATGCAGATGCAGAAAAGGGCAAAGACTTTAATATTACTAAATATAGAGGAATGATTGGGTCTCTGCTCTACTTGACTGCAAGTCGGCCAGATATCCAGTTTAGTATGAGAATGTGCGCGAGATTTCAATCAGCTCCCAAAGAATCACATGCTGAGCACGTCAAGAGAATCTTTTGATATCTCTCGGATACAAAGGAATTGGGCCTCTGGTTTCATAAAGGGCAACAAGCATTCCTTGTTGCATACTTAGACGTTGATCATACCGGATACAAGACTGATAGAAAAAGCACGAGTAGACAATGCGAGTTCGTCGGTGGGTCACTTGTATCATGGTTCAGTAAGAAGCAGACTACCGTAGCTGTGTCATCAACTAAAGCCGAGTATGTTGCCGTCTCAAGTTGCTGTGCACAAGTCTTGTGGTTAAAGCAACAATTATCTGACTTGGGAGTTCACCAGAAAGAAATTCCAATTCTGTGTGACAACACTAGCACGATAAGCTTGGCAAAAAATCCAGTCCAACATACAAGAACCAAAAATATCGATGTGAGGCATCACTTTATTCGTGATCACATGCAAAAGAAAGACATCAAAGTGATGTTCATTCCTACACATCTTCAATTGGTCGACATCTTCACCAAACCTTTGGCCAAAGAACAATTTATGTTCATCCGGAGAGAATTGGGAATGGTAAACCCCAATGAACTGTAAGTAATTATAGTTGATTATGTTTTGATGATTAATAGAAACTAACTTAAGCATCGGAGTGCCTAAATCATGTTTTGCAGGTTCCCCTGTTATATGGTTGAAAAATAGAGGCTTACAAAATGCTATTATTCTCGAAAATATTCTTAGTGTTCTCGAGAATTAGTGTGGTATTATTCCTGCAATAACTGAGAATTCTCGAGAATTGACTGTAAACTCTCGAGAATTATCTGAGCTTTAATGATTTTCTAAATGTTGCAAGAGCCTATCATTTATTCTTAAATCAAGATTCCCGAGAATCAGCAGAGGACTCTCGAGAATCGAACTATCAGTTTTGTTTTATAAAGTTATTCTCAAGAATCCCATTTGGATTCCCAAGAATTAGCAAGATAGGTACAAAACTTCCTTGCATTCTCGAGAACTTGGTAAAAATTCCCGAGAATCAGCATTTTTTTTCTATATATATGTTCTCACGTTCTCGAGAATGCTCTCAGGATTCTTGAGAATGGGTGAGTAGCACTGAGAATGGGAAAATATAAGAAATTGATTAATTCTTGAGAATTACAAGGAATTCTAGACAATTGCTTGTGTTCGACGGCATCCCACTGAACAACTCCCGAGAGTCAAACTGGCATTCCCGAGAACCAGCATGTTTTTCAAATCTTCTATATTATCGCATTCTCGAGAATCAGTCCTGGATTCCCGAGAATTAAAAACCAACAGAACCTTATTACATTACACTCTCGAGAATCATAGCAAGATTCCCAAGAATTGGCAAACAAGACTCTCCTTCTTTTGTTTCCACATTCCCGAGAACTGAAAAAGTCATTCTCGAGGGTATCAGTTAGCTCTAATTTTGCCAAAACTTCATGTCATTTTATTTTAATAATAATAAATAAATAAATAACTTTCATAAAACCCTATTCCTTTCGAGAATACTGATCTCTTCAGCTCCTCATTTTCCTTCATCCTCGTCTTCTGGGTTCTCAGTCTCGTCCATCGTGTCACCATCTTCCATCATCGGCGGCAAACAAAAATCGTTCTACCTGTGCTACTGATTAAATTTCTCTGTTGATTTGGACTCACATTCTCTTCATCTCTCCCTTCAATGTAGTTTCTTATTTCCATCAGTCATCGTCTATTCTTCGTCTTAATCTCCAGTTTACTCACATAGCTAGTATCTCAATGGAGAAGTCTCCCTCAGAATCTCCTCCAAAGCCTCTCCCTAAGAAGCCTCGCACAAGTTTTCGTCCCAAGGTCACAATGTCTGGGCCACTTGAGTCAAAAACCAAAGGCATCGTTCTTAAGGAAGTCTCTCAACCGAAGCCTTCCGAGTCAAAATCCAAGGACATTGTTGTTGCCGAACCCTCTCGGCCTCTTACTCGAACTCAAACTCGTTCATTACCAATAGAAAAAGGAAAAAGCCTACATTTGTTGTCCACCAAAACATCTGACTTGTATGTGGACGATCATCCACAATTCCACAGATTCATATCAAAGAGCGAGGAGAATAGACCTCAGAAACCTCCTCATAAGCATCCTAGTCGTCAGAGACATACCTCAGCGAGAGGCACTCAACAAACTTTTGCCTCCAAACTCAAAGGGCAGAAAAGCGCACTCCATTGTCCTCTTGGTTTCTGCCAAGATGAATTGGTAATTCCATCTGAATCTTCCTTTTGGTTGAATTTTGAGAATAGACCATTTTGTCCCACTGTTTATTTAGACCTGGAAGATTTCAGAACAAAATGCAATTTGGACCTGTCTCCCTGGTTAACTACATATATGCCACTGCTCGGTATCACTACCCCATTTTCTCCTATGATAGTGAAAGTGTTTTATTATAATATGAGTAAGACTGAGGAAGACAATGAGACCGTTTTAACTACTTCTGTTAGGGGACAAGAGATTAGGCTTACTGCTCAGATTCTAAATTCATTTTTTGGTCTTTCTAACGTTCCTGATCCTCCTAAGCTTCCTGAGATTGAAAGTTTTAAAATTCTCTTTCCAAATGAAACCTATGATGGCAAGCCTCTAATTCAAACCCTCTCGGATGTTTGATACATATAGAGTTATTTGGTATCTCTATAGTCGTAATATAGTTAATAAGGGACAGAGCTTCATTCATTTTGTGAGCAAAGACTATGAGTTTATGGCTTCTATTATCACTATGGAACCTAGGAATATGGGGAAATTGGTCATATTTGAGATGTCAAATTTTTTCTCCACCTACAAAAAGGCCAAGAAGAACACCATTCAAGAGTGGTCCGCAGCTGAACAAATTGTTGCCAAGTTTGTTCATCAATAAATGTGTACTTGTCCCAAGGATTTTCGTCAGGCTGAACCTCGGCAAAAATATACTTATTAGCAAGAAAGGTCTTAAACTTCCTCCACCGATCAGCACAATAAGACATTGTCTTGTCTTTCAACTTTTGAGAGTCAGGGACAGTGCATGTAAGTCGGATAGTGTCCCAAATAGGTTGCTTTACTTTGCCAAAGTCGACATTTTTCTACTCATCTGTCAAGATGCTAACCTTGTTGCGTGCAAGATAGCCGACAAAACTAGTATATTTGCTTTTATTAGGACCGAAAGGTTCCAACTTTTCATCAAACTGAATCTCGAGCCTTGACCCAGAAGTCCGACTTAGGGTTACATCCATCATTCGTGTGCCTCTTCTACCACGGTGTGCAGGGCGGTTACGAGGCTCATTGTGAGATGAAGAGGGTTCGTTCTGACTCACACCAGTAACTGGCATTCCCAGAACACGAATAGAATCGTTTTCACCTTTCATTTTCGAGACAGGAAGAGAGGAATGCCTGAGCAAATGAGAGACTAACGAGGCTATCGTACGTGGGCGAGGAAGAGAGGTAATGCAACAGGAAGGGTTTCGTAACAAGAATAGAGGTTCTTCGGTGAGAGTAACAAAAGATTTCGCGAAGAAATGTTTTGTTGGTGCTTCATTTTTAAGACCGGAAAAAAAAATAACGTCCGGTCTTAATATTAAAATCAAGACCCGGTCATATTGAAGTCCGGTTTTAAAAGTAATTAATTATTTGGTTAAGTTTTTTCAATATCGAGGTACTGGTCGCCACAATTTAAGTCCGGGTTTAAAATATTTAACTTTACAAACGGACAAATTATAAGACGGTCTTAAAAGTTAACCTTTAAGACTGTCCTTATAAACGTCAGTCTTAAAATTAATTAATTTTTTGTGATCGGCCGTATTATATGTCTAGTCTTAAAAGGATAACTTGTAAGACCGCCTATTACGTATGTGCGGTCTTAAAAATTTTAGACTTTTATATTTAAATTTTTCCTTATTATGTTGGATCACAGAAAATATAAGTACGACTGTATGAGATTTCTCTATAAAGTAATTTAAATTTAAATTTTTTTAATAACATTTTTAAGACCGGTTGTTTGTTTGTCCAGTCTGAATAATATATTTAAGACCAATGAAAATATGATCTGGTCCAAAAAGTTCTTTATATTTACAAAACTGCCACCGGTCATTCCTTTAAGACCGAGGCGTTGCATCTCCGGTCTAAATGAGGCGGTTTTAAAGCCCTTTTTTGCACTAGTGAAAGTTGCTTAAAATAGAGAAATTCTAAATCAAGTTGCTAAACTCAACAAATTCCTAATTAAGTTATAGACTCAATTTGGGATTTTAAAGTATAGGTAAATTGACTTTATTACACTCTCCTAATCTTCTTTATCATCTTTCCTCTTGAAACAATTTAATTACTCTTTAAGTTAGTCTTTTAATGAGTGTGCGTATATATTAACATTAATATATAATAAAATAAAATATGATTCATTTAAATCAAAGGAGTTTTTGTGTTCAAGAAGAATGATTAAGAATGTTCTAAGTAAAAAAAAAAAAAAAAAAAACGTATAACAACGTTATCAATTAAATATTTTGAATAAAATTTTATTTTTAAAAGAACTCAAATTAGTTTTTTTGTATATATATATAAAAAAAATCAATCTTCATTACTCACTCAATTTCACTTATGTGATACAAAGGTTTTTTTTTTTTTTTTTACATTAATAAATATCTTTTCTTTTAAAAAATCATTAATGAAAATCTTTGATATGCGTTTGCTATATCAAACAAGTTATTTTTTATATTAACATTTTTTTCAATGAACAAAAAATCAAGTAAAAAATAATTTTTTTTATTCTCAATGTTCAACTAGAAATTATTTAATTAATAGTTCCAACGGTCTAATATATATTTTGTGAATTTCTCAAACAAAAGTCGTCGATATGTGTACTCCAATTGTTAATATGTATACTAGAGTAGTAAACAAAAGCATCGACAACTGGTTACCAGAACTCTGACTATCTTTTCTTTTTCTTTTTTTTTTTAATTTCTTAAGTAAAAGTTGTCAATATGTATACTTGAGTTATTAATATGTATACTAAAGTAGTAAATGGTAGTGCGGGCGGCCAATCACTGGAGCCCGAGCGATCTAGTATATATTATTTGAATTTCTCAACAAGAGTAATCAATATGTATACTTGAGCTATTAATATGTATACTAAAGTAGTAAACATGGTACTTGTTGAATATTTCCTAAAAACTACTTTTGTTTTCCTATTAACAACTCAAGTTTTCATATTGCCTACATTAGTTTCCATGTTGACTACTTTTTATTTATTTAAGTAACCAATCGAGGCTTCTGTTTACTACTTTAGTATTAACAACTTAAGTATATGCATTGACGGTCTTTACTTGAGAAATTAAAAAAATATTAGACTGTCAGAGTTCTAGTAATTGGCCGCTGAAGCCCGTTCGTAGGCAAGGTCATCGGAGCTCCAGTGACGGGCTGGCAGTGGTGGTCACCGGCGCCAAAGCTTTGACAACAGATAAAGTGGTTTGAGGATTTTATTTAAAAAAACTAAGGGTAGTTAGTGTTGGTTATGATTAGTTTTGATGATGTCTTATATAGATGTCATTATCTAGAGCAAAAAGTTTACATACTACATTTATTTTCTACTTTGACTAATTCTTATATTTAATGTAGATGTGAAGTTTAATACAATGAAGAATGATCAAGAATGGAGATTGAAGAAAGAAGAACTTGTTAAATATTATGAGAATATCAATATTCAAGTCTCTGTGATCAAATAGAAGTTGAAACGGCTCAATTCGGAGTTAAAATAAGCAAGTTTAAGCTTCCAGATGAATATTGTTTGCTACAGTAAAGTTCGTATGAACAGTGTCATGCTTGAGCATGAAAAACGTCCTTGCTCGAGCAGAAGCAAATTTGGTGCTCGAGCAACAACGTGTTTCAGCTACTCTGTTCAGCTCTACTTCAGGCGACCTCTGGTAATTTGATGATATCTCCCAAACCAGAGATCAGATTGAAGTGAAACCAATTTTTTTTGAAACTAGACTCCCAATACGTCATTTTGGCATAAGATTCAAATCCAAAGGAGGTCAGATTAAGTAGCTATTAATTTTGGAATATGACAGTGAAATTCACGCCACATAGCAGACCAAGCTTTGGTATTTTGGGTGTATCTCACAATCTATAAATCCAATTGAGCTGAAACCAGTGCCATTTGAAACTAGACTCATATAAATTTCCAAAAACATCAAGATCATGAAAAACTAAGATCAATTGAAGGATATATGATGTTTTGAAGTTGATGGTCAGTTCAGGATGCTACAAAAACGCTGATCAAGAACAACCTCCATTCATCTGATGATAATGGACAAAGTACAATGAGTTTGGAGCTGATCCTTCTTGCATTGGAAAGAAGACTTGAAGAGCTTTATGAGCATGGGTGGTTTTCCAAATTTGAAGCTATATCGAAGACGTTACGCTCATGGGAAATTGGCTATTGTGCTACCAATACTCTTGTTTTCTGAAAGTCTCTACACTATGGAAGTTGAGCTTTGTATTGGAGAGTATAATGCTTATTCATGTATGATCAGAAGCCTCAAAGATAGAAGTGTACTCGAGCACGTTAAAGTCTTACCCGAGCATCATCGGGCTGAGGAAGAATTTGCAAGTTTAAAGGGCTTGCTCGAGTAGAGCATGAGGAATGCTCGAGCAACATCGTGTTCTGAGCAAAAGTCCTCCAAGTTAAATGGTCTTGCTTGAGCATCGATAGTTGGCTTGCCCGAGCATCGTCGGCACAATGGTATAATGAGCAAATTGGAAGACTTGCTCAAGCAGGGCATTTGGGTTGCTTGAGCACCATCGTATGAAACAAACAAACTACAAGATGAAGAGTCATGCTCGAGCAAGGTAAAAAAGCATGCTCGAGCAGAGGAAAAAGCTTGCTCGAGCAGTATCGTAAGTTACCTAATCAGCACTTTTGTTTGCCTTGTGCCCGAGCAGGATAATATCATGCTCGAGCAGCATGCTCGAGCAAGAGTAAAAGGTTGCTCGAGCAAGCATGTGTCTAAACTCATATTGCTCTCTGTCTCAGCGTTGCCCGAGCACAATATCTGGCATGCTCGAGCATTAGCGTTGATTGAAGTCTTATTAAGCCTTAGTTTGAAGCATGCCCAAATGAGCAAATTTAAATGCTCGAGCAGTAGCTTGACGTTGCTCGAGCATAGAATGATCTCCTATACTTCTAAGTGCTTTTTCTCTTTGATTGCCCGAGCACACCAACATTCATGCTCGAGCAAGATCACTCGTTGTTAAGAGAAACAAGAAGCATTAAATTCAAAATCAATGAGTTATCTTTAACTCTTTCTTATATCACTCAAGCCTACTCTGATCAAATACTAATCATCATTTTGAGTATGTTTCAGGCTATTAACCTTTGTTTAGGTGAAAAAGCAAAAGCTTTGACAAAAGCATTAAATGCAGTTACCAAACTAGTGATATCCTCGGTAATCACTCTTCTGATCAATGTAAAGCATTCTCTGTTATTCCGCTGGCGCATTAAATGTCATCTCTCAAAGGTCAAAAAAAAAGGAATGAAGAATGTTGCTAATACCAAGAATCGTTGACGACTATTATACAAATGCTTCAACGGACATTTTTGAAGTGACTTAACGGCTACTATTCACAACAGCTAAAACGCAACAGACGAATGTTTCCAACAACATCAATGCTAATGGTCTATAAATAGAGGAAGAGCGATGGAAGAAGGGTACACGTGAACACAGAGACACGAGCCTACATCTTCAAAATGTCAATACTTTGATATTCACTTACTCTCTATTCTCAATGCTTACATAGTTTACCGTAGAGAGTAAGATTAACGATTATGTACTGCAGTGTTTATTCATACACTTCTAAGAGAGAAGATTTATCTATAAACATTCTATCCAAGAGTTACTCAAGATTGGATGATCTTGAGTGGGAAACCATTATATTGATTATAGCTTATAAGGGGGAGTGAATCCTAGTGAGAGGATTACTTCGAGTCCGAAGTGTGTAATCAAGTGGGTGTATAGATTACAGCTTGTAAGGGGGAGTGAATCCTAGTGAGAGGATTACTTCGAGTCCGAAGTGTGTAATCAAGTGGGACTTGTAAGGGGAGTGAATCCTAGTGAGAGGATTACTTCGAGTACAGAGCGTGTAATCGGATTGTAAACGCTTCTCTTGTGCCCGGATTAAACAAGAGGATAGTGGATTGAAAATCTCAAGTGGAGCTTGGGGACTGGACGTAGGTCAAGGATTGGGCCGAACCAGTATAAATCACAGTTTGCATATTCTCTTCCCTTATCTCTTATATTTCCAGTATATGCTTATTCGAATATTAAACTGTTGATTTAAAAGACGTGAAAAGATTTTCAAAGTTTCAAGTTTTTAATCTTCACCCAATTCACCCCCCTCTTGGGTTCAACCGGTTCTTCAGTTAGGTAATTTCCCACATTTAACAACATTTTGAAATTCAAATTAATCCATTTGGAGTTAATAAAAATAAAGACCCTTATTTGTCCTTTATAAATTTTGACAGCACTGAGTGTCATGCAAAATCTGTGCAAGTGTTAGCCAGCACCCGAATGTTCATTATAATACTTCTATAAATAAAGCAAGTGTTATTCAAAATCTTGCGAGTGTTATGTACAATACTTTGTAGCACTCGAGTGTTCACCTAAGCAGTGGAGTGCTTATCTCAGAACACTTTATTACAATTTTTTGATTCAAGTTTTAGTTCAAATAACTAACGGTTGTTAACTTGAGTGTCTTGAAACACATACTCGAATGACTTGAATCAATAAGTCTTCTTTCTTTTTCAATTTTGTTATCATTAAAATGTAAACCAAGAACTAGCATTATTCTCCTTTTTTTATGATGACAACACTTACAAATATTTGAAAAAGTGTTTGAAAAAAAAAAAATAGAGATTATCAGGAAAGAATATGAGAAACATATATTCATAAGTTGCACAAATTGTCAAAATTGAATTAGTTTTAAAAAATAACTTTAGTTTTAAAAAATAATTTTTACAATGGGTAAAGGAGCAAAAATACACATGTGCTTTACCTTCGGGAGCGTCCAGCACCATATGCTTTCTGGAGGAGCAAAAATGCACATGAGCTCTCAAAATGGGTGCAAAAATCCCATCACAGTTAACTTCCCTTAACTGAGGTTAAGTACGGTATGAAAATACCAAAATACCCTTGAACTTAAAAAAAAAACTCTCAGTCGCGTCTTCTCCTCCGGCGAGCTACATTCACTGTTTATTTTTTGGGAACCCATTTTTCCTATCATTGTTACACACTTCATCCAAATCAGCAAACTCATCAACAAAGATTTTGAAACCCAGATTGGAAAAATGAACAAGAACCCAGAAATATAGAAAAAACAAAATAATCATCTAAATCAACAAAATCATCAACAATGAAGCTATCAAACCTAAGATCTAAGAGAAATGAGTTGTTAAATAGAAATTGCTTTAGGAAATAACCCTGGAGCTTGTTGTTGCTTAAATCAAGATTCTAGAAAAATGGGTGTCGAATAATTTCTTTGGGGATTGATCCTGTGAAGTTGGAGTTGACATGGAAGAATGTTAACTCGAGGATTTCTAGGATTAGAGAGAGATCCAGGCATGAACCTTGATGAGTAGAGAAATTAACTTGGTTGAGATCTAATCCTAAGACAATAAGTTATCAGAATATGCTTTGGCTCGATTTTTACCCTCTCCTTCCTGATTTATTTTTTGGTTCAGATAGGGAAAAAAAGTAGAGCATAAACGATGAAGGAAGAATAAGAACCCAGAAATATTCAGAACCACCTCCGTCGTGACTAGTCGCCGTTGAGATCCTCTTCACCATAGTCACCATCGTTGGAAGCTTTCAAGAGGGAAAAAAAGACAGAGTGCGTCGCGGTTGAAAGAGTCGAACCAGAGAGCTCAGATTGGACCTTCCTCACATCACCTTCCTCAGCTGCGTTGGAGAAACAGGAGAGAGGCTGAGAGCTCGAAACAACCATCATCGCTCACCACCAACACCACCCATCGAGCTGCACTTCATCACTGCCACCGAAGGTGGAGTATAGGAGGATTGATTTTGGAAGATAGGAAGTTCGACGCCGCCATTGGCATTGAAGATGAAGGAGGAAGGAGAGTGATGACGGGGGAGACGCCGACGCTGACGAGGATTTAGATCTGAAGAGAAAAAGTGGATGTGAAAAGGGAAGGAAGTGTCGAGTGGGATTTGAAAAGAAAGAGGAAGGGTAAAGTTGGCAATTAAAAAAAGTTTGATATTTTTATTTTTTTAAATTGCGTGGGGCCCACTCTGAAATTAATGTCATTAATGGAACTTAACGGTATGGGTATTTTTGCATCCATTTTGATAGCTCATGTGCATTTTTGCTCATTCGGAAAGCATATGGTGTTGGATGCTTCCGAAGGTAAAGCACATATATATTTTTGCTCCTTTACCCTTTTACAATTTACGAAGTAAATACTCTCTCTGGTCCTTATTATAAGGCACCAATTAACTTTTCTCACAAACCAATAAAAACAGTTAAAGTCAATAAAGTTGTACTATAATTTTAGTAATTTCCTATATTACCCCTACTGATTGCATTAAATTTCAATATTGTATTAATTATTACTCTCACCCACCACTTTTATTAATTAGGGGCATATATGGAAAAACATAATTAATGCACCTTAGAAACAAACAAGTGACTTATATAAAGGACCAAATAAACTTGTTAGTTAGTACCTTATAATAAGGATCAGAGGAAGTATATGATATGAGTTTTATCCTTTTTTTTAAAAAAAAAAAAAAAAAATTCTGAAACTACCCTAACAGAATTCCATTACATTACATATAGTACCATGTAAACTCTTCTGGCCTGAAATAACGGGCATGGGCGGCAATGGCTTCGAGATTTGGCAGGAGGCAACAGCTATTTCCAAATACTGTTAGTCTTCCAGGACCCAGAAATCGGCTTCGCTTCAGATTTTCTTCTCGGAGGGTCATCAATACGATCCTCATATGTCTCGTGTTGCTCGCTATTCTGCCTCCTCTTTTCTTCCACTTCCGTCTTCGACGACTTCATCAGGTACTCCCATGGCCATCGGCGTTCTGTTAAACGGGCCCTCACTTAACTTATTCTTTGAGTTGTTATGGATTTACACATTCATATTAGTTTCCTGCGTAAAGAAGTAATCTTGAAGCTAAATGAATTATGGGTGTGAAGTGGTGTACATTCAAAACGATGGTGTGCACTTATAAATTTAGTGTTTGGCTTAGGATAGTGGAGACTTTCTCTCAGAGTGGGATTGGAGATTTTTGTTCTTTTTGGCTTCAAATGATGCCCAGATCTGGGCTTTAGTCGTTAAATCACTATGATTCATTGATAATCTTCGTCGGGGCTAGTTCTAGAAATCCTATGATAGATAATATTTTCTATATAGGAAATTATATATAGACAGCTCAAATATCCTAAATCAACTAAAGTGTGGTATTATGAGCTAGGGTAATAATTATCAATTCCCAGACGTCAACGACCAAATATAAATCCCCGATGACATACTTTTGATTTATAATTATTCGTACATCTTATAGTTAGAGGATAATTGCAGTTACCATCCTGAACCGGTTCAAAGAGTCACTTCATTTTGCTTGAATTATCTTCTAAGCGTATCTACTTTGTCTATGCTTTGAGATAAAACTTGGATTTCTAAGAGGAAAAGTTCACTAACTCTCTTGATTGTGGTTCAATTTCTCTGTTTGATGATTCTTATGATAGGTTCTCATGGTTCATATATAATTGTTGGATTGATTTTGCAGATGCAGTTGAGGAAATGTGCTTGGCTTAATGATCCGCCTATTGTATGTGCACATGGGGGTGATTCATCTAAGGCTTTTCCTAACACAGTATGTTTCTGTTTTCATCTTGTTGATTCATTTCATGCATCATTATGCTGGAGTTCCTGATTGAGTATCTACTGGTAATTTATGCGGTACTTGAGGGCCATGGTTCTTCCACTTTACAAATTTGTTTTAATGGTGGTTTTCTCTGCTTTCTTAGGTCTCCATCACTTTCTGTCCCATTACCACCCCTTTTTATCCCCATTTCCTATCAAACTTCTTGTAGATTCTCCTAACAAAACAAGGCTTTCATTTGTCTCTGCTGGCCTAAACTTTGTTCAACCTCATCCTTCTACTTTGCACAGACCATACCAATTAGGAGGATCTATCAAGTTTTCACAGAAGAACTGAAGAAGGCCGAACTTTAGATCAATTCAAAATTACTTTTTGTGGAATTTTTATGACCAAAATAGGAAATATTAGATGTTACGCTAAATGGTAATGAGTAAAGCATTATAGTTCTACTTCTACATATAAATGATTATGAACGTACTCCCTGCAGTCCCTTATACAAGGTGCCTTCTAAAAATAAAGGCTGGTCCAAATTATAAGGTGCCTAGTTAAAAAAATCAAATGATATTCCATTTATACCCCTGGATATTAATAGTTGTGTTGTAACTTAAGAAGGTACCTCTTTAATTGATAAGGTATAATTGGAATCCAAGGATATTTTTGAACAAATAGAGCAATGTCATTACTTTTCTTAATCTATGTGAAAAGTGTCTAAAACATCTTATACAAGGGACTGGAGGGAGTATATGTGAATACACATGCTAGAATTAATTTAAGAATGGCAGTGATGTTGAAGCAATGTACCTATTTATTTTTATCCCAATTTTTTTTTGAATGTTTGGTAAGTATCTGGTTAACTTCTTCGAATTTGATTTGTTATGGATTTGTCACATTTATTATCAACAATTATCTGTTTGAGAATATATCTGTATGGTAGAGTTCTTGTTTTATGATATAGTTCTTCCGGTTGTTCTATCCGATTATCCTTACAGATAGCTGCTTATGTCTCTGCTCTCCGTTCTCAAGTGGACTGCATTGAGATTGATGTATCTCGTTCTTCAGATGGAGTTTTGTTTGCTCTCCATGATAGGTACTTTGGCTTATAAATTCTGTATAGGGATTAGTCACAACAATCCTTGAAATGCCAAAACCAGTTATACATTCTTCTTAGTATTAGACCCAAAAAAAAAAAAAAAAAAATTATTAAATATTTTCTGATGCATTTCATTGGATTTATTTGAGGTTTGGAGTCCTAAATTTGATGTATCACTAATACTGACATCACGTCTATTGAATACAAATTTATGGAGTGTTATCTTTTTTGTTGAATGTATGAAGATTATATTTTTGCACTTCTCTAATATTATTCTCATCAGTTTATTTTGCAATCTGCTAAATATTAATGGACTTATCAGCTTTATGTCATCACATCTAAACTTTAGCTTTATAGCTAGACAGAGATTAATTCTTGCTTGATGCAGGCAGGGATTTGCAACGGATATCAAGAAACACTACATCTAAAGTTGGGCATTTAAACGCAAATCAGGTGACACTACCTAATTTTGTTTTATTCACAACCTATTGGTATTGGAGGTCTCCCTTATTGTTGTGGGTCGCTGGTGAGCTGAACTTATCTGTTATCCCCCCTAGTTTCATACCACATGTCTTTGTTTTTATTTACCTTCATGTTTGTTTCATTTTGATGGTGATTGCCTGAAACTTTTGTGTCTGACATTTTTATACAAATTGTAACCATTGTGTTTGAAATAAAATGAGAAATTTCTGATGGGTACTTTAGCGAGGTGGGGAATCCCTCCCAAAAGCTGGCTATTGAGATAGAAGAATCAACCCACCTAAATATCTCATAGAGTATCACATGCTTCTCAATGTGGGATTTAGGCATCCCATACTATCGTAGATTTCATGAATTGGCTCCCATAGAGCTGTCATTGTGTTAGGCAGCTAAGTTGTGTTTCCTTGATTAAACTTTGTCAATCTCCCACGGAAGTTGCTAGTTTAATCTGAATTTTGTCCTAAAACTTAATATTTCATAGCTGATAATAATATCGTGGTGAAGTTTCCATCAAATACCAATATTTGGGCACTCAAGTGGGATGGGAAACCCTCTTTGGAATGCAACTATTAAGGTGGGAGAACCAATGTACTTAAATACTCAATGTAGGATTCAGACATCTCATCCTACCTTAGTCTTCAATATTTTTGAAAGGGAAATTCTTCATATAACTGTATATGAAAATTCCTTAGCAGGATCGTTGTCACCTAGAGTAATAGTTAATTTGAACCTGCAAGTTTGATCAACCACTGTCCACAGAATAAAATAAATGCTGCTAAATTTATTATCTTTTACCAGTTGGCTTAATGGTTCAATTGGCCAAGATCTATTGGTATGATGTAAAGACCCTATTGCATAATCTCCTGTAAGCTTTTTTTATCAATAGAGCTGGTGAGCCTTCATTTTTCTTGAGTTTTGAGACTCATGAAATAATGGTGTGTTGCCTTTTTGTGGTATCATGAGAGTGGAAGCTTGGACAAATGGTCTCCTCTGTTTGTTTTCATCCATTGCATTGTGTCATTTTATGCCAAAATCTCTGTTAATTGATATTACTTTTTGAAGTTGGTTTTCTCTCTCTTGATCAGAAATTTTTGTTGGTTTGTTAAGTGTAACATTGACTAAGATCCTGTTCAGTTTGTTTTTGCAGATAAGAGAGCTTAGTGCTTTGAATCAATCTGGGGAGAAGTTCAATGATGAAGGTATAACTACCATTGAAGAGGCAGTGAAGGTATAATTACAGGGTTTTAAAACTTGAATATTCTGGAATATTCCGGCTCTCCCTTTAGTTTGCTTTCCTCCTTGAATTATGGTCAATTGCTGTTGTCATTGTTCCTTGACTTTTCTCTTTTTACATTTTTTCTTGTAATATTTTTAGGCTATTCTCTGACTATTATTTTGATGTCTCAGTTGACCACTAATTCGGTGAGGCAGATAATCCTAGATGCTAAGGTTGGACCACCATTGTATGAAAAAGGGCTTGCTAGAGACATTCTATCTGCTGTAAGTATAATGCTCCTTTCCACTCCCCTGGCATCTAGATTTCTTTATTTTCGATTTTCTAGTGGTTGTTGGGCCTATCATTTTGCTATAATATGCTTATTTATCTGGACTTAAGTTTGTCATTGAGTTGATGGCCTGTCAGAAGTATGTATTGTTGACATGATGGAAATTCCCATGAGATGGACTGAGTTTGAATATTGACTTTTGATCTCTTATTCATGAGATTAAAATTTAATTTCCTTTCCAATGTGTTTTGACTACAAGAATTTTAAAAATTATCTGCTTGTCTTGGTGAATTTTCTTTAGTTCTAGGTTTTCTTCCTATCAGTTTTTATAGGATGATTTAATGTATTGATATGGTTGGTTAAATCTTCTTTTCTCCCTCATATGTAACTCCTAGCGAGAAAGAAAAGAAGATACTGATATTACTAAGTTGATAGAGCTTAGGTATGGACTTGAACTCTCGTTTTAATATGTTAGAGCCTATAAGTTGTTCAAAATCCCTTTTCCACACCACTTGAAATCAAGTAGTCGTCTGCAGGCATCACAGATACGTGAATCCAATTGAAATAGACAGCGGAACTTGTAAATTTGACCTTATATTATAAAGTAATTTTCTGTTTGTGCAGTAATGTCATCTCAACTTTTCAGTACCTCCTTCTTTCAGGTGGAGAGGAAAAACTGTGGAAACTGCCTCGTATGGGCTAAAAGTGACAGTTTAGCGAGGGACGTTATTAAACTGTCATCAGATATCACAGTAAGAAGCAATTAGCCTTATTTACATTATTTTCCCCCAAAACTAGGGAAAATTCTAATGGAAGTCTTTGCCTCTTTGGTTATCTTCTGAGATGGCTGTTTTGTATTGTTTCTTCTTAATTCACTTTTGGATCTCACTTGGCATGGGAAAAGGAATTTTAGGTGTTTCCTATCAAATTATTTATGTTTGATACGGTTACATAAACATAAAAGATTAGTCCTGAGATTCTTGTTTGCCTCTTTTGCCATCTATGAATTTTATCATCATCAATTTATAAAAGTAGAAGGACAAGGTCCATCGCTTATTTCAGCTATAAGCCTTCACAATCATCAGAAGCATTCTGGTTGATCACTTCACTAAGGCATGCTGGTTTTCTGTTTTCGTATTGGTCAGTTTAATGATGACAAAATAAATCCTGGATGCAGCCTCATCGCTTGCAGTGGTAAGGTTACGTACTTCACCCTCTCAAGGAGTCGTGTGCATTGGGCTGCCTTTTTTAGATGATGACAAAATTAGACTAGATAGAACTTAGTAGAGATTAAATGATATTGGGGGTGTGAATTTTACCTATTTGGTCATTCACCATAATTTCCTCGCATGTTGTTCTGTCATAATGCAGGTAGGCTACATTGTTATGAGAGACCCATCTACTGGGGCTAGAACAAATTTGTTGAGGATAAAGATGCTGAGGTTGTTGGTGTCTATCATCCATTGATCGACGAAAAACTTGTTAAAGTCTTGCACAGGTGTGGATTTCGTGTTGAGCATCTATGAATTAACTGGGTAAATGAATCTAATGTTTGGATGCAGAGAAAAGTGAGAGGAAAATAGGAGGGAGGTGATATTACTAGGGAAAACTCCAAAAAATAGTACTCGTAGTATTCTTTTCTTCCTAATTTCTTCCCATGCAAACATAAAGTGTGCATGTGTAATAATCAAGTTTTGCTTGATGGTTGATAGGAGAAAAAAGAGGGTATATGCCTGGACAGTTGATGATGAAGAATCCATGCAAAGGATGTTGTCTGAGCATGTTGAAGCTATTGTTACGAGCTATCCGACTTTACTTCAACGTGTGATGCAAGATGCTAGAACTCGATGTCTCGTAGAAGGTTATTCATTATCAAAATAACATTTACTCAACAAGCTTATATACAAAAATTCCCAGTTTCTGTTGCAAATATCTATGTAACATCCATTCTTCTTTAATTTGGCTGCCTCAAGTGGATCTAACCTAAGCAAACAGAGGAATATACCATGTGTTGGATTATTAGCAAATTACTTCAGTATTAAACACCAGATGTTATTGGTCAATAAAGTACTAGCTGTAGTATACCAAAGGTTCTAGTATATGATCAAGCAACAACTCTCCAAAGGTTCTAGTATATGATCAAGTAACAACTCTCCATTTATAAGAAATTTGGTTAACTTCCAACTCAGCAATTTGCTGTATCTGAGCGTCCTATCATGAATGGAGGTGCTTTTGGCGTTTGGAAGTTTTGCACTTTTCCTCTTTGTATGGATTTAAAATGACTAGTTTGTTTGGATTCCATCAAGGAATTTTTCTTACAAGATGGAATGGTTATTTAACCTGATGCTTTTTTCTTTTTAAATAATTTTTTGGGTGTTTTTAAGTCTCAATGTATAAAGGGTGAGCCTTGGAGTAACAGTAATGTTATTGTCATATAACTTGAAGGTTATGAGTTTAAATCTTTGAAATAGCTTCTCTACTTGCAGTAACAGTAAGGCTGCGTATATCTATTCTTTCTCAGATTTCACTTGGTTCTTGGTGGCTCTTTTTTTTAATCTCAATACACACACATATATATACTAGCTTCTATTTAGTTCAATTCTGACCTTTGCTGTGGTAATCATTGGCAAATTTCAAGGTCAAATAAAGCAAGAAGATAATCATTGGCATGTTATGTGCATTGAGAGAAATTGTACCTTGAACCATTTCAAGAGATTTTCTGGCCTGTTCATTCGTTAAAGCAAAAACCCTGCCTGGGTTTTGTGGCCTTCTCTCTGTAGCATTCTGTGGAAACTCTTTGTTGTAATGCCCCGGCTTATGTCAAGTGAAACAAACTTGTTTCCCATCGCAGTTGACTCCCGGGTGATTCTTTCCACATTTAGCACAAGTTTGGGGATTCGGCAATCTTGAATAGCCCCGTTGTTGTCCTGATTGAAATGACCTTTTATTCCCCCCTTGGGGCCTGAACCACAACGCTTTCCTTTTGTGTGAAGAATTCCCGCGGCTAAAACCGCCACGAGCTGGATTGTTATTGTTTCGAGAAACACAGCTCTTTCAGGTTGCGTTCAATAGTTCGGTAGGCTTCCACGACTTGATTCAACTCCTGAAATTCTTGGGACACTAGCTTTTCCCTCACTTCATACTTTAACCCTCGTATTAGCATATCGGCACTCCATTTCTCGTCATTGTAACGTTTCAAGTATGAGGAGTACTATGACAGATTGATGAATCAGGCAAAGTAATCATCAAGTAATTCGTCATGGCCCTATCGTATTTTCAGGAATTCTGACTCCTTGGCCACTTGCATTGATGGGGGAAGATATTATTGAACTTCTCCAGAAATTTTCCCAAGTGATGGGGATATATCGTACTCGCGTGTTGTGGCTATAATCCTCCACCACCGGTCATCATTCCCTTCGAGCTTGTTGATTGCTAGCTGGGCTTTCTTGTCCTTTGGGCATCCTATGACTTCGAAGATTTTGTCTAATCGCATTAGCCATTCTTCTGCAATTTGGGCATCAATCTTGCCATGGAAAGCTGGTGGCTTAAGTTTGCAGAATTGGATGGTTTAGTACTGCGTTGATTCAGCTGCCTCGACTGGCTGGGGTGGCATTACTATCGCCCTTTCATCCGGAAGAGGTGTTTCTAATCTAAAGGACCCCTCAGTTTGATCTTCTTGCTCAGCTTCAACTTGACCAGCATTTGCTTGCTGATCAACCCCTGCTTGTTGTCCCTCAACTTGCTGCCCTTCAGTTCTCCTTCCTAGCATATCTGCACGGAGTTATTAATGTACTCCCTATGCTCTTACAGCATTCCCAGTATCTACTGCAGAGGCTCCTGGGCAGGTGGATTTATTTCATGTAGGTATCGTAGTCCTCTACCCTTGCCTCGACCTCTACCTCGTGGATTCTACTCTTGCTGGTCAAACCGGTTTCCCTCATTCTTGCCATTTTTAGTTTGGTTGACTAATGCAATTCAAAGAAAATAGTTATGAAATATCGGGAAGAAAATGGTCATGTAGACAAACATATATATTGCATCATAACACATATATATTACATAGCCATGTTTTTGCTACCTATGGTCTATGACCATCAACTATATCTTACATCCCCTTTAATTGATATTTCATACCTTCCTAGGGACTTTAGGGAAGTTTGACAAGAGACTAATTACCTCCTACGGTTATATTTAGCCAGTACTATATATCCTAAATAACTTAATACTACGACATCCATCTTCTCCTAACATTGTCCAACTCTTGGTTCACGTGGGTTGTGAACCAACTCATTCATATGAGCTATGAAGGAATGGAAATCAGCATTGGCCCTACCTCCAGGACTTTGTTTATCCTTCGGATCCAGAAGGGTGTTTGCGGGAAGAGTTGTGGTGTTGACTGAATCCAATCATCCGTTGGGTAGTTCTCCTCTAACTATTTGAAGTGAGTAGAGTCTACCAACCCTTGCTAGAAATTGTAGGTGCCTTGGTCTCTCTTCCTCGGTGTACAACCTAGCCATCTGATATTCGATTCTAAGGATTTCTACCAATACCACGTTCACCCTTAGGACGTGTCTCATTATTACCACATTATGGTGTGACTCCGCATCAGAATCCTCCGGATTATTGTTTTCTGGGAACACCCAGGGTTGTGCAGTATTGCCTAAAGACAAATGTTTTGAGCTATTTCTTGATGAGTCGGGATCTTCTGGTTCCAGCTCTGCAGGCACGATTGCCAGTGGCTCCGGGTTGATAACCTCTAGCACAGGGAACCTTGGGGCTATTGATTTCCAGGTAGTTCTTCTCCCTAGAGCGCCTCCTAGGTAGCAAAAGTAACCGAGGGGTTGGTTTGGGGGTAATCCTCCATCCATATTTCTGTATCACATAACCAGAGTTGAATCAACACTCTTTACAAAATGTCCAAATGTCGCTCTGATACCATATCTGTAACGCCCCTAATTTTGTGGCCTTTATGATGACCAATTATGTACCTACTCAAGACTTCTTGTTTACCTTGCCTGTGGAGAGACAGAAGTTATAAGTCAACACTTACATTATCACAAATATAGATCAATAGTTGCTGTTGATTCTTCTCACAAAGCATGAAATGTCTTTGTTCATCCCAAATTGCATGGCAACTCCTTGTGGGAGGTAGTGTTTTATTATATAAAGTCTAATCCAACTAGCTCATAAACTCACTTGAAGAGTCTAGCATTGATACATCACATTTATTATATAAAAACTATCATTTATTATAAAAGTTCAAAGTTCTTACTTACAAATTGTTATTTATATTACTAAATAAATAACGATGTTTTACATGAGCCCGATATTTATCAATATTAAATTTGATGACTCTAATTTAAAAACCGTTATTTATGTTAAAGAATATATAACGGTAATTTATGAGAGCATTTTTTTTTTAAATTTTTTTTATGCCAACATTACACATATCATGTCTTCAACAAGCCTCAATACATAATGGATGTTATATTATAAGAGTTATAATAAGTACTGAATACATAATGGTTCTAAGTATCATGTATCTACATCGAGCATTATAAGGCCTCCATATATGGTGGTTCGTAATCGTGACTTATTGTAGATAATAACCGTCATATATTTGCGATTATATATTTGTGATCATGTAGTGGTAGAAGTTTGTGTTCTAATTTATATGAAAAATCTGACCGAGAGAATATATAACCGAAGTAGCTTCAAGACAAGATGAGACTTAATTGTTAATTGAATTGATAACAAGTCTTGCCCAGACTGCTAGAGGACCAATACTGACTAAGCTCAAATGCTCAATACAAGAGCAAATCCCTTAGGTCAAACTCTATATCTGTCTATTTATAGTCATCGCTCCTGGCATTTTTATAAGTAACAACCACCCAAATCATGTAGATTAAAATGTTAGTTGAAAACAATAAATATGTAAGAGATGTTTTTTTTTTTTTTTGGTGTGTGTGCTCATTACACCCTTATTTATACAATGATGAGTGAAAGAGGGATAATGAGTAGGATATTAAAAGAGATGAGAGAGAATGAGTGTGAAAAAGACATATAATTAACTTGGGGTTAAAAAGAAAAAATGCATTAAATTTTTTAGACAAATACATAATGTTACTCATATTTAGAACCGGCCATATGTGAGAGAATTTTAAAATTTCTGTAGCTTCAACCTTTAATGTTATACTGTTTTCGGTCCTACTTATAGTTTATGTAGTATTTCGATGATCTGGCTTTCTTGCATGCGGGATTAACTTAATCAAGAGGAAGTTTGGAAAGAAACAGAGTCTCTAGGTGGGATCTACTAGCTATTAAAATGAATCAGATAAGGCAGAAACAAATCTCATTTCTCTCTCTTAATTTTCTCTACCGTTTTTTCTGTTAATTTCAAGCAATTAATTCTAACACGCTATTGTGCGTATCTTATATAATTTTTTATCATTATTACAAGGTATTCGTCTCTTTATTTTTATTCTATCAGAGACATGATGATTATTTTTTTATTCACTTCCTCCCTTTTTTCACATGCCAAACATAATCCTCGTTGTGTGTGAAACAAAACAAACTCATCCAAAAGAGATATGACTGCTTAATAACATGATGGTATTTAAATTCGTGTGAATACAAAAGTTACCATTAAAGAATTGCATACCCTAGCTATTTAAACTAGGTAACACTTGAATCTGAGGGGAGAATAACTCATTATATATGAGAGGAAGCTTACACCAAGTGCTTTAGTTGAAAAACTATCACTACTTTTTCATATTTGTAGCGTATACACGAGGAAAAGGTAAAAACATATACCCATCCGGTTATAAACGTAGGGCCTAACTTGTGTAATTTACACGATAAACTACATCTAACATTTAAGACCAGAGGTAATAATATATTTAGTGATTAATACCCAATATATATAGTTATAACAACGATCCATGGGTTTTTAATCTCGGAATAAAGGGTAGAGTGATTTTCGGTGAGTTTGTATCATATATTTTTGAGTGTGAAAAAGCTATGGTGAGTCGTCGCAGTTGACCTTGCAGTGACAAGCTAAGACGAAGCATTGGCCTCCAAGAGCATTCTCATTTAACTTGCAGTGTTCTTTACAATTAGATGGGATGATACAAAGCCCTCTAAATGTGCCACTTGGCGTGTCACACACTGCTGTTCTTCCACCCTTCCTACTTCTGTATTATTCATATATGTATAATATAATGAAAGAGATAAATGAAAAAGAATATATTCAAAGTAGAGAGAGAGAGATGACAAATAATCAAGAGAGAACACTGACCAGTAGTGGCTGAGAAAAGAATTAGGGCTATGATGAAAAATGCAGCCCAGATAGTTGACAGTTTCCTGATGCAACTTCCCCTATTTGACCATAAACCCTAATTATGTCTCTGATTTAATTTGGAGTTCAACGAGGGAGAAGCTTTGTTATATATCTACGTACACAGCTTCTGTCTAACATGCGGATTTTCCGAGGACTGGACTTGTTTGTCTCTTGTTCTCTTTTGTTTTTGGTGTTGAATTGTTCTCTTGTTTAATTTTTAATGCTGTCCAGCAACATTATTAATTACTCCTCCTTCCAGTCTTTAGTTTTTAATATAAGACGTTTTGGAAAGTTGATCTTAATTTATGATATAAGACATAGTTTTTATATTTGTCAATATTTTTCTAATTTATCCCTATTGATGCTCCCTCAGCAATAATTAAAGAGGAGAGGGAATTAAAAAAGATAACTATGGTGTTTTAGATAATATATATCATATTAACTAATTTTTTTAATATAATCAAATTAAGTAAATATATATTATTTTAAGGATTGAAGGGAGTATAATAGTTACATTTGGATTAGTTTCCCTGCTCCTTCCACACCCCTTGTCTGTTTCTTCTCACTTACTACTTGCTGCTACACATTACAAAAATAATTGAACTTAGGGTTAAGGTACAAAAATGCACACGTGGTTACAAATTAGGTGTAAAAATACCGTTTGACCGTTAACTTTGACTTGTAAAGGTGCAAAAATACATGTGGTTTGGCAAAAAGAAGCGTTCAAAGCACCAAGTTCATTTTTTAAATTAATAATTTTATGTCAATTAAAGGAAAATTATTATTTTTCTAGGTATAATTCTTGGGAGGCCAAATTTTTCTTGATTTATCATTTTGGGAAGGAGAATTTATTCAATGAGTAAAAATGTAAAAATTTTATTTTCATGAATTTTTTTTTTAAAAAAATCCTTATTAAGTTTTTTAATTAAGAATTGATGAATGAGTATTTATGCATTTAAAATTTGATATTTTAAATAATATATTTACTTAATACTCCTTTATTAATTATTTTTAGATGTTAGAAAATGTAATAAGGATTTTAAAAAATAAAATAAATTATGGAAATAAAAAATTTGGCCTTCCAGGAATTATACTTAGAAGAATAATATTTTTCATTTAATTGAAATAAAATTATTAAATTAAAAAATGAACTTGGTGCTAAACGTTCTTTTTACCAAATCACATGTGTATTTTTGCACATTTGAAAGTCAAAGTTAACGGTCAAAGTCAAAGTTAATGGTCAAACGGTATTTGTGCACCTAATTTGTAATCACGTATGCATTTTTGCACCTAAAAAAAGTACTTAGTGTTGGGCGCTCCCCGGGGTAAAGCACATGTGCATTTTTGCACCATAACCCTTGAATTTATAAAGAAATTTCAAGAATCACATATATATATATATATATATATATATATATATATATATTTTGAGAAAACAGATAGCATAGAGGTCTGTTGGATTTTTTTTTTTTTTTTAAAAAAAAAATCTATTTTTATATTTTTTAGAAAACAAAAAAACTTGTTTGAGTGGGTGTTTGACATCTAAATATTTTTATAACTATTCTCTCTTTTTTCTTAAATAGACACGTCTTAGAATTTTTTTTTTTTTTTTTTTTTTTTTCCTAAAACTGGAAAAAATAAAAATGAAAAAACATGGAGTCTATGACAAGCCAAATCTTTTTATAAGGATATATTATGGTTAAAATTTCTATTGCTTCAACCTTTAGGTAATATCAAGGGCGGAGCTAGGGGAGGGCTAGGGCTAGCTCTCACCCCCCCCCCCCCCCAAAAAAAATATAGAAAAAACTAATATTTTTAAGAAATTACATTTTAACTTTATAAATATTTTAATATTTTCACTTTAGTCCATACTAAAAGTTTCATAAACATTTGGGTTTTATTTTATAATTTTCGCCCCCCAGTAATTACAATTCTTGACTTCGCCCTTGGTAATATACAACATTTGGATGGCCTGCCTCAGCCAACTCAAGACATATGTTAATAAGGGTAATTGAAGAAGAATCAAGATGAAGAATCATGTATTAACAGCAAAGAGCAATATGCTCATATAATATGAGTAACCTACTTAGGTTAACTCTAAAACCTAGAAGGAAACCATGTTAACTCCTTCTTATAGAGAGACCAAGTTAACTATCTCTTGGATGGAGATCAAGTTACCTCTCTAATCATGGTGAGGGCTCCACACCCAACACTCTAATTAATATCAATAGTTAAGACCCTATATATATATATATATATATATATATATAGACTAGGCCCTAACTTTCTAACTAACTAGTCAACTAATCCCTTATATTTCTAACAACATATATACTCTTTCGTTTTACATTAAATATTTCTGAGGAAAATAGGGACAAAAACTCGATCTGGCATGTCCTTGCATACAGGATTGACTTAATCAAGAGGAAGTTTGGAAAGAAATTAAACAAGAGTCGCTCTTGCGATTTATATGGATATGATAACATAGAAATAGTAAATTCCATTCTGACCCCAGATGGGTAAGGAGAAAGGAGGAAAAGGAGAAGAAAAGAGGAAGGCAATGCAACTTACTTTTAATGAATTCAAAAGGTGTACAAACCAAATGTGTTGAGACGCTAATTAATATAAGCCTTAACCTAACTTTTTTTTTGCACGCTACTACAAAAAACACTTTTAGCGTCCAATTTTAACACCTTTAGACGACTGTTTTTAAGAGTTGTGTCAAAAAGTGTCGTTAAAAGTTTATGATTTATAACGGCTGTTTTTAAAAAACAGTTGTTGAATTTCAACGACTATTATTTAAATAACAGTCGTTGTATATCCACAAATCTACAACATGCACGCATGCTAGGCAGTTTATAGAACCATCTAAAATACAATATAAGGTTCAATTTGAACAAGTCAAAGCCTCGTGAGGATAAGAATGAATTGAAAATGGACGATAAGCAACACCATTCAATATTTGATGCAAGAAATAGAGCGTTTCATGTCCAATGAAGCACAAAAATAAGAAGACAAATAAAACCTCTAAAGTCTTAATTGAATGAAGCAGAAGACAAATAAAAGAACTGTTTACAGACAAAAGAAAGCACCAGAAAATAGAGCAGAAAACACTACAATGGAATTATCCATTCAGAATTTCAACAAAAGAAAGCACTAGGAAGTAGAGCTCGGGTATCCTCTAATCGCCTATGGGAGGCTTCCTCCTCTTCACGGTGCTCGAGACCATTGCTTGACATATTGTTTAGTGAGAGGAGCTGAGAGAGAGAGAGACACAGATTTGCAACCCAGATTTGCAACTGACGGCAAACAATAGATCTGGAGGCTGTGGAGCATGCTCGTAGTTCACGACAGAGGACGAGTCGCAGTCGTTCACGCCGTTATAGCGAATCTCCTTGGCGGTAAGGGTGGGGCCGTTGGGTGCGGTGAAGGACATAGGTGGGTCTTGAGACTCTTATCTGCGTTTAGGATGATGGATTTGAGGAAGACATTTTGCATCTTTGTTGGGTTTTAAAGAGAAAACTTTATATTTTTATGGAAGAGAGGGAACAACAAAATGTCGAAAGTGCGAGATTGAAATTGAAATATCTGAAAAATTTGAGTTTCAACGACTGATTTTTAAAAACCAGTCGTTGTAAGTTAAAATAAAATAAAATAAAATGGTGTGAAGGAGGCTCGACTGTTTTTTTTAACGTGCATCAACTACGGTTTGTTTACAAACTATCGTTTGTTTTACTTCTCTTAACTATCGAAATTCTAGGCTACACACTAGTAAATAGATATTAATGTGATAAAATCACAACGGTCATGTAATTTTTAAGGATTTTATTCTAATGATAAGTAGCACTAATTTTTCGCTATATTGATTAAATTTAATGCGTAATTTCAATGATCTCGATATATATATATATATTTACACATATATATAAAAGAGATATATTTTTTAATTTATTAAATTTAATTAGGAACTAACAAAATGAAAATACGGCGTATGTGTGTGTGTGTGTGTATAAAAGAGACCCATTGTTTAGTTTATTAAATTTAATTGGGAATTAACTAAATGAAAATACGGTTAGATTTCTTCACTTAACTTTCAAAATTCTAGGCTACACATTAGGAAATAGCTATGAATATGGGATAAAATCATATATATATATATATATATATATATATAAGAGATATATTTTTTAATTTATTAAATTTAATTAGGAACTAAATAAATAAAAATATGGTATACAACGACTGTTTTTATAAAAACAATCATTGTATCACAACATTTAACTTCTATTTTGAAAAACGGACGTTAAATGTTAACGTTTGTTTTATAAAACAGACGTTAAATGTTCACTTTTAATGTCATTTTTTAAATAAACAGATGTTAAAGGTAAGTAGGAAATTACAATAGTGCCACCGCCTACTTTTTAATGTCCATTTTGTGTGTAATAGTCGTTGAATATTCTCGTCAAAATTTCAAAAATGCCACCGCCTCGTTTTCTATGTTTGTTTTCATTTAATTAGTCGTTAGATGAGAGTCATTAAATCTACTTTTTGTAGTAATATATCTCTCTAACCCTTCTTCTCACAGGCACTGGTCAGTGATCTCTCTTCTTAATTTATTTGTCATATCTCTTTTTCACTAGCTCGCTCCTTGAATTTGGGTATATTATTTTTCATTGATACATATTTTTCAATATATACATGAATGCAGAAGTAGAAAGAGTGGAAGCAATAGAAGTGTGTGGAACGCCAAGCGCAACAATTCACTCTTCCACTTTGTTGCTATATATATATTATATTAAATAGTTCTACTTTTTTTTTTGTTCCCTCTACAAATTAAAAAGAAATAAGTAGTGCTTCACCTCAAGCATTCGATTTAAGCATCCTTTCATAATGAATTATTTCCCCCCTTCACTATCATACTAGCTATTATAACATGTCAGATCCAAGCATCACTCAGTTAAAACAATAGGGGTACGTACGTAATTCTTTAAGAACATATTTTGCATTCAAATGAATATAAATGTGGTTGTGATACCACATGTTTAAGCAGTCATATCCCTTTCTTTGGCTATAAACTGTAATAAATTATTTCTTATTGGAGTTAAAGGAGAAGCTATACGTATTAAACACGCTAATGAATTTGATAAATCCCTAATTTATTATATATTTTCATATTTTGTTTGGGGTTTTTGTCAATTTTATTGAGCTTAAAATGATTTCTTTGTGATTAGTCGTGATTAAAGTTTTTTTTCTCATAAAATTAAGGTTAAAAAGGGGATAATGTCTTATATTTCATGATTTGGACAGAGAAAATGACATAAAATACCCAGAATGTTTAAAAATGACAGTTTATCCCTATAAAAAGTTTTACTATTTCAACATAGTCCTTTCACAAACTCTTATTCTTTGCATTTAACTACCTGATCAAAACTTGGGTCTGATTTTGAAGCAGCTCAACAGTTTCAGCGTCCAGCAGGCGCCGGGAAACAGATCAGGGCAAAGGGAGCTTAGGATTTGGCCGAGAGATTCAGAGAGAGGAGGGAATCGAAGAGGTTCATCGTCAACCACCACCACAATCGGACATTTCTGTATCACACACAAATTGTGAAGAAAGAGCCACGACCATCTTGTTCTCCTCCCACCTTAGCAGCTGATTCGTTAATGGTGGGATTTGCGTGATCTTCGTGCTCCTTAGTGAATTGAGGGGGTCGAAAGCTTGATGGATAACCAACCAGCTGGTAACATGTCTCCTTTTGATGACCCTTCTTTCCACAATGGCTACATATTGCTTGAGAACGACCTTTACCTCGTCCCCTACCACTAGCACTACCACGACCACGACCTCCTCGTGTGGTATTGGAGATCATGATTGCTCCATCTGACTGAGTTCCTTGAACCCCATAAGAAAGGGTTATTTGAGTTTCTTCTTGAATAACCATTGAGTAAGCTTGGTTGGAGGAAGGCAGCGGATTCATTAGCAATATTTGGCTACGAACTTGATGGAATTGCTCATTCAAACCCATAAGGAATTGGAACAACCGTTGCTCCTGAACAACTTTAGAATAATCCTTTGAAGAGTCACACTGACAATTAGGTATAGGCACTATAGAAGCATGCTCATCCCAAAGTTCCTTGAGCTTGGTATAATAGCCAGAGACACTAAGAGTCCCTTGTGTGAGTGAATTAATTGATCGATATAGAGAAAATGTCTTAGCACCATCAACAACATTGAATCTTTCTCTTAAATCAGTCCATACAAGGGAAGCACTCTGAGAAAATACTAATCCACTAGCAATATCCTTGTCCACAGAATTAATAAGCCAGGACAGAACAACACTATTGCATCTGTCCCACTGATTCCGGTGGCCGGTCGATTGATCGTCACGACGACATGTTCCATCAACAAACCCGAGTTTGTTCTTGCCATGGAGAGCTAATTTCATAGCCCTACTCCAAACAGCATAATTATCTGAACCAACGAGAACCTGAGAGACCAATGTCACAGCCAGAGTGTCACTGGGATGTAGGTAGAGCGGATGTTGGAAGTCAATACGCTCTGAATTCTCTTCTCCCATGACGAAGACCAAAAATTAAAAACAGAGAAGACAACAAGATATATCCAAGAAACCAACAGATCAGTCAACAAAGGAGACAGAGTGGTGGAGACAGTCGCACAACAAGAGTGAGAATTCCCCAAGAAATCAATCAATTAAACAAGTGCACAGCGGAAGGACCAATGGCAAAATAACAGTCCAAGTTGCATATGGTTAATGAAATTGAATCGTAATTATTTTCAATCAAGCCACGAATCACCATCATGAGCGTAAGAACTCCATGGTGAAGACATAGATTGCGGAGTCAATTCAACGGAGAATGGGTTCTTGAGTGGCCCGAGCGACATAAACGAATGCACAAGCTATAGATTCATGGGAGATGGAGAGACAAAGATGCAAGATCTTTAATACATACTTGAACCAAAATCTTGCAGCGGCATTAAGGATGAGCACCGAAGCAACTGTTGACAGCGATGCAGCCGAGTAAGAAATTTCTGATCCAGACGGCAAGTGGCAACCGGATCCTTGTGAACAAACGAAAAGATCAGGTCTGGAGGTGAGAAACACATACACTCAACAGAACCATCGGTAGCCACGAGACAACAAAATGATGCAAATCAGAATCAAAGATGAAATCGACGGCGAAATTGGTTTCAGCGACAATCGATGGTATTCCTCAAGAAGAAACAATCTTGGGCGGCGAAAAAATCTTCAGCGACGATCCAAGGTGTCCGACGAGGACAGCAAGGCAGAGCACGACCTCACGACGGAGCTCCAAACTAGGGCCGAAAAAGGGGGAAAACACGACTCAATGCTCAATCAGCGACAAGCGACGGCGAAGCGTCATGGTGGCCGGACGCGATTCACCAAGAGAGAAACTGGAAAGCGAGGTTATGCTCGCGAGAGAGGAAGACGAGTCTCGGCGGATTTCTTTTCGGGTCCATCGTGTTCCCCGTTCATGGTCGATCGGGTCGGTTCTTTTGGGCCTTTGGGGTTTTCTTGGGTTAAGGCCTGATTTCTTGAAAATCAGGTTAGGGAATCTTGAAGAGATGGCTCTGGTACCATGATAAAACCAGCAGGCCCAAATATGAAACACAAATTGTATTCAGACTCTCAAAATTGTGTTTTACAATATGCCTATAACAATGTATATATAGGCACTAGGGGATAATTACACATATATCCACGACTACAATTAATAATAGAATTTACATTATTTAATTCCTACAACCCCGGTTCGGTTGCCGGCAACCTGAAAAGAGAAGAACAGAGCAAGCCAGCCTCAAACTAATCCGACCTTCATCGCCGGAAACCACCTTCAAATTTCCTCCTCCGCCACCGGTTTCCTTCCTTCATTGTGTGTTCTTTGATTCTGGTATATGCTGTCCGGCAACGCTAATTCGGGAATGTCTAAGTTGGAGCTTCCAATGGATCTTGCTTTTTCTTTATATCCCTTTTCTTTACCTTATTTTTCTCAGTCTATGATCTCCCTCGCTCCTCCCATTATTCCTCCATTAATTTGTTCCTTTCACCTAATTTTTGCGTTGAGAGATATAATTTTAAAAGTTATGATTATACACACACAGCCGGCGGCAGAGAAACAAAAACCAGACTAAGGCTTCCTTACATATTGGGTCAACTGTCAACGTAATAGGAAGTTTTGAAAGAGAACAAGAGGCTCTAAATTAAATGGGATCTTTATCTGAACATCTGAGAAAATCGAAGTAGCTTCAAGACAGAATGAGACTCACTATATGTGTTTGGATGAAGAGAGAACTAGGATTCTAGGAAGAGAAACGTATGGAGAAAATAGAAGGAAAAGATAAAATATCCCATTGTTTGGATTAAAAGAGTTTTTTTTTTTTTTTTTTTTTGGGGGGGGGGGGGGGGGGGGGGGGGGGGTTAAAGTGCAAACCCCATATGTTTTTAATTACGTCCAAATTTTTCCCCCAAAATTGGAGAGATTTTGGAGAGAAAACACAAGAAGGTGAGCTTTGGCGCAACGATAAGGTTGTAACCATGTGACTTGAAGGTCATATGGGTTCAAGTCTTGGAAATAGTCTCTCTGATTATGAGGATAAGGCTACGAACATCTATCCCTTCCTAGACCTTGTTACACCTCTATCGGCCTCGCCTTTTCAGGTGGCGGGTAGTGTGACCTTTTCCTTCTTATCAGTTCATGACATATATCAGAGCTATTATGCAGCAGAGCATGTGATAATTTGGACAATATAATACTGATAAAGTAAATATGTATCCCAAAATAATATGCTTTCCTCAAGGGGTTAATTTACAGTAATCCCAAATAAAATCCTAAATAACTAAAGTATAGTACAATCATCCAGGTATAAAACGAAATAATTCAAAAATCATCTCCAGCAACCTCCACAAGGTCCTTAATCATGCTACACAGTCTTACCTTTTTCTTCCTACTCTGCCCTAGAACCTGTATTCTTATAATAGCCTAGGATTCATGGGTGGATCACAGAGTAACCTTTAATCTCATATCCAGTGTATATACAGAGTATGTAAGAAAACAATAAACAACAAACCACAAGCATTCAGTAGGTTGCATATAGTGAGTCACAAAGCCTAATCCGGAACAAGTAGTCATTATAACACATAACACAGACTGCAGGGCATATTACATATCAAGCCCAAGTCGCACATAGTGGGTTTCGGTACCAAAGCGCTTGGAAAACACAATAACATCGAATGCATACACAATCAGGGAAAAACATGCATACAAAGTCATACAAAGCATATGAGATTAAAGTTAATTACTTACAAACAAAATCAGTCAAATAACTAATCTCTAGCAACTTAATTAGTAGGAGTTATAGACCTAAAGTAATACAATATAAATAGTGTCATCATTGATATAATTTTTCTTCCTAAAAATATGTAACTATATAACTTGTATGAAGGGTTCTTTCACCATTTGAAACTCATTAATTCTCTTTATTAATGAGAATCCCTTCATTAGTTACTTTTCCTTAATTTTCGCAGAGTCAGAATTTTCCAGAAATTTGATTCAACTTCAAATATTCATAATTAATTGTGGAAAAATCTGATTGAGGTGTTCCAAAAATCTACATGACCCCTGACATGTCTATTTTTGACCAAAAATACTTGTCAAGGCTAGAGACATGTAAATCACTCCCAGTTTACGATGAAGAACGGAATATCAACAAGAGGGGGGTGAATTGGGGATATAAAATTTTACTTAGAAAATACTCTGTTAACCGTAGGTGAAAACAAGGATGAACAGAGTAAGGGAAAGAGAGATTGAACACAATGAATTTATACTGGTTCGGTCCAAATCCTTGACCTACGTCCAGTCCCCAGACTCTCCGGGATTTCACTAACTCAAATGATTACACACTCTGTAACTCACGGAGTAATTCTCTCTCTAGAACTTACTCCCCCTTACAAGTTGTAATCAAATAACCCAATCCTAAAGTCCCAATACTTTGAGATTCTTACAAGAAAGATAATCAATAAAGAACTCTCTAAAAGAGTAGATAAGTAAACACTGAAGATTTATATATCCGAAGATATTAACTCTAAGAGTTGAAACAGTAAATGAACTTAATCGCTAATTGAATGCGCAGAGTTTCGGTAGGTAGAGACTTCAATGCTCCTGGGTTTTATAGATGATAGCATTTATGATCGTTGAGACGAGATTAAATGAGCCGTTGTGAGTAATGAATATATCCATTGAGATTACGTTGCTCCGTCTCTTCGTATGCTTCCGACATTCGTTTGTTATTCTTCGTTGACATTCTTTATTCAAATTGTCTGTTGAGATACACTCAGAGCATTGTCTAGGGAACAACTAGAATGCTTTTCACTTGCTCAGAAGGTTTCTTGCCAAAATGGTGAATGTGTCTGCTTTGCATTTAATGCTTCTGACAAACTTCTTGCTTTATGATAATTTGAAGTTTAAACTTGTTAATCATGTCTGAAACTCACTAGCAAACTGATTAAACTTGGTTAGAAATGATAAGAACCAATAATATCAAGTACCCAAAGTATAATCATAAGATTTCAGATTACGAGGACGATGAATTCAAAAACTGATACAGGTAACTCGAGTTGCATAGTATAACTCAAGTTATAAGTATGTTCAAAGAATATATCTCAATGGAATGTTGCCTTGAGTTATAGACCTTAACTCGAGTTATATTTGGAATAATTCAAACAGAGACGAATTTCACTACAAGTAACTCAAGTTAGACTTAGTAACTTGAGTTAGTTCTTGATTCAGGAAATTCTTCAACTAAGATAACTCGAGTTAAGGAGATTAACTTGAGTTAGGTAACTTGAGTTACATGAGACAACTTGAGTTATGTTAGCAATAAAATCATACAGAGAGCATTTGACAATAATGTAACTCGAGTTACATTCCATAACTTGAGTTAGTTCAGCCATAAAAACAAACAGAGAGTATTTGTCCAAAACATAAGTCGAGTTGCTCTCAGTAACTCGAGTTATATCAGTAACTCATATCAGTTGATGTTTTCTGATGCGCTTATAACTCAAGTTATGCCTCAGATAACTCGAGTTATATCAGTTGGCTAAAATCTGATATCGCGAAGAGCTTTTGAAATAGACAAGTACAGTTTATAACTTGAGTTACTAAGTGGTAACTCGAGTTATGATATATGCCAAATTGATTTTTTCTTAAGCTTATAACTTGAGTTATGTTTGGTAACTTGAGTTACTAATTTTTCAAAATCATTGTTCAAGAAACTCAAATGTAATTTGACTGAACTTAACGCTTTGCAATTCACCCTATTGATTATTACAATTGTTAGACATCATCAAAACACATAGAGAACTAACATACAAAAATGCCCTTGTTGGTTTTTCAGCTTTTTAACTTGTATTTCTTCATATTTTGACCTTAATATTTCCAAGATTATGCTCTATATCATTCCTTATACAAAATTCCATTTTAAACACTTTAAAACCATAAAAATTACTAAAATAAAATCATATAATCATGTTCTAGCTATTGGCCAAAATTCCCCTAAACTTTTGCAAAATTACAAGAAGTTAGAGATAAGAGCTACTTGCTCAAGGTTCTAACTTCTTTGGCTACTTTTTCTTGAACTCCTTTGTAATTATAGCTAGAACTTCAATAATATCATACAAGATCACTAACTAAAAGCTTAAACATATTTGTATGAATTTGAAGGATGTAGAATAAATCTCATAACTTCCTTACCTTAATTCTCTTTTCCAATCCTTTTTGCTTGTGATTCTCCCCACTATCGTCTTTCTCTTTTACGTGTGTGTGTGACGCCTTCTCATGCCAAATGAGGGGGTGGAGCTTCTCTTTATATAGAGGTCTTGGCACCAAAATATCGCCTTATGATTTTACCATTTTACCCTTGTAATTATCTCCTTGAGTTCTCTAGGTTCTTCTTCCATCTTCTGGGGAAATCTGATTTTTCTTCCGCTCTCCCCTTGGTCACGCCACTTGTCCTTCTTAGGGCATAAAATATCTTTCAATTATATGCCTAAAATTTGTGGTTCAAATGCCTTGCTTAAGGGGGAAGGTGTTTAGGTGTTAATTATATGTCCAAGTGTCCTTATCTAATCTTTTTTTAAATATCATATTAACACTTGGTAGCTTAGGTGTCTCTTCCTTTAATTCCCTACCTTTCCATGCGTCTTTCGCATTTTCTCCTTCTTATCTCCACCTAGGCACCATTTTTGACTCTTTTTGAAGAGTCATCTTATCCTTTAATCCTTATTAGATAAGGGTATACATGTTTCCCTTCTAATTAATCTTTAATTTATATGAAGACATGTGGCTTTGTTCTAGATGTCTTCTTATCATCATATGATAAAATCTATTTTCTTCTAATTAATCTTTAATTTAGCCAATCATATAGAAACAAATATTACTTGTCATAAAAATTCCATATATTCCATCAATATAATACTAATTCATTATATACAATAATTACATGAAAATGGGGTTATTACAGACCTCGCCTGATAAGACCCTTGTGTACTAGGCCGCCCTTTTTTTATATAGAGAAAAACACATTTTCCAAAAATGTCTATAGCTGCTTTCTTTGTCTTCATATTGTTAACGTCTAGGATTTTATGTCATTTTAGCATATTTTCCTTGAGTTTTATATACTATATGATATAGTTGTGCATATTTTGGATACTCAAGATAGAATAATGTGCATTTGATTTTTGGTTTCACATCATTGCTCAATCGGGCACATTTTGGTCATATTCTTAGTTAGTTTCCCATGGTTTTAATGTTACCACTTTGTAGGACTATTTTGACACAAAGATCAAGTGATTACAGCCTCATTACTAAGCTTTGAAAGACATGGAATGATGAAAGGAACAAAGGAAGACACAACCATCAAGGGAAAGAAACAGAATGAAGAAGCGCCTGGGCCACGATTGCAGCGCTTGGGCATGACTAGTGGAAAAGAAGAGACAAAGAGTTGCAGCGCCTAGGCGCTAAAATGAGCACCTAGGCCATGTTTGCATGAATCAGAGGCAGAGAGGAGGAGCGCCTAGGCTCTGGAAGGAGGGTCTAGTTGCTCTGTCACTTTTAGCCAAATGCCTTGCTTAACGAAACTCAAAAATATGAAGGTTTCCGATATATAACCTCTCCCATTTCACTTTGGTTGACAATTTCTATTTTCTGGGGTTTCTTTGTAGCTTTGGGTGCTAGGGTTTTGTGTTCTTGAGGAGCTCGGAGCAAGAGATTGAGCTTTAGAAGAGCTTTGGAGCTTCATTTCCTTGGTTTTTCTTCCTCTTCTCTATTTCCTCCATTGTAATTTGCTATGGTTGTGATTTTCTCATGTAGTTGTCGCTTGTGGCTGATTATGTGTAGCAAAACTCTTCATTCTAACTAGGGTTATTTTGAATCCGTGTATGGATTGAGAATTGAATACTCCTCTCTTTTGGAAGTTAATGATATCTGTGTGTGTGTGCGCTTTTTCTTTTCTTTTCTTTTTTTATCCTTTGCTTAATCCTTCTAAATGTTTGGCCACCTTTAGATTGATTTGTTCAAGTCTTGAGAGAGCTAATCTAAGTGTAGAATTTAGTTATTAGTTGATAAATGGATGGTTTGTTGGTAAAATAGAGATATATTTATTAGCCTTGCATTGTCACATTAAGGTTATTGCTCAGAGTTGATTTTCATTAATTGTAGCAAGAAATTGTGCATTTTAATGAAAATGGAAACTTGATTTTGATTTGAGAGAGGTTGTCATACTTTTGAACTTTAGACTAACACATAAATTTATTGAAATACTATTGGAAAGAAATTTAGGCAAATCTTATGAATTGTAAAGGGGAGAAATAATCCTAGGCTCTATTTAATCCTTGAAGTTAAAAAATCATTTACCTTTATCAATTTCTAGTTTTAAAAATTGTTTTCAAAATTCTCATTTTACATCAAAATTTTGTTTTAGCTCAACTTAATTGGATTTATTCTTGACCATTTTGTTACACAAATATCAGTGGAAAGAATATTTACTTATCGCTTTATTACTTGGCGTGACCTATGCACTTGCGGTGTGAACACATATATTGCTGTCGTGGCAATTTGACTGTCAAATACAAGTTTCGAATTACTGGAGCAATGATTTCACCATATACTGAAAAAATTGCCATAATGGCTTTTGATAGAATCATCAAGCTTTTTATACATGTCTTTCAATATAAAAATTACCTCTCGGTAATAGTAGACTTGAATCACATTTATACAGTAGCGTTATACTTTATGTCCAAATTTATTCTCTCCTTCTCTTGTAATTGAATTGATCACAAGTGAAAGTATTTTCATAAGAACAACATATAAATTTCCAACACTGAGAGCTTTATATAACAAAGAACAAGTTTTTTTTTTTTTTGGTGGAGGAAAACAAACAAATACTCAAGCTTTTACATAATCAGTGAGAGTTTCACTCACTTTTAACAATTGTAGAAGCAGAAGCAAGCAAATGAAATACGATAGGCGTCGCAACTTCCCGAGACAGCACCCTCGCTACGGCAGATATCATCACAGTTATCATTGTCGAAGCAAATCCCTGAATATTTTCCACTAAGTCCTCTACAAAGTGATGCTTCAACATTATTCTCTGCACATTAATTAACACCAACAGCTTAAGCTTCTCATATATATATATATATATGCATCAATGGACTCACCTCAAACTTCTGATAATGCTATCTTATACCAAAACAAGTTCAACTATTCGCCTCAAGACAACATATTTACATTTGAATACAAAAATACACATGAGCTTTTCCACCACCACCATATACATTTCGGAGGTGTAAGAATACCCATGAGACATTCAAAATAGAAGCCAAAATGTTAGGACCATTAAATATAATTTAACACCATTACATATGCATATAACGTGCCTCCAACTTGAAAAAAGTAACATTGTTAAGCTATATTTAATGGTCCAAACATTTTTTGCTTCTATTTTGAATGTCTATGGGTTTTGCACCCCAAAAAGCATATGGTACTATTGAACAAACTTTGAGTAAAAGCTCATTAGTTTTTTGCACCCCAAAAAGCATATAGTATTGAACACACTTTGAGTAAATCATTAGTTTTTTGCACCTTAACCTTTGATGTAGTGGGACTTAGTGACAAGGTCTAATACAATGCATGTAAATTGTATGAATGTACTTTGCAAGGAGAACTTTATGATAAAAGGTTATTTAATAACGAGTTATGAGAAAATGTACATAAAGACTGTTAATATATTGGTAAACGTTGCTATTAATTACTTGGAAATTTGAGAAGAGGAAATGGTAAAAAGTCAAGTGGAAGTTTGGTGATCGGTAAAACTAACCGTTGGGAGAGGAAAGCAGAAGGGCAATACAAAGGAAGGCAATGAAGGTGGACAACTTGAGAAGGGAGGCAGCCATGTCTGGTAATTAAGGTTATTAATAGCAGACAAAAGATATTTTGGCGAAGGACTAAAAATCTGCATACATATTTATATACAAATGGTCTACATGGGAAACTTCGCCCTTTTTATAATATGGTCGGTTTTCGTCCGGCCATATTGCTCTTGTTATCTTAATTAAAAAGTGTCCAGAGTGTCCCCACACACACACACACACACGGTAGTCGGCTTCTGAATATATTAATCCTTTTTCTCTGTCTTAATTAGTTGCTATTACACATACACTGAACAATGTGGCCCGTTGTGATAATATCTGATCTGTTTTTTAGCAGGACATGTTTATCTCTTGTTCTCTTTTGTTTTTGGGGTTGAATTGTTCTCTTGTTTAATTTTTAATGCTGTTCGGCAACATTATTAATTACTCCTCCTTCCTGTCCTTAATATAAGATATATTTAGAAAGTTGATCTTGGTCCAAAATATAAGACATAGTTTTTATATTTGTCAATATTTTTCTAACTTATCCCTATTGATGCTCCCTCAACAATAATTAAGGAGGAGAGGGAATTAAGAAAGATACTATGGTGTTTTAGATAATACATGTCATATTAACTAATTTTTTTAATTTAATCAAATTAGGTACATATATCTTATATCTGAAGGGAGTATAATAGTTACATTTGGATTAGTTTCCCTGCTCCTTCCACACGCCTTGTCTCTTTCTTCTCTCTTACTACTTGCTGCTACACATTACAAAAATCATTGAATTTATAAAGAAATTTCAAGAATCATATTTATTTTAAGAAAACAGATAGCATAGAGGTCTGTTGGATTTTTTTTTTAATAAATATTTTTATATTTTTTAGAAAACAAAAAAACTTGTTTGAGTGGGCGTTTGGCATCTAAATATTTTTATAACTATTCTCGTTTTTTTTTTTTTTTTAAAAAAAAAAAAATAGACACGTCTTAGTTTTTTTTTTTTTTTTTTTTTTTTTTTTTTTTCCTAAAACTGAAAAAAAAATAAAAATGAAAAAACATGGAGTCTATAATAAGCCAAATCTTTTTATAATTAAGGATATATTATGGTTAAAATTGCTATCGCTTCAACCTTTAGGTAATATACAACATTTTGGATGGCCTGCCTCAGCCAACTCAAGACATATATACTCTTTCGTTTTACATTAAATATTTCCGAGGAAAATAGGGACAAAAACTCGATCTGGCATATCCTTGCATACAGGATTGACTTAATCATATATTTTAATTTAATTAAGAAAATAATATATTTGAAACTGAGAGGAAGCAAATTACTGTCATGTATTTTCCCTCACAAATTCATACGACAGTTCCAATTGTGAGAACAAATCATCTGTAACATTCTGAATTTTGGGACAAGGAGTTCAGGAATAAGAATGAGATAAGAGGGCTGTTAAGCCAGTGAGAGACAAAAGTCTTACGCTTATTATGAGGAAAAGCTTAAGATAATTACTAAAGTTATATTATTTCTTGCATGATTACAAGAATATAATTGAGCGTAATCTATAACGGAAAAAAAATTAAGGAGAGTGCGGCACTATTTGGTATTTTGAAGGTTTAATTGAGGCTTCCAACGAATTTGAAATACTCCAGTGCCATACAATAGAATCTAACCAACACATCAAGGAGGCCTGGAGATTATCCTTAGCCCCATGCTCCATGTAACTTCGAAAATTTAATGCTCACCACTCGATATAAATAGTAAATATTAACGAAATAGGTGGTATAATTAAGGCATATAAAGATTTGATAACAATTATAAGTATAAATGTCCAACACTTGTACCTTTATATGATAAAGGACAAGTTTTATTGGTGTACAAAAAACAAAAACTCAGTCATATCACGTAGTGCTTTTACAGTGGCACTATTTATTGATATCATATATATATATATATATATATATATATATAGTATTACATATAGAGAGGAAGTCACAGAGATCAACTTGATAAAGGAGACTTTCACTTGCTACATATGTAGGAGCAGTAGCAAGAAAATCCAATTCCACGCGGGTGACATCTTCCTGACACATTACCCTCTGTTTGGCACATAGCGTCACACTCAAGACTGTCTACGCAATTCCCAATAAATCTTCCACTAAGTCTCTCACAAAATGCTGCTTCAACGTTCTCTACATCAACAATAAACAATATTAGATCTAGTTCTGCGGCCTCAAGCTTATGTACATTTGATTTATCCTCTGAACACTCCTCATAGGACTTAATCATACACTTTACTACACTTCATGTAAATATGTAAGGATTATATTGGCAAAAATTCTAAAAGAGGAAATGCTAAAAACTCAATATAAGTGGGTGTTTCGTGATGAGTAATTAAAACTAACCGTTGGGAGAGGAAAGCAAGAAAGCAAAGCAGAGGAGCGCAATGAAGGAAGATAACTTGAGAAGGGAGGCAGCCATGTCTGGTATTTGAGATTAGTATCAGTTTAGAGAGAGGTTTGTTTCGATGTTTGAGTTGAAGGTGATGAAGGACTATATATTCATCTCCATGCATATTTATACGCAACTTTCTTCATGGGAATCTTCGCCTTTTCATATCATGGTCCGTTTATTTTTTGTGGCTTAAGACGATGGAAGTGTCATCATATGATGTTTGCGTGACATGGTTTTGTATTGATGTCGATTTATCGATCCTTCTGAGGTGTCCAATATCGTCCATATATGCATGTTCCAATTATTGATAATAGTGTGATTCTCCTGAATATTTTAATGCTTTTTTGCTGTCTTTGTTACTACTTATTTTATATGTGTTGCCTAACTTGTAGGAATCTTATATTATCGAAGCTGTGAGAATATTAACTTCTGCAGAAAGAAAGTTCTCTTCTTTTTGTTATTTCCTTTGATAACTGCTAGTTTGGAATCAGAAAGAGGCCAAAGGAAACCTCAGCTGTAAATAACAATGCAGCTTTTTTTTTTTTTTTTTTTTTGCCAACTCAAACGACACTTACAAGGCCCATAAACAAAGTCTAATCGTTGATGGTGTGATTCAAGTTCGCACCCTTTAACATGAGGCATGTCTCATTTCATATTATGTAGAAAGTTAAGATTAGCTTCTAGTTTGGATTGTAATTAGTCAAGCGTAATACCCCTCTGATCCTTAATGTATGACCTAATCGATGAGTTGACTTTAGTCCTAAATGTAAGACTTATTTCCTATCTTTTTTCAATATTTTTCTAATTTACCCTTATTGATATCCCTCAATAATAATCAAGTAAGTGAGATAGAGGGAATTAAAGAACATTATTAGTTTTTTAAAATTCTCCACCAGTATTTGGTGCTACTAGCAACCTTTTAAAAATAAACAAGATTACATTACCAGTTTTTTCGTCATGCTAATCATGGATGCCGAGATTCAAAAATCTTGGGCAGTTTATTTTATTTTATTATTGAGTGATACATTCCATTATTAATATACTAATTCATGAACCATTTGACCCATTTTAGGTTGTTTATTGAGTACAAATTGCATTATTGATGAATTAATATTCATTTAGAGTGATTGCATGAAGTAGTAGTAAAAAGGTTAAACTTGTCATTATCTTAATGATTATCCAGATATATGGTCTTATAGTGTTTTGAATTATATTTTCAGGGCATTCTGGTCAACTGGGTGGATTTCAGAAATTGCAGTTCAGTCCCCAAGATATTTACAGTTTAGTACTCTAATTTCAGAAATGATACTGTGCGTTTTCTTTTAGGGCTTCGTTTCTGGTCCCAAGGGGGATATTCAGCCACGATTTTGAGCACGGAGAAACCAGATTTTCGTTCTCCATCACCACCCTTCACTGTATCTCCATTATCCATCTTTCTCCCACCAGATTTTGTTGCTGTCATGGCTGAGATTGGGGGCTGTCAACAGTGCGTGGGAGATCCCATTTCAAGTATGAGGAGCTAAACATTTCGTTCCCCAAGGAGTAGATGAGTATGCCGGAGCTTGGAGCATCATTTAGGGTTTTTTTGGGGTCATATTTCTTTCTCCTACTCTAGTTATATTTGTTGATTATTCTTCTTGAGTAATTAATTTGTGTAGCTAGAGTTGAGACATTATAGTTGTAATGTTGTTTGGGATTTGAACATTGAGATTATATGATTGAGCTCTTGACTTGTATTGTTGAATACTCAATTTGGTTGCATGGATATTGGATTTAGTTAATCTAATATTTTTATGATTAATCTGAGTATTTTGACCATCATATATATTTTATATGATTGGTGAATTCACTCTGCTTGATTATATTGTTTAATTTCAACCAACGGTGTTAATTGAGGGTTATTATGTTGTGATGCCTCTTCTGATTGAAGTTGTCTATTGGCAAGTTTATTATCCTAAGCTTGACTAGTCGCTTAATTTGAGCTAATTGTTTGGATTGGTGACTAAAGCTCCATTATCATTTGAAGTTAGGATGGCATAGTTCAAAGCTTCAAGGGGAATATGATCGATCATTTGCATATTTTAAATATATTTTCATTATTTTCAAACTCATTCATACTTTCATCCATTTCATAAATTGAAAAATACAAAAAAGAAGTATTTTAGAAAATATTCATTTGTTTTGCAAAGTAGTTTTGGTATTAAAAAAAAGGTTAAGGTGCAGATTTGCCAGCAAACTATTATCCGAGGAGCGTCTGCCACAAAAAAACAATTGAAGGGACCAAATTGGCCAATGAACTATTAAAAAGTGAAAAAAAAAACAATTTTGAACAGATTCACCAACAAACTATTACCTGTTACTGTCTTGGTGTATCCGTCTTCCATTGACTGTCACAGTGTCGGCGACGTCGGCATCTCCAAAGCTTCCATTGTTGCTGGGTGTTCTATTCACCCTCTTGAACTCATCCAATGGTCCCTGACTTTCGACCGCATGTGCCTTGCACCCTGGTTGCGTCTCTCCGATGCCACAAGCAGCAACCGCCGCTGCCATAGCGCCTACTCGCTGGGTCCCATCTCTATTGGTGTTTGCCTTATTCAACACGAAGGTTTAACCGCTCTTTTCTCCACATCTCTGCCATCGTCCTACGCCAGTGTCTCATATTTTAATGTAATAGTGATAGTTGCTTTTTTTTTTTTTAAATAGTTATTTGGTATTTTTTCACTTTTTAATAGTTCGTTGGCCAATTTGGTCCCTTTAATTGTTTTTTGTGCTAGACGCTCCTCGGGTGGTAGTTCGTTGGTAAATCAGCACCTTAACCCTTAAAAAAGTCAAATCAATCTTCCTTTTTAATTATCATTTTTATAGTTAGTTGGCTTAGGGCTTAGTTAAACAGGCTCCACAAAGAGACCGACCTAGGTTAGCATTTATTTATTGCATTATTAATCTAGTTTTAATTTGACCCAAGGCACATGTGGATCATTGAGTCTGTTAGTGGTGCGCATATATGATCCATATTATTAGGAAGAAATTTCTCGTCAAATTCTCTAAATTATTAATTTGGAGATGGATAAAATCATCCAGCAGCATTTAATTTCACTTGTCGTATTTTTTATTTTCCACGACCACGGGTTAAGCTAGAACAACCTTAGTCACTTGATCTAAGGGCTTGGTGGTAGGCTGTTTTATAAAAAAATATGTCATATTAACTAACTTAATTAATTTCTTTAATCTAATCAAATTAGGTATATAGGTCTTATATTAAGAACTAAAAACTGAAGGAAGTACATACTATTGTGTCAAATATAAGTTCTTTCCTGAGGGAAATGGATCCAAATCAGGTATGGATAACTTTCCTTTGTACGTGAAAGACAATGATCGGCCTTAACCCAACTTCGAAAGTTTAACTTTCATTTGTTGGTTGATACAATTCTCTGCATATTGCAAGTGCTTTATGGACTTTGGCCTTGGCTTGAACGCTGAGTTTATACAATTAACCTGCCCTTTGATTCTCTTATGCTTTCTTTCACTTCGAAAATACAAATGTTGTCTATAACTTTGAATACTGTAATACCTTTAAAATTCCTATTCATCATAAATCTTTTATTTTGATAAATAATTAGCATAAAATGAAGTTGATTACAATTTTAGGCAAATTTCCCTTTGAATTAAATTAACAAAAGGCAAAATATGAGACTATACTTAGGGATCATAAAATGTGATATAAATAGCACATAAAATGATGGCTATTTTATAACTGAAAGAGGCAAAAAGTGTTATGAAGACACTTAATCAAATTAAAGAAAAGTAGGAAAACTAATGGGTAAATTAGCTTGCATTAATTAAGAAAAATTGCATAATTCTTCAAATTAATTAGAGACAAATTAATTGCAACAAAAAAGGGCTGTTATTTTAAAAAATTTAAGGGCCTAAGAGGAAGAATTAAGCTTGAATAATAAAGTACCAATGACCTTGATTAAGAAACAAACCAATTATATAATAACACATGTAAATAAAAGGACATTTAAGCATTTGTTTAACATGATAGTTAGCCTAATGAATCAGCCCCAAAAGTCCACATTTTTGCTGGCCATGTTGGAGCAATGTGGGCCAAGTGTTTTTAGGATATTATCTAAAGTATTAATCCTAAATCTTCATGATGTAATTAAAGGCATATAAGCACTTGATTAAGATGTTAATTAAACTTTATTAATCAGCTTTGAAAAGTCAACAATGGCAACTAAGCACATGGGACCAGCCAACCATGAGATTTTGACACATTTATTACAATCCAATGGTCCCAATTAATTACCTAATTAAGCCTAAATCCTCAAGTAATTAACTTGACCAATGGGAGGCTTGAATCATGGGATGTTTTCCACATAAAAAGCACATCCAATGACTAGGGAAATGGGGGGATGTCTACAGCCACATGGAGGGTGAGGATTTGATTTCAAAAAGTGCTTTTTGATCTAATGGTTAGGGTGAAAGATGAGGAATTGAATCACATAAGAAAGGGACCACATGAACTTGGTTTTTTCCCTATAAATAGAGCTTGAATACCTCTTCATTATTCACACCAAAACTCAATTCAAACTGATTAGGATAGAGAGCAAGGAAAAAATAGGAGCAAGGAGAAGAAGGAGTAAGAACTTCATGAAGTAAGTTCTTGAGCTCTAGCTTTTAGATTTTGGTAGAATTGTAATTTAATCTAGGAAATTGTATAGTTAATTTCTTTACATGTTTTTAAGGTCTCAGTTGCTTTTAAAATGAAAAATAGAGTAACACATTGAAATAATTTTTGGAATCAAAAGATCCAACTGGTGAAATTTGGGAAAATACCCATATTTCAGTTTTCTAGAATTAGTCACCTTGAGGATGTTATTTTATGTGGCAAATGATCTTTAAAAATCATGAAATTTTCCAAGAATAAATTAGACATCCAGGGATTTCTTTTGATATAAAATTCGTGATCATTGGGTTCTGTACTACAAGGAACTATGAATTTTTGAAGTTGGTTCACGTTTCGAAAGTTAATCTAAACCGTGATCAATTATACGGGGATTTTGGTGATCAAATGACGTTTAAAATTCCTGAAATTTTTCATAGCAATAATAGACATAAGGGGCTTTCTAAATATTTAAAATAAATAATTTTTAGGTTTTTTTACAAAACTATGTGAATTTTCCAATTTAACCCATGTTTCAGAATTAGAAACTGGAACAATGAAGGGAAAGATTAAAATTGGGAATGATTTAAGCACTTTGAGTTTTTGGGCTTATTTTTCCATGAAAATAGACTTTTCAAGGGTTATGTTTTCTTTGGAAACAGATCGTTTTTATTTTTGTACAATCTCCGACAACTTAGTAGGAATTATAGACCTAAAGTAAAATCATATAAATAATGTTATCACGTATTAAGTAAACTCTCTTTTGAAATATGAAACTTCACATCTTGCTTACTCTTCCTTTATAAATCATAAATATTGACTTTAATATTTTATTAATCCCTTCCATCTTCTACACAAAACCCTCTTCATGTATTAATCTCAAAATAACTATATCCAAGTCATATAACCACAAAATCACAAGGAGTTTAGGAAAAGAGCTTACTTGTTCTAGATCTTAACTTTCCTTTAAAACTTCTCCTCCTTGAGTTCTCTTGCAGCTTCGTCCTTAGTTAAACAACACCATACAAAGTTGTTTATAAGGACTTTGAAAATATTCATGAAGATTGAAGGCTATCTTAACATAGTTCTAACTTATTTACCTTGAATCTCACTTGTATGCTTTCCCCTCTTCTTCTTTCACTTGAGCTAAACTTTACTCTCTTTTCTTTTCTCTCTTGTGTCAACTTGATGCCTTAAAAATGAGGGAAAGAAGTCCTTATATAGAGGTCATGAGCCAACCAAAAATTTTGATCTCCAAAACACATTAAATAAGGTGTCCAATTGTTCCTAACAAAATTCAAATTAAATCCCATGAAAACACTTGGGAATTTTTTGATAAACAAGTGTCCAAGTGGTGGAGCCACGTGTGCACTCGTCAAACTTAACGGTCAAAATTAATGGAGGGGTAAAATTGCTACATTTTGTGAACTTCCGTGGCATTTTTGGTCCAAAAAAAACTTTTGTCTTACCAGTGCTCCTGAGCGAAAACTTCCATGGCATTTAAGACCCTTATCCCTTTATTATTTCTCTTATCTTCATCCAATCATTATTGGCTCTAGGCATGGAAATAGGCCAGGCCAGGCCAAGCTTTGGCTAAATAGGCTTGAGCCTGCAATGGGCAGAAGGCCTGAGCCTGGGCCTAAGCTTGAATTCAGGCTTTTTTTCTAGGCTCAGGCCTGAGCCTTCATAAGGCCTGGTCGAGCCTGAAGCCTTTTTAAAGGCCTACTTACAATGTAGGCCTTTAAAAAGGCCTCATATTTCAGGCCTTGGAGGCCATAAAGAGGCTTTGTATACTTTAAGCCTATCAAAACTTATATAAATATATCTTGAAATTATAATATAAGAATGAAAAACAATAAATATTATCTTATTTATATGATATAAATATAGTTTTAAACAGGCCAGGCCTGGAGGCCTACAAGTCAGGCCTTAACAAAATAGGCCTGGCCTATTTACATATTCAGACATTTAAATAGGCCTTGGCCTGGCCTTTTTAACAAACAAGCCAAGCCTGACCAGGCCCTAAATAGGCCAGGCTATAAAGCCATTTGATAGGGCCTGGCCTATTCCACCCCTAATTGGATCTTTATATATATATATATACACTAGATAATGTAGAATTATCTTTTATAACCTAACCTTTTGAATTTAAATTTAAATTTAAATTTAAATTCTAAACTTCAATTCAAAATTCGAATTCCAAATTCAACTTGGCCTAAGACCCGTTAGGTCTTGAAACACATTTAGGCCCTTTTGTGGAGAAACTGATTTCCCACTTGAAACACCATATATGATGCCATTTTCTCCTCATTGGGCTTGGAGTTTCACTCCAACCCTATTACACCTTTACTTTTGATAAAGTCAATAACAATGATTGGCCCAAGTTTGCTAATTTTAAACAATCGGGAATAACCTTTGTGTGTGACCCATTAGGCCCAATTAGTCACTTACATAAATAAACTTGGACCAATTTAAAACCCCTTTAACGGGCCCAATTTATTTAATGACCTCATAAGACACTAGCAATGCTCGCTGCATTTGAGAATTAATTGAGTTGATCAAGTGATCTACCTTTCATATTTGGATACCATGTGCATCATCCCTCACATCGTCATTCACATTTAGTCAAGAGGAAAGATAAAGTATCATCTCTTAATTGACTAAATGTAGCTATTTCACGAGAACTAGGAATCTTCTTATATTAACTCTATAACGGATCATGACTCTTCATGATCACTTGTCAGGCGCATAGCCTCTCCCGAGTTAATTAGAAGCTATCAAGATCTACCGGTCTTGTGAATGACTAATCCCTTGTAGGGATTGTGAGTCTCTCGGCAAGATGTCCATCTATACTCATGTATTTGAGTTACACCAAAGAGTACACTGTTCTCCCCATTTTCGGGTGGGTAGAGTTGTACGGTTAAAGTATAACCTTAAGACATAGTGTTCAATGACATCCTTAAGTCCAAGACGATCCGTACTACCAAATGATGAGAGACTTTACATATCCAATGATACTTTATATAATGAATCTTTGTGGAGTCTCTCAGTGGGTCAATTCGGTGCTATCTGTTCTCTAACAGATCCACCCATGATATCAGCTAAGACATCTCCATGCCTGTATTCCATGAGGTCTCTACCTTGTATCTCTATACAAGTAGATGATGTCGTACTAGTCTTATTGAGATCATCAATGCCCTTTCTTGGTGATTCAAGACTAGAAACAAGTTTTAGGCAATAGATATCCAGTGTTCTCGAGTTCTCATGATCATGATCTCTATCATTGATCCTCAAGAATAACACATGTTCTATTCCTAGGGCTTTTATCTTCAAACACATATTTACCTTAAAATAAAGGTGAGACATAAATATGATAAAGATAAAATATGCTCATTTATTAATAATGAAATACTACAGCGTAGAAATGGTGGTGATTTGTCCTTATAGATTGTCTCTAGGACACCTAAATACTAAATATCTCCTACTTGGCCTAGTGCCAATTAGGTCGACGTGTTATACCCAAATACTCATAATGACTATCATGTTTTCTCTGAGAAACTCCTTTAGTCAGAGAATCAACCAAGTTATCATCGATGGGGATATAGTCCATCTTTATATCTCGTCTTTCAACAATCTCTCGGATGAGGTGATACTTGAGGAGCACATGCTTGGATCTTTGATGAGACCTAGGTTCCTTGACCTGAGCTATAGCTTCGGTGTTACCACAATACAAAGGTATTGGGTCAACAATGCTAGGAACCACTTCATGCCATGACTGATAGGAAGAAAACCACTTTTCGACCCTTCCATGCTAAACCTCTTTAGTATTTTGTCTATATATGTGGATTGGGATAAACTTAGCAACCTTTTGGATCTATCTCTATAGATATTTATACCAAGTATGTTGGCCGCTTCTCCCATATCCTTATGGTGAAGTTTTCAGATAACCATATCTTTGTGGACTGCAACATGGGAATGTCATTTCCAATTAGCAAAATGTCATCCACATAAAGCACAAGGAAAACAACAGGACTCCTACTGACCTTATTGTAAACACATGGTTCATGTTCATTCTTGATAAAATTATTTCCTTTAACAACTTCATCAAAAAGATTATAGCTCCTTGATGCTTGCTTAAGCCCATCAATTGATTTTTGAAGTTTGCATACCATATGCTTTTGGTCCTTGGATTCAAAACCCTCAGGTTGTGTCATATACACCTCCTACTTCAAGAAACCATTCAAGAAGGCGGTTTTGACATCCATCTGCCAAACCTCATAATCATGATATGCGGCTATAGATATCATAATCCTGATAGATTTGATCATGACAACAGGCGAGAAAGTTTCGTCAAAGTCAACTCCTTGCTTTTGACGATAACCCTTTGCAACTAACATAGCTTTATAGGTTTGTATGTTGCCATTTGCATCAGTCTTCTTCTTGGAGACCCACTTGCACCCTATGGGAACTATTTCCTTAGGTGGTGGAACCAAGGTCCATACCTTGCTCTCATGCATCGAATCTATCTTAGATTCCATGGCTTGAAGCCATTTGGACGAGTCAACATCCTTGACTGCCTCAGTTTAGGGAGTGGGTTCATAATCTTCAACAGTATATTGATTCTCAATCACAAAACTATACCTTTTAGGTCAATGAATAACCTAGAAGTCCTACGGGGATGGGTGTTTACAGCCTCTCCTTGAGGCATCACCTGATCAACAGACTTGGGCTCTATTATTTGTTCCTATAGGTCTTGAATTTCTTCAAGTTCTATCTTACTCCCACTATCTACTTAAGAGAGTAGATCCTCCACAAGAAAGGTAGCATTCTTGGATACAAACACTTTGTAATCCTCATGGTATTAAAAGTAGTATCCCTTAGTTCCCTTGTGATAGCCTACAAAATAGCACAAAGTGCTCCTAACCTCTAATTTATCCGATGCTTGGTCTTAACATAAGCTGGACAACCCCATACCTTGAGGTAATTCAAGTTGGGCTTTTGACCCTTCCATATCTCATACGGAGTAGTCTGAATAGATTTTGATGGAACCCTATTAAGAAGGTTTCTTGTTGTATTGAGGGCGAATCCCCAAAACGATTTTGGGAGCTTCGTGCACCTTATCATTGACTGTACCATGTCAAGCGAGATTCGGTTTCTCCTTTCAGACACACCATTTTGATGTGGTGTGTATGGAGCCGTCAACTGTGAGAGAATCTCATGACTCAGATATTCGCCACCTCGATCAGATCAAAGTGTCTTAATCATCTTGCCAAGTTGTTTTTCTACTTCATTCCTAAATTCTTTGAACTTTTCAAATGCTTCAGATTTATGTCTTATAAGATACACATATCCGAATCTAGACTTATCATCAGTAAAGGTGATGAAGTAGGAGTATCCTCCTCAAGCCTGTGTAGACATAGGCCCACAAACATCCGAATCAATGAGTTCCAACAACTCACGGGATCTGTAACTCATAGGCTTATTAAGCTTAGTCTTGGTCATCCGAACCTAGATAACCATCTTGATGGAGTCTAGATAATCTTGTCTCATTTATATGTCACAATCTACAATGCCAAAGAAAATATTAATTACCGAATCTTAGTTTCTTAATTTGGATGCTAAGAAGTTCACTATTAAATTCTAAATCTAAAATATATAATCCATTTTTGCCGAGATGCGCAAGTATAAACAATATCATTCATAATGACAGAGAAAACTTATTATTCTTTATTATAAAATTAAAATTAGATTGTTCTAAATGAAATGGAAATGGAAATAATGTTTCGGAAAATAGAAGGAACATAAAGACAATTTTTTAAATGTAAAGAAAAGGCCCGTAGGCAACTTGAGGTCCACATCCCCTATAGCTAATGCAGCAACTCTTGCCCCATTCCTTACGTGGAGAATAACCTCATTTCTCTTCAATTTCCTAGGATTATGTAGTACCGGCAACAAATTATAGATGTGAGAACCACAACCAGTATGCAATACACATGAAGTTGAATCAACATTTGAAAAATTAACTTATATAGTAAACATACCAGAGACTGAAGCATCACCATGCTTTTTTCCCTTCAGGCTCGCAAGGTATAATGGGCAGTTCCTTTTCCAACGTCTTTCCGTTTGACAATAGAAGCATACAACAGTGTCTTTAGATTTTCCCTTTTCTTTGCCCTTGCCCTTCTTCTTCTTGGCTTTAGGCTTGAGTTTGTGTGTCGCCACAGACTTGCCCTTGCCCTTAGCCTTGGAAGGCCCACCAATCAGAAGAGCTTGAGTTCTATTTTTCTTAACAGCACCCTCTGCAGTGGTCAATAGACTCAACAACTCAGGGAATGTTGACTCAAGCTTATTCATATAACAATTGACCGTGATGCTATTATATGATTGTGGCAAAGACTGCAAGACCAAGTCAATACTTAGCTTATGGTCCATGATAAAGCCCAGAGAAGCAAGCTTCTCTATCATCCCAATCATGTTGAAGACATGCAGTCCAACCATCATGCCCTCAGCCATCTTACACCTAAACAACTCCTTGGAGGTCTCGAAGCGTTCAGCCCTTCCTTGCTTTTTATAAAGCTCTTGCACATGCAAGATAGTGGAGGGAGAATCCATATGCTCATGCTTGCGTTGGAGTTCCGCAGACATAGACGCAAGCTGTATGCAGATTGCCTGCTTGTTGTTTGCTAGGTGTTGTTTATGGGCTTCCCAGTCAAATTGATCAAACCCATCTTGCCTTTCAGTAGGGCAATAGGAACTAGAGAATCTAAAACATATTCTATTTTCTTAAAACGTAAAAGTATTTATACATTCCGATACCAGTCTTTAATGTTAGGACCAATTAGTTTGTTAGCATCCAGAATCGAGCGAAAATTAACCATATACCAATTAGTTTGTCATGACTTAAATGTTGAAATAAAAACAAAATAGGACTTATAAGTATTTCATTAACCATATACTGAGACTTTTGAAATGTATGTGGCCCTTCCAGTATTTTCTCTAGAATCAATAACCCTCAGATATTGATTTTAGGGTTATCCTTCATAAGGATATCCGTAGTAGGCTAAGAGAATGACTAAAATCATTGGGAAAATTTGTTGAAAATACCCAAAAAGGCCCTAAGATTATGAGCATGCAAAAATTACTTATCCTAATATAGTTGTTAAATGGGGGTTGATTAAAAACATCTCCATGTCTTCTCTTAGATCATCAAGTTGACAACACCATAATTCGAAGGGCCTTTTTTGAAATTTTTGTGGGGCCTTTTTAGTGTCACATCACTATGTAATTTTCCCAAAATCATTTGTTTCCGAGCTTGCATCTTTATGTCCATGTATTCTTTTAGATTTTCAAGTTGATAACACCTTGTCACTTAGTGTCACATCACTATGTAACAACCTGGCATTTTTCCCTAAATATATAGACCCAGCTGAGCCTACAGACTACGCATCTACTCTAGCACAAACCATCATCCTAAGTGTCATACACTTCAAATGGCGCCGTTAACAAATAAATACCATTTGTAGGATTCATTTTAGGCATCACCGATAATGAGAGGTAAACCAACGCGCTAGATAATTCTTGTGAGGGTTCTTTTCGGTCTCATCCTAAATTACTAACTAATACATTAACTAGCATTTACTCAATTTCTAAGATAGAATTATTTTTGTCTTGCATGCATAAATTAGACATACATATAAAACAACCATCACATAGTTAATTTTAAATGGCTTGTATTTATCATGCATGCTAATCGTGCGGTGATCGCATTTACTATTATCTTGCATACTAGTTGTAATAATTCTATGCATGATGATGATGATAATAATAATAATAATAATAATTCATGTATGGATGATCATAATTAATAATCTCCATGTCTTGGATTATCAAATTCATGTCCATTTTGTGGATGATCTTGGTAAACTCTTCTTATAATTGTTTCCATTCTTATTCCTATTACAATTTTTCATGCAATATTTAAATTGAGACAAAACAATCCCATTTACCAAAGATAAGAAAATAAAATAAAATTTAAATCTTGGGACAAAACAATCCCATTTACTAAAAGAAATAAAAATTAAATAATAATTTAAATCATTCATTCGAGGCACCATGACCACCCCTTGTCTTGTACCTACAAAAAGGTAAGAAAAAATACATGCACGTATTTTTGCAAATCCTAATTTATCATTGAATCGAATTCAACAATATTACCCCGTAGGTGTTTTTGGTAATGAGCCTGGCTCTGATACCACTTGATGGTTAATTTTGGCTTATTACATGACTTCCATGCAAAGTTTCATGAGGTTGAAAATAAAATTTTGTTTAATCATTTGGAAATCCGTAACTCTTTACGGTCCTCATGAATTATTAACCTTAACTCATTACGTTAATTAGTTATTATTCATTAATCCGTAACTCTTTCTTGTACTCATGAGAATTAATAATAATTTATGATATTCATTAGTTTTAAGATTACTTGTTAAAACAACGATTGGTGATTAGGATTACTTAATAAAACGACTATTGAAGATTATGATTATCTTAGAGCATCGAAGACTTCAATGTTGTTGATGTCCTATAATGTTGATCCACACGGCTATCCCCCGATTGCAATGAGAACCCTTTCTTTTGAAACCTCATGCCCTTAGTAGTTTGTTAGGCGAAGACAAGGTTGAGGTTTGGTTTCCTTGGGTTTTTCTCTTTTCAAGAAGATGGTGGTTTCTTAGATTAGGTTAAAGATAGGAGGAGCAAGATCATTGGCACCTTGCCTTTCTTGGATGGCGCCTTGCCCTCTAAACCTTTGGTAATGACGAAATTTAGAGAGCATAAGGCATCCATATCTTGATTGATTGATTGAATTTAATATGATGAATTATATTTATATCTTGATTGATTGATTGAATTTAAGATGATGAATCACATTCATATCTTGATTGAACCAATCATTTAAATTGGATCAAATCATAATTTTTTAATTGATTGATTGATTGACCATTTAAGATGATGAATCACATTTATATCTTGATTGATTAATTGAGTCAATCAATTTAAGATGATGGATCACATTTATTTCTTGATTGATTGATTGAGTCAACCATTTAAGATGATGGATCATTTATATTTTGATTGATTAATTGAATAATAATTTAAGATGATAGATCACATTCATCTTTTAAACTAAAATTAAAAATCATTTTTAATTCAATCATCATTTATTATTTATCCTATCCTTCATCCAATCTTTATTAGATCATACATACATACATATATACATACATATTAGATAATTCATTATCTTTTATAACATATAACCACATATATTTTGAATTAAAATCTTTTAAAATTTAAAATTCAAATTTTAATTTCAAATTCAAAATTTAAATTCCAAAATTCAACTTAGCCTAAGACCCCGTTGGGTCTTCAAACACATTTGGGCCCTTTTTGTGGAGAAACTAATTTCCCATTGGGGACATCCATATATGATGCCATTTTCTCCTTATTGAGCTTGGAGCCCGCTCCAACCCAATTACACTTTTACTCTTAATAAAGTCCAATAACAATTATTGGCCAAAGTTTGCTAATTTTAAACAATCAGGAATAACATTTGTGTGTGATCCATTAAGTCCAATTAATCACTGACATAAATAAACTCGAACCAATTAAAACTCCTTTAACGGGCCCAATTTATTTAATGACCTCATAAGACAATAAAATGCTATATGGCCCCAAAACTATTTGAGTTGATAAAAGTGATCTATCTTTCATATTTGGATACAGTGCAGGCATCATCGCTCACATCGTCATTCACATTTAGTCGAGAGTAAAGATAGAGTTTTATCTCTCTTAATTGACTAAAGGTGGCTAATTCACAGAACTAGGAATCTTTTTAAATTAACTCTATAACGGATCATGACTCTCTATGATTACTAGCTGTTCGCACAGACTCCCGAGTTAATTACAAGCTATCCAAACTCTACTAGTCTTGTGAATGACTAATCCCTTGTAGGGGATTGTGAGTCCTCTTGTTATGTCCATCTATACTCATGTATTTGAGTTATACTCAAGAGCACACTGTTCTCCTTTTTTTCAGGAAGATAGAGTTGTACAATCAAAGTACAACCCTAGGACATAGTGTTCAATGACATCCTTAAGTCCAAGACGATATGCACTACCAAACGATGAGAGACCTTACATATCCAATGATACTCTCTACAATGAATCTTTGTGGAGTCTCTTGGTGGGTTTGTTCGATGCTATCTGTTCTCTAACATATCCACCCATGACATCAGCTAAGACATCTCCATGCCTGTATTCCATGAGGTCTCTACCTTGTATCTATATACAAGTAGATGATGTCATACTAGTCTTATTGAGATCATCAATGCCCTTTCTTGATGATTCTAGACTAGGAACAAGTTTTAGGCAATAGATATCCAGTGTTCTTGAGTCCTTATGATGATGATCTCTATCATGGATCCTCAAGATCAACACATGTTTAATTCTTAGGGCTTTTATCTTCAAACACATATTTACCTTAAAATAAAGGCAAGACATAAATATGATAAGATAACATATGCTCATTTATTAATAATTAAATATTACAACGTAGAAATGGTGCTAATTTGTCCTTACATATTGTCTTTAAGACACCTAAATACTAACACACACACACACACATACATACATACATACATACATACATACATACATACATACATACATGTATATCCACACACACACACACACACACACACATATAGAGAGAGATATCATACATACATACATAGAGAGAGATATATATAATATAATATATAGGGGTTATCGTTTGTCATGTCACTTGATATAAGGTTATGTCAAGTCACCTCAAAACTACGTCGTTTTGGGAGTTAAGGGAATTAATGAAGGTGTTTTTGTATTTATTATATGAATTTTGCCAAAAGATCTTTCATTAATTCCCCAATCCCAAAACTACATCGTTTTGAGAGTTCATTAATTCTTTTAACTCCAAAACGACGTAGTTTTGGGGTGAGTTCATATATATATATATATATATGAGAGTGGAAGAGGTAGCCATGAACCCCGAAGCCTGAACCAGATACCGGATGATAATATAAAAAAAGAGAGATACATTTGAAAGATTGAGACATTATCACTTCTAACAATAGTAGTATCAATTGCAAATAGGTCCATAACCTTCGTCTAAACAAAATCCTGAAACAGCTCCATCCCCTTTGCAGCATGCATTATAACAATTATCAATATTATCATTGACGCAATTCCCTTTAAATTGGGTGCAAATGGACAAACTCCGGCTTCAACATTCTCTGCATTAACACTAACATTAATATATAATTGAACACAAATATTAAAAACATATTCTTAGAGTTGTGTGAATTACATGTACTTGAGGTCTCAAGCTTATATATACACTATTTGATTTATGATATAATAACGAGAGGGCTGGGCTTAATAGGTATCATACCCTATTTGAGTTTGTGCTAATTATACTTAAGGCTTGTTTCGGATTCCAAAATATTTTAAGCTAATTTAGATGGACTGACTAGAACACACAATGAGGATACAGAGTATAATCAATTGGTTACTAATGTATCCAAAGATTTGGTTTTTGAAAGAGTATAATGGCGTCATGTGATCTATGTATGTAGTTAGGCCCACCTAGTGGGATATAGATAAAGCTTTGTTTCTTTAGTAGTAGTAGTAGTTGTTGTTAGATGGACTCATCTCAAGCTTATATTTTTTCTTCTAAATCACTCAATGTCATAAACTTAACCATGCACTTTAACATAATACATGTAAATATATGATGTATTTTAGTAGGGAAAGTTTTCAATAAAATGCCACTAGTATTTTTGATAGTAAGTCAAGGAAAATATACACAAAAATTTATAATATATATCAGTAAAAATTGTTACTCATATTTTTGTAAATTTTGAAAATTTGAAATGGTAAAAGCTCAAGTGGATGTTTGTTGATGGATATAGCCAATCAGTGGGAGAGAAACCAAGAGGGCCATGAAGTGGAAGGCAATGAAGGAAGACAACTTGAGAAGGGAAGTAGCCATGTCTTGTAATTAAGATTGGTATCAGACAAAGGACACTTGTTTCGAGGTTCTAGGATGAAGGTGATAAAAAACTACGATTCTACATGAACATTTAATATTTATTTACAACACGATCTTCATGGGAATATCCGCCTTTTCATCATGGTCCATTTGTTGTCGTTGCTTGCTCTATTCTGGACAACATAGATCTTGATTATATTTTCAGATATATATGGTTTTGTGTTACTTCTGGCTTCTTTGAAAGTGTCCATATTGTCCATATAGGCATGTTTTAATTCCTGATAGTGCGGCTCTGAATATTTTTAATGCTTATTTTGTCTTTGTTCATGCTCCCTCAATTCATTAATGTAAGACTTATTTACCTAATTTGATTAAGTTTGTTAATATAACATGTTTTGTTTCTTTAAAAAAATTAATCATGTTCCTTAATCCTCTTAATCTCTCTCTTACTTAATTATTGTTGAGGAAGTATCAATAAGGGTAAATTAAAAAAAGATTGAAAAATATGAGAAATATATTTGGGAAAATTACACACAGGTCCCAAGGAACAGATATATTTACATTTAGGTCCCTTCAATTCATGAAATTACCCGAAGTCCCAAGGGACTTGTGTGTAAATATTTCAGATGAGTAAAAGACCTTATTGCCCTTCTTCCTTCTCCTCTCTCCTCTCTCCCTTTTTCTTCTCTCTCTTCTAATATTTCTTATGATCTTTGGGCTAGAGTTCGATGTTGTTGTCACTTAGATCCTCGGACTTCCGATCCTCGGCTAGAGCTCCATTACAAGCTATTCTTGTCACTTTTTTCCAATCTTGGGCTAGAGTCCCTAGGCTGAAAAAGTGAGTGGTGGAATTTGGACAAGAGCTTAAAGGCTGAAAAAATGAGTCTCACATCCATGGAAATCAGCTGAGTTCTCTATATTGCAACGGTGGTTCAATTCCCCCTTTCGTTGTTAATAAACTTCGTCGGGGTTTACAAAAATTGTGGTTAATTTATGCATTTTGTGTTGTTAATTTATGCATTTTGTGTTGTTAATCGCCTGCGGAAGTCGGACATGACAAATTGAAGGTTTTCGAGAAGTTGTGGTTAATTTATGCATCTTGTGTTGTTAATTTATGCATTTTGTGTTGTTAATCGCCCGGAAGTCGACATGACAAATTCAAGGTTTTCACAAGTTGTGGTTAATTTATGCATGTTGTGTTGTTAATTTATGCATTTTGTGTTGTTAATCGCTTCTGGAAGTCAAACATGTCAAATTGAAGGTTTTCAGAAGTTGTGGTTAATTTATGCATCTTGTGTTGTTAATCGCCTCACGGAAGTCGACATGACAAATTGAAGGTTTTCACAAGTTGTGGTTAATTTATGCATTTTGTGTTGTTAATTTATGCATTTTGTGTTGTTAATCGCCTGCGGAAGTGACACATGACAAATTGAAGGTTTTAGAAGTTGTGGTTAATTTATGCATCTTGTGTTATTAATTTATGCATTTTGTGTTGTTAATCGCCTCTGGAAGTGACACATGACAAATTGAAGGTTTTCAGAAGTTGTGGTTAATTTATGCATCTTGTGTTATTAATTTATGCATTTTGTGTTGTTAATCGCCTCTGGAAGTGACACATGACAAATTGAAGGTTTTCGAAGTTGTGGTTAATTTATGCATGTTGTGTTGTTAATTTATGCATTTTGTGTTGTTAATCGCCTCTCGGAAGTCGGACATGACAAATTGAAGGTTTTCACAAGTTGTGGTTAATTTATGCATTTTGTGTTGTTAATTTATGCATTTTGTGTTGTTAATCGCCTGCGGAAGTGACACATGACAAATTGAAGGTTTTAGAAGTTGTGGTTAATTTATGCATCTTGTGTTATTAATTTATGCATTTTGTGTTGTTAATCTTCTGCGGAAGTGACACATGACAAATTGAAGGTTTTCGAAGTTGTGGTTAATTTATGCATCTTGTGTTGTTAATTTTTGCATTTTGTGTTGTTAATCGCCTCGGAAGTCGAGACATGACAAATTGAAGGTTTTCACAAGTTGTGTTGTTAATTTATGCACATAAATTAACAACACAAGATGCATAAATTAACCACAACTTCTAAAAACCTTCAATTTGACATGTCTGACTTCCAGAGGCGATTAACAACACAAAATGCATAAATTAACAACACAACATGCATAAATTAACCACAACTTGTGAAAACCTTCAATTTGTCATGTCCGACTTCCGAGGCAATTAACAACACAAAATGCATAAATAAACAACACAAGATGCATAAATTAACCACAACTTCCGAAAACCTTCAATTTGTCATGTTTGACTCAGGAGAGGCGATTAACAACACAAAATGCATAAATTAACAACACAAAATGCATAAATTAACCACAATTTTTGTAAACCCTGACAGAAGCGATTAACAACAGAAAGGGGGGAATTGAACCACCGTTGCAATATAGAGAACTCAGCTGATTTCCATGGATGTGAGACTCATTTTTTCAGCCTTTAAGCTCTTGTCCAAATTCCACCACTCACTTTTTCAGCCTAGGGACTCTGGCCCAGGATTAGAAAAAAGTGACAGTAGTTTGTAATGGAGTTCTAGCCGAGGATCGGAAGTGCTGAGGATCGGAAGTGCCGAGGATCGGAAGTGACAACAGCGTCGAACTCTAGCCCAGCATCGGAAGAAATATTAGAAGAGAGAGAGAAGAAAAAGGGAGAGAGGAGAGAGGAGAAGGAAGAAGGGCAATAAGGTCTTTTACTCATCGAAATATTTACACACAAGTCCCTTGGGACTTCGGGGTAATTTCATGAATTGAAGGGACTTAAATGTAAATATATCTGTTCCTTGGGACCTGTGTGTAATTTTCCCAATATATTTTATATTTAGGACAAAAATCAACTCCACTATTAGGCTTTTCATTAAGAGCCGTAAGGGAGTACTTATTACATACTGTTGAAATCTTACATTGTGATTTGAAGTTGTGCGAATATTAAGTTCTTTAGGTTCTTCAATTATTTATTAAATTTGGCATTATATATTTGATTTTTATATGGTCTAGTTTGATATGCCTCCCATTTGTGATCAAATTGATAATTGAATTATGGCTTTCAAGTAGCACTACTACAAAAGAGGAATTTAACGTCTCCTAATTAAAGTCCGTTTTAAAAAATGTAGATGTTAAAATGTAAGGCGGTGGCAATATTATGGATTTCAAGTAGTACTACTAGAAAATATAGGGTTAAATACCATTTTTGCCATCGAAGTGTTGGTAAGGGGGCACTCAGCACCTGGAAGTTTTTTGGTATCATTTTTGCCGGAAGTTTACAAAAAGGAGCAAATATGCCCCGGAAGTTTTTTTTAGGATCAAATTTGCCCCGGAAGTTTTTTTTAGGAGTAAATTTGCTCTGAAAGTTTACAAAGAGAGTAATGATCTAACGGTCAAGATCAACGGATCGACAAGATTACAAATTTTTAAACTTAGGGGGAAAAAATGATACGAAAAAAAATTCGGGTGTTGAGTGCCCCATTACCAATACTTCCATGGCAAAATTGTTATTTAACCCTTATAGTTATTTCCTAGTATGTAGCCTAGAATTTTGATAGTTAAGAGAAGAAATATGTCCGTATTTTTATTTAGTTAGTTCCTAATAATTAAATTTAATAAATTAAACTATATGTGTGTGTGTGTGTGTGTGTGTGTACGTGTGTGTGTGTGTGATTTTATCCCATATTTATAGCTATTTCCTAGTATGTAGCCAAGAATTTCGGTAGTTAAGAAAAGAAATCTAATCATATTTTCATTTAGTTAGTTCTTAATTAAATTTAATAATATATCTCTTTTATATATATCTGTAAAAAATATATCAATATCATTTAATTTAAGCCTCCCTCATGCCATTTTATTTTATTTTTTATTTTGAGTTACAACAACTGGTTTTTCAAAACCAGTCGTTGAAACTTGAATTTTTTTTTGATATTTCAGCTTCAATCTCGCGCCTTCGACATTTTATTGTTCTCTCTCTTCCATAAAAATATAAAGTTTTTTCTTCAAAACCCAACGAGTGTAGAACGTCTCCCTCAAATCTATCCTAAACGCAACCTTTCAATAAGAGTCTCGAGACCCTCCCTCAAATCTCGCATGTTTAGAAGAGGTTTTGGTTGTGGAGCCTGTTACACCCCTACCGGCCTTGCCCTTTCAGGTGGCGGGTTAGAGGGATTCCTTTTAGACTGTTACCTTTCCTTGGTTATTAGTCTGTTTTGATTATATATCAGAGCACACGCAAAAGAGCATATGACCGGTTTGGACAACTACTTGAAAGTGGAGCTTAATCACCAAGAGGGGGTGAATTGGGGATTTTAAAATTCTTTTTGAATTGCTCTGTTTTCGAACACTAAAACAGAGCTGAGCAGAGTATAAGAGAGGAAAGCAACACACAAGGGATTTATACTGGTTCGGTCCAACCTCTTGACCTACGTCGGCCCCCGGCACACTCGGGATTTCACTATCTCAATTGATTACACACTCGTAACTCAAGAGTAATTCTCTCACTAGAACTTACTCCCCCTTACAAGTTGCAATCAATAACCCAATCTCCAATTCCCCTGACTTGAGATTATTACAATAAATGATTTACAATAAATGAACTCTCTCTAAGAGTGGATAAGGATAAACATTGAAGATCAATGTATCAAAAGACACTTTACAAGTGAAAACTGAAAGAGTAGTTGGTAAACTTGAATTCAATTCGTTTTCAGCAGATTCGTTGTTGAGAAGACTTGAATGCAGCTCTATTTATATACTAAGAGAGCATTAAATGACTGTTATAATCTTCAATATAACCGTTGCATTGATTATGCAAGGATTAGGTTAAGCTTTGGTCTTCTTCTCTCTCTACTCTTTGGTTAATCCGTTGCATTCAATGTGCTGACGTCACTTTTTGCTTTTGCTTTTAAGCTTCAATTAATATCCTCTAAATCATTTGAAACTCACTAACAAAGTGGTTAAATGTAGCTAGGAATATTAGTGAATGATGATAGGAAGTATTAATATCACACAAGAAGGTTTCACAAATTCGTCGATTTGAATTTCAAACTCTGCGACACAAACTCGAGTTTGTTCACCAAAAGCGGAGTTTGTGTCAATGCACTAATAGAAAAACTCAAGTTTCCAAATCATAACTCGAGTTTCCTTTATCCAGAGAGGAATGTCGCGATTTGAGCTTTGGAACATATCTTTGAATGGAACTCAAAACTGGAGTTTCCATTTCCAAACTCGAGTTTTAGACTCTTGAAATGTAAAATGAATTTTAGTCCAAAACTTCAAAACTAGAGTTTCCAATCCTTAACTGGAGTTTCAAATCAAAGAAAAAGAGCAAAGCTCTGTTTGGCCAAAACTCGAAGTTTCCCAAACTAAACTCGAGTTTTCATTTAAGTATGAAAACATTGAGAAATTTATGCCAAGTCAAAACTAGAGTTTTCTATGAAAAACGAGTTTTCAAAAACTAAGTAAAACTTGAAAACTCTCTGTCAAACACAAACTCAAGTTTCCAAAGTAAAATTCGAGTTTTCTCAAAACTTGAAAAACTCGAGAAAACTCATGGCAAACTGAAAAGTGGAGTTTCCATATCAAAACTGGAGTTTGCATAAGCCCAAAATGTTGGAGACTCTTTGTATGATCAAAACTCGAGTTTCTAAATGGAAATTGGAGTTTTGTCTTCTTCGAGAAAATATTGAAGAGTCTCGTAAGATGCAAACTCGAGTTTGCAAGTCAAAACTTCGAGTTTGTCTCAAGATGAAAAACTTGGAGTGCTCTCTCGTAAGACCAAAACTTGAGTTTTCTTATGAAAATTGGAGTTTTGCTTAGTTCATTAGAATTGAGCTACTCGAGTTTTGAAACCAAAACTCGAGTTTGCCTTTGACAGTAAGTTTTTCAACTTACCAAAGACAAACTTCAACTTGTGTCTACAATTGTCAGTTATCATCATAACACATGGAGAACTAACATTCTCTCCCTTTTTGATGATGACAACACTTGTAAATGAAATTCCAAGAATTTGAGAGAGTTTGCATTTGAAAAGATGTTTTTCATTTGATATTGTTTTAGAAATGGCATTTTGAAAAACTTAGGCATTTTGAAACATGATTTTGCACATAACAGTATTCAAACAACTTCAGAATAATAGAGATAAGCAACAGAAGACAAGTAAGCATGAAAATTCACTAAGAACTACATCGAATGTTAAATGCACAAATACAGAAATTGAGAAATTGCAGAAACTAGGTACAAAAGAGTCAAGACTCAAAACACTCTACACTTCTCAAGCTCAAATTCTATTCATTGCCTTTCTCTCCCCGTTTGTCATTTTCAAATGGGGATGGAGCTGAGATAGAGGAGTCAGAACAAGGATTGATCAGAGGAGTAGGAGGAGGGGAGCCAAGCCTGATAGTGGATGTGGTGGATTGTGGTAAAATCTCAGTGGTGGGAGTGTGAGATGAGTGAAGAACCTCAGTAGTTGGGGTAAATGAAGATAAGGGAGGGATAACCTCTGTAGGTGTGGAAGTAGGAATAGGAGAAGATGGAATGGTGAAGGTGAATGATGGAGAGGAAGATGGTTTAGGGTCAGGCTTAGGGTCAACAAAAGAGCCAAATCCAGAAGCTAAAGTGCTGGGACCATCAGGTTGTAGAAGCTTCAGGATCTTATCCATTTTGTCACCCAAGAACACATTGTTGACCATCAAAGTAGACAACTTGGCATCATGATCAATCATGTGACCAGATAAGTCTTCAACTTTTTCCTTGAGCTCACCATATTGTCCAGAGACATCTTCAATTTGCTCTTTCATGGCGTCCTGAGCATCAACCATCTCATGGTTGCCTTTGGTGACCTCAGCTACCAACTTCCCAACTTCAAACTCGATTCTGATTGACTTGGCAGCAATGGCAGCATCCACAATGCCTTTCACCCTTGCATCAAAATTAGATGGCAGAGATGTCTGAGGAGGTGGAGGAACAGATTGGGCGTCTTGGGCTTGTCCTGAGAAGCTCTAGCTTGAGATCTAGAGGGAGCCTGTGATTGGCCAGAACCTTCACCTTCAAAACTTATCCTCATAAGGTTCAACTGAGCCTTGCCAAAGAAGGGAGGGTACTTCATGGACTCAGGAGAGCCAACATACCAAATCTTGTGGTAAAATAGTATAACTAAGACCAGTGAGGGAAATGGTATGTGATATGGCCTTCAAGATGAAAATTTGAACTTGACCATCTCCTGAAAAATCCAGTGGCCAAGGTCAAGAGCAATATGTTTCACAAAAGCAGTGAAGAGGGGATAGTCTTTTTGAGCAAAATGGGTGAAATTGCCACCCTTTTGGATGAAATTTCTGGAATAGATATACCAGAGAACTCTATTTATGGGAGACATAGTACCAGGGTTGAAGGAGAGGGTATGCAACTGATTGTTAGGGATAGGTTATTGGGTCTGAGAGTTGCAAAGATTTCCTGGTTACTGAATTTTATTGAGGGAACAAGAGGAGGGTTGTCAATTTTCAAAATAGAGTTCAGGATTGAAGTAGACAGGGTAAATTTGAAACCCTTGATAGAGGTAGTGACTCATTCCTTAACTAGCTCACCATCCGAATTCATAATGTTATCATACTCCATATTGAAATAAAAGAGTTTAATCAGTTGAGTAGCATAAGGAACAGAAATAGACAGAAATAACTCATAGGGTTTGAGCCAGGGTGAGACGTCTAAACTACATTCCTCCTTTAGTTTGGTCAAATTCACTGAGACTCTTTGGACTGAATTCTTTAAGAATGAAAGTCTCTTTGAATTTGATATCTTTCTCGAGATGTTAAGATAGAAGGTGCAATAACAAAACCTTCAGGAGCATCTGGATGCTTGTAAATATTCTCAACTGCATTGGCCATAACAGAAGGCTCCTATGGTTCTTGAGTAGGGGTGGAAACAGGCCAGGCCTGCCCCTTAATAGGCCAGGCCTGTTATATAGGGAAGCGGTTTGAGCCTGGCCTGTGGCTTGTTACAGGCTTATATTTTGGCCTAAGCCTAGCCTGTAACAGGCCTGAGCCTGGCCTGGCCTGTTAAGAGGCCTGTATTTTTAAAAATCCTGCACCTAGGCTAATAGGCCACAGGTGTTCGCCTCGCAAGTGTACGAGTTTCGCAAGTAATAAAGTGATAAATAAAGTATCGTTCCCACGAGGATTTGTTTAACAAATTGGTCAAGCAAGAGGCTTAGTGAATTTCATCAAGTTGAGCTAGAACAAAGTTTTGATTTGGAAAGAGAATTTTTAAAGACTATTTCTAAAACTTAAAATTGATAAAGGCAAATGACTTTTGACTTCAAGGATAAAAAAAGCCTAGGATTCTTCTTCCCCTTTTTCACTTCATAAAACTTGGTCAAATACCTCTCTAGTAGCATTTCAATACATACATGTGTTAGTCTAAGGTTCGCAAATACTTGACCCGCTCTCTCAAGTGAAAATCAAGTTTCTCTTTTCATTAAAATGCACAATCTCTTGCTACAATTAATGAGAATCAATCTTTAAGCAACAACCCTAATGTGACAATGCAAGGTTAGTAAATATATCTCTATTTTACCGACAAACCATCCATTTATCAAGTAAACTTCAAGACAAACATGATTTCAATCAAGTTCTACACCTAGATTAGCTCTCTCGAATCAAAACCTATGTGAATAAATCATCTAAATGGAGGCCAATCACTTAGAAGCATTAAGCCAAGGTTGAAATCAACACATGTGTATATTTATCTACCAAAAGAGAGGAATATTCAAGTTTTAATCCATACAAAGGGTAAGGAAAACCCTAGAATGAAAGGTTTAGCTACTCATATTCAAATACAAAGAGATTCTAAGTAAAGGAACTGAATACATGAAGAAACTAGGAAGAAAAGAGAAGAAAAGAGGAAGAACCAAGGTGAAAACCCCAAAATCTCTCTTAGGTTGAGCACCCAAGCCTCCAAGATTGTCCAAATCTCTCTCCCAAGCTCTTCCCTTGTGTGCCCACTTGTTTCCTTAGGTCAAGAGTCTGTTTTTCGGGCCTTCCCTTGTGGTTAAGTAGGGTTTTTCTGTTTCGAAGTGTAAAACGCGCAGCTGTACTTTCTGCATTTTTTTCCGACTTTCCGCGGCCAGTTGTCACTTTCCGTGGCCACTACTTGCTGTAGCCAGTTGTGACTTTCCATGGCTAGTTGCATGGGCTCTTCTAGCTTTGCACTGCTTCACCTCCTTTATTTCTTTCCTTGTTTCTTGATTCTTATAGAGCTTCAAAACTTGTCTCCTCTTCCTACAAAAGAGGAAACAATTATCAATCCTCAATTGAACCATAAACTCTATAATAGCAAGAATTTCTTTGATTTTTGCCTTATACTTTGATATGCACATTTTCCTCTATAACTTCATTTCAATGCACATTTTGAACCAAAAATAGGTAAAAGGAGAGAGAAAATGTGTTGGAATATTGTCAATTTCTAAGAGTTAACAACAGGCCCCAATGAAAACAGGCCGAACACTGGCTATAGGCTGAAAACAGGCCTCCTGTCTACAGGTCGAAAACAGGCCTAATTGCTTAAACAGGCCAAAAATAGGCCTAATTTACAACAACATAACATATTCTACAACAACATAAAAAATGAAATCAAATACAACATCCAACATCCAACATCCAACATCCAACATCCAACATACAAATTCAACATCCAACATCCAACATCCAACATACAAATTCAACATCCAACATCCCATGAATAAAGTTTGCAACATCCACCAAGTTACCAACATACAAAAACCAACATACAGATTCTTCTTTAAGCCACTGGACATTGACATTAAATCTTCAATATAATTTCTTCTTTGGCTTCAAAGACCTTGAAAAAATTAATCAAATATATAGAATTAGAGTATAACACAATTGAACAAGTAATATGTAAAACAAATGATATTATTTTAATAATGCAAAATTTATACATTTTTGTTTCTTTTTTAATCCATAGTTGTTGCGAAGTCAATCCCCACCACAAATAAGTGCTTCAATTGATTTTTCATTCAATCTAGAATGATATTCATCAATAACTCTACCTCCAGTACTAAATGTGGACTCTGATGCCACAATTGAGATTGGAATAGTTAGTATGCCAAAGCATCCATCTTAGATAAAATCTTATACTTCACACTATTATTTTTCCACCATTCTAGAGCAGTAAAGGAGTTAGAATTGCCATCAGGTATAAAAATAGACTCCTCAAGATAACCTTCCAATTCTGATTTCATAGGGGGAATTGCTTGCTTTTCACGAACAATGTTCACAATTTGATCAAATCCAGTAACTATAGAAGAACTAGGTACATTGGAAGAAGAGTTGTTGCCAACATTATGATCTTCATTACATGCCTCTCCCTTATACACAGCAACGTAGCTATCATATATTGAGTTTAAAGCTTTCACCACTTTATCTATATTCTCAGAAGCAAGATAATCAGGCTTGTAAATCAAAGGAAAGCAATAATTAATCACAAATAATTTGCACCTAGGATCAAGAATACTAGCAAGAGCCATTACCATGTTGCATTCTCCCCAATATTTGTCAAACTTCTCTTTCATTGAGATTGCCATTTCCACCATGAAGAAATCATCATCATCAAAGGCATTGTCAATTTCTTGTTTCACTCTCCAAACTTCAGCAAGGTACAAATTTGCAGTAGGATACTCATTGCCTGATATGATATGAGTGGCTACATTGAACATTTCTAGAAGTTTGCAAATCTTTTCAACCTTCTTCCAATCCTCTTTTGATGGTGCATAGTTGTAATGTGGTTCTCTTTTCTTATAATCAGGAAAAACAGACTTGAACTTCAAAGTAGTAGATAATATCCTATATGTAGAATTCCACCTTTTTGGACAATCAAGAACGAGCTTCCTTTCCTTCAAGCGTTTCTACTCAACAATGTCACAGAATGCTTTTAGCCTTGAATCATTGTAGTTGATGTATTTCACACTCTCACGGACATTATTAATAATGTCCTTAATTCTACCAAGGTCATCTTGCACCAACAAGTTTAATATATGCGCACAACATCTAACGTGAAATAAGTCACCACCCAGAGGTAAAGAACTACTAAGTGATAAAGTGTCCTTAAGAGCCCTCAAACAAGAATCATTATAAGAAGCATTGTCCACTAACACAGAAAACACGTTGTTTTCAATTCCCCACGCCTTGAAACACTTGAAAATAGCATCAGCCACATCAATTCCTCATCTAGGGGCGGGAACTTTCACAAAACTCAAAACCCTCTTTTGAAGGTTCCACCCCGCATTGATGAAATGCCCGGTAATAACCATGTATTCAGTCACCTGATGACTTGATTTCCACATATTAGTAGTCAAACTAATCTTGCTCAGCTTTTGTAATAAGGCCTTCAATTGTTTCTTCTCTGCCTCATATATGGCCAAACAATCACTTCTTGCTGTCTTGCGAGAAAGTTTCTGAAATTCAAAATTAACATATTGGATTAGTACTAGAAGGTTGAAATGGAATGGTGGATTGCTTGTTTTTTGCAGCAATGAGGAGCTTCCTTGTATCGCAATTGTGTGGATGTCTCCATAGATGGGTAGTGCTAGCTCCCTTCCCTGAGTATGAAAATGGATGTTTGCAAGAGTTGCATTTAGCTTCGAGACCATCATTAGTTTCAACTTGATCAAAATCGTCCCAAATAGCTGAGGTTTTTCGCCTCTTCTTCTTAATAACTTCATTATCACTAACAATTTTCTTACTAGTTTGTTGAGTAGCTTGTTCACTTGAATCTGTTGGTGCTTGTTGAGAGATATCACCCAAGTTGACATTAGTAGGAGGAACTGAATTAGATGACATTGTTTCACTCTGAAATGGGGATGACATGAACTAGAACTGAAACATAAAAAGTAATTTAGTTTTATTTTAACAATTCTTGTATCTAATCTCTAAACGAAACACAAATTTTCATCAGCAAAATAATAGAACAGCAGCTATGGATACTAGAGTATATTGAACAACAGCTATGATGGGAATTATTGTTTAAATCCAACACATAATTGAACAATAATTGCCATCTCAAATTCAAATATCACATAATTAATTTCCTTAAACAAATAACTGATCAACTAATATACCTAACTCACACAAACTCTTTCTTGGCAGTGGGTATTTTTTACCAATGGTAAATATCAATTCCTCTCATATCAGTTCATGCATTGTACCAAAAAAACAATCATCACCTTAACTATCATCAATTAGCGAAAAGATTGGATAAACTCTTTGACGTTACCCATTCTATTTTTGTTAATTATGAATTCCAACATGCATGAGATTTATAAAAGGCCATCACTTTTTTTTTTAAAAAACACAGTAACATGAATCTGAGCTTTTTAAGTACGCTTTAAAGATAAGAATATTAAAAACTCCATAGATCTTCAACTTTTTGTGTGGGTACAGTTAATAGATTTAAGAATCAAAGGAGTAATCCAAAAGAGACATTAAGTGATAAGAGAGAAACCTTCATCGCAAAGCTAAAGAAAGAGACTTGCACATACATATTGTCTCTTTTTAATTTAGTGTGGATCCAATGTTCAACTACTTCAAGAATCAATGATTATAACATGTCAGCAAAGGGGGGCCCTCCTTTAGAGAAACTCCATCCTACGCCTCCTAACAGAGGCCAAGAACTCAATGTCAGAGACTGATTACTTGAACTCGAGAAAATGTGTGAGTGTGAGAGTGTGTGGTTGCACTTTCTAAATCGTAATGGGGCATCTATGAGCTGTTAATCAAGAAAAAAGGTGATGGAGGAAGCTGGGGTTCCAAGCAAACAATGTGTGAAAAATGGTTCAAGAAAATCCAGAATAAAGAATCCAACACAGTGTGGCTCTAACACAATCTTCAAAATCTAGAAGAAGAAGAAACCACTGAACAATAAGGGTAGTTGGAGGATGAAGATGGTGCAAAACAAGTGTCCAAAATACTACATATTACCTTCAAATCATCTCTTGCAAAGAAATAATGTGACAACTTAGTAGAGCAAATCAATACAACCTTTATAAAACAATGATAACTACTGCATTACCTGGACAGTGGACAACGAAGAACAAGCAGAGACAAATCAAAGAGGTTGAGACTTTGATTCACTCGCCGGACTCCCTTGCAGTGCAAATTGAAAGAAAGAAGGTAGAAGAGGAGAATTGCGGCCTCGACACACACCCGCCGACAAGAAAGAAGGTAGAAGGAGGAGAATCGTCGACGGTGGGCGAGTGGGGATGGTGAGGCTGATCGTGAAATTAGGGAGTTGGGCACTTAGGGTTAAGATGCACACGATCGCGGCGAGGGCGAGGAAGACGCGGTCACGAGGAAATGAAATGAAGATTGGAGGAATTGGCTCTTTTTTTTTAATTCACTGGGCACTTGGGCAGTGGGTAGAGAGGCAGAGACGATTTAATTATAAAAAGATATATGTAATTACACTTTTACCCTCTTTAATAGGCCAGCCTGATAGGCTTTTTAGGCCTACTCAGAGGCCTAGGCCTGGCCTGTTAAGGCAAACAGGCCTTAAATTACGCCTTGGCCGACTGTTAGCCCGACAGCCGGGCCCGAGTGCTTTTAGCGAGGCCGGAGCCACAGGCCCCGGCCTTTTTCCACCCCTATTCTTGAGTGGCAGAAGATGGAGGCTTGGACGAGGCTTGCCCTTTCTCAGTAGTAGAAGTGGTTTTTGACCTCTTGGCTCTGGGAGGCTTAGAAGGTTCAGCCATCTTCTTCTTTCCCTTTCCCTCTGGTTCAGGTTCCTTTCTTTTCTTCGAGGGAGTCTCAGCTGGTTCCTTGAAGGCAACTCCCTTCGATTTAGGTTTAGGAGAGGGAGATTCAGGAATATTGTCATTGACACCTCTGATTGACCTATCGACCCCATAGTGAAACCGTCTGGGAGTCGATTTCATCCTCCTTGGTCGCTGAGGAGGAGGAGGTGGAGGAGGAGACCATGATTTTGACCCTTCCTGGTCAGAATTCGTGTCGTGAATCTCTTGGGGAGTTGATTTGAAGGCCATTTAGGGTTTCTAAGAGGGGGTTTTGGACGAGAGTCGCTAGAATCAGAGAAAGAAGAGAGAGAGAGAGAGGCTAGGGCAAAACTTGAGTTTTGAGAAGAGTTTTGAAGAACTTGCACAGTAACACATATATATAGATGCGACAAAACTCGAGTTTTCACTACAAAACTCGAGTTTTGATGAATGATGAATGGTTACTAACCTGGAATTGACAAAAATTTGAGTTTCATACGAATCTATATTCATCCATGTAAATAACACTTGCATGACACAGCTTGTACTCTATTAGAGCACTCTAACCACATTCTAAGTTTGAAAATAAATCACTATGAAAACTACTCATCAAATCATGAAAATAAATATGAAATGTTAATCTAGACACTTAGCCTATTCTAGATTGCCACTTGCATGTTGGATCTCCTCCTTCCTCTTCTTCCTCCCTTCCTCTCCGTCTCTTGTTCTCGGTTTCTCACCTCTATTTTCTCTTGGTGCGAACGAAATGAATAAAAATGGGGAGCGGGAGAGTGGATCGAAATGGATTAAGTGGTGGAATGAAGTGTTGTTCATGTGAGGGGGGTGAGGTGGCGTGAGGGGAAGGAGAGAGGGTGTGTGTGGGGTCCATTCCCAAAATAATCCCACTTGATTGACCCTCTATGAAACTTTTATTTGCAACTTGGCCCTTCATTCATTTAGTTGCAAGACATCGAGAAGTGTTAGAAATTAATCATTAATTTCATATAAAGATTTTTATTCCTCAATTAGCTTCTCTAAGCAATAAAATATTGACTCAAATTTATGGGCTACAATTTATCCTCTAACTATTTTTCTTTGAATTCTCGGGAAAATATGCCATAAATTCCAGGAAACAACTTTTAAACTATTTAGGCCAACTTTTTTCATAATTAATCCCTTCATAATATTTCTAGATCCTCAAAATCATATTTTAAAAATTTTCCCTAAATTTTCATGGTCTGAAAATAATCTTTAATAATTATCTTAAACTTTTCTTCATAATAAGCTTAAGACTTTTGGCTCTTACTAGCTTAACAGTCTTCTTATCTCAGTCTTACTACTAAACTTCCTGTCCCAAAATTTGGAGTGTTACATATACCTCCGGTCTTTAATATAAAAGCTAGTTGACTAATTTGGATAGATTAAGGAAATTAGTTATGTTAGTTATTTATAACAAATATAGGTTGGTTTTCCTAAAATTTCATTTTTCATTTCAACTACCCCTTGGATAGAAACTCCTTAATATGTGCAAGGGATACTTTGGGGAAAAATTATAAATTTGGAAGACAAAGTATATTGAAGTCTTATATTTAGAACCAAATCCAATCCATATCTAGCTCTTATATTAAGGCCCAGAGATAGTAATTTGATTTATCCTCTATTATCTCTATGCGGAACATAATGGCTCTAATATTACTGTATTAGAGTTTTGCGTTATAATTATAGTTGAGGCTTGTTTTCGACTCTAAAATAGGTTAAGCTAATTTGGATAGATGACTCACCTCAAAATTGCATACATTTGGTTTACCTTCCAATCACTCAATATGGAATTTCATTATACAGTCTACAATGCTATATGTAATAGCAAGTTATGCAAAAATATACACCAAAATGGTTATTAATGAAAAATTTGGAAAAAGGAAATGCTAAGAGCTCATGTGGATGCATGTTTGATGATGGGTAAAACTACCCAGTGGGAGAGGAAACCAAGAGGGCAATGCAGATAAATGCAATGAAGGAAGACAGCTTGAGAAGTGAAGCAGCCATGTCTGGTAAAATTATAATTAATATGAGGTGAAAGAGGCTTGTTTCGATCGAGTTTGAGTTGAAGAACTGTGATTCTCCATACATGATACATATATATTTGTACACTCATCAAGTTCTAAATGTAAGACATAGTTTGTGGTGACCTTTCATGACATGGTCTCTGTTTCTTCTTGTTTTCTAGGACGTTGGAAGTGCCATCAGATGATGTTTGTTACGATACATGTTTTCCATTGCAGTCTCTCCTTTGAAAGTGACCATATTTGTCCATATATGCATGTTTTAATAGATGATAGTGGGATTCTCAATATTAACCATACATAAAGGACATCCCGAGAAATCGTTCTCTTCGTTTTGTTATTTCCTTTGGCAACGGTTAATTTGGAATCAGAAACACAGGCCAAAGAATAAGTCATTTATTTTTAACAAGACATGTGGATCTGATGATTTTAAGTTCAAGAAAGGCCTGAAATTCATAGAGCACTTTCAGAAGCTATAATCAAAGTCTTCACATTGAAAATGTGATTCGAGTTCACGCCCTTATGAGGAATGTCTCACTTCATTATATTTGTTGTAGAGTTAAGATTAGCGTCTATTTTTGGACTGTAATAACTAGTCAACGAACATATATTAATATGTGAAATACAAGTAATTCTTTCCAGAGGGAAAGGGAATCAAATCAGGTATGGATAATTTTCCTTGTATAAGACAATGATCAGCCTTGTTCTACGCGCAACCTTGCAATCCAACTTTGAAACTTGAAAGTTCAACTTGGTGAAATAATTAAGTAAATCTTTGATATATTAAACTCAGAAGCTCTTTGGTCGTTGTTTTAGCGAATATCTTAATGTTGGTTCATTCAATTCTCTGATTTGCAAGTGTTTTATGGACTTTTAGCCTTGGGTTGAACGCTGAGTATATACTATTAGCCTGCCCTTTGATTCTCTTACTCTTTCTTTCACTTCGAAAATACAAATGATGTTTACAACTTTCAATACATTTATACTTGTACTTACTTTTTTTTTTTTTTTTTTGTCATTTTGGGATCAAATTACTTATCCTGTCTTCAATCTCAACTAGTATGATTCCGTGGTACGCAATGGTTTTAGCAATCACGAATAATTTGTAATACCCTAAAATTCTTAATTATCATAAATACTACATTTTGATAAATAATAAATGTTAAATAAAGGAGAGTATGTTGTCTCTAAAATTTTGTGATTGGTTAGCTATATTTTAGGCAATTTTCTCTTGGAAATTTAAAACAACCAAAGGCTATTTTTAGGCTACATTTAAGGATCATAAAATACAAAATAATCATCATATTAAACCATGGTTCTTAAAAGAATCAAGATAATGTTATGAAACACTTAAATAAATTAAGGGAAATTATTAAAGATTAACAGGAAAATTAAGTCTTCACTAATTAAATAATTGTGGAAATCTTCATAATTAATCAAAAGGCTAATTAATGAAGAATTAATCTTGTCTAATAAAGCACTTGATGAAGATATTAATTAAACTTTAATCAAGCTTTCAAAAGTCAACAAATGCAATTAAGGGTTAATTAATCCTATGAATAAGCTAAATCCTCTTGTAAATTGATTAACCAATGATAAATCAAGAAAATGATCTTAATCCTCATGAAATTAAATGGACCAATAGGAGACTTGAACCCTAGATTAATGGTAAGGATTAAACTTGAACAAACACAAATGGAATCCAATGGTCCTAATTAATTCTATAATTAACCTTAATCCTTGTGTAATTGAATTAACCAATGGAAAATCAAAGAAATAAGCTTAATCCTTGTGAAAAAGAAAATAGACCAATGGGAGAGGAAAGAAGTTGTAATACCCCGATAATTATCTATCTGGAATACTATATTTTAGCAAATAATACCTATTTGGAAATAGGTGAATATGTGGTTTTAAAACCTTGTAGGATACTTATTCTATTGTCTAGGGAAATTTCTAATGAAATTAGAGGGATTAAAGTGTCAAAATCCCTAAATGCAATTATGGGCCATGAAATGCCGTGAAAATATTATGGTAAATCCCAAGAGGCAATAAAATATTTATTGAAAATTAGAAAGTATGTTGTCTCTAATTTTAGGAATTTTTGGGATTATTTCCCTTGAAAGATAATGAGGCAAAATTAAATATAATTTTGGGAGCATAAGTTGCCCCATGATTTTTAATATGATATGTGGGACATAAAATACCAATGTCAATGAAATAGTTGTGAGAAAATGAGTACTCCTAATTAAGAAAATTATCAACAATTAGAAAGTGATTAGTTAAGTAATTAATGGCTAATTGTTTAAGCCCGAACAAGAGGTAGATGACAATGAAAATAAATAGAGATTAAATGGAATAAAATACCTAATATTTATTAAGTTTATGCCACAAAATGCACATATTTAATCTTGGGATAAGATGTGATGAAAGAGATTAATAAAGCATTGTATATTAGAGATGAAAGAGTCAAAAGAAGTGGCGCATGTGTATTAAAATGAATCAGATGGGAATATGCAATGAATGAACAATGTTTTGGCAATTTAAAAGTAACATAAGTGGTTAAAAGGGAGTAGGCACAGTTTGGACTAGCTTGATAAAGAAGAATGGAATAATACTAATTAAATCTAGATGTTTTTAAAGCAAGCACATGCAAGCATTTAATTAGGGGACAAATTGGAAGATGATAGGATAATGCATTAATTGAAATGGAAGAGGATAAAAAGAGAGAAAAATTAAATTAAAGCAAATTTGATAATGATTTGAAATCCAAGTAAATATCGATGTACACAAAGTAAAAACTCAAAACAACAAATAAAGTGAGAATTTATACAAATTTAAATAGTTGTGAAGAAGTAGGAACCTTGGAGAAAATATAAGAACTTATCTTGAACCCACATAATTTAACCTCGAAAGTAAGCCTAGTAAAGGCTATTTTTGCAAATGTTGAAGAATAAGCTTAGCACAACCAGGGAAATCTAATTAGACCATAAATCTTGATATTCAACTGCTAATCAAGATACATACATAGAATTTAAAAGTGTTGGTGATTGATCAAGCAACCAAAAATAGATTTCATTAAAGTAAACTAAAGCTTCTAGAGTAACTAAATCAATTTGCATCTAGTTACAAAAGGACATTTAGGAGCTAACTAGAATCACTAATGAGTCATCCCCAAAGTCTTCATGAAGCAAAACTTAGAGGTTAAGTTTTCTAAACTTATTGGTTAAGTTAGGATTTTCTAATCACATGAAGGGATGAGATCAACTCTTGTAAAGTAGATTGCATCCAATGGCTAGGGTGAGAGATGAGCAAATTAAATTCCATTTGTGTCCTAAACCTCCACCTATAAATAGGAGGCTTGGGTTCACTTCATTCTTCACACCAAACTCAACCAAATAGGTGAGTTTTAGAGAAGCAAGAGTAGAGAGAAAATCATAGGGGGAGCAAGAAGGAGGAGGAAGTTCTTCAAGGGTAAGTCTTCTTGTTCTTGAGTTCTAAGTTGTAAATTCATAGATAAATAGTTTGATCTTTAATCTTCCAATATAGTTTTGTTTTCATGTTTTTATGATTAAAAATGTCCTTATTTCAAAAATATGATGGAAATATTGTGGAGCAAAATTCTTGGAAGTTGAAGATCAAAGTAGCGAAGTTCTAGCGAAATTTTCGGTAAAATTTCTGGGCAAACTGTAAAAGAAATGATAATATTTTATGTTGAAAATGAAGCCTATAAATCATGAAAATTTCCAGAAATAAATTAGATATGTAGGGCTTTCCGAATATATATAATATGTAGCATTTTGATTCCTGTACAAAGAGATACAACCGGTTGAAGTTAGGCAATTTTTCTGGGCGAAATTCTGGGCAACGTTGTGAAAAATGAAAACTGGGAATTTTTCATAAATTCTGGGTATATACAAGTATTTTTACTTGAAAATAGACATCCTAAGGATTCCGGATAATTTTACGGATCCTCGTTTCAATCTTTCTAGAATTAATTATGATTTTTCAAAGTTACCGAAAAATCTGCCCAGAAAATACTGCACTGCGTTTTTATATAAATGTAAGGGCAAAATTGTAAATAAAAACCCACCAAGGGTAGAGAGGTAAATAGAGGTAAAAATATCCCTTAGGATATTATTCTAAGTACTATGGTGATATGTTAGGATATCTGGAAAGTCCGGGGTCAGATCAAAGAGTCGAACATATTGCTAACTACACGGTGAAAGGTACGTTCGCGTACTGTAACACTAACTCTGATGCTTATTCTATGCTTATATGTGATAGACTATTTCATAGAGTCATGGACAGGACTTTGTCTTCGGTCATGCACCGTGTCTAAGACTCTGTCTTAGTTCACTTGTTTATACATTCAGCTTTGTTTATACGGGTTACAGTCTTGGTAATGCCGTTGAGTTTCCCTAGCGCTGAGGACACGAGGAGATGTCGTGGCACTGGTTAGTGCAAACATGGTTGACTGTGCATGTGCTGTGTGCTATGTACTATTGTTGTGATTGACATTACATCATGTATTGTTGTAACCTTACATCTGCTGTGTGCTATGTATTGGTTAATGCTGTAATGTTATGAATATCTGTCATACATATTTTGTCACACATAAGCATGAGGTTAACCGTTACCTGAGGTTCAACGGGCATTGAACCTCAGCTCTTAACATAGCGTCAGGGTCAGGAGGACCGACGATCGAGGAGAAAGGCAAGCGGCACGCATAGGGACTCAGCTGAAGACTTTCTTTTGTTATTTACTTTGAAAACACTCGGTATAATGTACCGCTACTGTAATCAGCCAGACTTACGGCATTTTGAATATAAAGATCAGTTACTCAATCGCTCCGATGCTCTACTCTGATGAAAAAAAATATATATATACTGCTTTTGAAAATGGGATGTTACAGAAGTGTTAGGTTGCACATGGGAGAGAGAAAGAGAGAGAGAGAGAGAGAGGGAGAGAGAGAGAGATTATAATATGATATTTTTAGAGCACATGTTGAATTAAAAAAGGAAATAAAAATAATTAGCTAAATCCTATGTAATTAAGATTGATCAATGAGAAGCTTTTGTGCATAAATTGAGCCTTGATGAAAACACAAACTAACCTAAGTTATTGATTATGGAAAATGATCCAAAGGTGGAAATCCTTGTAATTAAGATTGATCAATGAGAAGCTTTTGTGCATAAATAGAGGCCTTGTCTCTCCTCATTCTTCACACCAAATCTACTTCCAAGAGGTGATTTCTAAGAGTAGATAGTGAAGCAAGAAGGAGGAAGGAGTAACAAGAGGATTCAAGAGGTAAGCTTACTTTTAGTTTCTAGTCTTTAGCTTTTATAGTTCTTAGTAGTTTTTAGTAGAAATGTTAGTTTAATCTAGGAAATAGGTAAAGTAATTTCCCATAAGTGTTTTTAGGCCTCATTGCATTGAAAGATGCCTGACGAGGTAAAAACATGTTGGGAAAATGCTCTAGGGATTAATGTAACAAGATAGAGTAAGATAGGAAATTGTTGGGTGTTGCTGGGCTATTGGGATCAGTCAGATAGAGGGCATTATTTTAAATATAAATTTATCTTCAAAAATTATGAAATAATTCATGAGTAAATTAGACATCCAAAACTTTCTAAATATGTTTAATATGTGTCATTTAGAGGTCTGTAGAAGCAGATAAAAATTCTGGAAATAAGGCTACGTTTTTTAGAAAAATTCTCGAGCGAGAGGTTAAAGATCATTAAACGGGTATGACTCACTAATTCTGTGTAATACCCAAAAATTTATAATTCTCATAAAAACTATTTTTGGGCAAACAATACCCATTTAAAATAGGAGAATATGTTGTCTCTAATTTTGTAGTTTATTTATTTTATTTCTTGGGCAAATTTTCTCTAGAATTTAAATAGGGCAAATAAAATGTTATAAAAACACCTAAACAAAATAGGGAAGTTAACAACAATTAGTGGGCAATCAAATTACACTAATTAAAATAATTCTATAAATCTTCATAATAAATCTAGTGGCAATTAAAAGTCATCAATTAGGATATTCTATAAATTACATTGTCTTATTGTCTTTGATCGGTGGAGGAAGTTGAAGACCTCTCTCGCTAACAAGTATATTTTTGCCGAGGTTCAGCCTGACCAAAAGCCTTGGGACAAGTACACATTTATTGATGAACAAACTTGGCAACAATTTATTCAGTGCGGACCACTCCGAAGCTCGGTGAGTTTATATTTAGTTTTTTTGCCCTTTTGTTTGCTTATTAAATTTGTCTTGATATGTGAATGTTATTGTGTTCATCTAATCTTGTTAGTTAAATTCTTTGATGTGTGAATAGAAGTATACATTTCCTGCCTTTGTCTATGCAAGTCGATATGTAAACCCGAAAAGGTAAAATACTAAGAAGGTAATTAGGGAAATAATAATGGCATAAGAGTCAAGCCATTATTATAGTCTTAGTTCTGTTATAGTAGGTAGTGGTTAGACATTTCTGTTAGTTCTGTTACTATCTAATGAGGACTGCTGATCCCACTGGATGCCTTAAAAAGGATCAAGTTTGTATTATTCTGTAAGCATAATTCTCTTTTGTTTCTTAACCTATCTATCTAGCAGTACAAAACATAGCTCCAATTTCTTCTACAATTCTACATCTTCCTTACATAAAATGTTGAAACTTGATGAAGTGAATATGACTAGTGTTTGAGGTTCATATCAAGCAGAAGTTCTCTAATTTCTGTTAGTGAGATGGCTGGAATTCATAATTAATAGTTGTTTTCAATTCTGATTCACAGGAAAGAAGGGAACGAGCACAGGAGATAGGGAGAAAGAATGATTGCCCACATAGGGCTTTTCGCAGCGGATATGAAAAGGCTGAAAAAGAATTGATGGCTGCCAAGCGGAAGAGATTGGAAGATGAAGTAGAATCCAATCCTTCTGCGGTACATGATCCGCTATCTCCAATACATCGCGAGGAGTTGTGGTTGCACATTCGGAAAAAGCCAAGCGGCGCCTACATGAGTGAACAAACTCATGTAGTTGCTGAAAGAATTGTAAGTATCGTTCTTGTTATTTTTAGTAACTAAACATTTTTCATTACTAAGCTTCTTGTTATCTGTATCTTACTGGAAGATCTTAAAAAGAAAGAAGCAGATGGATCTTTTGTGTCAGAAGGGAGGAGTGATGTTTTGACCGTTGCGACCGAAAAACCGGATCATGGTGGGCGTGTAAGGGGGATTGGAGGACGGGTAGGCCTGAAGGAATACTTTGGTAAATCCAAACGCCATAGACAAAGTATGGTTACCCGGGAGGAGATGGAACAAACGATGGCCAAATTAAGTGAGGATGCAGTGGCTAAAGAAGCAAGGTATCAATCCGAGATGCGCGGATGAGGGAGGAATTGAATTAGATGAGCCGAGATGAGGAGGAATTGAATCGAGATGAGGCGCTTTTGAGCAATCGTCCGAGACCCAGTGTTCCCTTCACATTCACTCCGCACTGTGCGCAAAGAGAGCATTAGAGGGAGCTGCATTGTTGGATGATCGAGCAACCTTGTGACCTATATATGGAGGATTGTGATAATCCGCACGATTAGTTGCAAAAGGGACTGTCCACAACTTATTGGGATCAACTGTACACCACCAACAAATGGCCGATGATGAAGTCAGAGTGTCAGTTGAAAAGGTGATCATTGATGCACCTCTCCCTCTCCCAACTGATCAGCTGAAGCTTGTGAGTGATGTCAAGGGAACCTTCATCTCTTGGCCAGTGAAGCTTGTACATGTCTCTACTCCTCTTGAAGCTTCAACCCCTCCTCCTAAAGTTCCATCCCCTCGTCAAGCTCCATCCCCTCCTCAAGCTCAATCCCCTACTGCTAAGTTGACTGCCACAGAAAAAATATCCGATATGGTGAAGAGTGGATATTTAAAAGATAAATCGTGGCCTGTCAATGAAGTAGTAGGTGTCCCTCATCCTCTACTGGTTCAAGTTGACACCATTGATGTTGAGCCCTATTTGCTTCATGGAAGTGAGCTTCGATGCAATTGTTCAAATTTTTATGAAGTAAGTATCTTCTTCTATGAGTACATAATTTAAATGCATCGTTTAGACACATATACATATATATTAATTCCCCGATCGATGTCATTATTATAGGTTCTTGCATCAAGAATTGGTTCAAAAAGGGCGGAGCAACGATTTTGGATTCTTGTGCCCTGTCTATGCAAGTGCAACATCCATACAAGAAAGACAGGAGTACATATTAAAGAGGTTGTGTGAAGTGAGAAGAAAGGCGTATGTGTTTCCATACTACCACATGTACATATCACAAATCTTGTCTGCAATTCACTTAATTTTGCTACATATATCACTGAGTACTTTACTGCTGTGAATTTTCAGCCACCACTGGCAGTTGGTCCTCATGTGCATGGAGCATAAAGTTATCTTCTTATGCTCTACTCATAGCACGATCTAGTGCTGCGTTGACAGAGACCATCAACGAGTAAGCATGTCATTTTGATTCTCTTGTCCGAAATCTCTGCTTGTGAATTTTCAGTGAACATTATTGATAAATTTGTGATTTTGATGATAGTGCCATAAAGACCTTCCAAATCGAGGTAAATAAAAAGCGTGGGTATCAGGCCAAAGAGTCTAAATGGCTCACACTGGAGGTTGGTATAATATTTGTACACTGGCACACTGCCTTGTGAACTTTGTCAGTAAGCTATATATGCTCTTATATATATTTCTTGTTCTTTTTAGACCCGTCGGCAACCACCGGAGTCCAACTTATGTGGCTAGTACGTCATGAAACACATGTATGATATTATCACGCAAGGAAGGACTAAATTAACTACAAAGGTAAATGTATTTGATGTTACATATTATGCACGCAAGTTAATTCAGTGTCTGGCTTAATGTTACATATGAAATATACACACAAGTTAATTCAGTTTTCGTCTTTGATGTTACAGATGTTTGACTGCCCGATCCCTTTTCGATGATGAACTGGAGCACATATGCAATGTGTTTTGTGAATATCTGTATGACACGATCTTAAAGTCGGGACAATAATTAATGTCCTAAATTCATTTGTAAATATATCCGTAGCAACAATAATCTTCTGTAAATTTGTTTATTTTTTCAAACAATATTCATTTGTAAATATACATAGGCAATGTAAAATCCAATAAATAAATTTGTTTAATTTTTTCAACAATTTTCTTGTGTCCATTTTGGGTTTCTGAATGTATTGGATGGTGGATAAAGCTATTTAGTGTTTGAAATTTGAGAAAGAACTCAACTTTTAGGACCGTATATTAATTAAAAGTCCAGTCTTAAAAGTCCATGAGACTTTTAGAACCGTATATTAATTAAAAGTCCGGTCTTAAAAGTCCCGATCCTCTTCGGTTTAAAAAATATGAGACTTTTAGGACCGTATATTGTAAACATGTGGTCCTAAAAGTCTTATGAGACCGTATATTATTTTACTGTCCACTCCTAAAAGTCCTCTTATTTTTTTTTAAAAAGTATGGCTTAACCTTTAGGACCATGTAATTGTTAAATGTCTCGTCTTAATAGTCTTCCTTTAAATAGAAATGTTCACTCGATTTTCAGACAAATCATTAGGGTTCAAGAAAACCGAGGTTCTGGCGTTCTGCTCAAGCTAGGTCCTTCATTGTAGTCGAGCTTACCTCTCCGATTTTGAGCAGCATTATCGGTTTCCCTTTTCTTTGTCTCTTTTCTTTTTGTCGAAAAAGAAGGAAGATATTGAAAAGGACACTTTGTTTCAAATCGGGCGAGGTAAAACCGAGCGACAACGATGGTCCAACCTTGAGAAGAATTGTCACCGTGTTTGTTTTTATTTGAATAAGGTAAAAGATGTTTTGTGTTTTGTATGGTCGATCTTAATCGTATCCCGCGCATTTTTTAATGTTGATCACACACGAGGACAATGTTTTGTTTGTTTCCTTTTTGTCGAGAAAATGAAAGAAGATAATGAAAACGAAAAGGCGATTGAAATGGAAAGCAAAAACATTTATTATATTTTTTTCTACCTCGGGGGGGGGAGCAGAGAGCAAAGTACAAAAAAAAAAAAAAAAACATAAAAACATTTACCCCTCCCCATCGTTGTCGGAGGGAGGAGTCATCGGAGAGGTCGGAGACGTCGTCATCTAAAGGATTGTACTCAACGTCCTGGGCGTCGAGTATCGCGTTCAGCTTGTTGTTGACGGCGTTGTAGACTTGAAAAAGCTGGCCCAATCGTCGGCCTATGTGATCGATGTGGGCCAGGAGGTAGTGCATCATCTGTCTGAAGGACAGTTGCGGAGGCAACGAAGGAGGAGGGTACGGAGGAGGAAGAGGATTAAGAGGAATAGGAGGATCTTGTGGTGGTTGAGGACCTCGTGGTCTTCGAGCAGCCATTATAGTTTTTGGTTGTAGAAGTGATGGAGAAGAATGTGAAGAACGTAAAGTAACAACGTGTTTAAATAGAGAACCTATCGAACAATGTGAAACGCCGAAACTTTAATGTGGAGACGCATAGTTCATCGTATACGAGGAGATGCCTAGTTGGGAAGCTTATACGGAAGGCGAAGAGACTCGATTCATTCATTTGAACAGTGTAGGGATACTTGCTATCTGATTTAATACCGGATATTGTAAAAGATCCGTTCTTAAAACTAATATTTTTTCAGAAAAAAATATTACTTAAAAAAAATTGAATTGATTTTTTTTTTTTTGAATTTTATGACCGGATAAATGATAAAATGGCAGTCTTAAAAGTAATTTAATTGATGAAAAAAAATAAATAATAGACTTTTAGGACCACATATTTATAAAATATGCTCTTAAAGTACCTCGATTATTATCTTCACTACCTCGTAACTCTGAACAACGTTTGTGGCCATCTGGGAAGGGGGAACTACTCTCTGCCTTTATTAACTCCTCATACCTCTCTGCATGCCCCAAGTGCTCAAACCATGGTTAGATACAAGAGAACCGCTCGTAGGGGTAGACTTACTAGTGATACTCGTGCCTTCTGTAGATCGTTATACGGTGCGCCTCCTCCAAGAAGAGTGCGTTCTATTGAGACAGAAGAGTCTTGGGTTGTTGGACCCATTGTTATTTTTTCGGATGATGAAGAGATTGCCGCACCGCCCCAGCCTTTAGATCATGATGCGCTATGCGATGAAGACATGAACTTGCTGATATCCGGCGGGAAGTTAATGCTGCTCACGCCGATATCTCCAAGGCTTTGAAGGATAATAAGCTTTAGGATGTATATATAGTCAGATTCTTGTTTTTTATAATTTTCTGCTTGGTTTTCTTTTATATTTTTTCTTGTGCACGTGCATATTCAAGTAATATATGTAGCATTAAGAACTAAGCTTGTGTCTTTTAATTTTTTGTTCATATTCTCTAGTAATTAAAGAAATTAAACTCCAGTTTTTCTTTAATTTTTATTCATTCGATTCTTTGTGATCGCCAAAGCCAACGTTTTGTTTTCTTGAAAAAAATAAAAAAAAATTGAGAATGTGGGATGAAGTTTTCATAGACTACGGTCTTAAAAAGTTATATATTTAGGACCGGCTACTTTATAATTAACCAGTCTTAATAAAATCTACACATATAATAAAAACTTAGGTCGGAGTATTATAAAGCCGCGGTCTTAAAAATTTAGCTATATATTTAGGACCGAGATAGGGGATAAGAATTCGGTCTTAAAAGTAATTGAATTAATTGTAGACTTTTAGGACTTAAAAATTAAATTAATAAAAAATCTTTAGGACCGGATACTTTATAATTAATCGGTCTTAATAAAGTCCAAATACTAAAACATGTCTCTGTTGTGCGGAAAATTAAATTTCCCTATTCGAACTTCTCTTGTCGCACCGAAAGTGATTACTGAGGTTCTGTCTCCAGTGTTTGTGTGTTGCTTCGTCGGTGCTTCACATTGCTCTCTCAATAATCACTTTTACGGTTCCTTAGCTAAACGTATATAGACCAAGTTTGTAAGAGGTGTTTCCGTTATATAACTTCATGATTTTCCGCTTATCATTCGGGTTTTTCATGGGTTGAATGAAATCGATGAAATGCTCTTGTAGGTTTCTCGTTGTTAATAAATATTGTATTTTGAAGATTATATTTGCACTTTAGACCTACCCAACCGACCAACAAATATTTTTAGGGTACTCTTCTTTATCGCAACATCAACGTTTGTGGCGGGATAAGAAAGACTTAGGAAATGCATTTGAATTTATATGCTACAGGTGAGTCCACAAGACCTTCACGCGATGCATTTAATTTCCTCGTCATGCATTTATTTTGCTTCTTGACTTCACTGTAATACATTTATGACCAAAATTGATTCTTCGTTATGCATTTAATGGGCAAGTTTCTCCGTAAAAAAACAAAAAACAAAAAAAGACATAACCGACATTGAGCATAAATATGCATTTGGTGTTGCCTTATTTTTTATGCAAGTGTCAATTTTTTTGGATTACGTATGTTAAATCTTTCCGTCTATAGGAATTCTACTATGGATCACGGTTGGATAAATGCTTTACGGACGAGTGTTGAATATCAAAATGGGGTGAGGGACTTTATAGAATTTGCTAAACAAAATGCCAATGATGATAGTGGGAAGTTTTATTGCCCTTGTGTAAAATGTTTGAATGAGAGGCGACTAAGTCCTGAAGTTGTACACACACATTTAATTTGTGAAGGATTTTGTAAGACTTATACAAAGTATGGGTATGGCATGGTGAAAAAATACCAAGTGGGTCTCAACATGGGGAAGTGACCTTTGATGATAATGACACGGATATGGATGATCACATAGAGGACATTATTCGTGATGTAGGAGAAGAGGCTTTTCATCAATCACATGCATATGGTAATATGTGCAGTGACGCAGAGACCCCGCTATACCGTGGGTGTATAAAATACCAATTGTTGAACGCTGTATTGAAATTGGTAAGCTTGAAGGTACGTCATAGATGGAGCGACAAGAGTTTTTCTGAAATGCTTGAGGCTTTTAAGGACATGCTTCCGGATGATAATGTGTTGCCGCATCGATACTATGATGCTAAGAAAATACTTTGTCCACTGGAGATGGAGTACAAAAAGATCCATGCATGCCCAAATGATTGCGTGTTGTATAGAAAAGAGATTGAAGAGAAGCAAAATTGTTCGATACGTGAAACCCCAAGGTACAAGTCAAATAAGGGGCCTGCAAAAGTGTTGTGGTATCTTCCAATCATACCAAGGTTCAAGCGGTTGTTTGCTAATAAAAATGATGCAAAAAATTTGCGGTGGCATGCGAGATGAGAGGATTTTTGATGGAAAGCTTCGTTATCCAGCCCGATTCTTCTCAATGGAAGAAAATCGATCAATTATTTCCCAACTTCGGCAAAGAACCTAGGAACCTTAGGCTTGCCCTTAGCATGGATGGCATGAATCCATATGGAAGCCTTAGCAAGCATACATAGTTCATGGCCCGTACTCGATTATTTACAACTTATCTCCTATGTTATGCATGAAACGAAAGTACACCATGCTGTCTATGTTGATTTCCGGACCAAAACAACCCGAAAATGACATTGATGTTTACCTTGAGCCCTTGATCGAAGAATTGAAGGAGTTGTGGGAAGAAGGTGTCGACGTTTATGACTCTTTCAAGAAGGAGGTGTTTAAAATGTGAGCTATGATATTTTGTACTATCAACGACTTCCCAAAGATATGGGAACTTGTCGAGGTATAGTGTAAAAGGCCATAAAGCATGTCCGGTTTGTGAAGAAGGCACACGCTACCATCAACTTCAACATGGAAGAAAGACGGTTTATCTTGGACATAGGAGATTTCTTAGGCGGGGCCACCCATATCGTCGATTAAAGAAAGCCTTTTTGGTGGCCAAGAGTGTGAAGATGCTCCGGTGGCATTGATCGGGGAGCAAGTTTATGAAAAGGTGAAAAATATCAATGTCCTCTTCAGTAAGACTGCAAAGAGTAGAAAAGAAATAAATATATGGAAAAAGAGATTTGTATTATTCGATCTTCCCTATTGGCGCAATCTTGATTGAGACAATCGTATTGATGTCATGCATGTGGAGAAAAACGTATGTGATAGTATTGTTGGCACGCTTCTCAACGTACAAGGTAGTTCCAAGGATGGTGTGAAGGCAAGATTCAATTTGCAAGCAATGGGAATACGCGAAGAGTTACATCCAAGGCCAGATGGGAAGAGAACTTATTATCCCGGCTTCTCATACTTTATCTAAGGATGAGAAACGAAGTTTTTTGTGAGTGTTTACATGGCACAAAAGTTCCTCGGGGTATTCTTCAAATTTTAAGAGGCTTGTATCGATGAAGGACTTGAAATTAGTAGGCCAAAAATCTCATGATTGTCATGTCTTGATGCAACGGCTACTCCCAATAGCTATTCGAGGTATCACCGAATATGATCTTCGTGTCGTTTTGACTAGACTTTGTGTCTTCTTCAATGCGGTTTGTGGTAAAGTTTTCGACATTGAAAAGTTGGATGAATTGGAGAATGAAGGATATCTTATCTTGTGCCACCTTTAGAAGCTTTTTGTTCCTACATTTTTTGACATCATGGTTCATCTAATTGTTCATCTAGTAAGAGAGATAAAGTTGTGTGGCCCTATCCATTTACGGTGGATGTACCCAATTGAAAGATCTATGAAATTCCTAAAAGGGTATGTGAAGAACGCATGCTGACCAGCCGAAGCATCTATTGTTCAGAAATATGTTTGAAGAAGCCATGGAATTTTGTCAAAATTATTTGGCCAAAGTAAGACATATTGGGCTTCCAAAATGTCAATCTTTGTCAAGGGGTAGACGAGCGGCTTAAATAAAGAGTGTGGATCCCGATGAATTGTCACAAGTCCACTTATACATCTTGAATAATGTTGATGACGTTCAAGCCAAGATAGCTGCATACATAAAGAAGCTGTAAGGAAAGAAAATCATCGAATGATGAACAAAGGTTGATTAGGGGAGCATAACAGAACTTTTGCAACCGGTTCAAACAAAAGGTCGAGGGAGAGGAACGTGTTTACGATACAATCAAATGGTTAGCATGTGGTCCCGAGGTTGATGTCATAAGTTAGAATTCATATGTGATCAACTGTTATACATTTTACACGAAGTCCCTAGATGATAGGAGCACGGTCCGGAAACGGTGGTGTTATGTTAGAGGTGAATCTATGCACTTCTCCGAGTTCGAAAGACAATAGGCCTAAATTGGCGGTCATGCCATATTATGGGGTTATTGAAGAGATTTGGGAGGTGGACTATGTGAAAATTAGATTTCCCATTTCCAAATGCAATTGGGTTAATGTCAATAATGGTGTTCAGATCGATCGGGTAGGATTTACATTACTCGATGTCAATGGTAGAAGTTTTGGAGATGAACCTTTTATTATGGCGAGACCTGTGCGAAACAAGTGTTCTATATCACCGATCAAGAAAATAAAATGTGGTCTGTAGCTCTCCAAGGAAAAAGGGTCATTAATATTGATGGGGAAAATCATTCAAATTATAGTCTTCCTGAGAGTACTCCTTTTTCAAGGGGTCTACCGGACATGAACAAAGAAGATGAAGCAGATAATGAACCCGACATAAGAAATGATCATCAAGAAGGGATATGGGAGGAAGTCACTTTATAAAAGAGTCAATTCAAAGGTAATATTCATATGCAGAATTCTTTGAAAACTTTTAGGTTTTAACTATATTATATTCCTTCTATGTTCATAAACAATTTAATTTCACGACTATGAAGTTTGTTCTTGTTTTAATTTTTGTGGCGGGATCCGATCCAAAGGGGCATGTTATAAAAGAGGATGTTACGTTGTTGGGTGGGAATCGAGATGAAGGCATGGTGAATATTATATTGGGCATGTATGTTGTATTTGCTAGCTTGTAAGTAAGTTATCTTATTGTATAAATTAATTTAGGTGTTGTAGTCATAGTATAATCATTAATTAAGAGGCAACATAACTCATGGTGAATAATAGTTGTATTCTTTTTCCCAATTCAATTTATTCATAATTGTTCATAGCTTGTAGCTTAAAGTTTCGACTTTAATGTGCTGAATTGGGTGGTGGATTTGTGTATATATATATTGATCAGGAAGAAAAGAACAGGGAACAAATTCGGGAAAATTTAGACCGGAAATAAATACGCCAGTCTTAAATGTTCATCTGTTAAGACCGGATGTATTTATATTCCGGTCTTAAAGGTATTTGATATATTAAGCCGGTCTTAAAAGTTGGTCTTTTGAGACCGGTGTATTTTTACGTCCGGTCTAAATATTCAATTTTTAAGACCGGATGTATTTATAATCCGAGTCTTGAAAGTCAGTCTTTTAAGACCGCATATAATTAGTCAAATGCGGTCTTAGAAGCCGCTATTTTTTAGACCGGATATATTTTTGTCCGGTCTTAAAAGTTTATTTTTAAGAGCGGACTAGTTTTTGTCTGGTCTAAAAAGTTGAGTTTTAGGACCGCACAAAAAATATTTCAGGTTTATTTAGTACGACTTTTAAGACCCAATGTTTTAAATGTCCGGTCAAAAAGATTTTCTTTAAGACCGGTTCAAGTCCGGTCTTAAATGCTATACTTTTAATATGGGTGGAACAAGACCCGTTGCGGGTTCGGTGTCACGATGCCTCTTTGGTCCGGTCTTAAAACCCTTTTTTGCACTAGTGTTGGGTTTTAGAAAACATGCTTGAAGAAGTAAAAAAAGTGAACCTACGAAGCAATGGTAATTCTCACTTGAGAAATGGTAATTCTCACTTAACGAATGGTAACTTCAGGTTTTGTGAAAATTCATTTTTTTTTTTTTTTTTTTTGGGTTTTACAAAACATGCTTGAAGAAGTAAAAAAAGTGAACCCCTAGAAACAATGATAATTCTCACTTCACGAATGGTAATTCTTACTTCGGGTTTTGTGAAAGGTCATTTTTGTTGGGTTTTACAAAACATGCTTGAAGAAGTAAAAAAAGTGAACCCTGCAGAAACAATGGTAATTCTCACTTCAGAAATGATAATTCTCACTTCACGATTTGTAATTCTCACTTCACGAATGGTAATTTTCATATGTGGAATGGTAATGGAAATGATTCAATGAACTTAAAATCCCTAAAGCACTTGTAAATGCACTTGTAAAATCCTTGGAAGCACTTGTCAATGCCAATACAAAGTATGTTATAAATAATATATTTTGTGTTAATCTCATATCCTTCAATGAACTTTACTTCCATTTTTTACAAACAAACAAAGCACATCAAAATTGGGTTGAATCCTAAAGTAACCGAAGTGTCAAAATAATTGAAAAAAATAGCCTCTACCAAGAATGCTCATGTCTTCCTTCTCTTCCGTTGGGTTCTTTGGAGGAGTCGGGAGTCCCAAAGCAAAGATCTATGGCGTTATTCAATTCATGGTTGACCAGCCACCACATGAGGTTACACCTATACTCATTCAGCTCGTCATCACCATGTCGCATAATTTCGTTGGGTTTCCAATTGTGCAACCAGATCAACACATGAAAGCCACAGTCTTGCCTACAGAACACAGGAACACACCAATTAACAAATTTACAATAGCCTAGCATTTTTGACTTTCTGTCATAGAATGACACTCACAAATTTGGTTGTTGGGGAACGGGTGGCCAACTAATTTCTGTTCTTTCTATATTGGCTTGTCATTTGGTTTCACAAGTTGGATGATCTCTTCAAAACGATCCCTCGTAAATAACACATGCATTAAATAAGTGTTTACTCCACTCAATCATAACTAATACTTGAATACATGTAACATACAATTTGTTTGATCACCGTTGCTTGGGGATTAACACGCAATTTTCTTCTTTTTACCGGACTCATTCTTACTCATGGCGACGTTTGTCTTCATTGAGTCTAAGACATAAAAGTTCTTCATGGCTGGATCAATGGCAGTGCAAAACTAGTGCTGATTAACCAATACTGGTCCCATTATCAATTCACAATCACCAATATTGTAATCTATATATTCAGGCAATAGTTGTTCCTTCCACTGACTCACTTTCCATCCCGGCGATTTTCTGGCCAATAAATTCTGCATAATCAACAAATATTAAAGCCAAACATACGTATGTCAATGGGAAATAAATTATGAAGATCCATAAATGCAAACATACCATTTGATATGCACTGAAAATATGCCTCCTCACTTCACCCTGGTTTCGCATATCTCGCATCAATGTTTTACATACAACAGACATAACCTGGATGTGTGAACACTTTGACAAGTGGGGTTCTAAATCTTTGTATCGAAATTTTAGCTTTTTTAGTACCTACCCGGTTACTTAATCTGTTTCTCCGGCCTAGTGTTTGCAGCTGCTCCTGGGGTTATGTCTTCGTCGTCTATTTGTATGAGAATCTGTAAAAGAGAAACAATGTCATCATGTCATCGTACATTAACAAATCTAGACAAAACGGCTTTTAATATTGAATATTCATTGAAATTAACTTTTTTATGACTTACTGATCACCCTCATCTTTGGTGTAGGATCTAGAGATAAGGTCGAAGAATAATTCCCTTTGTTCTTTTGCCTTCCCCTTAGGTTGTTTTAATGGCTTCGTCAAAGTCCAAGGCGACATGTTTTTTGGCTTCTTGGCCTCTTTGACCTCCGTGGTGCATCTTCTTGTTCAACGTGGTATGGAACAATTGATTGTTCTCCTTCGTCATCATCAATGTTGATTGGCATTCGACAGATGCGTGATCCTCATAACCACCTTCACCATCATCATGACCATCACCATCACCTTCTTGGCCATCATCATCACCATGAGCTTCTTGGCCATTTTCATAAGCATCATCGCTATCATCCTCAGCTTCATCGTCTTCCTCCTTCCAGTGCCTTCCAATGTTAGCTTGTGCCTTTCGCAACTCATCTATGACAGTAGCAACAAGCCTTTTGTAGTTATCGTTGATTGTACCCATCAACTTGTCATGCAAATCCTTTAAAACCTAAAATTGACACAATTTATCACAGGTCATTAACATAATAGCCAAGCATGAATGGTAAACGTCATATGTGGAAGCACTTACTGGGTCTAAAGAGGCCACAAAATTCGTTTCCGAAGTGTCCTTCTTAGCCTCTTTACCGGCCTTCGCGGTATACAACATCCCAACGTCGCTCTTCTTCTCTTTCTCAATCATCTCCTTCACCTTCTCTTTGGTCCGAACTGGATGGACTCTTTCCTTTGTGATCAACTGCCTTTCCCAATGGGAACCGCTCCCCGAAATATAACTACAACGACAAGGTTAAACATTTAAATGTTATGTCAAAAAAATGTTAACGCAAATCACAATCATAATACTTACCAATAACATATATATGCACCCTACGACATAGGAGTTGCAATCTTTGTTTTCTCTTATCGTGTTGACATAATTAGAGAGCTCGTTTCGGAGGTCATTGGCAACATATGTGGCCCAGTCGAAGTGGTGAAATCCTTTCACGGTCTAGGTTAATACCTTTAGCAACTGCAAACTGGGAGTTGTGCTTGATGTTGGAGCGAGAAAAGTCCCCAACATGTGCATCATAAATAACATTTCAAACTTCGCACCCGACTCCCCTGAAGTAATGACGTTTAGTATGTCGTCATACTTTATTTTACCATAGTATTTTCTCAATTTTAGATATACTGGATCTGTATCAGTCACATTCATTGTTACCTTGTCCCCACTATGTGGCACCCCAAGCAACTGAGCCACATCTTTTGCTTCTATTTCATGTGTCTTCCCCCTTATTCGGAATTGATTGGTTGGGGGATCATAAGCTCTCATTATAGGGACTAACATTTCCGTGGCAGTCTCATACTTTGAATTTGAAGCAGTTTGTCCAAACCCTTCTGCTGGACCTTTTTTTTTTTAATGTTTCATCGGAGTTCACAAATGCTACAAGCTTGGAAAATTGGTTCAACGAGCATCGTGATGGAAAAGAGGAGGTGGAGGTACCCTTCTTGCTCTCGAGCCTTCCTTCTTTGGCTCTATCAATATATACTGTCCTCTCATCGACACTCAAAGCCCTCCATACTTTTGCGCACTCCCTACTTATGTCAGTAAAGTCAGCAACTTTATTCTCTTTTTTAAACTCCTTGGAAAACATAAAGTACGCATTATTAGTGGACATTTTGCTACACTTTTGCTTTGGTAAACCTGAAAAAAAAAAAAAAAAAAAAAAAAAGAAATGGCAAGAAACAAAATTAGGAGACTTCATCAACCACATATAAACAGCAAATGCTTTTACTCATTTAGCAAAACTAGTTCCAACAATTTTAATCCAATACTATCAGCAATAACAAGTAAACTCAATACATTCTCAGAGACAAATGATCCTCTAGAAGGAGAAGCTGATGAGGGTATTAGCTACAAATGGTAGACATGCCTCATATTTCAAAAGAACGAACATAAATGGAGTAAGGGATATGTCATTGAACAAAACTTATCAAGGTAGCAATTAGTTCTAGGCGGGACAACAGACAATTGATCCATCTCCCTGGAGGTATTCTCATAAATAATGGACTTCATCTATTGTTGAGAATTACAATAAAATAACAAGTGATGTAGAAATGCAACTCATGACACGGGCACCTACCATACAAGCAATTAACACTTCGGTGTTAATCCGAAAGGACCTAAACCCTTTATTAAAGTATTATTGATTATTAGAAATAATCCAACAAATTAAAACTTATCGAATGTATCCAATATACCAAAGATTGATTTGTATGTAGCTAGCAACATTGAAAAGACCTCCGATTTCTCACGGAATTGATGGGTCAGTGCAATGATGGAATTTAAGAAAGTTGCATTAAAGAAAAGTGATCATAGCGATGGACAGGGACCAAGTTGCAGCTCCACATTTCCACACATCTAGTTTAGTTAAGATTCTCTTGATTAACTCAACATTAATCCAAGGATAGTTTAAAGACAAGCTCCTTAGCAAAAGGTATAACGGAATAGCGTTACAAAAGACATAATGTGTAACTAACATAATATACAACAAGCTGTCAGGTGTGATGAAACTTATGGTTGAATTTTTCCCCCCCACAGTATTGCATTAGTCATGATCACAAAAACTCCTTTATAAACATCTCCCATAACACAATTTCATGGTATGATGACTATAGACATCATACAATCTCCCTCCAAATATCCTTCCCCCAACAAGACCAAATATCTTTTAATGATAAAATGAGGGAAAGTAAAACATGTCGTAGACAATGCAGTCAAAAGGCAGCAACATTAATAAAGTCAGGTTTTCCCAAAATAGAGAAGGAAATATCATGAAAATCCACTTTAAAAATTATACACAAGTTGGTTTGATTCTCTATCATCTCATTTAATCAATTACTGTCTTTCTTTACTTATGATCCCCACCTGACCCCTTTTTCCAAGCCGCATAATTTTTTTTTCTTGATTATAGACTAATACTCACTATCTTATTGAATAGGTGTTGTTCATCATCATAGAATTAAAAGCACCAAAAGAAAATGCACAACTTCAGAGATAATACTAAACAAAGAATATCATAGGACTTCAATTTAATTCTTTAGTTAGACAAGGAGAATATATTACTTTTCCCTTTCCATTTTCAGTTAACACAGCTCTTACAAATACTACACTTTAGAGGAATAGCTTGCAAAGAAGCATAAAATGGCACATATAATGCGTTAGATAATACTCCAACAAAGACTTAAAAGAAAACCATCAACTAAAGCCCACATCTCATTATGAATCTCATAATATAGGATTTTGAGTTTACCATCGAATTGAGGTTTACTCATGCAACCTCATACGCCATTTTTTCCCCAAAAAACACATTATGTCTTTTGCATATTTTCCCTACTGGTTACAAAAATCTGCTTGTTAGTTACTAACATCTATGCTCACCAAAGTTCTTTTACATGCTAGAACAGCTCTGCCATACTTCCACATGTATACAACAAATTTTCCATGTTTTCCTGACATTACAAAAAGCTTCATTTCAAAACGAAAATAATCTGAACAACTTCTCTAAGATTATGTGATGTTTATAGCCTATATGTCTCTAACTTAAAGGATCACAGAAAAATGTAAATTCTAGAGAAAAGCTGAGACTAATGAATATAACAAAGTTTAGCATCCTGAAAGGAAAGATACGTTTGGTGCTAAGATTTTCCCTAAAGAAAAGCTAACCTATAGCCTCAATTGTAGATAACAAATCAAAGAGGATATAATCTCAGGTCATTAAGTGGATTCCAAAGTAAGCCAAGGCAATAGAAACAAAAGCCAGAGAGAGCCCCAAATTTTCTGTTGTCTACAAATAATAATAAAAAATTTACAGGGCGACGACGGAGAAAACGGACCATGGAAAAAACAGAGAGGAAGAATGAGGGCTCAGTGCTAATGGGATGAGGAACGTACCTGATGGCGGTGGCAAACACGACGTACACGATGACGGCATCGACGACAGTGATCCAGCGAAGGCTGTGGATGACACTAGGGCAAGCGATCGTCAGATGTGAATGAGAATGAAGTATCGAATGTGAATCTAAATGTGAATGAACAAGTAAGTTATTAGGGGTAGTCTGGTCTTTTCCCATGAAATTGCATAACCCTGAACAGTCCTTATCACCTATCAGTCTTTTTACAAATTCGGAGGACTTCTAAAGGTTTTACAAATTCACATGGTATTTAAATGGAATTTTCCCTAGGATTTAGCTTATTATTTTTTTAATTTGACATGTGGTCAATATTATTATATTATAATCTCTCTCTCTCTCTCTCTTTTCCTCTCTCCAAAACCATCCTCCCCTCTCTCTCTCCTTATCTTCCAAAATCCTATCCTCTTCTATCTCATTGATCAGCCCATGTGCTCTTAATTGCTTTTAATTATAATATCTTGATTTATTAAATACTCTTTTATCCTCTCACCTTGATCCCTCACCATTCGATCAATTTTGTGTTAGTTTAAGATAAATCCTTACCATTAATCCATGGCTTAATTCTCCTATTGGTCCATTCAATTTCATGAGGAGTAAGATCATTTTCTTGATTTATCATTGGCCAATTCAATTACAAGGATTAAGGTTAATTATAGGTTCAATTACAACCATTGGATTCCATTTGTGTTTATTTAAATCCAATCTTCATCCTTAATTGCATTTGCTATTAATTAATTGATTTATTAACTAATCATGAAAAACAGTGCTTAATTATTTTCAAATATAATTAGCCCCCATTTGATGATCCTAATTTGCCTTTAATCATTCTGAAGGATTATGCAACTAATCTCAATTAGTGCAAGTTAAATTGCTCATTTATTGTTGCTAATTTCCATTAACCTACTTAAATGTTTTCATCATATTTCTTGCTTCTTTTGATCATAAATTAACCATTATTCAATGTGTTAATTATGCCACATTTTATTGCTCCTTTTGGTTATATAAGAACCATGATTTAATATGATAATTATATCATATTTTACAATCCTTATAGGTAGTTTTAAAACTGGCCTTTTAATTAATTCCAAGGAAAAATTGCCCAAAATTATAATAAACAAATTACAAAATGTTGAGACACATATTCACCTTTATTTAATATGTATTATTTATCAAAATATAGTATTTATGATAAATAGGATTTTTAGGGTATTACATTTATAACAGGTGATGGTTTTGTATTGCTCTAATTAACGTTAGTCAGACAGCTAAGAAATGGTTCAAGAGTTTATTAAGGAGAAAAGAAGGCTTGCCTTTTATCATTAATGAATAAAATTTTAATTGTCGTTTACAATTTCTCTCTGCTTGTTTAACCGTGAAAATTTAATTTGCGGTATGTGTGAAAAATGATATAGAGGTGACTTATATTTTAGACCCCACCAAGACTTGTGAAAAATTTATTCATATTGAGGTATTATATATGACCCATTTTCCTAACTTGTGGAATCTTAAGTTCTGAAAGGTGTGACAATATTATGTTTCTCAGGTGCTTTATCTTTTTATTATTATTATTATTTTTTTGTCATTATATTTGACTCTTATGTATATAACTTGTTTGCTTTTAACAAGATATCTATAATCTGTGATGATTCCAAGTTCAGGACAGATCTTAAACCTCAGAGCATTCACAAAAATTATCATTACACCCCTTGTTGGTGGGGTGAGTTCAAATCATGTTGCCAATCTAAAAGTAAAACTGTAAACGGTTTTTGAACTTGAACGCAATGCTTTATTAATTCCTGATGAGCCATGAGATTCAACTTACCTAAACTTTTTCTTTCTTTCTTTCTTTCTTTCTTTTAAAAAAAAAAACAATAACCACCTTTGTTGGCTCCAAACTTTTATCGTGGCCCCTGGCCCGTATTTATTTTAATTTAATTTTGTATTTTGCGAATACTAGGATCGTTGAATGTTGATTTATATACGGCAATTCGCTGCGTTCCATGTGCTTTATGGACTAAGTCTTCTTGAGTTGAACGGGCCATTAGCATCCACTGTGTTTTCTGATTCTTTTCTTTCTCTTTGAAAATACAAATGTTGTCTGTAACTTTGAAGATAGGGTTATGGGGTAATTTTGCTCTGGAAGTTTTTTGGGGGCAAATTTGCCCTAGCCGTTATCGCAATTAATTTGGACCATTAGTTGACCAAATATGCTATGCTATTAGTCAACATGTCATCCCCACATCATTTTCGTTAAGGTAAAAATTTGGATAAGCTATCGATCAACATGTCATCCACATCATTTTTGTTAAAAATGAAAATTTGCATTAGAAGTCTATGTATCATTTACTTCATCTTTTTTCAAAGTTAGATTTAAAACTTCCAAGGAAAATTTACGCCTTAACAAAAGTAATGTGGATACCATGTGGACTTCTAGCTCAACATATTTGGTCAACTATCAGTCAAAATTAATTGGGATAACATCCAGTACAAAATTGCTCTATTTTTTATACTTCCAGGGCAAAATTTCCCTAGAAAAACTTTTGCCCGACCCTTGAATATAATTCCTTGTAATTATGTTGTTTTCTGAGTTATTGAGGTAAATGTCGAGATCTAGAAAAACTAAGATGTTTGTTATATATGGACCATCAAATTACTTATCCGTTCTTGGCATTGTGTACATATATATTTTGTGTGTGTGTGTGTGTGTTTCTTATATTATCTAGATATGATATTATAGGACTATATATATAGTTATATACACTACTCTCTTCCATCCTTAATATAAGACCTAATTGGAGAAGTTGATCTTGATCCTAAATATAAGACATATTTCCCATATTTTTCATATTTTTCTTGATTTACTCCTATTGATGTTTTCTCAACAATAATCAAGGAGGAGAGAGATGGAGAGAATTTTAAATAAGATAAGTAGGGTGTTTTAGAAAAAAAAAAAAAAAAAAAAACGTATCATATTAACTAACTTAAGTAACTTCTTTAATCTAATAAAATTAGGTAAATAAGTTCTATATTAAGGACAAACTTTGGAATCATATACATAAAATAAAATTGTAATCTTCTATTTAGTTAGTTTATGTTAGGAAGGGCGCATGGGATATTAAATCTTCCTATCAGTTGTAAAAGTCTATGAGGAGACAAATATATGGAATAAATTAAATGGCACAAGAGACATCATAATTATTAATGTGGAAAACTCCTCACCACAAGGGTAAAAACTACAGGTCGACCAGACCAATAAAAATATGATCCACTATTATCAAATTAGGGTACAAGAGAGTCTCAAACAAATGCATAAACATGTGCAACCACCCAGTGCAAAAAACCAAAGCTACAAGCTTACAACTAGATAACAAAACAACTAAAAACACCCACCCCAAAAAAAGTCCCTAACCATGAATATGTTTTCTCTCACACTAGGCCTTCAAATGATGATTCCACCGTTGAAAATGACGAACCATGTGTTCTCTACTTACTGACCAAATTTCAGCTCAATCCAACAGGTAACAAAAGCACAAACACTGATTTCGATCGACTGTGAAGTTGTGTTTCTCTCACATGACCTCTCCAGCCTCGATGTGGCTTCTTCGCCCAAAAAACCTAATATACTCTCTCTCCACTTCAATAAGTGAGACACAACTTCAAATTATGAAACATTAAGAGAATAATCTTTCTTACAAAGAACAACTAGAATTTTTTTTTTTTTTTTTTTTTTTTTCATTTTCTCACTCTTTTCCTTCTTTCCTATTTTTTTCATTTCCTTTCCTTCATTTTTTCATAAAATAGGAAATATATCAAATTGAACAATTCAAACTTGAGCTTTTCTCCACATAGGAAGGGAGACCAAAACCCAACAGTTTATGCATGGATTTCATATTCCTTTTTCTGAGGGAAAGGAGGCCAAATGATGCTTAGATAACTTTAATGAAATTTGATTTGGAGTCATCATCACCTAATAAAATATGATTATTATCTTTGTTGTCTATAACCTTATAATCCAACTTTGAAATTTCCGCTTTTTTTAAAAATTAATTACGAGGGCTCCCATGGTAATATAAAAGTCGGAGCGTGATGTATTAGTAAAGTTCAACATAAATATTTATAGACTTGGATGCTTTGAAGGCGGAAACGCCTGTTGGAATCAGTTTTGCCGTTTATCATAGTAATTAATAAGCATTATGTTGATCATAATTACGGTAAGATCTGGACAGTTTAAGTACAATTTTCAGCAATCTAATTCAAAATTTTGAACTGATGATTTCTAAATAAATAAAAATCATCTTTTAAATAAAGAGCTGACAACAATCTTTATTTGAGATTCTATATACATTAAAATAATTTTTCAAGCAAAATTGAAGTTAATTAAAAGGTTAAATTTGGACTGTATAGATTTTGATACTCATAACTCTATTAGCATCACATATACTAGCCTCCACTGTGTTTTCTTTACTCTTTCCTTCACTTCCCTCGCGAAAATAAGAAAAATTTAAATATGATCCAATAGTTGTGAACTTTGACTCTATATTTGGTTGGAGAGAAAATTTGGGAGGAAAGGATACTACGAGGGAAAACTCCCAAAAGTAGTAAATTATTTTCACCATTTTGGGAAATTTTCCTTCCTCCTATTCTTTTTTTTTTTTTTCCGAACTCTTCTAGGAACTTCATTGCTTATCGAGAAACCAGTACAAAGATACGTGGGCATCGCATGCCAGCAAAGTAAATAGGAAACAGACACATAAGGAAGCAAGGACAACACATACAGCCAAGACCAAAGAAAACGATGGCAAAACAAACAAAAGAAACATATAGAGAAAGCATTAAAACAATTGGAAGCCATAAGGTGAAACAGAGACTCAAGCTGCTCCACATACAAATGCTAGTTTTAATCATCCAGGGTCGACATGTCTGAGTGGTACCGAGGGGTGGCTCGACATATACCTTGAGTTCTTTGCATCTTTCTCCAGAAACGGCAACAAAGGGGGTAAGGGTCTTTCCACCCACCCAATTGGGCACACCCCCTTACAAGTGGAGGCAGCAAGAAAATCTGCTGCTTTGTTTCCCTGGCGAGGGATGAATTGGATCGAGAAACAGGGCTCGGACCGAAGAATGTTAAGGATATCAGCAAGAATACCACCTGATTGCCACTCACACAGGTCGGGCTGGCTTTTTCCAAGCAGTACACGAGGCTCTGGCAATCCATTTCGAAAATGACGTTCTTACTCCCCATATCTTGAACAATCATCAGCGCCCTTTTCAATGCTAGGGAATCAGTCATGAGCGCTGAAATGGACTTAATTTTGTCAACAAAAGCCCACTTCATCTCCCCCCATTTATCGCGACATAAGATGCCTATAGCAGCTGATTTAGTTCGCTTGTGGAATGCTCCATCGAGGTTGACTTTGAGGCGATGTTCAGGAGGGGGAATCCAGGAAGTTTTAGCTTGGGGGCTTTAGTGGTTTCTCCATTGCGCATAGAATAGCAGGCTTTCCAGTGGCTAGGTAATGACTGGGAGGCTTTCTCGATGACCAATACTAGGTTGGTCTCGGTATCGCTAAAAACTTTTTCATTTTGGCTTTTCCATATGAACCAGAGGAGCCAACTGATAAGTCAAAGTCAGTTAGAGGGCATTGGGGGTTCATTAATTCCAGCCACCACCTTCTGAAGCATTTGGTATTACCAATATCGCACTTGATGGATAACCTACACCCAAACCAAACACAACGCACCCAAGCGCAGTGAAAAAAAAGGTGCTCGGTTGACTCACTAGCTGCATGACCGATGGGGCATAACTCTGAGCTTCCCCTCTTCCGAGCGACAAGGGCCTTATTCGTGGCTATAACACCCAACAAAATTCGCCAAATAAAATTGACCACTTTTAGGAGTGCCCTTATTTTCCAGCTTTTCCTCCAAACTTCACTGGTTAAAGAGAAGGGGATGCCATCTGAGTGGGTGGGTATGTTGAGAGTGGTAGTAGCATTATAGTAACCTAGTTTAACCTAATAAATACCATTTTTTGATTTGGTCCATCTCAGCTTGTCATCGGTTGGGACCCGAGGGAGAGGAATTGCCAAAATAACCTCCCTAATCTGTTCCCATATGCTCGGCCGGATATGAGTTAGATCCCAACTTCCATTTGTACTAGAAATTAGATTTGCTACGGGGTGTTGGGATTTCTTTAGAGTCTCATCATCCATGACTGGTCACATGTGGGTAAAGATGGGACCCACTTGTCTTGCCATACTCGAACAGACTTCCCATTGCCTATTTGCCAACACAAGTCATTATTGATGAAGTTCTTTCCTTCTAGAATACTGTTCCAGCACCATGAAGGCTCTGTGCCCCTTTTTAGCTTTAAGAAAGGAGCCATTAGGGAAGTAGAGCCCTTTAATCACCTTTGCTCATAGTTCATTTGGATTTTGTGATAAGTGCTAGGTTGTTTTAGCAAGGAGGGCATCATTAAAATTTATGAAGTCCCGAACACCATGCCTCCTTCAGACTTAGGCAATGTCAGCTTCCTCCATGCCACCCAGTGTGTTTTATTTTGGCCTTCCCACAAGAAATTAGCGACTAGGCTATTTAGTTCTTTGCGGTTTTTGACTGGGAATTTGAAGCACGTCATAGGGAAAACTGGGATAGCATCACTAACTACCTTAATCATGACTTCTCTGCCTGCAAAAGATAGATGCTTGCTACTCCAGCCAATAACCATTTTGCTCACTTTTTCACGGACATATGCTAGAGCCTGATGCTTTGTTTTTCCCTATACACTTGGGATGCTCAAGTATTTGCCTTGATCTAAGCTTTCTGTAATGCCTCGATGTCACAAATAGAATGCTGTAGTGCTTCTGGGGTGTTCTCAAAGAACACAATGCTGGATTTTTCCAAGTTTGTCAGTTGCCCTCATGCTAAGCAATAACTCTGAAGAATCTTTGACAAGACTTGACAATTTTGAATATCTGCATTCATAAAAAGCAGAGCATCATCTGCGAAGAAACTATGAGATAAAAGTGGGCAGTTATTATTTATCTTAATCCTAGTAAGCCGACTTTGAGAGAGGGATTTATTGATCATGCAAGAGAGGGCTTCCAAGGACAAGATAAACAAGTAAGGCGATAGAGGGTCCCTTTGACGGAGACCTCTACCCGGACTAATTGAGGCTACTTTCTCTCCTGCATTACAAAGGTTAAGATGCACAGATTCCACACACTGCATGACATGCATAACCCATTTATGAGAAAACCGAAACTTAAGTAACACTGCTCTCGGGAAGTCCCACTCAATACAATCATAGGCTCTGCTCATGTCCATTTTTAAGTCGAATTCATATTTATTGCCATTTTTCTTGCGCCTTAAATAATGGAACACTTCATGAGCTATGATAATGTTATCTTGAATTAACCGGCCAGGCACAAATGCAGACTGATTATGGGAGATACATTTATCAAGACACCCTTTCATTCTATTGGCCAGTACTTTAGAAATGATTTTATAAGAGAAATTACAAAGGCCAATAGGATGGAAGTGTGAGACTGACTCTGGTTCATCAATTTTTGGGATGAGGGTGATGTTTGTTCCATTGGCGCCTTCAAGGGATAGAACACCTTCAAAATAATCCTTAACCATTTTAACAATCGTGTCACCTACCTCTATCCATGAAAACTGGTAGAATTTACCTAAGAAGCCATCTAGGCCAGGGGCCTTGGAACCCCCAGATCAAATGCTGTTAGGGAGACCTCTTCACTCGTGATAGGTCGAAGCAGGAGTTCGTTTGAGATAGCATCCACTTTGGTTTCTAGGGAGTTTATAGCATCTGAGAGCTGTCTCGGTCCTGAAGAGGAGAAGAGATTAGTGAAGAAGGTAGTAAACAAATTGTTTATGGTACCTTTATCAGTGGTCTACACTCCATTTTCATCTTTAATGCTAAAGATTGTATTTCTTCTTCGTCTGATGAGTGTAGAGAGATGAAAGAAGTTGGAGTTCTTGTCTCCTAATTGGAGCCATGAGATTCGGGATCGCCGCCACCAGTAGTTTTCCTCTTGGTCCATTAGTCCTCAATTTTCTGCAAGAGAGAAACTTCCTCCTTTTTGCTATTGACATATTGATAACCCTATTGAATAGAGCTTGAGCAAGATTGCAAAAATACAATAGCTTTTTTCCATTTAGGGAAGGTTTATTTGCTCCAATTAATTAAATTTTTTCTGCAATTATTCAAATTTAGAGCAAATTTATCAACAATATTTGTGCATTGTAAGTTACCCACTTGCCGCTGTTATGAACAACTTGGAAAAAATCACAGTGAGTAGTCTAGTAATCCTCAAACCTGAAAGTTCTAATTTTATTATTGGAGACATGATGAAAATTAACAAGTAACAGATGATGGTCAGATCCTACGGGATCAATATGGAAAACTTGAGCAAAAGGGAAATTATGACAGAAAGAATAGTTCCCCATAGCTCGGTCTATCCTTTCTCTAATTGTAGCTTCCTCCTCTCTTTGTTGCACCAGGTGAACCAAGATCCATTGAAACCCAAATCAATAAGTGAGCAATCGGAGATCATTTTTCGAAATTTAGAATCTTTCAGATGGCTCTTGAATTTCCCCCTGCTTTTCCTGATGAGATGTAATGTCATTGAAATCACCCAAACAGATCCAACTCTCTGGCCGGCATTGAGCAAACTTGACGATGTCTGCATATACTGATAACCTGTCATTTTCTGTTGGGGGCCATAGACAAAAGTAATATAGTTGGGAAACTCTGCGGAGTGGTCAAAAATAGATGTATGGATGACATTACTGGAAGAGGATAGAATGTTTGCAGTAGTATTTTTATCCCAAAACAAGGCAAGGCCTCCACTTCTTCCCTAAGGGTCAATTATCCATTCCTCATCAAATCCACATCTTTTCCTGCTTTTGGTAACAAATGGTTGTTTATTTTTTTCTCCACGAGAAAGACCAGTTGGGGTTTTTTGTTTCTACAAACCTCTCTTAGGTGTTTGACTATCAGGGGAACCCCTAACCCTTGACAGTTCCAAGCTATAAGACTCATGGTGAATCGATGGCTTCTTGGTGGCAACCATCGGCGATATTTGGAGATTCCAAAGAAAGAGAGGGGTTGTTATTGTAATTGGTAGGTTGGGTACCCAGGGATGGGCCACGTGGTGATTGAACACTTGGTCACATCTCTGCCAGCTTGACCTTGCATTTGCCTTTATTGCCCCGAATAGTACTTTGAACTTTGTGGCAGCTAACCTGTTGAACCACCGACGTAGGGGTTTGGTTAAGATAATTGAGGGTAGGACAGGGGCCAGGTTCTAAGGAGAATAGTCACTTCTTGGTAGAGTTTAGTATTAGTTCATCTTCCAGAGGGTGTTGGCTTCGTTTCAAGTGGAATTGGTTCAAGCTAATAGCAACCGCTGATATTGGGGAGAGCCCAGCCAGGGGGAGGGCTAGGTAACGGGTTAGCGTCTTGCTCCAGGAAGTCAACTCGGTAGGGTGGGTTCTCGGGTTGGGCTATGGGCTCAGAGCAGGTCTGGGTTGCTGGGTCTGGGTGTATTAGGGTTTGAGCAATGATGGGTGGAGGGATGACCGTTGGAGCATGATGGGGAGGCGGTGATGAAGGTGATGGGATCTGGTTGCCTCTCATAGTCTCCGTGGATATGGGCATCATATTAACTATTATTTCCTTTTGCATGAGAGAGTGAGCTAGTGCTGTATTGCTTTCCTGACTGTTACCAAGCTTAGCGCCATTAAAAGTTGGGGGATTGGAGGGTCCGCCATGGTTGCAGTTGTTTCCAATTTTGGCAGGCATATCCGAGGAAGATGAATGCAAGGGCATTGATTGAGGCAATGAGGCCGGGTTCTCTATTATGGGCTCCATGATTACAGCGATCTCAACCACTTGAATTTCCTTTCGCACGTGGGCATTGACGGATGCATTAATGCTATTCTGACCATTACCGAAATCTCCACCATTCAATAATCTGGGGGTGGAGACTGCGCCATGGTCACGGGTCTTTCCATATCGACCAGGGACTCCATTTCTCTAGCTGTCACTAGGTGTCTCAACCATCGACGGCGGGCTAGCCCTCAGCACCACCGTCCTATCCCATTTGTGATCATGAGCCACCAACACGTCTTCAATTGTTTTTACATGGGGGTACCAAGACCATTGTCGACTCTGCTTACAGATCCATCCTCCTCAGTGCTGTCTGTGGGAAATTTGTAGGTATGTGCTTCATGACCTATCCCCCCACAATCATAACGTTAGATTTGAAGCCTTCCATACTTTACTAACACCCGGCCCAGATCGAATCTCATTGTGGTCGGGGAAGGCAGAAACCAGGGATGAGAGGCTCAAGGATATTGATGAGAGTCCAGATGCAAATGAAGGTCTGGGATAGTTTACCCCTCACCTTTGGAGCTTCGTACATGACAACTCTACCCACAGTACTGCCCAATGTGTGGTAGCCCGTGGAACTGGATCCAGAAAGGACACCACCCAAAGTTAACTTCATGGAACATTGTGAATTTGTCTCAATGCTGTAGGTTCAGCAATGCGCCTTGAATCAACCACGGGCGACCCTTCAAGACCCTGTTATAATCATCTTGCTTCAAAAACCGGAAGAGGAAGGCGTTGTTGTTCAGTAGTTCATGGACCTCTAAATCCTTCTCAAGCCCCCAGCCCTTTATCGTTGATATAACAATACCTTTATTCAGATTCTTATCCGTTTCCAGCCTTCCCACCAGGGTTCTTCCTTTCTACGGATTGACTGGGGAGCCCAACTTCAAATGCACAGCCTTTGAATGTTTCTTACCATTGCTTTTGGTGCCTTGTTCCATTGACGTATCTGGGAGATAAAATCCGGAGGAGTAGGAAGGGATAGAGAGCGTAGGAAAAAGATTAATTCAGGCGAAGGATTAAGGACTGAGAGATGGATGGGAAGGGGTTTTTATCGGCAGAGGGAAGGGTCTCTCACGACGGAGAGGTAAAATCTCACGGAGGAGATGGAAGGGACTCACACAAGAGGAGTGAGAGCTAATCAGCCAACCTTCAAAGTTCCCTTCCTACTATTCATTCCTCCTATTTTCTCCTCATTTCTCTCCATCAAAACATAGCTTTGATGGGGCTTCTAATTATATAATTTTGTTACTCATAAATACCTGAATTATGAGTACTAATATCCTTTTTTTTTTTTTTTTTTTTTTTTTTTTTTTTTTTTTTTTTTTTTGGGTATACAAAATCTATTAAAGTACCGGAATGGTATTTTCTGTGTATAAAAAAATATATCTAATACTTTATTAAGGTACCTATGAGCAATAAAATTTTCGAACATATACTTATGAGCAATTTTTCCTGTATAGTAAATCCTCGGAACCAATTAAGTGGCTGCACATGTCACTATTGCAACTGTTTATATATCATCAACCATTCCTTGTTTCCTCTCTACACCCACGTACGACATACTTTGCAATTGAGAACAAATCTTAATAAAATAATGATACAACCATCAATTTAGACCATTGGATCGATATTATTAAAGAAGTAGACAAATTTAATTTGCATATCGTCGATGGTAGTGCTTCAATTTAGTCGAGCTATATATTTAGATTTGATTATATGATATATCACATAACTACTATACTGTTGATCTTAATTATTATCCAAAAGGCCGTGGAAGCGAAGAAATGTATCTCTTACGTACATAAATATCAAGCACCGACACATATAATAAACACATGCAAGCTTTTTATAAGACAACTGCATCCTTCATTATATATATAACACGAAACAAGCAGATACAATATTCATTATAAAAGAAGTCCACCAACAAACCAAGAGGAAGAACATAAAAGAAAAAAAAACACCAGACACAAATTAAGACATAGCCAGTAAACAACCAGACATAAATTATGACGCGTAAGTATACACGTACATACGTATAGTGCTTTAACTGACTGGAGCACTATTTATTTATCTTGATAACATAGTATGAAAATGATCATGTAGGTGCTTGACATGAGCACGAGGAAGGCGCGTGACAGGTGATCTCAACACTTGAAGTAGCAAAAGCAAGCACGTCCAATACCATGAATGTGGCAACTTCCGTCAACAGCACCCTCTTTTGAACATGCAGATTTACAGGGTTTCTTGCGGATGCAAATCCCAGAAAATGTTTTGCTAAGTTTTTCACAAAGTTTTGCTTCTGCCATATTATTCTCTGCATATAACATATATATGTGTGAATTCTTAATTACATGCATGCACATATACGATGGTTAACAATAATATTATCTAGCTAGCTAATAATAATAATAATAATCATCATCATCAAAACGCAGTACTGATGTTAACATTGTTAATTGATATGTAACCTTTAGCTGTAAAATACACTAGAGAAAACAAAAAGTGTTAGGTGATTGAGTAGGACCGAAAACTAACCCCTGGGAGAGAAAAGGATGAGGGCAATGAAGAGGAAGATAGTGAACTTGAAAAGTGAGGAAGCCATGTTCGGGAATAAGAATAATTAATCAGTATGTATCAGACTCAATAATGAAGAGGCCTTGTTTCAAGTTTGAGATGAAGGTGCTGAAGGTAAATGCATATATATATATAGAATGGAGTTCATGGGGACGTCTTTTCATTTATTGGGATTCAAATTAATGTGAACCCAGGCTATTTTTATTTTTGAGTGTGTGTTTGTGTTGCGTGTCTGTTTTTTTTTATTAAAAAAAAAAAGAAAAAAAAAATCTGATGTGTTGATTAATTAGGAGGGTCCTTTTGAATGTGGGAAGTGACAATATCGTACCCGCGGCTGGGGTTTTAGACTTTCGCATAAAATATGTCGGTTTAGGTTGACTTTTGACTTTAGGAGCTGTCCCAAATTCTAAGAATCTGCTACATCTTGTTCTCTATATTAGGTATGTAATGTAAATTATACTATAAGTGAGATTTTATTTTAAAGACCAGATAGTAATATTTATCTGATTTCACATGACATTAATTTTTCATTTTTTTACAATCAATTTTTCTTAATATTTGAATCCTATCGCTTTATATATATTCATACATACACATAGATCAAATTTTTCAAAAAAACATACAGCGCTCTATTTTTTATTTATTAAAAATTCAATTATTCTACGTACTTTTCACAGATTTTTGCACTTTTTTGGCAAATTAACGTCTTTTTTAAAGTTATTTATTTCATTATTACATAATTTTATATGCATTTTTTTCCTCAAATTACAAAATTATTACAGATAAATACTCCTAAAGTTATATATAATTACGTTTATCCAAATCCCTCAACAAGCAGACCCCCCCCCCCCCCCCCCCCCAAAAAAAAAAAAAAAAAACCCCCCACACACACAAACAAAAACAAAACCAACAAAAGTAACGTGTTTTTTCTGATTATATTTTCCCTTTCCGAACATCATATCCTAAAAATTACTCCCTCCGGTCCTAATTATAAGAGTTATTTACCAGAATTTGGAGAGATTGAGGGAAGTTAAATTGGTTAATTGTAATTATTTTCGAAAATACCCCTAATTAAAAGCGTTTAGTTTAGATTTCAATTAAGGGGGAAGTGTTCAATAATTTACGTTTTTGTGCCACTGCGTCGTGATCAATTACGCCTGATACTTTTGCGGTTAGTTTTGATTTCAACTCAATTTATATTAATATTTATAATTATAATTATAATTTGTGTGATTTTGCGATCCGCCTAGATAAGGTTTTGCATGAAATCGAGGTCCAGGGTGCTTTTAAAATTTATTAATTATATGATAAAAATTTCTCAAAATTATTTTATAAGAAAAAAGTATAATTGAGGTGTATATAATATTAATGAGTTGTAAACATTATTTACTTTATAAAATATATAGGTGTATTATTAAATTATTATTGGGAAAGTATAAATAGGGGTATTATAGGAAAAAATTGACAAAAGTTAAAACTTGCTCTTATAATTAGAACCAAAACTAACTCCAAAAAATGCTCTTATAATTAGGAATAAGGGAGTATAATTTACTTAAGACTGCACATATTATTTTCTTGGTTCCTTTGTTGGGTTATTTTTCATGGTTTAAAAATAAATTAAACAAACGAATATGAGTGATGAAGGAAATTATAACTTTGAAAATGGAGGAGAAGTTTATAAGATATTGAGGAGGTGAAGGGATGATAACAATATATTTTAATTTCATTTAATATTTTCTTTTTGACGAATTCCAATCTGTTTTTCTGAATCAATTGAACGTATACATAATTCTAATGCCAAACATTGAAAGCTTTCGTCTGTAGTATATAATAATGAGATTAATAACAATGTGACTTGGTTGAATGGGTTAAATGAATTAACTATACGTGGGATATGGTTTCGTACAATATTTTAAATTTCATTTAATATTTTCGTTTTGACGAATTCCAAACTGTTTTTCTTAATCAATTGAATATATACATAATTCTAATGCCAAACATTGAAAGTTTTCGTCTGTAGTATATAATAATGATTAGTAACAATATGGCTTGGTTGAATGGGTTACATGAATTAACTATACGTGGGATACGGTTTCGTACAATATATTTTAATTTCATTTAATATTTTCTTTTTGACGAATTCCAATCTGTTTTTCTTAATCAATTGAACATATAAATTAGGGAAAATTAGAATGAAGGACCTGCAGGAAAAGATATTTATGGAGAAGGACAAGTAAAAATTGTAATTATTTAGAAGAACCAAAAATACAAAATACAAAATAAAAAATAAAAAAATAAATGACCCTAATAAAATTATCTGCATTCCCTCCTAAATTCTCTTCCCCTTCTATTTTTAAAACTAGTATAGAATTATAAGTTTCACTAAATTAAAGAAGATTTTTTCTCTCTTTTTTTATTTTTAAAAACTTGGATAAGTATGAGATGTCTATGGAAAAAAATTATACATTCTTCAATTTTATAAAAAATATACTTTTTTAAATCAACAAATTTTTTTAGTAAAGATAGAATTATATAATTTTAATAAAACTCAAGGTATTTTATAATTTGTCATATATGCCAAACCAAGAAAGTTTATATCATTTATTTTTGTTTTAGAAGAAATTTATGTGGGTTAAAAAATTAATTTAATGTTAATAAAATTAAAAAATCTAAATAATCCAATATCTTGAAAAATATGAAATGGGTTTAGTTTTCAATTTTTTTATATTAAAATAGCTTAATTGATTCCAACATTGATAATATAAATCGGGCAACTTAATGATATAAATTGATTAAAAATAAAAATTAAAAAATATGATTTTAATTGTTGTTAATTAAATAATATATTGAATATATATATATATATATATATATATATATATAAAGAACCGATTATATCGTGATGTGTGGTTTTAGTTTTAATGTTAATTATTTTTTAAATTATAAACACAAGAGATAAAACAGAGTTTGATAAGAGACAATTTAGTGATTTTAAATTTATATTATGATTTTTGGTCCTTTTAAATAATTATTATTTTTATGGTCCCTTTAGTAAATATTATTTTCTCTAGGTCTTTTATTTTAAGTTTCTCCATAAATTATTCTGATGCCAAACATTGAAAGCTTTCGTCTGTAGTATATAAATAATGAGATTAGTAACAATATGACTTTTTTTTTTTTTTGAACACAGTAACAATATGACTTGGTTGAATGGGTTAAATGAATTAACTATACATGGGACAGACACGGTTTCGTACATAATAGTTAATAAGGGGTAACATTCGTCATTTTACCACATTTACCATGCATAGGGAAGCGCTATGTTCAGAACAATTGCAAATTGAAGCCTATAAGTTACTCCATCCGATCCTAATTATAGGACATATTTAGCTAACTTTGGGGAGATTAATGAGAGGGGTTAAATTCGTTAATTTTACTTATTTTCCTAAAATGTCCTTATATAAATTTAAAATGACAAAAGTAAAAGTGAATCAACAACTTTTACCACATACCACTCCGACCTAGAATTTTCATTTCTACACTTTTCTAATTGAAATAATAGTCTTACTATATATACATATATATGTGCATATATATACGTATAGATATATATACACACATATATATAGACACACACATATATCTGCACATATATATGAATACACACATATATATGTATATATATGTGTGTGTGTTTATATATGTACACATACACATATACATTAACAACACAGAAATACACACACATATAAATATATCTCTATGTGTGTATGTCTATATATATATTGGCAAATTAATGATAGTTGATCGATAAATAAATTAAAATCTAACAATTTAAAAGTTTCAATGATTGGAAGAGTCTACAGATCCATATACATATAATCACCATTCATAAAAAATCAAACACACTTGAGAAAATAAAATAAGGGTGTTTTAGGAAGAAATTGATAAAAAAAAATAGAATGTTGTCCTATAATTAGGACTAAAATCAACTCCTAAATGTTGTTTTATAATTAGGATCGGAGGAAAGTACAATATAATTTGCATTTCAGTCATTGGGTTACTAGTATTTGAGATTTCCAGTTTAATGGTCTAACAATAAAAATTCATAACTAATTCTAGAAAACTTGTATTAGGGTGTTCTATGGTCATAAAAGACAGCTAGATGATATTTATTTTTTTATTTTTTTTTTTCCAGAATAAATGACAATTAACATGACGGTTATAAAATAGGGTTTATTAATAATGATTTAATATAATAAAAACGTTTAAATGTTATTAAATTCGGCCAATTAAAAAACATTAAAGCTCCAACAATCAGTCCAAAGACTTCTCCTATTAGCATTTTTACTAACCCAAACTCACCTTTTATTATACACTAGGGTGTTTTCAATTTTAAGTTATGCCAGACTTCTTCCTTTTAGATACGCACACATTGTTTACAACGAATATGTAATATTTTTTATTACATAAATACTAAACTCTTGGCTTTAGCCAAAAGGCCGAGAAAACCAGAGTGTTGTACAATATTCGTACAAAAGATATAAACGACGAGAAATAACATGAAAAGTAAAAATCACACCAGACAAATCAAAGACACAAACAAACAAGCAGACAAACGCGTACGTAGAACTTTTAAGTTTTAACAGAAGCACTATTTATTCATTCATTAATAATAGGAAAATGGTTGAGATGAGCACGAGAGAGGAACGTGACAAGCCCACTCAGTATTTGCGATAGCAGAAGCAAGCACGTCCAAGATAATGAACATGACAACTTCGAGAAACATCCCCCTCTCTTAGGCTTTTAGCATCACAGGGACAATCTCGTACACAAACCCCAGAAAATGTTGAGCTTAGTTTTCCACACAGTTTTGCTTCTGCAACATTTTTCTCTGCACAAATTTATAACACGTACAATAACATCACGTATATGACGATTTCAGATTATAGGTCTTGCAAGAGTATAAATTTATAGTAGTACTAGCTCTGGTCTTAATTATAAGAACACTTGTAGTGAAATTTACACTACAAAATTGTTCCTATAAGGGAGTAATATATATATGTAGAGAGGTCAACAATATTAATTATTAACCTAATTATAATCATCAAAGCATGTACAATGCTGATCATGTTCTCATTGTTATTATATCCTTCTTTAAACTGTGAAAAGATATTAAAACTATCAAAAAAGGAAATCGTGACGGGTAATTAGTAAACTAGCGCTGGGAGAGAAAAGGATGAGGGCAATGAAGAGGAAGACTGTGAACTTGAAAAGGGAGGCAGAAGCCATGTTTGGTAATAAGAATTATAGCTATGAGAGAGTGAACTAAGAGGCTTGTTTGGTTACAATTTTGAGTTGAAGTGGATGATGAACTATACACACATATATAGTAGAACGGAACGGTGTTCACTGTGACCTTCGCCGCCTTATTATTGATTTATTAATGGGATTCAACACATGGCCAGCTTAATTTCTTGTCCTTAATTATTTTTCTTGAGGAGCACTACCACATGATCTTCATCAATGAGCCTCATCAATCCTAGAATGCATAAAGACATGTGGAAGCTTCTTGGCCGTTGATCAAATCAATGTAACCAAACACGCCTGAAAATTAAATTAATCAGGCAATCGTGTATATAGTATTATTGACTTAGATTGGATTATGAATTCAAATCAGAGATATGTAGTTCTCTAATTGTATCTTTTTTTTTTTTTTTTCCATCTACAAGTTTCAAACTACTTTCAACTTTACCTTATGGGAACCAATGCCACTTTTTTCTAGGTATTATTTTTAAAATATTGAATTAGAACATAAATTTTTATTTTAATTTAATATAAAATAATGGGTTAAGGTACATCCAACATCCTAAAATATTTTCCTAAATGCGTCCAATATCTTAAAGTATTTTATAGGTCAACCAGCATCGTAAAATATTTATTCAAGCGTGTCTTCAAAGCATGAACTTTTACTCATAAAGTATTTTTTTCAATAGCAAATTCAGGGTTTTGGATACACTTTGGAAAATGCTTTAATATACTAGATAAACCACAAAATACTTTAGGGCGCTAGACACACTTGGAAAAATACTTTAGAGTTTTGAACCCACCTTGACCCTAAAATAATTTATATTTCTAAATGGTATGATTATCTCCTGGCCGTGATCCTTTTTTAATGATTATAAGCATGAAACGCTCACAAATGATACGCGATGTGGATCCCAAAAATGTAGTAGTAGTATCCTTTACTTTGCATCTTTTAATTAGAAAAACAAAATTGTTCAAAGGCTGGTAAAAAAAAATAATAAATAAATAAATAAATAAAATTCATTTAAAGTGATGCTCCTTTGACTGTGTTTTTTTATTTTTAATACTCACTGGGCCGGCAAGTTTGATATGAGGAATTCATTTTTTAATGGGGGAAACCAATGTTGAAAGCTTTCTGTAGTATAATAATAATAGGGAGATAATTAATGTTAAACAAGTAATAGGGAGATCACGATCAGTACGAATCCCAGAAAATATTCCGCTACGCATTCTCTTTACAATATTAATATGTATGTGTATAAATGATCATGCTTATCCGTAGAGTCGTATTTGTTGACCGATAATACAGGACACGTACGATTAAAAGTCTTTAATGCGGAGTCACGAGAGACTTACAAATCACAATAATTCCGCTAATAATAATAAAATTAAACCACACTAATGTCAAGGTTTTTAAATTTCTGACAATCAAAATTTATATAGTTAAAAATAAAAAAAGAAACAGAGAACATGATGTTTGGATGTGGCCATATGGGTAAAACTAACAGTCAGTATGATGATCCAAAAAAAACTAACAGTCAGTAGATAACAAAGCGGTGAGAAAAAAATAAAACCAAAGAGTCTCCGATTGAATCCATTCTTTTTTATAAGAGACTAATAATGGAATCACCAAGATCAAGAAATATAATTGAAAATGAGTTAGGTTTCTTACACACTCCTTGGAGTTGGCTCCCATCCACTTCCCTTTGTAACACCCCGTTTTTAAAAGCGGATTTAAAATTTTCATCAGAGTAGAGCGTCGGAACAATTTAAAAGAGCGAGTATCTGATAAATTTTCACTGTTGGTGTATCTGGTTGCTTTTATCAGTGGTACAATTATCCGAATATTCAAAAGTACGTTAATACATATCCAAAAAGAAATTCTCTGGCCAGGTCCTCACTGGTGCTGCTTACCCTTGTTCTCGGTCCTGATTCATCTGGATCCTGAGGCTATAGTAGGAGTTGAGGTCCAATGCCCATTGGACCTCAGGTAACGGTTGACCTCATGCTTAAATATGACAGTATATGTATAACAGATATTCATGGCGTTTCAAGCCCAATAATCAATACATAAGCAACGTACATAAGATGTATCCCAACAAGTACATAAGCACACAGTAGATGTATCTCATAAGCACACAGCAGATGTAAAGTTATCTATCACATATAAGCATATAATAAACATCAGAGTTAGTATTACAATAAGCGAACGTACCTTAGTCGGTGATCGCGGTACGTACGTCGGTCGATATGCGTTCACAGATCGCCTATAATAGTAATATCGTATTACTTTCGTACAAATCACATCCTAAGATATATTTTTGGCCACTAATGACTATTTTACCCTTGATGGACTTATTTCTCTATTTTTGTTTCTTAATTTTCGTGAAAAACGTTGTTTTAGCATTTCTGGCAGATTTTTGCTCAACTTCGATAAATCATAATTAATTCTACAGAAGTCGAAACGAGGTTCCGTAAAATTATTTGGAAACCTTAACATGTCTATTTTCAAGTAAAAATACTTATTCTCACCCAGAATTAGTGAATCATTTCCAGTTTAACATTCTTTAACCTCTGCTCAGAATTTCTCCAAAAAAACGTAGTCTAACTTTGAGAATTTCTATCTCCATGCACAAAATTCGAAATAATATGTTCTTGGCATATTTGAAAATCCCTATATGTCTATTTTAACCATGAATATTTTCAGAATTTTATCATCTCATCTTCAATTTAAAAGTATGACATTTTTGCTACTGATTTCAGTAATTCCTAACCGATGAATTTTCGCCGAGCTTCGCTACTTTGCTTTTCAACTCCCAAAAATTTTGCTATACCTCATGGCTCATCTAATTTTCGAAATATTAACATTTCTAACTATAAAAACATGATACTAACGTTATTCTAACGTATCTAAGATCAAAGCTACTTCTATCTAAGAAATTAAGAACTAGAACTCAAAGAACTTACTTGCAAATGCTAGACTCCTTCAAGCTACTTCCCACTCAACCTCACTTCTCTCTAATTCCAGATTTCTCTTGCTTGTTTTCGTGTGAAGAATGAATGAATACAAGGTGCCTATTTATAGGAAAAGGCCATGGCACTCTTGGTAATTATCTCTAACCTAATACATCTTGCATTTTGGCCATAGGTTTATTTTTAAACAAATCTGAATTCTTCTTCTTTCAAGGCCAAAAATGTGGCCTCCCCCCTCTTCATCCTTTGCTTTTTCCACAAAACTCTTGCCTTGGTGGCTCAATTGGCACCATGTGTGTTTAGACTTTCCCCCAACTCTCCTTCTCTTTCATTGTTGGCTAAATAGATCATGCCAAGTGCAAGAAGACTTTTATATCAACATGTGTGTTTTTTGTTTATAGTAAATAATCTTTGGCTCTAAGTATGCATTGGTGGCCTCTCCACCTTCACCCATTTCCCAACTTTGTGCTTTAATTCCTAGTTACTCTAAGTGTGTTTGAAACTAGATGACTTTGGTAGTTGGTTAGCAATTAAGCAAAAATGTTCTTAGGATTTAGTTTGTAGTTTAACCAAATTCCCTCATTAGTCTTATGATTCTTGAATATTATGGCTTAATTAGAAGCATTTAATTACCCCTTTATTATTTTAGAATTTATTGTATTTGTTAGGTAACAATTAAGATGATAATTCATCCTAAGCCAAATTTGTGTTCTTGTCTTGGATTAATGCTTGTACTTAATCTAGGATTAAAATCCCTTAATTGTCTTTTTGATAATAATTGATTGATTCAATTGATTTATGAATTTATAATGAGAATTAGTATTTAATTAGGCAAATATCACCTATGGAACCCTTGATCCACAATGTGCCAACAGGGCCAATTAACTCTAATCACTCCATTGGTTAACTTTACAATTATTGCATTTAAATAAATTCCTCACTCCTCCACTAGACACACATCACTCACAACACACACACACACACACACACACACACACTACATGTCTCCCTCTCCCTCTCATACACTCTCAACTTTATTTTCATGGTCCAAAATCATCCACACACAAGCCTTGGTTGCCTCTTGAATTTTCACTTAGGTTTAGTCTTTGATTTTTTGGTCATTAATCCTAAAATGGTGTTTTAGGTGTTATTGAATTTATTTGATTGGCTACTATATTAATCATGATTATTAGTAATCATCTTTATGTTAATATTGGCCCTTCATTAGCCATTGGTTTTACATCCCAATTTAAAACATGTTGTTAAATTAATTATGAAAGTTTATGAAATTAATCTAATTAATGTAGATTTAATTATCTACTAATTGTTGGGAATTTTCTTTAATTGGATTAATTATTTTCTCACAACTTTTGGGTTTACTTTGGTCATTTATGCATCATGCATTAATTTAAAAATCATAGGGCAACTTATGATCCCTAATATAATATTGGATTTTTGCCCCTTTAATTTCCAAGGAAAATAATCAAATAAATTACTAAAATTAGATACAACATACTTTCCTATTTTAAATAGGTATTATATTACCAAAATATAACATTCAAGAGAAATATGAATTTGGGGTATCACATTAGAAGGTTTAACCCTTGGCTTATTTAATTTCAAGGGAATATTTCTTAAAATAATAGTTAGTAAGCTTTCAAGGTTTGAGACCACATATTCACCTATCTTGAATAGGTATTATTTACCAACATATAATGTTTATAATGAATATGAATTTTAGGGTATTACACAAGAGAGAGAAGGTTTAGAATAGTCAACACCATAGGTCCGAGCATAACCCTTGGCAACCTTGTCGAGCTTTCAAACGTTCCAAGGTGCCATCAACTTTCATTTTGATTGTGAACACCCACTTACACACGATAGCCTTCTTGCTAAGAAGCAAATCAACGAGATTCCGGTACCAACCTTATCAAGGGCCACCATTTCATCTTTCATCGCAAAGACGCCAATCGAGATGGGTTAAGGCTTGTTGGAGAGTAGTGGGAACGATGAGAGAGTCTAAAGATGTTATGAAGGAACAGGATGAAGGAGACAAATGGTTATAAGAAACAAAAGGAAGAAATAGGATAAGTGCAAGTACGCTTACCTTTACTAAGGCAATAGGCAAGTCATCAGGGGGATCAGACACTATGTCTTGTTTAGAGGTAAAAGCGGAAGGATAAGGAGTATCAAGAATATCAAGCACCGGTGCTGGTTCAGAAGTAGGAGCGGAAGGAAGCCGAACGGGTGGGTCATGAACCAGTCGACAACATTACTCGCCCTAGGGCGTTTCCGATAAACATGATATATAGGTGATTTAGCAGGTACTGAGTTAGATGCTTGCACTGGTGGGAACTGAACCGTATAGACCAAGAGATCATCAAGACTATCGGAAGTGTCATCGGTAGAGGCAGGAGATGGGGGCGGAGTAGAGACAGGAAAAAATGAAGTCGTCTTATGGAATGTGACATCGGTAGCACAAGATAATGCCAAAGAGTGGGAGGATAATGCTGAAGAGTGAGAGAATAGCACCGATAACCCTTCTGAACCCTAGAATACCAAGGAAGACACACCTAAGAGACTTGGGATCAAGTTTGGTAACAGTAGGACGAACATCGCGAACAAAACGAGACACAACCAAAGATTTTAGGGTCAATAGGAAACGGGGGTTTGGAAGGAAACAAGGTAGTGTATGGAGTGGCACCATTGAGGACAAGAGGGGACATACGATTAATAAGGAAGCACGCGAAGAGACACGATGTCAGCCCAAAAGGCTTAGGAACATTCATTTGAAACATGAGAGCCCGAGCGACTTCTAATAAGTGTCGATTCTTACGTTACGCAACACCATTTTGAGCCGGTGTACTGGACAGGAGGACTGATGAAGCATGCCATGTTGGAGCATATAGGTTTGAAATTGGGCAGAAAAGTATTCTTTAGCGTTGTCACTCCGTTAGGTTTTGACAAACACACCAAACTGAGTTTTGATTTTAGCACAGAAATTGCAAAAGTGAGAAAACAACTTGGAACGAGTTTTCATTAAATAAAGCAAGGTGGTACGAAAAAAATCATCAACAAAAGTAACAAAGTACCTAAAACCAGGCTTAGACTCGATAGGACATGGACCCCAAACATCAGAATGGACTAAATCAAAGGGAGATGCAACTTGTTTATGAACTCGAGGTGCCAAGTGAACACGATGATGTTTAGCAAACTGACATGACTCACAGTCTAAAGACTATGGAATTGAGGATACATCCTCTTCAAAGAAGACAAGGACACATGACCTAAACGACAATGAATATCAAAAGGAGATGAACCACCAGAGCAAGCAACTGAACGCGGTACCTGATCTTCAAGGAAGTAATGGCCACTAGATTCATGGCCCCTACCAATAACTCGCTTCGTCATAAGATCATGAATCAAACAATGGTCAGGAAATAAAGTAATGAAACAATTTGATTGTCGAGTGAGCTTGCTAGGAGACAAAAGATTAAAAGTAAGGTCAAGGACATTAAGGACATGGGATAAGGGAACAAACGGAGTAGGTTTAATAGTGCCAGAGCCAAGAACATGAGAATAAGAACCGTTGGCAATTGTTATTTGGAGGGATTGGCATAAGGTGCATACGAGGAAAACAAATGGTGGTTTTGTCATATGATCGGTAGCACCCCGAGAATCGATGATCCACTTCGAGGAAGAAGTAGCAATATTACCTGTAATAGGGCAACAGAAGAACTAGACGTAGATGCAGCCATCGATCCTCCCAAAATATAAGTTCCAATGTGCCTCCAATTGACAGCAAAGAACACAAGTCCCAACCGTGAGCGAGAAAACCTCACCAAAGATGACAACACCCTAAAACAGCAACATGAAACCAAAGAGGATGGCACACCAACAAATACAAAACCTGGGCGATAAAACGCAATCCCAGCAGCCAAAAAGCAAATGCACAAGGCGGCAGACAAAAGACAAAATGTGCCAAAGATACCAAATGTTGGCCAAAGAGATGTCAACCCAATACCAAAGATACCAAATGTTGACCAAAGAGATGTCAACCCAACACCAAACAGCAAACCAACAAAAGAGGAGACCACAGATGACAACCACAAGAATGCCAAACTCAGTGTTGGAACCAAAGAACCAACAAACGTAGTCACCAAGCGCAATAGAGAACAAACTCACGATCGAAATAGATGAACCGAACCACGAAAGCGCAAAAACCGCCAGAAATGAGAAGATAAGACCAACACGAAAAATTTTCGTCAAAAAAACCTCTCCACACGCCATCATAGCGTGGCTGCCGGTGGAGCGCGTGTCCTCTATGCACCATTATAGAGACGTCGGACGGATGTCGGACTTTAGTCGAACGCCGATCGGGGGGTGGGGATGCCGGCGGTGGGGCATGTGTTCCAAAAAGACGACGATGGACACATGAACCAAAAAACCTCACTTCCTCTCTCTCTCTCTGACTCTCATCGATAGAAAATAGATCGGTAGGAATAAAAAGAAGACAACGATTCAAACCCAAGGAATAACCTTGTGCTCGATACCATGTAGAATATAGAGACAAATAATCGAACTACTTGCATATTCATGTACACAAGAGGGATATATATACACAAGAGAGGGCCTTAGAGGTAATAGGCCCATTATGACTAATTATGAATGTTTCCTAGCAATTTCTTTTCCTTTAACATCTTGAAATTGTTGTTTAAGTGTCTGTATATCGGACCTTTTTCTTGCTTTCTTGTCCATTCCCGATATACAAACACAAATATGGGCACAAATGGCTTTTATAATAACAAGGAACGTGCGTAGATCTAATGATATATATTAGATGTGCCTTTTTTTACCTCATTTATTACAATTTCATCATTTGGCATCAGAAGACATTATTGGATCACAATGTTGTCAATGAATATGTTGTGGAACTAAATCAAATAAGTAGTATATTTTTGCAATAGGGTGTCTAATTAGTTAATTACAAGCATAATGGGGTGAAATAATTATTATATGATAAAGATATAATTAACATTTGCAAGTAAAAAGGAAGAAGAAGCCAACACCATAGAATGGGGGAGCTCAGCCAACAACGGTTAGTCTAGTTGATAATGTTGACTCATGACTAAAAGGTTGTGGGTTTAAATCCCACCAATGTGATGATATCATTGATGAATGATCTATAAATATCTCTATAAGTGTTTTTTGATCCCGGCGGCATACATAACCTTGGTGAGAACCCCAGGACCTAACTTATCTAAACTTTTTTGTAGCAAAAAAAAAAAAAAAAAAACAAAACGAATGGGTGAGCTAAATTCAATTGCCACAAATAGCATTATAGACGATCAAGATTGGCAGAAATTAGGGAAAAATTAATATGTTTATTGGATAAAAAGTAATTCCTTGAGAGGCATGAGCAATGTGCATTGTGATATGACTTAATTAGTCGAGTACTTTTGAGTCTGTCGTTCCCTTTTTGCATTTTCTTCTGTGACTGTTGTCGTTCTTGTTTTAATAGTTCTATAGTGTAATACTAAGATCCCATGTGATATACTGATATGAGATAGTGTGAAGTTATAAGATATTTGACTCATATATGAATCTCTGAGTTGTATGTTTTCGTATGATCCTGTTAAGTGTGATAACACGACTTGTTTGATTGAGTATCAGACACATGAAATGAAATTACTGAATCCTATCATTATAGAACTCGAAACACATAGCATTCCGATACAGAAGACAATAAGTAAAACCAGGAGGAAAAGGACATAAAAGGAGAAAACACACACACACACCGGACAAAGATGAACTTTGACCCGTACATACGTACGTATAGTGTTCTAATGAACTGAAGCACTATTTATTCACACACACACACACACACAGCTTGAAAATAATTAGGAACTACTTGAGATGATTGAGGATGCATGTACGTGAGGAAGCCAAGTGTGAATATATGTAACTTCTCTTATCAGCACTTGCGGTAGCAGAAGCAAGCACGTCCAAAATTATGAAAATGACAACCTCCAGAAACAGCACCCTCTCTTAAGCATTTAGTATCACAGGGACAATCTCTAACACAAACCCCAGAAAACGTTGAGCTCAGTTTTCCACACAGTTTTGCTTCTGCTACATTTTTCTCTGCACAAGTATATAACACGTACAATAATATCTCGTATATGAACATTTAAGATTATATAGTAGTCTTGCAATAGTATAGATTTATAGTAGTATTATATATGTAGAGAGGTTAGCAATATTAATTATCTGGCTAATTGTAATCATCAAAGCATCACGTACAATGCTGATCATGTAAACATTGTTATAATTTTCTTTAACTGTGAAAAGATATTTAAAATATCAAAAGAGGAAATGGTGATGGGTAAGTATACTGACCGTTGGGAGAGAAAAGGACGAGGGCAATGAAGAGGAAGACTGTGAACTTGAAAAATGAGGCAGCCATGTTTTGGTAATAAGAATTATGTACGTCTCATTCTTATAATTCAATAAAATACAAAAGCAAATAATTTAAATGTTTTCATCTTTTCATAATAAAAATTTGTCAATAAATTTTAATTTCTATATCATATGATCATGAATAAAAACAAAACTCTATATAGGATCATCAATCAAATACCTTGAAATATGTAATAAATTGTTTTTTTTTTTGACAAATCCAGTTTAAAACAGTAAATCTCAAATCTTGTCTATTTGTAGAACTTATTACATAAAGAATTACATGTGTGGCCACGAAGTCCACGAGGGTAACTAAGCAAGTATGGTCGAAGCCATGAAACAAGCATGGGCACATAGCCCATGAAAAAAGCAGGTATAAAACCTAAGAATAACACCATGAGAACAAATCCCATTAAGATCAAGTGAGCTCGAGTTTAACCATAGTGCACCAAGAACTAACATTAATTGATAAGTATATATTTTATAATTAAATAGGTCTATATTTTATGAGAATTAGCTAGATTTATTATTATTATATGCCTATTTAATTATCTTTTATAAACTTTTCCATCATTGGATCAAACTTAGGATCAAAGAATAAATCGACATAAAATCTACTCATATCCTATTTTTATTGTGCAAGAGATATTATATGAAAGAGAAGAGACAAAAAGCATATGGAGCTTGCAGCCATAAATTGAATAAAAGGAATAAAGATGTGGACCCCCCATGCTAAAAAAAAAACTTGGATCCTAAGTTTGGTGATTAATTAAGAGGAGGATATCTAAATTATAAATAGGGAGGCGAGAGACATGCACAAAGATGAAGAAGGAGGAAGATCGAGAGACACAGAACGAGAAGGAACAAAGAAGCGAGAGAGTAGCGGTGGCGTTTCGGTTCTCTTCATCATCTCCACGAAGGATGGAAGGGCTGTGGAGGTGACGAAGGAGCTTGCTTTTTTGCTCTCTCTCTGTATTCTTTAAATCGAATTCCTATCCTTTTATTATGGATTTTATTATAGCCATGTGTGGCTAAATTTTCTTTTTTAACCTAGAGAACCTATGAACTTGTTTGGGTTTTAGAGATTATTCCCACTAGTTAGTTTTGTTTAATTTTATTTTAGTTTGTTTAATCCCGTGTTTATTGCTATTGCTTATTGAGTGGCCACCATTGAGCATGTTTTGGGGATTTAGGGTTGAACTTGGAAGAGAATCCTAAATTGACCTTGGGATTAAATAATATGGAATTAGGTTTAAATTTAATGGGGAATTAGTTTTTACTCTAATTTGCGTCTAGGATAGGAATATTGTAACATCCCATTTTTCAAAAGCGGTATATTTTTTTTTTCATCGAGTAGAGCATCGGAGCGATTGAGTAAGCGATATTTATTCAAAACGCCGTAAGTCTGGCTGATTACAGTAGCGGTACGTTATACCGAATGTTTTCAAAAGTAAATAACAAAAGAAAGTCTTCAGCTGAGTCCCTATGCGTGCCGCTTGCCTTTCTCCTCGATCCTCGGTCCTCCGACCCGACACTATGTTAGAGGGCGAGGTTCAATGCCCAATGAACCTCGGGTAACGGTTAACCTCATGCTTATGTGTGACAAAATATGTATGACGAGATATTCATAACATTACAAAGCATCAACCAATACATAGCACACGAGATGTAAGGTTACAACAATACATAAGCACACGGCCGAGATGTAATGTCAATCACAACAACAAGTACATAGCACACAGCACATGCACGATCAACCATGTTTGCACTAACGGTGCCACGACGGCTCCTCGTGTCCTCTCGCTAGGAAAACTCAACGGCATTACCAAGGCGTAACCGTATAAACAAAGCTGAATGTATAAACAGTGAACTAAGACAGAGTCTTAGACACGGTGCATGACCCAAGACAAAGTCCTGTCCATGACTCTATGAAATAGTCTATCACATATAAGCATACAATAAGCATCAGAGTTAGTGTTACAGTACACGAACGTACCTTCGTTGACGGAAAACGGTACTTTTTGACAGCGGTACGACAGCGGTACAACAGGGGTACGTGATTACAGATATCCTATAAGGATAATATCATATTATCAAGGCCCAACATCATAATAGGCATTTTAGGTACAAATTACCATTTTGCCCTAACTCTCCTAATTGGCGGAATTTTGCGAACTTCGTTACTTTAACTCTAATCTTCCAAAATTTTGACATATCTCTATCTCCAATAATAAATATCATATTTATCCCTAAAACATGATATCTAAACTAACTTGGAAGATTAAAGATTAATCTAGCATTTCTACTATAACTACCGAAGGAACTACCAAAGCTTAAGACTAGGGACCAGAAGAACTTACCCAAAGACTTCGCTACTCCTTTTCCAGAGCTCCTCCTTGCTCTCACTTCTCTCTAACCTCTCTCTAGGAATTGTGAATTGGTGAGGAATGAAGTGAAATGGGAAGACCTATTTATAGAAGATTTTGGTGCACTATTCATGCTTTATCATACCGAATCTCAACCGTTGGATCTAGCTTGGACACAAGGCATCATCTCCACCATACAACTCATCTCCTTACCTCATCATGATGTCATCAAGGTGATGTCACCCATGTGCTTTATGAACTTCTACCGATAAAGTTCCTGTTCGGTGTAATTCCGCAAAATCTCAAAAATCGGAACACGGCCACGAAGCTCTATTCTTCCTCTTCGGAAACATTTGAGTTAACTAAATTTTTGATCCCATTAAGGGTATTAGTTCCTGTTGAACATTTTCGAACAGACAAGTATTTGTCGATTCTGAGAAATTACCGGGTAACATCAACTTCGGGACAAAAATTCACGATTCATAATATGTCCAGTTGTTTTCTACTTAGTTCAAGGATTTCAAGTTATGATTTATTTTCCATTGGTTCTCACTTTTCTTATCGCCTTTGTTTACAAAATATCTTTTCATCGATCCCTTATTCGCCCGCCGGTTACGGAAATGACTTCCGCTAACACCGACTTACGGACAAAAATTCACTTGTTTGTAATTTGTCGACCTAAGAAACTTAGTTCATGGTTTTTAGATAGGATTTAATTTTATCGGTTCTCATTTATCCAATTGGTTCTTCCACAAATATCTCTTTTATATTATTATAATAATACAAATATCATGATATTTATTATTTATTTTATTATTATTATTTTTTTATTTTTTATTTTTTTTTTCTTCCTCTTTTTTTTTTATTATTTTTTTTATTTCGTTTTTTTTTTTCTTTTTCCTCTTTTTTTTTTCCCTTTCTTTTTCTTGAAAATATCATTCCTCCCTTTTTTTTTTTACTTTAATTATCTTTAAAAATTCTCCCTATTGGTTCTTTTGTCCAAGCTTAGATAATTAGCCATTAATTACCTAACTAATCACTTTCTAATTGTTGATAATTTTCTTAATTAAGATTTATCATTATCTCACAACTATTTTACTTACATTGGTATTTTATGTCCCACATATCATATTAAAAATCATGGGGCAACTTATGCTCCCCAAAATTATATCTAATTTTGCCTCATTATTTTTCAAGGGAAATAATCCCAAAAATTCCTAAAATTAGAGACAACATACTTTCTAATTTTCAATAAATATTTTATTGCCTCTTGGGATTTATCATAATATTTTCGGGGCATTTCATGGCCCATAATTGCATTTAGGGATTTTGACACTTTAATCCCTCTAATTTCATTTGAAATTTCCCTAGACAATAGAATAAGTATCCTACAAGGTTTTAAAACCACATATTCACCTATTTCCAAATAGGTATTATTTGCTAAAATATAGTATTCCGAGATAGATAATTTAAGGGTATTACATTTCTCCCCAGATTAATTAAAATTTCGCCCTCGAAATTTGAGCATATACACTCGAAAGGTTATCTAGACCTCCAATCTATTCCTTCCCTATGCATGCTTACCTAGCACGCATCCTGCTATTCAAAATTCTCATTTATCTTGTACCCAGGTAGAGTACTCAATTACAGGACTCGTTGGTCCCTTCTCACAGTACTCAGTTTACACAGGCCTCATTGCCCGATTACTTTAGCCTCTTGGCTTAACACAAATTGGCCTTCCGGCTCAATCTATTACCACAATACTGGAGATTCTAGCCTTACTACCTAGGAATTCATCCTCGGGCCTTAGGCATCTTGACTACTACGGTACAACGAATGTTTTGCTAGTCTTATGATGTATTTTAGACATAGTTAGTATGACAATTAGCATTTCATACAGCGCTAAGTATCACCGGAAGACATGAACTTGCTGATATCCGGCGGGAAGTTAATGCTGCTCACGCCGATATCTCCAAGGCTTTGAAGGATAATAAGCTTTAGGATGTATATATAGTCAGATTCTTGTTTTTTATAATTTTCTGCTTGGTTTTCTTTTATATTTTTTCTTGTGCACGTGCATATTCAAGTAATATATGTAGCATTAAGAACTAAGCTTGTGTCTTTTTAATTTTTTGTTCATATTCTCTAGTAATTAAAGAAATTAAACTCCAGTTTTTCTTTAATTTTTATTCATTCAGTTGCTGTGATCGCCAAAGCCAACACTGTTTTCTTGAAAAAAATAAAAAAAAATTGAGAATGTGGGACTGAAGTTTTCATAGACTACGGTCTTAAAAAGTTATATATTTAGGACCGGCTACTTTATAATTAACCAGTCTTAATAAAATCTACACATATAATAAAAACTTAGGTCCGGAGTATTATAAAACTGCGGTCTTAAAAATTTAGCTATATATTTAGGACCAGATAGGGGATAAGAATTCGGTCTTAAAAGTAATTGAATTAATTGTAGACTTTTAGGACTTAAAAATTAAATTAATAAAAAATCTTTAGGACCGGATACTTTATAATTAATCGGTCTTAATAAAGTCCAAATACTAAAACATGTCTCATTTGTGCGGAAAATTAAATTTCCCTATTCGAACTTCTCTTGTCGCACCAGAAAGTGATTCGAGGTTGTCTCGATGTTTGTGTGTTGCTTCGTCGGTGCTTCACATTGCTCTCTCAATAATCACTTTTACGGTTCCTTAGCTAAACGTATATAGACCAAGTTTGTAAGAGGTGTTTCCGTTATATAACTTCATGATTTTCACCTTATCATTCGGGTTTTTCATGGGTTGAATGAAATCGATGAAATGCTCTTGTAGGTTTCTCTGTTGTTAATAAATATTGTATTTTGAAGATTATATTTGCACTTTAGACCTACCCAACTGACCAACAAATATTTTTAGGGTACTCTTGCTGTCTGCAACATCAACGTTTGTGGCGGGATAAGAAAGACTTAGGAAATGCATTTGAATTTATATGCTACAGGTGAGTCACAAGACCTTCACGCGATGCATTTAATTTCCTCGTCATGCATTTATTTTGCTTCTTGACTTTTGTAATACATTTATGACCAAAATTGATTCTTCGTTATGCATTTAATGGGCAAGTTTCTCCGTAAAAAAACAAAAAACAAAAAAAGACATAACCGACATTGAGCATAAATATGCATTTGGTGTTGCCTTATTTTTTATGCAAGTGTCAATTTTTTTGGATTACGTATGTTAAATCTTTCCGTCTATAGGAATTCTACTATGGATCACAGTTGGATAAATGCTTTACGGACGAGTGTTGAATATCAAAATGGGGTGAGGGACTTTATAGAATTTGCTAAACAAAATGCCAATGATGATAGTGGGAAGTTTTATTGCCCTTGTGTAAAATGTTTGAATGAGAGGCGACTAAGTCCTGAAGTTGTACACACACATTTAATTTGTGAAGGATTTTGTAAGACTTATACAGTATGGGTATGGCATGGTGAAAAAATACCAAGTGGGTCTCAACATGGGGAAGTGACCTTTGATGATAATGACACGGATATGGATGATCACATAGAGGACATTATTCGTGATGTAGGAGAAGAGGCTTTTCATCAATCACATGCATATGGTAATATGTGTGTGACGAGACCCCGCTATACCGTGGGTGTATAAAATACCAATTGTTGAACGCTGTATTGAAATTGGTAAGCTTGAAGGTACGTCATAGATGGAGCGACAAGAGTTTTTCTGAAATGCTTGAGGCTTTTAAGGACATGCTTCGGATGATAATGTGTTGCCGCATCGATACTATGATGCTAAGAAAATACTTTGTCCACTGGAGATGGAGTACAAAAAGATCCATGCATGCCCAAATGATTGCGTGTTGTATAGAAAAGAGTTTGAAGAGAAGCAAAATTGTTCGATATGTGAAACCCCAAGGTACAAGTCAAATAAGGGGCCTGCAAAAGTGTTGTGGTATCTTCCAATCATACCAAGGTTCAAGCGGTTGTTTGCGAATGAAAATGATGCAAAAAATTTGCGGTGGCATGCAGATGAGAGGATTTTTGATGGAAAGCTTCGTTATCCAGCCGATTCTTCTCAATGGAAGAAAATCGATCAATTATTTCCCAACTTCGGCAAAGAACCTAGGAACCTTAGGCTTGCCCTTAGCATGGATGGCATGAATCCATATGGAAGCCTTAGCAGCATACATAGTTCATGGCCTGTACTCCTGATTATTTACAACTTATCTCCTATGTTATGCATGAAACGAAAGTACACCATGCTGTCTATGTTGATTTCCGGACCAAAACAACCCGAAAATGACATTGATGTTTACCTTGAGCCCTTGATCGAAGAATTGAAGGAGTTGTGGGAAGAAGGTGTCGACGTTTATGACTCTTTCAAGAAGGAGGTGTTTAAAATGTGAGCTATGATATTTTGTACTATCAACGACTTCCCAGCATATGGGAACTTGTCAGGGTATAGTGTAAAAGGCCATAAAGCATGTCCGGTTTGTGAAGAAGGCACACGCTACCATCAACTTCAACATGGAAGAAAGACGGTTTATCTTGGACATAGGAGATTTCTTAGACGGGGCCACCCATATCGTCGATTAAAGAAAGCCTTTTTTGGTGGCCAAGAGTGTGAAGATGCTCGGTGGCATTGGTCGGGGAGCAAGTTTATGAAAAGGTGAAAAATATCAATGTCCTCTTTGAAGACTGCAAAGAGTAGAAAAGAAATAAATATATGGAAAAAGAGATTTGTATTATTCGATCTTCCCTATTGGCGCAATCTTGATTGAGACACTGTATTGATGTCATGCATGTGGAGAAAAACGTATGTGATAGTATTGTTGGCACGCTTCTCAACGTACAAGGTAGTTCCAAGGATGGTGTGAAGGCAAGATTCAATTTGCAAGCAATGGGAATACGCGAAGAGTTACATCCAAGGCCAGATGGGAAGAGAACTTATTATCCCCTGGCTTCTCATACTTTATCTAAGGATGAGAAACGAAGTTTTTGTGAGTGTTTACATGGCACAAAAGTTCCCTCGGGGTATTCTTCAAATTTTAAGAGGCTTGTATCGATGAAGGACTTGAAATTAGTAGGCCAAAAATCTCATGATTGTCATGTCTTGATGTGACTACTCCCAATAGCTATTCGAGGTATCACCGAATATGATCTTGGTCGTTTTGACTAGACTTTGTGTCTTCTTCAATGCGGTTTGTGGTAAAGTTTTCGACATTGAAAAGTTGGATGAATTGGAGAATGAAGGATATCTTATCTTGTGCCACCTTTAGAAGCTTTTTGTTCCTACATTTTTTGACATCATGGTTCATCTAATTGTTCATCTAGTAAGAGAGATAAAGTTGTGTGGCCCTATCCATTTACGGTGGATGTACCCAATTGAAAGATCTATGAAATTCCTAAAAGGGTATGTGAAGAACGCATACCGGCCAGAAGCATCTATTGTTCAGAAATATGTTTCTGAAGAAGCCATGGAATTTTGTCAAAATTATTTGGCCAAAGTAAGACATATTGGGCTTCCAAAATGTCAAATCTTTCAAGGGGGTAGACGAGCGGCTTAAATAAAGAGTGTGGATCCTGATGAATTGTCACAAGTCCACTTATACATCTTGAATAATGTTGATGACGTTCAAGCCAGCATAGCTGCACATAAAGAAGCTGTAAGGAAAGAAAATCATCGAATGACAGAACAAAGGTTGATTAGGGAGCATAACAGAACTTTTGCAAACTGGTTCAAACAAAAGGTCGAGGGAGAGGAACGTGTTTCTGATACAATCAAATGGTTAGCATGTGGTCCTGAGGTTGATGTCATAAGTTAGAATTCATATGTGATCAACTGTTATACATTTTACACGAAGTCCCTAGATGATAGGAGCACAGTCCAGAACAGTGGTGTTATGTTAGAGGCTGAATCTATGCACTTCTCCAGTTCGAAAGACAATAGGCCTAAATTGGCAGTCATGCCATATTATGGGGTTATTGAAGAGATTTGGGAGGTGGACTATGTGAAAATTAGATTTCCCATTTCCAAATGCAATTGGGTTAATGTCAATAATGGTGTTCAGATCGATCGGGTAGGATTTACATTACTCGATGTCAATGGTAGAAGTTTTGGAGATGAACCTTTTATTATGGCAGACCAGGCGAAACAAGTGTTCTATATCACCGATCAAGAAAATAAAATGTGGTCTGTAGCTCTCCAAGGAAAAAGGGTCATTAATATTGATGGGGAAAATCATTCAAATTATAGTCTTCCTAAGAGTACTCCTTTTTCAAGGGGTCTACCGGACATGAACAAAGAAGATGAAGCAGATAATGAACCCGACATAAGAAATGATCATCAAGAAGGGATATGGGAGGAAGTCACTTTATAAAAGAGTCAATTCAAAGGTAATATTCATATGCAGAATTCTTTGAAAACTTTTAGGTTTTAACTATATTATATTCCTTCTATGTTCATAAACAATTTAATTTCACTGACTATGAAGTTTGTTCTTGTTTTATTTTTGTGGCAGGATCCGATCCAAAGGGGCATGTTATAAAAGAGGATGTTACGTTGTTGGGTGGGAATCAGATGAAGGCATGGTGAATATTATATTGGGCATGTATGTTGTATTTGCTAGCTTGTAAGTAAGTTATCTTATTGTATAAATTAATTTAGGTGTTGTAGTCATAGTATAATCATTAATTAAGAGGCAACATAACTCATGGTGAATAATAGTTGTATTCTTTTTCCCAATTCAATTTATTCATAATTGTTCATAGCTTGTAGCTTAAAGTTTCGACTTTAATGTGCTGAATTGGGTGGTGGATTTGTGTATATATATATTGATCGGGAAGAAAAGAACAGGGGAACAAATTCGGGAAAATTTAGACCGAAATAAATACGCCGGTCTTAAATGTTCATCTGTTAAGACCGGATGTATTTATATTCCGGTCTTAAAGGTATTTGATATATTAAGCCGGTCTTAAAAGTTGGTCTTTTGAGGCAGGGTGTATTTTACGTCCGGTCTAAATATTCAATTTTTAAGACCGGATGTATTTATAATCCAGTCTTGAAAGTCAGTCTTTTAAGACCGCATATAATTAGTCGTCTGGTCTTAGAAGCCGCTATTTTTTAGACCGGATATATTTTTGTCCGGTCTTAAAAGTTTATTTTTTAAGAGCGGACTAGTTTTTGTCCGGTCTAAAAAGTTGAGTTTTAGGACCGCACAAAAAATATTTCAGGTTTATTTAGTACGACTTTTAAGACCCAATGTTTTAAATGTCCGGTCAAAAAGATTTTCTTTAAGACCGGTTCAAGTCCGGTCTTAAATGCTATACTTTTAATACCGGCTGGAACAAGACCCGTTGCGGGTTCGGTGTCACGATGCCTCTTTGGTCCGGTCTTAAAACCCTTTTTTGCACTAGTGTTGGGTTTTAGAAAACATGCTTGAAGAAGTAAAAAAAGTGAACCCTACAGAAGCAATGGTAATTCTCACTTGAGAAATGGTAATTCTCACTTAACGAATGGTAACTTCAGGTTTTGTGAAAATTCATTTTTTTTTTTTTGGGTTTTACAAAACATGCTTGAAGAAGTAAAAAAAGTGAACCCTGCAGAAACAATGATAATTCTCACTTCACGAATGGTAATTCTTACTTCAGGTTTTGTGAAAGGTCATTTTTGTTGGGTTTTACAAAACATGCTTGAAGAAGTAAAAAAAGTGAACCCTGAGAAACAATGGTAATTCTCACTTCGAAATGATAATTCTCACTTCACGATTTGTAATTCTCACTTCACGAATGGTAATTTTCATATGTGGAATGGTAATGGAAATGATTCAATGAACTTAAAATCCCTAAAGCACTTGTAAATGCACTTGTAAAATCCTTGGAAGCACTTGTCAATGCCAATACAAAGTATGTTATAAATAATATATTTTGTGTTAATCTCATATCCTTCAATGAACTTTACTTCCATTTTTTACAAACAAACAGCACATCAAAATTGGGTTGAATCCTAAGTAACTGAAGTGTCAAAATAATTGAAAAAAATAGCCTCTACCAGTAATGCTCATGTCTTCCTTCTCTTCCGTTGGGTTGCTGGAGGAGTCAGGAGTCCCAAAGCAGCATCTATGGCGTTATTCAATTCATGGTTGACCAGCCACCACATGAGGTTACACCTATACTCATTCAGCTCGTCATCACCATACTGCATAATTTCGTTGGGTTTCCAATTGTGCAACCAGATCAACACATGAAAGCCACAGTCTTGCCTACAGAACACAGGAACACACCAATTAACAAATTTACAATAGCCTAGCATTTTTGACTTTCGTCATAGAATGACACTCACAAATTTGGTTGTTGGGGAACGGGTGGCCAACTAATTTCTGTTCTTTCTATATTGGCTTGTCATTTGGTTTCACAAGTTGGATGATCTCTTCAAAACGATCCCTCTGTAAATAACACACATGCATTAAATAAGTGTTTACTCCACTCAATCATAACTAATACTTGAATACATGTAACATACAATTTGTTTGATCACCGTTGCTTGGGGATTAACACGCAATTTTCTTTTTTTTAGGACTCATTCTTACTCATGGCGACGTTTGTCTTCATTGAGTCTAAGACATAAAAGTTCTTCATGGTTGGATCAATGGCAGTGCAAAACTAGTGCTGATTAACCAATACTTGGTCCCATTATCAATTCACAATCACCAATATTGTAATCTATATATTGGCAATAGTTGTTCCTTCCACGACTCACTTTCCATCCGCGATTTTACGGCCAATAAATTCTGCATAATCAACAAATATTAAAGCCAAACATACGTATGTCAATGGGAAATAAATTATGAAGATCCATAAATGCAAACATACCATTTGATATGCACTTTGAAAATATGCCTCCTCACTTCACCCTGGTTTCGCATATCTCGCATCAATGTTTTACATACAACAGACATAACCTGGATGTGTGAACACTTTGACAAGTGGGGTTCTAAATGCTGTATCGAAATTTTAGCTTTTTTAGTACCTACCCGGTTACTTAATCTGTTTCTCCGGCCTAGTGTTTGCAGCTGCTCCTGGGGTTATGTCTTCGTCGTCTATTTGTATGAGAATCCTGTAAAAGAGAAACAATGTCATCATGTCATCGTACATTAACAAATCTAGACAAAACGGCTTTTAATATTGAATATTCATTGAAATTAACTTTTTTATGACTTACTGATCACCCTCATCTTTGGTGTAGGATCTAGAGATAAGGTCGAAGAATAATTCCCTTTGTTCTTTTGCCTTCCCCTTAGGTTGTTTTAATGGCTTCGTCAAAGTCCAAGGCGACATGTTTTTTGGCTTCTTCGGCCTCTTTGACCTCCGTGGTGCATCTTCTTGTTCAACGTGGTATGGAACAATTGATTGTTCTCCTTCGTCATCATCAATGTTGATTGGCATTCCGACAGATGCGTGATCCTCATAACCACCTTCACCATCATCATGACCATCACCATCACCTTCTTGGCCATCATCATCACCATGAGCTTCTTGGCCATTTTCATAAGCATCATCGCTATCATCCTCGGCTTCATCGTCTTCCTCCTTCCGAGTGCCTTCCAATGTTAGCTTGTGCCTTTCGCAACTCATCTATGACGGTAGCAACAAGCCTTTTGTAGTTATCGTTGATTGTACCCATCAACTTGTCATGCAAATCCTTTAAAACCTAAAATTGACACAATTTATCACAGGTCATTAACATAATAGCCAAGCATGAATGGTAAACGTCATATGTGGAAGCACTTACTGGGTCTAAAGAGGCCACAAAATTCGTTTCCGAAGTGTCCTTCTTAGCCTCTTTACCGGCCTTCGCGGTATACAACATCCCAACGTCGCTCTTCTTCTCTTTCTCAATCATCTCCTTCACCTTCTCTTTGGTCCAGAACTGGACTGGACTCTTTCCTTTGTGATCAACTGCCTTTCCCAATGGGAACCGCTCCCCGAAATATAACTACAACGACAAGGTTAAACATTTAAATGTTATGTCAAAAAAATGTTAACGCAAATCACAATCATAATACTTACCAATAACATATATATGCACCCTACGACATAGGAGTTGCAATCTTTGTTTTCTCTTATCGTGTTGACATAATTAGAGAGCTCGTTTCGGAGGTCATTGGCAACATATGGGCCCGATCGAAGTGGTGAAATCCTTTCACGGTCTAGGTTAATACCTTTAGCAACTGCAAACCGGGAGTTGTGCTTGATGTTGGAGCGAGAAAAGTCCCCAACATGTGCATCATAAATAACATTTCAAACTTCGCACCCGACTCCCCTGAAGTAATGACGTTTAGTATGTCGTCATACTTTATTTTACCATAGTATTTTCTCAATTTTAGATATCTTGGATCTGTATCGTCACATTCATTGTTACCTCGTCCCCACTATGTGGCACCCCAAGCAACTGAGCCACATCTTTTGCTTCTATTTCATGTGTCTTCCCCCTTATTCGGAATTGATTGGTTGGGGGATCATAAGCTCTCATTATAGGGACTAACATTTCCCGTGGCAGTCTCATACTTTGAATTTGAAGCAACTGTCCAAACCCTAACTGCTGGACCTTTTTTTTTTAATGTTTCATCGGAGTTCACAAATGCTACAAGCTTGGAAAATTGGTTCAACGAGCATCGTGATGGAAAAGAGGAGGTGGAGGTACCCTTCTTGCTCTCGAGCCTTCCTTCTTTGGCTCTATCAATATATCTTGTCCTCTCATCGACACTCAAAGCCCTCCATACTTTTGCGCACTCCTACTTATGTCAGTAAAGTCAGCAACTTTATTCTCTTTTTTAAACTCCTTGGAAAACATAAAGTACGCATTATTAGTGGACATTTTGCTACACTTTTGCTTTGGTAAACCTGAAAAAAAAAAAAAAAAGAAATGGCAAGAAACAAAATTAGGAGACTTCATCAACCACATATAACAGCAAATGCTTTTACTCATTTAGCAAAACTAGTTCCAACAATTTTAATCCAATACTATCAGCAATAACAAGTAAACTCAATACATTCTCAGAGACAAATGATCCTCTAGAAGGAGAAGCTGATGAGGGTATTAGCTACAAATGGTAGACATGCCTCATATTTCAAAAGAACCAGAACATAAATGGAGTAAGGGATATGTCATTGAACAAAACTTATCAAGGTAGCAATTAGTTCTAGGCAGACAACAGACAATTGATCCATCTCCCTGGAGGTATTCTCATAAATAATGGACTTCATCTATTGTTGAGAATTACAATAAAATAACAAGTGATGTAGAAATGCAACTCATGACACAGGCACCTACCATACAAGCAATTAACACTTCAGTGTTAATCCGAAAGGACCTAAACCCTTTATTAAAGTATTATTGATTATTAGAAATAATCCAACAAATTAAAACTTATCGAATGTATCCAATATACCAAAGATTGATTTGTATGTAGCTAGCAACATTGAAAAGACCTCCGATTTCTCACGGAATTGATGGGTCGAGTGCAATGATGGAATTTAAGAAAGTTGCATTAAAGAAAAGTGATCATAGCGATGGACGGGGACCAAGTTGCAGCTCCACATTTCCACACATCTAGTTTAGTTAAGATTCTCTTGATTAACTCAACATTAATCCAAGGATAGTTTAAAGACAAGCTCCTTAGCAAAAGGTATAACGGAATAGCGTTACAAAAGACATAATGTGTAACTAACATAATATACAACAAGTTTGTCGGGTGTGATGAAACTTATGGTTGAATTTTTCCCCCACGTATTGCATTAGTCATGATCACAAAAACTCCTTTATAAACATCTCCCATAACACAATTTCATGGTATGATGACTATAGACATCATACAATCTCCCTCCAAATATCCTTCCCCCAACAAGACCAAATATCTTTTAATGATAAAATGAGGGAAAGTAAAACATGTCGTAGACAATGCGGTCAAAAAGGCAGCAACATTAATAAAGTCGGGTTTTCCCAAAATAGAGAAGGAAATATCATGAAAATCCACTTTAAAAATTATACACAAGTTGGTTTGATTCTCTATCATCTCATTTAATCAATTCTTGTCTTTCTTTACTTATGATCCCCCTTTGACCCCTTTTTCCAAGCCGCATAATTTTTTTTCTTGATTATAGACTAATACTCACTATCTTATTGAATAGGTGTTGTTCATCATCATAGAATTAAAAGCACCAAAAGAAAATGCACAACTTCAGAGATAATACTAAACAAAGAATATCATAGGACTTCAATTTAATTCTTTAGTTAGACAAGGAGAATATATTACTTTTCCCTTTCCATTTTCAGTTAACACAGCTCTTACAAATACTACACTTTAGAGGAATAGCTTGCAAAGAAGCATAAAATGGCACATATAATGCGTTAGATAATACTCCAACAAAGACTTAAAAGAAAACCATCAACTAAAGCCCACATCTCATTATGAATCTCATAATATAGGATTTTGAGTTTACCATCTGAATTGAGGTTTACTCATGCAACCTCATACGCCATTTTTTCCCCAAAAAACACATTATGTCTTTTGCATATTTTCCCTACTGGTTACAAAAATCTGCTTGTTAGTTACTAACATCTATGCTCACCAAAGTTCTTTTACATGCTAGAACAGCTCGCCATACTTCCACATGTATACAACAAATTTTCCATGTTTTCGACATTACAAAAAGCTTCATTTCAAAACGAAAATAATCGAACAACTTCTCTAAGATTATGTGATGTTTATAGCCTATATGTCTCTAACTTAAAGGATCACGAGAAAAATGTAAATTCTAGAGAAAATTTGAGACTAATGAATATAACAAAGTTTAGCATCCGAAAGGAAAGATACGTTTGGTGCTAAGATTTTCCCTAAAGAAAAGCTAACCTATAGCCTCAATTGTAGATAACAAATCAAAGAGGATATAATCTCAGGTCATTAAGTGGATTCCAAAGTAAGCCAAGGCAATAGAAACAAAAGCCGAGAGAGAGCCCCAAATTTACGTTGTCTACAAATAATAATAAAAAATTTACGGGCGACGACGGAGAAAACGGACCATGGAAAAAACGAGAGAGGAAGAATGAGGGCTCGGTGCTAATGGGATGAGAACGTGCACGATGGCGGTGGCAAACACGACGTACACGATGACGGCATCGACGACAGTGATCCAGCGAAGGCTGTGGATGACACTAGGGCAAGCGATCGTCAGATGTGAATGAGAATGAAGTATCGAATGTGAATCTAAATGTGAATGAACAAGTAAGTTATTAGGGGTAGTCTGGTCTTTTCCCATGAAATTGCATAACCCGAACAGTCCTTATCACCTATCGGTCTTTTTACAAATTCGGAGGACTTCTAAAGGTTTTACAAATTCACATGGTATTTAAATGGAATTTTCCCTAGGATTTAGCTTATTATTTTTTTAATTTGACATGTGGTCAATATTATTATATTATAATCTCTCTCTCTCTCTCTCTTTTCCTCTCTCCAAAACCATCCTCCCCTCTCTCTCTCCTTATCTTCCAAAATCCTATCCTCTTCTATCTCATTGATCGCCCATGTGCTCTTAATTGCTTTTAATTATAATATCTTGATTTATTAAATACTCTTTTATCCTCTCACCTTGATCCCTCACCATTCGATCAATTTTGTGTTAGTTTAAGATAAATCCTTACCATTAATCCATGGCTTAATTCTCCTATTGGTCCATTCAATTTCATGAGGAGTAAGATCATTTTCTTGATTTATCATTGGCCAATTCAATTACAAGGATTAAGGTTAATTATAGGTTCAATTACAACCATTGGATTCCATTTGTGTTTATTTAAATCCAATCTTCATCCTTAATTGCATTTGCTATTAATTAATTGATTTATTAACTAATCATGAAAAAAACAGTGCTTAATTATTTTCAAATATAATTAGCCCCCATTTGATGATCCTAATTTGCCTTTAATCATTCGAAGGATTATGCAACTAATCTCAATTAGTGCAAGTTAAATTGCTCATTTATTGTTGCTAATTTCCATTAACCTACTTAAATGTTTTCATCATATTTCTTGCTTCTTTTGATCATAAATTAACCATTATTCAATGTGTTAATTATGCCACATTTTATTGCTCCTTTTGGTTATATAAGAACCATGATTTAATATGATAATTATATCATATTTTACAATCCTTATAGGTAGTTTTAAAACTGGCCTTTTAATTAATTCCAAGGAAAAATTGCCCAAAATTATAATAAACAAATTACAAAATGTTGAGACACATATTCACCTTTATTTAATATGTATTATTTATCAAAATATAGTATTTATGATAAATAGGATTTTTAGGGTATTACATTTATAACAGCTGATGGTTTTGTATTGCTGTAATTAACGTTAGTCAGACAGCTAAGAAATGGTTCTAGAGAGTTTATTAAGGAGAAAAGAGAGCTTGCCTTTTATCATTAATGAATAAAATTTTAATTGTCGTTTACAATTTCTCTCTGCTTGTTTAACCGTGAAAATTTAATTTGCGGCATTTGTGAAAAAGGATATAGAGGTGATTTGTATTTTAGACCCCACCAAGAGTTGTAAAAAATTTATTCATATTTAGGATCAGATGTAGTATATATGACCCATTTTCCTAACTTGTGGAATCTTAAGTTCTGAAAGGTGTGACAATATTATGTTTCTCAGGTGCTTTATCTTTTTATTATTATTATTATTTTTTTGTCATTATATTTGACTCTTATGTATATAACTTGTTTGCTTTTAACAAGATATCTATAATCTGTGATGATTCCAAGTTCAGGACAGATCTTAAACCTCAGAGCATTCACAAAAATTATCATTACACCCCTTGTTGGTGGGGTGAGTTCAAATCATGTTGCCAATCTAAAAGTAAAACTGTAAACGGTTTTTGAACTTGAACGCAATGCTTTATTAATTCCTGATGAGCCATGAGATTCAACTTACCTAAACTTTTTCTTTCTTTCTTTCTTTCTTTCTTTTAAAAAAAAAAACAATAACCACCTTTGTTGGCTCCAAACTTTTATCGTGGCCCCTGGCCCGTATTTATTTTAATTTAATTTTGTATTTTGCGAATACTAGGATCGTTGAATGTTGATTTATATACGGCAATTCGCTGCGTTCCATGTGCTTTATGGACTAAGTCTTCTTGAGTTGAACGGGCCATTAGCATCCACTGTGTTTTCTGATTCTTTTCTTTCTCTTTGAAAATACAAATGTTGTCTGTAACTTTGAAGATAGGGTTATGGGGTAATTTTGCTCGGAAGTTTTTTGGGGGCAAATTTGCCCTAGCCGTTATCGCAATTAATTTGGACCATTAGTTGACCAAATATGCTATGCTATTAGTCAACATGTCATCCCCACATCATTTTCGTTAAGGTAAAAATTTGGATAAGCTATCAGTCAACATGTCATCCACATCATTTTTGTTAAAAATGAAAATTTGCATTAGAAGTCTATGTATCATTTACTTCATCTTTTTTCAAAGTTAGATTTAAAACTTCCAAGGAAAATTTACGCCTTAACAAAAGTAATGTGGATACCATGTGGACTTCTAGCTCAACATATTTGGTCAACTATCAGTCAAAATTAATTGGGATAACATCCAGTACAAAATTGCTCTATTTTTTATACTTCCAGGGCAAAATTTCCCTAGAAAAACTTTTGCCCGACCCTTGAATATAATTCCTTGTAATTATGTTGTTTTCTGAGTTATTGAGGTAAATGTCGAGATCTAGAAAAACTAAGATGTTTGTTATATATGGACCATCAAATTACTTATCCGTTCTTGGCATTGTGTACATATATATTTTGTGTGTGTGTGTGTGTGTGTTTCTTATATTATCTAGATATGATATTATAGGACTATATATATAGTTATATACACTACTCTCTTCCATCCTTAATATAAGACCTAATTGGAGAAGTTGATCTTGATCCTAAATATAAGACATATTTCCCATATTTTTCATATTTTTCTTGATTTACTCCTATTGATGTTTTCTCAACAATAATCAAGGAGGAGAGAGATGGAGAGAATTTTAAATAAGATAAGTAGGGTGTTTTAGAAAAAAAAAAAAAAACGTATCATATTAACTAACTTAAGTAACTTCTTTAATCTAATAAAATTAGGTAAATAAGTTCTATATTAAGGACAAACTTTGGAATCATATACATAAAATAAAATTGTAATCTTCTATTTAGTTAGTTTATGTTAGGAAGGGCGCATGGGATATTAAATCTTCCTATCAGTTGTAAAAGTCTATGAGGAGACAAATATATGGAATAAATTAAATGGCACAAGAGACATCATAATTATTAATGTGGAAAACTCCTCACCACAAGGGTAAAAACTACAGGTCGACCAGACCAATAAAAATATGATCCACTATTATCAAATTAGGGTACAAGAGAGTCTCAAACAAATGCATAAACATGTGCAACCACCCAGTGCAAAAAACCAAAGCTACAAGCTTACAACTAGATAACAAAACAACTAAAAACACCCACCCCAAAAAAAGTCCCTAACCATGAATATGTTTTCTCTCACACTAGGCCTTCAAATGATGATTCCACCGTTGAAAATGACGAACCATGTGTTCTCTACTTACGACCAAATTTCAGCTCAATCCAACAGGTAACAAAAGCACAAACACCGATTTGCGATCTTGACTGTGAAGTTGTGTTTCTCTCACATGACCTCTCCGACCTCGATGTGGCTTCTTCGCCCAAAAAACCTAATATACTCTCTCTCCACTTCAATAAGTGAGACACAACTTCAAATTATGAAACATTAAGAGAATAATCTTTCTTACAAAGAACAACTAGAATTTTTTTTTTTTTTTTCATTTTCTCACTCTTTTCCTTCTTTCCTATTTTTTCATTTCCTTTCCTTCATTTTTTCATAAAATAGGAAATATATCAAATTGAACAATTCAAACTTGAGCTTTTCTCCACATAGGAAGGGAGACCAAAACCCAACAGTTTATGCATGGATTTCATATTCCTTTTTCTGAGGGAAAGGAGGCCAAATGATGCTTAGATAACTTTAATGAAATTTGATTTGGAGTCATCATCACCTAATAAAATATGATTATTATCTTTGTTGTCTATAACCTTATAATCCAACTTTGAAATTTCCGCTTTTTTTAAAAATTAATTACGAGGGCTCCCATGGTAATATAAAAGTCGGAGCGTGATGTATTAGTAAAGTTCAACATAAATATTTATAGACTTGGATGCTTTGAAGGCGGAAACGCCTGTTGGAATCAGTTTTGCCGTTTATCATAGTAATTAATAAGCATTATGTTGATCATAATTACGGTAAGATCTGGACAGTTTAAGTACAATTTTCAGCAATCTAATTCAAAATTTTGAACTGATGATTTCTAAATAAATAAAAATCATCTTTTAAATAAAGAGCTGACAACAATCTTTATTTGAGATTCTATATACATTAAAATAATTTTTCAAGCAAAATTGAAGTTAATTAAAAGGTTAAATTTGGACTGTATAGATTTTGATACTCATAACTCTATTAGCATCACATATACTAGCCTCCACTGTGTTTTCTTTACTCTTTCCTTCACTTCCCTCGCGAAAATAAGAAAAATTTAAATATGATCCAATAGTTGTGAACTTTGACTCTATATTTGGTTGGAGAGAAAATTTGGGAGGAAAGGATACTACGAGGGAAAACTCCCAAAAGTAGTAAATTATTTTCACCATTTTGGGAAATTTTCCTTCCTCCTATTCTTTTTTTTTTTTTTTTTTTTTTTTTCCGAACTCTTCTAGGAACTTCATTGCTTATCGAGAAACCAGTACAAAGATACGTGGGCATCGCATGCCAGCAAAGTAAATAGGAAACAGACACATAAGGAAGCAAGGACAACACATACAGCCAAGACCAAAGAAAACGATGGCAAAACAAACAAAAGAAACATATAGAGAAAGCATTAAAACAATTGGAAGCCATAAGGTGAAACAGAGACTCAAGCTGCTCCACATACAAATGCTAGTTTTAATCATCCAGGGTCGACATGTCTGAGTGGTACCGAGGGGTGGCTCGACATATACCTTGAGTTCTTTGCATCTTTCTCCAGAAACGGCAACAAAGGGGGTAAGGGTCTTTCCACCCACCCAATTGGGCACACCCCCTTACAAGTGGAGGCAGCAAGAAAATCTGCTGCTTTGTTTCCCTGGCGAGGGATGAATTGGATCGAGAAACAGGGCTCGGACCGAAGAATGTTAAGGATATCAGCAAGAATACCACCTGATTGCCACTCACACAGGTCGGGCTGGCTTTTTTCCAAGCAGTACACGAGGCTCTGGCAATCCATTTCGAAAATGACGTTCTTACTCCCCATATCTTGAACAATCATCAGCGCCCTTTTCAATGCTAGGGAATCAGTCATGAGCGCTGAAATGGACTTAATTTTGTCAACAAAAGCCCACTTCATCTCCCCCCATTTATCGCGACATAAGATGCCTATAGCAGCTGATTTAGTTCGCTTGTGGAATGCTCCATCGAGGTTGACTTTGAGGCGATGTTCAGGAGGGGGAATCCAGGAAGTTTTAGCTTGGGGGCTTTAGTGGTTTCTCCATTGCGCATAGAATAGCAGGCTTTCCAGTGGCTAGGTAATGACTGGGAGGCTTTCTCGATGACCAATACTAGGTTGGTCTCGGTATCGCTAAAAACTTTTTCATTTTGGCTTTTCCATATGAACCAGAGGAGCCAACTGATAAGTCAAAGTCAGTTAGAGGGCATTGGGGGTTCATTAATTCCAGCCACCACCTTCTGAAGCATTTGGTATTACCAATATCGCACTTGATGGATAACCTACACCCAAACCAAACACAACGCACCCAAGCGCAGTGAAAAAAAAGGTGCTCGGTTGACTCACTAGCTGCATGACCGATGGGGCATAACTCTGAGCTTCCCCTCTTCCGAGCGACAAGGGCCTTATTCGTGGCTATAACACCCAACAAAATTCGCCAAATAAAATTGACCACTTTTAGGAGTGCCTTTATTTTCCAGCTTTTCCTCCAAACTTCACTGGTTAAAGAGAAGGGGATGCCATCTGAGTGGGTGGGTATGTTGAGAGTGGTAGTAGCATTATAGTAACCTAGTTTAACCTAATAAATACCATTTTTTGATTTGGTCCATCTCAGCTTGTCATCGGTTGGGACCCGAGGGAGAGGAATTGCCAAAATAACCTCCCTAATCTGTTCCCATATGCTCGGCCGGATATGAGTTAGATCCCAACTTCCATTTGTACTAGAAATTAGATTTGCTACGGGGTGTTGGGATTTCTTTAGAGTCTCATCATCCATGACTGGTCACATGTGGGTAAAGATGGGACCCACTTGTCTTGCCATACTCGAACAGACTTCCCATTGCCTATTTGCCAACACAAGTCATTATTGATGAAGTTCTTTCCTTCTAGAATACTGTTCCAGCACCATGAAGGCTCTGTGCCCCTTTTTAGCTTTAAGAAAGGAGCCATTAGGGAAGTAGAGCCCTTTAATCACCTTTGCTCATAGTTCATTTGGATTTTGTGATAAGTGCTAGGTTGTTTTAGCAAGGAGGGCATCATTAAAATTTATGAAGTCCCGAACACCATGCCTCCTTCAGACTTAGGCAATGTCAGCTTCCTCCATGCCACCCGGTGTGTTTTATTTTGGCCTTCCCACAAGAAATTAGCGACTAGGCTATTTAGTTCTTTGCGGTTTTTGACTGGGAATTTGAAGCACGTCATAGGGAAAAGCTGGGATAGCATCACTAACTACCTTAATCATGACTTCTCACGCACCTGCAAAAGATAGATGCTTGCTACTCCGGCCAATAACCATTTTGCTCACTTTTTCACGGACATATGCTAGAGCGATGCTTTGTTTTTCCCTATACACTTGGGATGCTCAAGTATTTGCCTTGATCTAAGCTTTACGTAATGCCTCGATGTCACAAATAGAATCTTTGTAGTGCTTCCGGGGTGTTCTCAAAGAACACAATGCTGGATTTTTCCAAGTTTGTCGGTTGCCCTCATGCTAAGCAATAACTCGAAGAATCTTTGACAAGACTTGACAATTTTGAATATCGCATTCATAAAAAGCGAGCATCATCTGCGAAGAAACTATGAGATAAAAGTGGGTAGTTATTATTTATCTTAATCCTAGTAAGCCGACTTTGAGAGAGGGATTTATTGATCATGCAAGAGAGGGCTTCCAAGGACAAGATAAACAAGTAAGGCGATAGAGGGTCCCTTTGACGGGGACCTCTACCCGGACTAATTGAGGCTACTTTCTCTCCTGCATTACAAAGGTTAAGATGCACAGATTCCACACACTGCATGACATGCATAACCCATTTATGAGAAAACCGAAACTTAAGTAACACTGCTCTCAGGAAGTCCCACTCAATACAATCATAGGCTCTGCTCATGTCCATTTTTAAGTCGAATTCATATTTATTGCCATTTTTCTTGCGCCTTAAATAATGGAACACTTCATGAGCTATGATAATGTTATCTTGAATTAACTAGGCCGGGCACAAATGCGGGCGATTATGGGAGATACATTTATCAAGACACCCTTTCATTCTATTGGCCAGTACTTTAGAAATGATTTTATAAGAGAAATTACAAAGGCCAATAGGATGGAAGTGTGAGACTGACTCTGGTTCATCAATTTTTGGGATGAGGGTGATGTTTGTTCCATTGGCGCCTTCAAGGGATAGAACACCTTCAAAATAATCCTTAACCATTTTAACAATCGTGTCACCTACCTCTATCCATGAAAACTGGTAGAATTTACCTAAGAAGCCATCTAGGCCGGGGCCTTGGAACCCCCAGAGATCAAATCTTTGTTAGGGAGACCTCTTCACTCGTGATAGGTCGAAAGCGGGAGTTCGTTTGAGATAGCATCCACTTTGGTTTCTAGGGAGTTTATAGCATCGAGAGAGCTGTCTCGGTCTGAAGAGGAGAAGAGATTAGTGAAGAAGGTAGTGAACATATTATTTATGGTACCTTTATCAGTGGTTCACACTTCGGTCTCATCTTTAATGCTCAAGATTGTATTTTTTCTTCTTCGAATGAGTGTAGAGAGGTGAAAAAAGTTTGAATTCTTGTCTCCTGATTTGAGCCATGAAATTCAAGATCTCTGCCACCAGTAATTTTCCTCTTGATCCATTAGTCCTCAATTTTCTGCAAGAGAGAAACTTCCTCCTTTTTGCTATTGACATATTGATAACCCTATTGAATAGAGCTTGAGCAAGATTGCAAAAATACAATAGCTTTTTTCCATTTAGGGAAGGTTTATTTGCTCCAATTAATTAAATTTTTTCTGCAATTATTCAAATTTAGAGCAAATTTATCAACAATATTTGTGCATTGTAAGTTACCCACTTGCCGCTGTTATGAACAACTTGGAAAAAATCACAGTGAGTAGTCTAGTAATCCTCAAACCGAAAGTTCTAATTTTATTATTGGAGACATGATGAAAATTAACAAGTAATGAGATGATGGTCGGATCCTACGGGATCAATGTGGAAAACTTGAGCAAAAGGAAAATTATGACGGAAAGAAACATTCCCCATAGATCGGTTTATCCTTTCTTTAATTATTGCTTCCGCTTCTCTTTTGTTGCACTAGGTGAACCAAGATCCGTTAAAACCCAAATCAATAAGTGAGCAATCGGAGATCATTTTTCGAAATTTAGAATCTTTCGAGATGGCTCTTGAATTTCCCCTTGCTTTTTCGATGAGATGTAATGTCATTGAAATCACCCAAACAGATCCAACTCTGCGGCCGGCATTGAGCAAACTTGACGATGTCTCGCATATGCGATAACTGTCATTTTTCGTTGGGGGCCATAGACAAAAGTAATATAGTTGGGAAACTCGGAGTGGTCAAAAATAGATGTATGGATGACATTATTGGAGGAGGATAGGATGTTCACAGTAGTATTTTTGTCCCAAAACAAGGCAAGGCCTCCACTTGTTCCCTGGGGGTCTACTATCCATTCTTCATTGAATCCACATCTTTTCCTGTTTTTGGTAACAAATGGTTGTTTATTTTTTTCTCCACGAGAAAGACCAGTTGGGGTTTTTTGTTTCTACAAACCTCTCTTAGGTGTTTGACTATCGGGGAACCCCTAACCCTTGACAGTTCCAAGCTATAAGACTCATGGTGAATCGATGGCTTCTTGGTGGCAACCATCGGCGATATTTGGAGATTCCAAAGAAAGAGAGGGGTTGTTATTGTAATTGGTAGGTTGGGTACCCAGGGATGGGCCACGTGGTGATTGAACACTTGGTCACATCTCTGCCAGCTTGACCTTGCATTTGCCTTTATTGCCCCGAATAGTACTTTGAACTTTGTGGCAGCTAACCTGTTGAACCACCGACGTAGGGGTTTGGTTAAGATAATTGAGGGTAGGACAGGGGCCAGGTTCTAAGGAGAATAGTCACTTCTTGGTAGAGTTTAGTATTAGTTCATCTTCCAGAGGGTGTTGGCTTCGTTTCAAGTGGAATTGGTTCAAGCTAATAGCAACCGCTGATATTGGGGAGAGCCCAGCCAGGGGGAGGGCTAGGTAACGGGTTAGCGTCTTGCTCCAGGAAGTCAACTCGGTAGGGTGGGTTCTCGGGTTGGGCTATGGGCTCAGAGCAGGTCTGGGTTGCTGGGTCTGGGTGTATTAGGGTTTGAGCAATGATGGGTGGAGGGATGACCGTTGGAGCATGATGGGGAGGCGGTGATGAAGGTGATGGGATCTGGTTGCCTCTCATAGTCTCCGTGGATATGGGCATCATATTAACTATTATTTCCTTTTGCATGAGAGAGTGAGCTAGTGCTGTATTGCTTTCCTGACTGTTACCAAGCTTAGCGCCATTAAAAGTTGGGGGATTGGAGGGTCCGCCATGGTTGCAGTTGTTTCCAATTTTGGCAGGCATATCCGAGGAAGATGAATGCAAGGGCATTGATTGAGGCAATGAGGCCGGGTTCTCTATTATGGGCTCCATGATTACAGCGATCTCAACCACTTGAATTTCCTTTCGCACGTGGGCATTGACGGATGCATTAATGCTATTCTGACCATTACCGAAATCTCCACCATTCAATAATCTGGGGGTGGAGACTGCGCCATGGTCACGGGTCTTTCCATATCGACCAGGGACTCCATTTCTCTAGCTGTCACTAGGTGTCTCAACCATCGACGGCGGGCTAGCCCTCAGCACCACCGTCCTATCCCATTTGTGATCATGAGCCACCAACACGTCTTCAATTGTTTTTACATGGGGGTACCAAGACCATTGTCGACTCTGCTTACAGATCCATCCTCCTCAGTGCTGTCTGTGGGAAATTTGTAGGTATGTGCTTCATGACCTATCCCCCACAATCATAACGTTAGATTTGAAGCCTTCCATACTTTACTAACACCCGGCCCAGATCGAATCTCATTGTGGTCGGGGAAGGCAGAAACCAGGGATGAGAGGCTCAAGGATATTGATGAGAGTCCAGATGCAAATGAAGGTCTGGGATAGTTTACCCCTCACCTTTGGAGCTTCGTACATGACAACTCTACCCACAGTACTGCCCAATGTGTGGTAGCCCGTGGAACTGGATCCAGAAAGGACACCACCCAAAGTTAACTTCATGGAACATTGTGAATTTGTCTCAATGCTGTAGGTTCAGCAATGCGCCTTGAATCAACCACGGGCGACCCTTCAAGACCCTGTTATAATCATCTTGCTTCAAAAACCGGAAGAGGAAGGCGTTGTTGTTCAGTAGTTCATGGACCTCTAAATCCTTCTCAAGCCCCCAGCCCTTTATCGTTGATATAACAATACCTTTATTCAGATTCTTATCCGTTTCCAGCCTTCCCACCAGGGTTCTTCCTTTCTACGGATTGACTGGGGAGCCCAACTTCAAATGCACAGCCTTTGAATGTTTCTTACCATTGCTTTTGGTGCCTTGTTCCATTGACGTATCTGGGAGATAAAATCCGGAGGAGTAGGAAGGGATAGAGAGCGTAGGAAAAAGATTAATTCAGGCGAAGGATTAAGGACTGAGAGATGGATGGGAAGGGGTTTTTATCGGCAGAGGGAAGGGTCTCTCACGACGGAGAGGTAAAATCTCACGGAGGAGATGGAAGGGACTCACACAAGAGGAGTGAGAGCTAATCAGCCAACCTTCAAAGTTCCCTTCCTACTATTCATTCCTCCTATTTTCTCCTCATTTCTCTCCATCAAAACATAGCTTTGATGGGGCTTCTAATTATATAATTTTGTTACTCATAAATACCTGAATTATGAGTACTAATATCCTTTTTTTTTTTTTTTTTTTTTTTTTTTTTTTTTTTTTTTTTTTTTTTTGGGTATACAAAATCTATTAAAGTACCGGAATGGTATTTTCTGTGTATAAAAAAATATATCTAATACTTTATTAAGGTACCTATGAGCAATAAATTTTTCGAACATATACTGATGAGCAATTTTTCCTGTATAGTAAATCCTCGGAACCAATTAAGTGGCTGCACATGTCACTATTGCAACTGTTTATATATCATCAACCATTCCTTGTTTCCTCTCTACACCCACGTACGACATACTTTGCAATTGAGAACAAATCTTAATAAAATAATGATACAACCATCAATTTAGACCATTGGATCGATATTATTAAAGAAGTAGACAAATTTAATTTGCATATCGTCGATGGTAGTGCTTCAATTTAGTCGAGCTATATATTTAGATTTGATTATATGATATATCACATAACTACTATACTGTTGATCTTAATTATTATCCAAAAGGCCGTGGAAGCGAAGAAATGTATCTCTTACGTACATAAATATCAAGCACCGACACATATAATAAACACATGCAAGCTTTTTATAAGACAACTGCATCCTTCATTATATATATAACACAAAACAAGCAGATACAATATTCATTATAAAAGAAGTACACCAACAAACCAAGAGAAAGAACATAAAAGAAAAAACACACCAGACACAAATTAAGACATAGCCCGTAAACAACCAGACATAAATTATGACGCGTAAGTATACACGTACATACGTATAGTGCTTTAACTGACTGGAGCACTACTTATTTATCTTGATAACATAGTATGAAAATGATCATGTAGGTGCTTGAGATGAGCACCAGGAAGGCGCATGACAGGTGATCTCAACACTTGAAGTAGCAAAAGCAAGCACGTCCAGGACCATGAATGTGGCAACTTCCGTCAACAGCACCCTCTTTTGAACATGCCGATTTACAGGGTTTCTTGCGGATGCAAATCCCAGAAAATGTTTTGCTAAGTTTTTCACAAAGTTTTGCTTCTGCCATATTATTCTCTGCAGATAACATATATATGTGTGAATTCTTAATTACATGCATGCACATATACGATGGTTAACAATAATATTATCTAGCTAGCTAATAATAATAATAATCATCATCATCATCAAAACGCAGTACTGATGTTAACATTGTTAATTGATATGTAACCTTTAGCTGTAAAATACACTAGAGAAAACAAAAAGTGTTAGGTGATTGAGTAGGACCGAAAACTAACCCTGGGAGAGAAAAGGATGAGGGCAATGAAGAGGAAGATAGTGAACTTGAAAAGTGAGGAAGCCATGTTCGGGAATAAGAATAATTAATCAGTATGTATCAGACTCAATAATGAAGAGGCCTTGTTTCAAGTTTGAGATGAAGGTGGTGAAGGTAAATGCATATATATATAGAATGGAGTTCATGGTGACGTCTTTTCATTTGTTGGGATTCAAATTAAAGTGACGTTAGGCTATTTTTATTTTTGAGTGTGTGTTTGTGTTGCGTGTCTGTTTTTTTTTTTTTTTTTTTAAAAAAAAAAAAAAAAAAAAAAATCTGATGTGTTGATTAATTAGGAGGGTCCTTTTGAATGTGGGCAGGGACAATACCGTACCCGCGGCTGGGGTTTTAGACTTTGGCATAAAATATGTCGGTTTAGGTTGACTTTGGACTTTAGGAGCTGTCCCAAATTCTTTTAAGAATCTGCTACATCTTGTTCTCTATATTAGGTATGTAATGTAAATTATACTATAAGTGAGATTTTATTTTAAAGACCAGATAGTAATATTTATCTGATTTCACATGACATTAATTTTTCATTTTTTTACAATCAATTTTTCTTAATATTTGAATCCTATCGCTTTATATATATTCATACATACACATAGATCAAATTTTTCAAAAAAACATACAGCGCTCTATTTTTTATTTATTAAAAATTCAATTATTCTACGTACTTTTCACAGATTTTTGCACTTTTTTGGCAAATTAACGTCTTTTTTAAAGTTATTTATTTCATTATTACATAATTTTATATGCATTTTTTTCCTCAAATTACAAAATTATTACAGATAAATACTCCTAAAGTTATATATAATTACGTTTATCCAAATCCCTCAACAAGCAGACCCCCCCCCCCCCCCCCCCCCCCAAAAAAAAAAAAAAAAAACCCCCACACACACAAACAAAAACAAAACCAACAAAAGTAACGTGTTTTTTCTGATTATATTTTCCCTTTCCGAACATCATATTAAAAATTACTCCCTGTTTTAATTATAAGAGTTATTTACCAGAATTTGGAGAGATTGAGGGAAGTTAAATTGGTTAATTGTAATTATTTTGAAAATACCCCTAATTAAAAGTTTAGTTTAGATTTCAATTATGGGGGAAGTGTTCAATAATTTATTTTTTAATTTCGTGATCAATTACGCCTGATACTTTTCGGTTAGTTTTGATTTCAACTCAATTTATATTAATATTTATAATTATAATTATAATTGAATCCGCCTAGATAAGGTTTTGCATGAAATTGAAGGGTGCTTTTAAAATTTATTAATTATATGATAAAAATTTCTCAAAATTATTTTATAAGAAAAAAGTATAATTGAGGTGTATATAATATTAATGAGTTGTAAACATTATTTACTTTATAAAATATATAGGTGTATTATTAAATTATTATTGGGAAAGTATAAATAGGGGTATTATAGGAAAAAATTGACAAAAGTTAAAACTTGCTTTTATAATTAGAACCAAAACTAACTCCAAAAAATGCTCTTATAATTAGGACCTAAGGGAGTATAAACATTGCACATATTATTTTCTTGGTTCCTTTGTTGGGTTATTTTTCATGGTTTAAAAATAAATTAAACAAACGAATATGAGTGATGAAGGAAATTATAACTTTGAAAATGGAGGAGAAGTTTATAAGATATTGAGGAGGTGAAGGGATGATAACAATATATTTTAATTTCATTTAATATTTTCTTTTTGACGAATTCCAATCTGTTTTTCTGAATCAATTGAACGTATACATAATTCTAATGCCAAACATTGAAAGCTTTCGTCTGTAGTATATAATAATGAGATTAATAACAATGTGACTTGGTTGAATGGGTTAAATGAATTAACTATACGTGGGATATGGTTTCGTACAATATTTTAAATTTCATTTAATATTTTCGTTTTGACGAATTCCAAACTGTTTTTCTTAATCAATTGAATATATACATAATTCTAATGCCAAACATTGAAAGTTTTCGTCTGTAGTATATAATAATGATTAGTAACAATATGGCTTGGTTGAATGGGTTACATGAATTAACTATACGTGGGATACGGTTTCGTACAATATATTTTAATTTCATTTAATATTTTCTTTTTGACGAATTCCAATCTGTTTTTCTTAATCAATTGAACATATAAATTAGGAAAAATTAGAATGAAGGACCTGGAGGAAAAGATATTTATGGGTAAAAATTGTAATTATTTAGAAGAACCAAAAATACAAAATACAAAATAAAAAATAAAAAAATAAATGACCCTAATAAAATTATCTCTTCCCCTAAATTCTCTTCCCCTTCTTTTTTTAAAACTAGTATAGAATTATAAGTTTCACTAAATTAAAGAAGATTTTTTCTCTTTTTTTATTTTTAAAAACTTGGATAAGTATGAGATGTCTATGGAAAAAAATTATACATTCTTCAATTTTATAAAAAATATACTTTTTTAAATCAACAAATTTTTTTAGTAAAGATAGAATTATATAATTTTAATAAAACTCAAGGTATTTTATAATTTGTCATATATGCCAAACCAAGAAAGTTTATATCATTTATTTTTGTTTTAGAAGAAATTTATGTGGGTTAAAAAATTAATTTAATGTTAATAAAATTAAAAAATCTAAATAATCCAATATCTTGAAAAATATGAAATGGGTTTAGTTTTCAATTTTTTTATATTAAAATAGCTTAATTGATTCCAACATTGATAATATAAATCGGGCAACTTAATGATATAAATTGATTAAAAATAAAAATTAAAAAATATGATTTTAATTGTTGTTAATTAAATAATATATTGAATATATATATATATATATATATATATATATAAGAACCAATTATATCGTGATGTGTGGTTTTAGTTTTAATGTTAATTATTTTTTAAATTATAAACACAAGAGATAAATTGGAGTTTGATAAGAGACAATTTAGTGATTTTAAATTTATATTATGATTTTTGGTCCTTTTAAATAATTATTATTTTTATGGTCCCTTTAGTAAATATTATTTTCTCTAGGTCTTTTATTTTAAGTTTCTCCATAAATTATTCTGATGCCAAACATTGAAAGCTTTCGTCTGTAGTATATAAATAATGAGATTAGTAACAATATGACTTTTTTTTTTTTTTTTTTTTGAACACAGTAACAATATGACTTGGTTGAATGGGTTAAATGAATTAACTATACATGGGACAGACACGGTTTCGTACATAATAGTTAATAAGGGGTAACATTCGTCATTTTACCACATTTACCATGCATAGGGAAGCGCTATGTTCAGAACAATTGCAAATTGAAGCCTATAAGTTACTCCATCCGATCCTAATTATAGGACATATTTAGCTAACTTTGGGGAGATTAATGAGAGGGGTTAAATTCGTTAATTTTACTTATTTTCCTAAAATGTCCTTATATAAATTTAAAATGACAAAAGTAAAAGTGAATCAACAACTTTTACCACATACCACTCCGACCTAGAATTTTCATTTCTACACTTTTCTAATTGAAATAATAGTCTTACTATATATACATATATATGTGCATATATATACGTATAGATATATATACACACATATATATAGACACACACATATATCTGCACATATATATGAATACACACATATATATGTATATATATGTGTGTGTGTTTATATATGTACACATACACATATACATTAACAACACAGAAATACACACACATATAAATATATCTCTATGTGTGTATGTCTATATACATATTGGCAAATTAATGACAGTTAATCGATAAATAAATTGAATATAACGATTTAAAAGTTTCACTAACTAGAAGAGTCTACACACCCACATACATATAATCACCAAAAACCAAACACACTTGAGAGAATAAAATAAGGGTATTTTAGGAAGAAATTGACAAAAAAAAAAAAAAAAAAAAGAATGTTGTCCTATAATTAGGACTAAAATCAACTCCTAAATGTTGTTTTATAATTAGGATCGGAGGGAGTACAATATAATTTGCATTTCAGTCATTGGGTTACTATTATTTGAGATTTCCAGTTTAATGGTCTAACAATAAAAATTCATAACTAATTCTAGAAAACTTGTATTAGGGTGTTCTATGGTCATAAAAGACAGCTAGATGATATTTATTTTTTTATTTTTTTTTTTTCCAGAATAAATGACAATTAACATGACGGTTATAAAATAGGGTTTATTAATAATGATTTAATATAATAAAAACGTTTAAATGTTATTAAATTCGGCCAATTAAAAAACATTAAAGCTCCAACAATCAGTCCAAAGACTTCTCCTATTAGCATTTTTACTAACCCAAACTCACCTTTTATTATACACTAGGGTGTTTTCAATTTTAAGTTATGCCAGACTTCTTCCTTTTAGATACGCACACATTGTTTACAACAAATATGTAATATTTTTTATTACATAAATACTAAACTCTTGGCTTTAGCCAAAAGGCCGAGAAAACCAGAGTGTTGTACAATATTCGTACAAAAGATATAAACGACGAGAAATAACATGAAAAGTAAAAATCACACCAGACAAATCAAAGACACAAACAAACAAGCAGACAAACGCGTACGTAGAACTTTTAAGTTTTAACAGAAGCACTATTTATTCATTCATTAATAATAGGAAAATGGTTGAGATGAGCACGAGAGAGGAACGTGACAGCTTCCCCACTCAGCATCTGCTATAGCAGAAGCAAGCATGTCCAAGATTATGAACATGACAACTTCCAGAAACATCCCCCTCTCTTAGGCTTTTAGCATCACAGGGACAATCTCGTACACAAACCCCAGAAAATGTTGAGCTTAGTTTTCCACACAGTTTTGCTTCTGCAACATTTTTCTCTGCACAAATTTATAACACGTACAATAACATCACGTATATGACGATTTCAGATTATAGGTCTTGCAAGAGTATAAATTTATAGTAGTACTAGCTCTGGTCTTAATTATAAGAACACTTGTAGTGAAATTTACACTACAAAATTGTTCCTATAAGGGAGTAATATATATATGTAGAGAGGTCAACAATATTAATTATTAACCTAATTATAATCATCAAAGCATGTACAATGCTGATCATGTTCTCATTGTTATTATATCCTTCTTTAAACTGTGAAAAGATATTAAAACTATCAAAAAAGGAAATCGTGACGGGTAATTAGTAAACTACGCTGGGAGAGAAAAGGATGAGGGCAATGAAGAGGAAGACTGTGAACTTGAAAAGGGAGGCAGAAGCCATGTTTGGTAATAAGAATTATAGCTATGAGAGAGTGAACTAAGAGGCTTGTTTGGTTACAATTTTGAGTTGAAGTGGATGATGAACTATACACACATATATAGTAGAACGGAACGGTGTTCACTGTGACCTTCGCCGCCTTATTATTGATTTATTAATGGGATTCAACACATGGCCAGCTTAATTTCTTGTCCTTAATTATTTTTCTTGAGGAGCACTACCACATGATCTTCATCAATGAGCCTCATCAATCCTAGAATGCATAAAGACATGTGGAAGCTTCTTGGCCGTTGATCAAATCAATGTAACCAAACACGCCTGAAAATTAAATTAATCAGGCAATCGTGTATATAGTATTATTGACTTAGATTGGATTATGAATTCAAATCAGAGATATGTAGTTCTCTAATTGTATTTTTTTTTTTTTCCATCTACAAGTTTCAAACTACTTTCAACTTTACCTTATGGGAACCAATGCCACTTTTTTCTAGGTATTATTTTTAAAATATTGAATTAGAACATAAATTTTTATTTTAATTTAATATAAAATAATGGGTTAAGGTACATCCAACATCCTAAAATATTTTCCTAAATGCGTCCAATATCTTAAAGTATTTTATAGGTCAACCAGCATCGTAAAATATTTATTCAAGCGTGTCTTCAAAGCATGAACTTTTACTCATAAAGTATTTTTTTCAATAGCAAATTCAGGGTTTTGGATACACTTTGGAAAATGCTTTAATATACTAGATAAACCACAAAATACTTTAGGGCGCTAGACACACTTGGAAAAATACTTTAGAGTTTTGAACCCACCTTGACCCTAAAATAATTTATATTTCTAAATGGTATGATTATCTCCTGGCCGTGATCCTTTTTTAATGATTATAAGCATGAAACGCTCACAAATGATACGCGATGTGGATCCCAAAAATGTAGTAGTAGTATCCTTTACTTTGCATCTTTTAATTAGAAAAACAAAATTGTTCAAAGGCTGGTAACAAAAAAATAATAAATAAATAAATAAATAAAATTCATTTAAAGTGATGCTCCTTTGACTGTGTTTTTTTATTTTTAATACTCACTGGGCCGGCAAGTTTGATATGAGGAATTCATTTTTTAATGGGGGAAACCAATGTTGAAAGCTTTCTGTAGTATAATAATAATAGGGAGATAATTAATGTTAAACAAGTAATAGGGAGATCACGATCAGTACGAATCCCAGAAAATATTCCGCTACGCATTCTCTTTACAATATTAATATGTATGTGTATAAATGATCATGCTTATCCGTAGAGTCGTATTTGTTGACCGATAATACAGGACACGTACGATTAAAAGTCTTTAATGCGGAGTCACGAGAGACTTACAAATCACAATAATTCCGCTAATAATAATAAAATTAAACCACACTAATGTCAAGGTTTTTAAATTTCTGACAATCAAAATTTATATAGTTAAAAATAAAAAAAGAAACAGAGAACATGATGTTTGGATGTGGCCATATGGGTAAAACTAACAGTCAGTATGATGATCCAAAAAAAACTAACAGTCAGTAGATAACAAAGCGGTGAGAAAAAAATAAAACCAAAGAGTCTCCGATTGAATCCATTCTTTTTTATAAGAGACTAATAATGGAATCACCAAGATCAAGAAATATAATTGAAAATGAGTTAGGTTTCTTACACACTCCTTGGAGTTGGCTCCCATCCACTTCCCTTTGTAACACCCGTTTTTAAAAGCGGATTTAAAATTTTCATCAAAGTAGAGCGTCGGAACAATTTAAAAGAGCGAGTATCGATAAATTTTCACTTTGTTGGTGTATCGGTTGCTTTTATCGTGGTACAATTATCCGAATATTCAAAAGTACGTTAATACATATCCAAAAAGAAATTCTCGGCCGGGTCCTCACCGGGTCTTGCTTACCCTTGTTCTCGGTCCGATTCATCGGATCCCGAGGCTATAGTAGGAGTTGAGGTCCAATGCCCATTGGACCTCGAGTAACGGTTGACCTCATGCTTAAATATGACAAGTATATGTATGATAGATATTCATGGCGTTTTTACATAAGCAAAATGTATCTCAATACATAAGCACACAGCAGATGTATCCCAACCGTACATAAGCACACAGTAGATGTATCTCATAAGCACACAGCAGATGTAAAGTTATCTATCACATATAAGCATATAATAAGCATCAGAGTTAGTATTACAGTACGCGAACGTACCTTAGTCGGTGATCGCGGTACGTACGTCGGTCGATATGCGTTCACGGATCGCCTATAATAGTAATATCGCATTACTTTCGTACAAATCACATCCTAAGATATATTTTTGGCCACTAATGACTATTTTACCCCTGGTGGACTTATTTCTCTATTTTTTTTTCTTAATTTTCGTGAAAAACGTTGTTTCAGCATTTCTGGCAGATTTTCGCTCAACTTCGATAAATCATAATTAATTCTACAGAAGTCGAAATGAGGTTCTGTAAAATTATTTGGAAACCTTAACATGTCTATTTTCAAGTAAAAATACTTATTCTCACCCAGAATTAGTGAATCATTTCCAGTTTAACATTCTTTAACCTTCTTTAACCTCTGCCCAGAATTTCTCCAAAAAAACGTAGTCTAACTTTGAGAATTTCTATCTCCATACAAAAAATTCGAAATAATATGTTCTTTGAATATTTGAAAATCCCTATATGTCTATTTTAACCATGAATATTTTCAGAATTTTATCATCTCATCTTCAATTTAAAAGTATGACGTTTTTGCTACTGATTTCAGAAATTCCTAACCGATGAATTTTCGCCAGAGCTTCACTACTTTGCTTTTCAACTCCCAAAAATTTTGCTATACCTCATGGCTCATCTAATTTTCGAAATATTAACATTTCTAACTATAAAAACATGATACTAACGTTATTCTAACATATCTAAGATCAAAGCTACTTCTATCTAAGAAATTAAGAACTAGAACTCAAAGAACTTACTTGTAAATGCTAGACTCCTTCAAGTTACTTCCCACTCAACCTCACTTCTCTCTAATTCCAGATTTCTCTTGCTTGTTTTGGTGTGAAGAATGAATGAATACAAGGTGCCTATTTATAGGAAAAGGCCATGGCACTCTTGGTAATTATCTCTAACCTAATACATCTTGCATTTTGGCCATAGGTTTATTTTTAAACAAATCTGAATTCTTCTTCTTTCAAGGCCAAAAATGTGGCCTCCCCCCCTCTTCATCCTTTGCTTTTTCCACAAAACTCTTGCCTTGGTGGCTCAATTGGCACCATGTGTGTTTAGGTTTTCCCCCAACTCTCCTTCTCTTTCATTGTTGGCTAAATAGATCATGCCAAGTGCAAGAAGACTTTTATATCAACATGTGTGTTTTTTGTTTATAGTAAATAATCTTTGGCTCTAAGTATGCATTGGTGGTCTCTCCACCTTCACCCATTTCCCAACTTTGTGCTTTAATTCCTAGTTACTCTAAGTGTGTTTGAAACTAGATGACTTTGGTAGTTGGTTAGCAATTAAGCAAAAATGTTCTTAGGATTTAGTTTGTAGTTTAACCAAATTCCCTCATTAGTCTTATGATTCTTGAATATTATGGCTTAATTAGAAGCATTTAATTACCCCCTTTATTATTTTAGAATTTATTGTATTTGTTAGGTAACAATTAAGATGATAATTCATCCTAAGCCAAATTTGTGTTCTTGTCTTGGATTAATGCTTGTACTTAATCTAGGATTAAAATCCCTTAATTGTCTTTTTGATAATAATTGATTGATTCAATTGATTTATGAATTTATAATGAGAATTAGTATTTAATTAGGCAAATATCACCTATGGAACCCTTGATCCACAATGTGCCAACAGGGCCAATTAACTCTAATCACTCCATTGGTTAACTTTACAATTATTGCATTTAAATAAATTCCTCACTCCTCCACTAGACACACATCACTCACAACACACACACACACACACACACACACACTACATGTCTCCCTCTCCCTCTCATACACTCTCAACTTTATTTTCATGGTCCAAAATCATCCACACACAAGCCTTGGTTGCCTCTTGAATTTTCACTTAGGTTTAGTCTTTGATTTTTTGGTCATTAATCCTAAAATGGTGTTTTAGGTGTTATTGAATTTATTTGATTGGCTACTATATTAATCATGATTATTAGTAATCATCTTTATGTTAATATTGGCCCTTCATTAGCCATTGGTTTTACATCCCAATTTAAAACATGTTGTTAAATTAATTATGAAAGTTTATGAAATTAATCTAATTAATGTAGATTTAATTATCTACTAATTGTTGGGAATTTTCTTTAATTGGATTAATTATTTTCTCACAACTTTTGGGTTTACTTTGGTCATTTATGCATCATGCATTAATTTAAAAATCATAGGGCAACTTATGATCCCTAATATAATATTGGATTTTTGCCCCTTTAATTTCCAAGGAAAATAATCAAATAAATTACTAAAATTAGATACAACATACTTTCCTATTTTAAATAGGTATTATATTACCAAAATATAACATTCAAGAGAAATATGAATTTGGGGTATCACATTAGAAGGTTTAACCCTTGGCTTATTTAATTTCAAGGGAATATTTCTTAAAATAATAGTTAGTAAGCTTTCAAGGTTTGAGACCACATATTCACCTATCTTGAATAGGTATTATTTACCAACATATAATGTTTATAATGAATATGAATTTTAGGGTATTACACAGGAGAGAAGGTTTCCGAATAGTCAACACCATAGGTCTGAGCATAACCCTTGGCAACCAGTCGAGCTTTCAAACGTTCCAAGGTGCCATCAACTTTCATTTTGATTGTGAACACCCACTTACACCTGATAGCCTTCTTGCTAAGAAGCAAATCAACGAGATTCCAGGTACCAACCTTATCAAGGGCCACCATTTCATCTTTCATCGCAGCACGCCAACCGAGATGGGTTAAGGCTTGTTGGAGAGTAGTGGGAACGATGAGAGAGTCTAAAGATGTTATGAAGGAACAGGATGAAGGAGACAAATGGTTATAAGAAACAAAAGGAAGAAATAGGATAAGTGCAAGTACGCTTACCTTTACTAAGGCAATAGGCAAGTCATCGGGGGATCGACACTATGTCTAGTTTAGAGGTAAAAGCGGAAGGATAAGGAGTATCAAGAATATCAAGCACCGGTGCTGGTTCAGAAGTAGGAGCGGAAGGAACTGAACCTGGTGGGTCATGAACCTGGTCGACAACATTACTCGCCCTAGGGCGTTTCCGATAAACATGATATATAGGTGGTTTAGAAGGTACCGAGTTAGATGCTTGCACTGGTGGGAACTGAACCGTATAGACCAAGAGATCATCAAGACTATTAGAAGTGTCATCGGTAGAGACAGGAAAAAATGAAGTCGTCTTATGGAATGTGACATCGGTAGCACAAGATAATGCCAAAGAGTGGGAGGATAATGCTGAAGAGTGAGAGAATAGCACCGATAACCTTTCTGAACCCTATAATACCCAAGGAAGACACACCTAAGAGACTTGGGATCAAGTTTGGTAACAGTAGGACGAACATCGCGAACAAAACAGACACAACCAAAGATTTTAGGGTCAATAGGAAACAGGGGTTTGGAAGGAAACAAGGTAGTGTATGGAGTGGCACCATTGAGGACAAGAGGGGACATACGATTAATAAGGAAGCACGCAATAGACACGATGTCAGCCCAAAAAGGCTTAGGAACATTCATTTGAAACATGAGAGCCCGAGCGACTTCTAATAAGTGTCGATTCTTACGTTCTGCAACACCATTTTGAGCCGGTGTATCTGGACAGGAGGACTGATGAAGCATGCCATGTTGGAGCATATAGGTTTGAAATTGGGCAGAAAAGTATTCTTTAGCGTTGTCACTCCGTTAGGTTTTGACAAACACACCAAAGCGAGTTTTGATTTTAGCACGAAATTGCAAAAGTGAGAAAACAACTTGGAACGAGTTTTCATTAAATAAAGCAAGGTGGTATGAAAAAATCATCAACAAAAGTAACAAAGTACCTAAAACCAGGCTTAGACTCGATAGGACATGGACCCCAAACATCGAATGGACTAAATCAAAGGGAGATGCAACTTGTTTATGAACTCGAGGTGCCAAGTGAACACGATGATGTTTAGCAACCGACATGACTCACGGCCTAAAGACTATGGAATTGAGGATACATCCTCTTCAAAGAAGACAAGGACACATGACCTAAACGACAATGAATATCAAAAGGAGATGAACCACCAGAGCAAGCAACTGAACGCGGTACCTGATCTTCAAGGAAGTAATGGCCACTAGATTCATGGCCCCTACCAATAACTCGCTTCATAGTAAGATCCTGAATCAAACAATGGTCAGGAAATAAAGTAATGAAACAATTTGATTGTCAAGTGAGCTTACTAGGAGACAAGATTAAAAGTAAGGTCAAGGACATTAAGGAAATGGGATAAGGGAACAAACGGAGTAGGTTTAATAGTGCCAGAGCCAAGAACATGAGAATAAGAACCGTTGGCAATTGTTATGCTGGAGGGATTGGCATAAGGTGCATACGAGGAAAACAAATGGTGGTTACCTGTCATATGATCAGTAGCACCAGAATCGATGATCCACTTCGAGGAAGAAGTAGCAATATTACCGGTAATAGGGCAACAGAAGAACTAGACGTAGATGCAGCCATCGATCCTCCCAAAATATAAGTTCCAATGTGCCTCCAATTGACAGCAAAGAACACAAGTCCCAACCGTGAGCAGAAAACCTCACCAAAGATGACAACACCCAGAAAACAGCAACATGAAACCAAAGAGGACGACACACCAACAAATGCAAAACCTGGGCGATAAAATGCAATCCCAGCAGCCAAAAAGAAAATGCACAAGGCAGCAGAAAAAAGACAAAATGTGCCAAAGATACCAAATGTTGGCCAAAGAGATGTCAACCTAATACCAAAGATACCAAATGTTAACTAAAGAGATGTCAACCTAACACCAAACAGCAAACCAACAAAAGAGGAGACCACAGATGACAACCACAAGAATGCCAAACTCAGTGCTGGAACCAAAGAACCAACAAACGTAGTCACCAACTACAATAGAGAACAAACTCACGATCTGAAATAGATGAACCCGAACCCTGAAACTGCCAAAAACTGCCAGAAATGAGAAGAGAAGACCAAAATGAAAAATCATTGTCAAAAAAACCTCTCCATGCGCCATCATAGCGTGGCTACCGGTGGAGCGCGTGTCCTCTACACGCCATTACAGAGATGTCGGACGGATGTCAGACTTTAGTCAAACGCCGATCGGGGGTGGGGATGCCGGCGGTGGGGCATGTGTTCCAAAAAGACGACGGTGGACACATGAACCAAAAAACCTCACTTCCTCTCTCTCTCTCTCGACTCTCATCGATAGAAAATAGATCAGGTAGGAATAAAAAGAAGACAGATTCAAACCCAAGGAATAACCTTGTGCTCTGATACCATGTAGAATATAGAGACAAATAATCTGAACTACTTGCATATTCATGTACACAAGAGGGATATATATACACAAGAGAGGGCCTTAGAGGTAATAGGCCCATTATGACTAATTATGAATGTTTCCTAGCAATTTCTTTTCCTTTAACATCTTGAAATTGTTGTTTAAGTGTCCTGTATATCTGGACCTTTTTCTTGCTTTCTTGTCCATTCCCGATATACAAACACAAATATGGGCACAAATGGCTTTTATAATAACAAGGTATGTTCGTAGATCTAATGATATATATTAGACGTGCCTTTTTTTTTTTTTTTTACCTCATTTATTACAATTTCATCATTTGGCATCAGAAGACATTATTGGATCACAATGTTGTCAATGAATATGTTGTGGAACTAAATCAAATAAGTAGTATATTTTTGCAATAGGGTGTCTAATTAGTTAATTACAAGCATAATGGGGTGAAATAATTATTATATGATAAAGATATAATTAACATTTGCAAGTAAAAAGGAAGAAGAAGCCAACACCATAGAATGGGGAGCTCGCCAACAACGGTTAGTCTAGTTGATAATGTTGACTCATGACTGAAAGGTTGTGGGTTTAAATCCCACCAATGTGATGATATCATTGATGAATGATCTATAAATACCTCTATAAGTGTTTTTTGATCCCAGCGGCATACATAACTTTGGTGAGAACCCCGGGACCTAACTTTTCTAAACTTTTTTGTAGCAAAAAAACAAAAAGAAGGGGTGAGCTAAATTCAGTTGCCACAAATAGCATTATAGACGATCAAGATTGGCAGAAATTAGGGAAAAATTAATATGTTTATTGGATAAAAAGTAATTCCTTGAGAGGCATGAACAATGTGCATTGTGATATGACTTAATTAGTCGAGTACTTTTGAGTCTGTCGTTCCCTTTTTGCATTTTCTTCTGTGACTGTTGTCGTTCTTGTTTTAATAGTTCTATAGTGTAATACTAAGATCCCATGTGATATACTGATATGAGATAGTGTGAAGTTATAAGATATTTGACTCATATATGAATCTCTGAGTTGTATGTTTTCGTATGATCCTGTTAAGTGTGATAACACGACTTGTTTGATTGAGTATCAGACACATGAAATGAAATTACTGAATCCTATCATTATAGAACTCGAAACACATAGCATTCCGATACAGAAGACAATAAGTAAAACCAGGAGGAAAAGGACATAAAAGGAGAAAACACACACACACACCAGACAAAGATGAACTTTGACCCGTACATACGTACGTATAGTGTTCTAATGAACTGAAGCACTATTTATTCACACACACACACACACACAGCTTGAAAATAATTAGGAACTACTTGAGATGATTGAGGATGCATGTACGTGAGGAAGCCAAGTGTGAATATATGTAACTTCTCTTATCAGCACTTGCGGTAGCAGAAGCAAGCACGTCCAAAATTATGAAAATGACAACCTCCAGAAACAGCACCCTCTCTTAAGCATTTAGTATCACAGGGACAATCTCTAACACAAACCCCAGAAAACGTTGAGCTCAGTTTTCCACACAGTTTTGCTTCTGCTACATTTTTCTCTGCACAAGTATATAACACGTACAATAATATCTCGTATATGAACATTTAAGATTATATAGTAGTCTTGCAATAGTATAGATTTATAGTAGTATTATATATGTAGAGAGGTTAGCAATATTAATTATCTGGCTAATTGTAATCATCAAAGCATCACGTACAATGCTGATCATGTAAACATTGTTATAATTTTCTTTAACTGTGAAAAGATATTTAAAATATCAAAAGAGGAAATGGTGATGGGTAAGTATACTGACCGTTGGGAGAGAAAAGGACGAGGGCAATGAAGAGGAAGACTGTGAACTTGAAAAATGAGGCAGCCATGTTTTGGTAATAAGAATTATGTACGTCTCATTCTTATAATTCAATAAAATACAAAAGCAAATAATTTAAATGTTTTCATCTTTTCATAATAAAAATTTGTCAATAAATTTTAATTTCTATATCATATGATCATGAATAAAAACAAAACTCTATATAGGATCATCAATCAAATACCTTGAAATATGTAATAAATTGTTTTTTTTTTTTTGACAAATCCAGTTTAAAACAAGTAAATCTCAAATCTTGTCTATTTGTAGAACTTATTACATAAAGAATTACATGTGTGGCCACGAAGTCCACGAGGGTAACTAAGCAAGTATGGTCGAAGCCATGAAACAAGCATGGGCACATAGCCCATGAAAAAAGCAGGTATAAAACCTAAGAATAACACCATGAGAACAAATCCCATTAAGATCAAGTGAGCTCGAGTTTAACCATAGTGCACCAAGAACTAACAAGTAATTGATAAGTATATATTTTATAATTAAATAGGTCTATATTTTATGAGAATTAGCTAGATTTATTAATATTATATGCCTATTTAATTATCTTTTATAAACTTTTCCATCATTGGATCAAACTTAGGATCAAAGAATAAATCGACATAAAATCTACTCATATCCTATTTTTATTGTGCAAGAGATATTATATGAAAGAGAAGAGACAAAAAGCATATGGAGCTTGCAGCCATAAATTAAATAAAAGGAATAAAGATGTGGACCCCCCATGCTAAAAAAAAAAACTTGGATCCTAAGTTTGGTGATTAATTAAGAGGAGGATATCTAAATTATAAATAGGGAGGCAGAGACATGCACAAAGATGAAGAAGGAGGAAGATCGAGAGACACAGAACGAGAAGGAACAAAGAAGCAGAGGAGTAGCGGCTGAGCGTTTCGGTTCTCTTCATCATCTCCACAGAAGGATGGAAGGACTGTGGAGGTGACGAAGGAGCTTGCTTTTTTTGCTCTCTCTCTGTATTCTTTAAATCTGAATTCCTATCCTTTTATTATGGATTTTATTATAGCCATGTGTGGCTAAATTTTCTTTTTAACCTAGAGAACCTATGAACTTGTTTGGGTTTTAGAGATTATTCCCACTAGTTAGTTTTGTTTAATTTTATTTTAGTTTGTTTAATCTTGTGTTTATTGCTATTGCTTATTGAGTGGCCACCATTGAGCATGTTTTGGGGATTTAGGGTTGAACTTGGAAGAGAGAATCCTAAATTGACCTTGGGATTAAATAATATGGAATTAGGTTTAAATTTAATGGGGAATTAGTTTTTACTCTAATTTGCGTCTAGGATAGGAATATTGTAACATCCCATTTTTCAAAAGCAGTATATTTTTTTTTTTCATCAGAGTAGAGCATCGGAGCGATTGAGTAACTGATATTTATTCAAAACGCCGTAAGTCTGGCTGATTACAGTAGCGGTACGTTATACCGAATGTTTTCAAAAGTAAATAACAAAAGAAAGTCTTGGTGAGTCCCTATGCGTGCCGCTTGCCTTTCTCCTCGATCCTCGGTCCTCCCGACCACGACACTATGTTAAGAGGCGAGGTTCAATGCCCAATGAACCTCGGGTAACGGTTAACCTCATGCTTATGTGTGACAAAATATGTATGACGAGATATTCATAACATTACAAAGCATCAACCAATACATAGCACACGGCGAGATGTAAGGTTACAACAATACATAAGCACACAGCGAGATGTAATGTCAATCACAACAACAAGTACATAGCACACAAGCACATGCACGATCAACCATGTTTGCACTAACCGGTGCCACGATGCTCCTCGTGTCCTCGGCGCTAGGAAAACTCAACGGCATTACCAAGGCGTAACCGTATAAACAAAGCTGAATGTATAAACGGTGAACTAAGACGAGTCTTAGACACGGTGCATGACCCAAGACAAAGTCCTGTCCATGACTCTATGAAATAGTCTATCACATATAAGCATACAATAAGCATCGAGTTAGTGTTACGAAGACACGAACGTACCTTCGTTGACGGAAAACGGTACTTTTTGACAGTACGGACGGTACAACGGGGGTACGTGATTACAGATATCCTATAAGGATAATATCATATTATCAAGGCCCAACATCATAATAGGCATTTTAGGTACAAATTACCATTTTGCCCCTAACTCTCCTAATTGGCGGAATTTTGCCAGAACTTCGTTACTTTAACTCTAATCTTCCAAAATTTTGACATATCTCTATCTCCAATAATAAATATCATATTTATCCCTAAAACATGATATCTAAACTAACTTGGAAGATTAAAGATTAATCTAGCATTTCTACTATAACTACCGAAGGAACTACCAAAGCTTAAGACTAGGGACCAGAAGAACTTACCCAAAGACTTCGCTACTCCTTTTCCGAGCTCCTCCTTGCTCTCACTTCTCTCTAACTCTCTCTAGGAATTGTGAATTGGTGAGGAATGAAGTGAAATGGGAAGACCTATTTATAGAAGATTTTGGTGCACTATTCATGCTTTATCATACCGAATCTCAACCGTTGGATCTAGCTTGGACACAAGGCATCATCTCCACCATACAACTCATCTCCTTACCTCATCATGATGTCATCAAGGTGATGTCACCCATGTGCTTTATGAACTTCTACCGATAAAGTCCCTGTTCGGTGTAATTCCGCAAAATCTCAAAAATCCGGGAACACAGCCCTGAAGCTCTATTCTTCCTCTTCGGAAACATTTGAGTTAACTAAATTTTTGATCCCATTAAGGGTATTCCGTTGTCTGTTGAACATTTTCAGACAGACGTCGGTTACAGAAATTACTTCGGGTAACATCAACTTCGGGACAAAAATTCACCGATTCATAATATGTCCAGTTGTTTTCTACTTAGTTCAAGGATTTCAAGTTATGATTTATTTTCCATTGGTTCTCACTTTTCTTATCCGCCCTTTGTTTACAAAATATCTTTTCATCGATCCCTTATTCGCCTACGATTTACGGAAATGACTTCCGCTAACACCGACTTCCGGACAAAAATTCACTTGTTTGTAATTTGTCGACCTAAGAAACTTAGTTCATGGTTTTCTAGATAGGATTTAATTTCTATCGGTTCTCATTTATCCAACCTGGTTCTTCCACAAATATCTCTTTTATATTATTATAATAATACAAATATCATGATATTTATTATTTATTTTATTATTATTATTTTTTTATTTTTTATTTTTATTTTTATTTTTTATTTTTTTCTTCCTCTTTTTTTTTATTATTTTTTTTATTTCGTTTTTTTTTCTTTTTCCTCTTTTTTTTTTTCCCTTTCTTTTTCTTGAAAATATCATTCCTCCCTTTTTTTTTTTACTTTAATTATCTTTAAAAATTCTCCCTATTGGTTCTTTTGTCCAAGCTTAGATAATTAGCCATTAATTACCTAACTAATCACTTTCTAATTGTTGATAATTTTCTTAATTAAGATTTATCATTATCTCACAACTATTTTACTTACATTGGTATTTTATGTCCACATATCATATTAAAAATCATGGGGCAACTTATGCTCCCCAAAATTATATCTAATTTTGCCTCATTATTTTTCAAGGGAAATAATCCCAAAAATTCCTAAAATTAGAGACAACATACTTTCTAATTTTCAATAAATATTTTATTGCCTCTTGGGATTTATCATAATATTTTGGGGCATTTCATGGCCCATAATTGCATTTAGGGATTTTGACACTTTAATCCCTCTAATTTCATTTGAAATTTCCCTAGACAATAGAATAAGTATCCTACAAGGTTTTAAAACCACATATTCACCTATTTCCAAATAGGTATTATTTGCTAAAATATAGTATTCCCAGATAGATAATTATCCTAGGGTATTACAAATATACCTAGAAGCTCCCTATAGCCAAATTAGAGTGAGCCCGATTTAAAACACATCTTATTTAGTTGTGTGAAGCATCGCATAATTAATCAATGTAGGTATATAAGTGAACCGAAAGACATTTATAGACATTAATAGTCTAGATTAGTTGATTAAGTTAAGTCAAAGTTAATTTAGTGGGGATAAAATCTAAGAATCAAATAAGGGATTAGTGGCTCTAGGTTGCTCGTTTGATTATTTTTTGTAGTTAGTTTATTTTAATTTTAGTTTTCTCTTAATTAAATTTAATTTGGTTTGCTCAACTTAAACAAAAGTGTAAAATTAATGCTTAACTGAAGTTGTGGGCACTAAGTCCTCGTGGGAACGATAGCTTACTTACTCTTTATTACTTGATACGGCCCGTGCACTTGCAGAGTTTTTAGGCTATAAAATTTTGCCCTATCAGTAATGCTGTTAGTAACCAGAGTTCTGTATTTAGTTCTCTTCAAAACATTTTCAAGAATGTCTGGGGTCAATTTATCATAGCAATACAAATTATTCTTTGAAGATAATAACAGCTCGTATCTAATAGTTCCTAATCGAATTTCCCAACATGAAAGTTTACAAACAATATTTCAAAACTTTCCTTCACAAAGGTAATTAACAAAAAAGTACAACAATTAGCAAAAATATCATTTATAAAAATTATAATTGGATGATATTTACTCACCTTTTGCTCTTTCCAAAACTGTACCCTTATCAAAATCTAATGAGTTCACTTTTGTCTTAAGCTCAAGCAATTGTCAAGTCCTATAAATTTTGAAAGGGTTAAATACCAATTTTTCCATAGAAGAATTGGTAAGGGGGCACTCAGCACCCGGAAGTTTTTTTGGTATCATTTTTACCCGGAAGTTTAAAAACTTGTAATCTTGCCGATCGGTTGATCTTGACCGTTAGATCGTTGCTCTCTTTGTAAACTTCCAAGGCAAATTTGTTCCTAAGAAAAACTTTCGGGGCAAATTTGCTCCTCAAAAAAACTTCGGGGGCATATTTGCTCTTTTTGTAAACTTTGGGGCAAAAATGATACCAAAAAAACTTCCGGTCTTTGAGTGCCCCCTTACCAATACTTCCATGGCAAAAATGGTATTTAACCCATTTTGAAATTCATAGAGATAGGTCATCATTGGTAATATTTTATCCTTATATATATATACTTACCAATAAATAATTAAATTTCTATTATCTTACCCAAAACTCTCAACTCATGGCTAGATACATTTATCCAAAAAATATTATTGTATCATTTTCGGACTTAACAGAAAATCTGACTATAATTTTTGAAGGAACTTGGAAAAATCATAACTTAATCTAGGAAATTCCAAATAAGGTGATTCCAATTCCTAATTAAAGCTTTGCAAGTGTAGTTTAGAGGAAAAATAATCATTAGATCCATTTCTAGCTGTATAATTCCCAGAATTTCAAAAAATAGAAACAACTTGAATCTGGAAACAGGATTTTCCAATTTTCCTGACTAAACTTAAAAGATCATAATTAATTCTATATAATTCCAATTGGGGTAGTTCAAATTCATATTCAAATATATTTGGATATGTTGTAAATAAAAAATATCAACAAGAGCCAATTCTTGCTACAGAATTCCAACACCATGCCTAACCCTTCACTGCCACAGATTTCAATCGAGAATAAATGCCTAACTTCCAAAAATCATAATTCTTAATGTACTGATCTATGTTCCTCATATTATATACCATTTTAAAGCTTATCATTCCTACTTAAAATATGGAAAGTTTCATCACTATTGGAAATCATTTAGTTAATCAAAACCTTGAACAAAGACGAAAATAAAATCTAGAAAACAAGAATCTCCACAGTTTTCCTTGTTCGACTTTAAAAAATCATAACTTGAGTTCTAGACCTCCGATTAAGATGATCTTGGACTCATTTTAAAGCTTGGGGAGTGAACTATCTCCTGACCAAATCTCACAAAAAAAAAAAAAAAAAAAAAAAAAAAAAAAAAAATCAAACTACATCTCCTAAAATTGACATGCACAGAACCCTCTATTTTGCTACCAAGAAACAAGGTAAAAGGAAGAACATGAACTTTAAACCATGGCTTATCATGCAAAAAACTGACCCCTTAAACTCATATTCATGCTCTGTTTCAGTACCGCACATGCAAAGCCAAAAAGTCTCAAAGTAACACCTAAAAATAGACCATTAAACCGACATGCAAGCACTGAGATCATAGTTAGCAATAATTTTGTTAAAATCGAGATCCTATACAAGATTGGGAGGAGGTGTAAAGATTGTAAATCGCGGGATCGACGCGGATCGTAAGATCCTATTACCAAAGATATAAAGTTATATTCTATTATATATATGCATGTAAAATAACTAACATCAATTATAAAACTCATAAACATAATATAAAAGTAACAATAACAATAGAGTTGTCAATTTGGCAATATATAAAATAAAATCAAAACACCAAAAGTAAGAAAGAGTTCAACATCTCTAACTTAAATAAAGTCATTCAAGTTAATAGGTGCCCATGCTATATCCTCTTCCACTCCTCCTCCAACAAGTTCATCAACACAATCAGGAATGTCTAAATCATTCAAGTTAATAGGTTCCCTTTCTTCAACTTCATTCAAGTCTTCTTCAATTGGACCATTTAAATCAAATTGATCTACTTCTACATCTTCGAAATCTTCTTTATTTTCCACAATCCAATCATCATGTGATTCAAGATCATCAAAATTATATTCAACAGGCTTTCTATGTTTCTTCTTGGCCAATCTTGAGTTAGTCATCACAAAAACAACATCATTCATTGTATTCTGCTTCAAACGATTTCTTTTCTTTATGTGGACCTAAAAAAACACAAAGCAATTAGTACACTAATCATATCATATATTACATGTTTGAAACGGAATACAATTCATACTGAGAATTATTTAATTAATCAAATTATACCATCTCAAAGGAACTCCAATTTCGTTCACACCCAGAGGAACTGCATGTCAAGCTTAAGACACGAATAGCAAATTTCTACAGCTCTGGAACTTCATCCCCATAAGATTCCCACCATGCTGCTGGACTTTTGGACTCAACTCCCTTCCTTACTAATGGAAACCCTAACAAACCTCATCGATACTTGAAGTTTTCAAGTTGCTCATCAATCACACTTGCACCATCAAGATCCCCCATCATCCTTTGTACACAATCATATTGTCCAAGTTTTAATTCAATATCAACTTTAAATGAAGGAGAATAATGAAGTTTGGGGTTAAGGAAATAGCCTGCAGCATGCAAAGTCCTATGAAGTTGCTTGTCCCATCTTGCATTAATGACATACCATAAAAGCTTGTAACTAAATAATGAAAAGATAATTAGTTTTAAAACAAAGAATTGAAGTCTTCTTGAAACAAATTAAATTTTCAATTAAAATAAAACTTATATACTTACAATTTTTGGACACTATTGAAGGCTTCTTGAATTTTCTTTTTAGCTTGATCCATCTCCTCATAAATGAATCCCATGGCTGCCTTCTCATCTAAATCAAGTAATCGAAGCACTTTCATAAGATGAAGAGCACCCTTTAAGCAAATGACAATATTTTTCCAAAACTCTTTGTCCATAATCACATCTTCAATACACTTTCCATCCCTTGACTTTGCAAATCGGCTACCCTTCCATTCGTCGGAGTTAAACATTCTTATCAATGAAAGTTTGTACTCATTGAGGCATCCTAGAGTCAAGTAAGATGTGGCAAAGTGAGTCATGGCAAGTCTTATCAAATCTTTACCTTTGGTGAAGCTCTGCAATAAAGTAATGAGAAGAGTCCTTGAATAGATAGAAGTTGTCTTTCTTTTTTTTTCCTTTGGAATTATTTCTTGATGAACATATATCTTCCTCTCTAAATCCTCCAACATTAGATCAATGCAATGTGCTGCACAAGGTGTCCAATACAAACTTTTCCTTTTCTCCATCAACAACTTTCCCACAGCTTTATACTTTGCGGCATTGTTAGTCATAACTTGGACAACATTTTCTTCACCAACCTCCTCAACTACTTCATCAATCATCTTGAAAATTTTGTCAGCTATTTTGGTGATGTGAGATGCATCAATGGGCTTCAGGAACACAGTTCTCATAGAGCTATTCACGCATAAATTTATTATTACTCTCGTTCTTTTATCGTCCATCCATCAGTCATTACTGTGCATCTTGTTTTCTTCCATTCAGCCCTATGTTCTTAAATAGTTGTCATTGTCTTATCATAATGTTGCTTCAAATATTTTACTCTACACTCATGATATGATGGTGGCTTGAAACCTAATCCATGTCTTGAAATAGATTCACACATCTTCTTGAATTCATCACAATTTAACATATTGAAAGGAATGGCAGTCCTATAAATAAAAGAACATATGTCAAAACATGCCTCCTCTCTCACATTCTTCTTAAGTATGGTGTTAATAGTTGTCTGAGTAGTTATTTTACTTTTATTGAAAATATTAGACCCACCACCACCTTCATCTTGTTTTCTTTTTTCAATTTCACAACCAGTCTCTTCTTCTTCTAGTTGTGTGAGAGTCCTAGTATTTTTCATTAATTTAACTTGCAATCCAGCTACAATATTCAACATTTCTTTCTATACTTCTTCCAACATCGCTCTACATGCTCCCACATCTTTTTATGTTCCCGCCAAATGATGCTTCAATCGGTAAATACCTCTCATCACTACTTTCTCACAGTATTTACATTTTACTTTTCTTACATCTCCTTCAATTGGAAAGCCATGTTTCCATCCAATATCGATCTATTCCCATGAGCATTTTGTGTAATTGAGTTCCGAACTAGAGGCGAGCAGCTTGAACATTGCTATTACCAATAGCATCACTTGAAGCCGTACTTAATAAACAACAAAATCAATATTTTATATACCAACTAGTGACCCACAACTTTTGAAATCCCCAAGTTTCTATATAACAAAACAAAAATTGCAATTAAAACAAAGGTATGCATCAAATAGCACATGAGTACATGACAATATAAAACAAAAAAAGCAAAGATATTATATAATATGATATTAATCTTAGAAAACAAGGGCCCAAGCTGCAGATAGCACATGACAATTTTCTTTAGACTACTAAACCAATTTTTTTTTCATTACCTAAAAGAAGTCACAGTTCACATGCGTCCAGCGAACTGAGCAAAGTCATTTCAATTCAATGAAGTGAAAAAGACAAAAAGAACCAGGCAAGTCAAGTCAATAAAGTCATTACATTATTTTATTCCTTAACAATTAAACCAATTTTTTTCTCACTTGACTATTTCTTTAGAGTCTAAACTTTAGAGAGAAGTTTCCAAGAAAAAAAAACCTTTAGGGAGAAGTCGAGAACAGTGAGTTCACAATGCAAATGCGTCGAGCGAGAATAAGAAATATACAATTATACACGACTACACTGATTCATATAACAGATAGCTCTCCTTAAGTCCTCCTGAAGTCCTAATATTTATTCTTACCAAAGGGTGGAGCTGTGGAGTTCGTCTTCCACGAGCGGTGGAGTTGCAGGGAGGGCTCGTGATCTAGAATAATCTCCGGCTGCAGTGGCGTTTTTGGTGTGTGGTAGACAAAGCGTTGAAACTTGAAAGCACAGACGACAACAAAAGGTTTTAGGGCTCGTCAATTCCAATTCCTAAATTAGGGTTATGAACTGAAATCGTTTTTATTCAAATTTTCGGTCTGGCTCATAGGTATTTCAGTATTTGATTTGGGCTATTTTTTTCTTGATTTTAAAATTGCAATAGGATTGTTATTTCCTGTCGATCCTAGCAATTTCAACGATTTCCCATCAATCCTAACATTTATACGCAATCTACGATTTCTATGCATAGCTAGATCGTTTAGCTTCTAGAAATCGTGATTTCGTGCGATCCTACGATTTAACTCTCGATTTTCATAACAGTGGTTAGCAACTCTTCTTGCAAAGTGAACGAAAATCTACCCAAGAATACTAAACTATCAGCAACCTTTAGACCTCAAAAACACCATCAATAAACTAAAATGAAGATGGGAGAGGATTAGAAGACTCACCTAAGTCTAGAAGTCGGTTTGCATGCATGAAATTCCTCTTCCTTCGATCATCTGACTCTCTCTCTCTCTCTCTCTCTGCATTCTCATCTCTCTCCCTTGCTCTCTCTTGTTTCTGTTCTAATGGAAAATGAAATGAGAGAGGAGGTGTTTGCCTTTGCTGCTGAATGAGTGGAGAAAGGGGCATGTGTGCACCTTTATGATCTGGCTGATTGAAAATGGAAATAATAGAGTATGGGTACTAAGATGAATGTGTGTGTTGTCCGACTATTAACATGAGAAAGTGAGTGTGTATGTGTGCTACCAAGATGTTGGAGAGGTGTTGCGTCAATTAGAGAGGGAGGGGTGAGGTGTCACACATGCAAGGAGTGTGGACACATTTATTTACAAATATTGGATAAATGTTAGAAATTTATCCTTAATTTCTTTTAAAGATTTTTCTTCCTCGATTAGCTTCTCTAGGCCATAAAATATTATTTCTCTAAAATTTCTAGGCCAAAATTATCTCCTTACTATTTTCCTTAAATTTTTAGGAAAATATGCCTTAAACTCCAAATAATAGTTTTAACACTATTTAGGCCAAATTTTTCGTAATTAATCCCTTCATAATAATTTTAGATCCTCAAAATAGCATTTCATAATTTTCGCCTAAATTTTAAAGGTCAATATAAGCTTAAAACTTCTGACTCCTATTGACTTAGAAGCCTTCTTATCTCAATCTCATTCCTAAACTCCTTGTCTCAAAATTTGGAATGTTACACAAGTACTCCAGAGCAACACTCAATATGCACGACGCATGTGACATAATCATTTCAATGAATATCTGTTGAAAGAAGGATACGTAAATGATTCAATAAGCACATGCATCTTTATGAAAAGATCTGAAAGTGAGTTTATTATAATTGTAGTTTATGTTGAATAGTTTAAATATCTTTGGAACTCTTAAAGAGTTTATAAAAATTGTGATTTTTCTTGAACCCCTGAAGAGCTTGCAAATCTATGAATTGCTTACACTTTTGAAGAGCTTTCTAATGCCATAAAGTGCTTAAAGAAAGCATTTGAAATGAAGGATTTGAGAAGAATAAAGTGTTTTTCTATAGAGAAATGCTTTGTCTGGAAGTATATAATGTCTTTAGACCTCAAGAAGGTGATGAAGAAATATTTGGTCCAAAAATATCATATCTTAGTGTAATTGAAGCACTTATGTTATGTGTATCTAGCACACATGACTTGATATATCACTTGCCTATTAGTAAGATATAGTTATTCACCAACACGAAGACATTAGAATGGGCTACATCAATACAAGAGAGTGAAATTAGCATCTAGCAATGAAATCTGGCAAATTTGTTCAACATGTTACTTCAACAACAGTATTTGGAAAGCTTTTTTATGACATCAGACTTCAAAGATTCAAAGATATCAACTCACGTTGCCAATAGGGGGAGTTGATACACCTTACTTTTTTCTCCTTTTCTATGGTTTTATCCCACTTGGGTTTTCTAGCGAGGTTTTTAATAAAGAAGCATTGGACAATATACCAATGGATGATGTACTCTTTTTCTTCTGCTCGGATTTTTACACCCCTACTAGCCTCGCCATATTTCAGGTGGTGAGTAGTGTGATACCTCTTATTTATTAAATCCAACTGCCACACCTTCTCAATAATATATCACAGATCAGAGCAATATAGCGTAGCACAGTAGCAAAACGGTTTGGGTGTAGTATACTGATGATAAATTGGAAATCTTGGTTACAAAATCTAGAATATAATTACATAAAATTATTACAACAATTCTCTGAATAATCTGGAACTGGTCCAAATACCTCCATTTGCTGATATCCGTCTAGAAGCTACATCTAATAAACTGTACCATATACAAATAGTAACAAAGGATGGAATCCCGAAGGATCCCAGAGTAACCATTAATCTCATACACAGTATAATCAAAGCATGTAAGAAAACCATAAACACAAACCATAAAGGATTCAGTAAATCGCACACAGTGAGACACGAAGCCTATAATCCGGAACAAGTAGTCTCTATAGCACGTAGCACAGACTACAGGGCACAATAAGGCCCTAGTCGCACAAAGTGGGTTCTGGTACCAAAGCGCTTGGCAAAACATCAATAACTGAATGCATACATATTCATGGTAAAACATACATACAAAGACATACAAAGCATATGAGGATTAAGGTTACTACAGGGCAAACTTAAATTGTCAATTTCATTCTCTAAATTCTTTTAAAAGTTCCTGGTGATGGCACTTCCTATGATTATAAATAATACTCGTCACTTTTGCAGTTCTCCATTATTCAAATATTACTTTGAATAAATTATTATTTCAAGTCCATATCTTTCATTGTTGTTGCCTAATCTTCCTTTTTAAGTCATATTCTTGGTTTAAAACTCATGTTAAGTCATTTTTATCAACTTGAGTAGAACCTCCCCTTAGGAATATTGATTCCCATAACCATCAAATATCATGAAAAGAAACTAAATCCAAGTCACAAAGCTATAAGGGTGTTAAGGAAAGTACTTACTTGACTTTGAGATTTGCTTTCCTTGAACTTCTCCTTCCTTAAACTCCTTGTTGATTTTGGCCTAGGCTTCTACATACCATACATTAGTTGCTCATTAGGACCTTCAACATGTTCATGAAGATAGAAGCAAGTTTTACAAAATACCATAGCTAACTTACCTTAGTTCTCAACTTTGCTTGCTTGCTTCTTTATTCTTTCACTTGAACTAACCTTTACTCTCTTTTCTTTTCTCTCTTATGGAAACTTGGTACCTTACCAATGAGGGGAAGAAGTCCTTATATAGAGGTCATGAGCCAACAAAAAATATCTCCTTTGACTAATTACCATTTTACCCCTTGGTCTTATCCTTTCTTTCTCTTAAATTTTCTCACTTTTTCTAGGAAATTCTTGACTTCTCTTGAGTTCTCTCTCTTTGAATGAAATACTCATGCAAAAAGGGAGTGCAAAATGTCTTAAATATGTCAAGAAGGATCTTAAAAATCCCCCAAGTCAAATGACCAAATTGCCTGTACAAAATATCCCTTAAACTTGACTTATTTTGCAAGTTTTGTTGACTTTCTCTCCTCCTCCTTATTTTGGACGAATTCGATAGCTTATGGAGGAAGAATTTTGATCTTCAAAACAATTGAATAAGGTGTCCAAGTGTCCCTTTCTATTAATACATGAATTGCTTAGGTGTCTACTTAACTTGTTAACTCTTTCCTTTGTGTGACACATCGCCATTTGGATAATCATCAATATTTTGCAATTCTCTTTAAAATGACATATAGCCATTTGGATAAGGATAATTAATTACATAATCTTATGTGTCACCCTTCATTTAATTCTTCTTGTCTCCATTCATTTAATTATGAAGGCACTTGGCACAATAAATTCAAGGTGCTAATACTCATTTAATACACCTATTGACTTGTTCCAAAATCCCTTTCACATTGAATATCTTATATATCTCATAACATTCTTTTCCCTCTATATTAATTTGAAAATACTAATAATCATAGAGTATCCAAATTTCATTTTTAAATAATCCCAAAAGAGTATCCAAATTTCATTTTTAAATAATCCCAAAACAACCACAATTTCTATTAAAAAAAAAAAATCACTTGTTGGCCAAAAACAACAAATAATCTCTTAAATAGGCAATAGTGACCTTAGATTGCCATTTGTATTTCCTTAATTATATTAATTAAGGAAAAATTTAAATAACATTCTTTTACCCAAAATTATGACCTTAATTAGTCATTGGAATTTTAATTTCATGACAAATACCTTTATTTCACATTATATTCAAAAAACCTGAAATTTGGAGGAAGAAAACCAAGATATTCAATTAATGTTTCACTTAAAACACCAAGAAAATTCCTTTCATAATATTCTCACACTCTCCGAAATTTGGGTCTAGTCATCTGCCTAATATTGGCTTATTCTCAAGTTTCTTAGCCCAAAGTTCAGGATATTACACGAATTTTGTATGTCCCACTGGGTTTTTTATAATTAAATTTTTTAAAGAGGCACATTTGTATATAATGGGCATCCAAGAAGGAGTGTTACAGATATCTTATTTGTGTATATGTCCATATATTATCTCTATTATCTTCAGCATCCCACAATTATCTCCTTTTGTTATCAAATATGTAAATACTGATTCTATTGAGATTGTAAAATTATGCCTATAAATAGAAGGCATATATTATGTACTATATACACCTTGAATAGTGAATAAGAATCTTCTCTCTTTTATCTTTCCCTTTTATTTATAACATGTATAAAAATAAAGTTTCAAAAGTTACAAAGTTAATAATTTGGGGGTTAACATCATAGACTTAAAAAATTTACGGGGGTTTATTAGTAAGTTTTAGAAGTTAAGAAAATTATTTTTACATGGATGATTTTAAATTCAGGAACATGCATGCACTTTATGTAATTTAGCCTATAAATTATAAACAAACATGCAATAAGGCTGGCTGTAAACTCTACAGAGAGTTGAATAGTTTAACATAAAGCAGTCGTAGTTAATTATTGACCACAAACAACATACACGGGGTATACAACAATGACATGAGATTAAAATGGACAGAAAATAAAAACACTGACTAATAAACTCCTTATTCCATGGCTGTATCTATGAACTATATGACAATGGGGTAGTAGTAACTAGTAGTGTTGATGAACAATGAACTTGTTCCATCTATCCGATCTTGGGAACCCTAGTGACAATGCCATCACTATTCACCAAATCCAAACCCTATCGCATCGGAAGTCAGTGATAACGCTTGATCCTTCTTCCACAATTATGGCATCCACCAAGTCGTTCTCTCTCTCTATTGTTGCTTCTGCTCTCTCTCCTTCCACCCCTACCAGCTCCGGCCATGAACTCTTACCTTCACATCAACACACAAGTCAGAAATCATAAATAATATCAGGAATAAAAGGAACAAGAAGTCAAACAAGTCTTCACATAACAAAATTATTATATATCGAATTACAACATTATTTTTTATTACCTCGGCATTCCTCAGACATGTCTTCCACTACTTGGGAATTTCTTGCTGCAATCTGTCTCAAGCTTTTGTCTTTTGTTTGGGATAACTGGGATATGTTTTTTCTTTTCATGTAGGGGTTCCTATTTATAGTACGGTTGAGGTTGTGAGTTGATCGAATAAGGACATTTCTGACTTTTCTCCCTCGCCATATGGCAAGCATTGCCGTACTTTTATGCGTACGTTCATTCAACTGAAATATATATAGTCAATGTTCATGTTTGACACACTATTCTTCAATCCTCCTGTTTTCAACCTCCTCTCATTCATGCTTGTGCATATAAACCAATTCGAAAGCGTATCCTCTCTACTTCTACACTGTATCCATTTTTTAAGAAGAGCAGGTAGACAAAAAGGTTAATGTGCATCCAGCACGTCAAAGTATCTTTTTAGGTGCATGAAGTGCCATAAAATATTTTATTGTGCATCTAACATCCTAAAGATTTTTTATTTTTTTTGGAACTGAACACTCTAACATAATTTTTTCAAGTGCGTCCAGTACCATAAACTATTTTTTGGGTGCATCCAACATCTTGAAGTATTTTTTTAGATATATCAACACCCTAAATTATATAAATTTAAGTGCAAAATTACACAAACAGAAAGTACTTCAAGGTGATGGACACACCAAAGAAATACTTTAGGATGTCAGGTGTACCACAAAATTACTTTAGCCCGGTCACAAGATGAACCTAAAAAAGTATTTTAGGGTTGTACCTAAATTAAACCCTAGAAAAAAAAAGAATACAGTATTCCAACTTACATACGTACGTGCTGATTGTATTATAAGTATTACAATCCAACTTGTTTTCTCTTGAATTGACTTTGAGAAACAGCAGTAAGGGCATTCGCAAATAACTCAGTCAAACTATCAATTATATATTCCTAAAAGCCATGTTTAAGTAATTACTATTGTTGAACCAATCTATAAATTATAATAAATGGAACGTATATATTTGGGTGGAACAAATAAATAATAGATGAAGTACTGATTTGAACTCCTTGCATATATCTTACCACACGAACCATAGTCGATGGTTGCTTTCAGAACAGAGTTTAATTAAATTTACATCATCATCTAAAGCTTTTGCAAAGTATCAGTAAATAGAACAGCCATACCTTCAAATTAACGAAAATTTCAAATATAAGCTCTTTGCTTCACACGGCTGCTTTAATTTTGCGCTTATTATTCCAAGTCACCAAAGCCGACTAAATTTAATAGATTATCTAGAAACTTATATAAAATTTAGATATCTCCTGCTCCAAAAACTTAATAGGATTGGGAAGGGCGGCGAAAACTTTGACTTTCTCTCCGCAGCCCCTCAAAGCTTGTAAATGAATAGCTTCAGTTCATTCAATGGCGCTTTCCTGGTCAATGATCAGAGTATGTGATTTCATTTCCATTCAAAAGTTTAAATCGAATTCCTTGTCGATATGTACAAAATCATGACAACTATATTTAAGTTTGCAAACTTAAATTTTCTTTAAACTCAAGCTCGAAGGTTTGCATTGTGCGAGCTTGTCGTCGTTGAAAATTTATCCTCAAGCTTGCGTGACAATCACAATAATCTCTCTTTGTTTCCGTGTGTAGCTGATATGGTAGACTTATTCCAGGTTTTTAGATTGCAATCGATGATCATTACTTGCTTCTTGGTTACGTAATGCATACCAATTTTTCCCCAATTTGGGTTGATATATATTAAAATATTAAGTCTTTTTCAACCTCAGAAAAAAAAAAAAAAAAAAGTGGAGTCGTTTTGCACAATTAACAATAGCGGTAGTCAACAACGATCCAAAATACAATCAGGATATTGTTCTGTTGATCAGTGATTGGCTTAGTTATTTACGTTTTGTTTCGTATGAGGGATTTGGAGGGGAGGGAAAATTTTTATGAATTGAATTAAAAGAAAATTGGAGAAATGATGTTATAAAAATTTAATAAATGGAAGTTGCAAGAGAAAAGAATAAGAAAAATCAATTAAATTTTTTTAACCCAGCTTCTCTAATTTTTTAAATCTAACTCAAAAAATTTCCTCCACTCCCTTCATACCATATGGCCCCTAAAAGTGTTGGGCTTATGTAAAAGTATTGTTGAGTAATTCCCTAAACAACAATTAATTATCAACCGAGTTCAGCGACAAAATTACGTTACTAATTAATTAGTGACAGTGTATTTGATGCAAAATCGTACAATTCTGTCACTAAGTTCCATTGCTAATCTAATAATTTTTTTTTTTTAATTCTTTAGTTTTGTATATGCTGCATCTTTTCTTAAGGAGAATAGATGGAGTGATAATAGATCATGAAGCTTTCAAAGTTATGGATTTGTTGAAACAACTCACAATCTGATGATAAAATCTCAAGTTAAACTCTGCATAAGGGTTCTACACCTTTTTTGCTAATTAAGTACATTTATCCAATTCAGTTCGAGGCATTATCAGTCACTAAATATAGGCATTTTTCAGCAAGGATTAAAATATTGATTCACCACATTGTTAGAGACTAGCTAACCCATTCTATTAGACCCAACTTCGTCAGTAGGGTTCTGCACATTAAATGCATCTCACTTGGTAAAGTGATGTTATATATAAAATATTTGTTGGGCTATAGCATATCACTCCTATGTAGAGGCTTAAGCTTTTCATTGTTCAATTTTATTTACTTAAGAGGCCCATACGAGAAAAATTTGAAGAAAATTTTATTTTTTATATATTTCATTTCCAAAAAAATAACTTAATTTGTCTAATATATGATTGCCAACACGATTGTATTAACAAGTTAGGTTAAATTACTGATTGAACCACATTTTTATAAGTTTTTTCATATTAACTTGGTATTTTTAATTCATTTCAGGGGACATTATTGCCCGATTAAGCACCAATTTGTATTAGGGATATTTGTATTGAATTAAGTGTAATTAAGGGTAAAATGGTCATAATTTGTTAATTATTCATGCAAATGATTTATTTGACTTTTGATGCTATGCCTTATATTTAATTTTACATTCAGAGTATTTAAGAAGAAAATTTGAGATTTTGGAGGTTCAGAATTAATATTTTGAGGACTGGAAAAAATTATGGAAAAGGTACCCAGAATTTCTGGAAATTGAAAATTAATGAAAAAGGGACCAGAAACAACTACAAAACGACGCCCAGATGTTTTGGAAATTTCAGTCAAGCTCAACAAATGTTTCAAGTATTTTTACTTTAGTCCCTTGTTGATAACTTTTGAAGCTTATAATTAAGGGTGTGTTTGGGTGGAGGGGAGGGGATCAAAGGGAAAGGAAAATTTAAAAAAAAAAAATGAAATATTGTTCTCTTCCAGCTCATAGACGTAAAAATTTAAGGGGGTATATTAAGTTTTAATTGTATTACATGATCTAAATTCAGGGAAATTTCATGTAACTTATAAATTATAAACAAACATATATATGCAATGGGACTGCAGTAAACTTTTGACAGAGTACATTTAAAAGCTTTACATAAGGCACTCGTAATTTATTATTGAGTATTGACCACAAACGAACATACACAAAGGTACAACAATGACATGATATTAATAAACTGGATAGAAAATAAAAACACTGAACAATAAACTCCTTATTCCACACGGCTATGACATGGAGTAGTACAGTAGTGTCGTTGAAGAATATTGAAGAGGTACGTAAGCTTAATGGGATTTAAGGTTTTCTGTAATTTGTGTGAAAAATAATGGAAATGCCCTATAAAAAGACCAGAGGAGTAGTTGTGATTGGGATAGTTTTGATCATATGTAATGGATCCTATGTATAGTGCGGCAGAGGTTGGCTTTGATCAAGCAAGGGACATTTATGATTTCTCCCTCTCTCTATATGGCAAGCATGGTTGTATTTTGATAATGCGTGGGCGTACGTTAATTCAATTGAAATAGTCAATGTTCATGTTTCACAAACTATTATCCGATCTTCTTGTTTTCAACTTTCTCCATTTGGTTTGTCATTAATCATGCTTAGGCATATAACTGTGACCCAATCAGAAAGCTTATCCTTTACATTTATCCTCATTTTATATTTATTCATTATTTTAAACCAAAATAATATTCCCCCAGCTATAATATAAGACATATTTACCTAATTTGATTATATTAAAGAAATTAGTTAAGTTTGTGTTTTGTATATATATTATCACCAGGTATCCGATCCGGGTTCGTGGCTCCTCCTTTCAACACAATTGTCTCCTCTGGAGTTCAAACTCGAAACTTGGAGTGATCTTGTAACATCCTCATTTTTCATATGCATTAATGTGAAGTTATTTGCATACATGAATTTTCATAAAGTTATGTGTTAATGAAATGTGTTATTGCATGAAATAATCAAAATAAGATGTGGTTGTGAAATTACTCGTTTATGTCTAATTAAATGACTATGGTTAAGGATAACCTTAAGGAAGAGATAATAATAGAAGTCAAAACATATTCCATTTTCCCATTTTACCCTTGGGCAATTCACATAAGGGGAAAAAGAGGGAAAAAGTGCATAAAATTCCAAAAATGCCCTAGAAGGTGCCATGGACTTAACCAAGAATTATGGGCTATTGGGCTAAGTGGGAAGGATAATTTTTGAAGCTCAAGGAAGGCCTAATTCAAAAATTTGCTCATGAAAAGTGGACTTTTTTTAAAGAAGCTATTTTTCTTAAAAAAAAAAAAAAAAAAAAAAAAAAAATCTATAGTAACATCATATCTTCATAAATGCAAAGGACATTAGGCGGGATTTGGAGATGACATATCTCTCCCTTTTCCCCTTAATTTTTGAAATTTGGCAAGAAAAAGAAGAAAGAAAAGAAATGCCCACTACTACAAAATACCTAAAAAATGACCTAAATAAGACCCAATTAACATCCCTTTTCAGATGGACGTCTGGGAGAGTGTCGTTGTTTTGATTATATTTAGCAACCTGAATACTATGAGGCGACCTGAACACTATTAACGTCGCCTCTTATGAGGTGACCTGAATACTATTAAGGTCACCTCTTATGGGGCGACCTCAATACTATTCAGATCATAATAGGCGACCTGAATACAATTCAGGTAGCCTATTTTATCATAAGAGGCGACTTGAATACAATTCAGTCGCCTCTTTTATCATAAGAGGCGACCGAACTGTAAGTGCTTATTTTATCCTAAGAGGCGACCTAAGTGCAATTCAGGTCGCCTCTTATGAATATGAGACATCCTAAATTAGCTTTCAGGACGCCTTATATTAGTTTTTTTTTTTTTTTTTTTTTTTTTTTTAAATGTGCTTCTTTGTATGTTTGGCCAATTTGCTGCAAAACTAGATAGCATCAACATTCCCTTCAATTGGCAATAACACTGATATGCGACAAGAGGCAAATATATATAGCAACAATGACTTTTGCACACAAAGCTCAACAGAATTTCAAGGTTTTGCAAAGATACAGAATTTAGCAATTGTCTAATGCTAATAAAGTGAATGAGAGCCACCTAGTAATAATCACAGTACCACACAAGCAAATCAAACACCTCCCAAGCAAGAAGCATACATAAAACTTTCAGCAAATCATTTATGATGGTATGATTCAACAAAATTCTCAAGTCTTGGTTATTGGAAAATCAAATGAGTAGGAATAATGGCAAAATCAAACCTCATATGACAAAGTATCTATTTCCCAATATTCACAGTAGTTAAAGTGAAAAATTCAAGAGCAGCACCAATAATTTACGAGTTAAACAAGTAGATGTCAAATTTCATATTGTAACAATTCTAGAAACCGAAATCAGCACAGCTTAATAAGTTTTGCATTAACACACGACCAAGAAGACAAGTAACCCATACAAAATGAATTAGCTTTCAGGATGCCTTATATTAGTTTTTTTTTAGCCAAAAAAATATGCTTGCTGTATGTTTAGTCAATTTGCTGCAAAACTGAATACAAGCCCAGACACATTGCTCAAAATATAGTCCAAGTCAAGTTAATAAATATCCATAGCTAGCAAACCCAGCACAGCAACTCTATACACATATATTCAATTAACATTTAACCTTTTTTCTCTAAATTTCAACATTGAGTTTGAGCTACTTTAATCAACCCAATGACTTGCCTATTCACATTGACAATCACCCTAACAAGTAATGACTTGCCTATTCACATTGATCCATGTTCAAGAAGATATCTAGCCAACATGTCTCGATTCGAATCGATGTCATCCTATGAGTACGGATCCTCAATAAAAAAACTGTAAATTGGAAAACAAGGTATAAGATAAACCAATTAAGTTAATGAAATAATTAACAACCGAAGTACCACAACAAAAAATATCATCATTTGAGGATCATAGAGCATTACCTACGTTTTGAAAGCCAGTAATACGTCCGGTGGAAACGATAGATTGCATCCAACTGATAACGTAGTATCCGCACTCGGTGTTCCCTGGTTGTTGATGGCACTATAAATCAAAAACAAATTGTTAAAACGAAAGCTATTGTGTCTCATAAAAACTTGAATTGAAACTACTTACCTTCGGATAAAACCAATTCAGTCCACCCTGCTCTCGTGCTCCGGAAGAACTGTCTATATGTCCTAAGACCCCTATCATTAAAATGGAAATTAACGGACATGAAAACAATTCATTTAAAAGAAGAATCGATGATTTAGACAAAAATTTACTTACTTGGCAAACATGTTTTTGATATCCTCGGTTGGCCTGCCACCTACGAATCGAACCAATAACATGCGTTCTTGGCGGGACAAACAACACACAAGGTCCAAGGACCACTACAACATATACATATTAATATTAAACTAAGATAAAAAAACATTTTATTCTTAAAAATCTTATATAGACAAAAAAAAGCACCTTTCATGTATTGGCGCTAGATAACAAGACAATTGTAGGTCACCCATTGTTAAACCAACATAAATGGCCCTCCTGGCTAAGATATTGCGAAGCCGAAGCCGTGGATCCAGGACATAAGAATCCATATGAACCCAATCGGTCTCCCTTTTTGCATATGTCATGGCAGACACTATGATCAAAATAAAATGATAAATGTTGAATATATTAAACAAAAAAAGAGTACTGACATAATTAAAGGGTAAAAAAACTTACAAGATTGCAAGTTGAAGCCACTGTATATTTAAACAGTCCACATGCATAAACTCTGTCAAATCTTTATTGTCAACATTGATCGAATATGTATTGTCTGCACCGATAATGCCCGGAGGCATCGCAAGCCTATAGAGACGATGTCCGGTAGAACTCTCAGTTGTGCTAAGTATAGAAAATGCGCAGCTTGTTCATGCTATGAAAACATAATAAACAGTTATGAGTGGGTTAGCAATGAAAATCAATCCTAAACCCTACTCATTGTTAATCAGTAATGTATTTCCTACCATTGGAGGTGTCGTCCCCATCTGAATAAGATGATGCGGCCAAAGGATGAACGATGTGGTGGCAGCGCCTAGTGTGGGAACCTCCTCATCATCAATCAGGATGGCTGTCTTTTCTTCCCCCTCTCACACACTTTTCACAGTCACCCTACATTGGTCTTGTGGAATTTGCATATTGTGGTGTGTGGTTTGTTCGGGTAAACAAGAACATCGCAACAATACGCCGGTGTGGGTCATCCAAATATAGAGTGCGAGGGGTTGTCCCCCCGTGGAGTGTGAGAAGGCTCGCCAATAAGTACATCCGGAGAGTGATGAGAAGGTTCGCCAATAGGTACATACGGAGTGTGAAAACTTTCCTTGCTGCTTGGGAAGGCCGAGGATTCTGGTTTGAGGTTGCGTATTTACCTTCTCTTGTATCATAACCCTCATTTCACCCCCGTAGTTGTGTCATAACCTCATCTACGAGGGACGCTCGAATTTTGGCTACAAGCTGAGGACTAGGGTTGTCATCGTCATGCGAACAACGGGAACACCGTCCAAAATATTTCGCAACACTAACTCCCCTCGGCTCCCCTCGAATAGCATCAAGGTAATCTGGCTTCCTAATCGCCGTGGACAAAATGTCCATCCGTGTATTCGGCGTGAATGAACCTGGCGCTCTGCTTTGCTCAAGTGCATCCTGTATCATAGTATTTTTCATAAATAGTAACTAAACTCTAAAAATATGAAACAACGAGAGGCTATTTAATACTTCTAATTTAACTACTTACAATCTTTGAGGCAACCTCGGCCACATCTTCATTTACGTATTTGTCACCCTTCATCCTCATGACTTTCCATTTTATGTGATGAGGAGGACGCTCAGGGCCGGATAACGGTGGAAGGATCGGATTGGGCGGCTTCCTTCATTCTCTCGCAACTCTTCTTCCATCGCCTTCCATTCAAGCTTCTTATAGCCACCTCTAGACATGCAATCGATACTTATTTCTTGCTTGCCTCTCTCTATTGGCCGACTTTTTCCCCGTGACACGAATACAAATAAAAGCGAGCCTACGATGTCAAATAGATTCAACTAAAAGATAAGATATGAAAGAAATTTTACAAGAAATTCAAGATTTTGGCGTGACGCCACAAACTCCCTCCAGTCCTCTGGAGAAATGTAATCATAGTCCTGATATGGGTCCTTGTCCCTCTTTGCCCCTCGAATATACTTTTTAGTGAGCTTGTTCTTAGAGTCTTTCCAACGTAGATGAACCTCGCCCATCCAATGGTTGTGCATGGTCGTATTGTTAGGCACATCATACGTTTGCTGAAGAGAAGATATGAAAGAAATCAAGTAATAAAACTAAAGATACAAATGTAGAAGATATCAAAAGTGAGATACCAAAATTTGTGCCCGGATCAATCGCTTTCGTTTTAGGAGGAACCAACTTCCAATGAGAGAATACAATGCGAACTTTGCTTCGAGCCAAATAGCCTACGTAGCTAATGAAATTGTCTTCCTCTAGACCAATTGGATTCATATTGGCATCGAACTCCACATGCAGCCTCTTTTTCTAACTGTCACGACGTGCAATTAACGCACCCATATGTGTGCTACCTCTACCCTTTCTCACCACCGGTACATCATTCCCACTATCACCCGATGACTCGTCGAGCTAGACACATTCTGTTCATCAAAGACAAATCAATAATGTTAGATAGGGTTATTATTAAATAATAAACAAATGAATAAAATGAACCGACATGTTAAACCGCATACAAAAATAACATAGGACTTTTTCATAACTTAAGATCTTACTTTATATGGTTTCCCATATTCCTTCGAATGATCCTTTTTTGGAGCATATTCTTCATCATCTACCAATTCTACTTCACGTGTTGTAGGTGGATTTGTTGTGAAAGGGAGTGGATCGTCCAGGTTCAAGGGTTCTTCACCATACGTCTATTTTTTACTTTGAAGTACAATGGACATTTTGTAATTTGCAGGGTCTGTAACATAAAACACTTGTTTTGCCTAGCTTGCTAGAATGAATGGATCATCTCTATGACCAAGTCTTTGAAGATCAACTGAGACAAATCCAAATTTAGGATCTATTACAATAGCATTATTGCTAACCCACTTACATTTAAATAAAGCAACCTTGAACTTTTTGTAGTTCATCTCCCATATTTCTTCAATAACACCATAATAAGCCATTGATGCTAACACCAGGTTTTTGTCTTTCAAACTCGAAAAGTGCATGGATTCAGCTTCAACCATCACCCCACTATTTTGCAGAACTTCTATCATCTTGGTCTTTTGTGGAGAAAGAATATCCGTTAATATCATAACTTGTCCAAGTGATGACTGAAAAGAAGGCCCCTAGCTAACCACTCGATTGTAGCCGACACCGGTCTCGTGCAATACCTTCTCCTCGAACCACTTTATGAATGTCTTCTTTTGCTCATTAGCTATCTCGCATGTCATTCTTCCTTGGATTCATATTCTTCAAACTCTTTCTGTGTTCATCAATGTATGGTTGAACTTCTTCCATATTATTCAAGATGTACAAAGTGTGCTTGCAAGACCTCTTCACGAAGCATATTCTTCAGTTTGATTCCTCGAGTTCCCTCACTTATCCCTTTATCATCTTTGAGATTGTAATGTCGCCCACGATAGATAATCTTTACGTAACTCCATAGCCTCTTTAACTACATATCTTTCAACTATTGAGGCTTAGATTCGATAAGGATTTTAGAATACCCTTTTAAGATCTTCATGTATCGCTCGAAAGGGTACATCCACCTTAGGTAACCGGACGGCGAGCCTACCTCCCTTACCAAGTGCACTATCAGTGCACCATTATATCGAAAAATACAGGAGGAAAATGCATCTCTAGTTGGGACAAAATAATATAACCCTCATTTTCCAATTCATCCAACTTTTCAATGTCAATGACTTTGTTACGAGATAGCATTAAAGAAAATACTCAATTTTGTTATAGTGGTCCGCACTTCATCTTTCATAATGCCTCTAATAGCTCTTATGGTAATAATTGTTGCATCAACACATGATAATCCTGGGACTTCATTCCTACTAACTTCAAATCGTCCATTGAAACACACCTTCTCAAATTTGAACAATATCCTTGTGGAACCTTAATGTCATATAGACACCTACACAAACTTTTTTTCTCCGCTTTTGACAGTGTATGAGCTGTTGGCTCCATGTACGCCCTCTTACCATCATCCAATACTCGTGGATGTAACCGTTCCCTTATTCCCATATCAACCAGGTCTAGTCTCGCACTAATTTCATCCTTATTCTTCCCTGATATGTGCAAAAGAGTACTGACAAGGCTATCGCAAACATTTTTTTCCACATGCATCACATTGAGACTGTGTCTCACATCAAGACTACGCCAATATAGAAGATCAAAGAAAATTGATCTCTTCTTCCATATATTCTTCTCACCCGCAATCCTTTGCTGCTTACCCAATATGACATTGATATGTTCCACCCGACTATAAACTTCCTCTCCGGTTAATGCCTTTGGAGTCGTTCTATGCTCCGGTAAGTCATTAAAACGCTTTCTTAACTTACGATATGGGTGGAATCGATGAAGAAACCTCCTGTGACCGAGGTAGACCATTTTTTTGACGTGCTTTAGTTGATGGAAGTTTGTGTCTGCTTCATATATTGGACATGCTTTATACCCCTTCACACTGTACCCAGACAAATTTTCGTATGCAGGAAAGTCGTTGATCGTGGTAAGAATCATTGCACGCAACTTGAAGGACTCCTTCTTATATGCATCAATCACATCTACGCCTTCCTCCCATAACTTCTTCAAATCCTCAATCAAAGGCGCCAAGTACACATCGATATTGTTTCTGAAATTTTGTTTTGGTCGTAAATCATCATAGAAAGCATCACATACTTGCGTTTCATACATAGCCGGGGAGGTAAGTTGTATATTACAAGGAGAACCGGCCATGCACTATGGGTGCTGCTAAGAGTTCGATACGGATTGAAGTCATCTGTACAAAGCCCCGGTAGAAGGTTTCTTGGCTGTTGCCAAATTGAGGGAACATTTCGTCTATTTTCTTCCATTACAAAGAGTCAGGTGCGTCAGTAGATATTTTCCATCGGATATTCTCTCATCGAATGCCATCTCACTTCTTTGTTGTTGCTTCACTAGTAAAACAGACGCTTAAACCGAGGAATTATGGGAAGATACCACAATGCCTTCAAAGGTTGCATTTTTTTTTGTGTGATCTCCAAAAACCACCACCTTTCTTCACTTTGTATCGTGAAGTTTTACACTTCGGAAATTACTGAGGCCTTCATACTCATTTCTGTACAATATGCAGTCATTAAGGCAACTGTGTATCTTTTTATACTCCATACCCATCGTAGATAAGATTTTCTTGGCCTCATACATACGATTTGGAAGTACATTATCATCTGGCAACATATCACACAACAATTCAAGCAATGACGTGAAAGCGCTATCAGTCCACCCACAAGTTGCCTTTAAGTTGACCAAATGTAAGGTCTCGATCAACCGTGTATACTTAGTACACCCAGGAACAAAGGTGTCTCGCATCACTCCGCACGCTATCAATTCATGCGGTTGTGCAAAAGATTCGACCTCAACATCATGATCATTCTCTCCATTCCATCGTCATCTACCTCAACGTCATTTTCGTGGGACGCACTGGTAGTTACCTCCTCACCATGCCATATCCACGTTGTGTATCGAAGGTTTATTCCATCACAAATTAGGTGATCCCCTATATCAGCAATATCCCTTCGAATCCCATTTAAACAATCAACACATGGACAATAATACATCCCATTTTTTGTAGTCACATTCCTTCTAGCAAATTCAATAAACTCTTCCACCCCATTCTCATATTCTTCACTAGTTCTCAACACATTCATCCAACTATGACCCATTTTATTACCAGTATGACATTTCCAACAACTGTCAAGTTCATAACAATTTCAAGAACGACATGCTTTCTTTTAAGAAAATTTCTAAACTGCTTTCCCCTTAAAAGTAAGACATCCCAAAATTTCAATAACAACCAATTTCAACTTAATTCAACAAAACTTACTAACTAAAGCAATTCAGAACAATATATATCAACTATTACATCCAACAATTTCATCAACTAACAGAACATTGGAATTATTCCTACTGACATATACTTCAATGGTAATGGAAATGGTAAACCATGAAGCCATCACTTTTTTAATCAAGTTCACGTAGTTCATATGGCTAATAATAAAGGAAAGACAAAAAAAATCATGGACTGGATTAAAAACACTTAAACCAATCATGGTAAACCATGAAGCCATAAGACAAAAGTGTTGTTCTCTTTCAAGAAGAAGGTATCATATAAGGACAATATATGTGTGTGTGCATAAAATGAAAGCAACTCGACCTAATTTGGGAGCGCATAACTGTTTGCTTCAAACCTTTGACCAAGATTTCTCAAGGTAGTCAAAAAAGGCGAAGATGACTATCCTTTAATCTCTTGTCGTCTATATCTGCATTATAACAATACAAAATTATAACATACTTAAATCACATAATTAATCTCAAAATCAACAATATTCCACAAACATAAGGGTCCGTTTGGTTCAATTGCACACCTTTGGTGATGCAATTGAGTGCAATACAATAATGATTACCATTAATATGTTTGCTTAGTACAAAGATGTGAAGAAATTATTATTTTTTTATTTATAAGAATTATTGAAGGTTCCAATTCTCCTCAAAGAAATCTTCATTGGTAGGTACACCAGAGTGTCTCCTTCAATGAAGTATGATGCTCAACAAAGGTGAAAGAAATCAATTCAAGTTTTTTTTTACCCGACTTTAAGTGGCTATAACATGTCTTAGACTTCTTACTACAACTAACAACTATTAACTATTTATGTATTTACTATTATATCCGATCATTAATATAAGATTGAAAATAAAATGAAAGTACACAGGGCACAACAATAATGGTTCCATGAAGTATTCTGCTATGAGGTGGCGTAATTGAAAGTTCAAGCTGCTCTTTCAAAAATAGATAAGTATGGCCAACAATCTCATCTACCTCACTGTCCAAAGCAAATATCTGTTTACTTATATAAAGGGCCATGAATCTCCTGAAACTATATGAAGACAAATGTCAGAAACACATGCTCTACACATCCTAAGTGCTAGGACTGAAAAACTTTGATTAACTTAAATATCAAATACAGCATCTAAAGCTCTAATTTTTTGGGAAGCAAATGAGCATTTGATTCCGACAGAAGACATCACAGAAACAAACACATTCTGCCTGAGTAATTGCAAGTAGGAGCCTAATTCTACTTATTCTATTATGAGCATTGTAAAACAATAGCAAGGGCAGATGCATAGATAATGGTCAATAATATTATTGTTCCGGACAAACACAATTAAGGCGTCATATATACATGTGGAAGTGAGATTCACTGAAGCATTTTGTCAAACAGTTATCGATAACTCGTCTTCATAACATCAAAGTGGCTTTGAAATGCTAAATCATTACAAGAGATTAGAAAAATGCTACCTCCTTGATAAACCTCGAGGAATAGGCCCAGGCCATCTTTGAGCTTGATCTGCAAGAGGAAAATTCTTAGCAAGAGCCGCTTGCCAAAACCATTCAGCAGGTTTTTATAGTAAAGGATCTTGGAATCGGATTTGTCAGAGTATAGCCTATTCAGCTTAAGCCAAATCTGAGAGGAAGTTTCTAAACCAACCAAATCAGGAAGAACAGATGAAGTTACCGATGAAAGAAGCCAAGAAGCAAGTGCAGAATCCAACTGCTCATACATTTCAAACTCTGGATTGTCAACCTCCAATCCAGTTTCGGCATGACGGACACGTTTAGGAGGAACACGCGTGAGAACCATCAAGATAGGAGAATAGCCGATGTTGTTTGGCCATGAAATATACCGCTTTGTTTCCATATAAGGTAGTTCGAGTCATCAAGCTTTACGGTGATCTTTTTGTTTGTAAAGCCTCTATCGTTAAGTCCTGGATCGACTGACGCCGGAAAAGCTGGAGTGGACATTGTGTTGGTGATAGATCAATCCAACTGGAGATCAGTCACCGCCAATGCCTCTATTTCTGTTTCCTGAGATTGATCGGAGGAATCGGAGGAAACAGAGCTTCGCCTGAGCGTTTATGGCTTTGATACCATAACAATATCTCAGTATATGAGATATAATTCAGATAATGGATGAATCAAATCTATTGAGTTCTGTTCATCAGTTTACATTATATAGGCATACTGACGTGAATAACAAAGTAATAACAGAAAAGCAATCAGATAAGTGCACCACATGGCCCACATGACTTTACAACAACTTGCACATGACTACAGCTGTCACACTAAACTATCAGACACGTGACTCTACATGCATATTCAATTAACAGAGCAGATCAGAAAAGAAAAGGAGAGAAGCCAAGTCTAGCAAATAATAGACGAACAAGTTATTTTTCCTTTTTTCCTAATTTATCCCTATTGATGCTCCCTAACCATAATCAAGGATGAGAGAGAATGAAGGAATTAGAGAAAGTGACTAAGGTGTTTTAGAAAATACATGTCTTATTGACGACCTTAACCAACTCCTTGGTCCAATCAAACTAGGCAAATTAAGTTCGTCAATATGTCATGTGTTTCCACAAAAAAAAAAAAAAAAAAAAAAAAATAAAAAACCTGTCATCTTCCTCATTCCCTTCTTCCCCTTCCTCCTTGATTATGGTTGAGAGAGAATTAATAGTTGGGGTAAATTAGAAAAAGATTGAAAAATATAAAAATATACATTGTATTTAAGATTAAGACCAGCTCCCCAAATATGTCATATAACAAGGACAGGAGGATTAAATTTCCCTCCAAAATTTTCTTTTTACCTATAAAGGGAATTTTTTTTCCTTTAAAAAAAAAAAAGTTATCGTGTAAATGTCTAGATGGTGCGTGACTGCGTGTTGCTGTGCATAACTAGACACTTTGATCATTTGCTGCATCTCAATCGTTTGTCTTTTTCCCCCGTCTAATGGTTTCATATTTTTTCAAAATTGAACATAAGATTGAAAACATTCCTCTACCCTCATTAAATAATAGCCATCATTATAATAATTATTTACAAAAAAAACAACTTAGGATAAAAATTTGAAGAAGATTATCCTTATTATATATTTAATTTCCCAAAAAAATTTACTAATTTTGTGCAATTTATGATTGCAAAGGTTATTCCATATTCAAATTAGGCTGAAGTGTTTAAAACCTCCAGAATTTTGTGTTATGTAAGTAGCCTGTCGAACGTTTTATCTAGCCATAACTTGATGTGCCAGTTCGGCTCCTATAAAGAGGAGTGGCTGAAAGAGTGGGTGTCGCCGCCCCTTATCTATGATCAAGATCTTGGCGACCGCTGAATCTTTGGCTAAGAGGTTTCTTTTAGTTGAGTTGTATTTTGGTGTTCTGCCAAGATTCACTTTATTTTGGTTGCTGAAAAGTTTTTTTTTTTTTTTTCCCCGGTGTGCAGGCTGTTACGTCCTTAGTCTGTGTACTCTATCGCAACTGGTTTCTTGATTGGTTAGTGAAAGACATATTCTGATTTGCAAAAAAAAAAACATCTCTACCCTTTGAAATTTTATAATAAATATTTATTATATATTCATTTCCAAGAAGAATAAAGAATTTTGTGTCCTTTATTATTACAAAATTTCCGTTTATTTTATGTTCTATGAAAGTAACCTGTAACCTTTGAAATTTTACAATAAATCTCCCAGAAGTCTTGCATTATATAAATAACTCTTATACTATTTTTTGTCCATTATTTATATGTAAATAACTTAATATCATAAAATAAGGTATAAAAAGTTACCAAGTTAATAATTTTGGGGTTAATATCATAGACTTAAAAATTTAAAGAGGGTTTATTATTAAGTTTTAAATGTTAAGAAAATTATTTTTACATGGTTGATTTTATAATTCAGAAACATTTTATGGAATTTATCTTTGCTATAAATTATGAACAAACATGCAATAAGGTTGGCCGCAAACTCTACATATCCCTCGGATAATCTTGAGATATGTTGTTATTAATACGTACAATAAGAGCTCATTGAGCAATTTTAGTTAATATTTATTTATAAACTTGGTTATTAGTTTGTTGGGATCTTATTAAAATGATTGTTAATTTTTTTTTAAAAAAAATATCTCATTTAAATTTTTTATTTGAAACATGCATAATTTGAAAAAACAAATTATAATTATGTTTAGATTAAAAGGTAATTATAAATACAAAAGATAAAGTTGATTTTGTATATTATATTTTTTTATATAATTTTTTTAAAAAAAAGATTGTTTTTTAAATCAAAATTTGCAATGGAATCACGGGATTTGCAACGGAATTTCAGGTTGTCACAATTATGATGACAATTTTTGCAACGGTGATTTTATCGATTTTGCAAACGACTTTTGCGACGGAAAAATCCCCGTTTCACGACGGAATTTTTTCGTCGCAAAACATGCTTTTTTTTTTTTTTCCTTTTATAGTGGTGTAGCCCCTTTCAAAACCAAGGAAAAGTCAATAAAGCTTGGAGAATAAAGCTTTGACAAAAATAAATAAATAAATAAATAAAGCTTGGAGAAGAAGGAAGAAATACAAGCCATTGACCCTAGGACTTGCTAGGGACCATTGGACATTAAAATGCTTCGATAATACACATGTTAATGAAGTTTATTAAAGGAACCATCAGCCATTATTTGGCTGACCCAAACCGTCTGTAAGAGTGAGTTCACATACAAGAGGAAGAAGAAGGCACATACATTGAAGATTAAGGTAAGTAGGTGTAAGTTTTGGTTAAACAAGCCTTCTAACTTCTTCAATCCTTCCATGATCTATCTCGGGATGTTAAGCCCAACAAAGAAACCACGCTCGATACCAAATGAAGGTGGAATACCTAAAGTGGGGTGAATAGGTGATTATAAAAAAATTCTTTCGCTAAAGCTCAAGAACAAAAACGAGAGACGTACATAGAGAAGAACAATGAACACAAGAAGATTATACTAGTTCGGTCCAACTCTTGATCTACGTCCAATCCCCAAAAACACTCTACGATTTAATTATCTCGAAACTTGATTTCACACTTTGTAACTCTCGAGTAATCCTCTCACTAGGACTTACTCCTCTTTACAAGTTGTAATAAAATAAACACGAGACACAATTACACACTATGTACTTGAGATGATCCTTTCACTAGGACTCACTCCCCCTTACAAGTTGTAATTGTACATCCACACTTAAGGTTCCATAACCTTAAGATTAAACAACTAAGATAATCAAATAGTGTTTAAACTCCTTACTGAGTAGATAAGTGATAATCACTGAAGTACAGAAAAATATCCGAAGATATTAGATGAGACTAATGAAACAATTGATTGTAATAAATTCTAATTGAATGCGCAACGTTTCGGTAGTTGGTGAATTCAATACTTCTGGTAATTATAAATGTTGCAATTAATGACCGTTAGTGAAGCTTGAAGTTTAACCGTTGTGACTCTTAAATATAGCCGTTAGATAGATGAAGCTTCGTTAACACTTTCGCCATTAATGATCCGGTGGATTTGTCGTCGCATATTCTTTCATTCCTTCGTTTTACTGTTGTGAAATAGCATTTATTGCGAGATGGGAATAGTAAGAATGTCTTTCGATTGCTGATGAGCACTAATTATGTTATGTTTTCCTTGTATTTTATGACCAAATTGTATGGTGAATATGAGCTTTAACTGCACTCATCTAAGCAAAAGGACATTAATTCATGATAGAGGGAACTGAAGGATAAGAACCACTTATCTCCTAAACATGTGCTTAAAAAAGAACAAGTTTTGAGGTTTTATGAGAAAGTCGCATAACATAGCCGATGCCATGCTATAGCATCAGGACAGCTTTACCGAAGTGCAATACGATGCATCCCTGAAGCTGTAGCAGAGTAAATGACGCAGTGCTATGTGACATATGTTTTGATCTTTTGTCAAGGTTGTTTCAGGAAATATATTGTAGGGCGAGAATAACGGTTAGATTCCTGACGTATTGAAATAGAAGATGCGGAGGATCAAAACTAGAGATTTGAAGAATCAAAGACGTCGAGAATCAATCTACCGAGATTGGAAGGGAAGATACGATCAGACCTCAACAGATTAGGAAAGGCCCATATCATTAAACGTACGCTGCAAGTAAGACCAAACTATTTAAGGGAACAACAGCCAACTCTAGAAGAGGTCGAGTCGTCGAGAGTCAAAGACCAATCCTAAGCGACCAGACTTAAAAGAAGAGTGAGAGAAGTTGCAAAGCATGAGGACTCAAAGAGAACCCAGCATCCTTCCTTGCAGTAAGACAAAGTGAAGAAGACATGGAGTTGTGACGTGACAAGGCTTCTTCCACGCCATCAGAACCTCCATCAAACTTTCTCGTTTCTTTATTTTAATCTTTTATCATGAGCTATTCTGTAGTACTTTGTTTTGTGATTCCCTCGTCAGTCATGAACTAACTTCCTGAGACTGAACGAGGATGATTTTCTAAGTATGGAATGAACCCAGTTGCTATTTCTTAATTTAATATATTCAGTTGCCTATCAGTGATTTAATTTCTTGTCGATTAGCAAGAGCTAAGGGCTAGATCAGTGGCGTGGCTTACCGAGAGGGAGTCGGGGTTAGACATCAGAGAAGCAGTGATTGCTAGGTGGGCTGGTGCAAGGCTTCACCTATTATTGTAGACTTCAGGAATAGGTCTACCGCTCATGACTATACACCTTGATTTGTATTAATAATCCAACTAGAAAAATCGCCATAGACATATGGGAGAAGTACAGAATAGGGTTGTATGTATCGGACGCGAGAGCTTCAGTAGATTAGCGTGGTGTGGTTATCTAAATAGCTTTGCTTAGGGTGTTCATGCTGTAGCATTTGCGAGAGCTGTATAGTATGAATGCTATAGCATTGTGCATTGGCAGCTAAGGGAATGATAAGCTTAGAAAGGATTCCGAGTTCAGTCTATCTTCTTACTGATATCTTCTTACGACTACGATCATCCATTTATTTTCTTGTTTATTAGTATAGCTATCAAAACTCCCAAACCAATCAAAGTTATTTTCTTTTTAACACAACTCATTCTGCAACATGGTGTCATCATTTGGTATCCAATCTCTATGGGCCAATACTCTACTTACTCTTTATTACTTGTTCGACTGGTTCACTTGCCATCAAGGAAATTGACCAACAATTGCTCAAAGGTATGGTTGCTGCTATTGCGTCTTGATATGGAAAGAGCATTTAATGCATTCTGACACATAAATCACTTTACAATATTTTGTTGTGAAGCCGGGATTTAATCATCTGAAACTCATTTAGCAAATTGATTAAAAGCGTTTAAGAATATAAATGAGTAATGATTTGAAGAAATAAAATCATGATCAGTTGATTTAGATTTTCCGGAGACGGTGATTTGAAAATTGGAAACATATGACTCTAGTTAAAAAGAGGTTGCCTAGAGGCATATTGACCAGAGGCATTTTAGCTTGACTCGAGGTAAAAATAAATTGGTTGAAATCATGTTGGAAAGATTTTGCCTTGAGTCAAAATATGATGCCTAGAGTCATGTGCCAGAGACACCTATTGTTTGACTAGAGTCAAAGTCGATAATAATGAGTTTTGACGTGTTTGACAAATTTGCCTAGAGTCAAGTATTTGATGCCTTGAGTCATGTGACTAGAGGCAATATTAAATGACTAGAGGCAAGCACTTTGGCGCAATGTCTTGACGCCTGATTTGGAGGCATAAATAAAATGCCTTGAGTTAAGTTGCCTAGAGGCAACTATTAGATGACTAAAGGCATAAAGTGATTATAGCATAATAACGAGTTTGCCATTAGATCAAACAAATTGATGCCTGGAGGTATAAAGAAAAATGCCTTGAGTCACATGCCTTGAGCAATTATTAAGTGACTAGAGGCAAATTCGAAAATGGTTTTATAAAGGAAAAACAACCAAGAGGCAAATGAATAAACGACTTGAGGTACCTCTGGAGCGAAGAAAGGATTTAAAACATTTGAACTTGATAACTCGAGGTATATATAATCATTAGATCCCAATGTTTTGATCATAACAAGGCTTTTAAAGAGTGTAAGATTTTGAATAAGGATTAACGTACATGCATCTTCATGAGATATTGTGTAACATCCCAAAATTTGGGATTTGAAATAGAAATATTATATGGAAATTAATTATGAAAATTTAGCCTAAAATAATTATGAAAATAATTATTAGAATTTAAGGACCTATTTTCTTGAGAAATTCAAAGAAAATAGTTAGAGGTTGATTTATAGCCCAAGATTTTTAGAGAAATTACTTTAAGGGCTAAAGAAGCTAATTAAGGAACAAAACCTTTATAAAGCATCAAGGATTCATTTCTAGCATTTATTTGGTAATAAAGAGACAAGAGAATTATTAATTAATAAATAAACAAAAATAAAAGAAGAAAAGAAGAAAAATAAAATAAAAATAGAAGCAGCAACACGTGACAACTAAAAGGCCATTAACAATGTAACCAATTACCTCCAATTCATGTTAGTTCGCTTTCTTGCTCTGTACATATAGAACCAAGCACGTTGTCAAAAGGAAGTAAACAATAAAAAAAAAGGAACAAATCTGCACACTTTGGCCCAAATGGTTAAAAACCCAAACCATTAGCCTATGTCAACCCCAGCCCATCTCTATCCTAACAGAAAAGACAAAACATAGCAGCAGTAGGAAATGATCAATTAAACACGTTAATCTGATTCTCATCAAAAATCACGAAATACAGAGTAGCGGTATGGAAATCAGATCACGCAACGGTGGAAGGCCATGCCTCTCGATCTCCACCACTTAACTACCCTGTATCTCGAGCCCAACAACAGTAGCACAATATCCTCTGCTCTTCTTTATCTTCAGCGTGACAACAGTACCATACTTCATTCCCCCACGCTTCTCGGTTGACCACCCCTTAGGTCTTTATATAGTGCTTTTTTATTTGTATTCTTGCAATCAACACCGATGAAGGGAAACCGAGAGTGAGTTGCAACGAGAGAGTGAGAGAAAGCTTTAGCTATTCTTTCCCTCTGCATAACGCGTTGGAAAACAGGGGGTTTGGATTGTAGCGAAGATCATCACGTGAAAATTAGTAACCTGAGGTAAAGCATTGTATCTCTCATCCCTTGGGTTTCCATCATTCAGTGAAAAGTTTATAAGTATTAAACACAAATCTTCTATCATGTTATAATGGACATGCATATACAGGGATGAGCTGTGTCTGAAAATTTATGGGCATTTTGCATCTGTTTATATATATTAATTTGCTATCTAATCGCATTTTGTTGGTCGATTTCCTTGATGGCAAGTGAACTAGTCGAACAAGTAACAAAGTAAAAGTAAAGTATCGTCCCACAGAGACTGAGATACCAAAGAGTGACGCGCGATTGCTATGATAGTTGTGCAAGCAGAAAGTAAATATATTGGGTTGAGAGGTTGTTGTGATTATGCTACTAGCAAAAGTAAACAGAATACTTTAAAACGTGAGAAGATATCAGTAAGAGGTTGGGCTGGACTCAGAATCACCCTTAAGTGCATCAATCCCCTAGTTGCTCTACCCAATGCTATAACACTATACTGCACAGCTTCCGCAATTGCTACAGCATAGCTCCTAATTACAAAGCTATTTGGTTAACCCACCTCTATAGTCTACCGATGCTTCTGCGTTCGATACATATGATACTGACTATACTCCTTCCATATTCCTATGGCAACTTTCTAGTCAGATCTGCGCTACACTCAGGGTGTTATGGTTATGAGAGGTAGACCCATTCCTGAAGCCTACAATAATAGGTCAAGCCGTGCATGGGCTGCCTAGCAAACACTATTTCTCAGAGGTCTAACCCTGACTCCTTGCCAGTAAGTGAGGCCACGAATCTAGCCCTTAACTTCGTTAATCGACTAGTAATTAAAACAACGATAAGCAAACCAAATTTATTGAATTGAACTTGCAACTAGGTTCATTCAACAACTTAAAGATTCATCCTCGTCCGGCCCATATGAAAATCGGTTCATGACCGACGAGGGACACATAAAGCGGACACTAACAGAATGACCCATGATCGGAAAACTAAATTAAAAAGGGAAAACAGAAAGCTTTGACGAAAATCCAACGGCGTGGACACAGCCCTGTCACGTCACCACTCCACGTCTTCTTCGTCTCGTTGTATGCTGGGGAAGGATCTTGGGTTTTCTGGAAATCTCGTGCTCTTGTGAAATCTCTCACTCTTCTCTTGAGTGCGGAAGATAGAATCTCGTTCTAGGGCTCTCCGACTCCGTTAGGGTTGGCTCCATTTGTTTCCTTTTATAATCAGGCTTTTCTTACGGTGTAAGTTACAGCGAGCTGGGCCTTTCCTAATCTGTCGGGATCTATTGTATCTCTTGGTCCGAGTAGATTGCTTCGTTGATTCTGCGGGATTCTTCAAATCTTTTAGTTCTGATCCTCCGCATCTTCTATTCCGTTATGTCAGCAATCTATCTGTCAATATCACCCTTTTCTTTTATTCCTGAAATCATATGGGTAAAAAGGTCAGAAAACCTGCCGCATAGCATTGCGTCGTCTACTTTGCTATAGCATTTGGGATGATGAGCACAATTCGTACCATGTTTTCCTATACTTATTGACACAATTGAATTAAATGTTAAATACAAGCTTAATGCAGATAATCTAAGCAAAAAGGCATACATTCATGGTATAGGGACTAAAGAGGAGAAATCATTTGCATGTGCTAAGAATGGAACAATTTACTTTATTTTTAAGGGAAATCGTATAGCAAGGCTGATACGATGCTATAGCATTCTGACAGCGATTCGAAGTGCAATACAAGGCATCCCGAATGCTATAGCAAAGTAAAGGACGCAATGCTATGCGGCATATTTTCTGAACTGTTTACCGGATGATTTGGGAATAAATAAAGGGCAATATTGACAGATAGGTTGCTGATATAACGGAATAGAAGATGCGGAGGATCGGAACTAAAAGATTTGGAGAATCCCGCAGAATCAACAGAAGCAATCTACTCGGATCAAGAGATATGATAGATCCCGACGGATTAGGAAAGGCCCAGCTCGCTGTAACTTACGCCGCAAGAAAAGTCTGATTATAAAAGGAAACAACAGCGCCAACCCTAAGAGAGTCGGAGAGCCCTAGAACAAGATTCTAACTTTCGGCAGACTCAAGAGAAGAGTGAGAGAGCTCACAAGAGCACGAGATTTCCAGACAACCCAGCATCCTTCCCTGCAGTACGACGGAACAAAGAAGACGTGGAGTGGTGACGTGACAAGACCTCGACCACGCCGTCGGAAATTCCATCAAGCTTTCTGTTTTCCTTTCTTTTTATCTTTGTTTTCTCGATCATGGGTCATTTTGTTAGTGTCTGTTTTGTGCGTCCCTCGTCAGTCATGAACTGAACTTTATATGGTTGGACGAGGATGAATCTTTAAGTGTTGAATGAACCCAGTTGCAGTTTCTTAATTCAATAAATTTGGTTTGCGTATCGGTGTTCTAATTACTAGTCGGTTAACGGAAGTTAAGGGCTAGATTTGTGGCCTAGCCATCGGCAAGGAGTTGGGGTTAGACCTCGAAAAAAAACAAGTGTTTGCTAGGCGGCCCGTGCATGGCTAGACCTATTATTGTAGGCTTCAGGAATGGGTCTACCTCTCATAACCATAACACCCTGAGCGTAGCACGGATCTTCTGACTAGAAAGTTGCCATAGGAATATGGAAGGAGTATAGTTAGCATCATAAGTATCGAACGCGGAAGCTTCGGTAGACTATAGAGGTGGGTTAACCAAATAGCTTTGCAAATGGTAGCTATGCTGTAGCAATTGTGGAAGATGTACATTATAGATGCTATAGCATTGGGTAGAGCAACTGGGGGATTGATGCACTTAAGGATGAGTCTGAGTCCAGCCTAACTTCTCACTGATATCTTCTCTCGTTACAGTTATTTTGTTTACGTTTGCTAGTAGCATAAGCACACAACCCTCACAACCATTATATTTACTTCATGCTTTCACAATTGTCATAGCAATTGTGCGTCACTCCTTGGTATCTCAGTCTCTGTGGGACGATACTCTACTTACTCTTTATTACTTGTTCGATTGGTTCACTTGCCATCAAGGAATTCGATCAACAAGTTTTTGGCGTCGTTGCCGGGGACTGCTGATACCCTTTATGACGACGCCCCTTTGCTTAATAGTTGTGATTTACTTAGTAAAAAGAGCTCACTTTCTCTGCTCTTGATTTTCAGGTACCTTCTGTAGTGTATGCGCAACTCGCCTCCAGCCAACTTAGAGCCTTACGATCCTGAGATAGAGCGCACCTACAAGCACAGGCGCAGAAGGCAGAAGCGGCGAAGTCAATCTTTTGACCAAGCAAACATGGCGGAAATACCTGTCAACCACGAGCGGGAGCAACGAGAGCGCCCAATAATAAATAAGGATAACCAGGTCCCTCCACCTCCAAACCCAGATGTGAATAAGGCCATCATGGAATTCGGGATTCCAGATCTAAACAAGCTGAACTCGGCCATCACACAACCAACCCTCAATGCTGGACACTTTGAAATTAAAGGTGTCATGATTCAGATGCTGAATGCAGCCGGGAAATTTGGAGGACTCCCTTCCGAAGATCCGCACCTTCACCTCAAGACCTTCATGGAGGTGTGTGATTCTTTTGTGATCCCTGGTATACCTTCCGACGCCGTCCGGATTAAGTTATTTCCCTTCTCACTAAGGGACAAAGCTCGGACGTGGCTCAACAACCTACCTGCTAATTCCATCACTACATGGAATGATCTGGGAAGTAAGTTCTTGCTCAAGTTCTTTCCACCTACCAAGAACGCTCAACTCAGAGGAGACATCACCAACTTCCAGCAGAAACCTAGTGAATCCACTTACGAAGCCTGGGACAGATTCAAAGACCTCTTGAGACAATGCCCCCAACACGGGCTATGTGAGTGGGTCTAGATAGAAACATTCTATAGAGGTCTCGATGGGCAAATAAGATCAATTGTAGACGCCTCATCTGGAGGATCCATCTTGATGAAGTCTTATGAAGAGGCCTAAAATTTATTAGAACGCATGGCCATGAAAGTCATCATCGGTGGCCGGCCCCGAGCTACATCCTCCTGAACTGTTGCAGGGATACAGGAACTAGATGCCATGACTGTTTTCACTGCTCAAGTTTCCTCTCGACCAACATGGTGAAAGGATTGACTATTCCATCAAGCAACACATCGCTGCAACCATCTCAGGTAGCTTGCGTGTACTGTGGCGGAGAGCACTCTTACTCTCAGTGCTCCGCCAACCCTGAAGCGGTAAACTTTGTCAACAACTTCAACAGGAGCAGCAACACCAATAATCCGTATTCAAATACATACAACCCCGGATGGAGGCAGCATCCTAACTTCTCATGGAGTTCGCAAGGTTCACAAGCAGCAGGACAATCATCAGGCCCACAATACTCAAACCGAACATCAAACCCACCAGGGTTTACCCAGCAAGCAAGGTAGCAGGGCGGTGAATCAGACCCGCAGCACTCTATGTTTTCCCTTTTGAAGGATTATATGGTAAAAAACGATGCAATCATCCAGAATCAGCAAGTGACCTTGAGGAATCTTGAAACTCAAGTGGGACAACTAGCAACCGCTCTTAACAACAGGCCCTCAGGATCCCTGCCCAGTGACACTGAAGTCCCTAGAATCCAGGGAAGAGAGGAAGTCAAAATGATAGAGCTTAGAAGTGGTAAAAGCCTAGAACCCATGAAAGCAACCAAGCAACCTATGGTTGTCGCGATCCAAGGCCGAGAAACTTAAGGAAGGGCAAGAAGGTACCGAACAAACTCTTGAAGACGAACGGAGGCAACCAAGACCTGTCACAATCGGAATACGATCTAAGCACCGCAACATTGCCTCCACGTGCAAAGCATTGGATGATCACATACAAGTACCCAACAAGGAATGCTACCGCTTCATCGTCAAAGCATAATCCTGACCTCGGGCCTCCAGAAAGCCAAAGCCACCACCGCCTTTCCCACAAAGGCTAAAGAAACAAGGACAGGAGAAACAATTCAAGCAATTCCTTGATATGCTACGACAATTGCACATTAATATTCCACTCGTAGAAGCTTTGGAACAAATGCCCAGCTACGTGAAGTTTATGAAGGAAATTCTGTCTAAGAAGAGGCGACTGGAAGAGTTCGAGACAGTAGCATTGACCCAAGACTGCAGTGCCATGTTAACCAATCGTCTACCTCCGAAATTGAAGGATCCTGGCAGTTTTACAATTCCGTGTGCAATCGGACCCCATTACTCTGGTAAAGCTCTGTGCGACCTAGGTGCTAGCATAAATCTCATGCCAATGTCGATCTTTAAGCAATTGGCAGTAGGGGAGGCCAGGCCCACAACAGTCACATTACAACTGGCTGATCGCTCTATAGTGCTACCTGAAGGCAAGATCGAAGACGTTCTGGTACAAGTAGATAAATTCATCTTCCCTGTGGATTTCATTGTCCTGGATTTTGAGGCAGATCATGATGTCCCAATTCTGCTGGGACGACCTTTCATGGCAACTGGTCGTACACTGATTGATGTGGAAAAAGGAGAACTCACTATGCGTGTAAACGATGATCAGGTCACCTTCTCAATACTCAAAACAACAAGATTCAAAGACCCAACTGAGAAGTACCTGACTTTTGCAGATGATTGCAAGAGCACTAAAGAAACAGAGGATCCTCCTACACTACCACAACATTAAATTGCTATAGCAAAGTCCGGCTGAAGACTTTAAAGCAAGCGCTATTGGGAGGCAGCCCAAGGTTATTGTTCTTTAGCGTCAACACAGAAGTGAACGAGTCCAGCATGGCAATTGCTACGGCACGAGGCATGGCATCAAGACCCTAGAGCGACTACGCGGCAAAAGCCCAATTTCCGCCAGGTACGCCCCTCATCTCTAATTACTCGTGCATGCGTCTGTTTGAGTGGGCCACCTTCTTGGGCCCACTACGCGCCAACTAGGAGGCCACATTGGCTAAGGAGCCGTGACGATTCATATTCAAACTTCATCTTCCAGACTACCTGTTCCACCACCCCTATACCCGCGTCCTTTCACAAACCCACCGATTTTTTTTCTTCTCCCATATCCTCACCCAGAGACACCAATGGTCCGGACAAAATGCATTAGCACGACGTGGACGTGGCGCGCCCCACCGCCTACGCTCGTCGGCCCGCCTCGCCTCGTCGTGTACCACCCACGGCGCCGGCGCCATCCGTCCCCGTCCAGGTCTCCTCCCCTTCCTCCTCCTCCACCGAACCCTCTAACGTCTCCGGCCCCACTGATTCCTCCGACCGCTCCTACATCATGACTCACGCCCACCTTTACTTCCGCCCGGCCACTGATATGAAATCTCCGCGCAAATTTCCGCGCCGGCTGCGTCGCCTACGCACGGAGCTGAAGACCCTTCGGAGCGACTCTTGGGCTAAACTTGAATCCCATTGCCGTCCCCTGCCTGCGGTCGTCTCTCTCTCCCACTCTCACTCAGCGATTCCAGTGGTCAATACCCTCGGCGATTCGTCAGAGGAGGACGACACCGCGAGCAGTGCCACAGCCCCGCCCGTTCCTCCAGCCCTGTAGTTTCCCTACTTTTGGTGCCTTTTAGTTCATTTTGTTTTATTCTCTGACAATCTGTTCAAGTCCTGGGCGTTTGCCCCAGGGCCTTTTTTGTCAATGCTTGTAATAATCTGTTTATCTCACTCGCCCCTTTATACGCGTTTACCTTTGCTTCACATCCTATCGCAATGAGGGCATTGCATAGTTCAAGTGTGGGGGGGTTTGATATGACTTGTGATATAATTTATGCCGCGAGTTCTACTCTGCACTTAGTTTTTGCACACACTGAAAATTTTTTTTCTTTGAAATTGCATGATTGAGCATGAATAGAAAATTGTAGCAATGGAATGAATGTCTGTATAGCTGAGCATGGCACAATTGCCTAGGGGAACTGAACCTTTAGGCTTGGGAAATTGACGGTGCTAGCTAATCTAAGGCGGGGTAGAGTGACAATGAGGAGTTAAAAGGGAAGAACCCCCAATGGAAGGATTAAATTGAGCCTAACTGTTTTATTCTATGTGCATGTCTTTTAGCCTATGTTTGATCCTTGATTTGTCTTAGTTCTCTGATAGCTATATGGCATCTGAGTTTGAAGTTCGTAGGAAAAAGGCATTCCTGTCATACCCATTATCTCTATACACAACCCATTGATCACCATCTCCACATTGTTACCCCCTTGAGCCACACAAGTATGCTATAGTAGAACAGGGTAGATAAGAGAACTAAAGAAGACCGTGAAAAATGCTACGGCAGAGTGCTCCTGTGAAAAGCTGCAAAAAGAACTGAAAGAGCTGTTGGTTTGTTCTTAAAAAAAAAAGAGAAGAGAACCCAAGAAAAGACATGGAGTAAAGAACAGCATGAAGTACAAGGTTCAAGGAGAAGCACTCGGCTGAGGCCAAAAGAATTATCTCCCAGATCTACTATAGCATCCACCTTCCTTTTCCATCTCACAAACACTAGGCCATCCTCGCATTACAACCCAAGAAGTCCTTTGGATGAACGAATACTCAGAATGCTAGGGAGTAGTCTTGGAACTTTGACAAGGCTATGGATCTTCGGGCCCGTTTGACAAGAGAGAAACAAAAATCCCTGGGTGAGCGAGTGTAAACACTGAACTTGAGAGCCCCTGGAGACTTCTTTATCTAAACAATACCACGCTTCATGAGCGGTTGGCATTGGGCAGTGGGATTGCCGAATAGGGGATGAAAACTAAAAGCAAGCGTGCAAGCAAAGTTATACAGATAGAGTACCGCGCTATGAGTTTTTGTTTGCTTCATCTTATTTTGCCCAGGAGTGCAAAAAGCTAAGTGTGGGGGTATTTGATGAGCACAATTCGTACCATGTTTTCCCTATACTTATTGACTGAATTAAATGTTAAATACAAGCTTAACTGCAGATAATCTAAGCAAAAAGGCATACATTCATGGTATAGGGACTAAAGAGGAGAAATCATTTGCATGTGCTAAGAATGGAACAATTTACTTTGTTTTTAAGGGAAATCGTATAGCAGGGCTGATACGATGCTATAGCATTTCGACGCCGATTCGAAGTGCAATACAAGGCATCCCGAATGCTATAGCAAAGTAAAGGACGCAATGCTATGCGGCATATTTTCTGATTGTTTACCCAGATGATTTCAGGAATAAATAAAGGGCAATATTGACAGATAGGTTGCTGATATAACGGAATAGAAGATGCGGAGGATCGGAACTAAAAGATTTGGAGAATCCCGCAGAATCAACAGAAGCAATCTACTCGGATCAAGAGATATGATAGATCCCGACGGATTAGGAAAGGCCCAGCTCGCTGTAACTTACGCCGCAAGAAAAGTCTGATTATAAAAGGAAACAGCAGCGCCAACCCTAAGAGAGTCGGAGAGCCCTAGAACAAGATTCTAACTTTTGATAGACTCAAGAGAAGAGTGAGAGAGCTCACAAGAGCACGAGATTTCCAGACAACCCAGCATCATTCCCTTCAGTACGATGGAACGAAGAAGACGTGGAGTGGTGACGTGACAGGACCTCGACTACGCCGTCGGAAATTCCATCAAGCTTTCTGTTTTCCTTTCTTTTTATCTTTGTTTTCTCAACCATAGGTCATTCTGTTAGTGTCCGTTTTGTGCGTCCCTCGTCAATCATGAACTGAACTTTATATGGCTAGACGAGGATGAATCTTTAAGTGTTGAATGAACCCAGTTGTAGTTTCTTAATTCAATAAATTTGGTTTGCGTATCGGTGTTCTAATTACTAGTCGGTTAACGGAAGTTAAGGGCTAGATTTGTGGCCTCAGCTTACTGGCAAGGAGTTGGGGTTAGACCTCGAAAAAAAATAGTGTTTGCTAGGCGGCCCCGTGCATGGCTAGACCTATTATTGTAGGCTTCGGGAATGGGTCTACCTCTCATAACCATAACACCCGAGCGTAGCACGGATCTTTCGACTAGAAAGTTGCCATAGGAATATGGAAGGAGTATAGTTAGCATCATAAGTATCGAAACGCGGAAGCTTCGGTAGACTATAGAGGTGGGTTAACCAAATAGCTTTGCAAATGGTAGCTATCTTTGTAGCAATTGCGGAAGTTGTATAGTCTAGATGCTATAGCATTGGGTAGAACAACCGGGGAGTTGCACTTAAGGATGAGTCTCGAGTCTAGCCTAACTTCTCACCGATATCTTCTCTCGTTACGGTTATTTTGTTTACGTTTGCTAGTAGCATAAGCACACAACCCTCACAACCATTATATTTACTTCATGCTTTCACAACATCATAGCAATTATCTCGCGTGGGTCTTACTCCTCGGTATCTCAAGGAATTCAATAGTATACGATATAGGTAAGAGAGGAAGAGGGATGGACCAAGAGAAAACAACTTTCTACTTACTCTTTATTACTTGTAATGTTGGTAACTTAATCTCAAATTCCTTGTTTTTTACATATATGCCTTGTATGTTCATGTATTGTGGATTCTTGGCCGGGTTTGTATGCCTGAGTCTATGCGTTTTATTCAGCTTAATATGGATTATTGTTTTATATGATAATGTTGCATGCCTATTTTTCCTAGCACTGAGGATTCGTGTCTAGGACACGTAGGACTTGCAAGTGCTTTCACCGTTAACGATGCATGTATTGGGTACTATGTAGTCGGGTAGCAGTGTGTTTGGTGAATGCTTTCTTTTAATCTGCACTATGTGAAATATCTGTCATGCATGATTTACACTTTGAAATTGAGATTAATTGTTACCCTGAGATTCATCTGATCAATGAATCCCAGTCACACCTAAAGATCTAGGAATATGCTATGGATCAGGAAGCAAGGCTGTGCAACTAGAGTAGCTGAGGAAGACTTTGAAGGAGGCGATCTAATTAAGTTTGAATTTCATACTTTAATATTTTGGATCATATTTGCTAACTATTTGGTTGACAATTCGAATCATTGTATAACTAAAATCCTCCAACGGGATTAACCCTGACTATTATCAAATTTTAAGTTGTGTCACGTTTATATTCCTTCGGGAATTTAAATTAACCAGCATATGTCTGGGCATATGTTATTAGTCACTCATTTGTCCAAACATTAGGCATGCTCTCTGTTGTGACTCACTCTGATCTGTGAACGCCTTCACTATGATAAATACATACAAATTAGTTTAATAAGAGATTAAAGACATAAATGGACATCATAATGAATGTAGGAATTAGGGGCGTTACATATTGATTCTCGAGTATGCATCAATGATTCTCGAGAATTGTCTAAGTGTTCAGAGAACTAGAGTTCTAATTCTAATCTGATTGCCCTAAGTGTTCAGGTGGGAATTCTCGAGAATGGGTCCAGGATTCTCGAGAATAAGTGTGATGATCTCGCCATCGCAAGTTCTCTATGCAAATGACTCTCGAGAACTGATAAAGGGCTCTCAAGAATGATTCTCAAGAACTTGTAAGAGGTTCTTGAGAATGCCTCTGCGTAATCACAATGAAACAATTTTCTGACGTGATTCTCGAGAACTAGTAATCAATTCTCGAGAATGATTCTCGAGAATTAGTAAGTGGCTCTCAAGAATGCCTTAGGAAGAATCACGGTGGCATGACTTTGCTAATGTGATTCTTAAGAATGCATATGCAATTCTCGAGAATGGCTCTCGAGAATGAGAAATGAAGTTCTCGAGAATTGACGGAGAACTCTTAACAGATATCTCTCTTCAACTATTAAAATCAGATGGAATTCTCGAGTATGAGAAAATTGATTCTCGAGAATGCTCAACCACCATGATTTCAAAGGTTCTTAGAACGAATCATTCTCGAGAACCTATAATATGATTCTCGAGTATCATCAAACATACTCTCGGGAAAGCTATAGTTCTTGAGAATGGTATGAACGATTCTCGAGAATCTAGTTCAATATTTGAAATTTCCATTCTCGTAATCTGGAATTAATTGATTAAGCATTGGGTACTTCATATTGTTATTCCTTACTATTCCTAACATCGTTTAATCAGTTTGCTAGTAATTTTCAGATATGTTTAATTTTGATTAAACATCAAAATTACCATAAAGCAAATTTGTGTTAGAGGCATTTAATGCAACTCAGAAAAGCAGAGTAACCATCGGAATTAGTCCTCGTAGAAGAAGAAAACATTCCTTCGAGGCATACATATTCCAGCTAATTCCTTGAACCACTCTCTGCACAAGTACGTTGACGGCGGACACATTTAATGTAGAAACGGTCAACTATTTGCAAATGGAGTGCACCTGTGGCTAACAGAAAATATGAAGAGGCTCAACGGCTAGTCTGCAAAGCTTCTCAACGGCATTAATGGCGAACACTATAAAAGCTTACCACATTCAATTCTGCCACCTACCGAAACTCTGCGCATTCAATTCTGTATTACTGCGATCAACTGTTTCATTAACCCCATTTAATATCTTCGGATATTACCTATACTTCAGTGTTCATATTTTATCTACTCGTGAGGAGTCTTTAAACACTTATTCCTTTTTTGGAATAAATCTTAAGGTTGTGGAACCTTAAGTGTGGGTGTACGATTACAACTTGTAAGGGGAGTGAGTTCGAGTGTGAAAGGATCATCCTAAGTTACAGATAGAGTGTGTAATTGTATTCGTATTTAAAGAGTCAGTGGAAATCCCAAGGTGTGCTTGGGGACTGGATGTAGGTCAAAGTATTAGACCGAACCAATATAAATCATTATGTGTCTATCTCTCTTTCTCTGTCTCTGTTTTACTTGCATTTGTGATTAACTGGCAAAAGATTTTTTAGATCACCTATTCACCCCCTCTAGGTGATATTCCATCTTCAACAATATACCCAGAGGCAAACCTTTTCAGCACTTATTAACTCCAAATCAAAACATATTTACCTCAAGATAGCAAAGAAAAAACATTGAAATTGAAGCATATAACTCAGGGCATTAATTATTGTTTGACTGGAAGCAACTTGAAAATTCAAATTTTCATTGAAAATTAAGATTTAATTACATTATAATTGTTATAATCAAAACATCAAAAACATGAGAACTAACAAACCTTAATTACATTTCGACCTAAGCTTCTAATTCAGCTTAATTCACATTCAAACCTATCTGTAATCACTCTAACATTCCCCATGGCATCCCTAAGAATCAAAATATTTTATAACTCAAGCTATTCAGGCTTTAAATCAAATAATTACAAATTCCTATAACATTTTCCAGGAGGTCACCCATCTCGAGATTTCCCTAGTCGAGCACGATTAAACTAGTTGTACTACAACAAAATATGGGTGCCGAATACCATCCACTACAGTCCTTTTACCTTAAAGGTCTGCCATACTACATAGGCGCCAAAATATAGGCTACATCATTTGATATCGCTAATATTCATCACTCATATGCTAGTCCACATAATCCTTGATGTGTCGAATGAAGGCATGAAATTCTTGGTTGGGACCATCTTCTACTATCTGATTCTTCTTCCTGTTCCAAAAGGATGTGTTTGGGAAATTATGGGTCTGGTGCCAATTCATGCTCAATTGGCACGATCCCAGACACAGAATTTGCTCCGGATTCAGTGTTCAACATTTTTCCGCACATTTTCAAAGTCTCCTACTGATGATACTTCAGATTGAAGCATAGGTCCGAATACATATGTGGGTGGTGGTAGTCGTACTATGATCTCAGTTGGAGTCTCCCTCTTGCTTCCTTCGTCCTTTCTTACTTTCTCTCAGCGTCTCACTCTCGATCTCACTTGGCTGGAGGGAGTGGATGGTTGGAAGATGCAGAGCAATGGTTATATAGCAGTTGGTGGGTCTGGTCTGAAGAGCAGAACATGCTGGTCACTCAACGCTCGGCTAGAGGGGTATGGCATTCCTGTCTTTACTGTGCCGAACCGTGAAAGTCGCTAGGGATCTTCTTTTCTGTGGTTTATCCTTTTCAGATTGGATATTACGTGTTTCTCTCTCTCTCTCTCTCTCTCTCTTTAATGTCTAATGCAATACCTATCGATGCATTCATTGGGCTAAACGTATTTAATGGGTTGATTTGGGTTTGCTGAAGTTGGGCCGTTGAACAATGAATGGAGTGAAAATGAGATTTATTATTTTTTTTGTTTTGATAAAAAATTTTTAGGAAAGGGGTTGGATTCATCCACAATCCAAGGGCAGAGTGAAAATGAGATTTAATGAGTAAGAGAGTATGTGTATCGAGTGTTGGGCCCAAGAGGAGTAAATGAACTGGGCTAAAGATCATCTAATGGGTTGGTGAAGTCATTTAATCCAATGAATTGCTTATTTAATTGCAATTATGGAAAATAAATTAATCCTTAATTCTATACAAGGATTTTTTTCATATTAATTTGGTATTTTTAATTCATTACGGGATATTATTTCATGATTAAGCACTAATTTGTGTTACGGATATTTGTATTGAATTAAGTGTAATTAGGGGCAAAATAGTCATAATCTTTTAATTTTTAATGCAAATGATTTCTTCGAATTTTGATGCTATACCTTATACTTAATTTTGTATTGTAAGAGTTTAAGAAGAAAATTTGAGATTTTGGAGGGTCATAATTAATATTTTGGGGAGTGGAAAAAATTGTAGAAAATATATCTAGAATTTATGCAAATTGATAATAAATGAAAAAAGGGACCAGAAAAATTACAAAACGTTGCCCACATGTTTTGGAAATTTCAGAAAGCTCTACAAATGTTTCAAATATTTTACCTTTAGTCCCTCATCGAGAACTTTTGAAGTTTACAATTAAGGGTGTGTTTGGTTGGAGGAGGGGGATGAAAGGGAAGGGAAAATTTTAAAAAATGAAATATTGTTCTCTTCCAACTCATAGACATAAAATTTTAAGGGGGTGTATTAAGTGTTAATTGTATTACATGATCTAAATTCAGGGAAATTTCATGTAACTTATAAATTAGAAACAAGGGTTAAGGTGCAAAAATACACATATGCTTTACCCTCAGGAGCGCCCAGCACCATATGTTTTTTTTTTAAGAGCAAAAATACACACGAACTTTCTCAAATGGAGCAAAAATACCATATCCGTTAACCCTTTTAAACGTCCGTTAACTTTTTTTCTTTGTGGGCCCCACAATTCCCACATGTCATCTTTTTCTCTCACTTACATCTGACTATTTCATCCTTCTCCTTCCTAATTTCTTATTCTTTCAAACTTTTTCTCTCTCTTCCTCTCTCTTTCTAAAACCTTTTCGTTTCTCTCTCTTCCTCTCCCTTTCCGATTCTCAACCTCTGCTTCCAGCTCTTAGAGTATTTTCTCCTTGGTCTTTCGAAAACCCATCAAGTATGTTTGTTGTCCGCACATGATGGTGGAGAGATTGATTTTGAATTGGAAATGCATGCAACTATGGTACCTAATCGCGAAAACGCTGGCGGAGAAAATAGGGTGGGAATTTGCGAAGGAGACAGGGTACGACGTCGTTATGATAAGTCTTGGCACTGCCTTAGGCCCTCTCATTCCTCCCAAGCTCAATTCAAGCATGGCTGTCCTTCTCGATCGGCGTTCTCAAAGGTCTTCTTCCATAGCTACTTTTCCTGCTCAGAGCTCACCCACACTCCCTAATTCACATCATAACTGTCATGCAATCCATGTATGATGGACGATGCAGGGGACACAAAGACCTATGATGACTTCTTCATGGGAATGGCACACTTTAAGGATGTGGCCATGGCTTACATCCTGGCCTTCGAGAAGAAGGAGGCTTCTGGAAGGAACTTGTGCATTGAAGCCATTCGTCATTACGGTGATTTTGTGGAAAAAGTTGCTGAATTGTACCCTCAATATAATGTGGCTAAGGTGCCTAAGGATACTCAGCCTAGTTTGCTCCGAGCCATGGATGCTTCTTAGAAGTTGATTAATCTAGGCATGAAGTTCACCCCCATCGAGCAAATCATCATCGACATGGGCTTTCTCTAAATCTCAATCCATATTCCTTCCTAATTTGGGGGACTTCACTGGTTGTGATTGTGTTTATGGGGATCTAGTGATGGTGGTGTGGTTGGCTCAAATAAGGATGATGAACTTGCAGTTTATGTCCCTTGTTCTGTATTTTCATGACAAGATTTGTTTATGTATAAACTCCTGCTGTTAATATTGAATAATTCTTCAGTAGATTGGCAAAAAGAATGAGTCGGCCTGCAACAAATTTTGAAAATCGGAAAGAGAGAGGAAGAGAGAGAAACGAAAAGGTTTTAGAAAGAGAGAGGAACAGAGAGAAAAGTTTGAAAGAATAAGAAATGAGGAAGGAGAAGGACGAAATAGTCAGATGTAAGTGAGAGAAAAAGATGACATGTGGGAATTGTGGGGCCCACAAAGAAAAAAGTTAACGGACATGAAGGAGGTTAACGGAGATGGTATTTTTGCTCCATTTGAGAAAGTTCGTGTGTATTTTTTCTCTAAAAAAAAGCATGTGGTGCTGGGCACTCCTGAAGGTAAAGCACATGTGTATTTTTGCACCTTAACCCTAGAAACAAACATATATATGCAATGGGCATATATATGCAATGGGACTACTGTAAACTTTTTGACAGAGTACATTGAAAAGCTTTACATAAGGCACTCGTAATTTATTATTGACCACAAACGAACATAAACAAAGATACACAACAATGACATGATATTAATAAACTGAATTGAAAATAAAAACACTTAACAATAGTTAAACTCCTTATTCCACACGGCTATGACGTGGAGTAGTACAGCAGTGTTGTTGAAGAATATTGAAGAGGTACGTAAGCTTAATATATATTTATATTCTCCAATCTTCTTCTTTTCAAGTTTCTTCGTTTGGTTTCTCATTCATCATGCTTATGTATATGGAAAATTTAGAAAGCTTATCCTCTAAATTCATTTTTTAAACAAAAGAATATAATATACCAACGTGCTAATTATATTATTACAATTCAACCTGTTTTCTGGTGATTAGACTTTGAATCGGATTATATTATTCATTCATTTTCCTGCTTAATGATCAGAGTTTGGCGTTCTACCTAGGACTCACTTTATTTTTGTTGTTGACAAGTTTTTTGTATTTTATTTTTTTGACTTCTGTGTATGTCTTTAGCTTTTTACTCTATCGCAGCTGGTTTCTTGGTTGATTAATGAATATATATATTCTGATTGGCAAAAAAGACCTCTCTAACCTTTGAAATGTTATAATAAATCTCGGAACGGGATTCTCTCCATATCTCTTTTCTCTTTTTTTCTCATTAGCTCAATCTGGGCTGTTGATTGAAAAAATGAGAGAAAAATAAAAGTAGTATTGTATTGGTTGGATGGATGTGATTTAGAGATTATGAGGGATAATGAGAAAATCATGATGAGAGAATCCGAACCCTAAATCTCACCGAATTCTTACATTATTATAAATAATTCTTATACTCTTGGTTTTAATTTATTCACTACTTATTTCCAAGTGGCTTGAAGTTTAAGGCATATAACTCAAAATTTGAGCGATTATATAGGTATAAAAATGAAGTTTAAAAGTTGACGGTTTAAGGAAGTTTATTACTATTAAGTTATAAAGGTTGAGAGTAACTGGATGAAAATGATTCTAAATAATAAACAAGCAAGCAGTAAGACTGTAAACTCGAAGAGAAGAGTTCGATAGTTTACATATAAAAGGCACCCGTACTTAATTATTGACCACAAACAACATACACAGGATATATAACACTTATGACATGATACTAAACTGGATAGGAAATAAAAAACTGAACTGTATACTTCTTATTTCCACGGGCTGTATATTATGACATGGAGTAGTACAGTAGTGTTGATAATATTGAAGAGGCAGCTTTATAGTATAATGCTCTATCCGATCCTGGGAACCCGAGTGACCCTGCCCTGACGATTCACCCAAACCCGAACTCGATCGCACCGGAAGTCAGTGGTGACGGAGGATCCTTCCACCACGATTATGACTTTCACCCATCGGTTCTCTCTCTCTATTGTTGCCTCTGCTCGCTGTCGTCCCTCGCCTACCAGCCCTGGCCATGAATCCTTACCTTCACTCACATCAATACACATGTCACAAATATGTACCAGGAAAAAGAACCAGAATAATCAATGAAGACATAACATGTAGATAATAATATTATTATCGAATTACAACGGTCTCTTCTCAATTACCTCGGCAGCCACCAGACATGTTTCCACTACTTGGAGATTTCCCTGCAATCAGTCTAAAGCAGTTTATGTGTTTTGTTTGCGATATGCTGCTCTTTATGTACGGGGTCCTATTTATAGTACGGTTGAGGTTGGATGTCGTTGATCAAGTAAGGGATGTTTCTGAATACTTCTCCCTCTCTCTCTATATGGCAAGCATGGTACGTTGTACTTTTCATAATGCATACGTACGTTGATCATATTCAATTGAAATAGTCAATTGTTCATGTATGTTTCACACACTATTCTCCAATCTTCTTGTTTTCGACGTTCTCCCTTTGGTTTATCGGTCATCGTGATTATTTATTCATTTGTTTAAACAAAAGAAGTTTATATTCCAGCAGGCTAATTATATAATTGCAGTTCTCGTCAATCGACGTGGACATACTGTAACACACCTACCGGCCTCGCCCTTTCGGGTGGCGGGTAGTGTGGTCCTTCACTTTTATTTAATTTAGCCTATTTTTCCCAGGTTAACTCACATCACACATCAGAGTTCAAACAGCAGAGCACGCACCGGTTTGGACAAAATATACTGATAAAAATATGGAAGGATAAGTTCTTCCCCGAGGGATCAAAATATACGGTCATCGCCCGAACGAGGCCAAAATAATAATCTACAATCATCCAGTAACCAAAATAAATTCCCAAAAGCAAAACATCGGAAACCATCAACACACTAGCCTGCTCCGGAGCCTTACCTCTATCTCCCTGATCCGCTCTGGATGAACTGCCAGATGGCTTACAAGGGGCTGGGATTCAAAAATTGAATCCCAGAGTAACCATTAATTTCATATAAAATGTATAACAATGCATGTAAGAAAAGCCATAAATAAAAAAATACCACATGACATTCAGTATCAAGGCACACAACCAAACCGGAACTAGCAGTCCTAATAGCACACAAAGACAAAATCTGCGGTGGTCCTAATAGCACACAAACCCACGGAGACCATCGGGCACAAGACACAAAGAAAGCCCTTATTGCACACAAGCATGTTCAAGGTTCCATAGCGCTAGGAAATAAATGATAACTAAATGTATGCAATTTCAAGGTAAAACATACATACACAAGTCACACAGAGTATATGAAGATTAAGGTTACTACCCGGCGATCGACCATAGATAAGAATAATTTCCCCAGCGTAAAAGATTACGATTAAACCTAAAACAATAATAAAAATATTACCACAATTAATTCCACCTCAATAAATATTTTCTTTCATACTTTGAAGTAAGCCCAATTCATAGGTGTATTTTTACTAAATCCCTTTTCTTATTAAGGAATTTAATATGGGCCTTCATTCTCTTAATTTTCGTCACTTTTCAGGATTTTCCTGCAACCAGTGACTCATCTTCAACAATTCACAATTAAATATAGAAAACTCCTTTTTAGTTGATTCCAAAGCCCAAATGACCCTCAATATGTCTATTTTCAACCAAAAATACTCATTTAGGCCAGACCAAGTCGAAAGCTCATCCATAGCCCAAAATACTCCTGCTGTCCGAAATAATGCCCTGTTTTCAGGGGCTATTTTGAAACATTTATTTCTCTTAGCACAAAATTCAGAAAAATATAAATTATATACCAAATTAATCCGTGAGATGCCTAGTTTCTCCCTGTAAAATATCATAATTGTTCAAGTCCAGTTACTAGGTCAAATTTCGTGAAGAAGGTGACCGACTCCACAGGGGATTTCCAGAAACAGCACCCTAAAGAATTTCAACTTCCATATATGCTTCCAAAATTATGATCCAAGTTTAACCTCATAAAAAATCTCATTTTAAACACTTTAAAACCACTAAAAACACCAAAATCAACTCATATTCTCAATAAATCTCAGGTGCACGAAATTGATTATTTAATCAACAAAATACCAAATTTCATTCTAACACCTTGATCTAGTCCATAATCATTTCTAATTGGTTGTTTGAACCCCTAATCATACTTTAATCATATTTAAGAAATTGGGCATCAACTCCCCATAAACTTAGGGTTTCCAAAATTTCAAGAATGCAAGGGAATACCACCATAAATTAATTCATCAACTCAAATACTCCATAAGAAGGTAGAATCACTAACCTTTGATGTTCTTGTAACTTCTTCTTCCTCGTTTACCCAAGATTTTCAGCCCCCTTCATGAACACCATGAGAAGACAGATTTTGGGGTCAAGAAGAGTTGCAAAAAGAAGCTTAGAAGATATGGGAGAGGTTACTTAAAGCTTACCTATTGAATCCTTAAGCCTTTCCTTCTCCCTTTCTCTTAGAATTTTTTCCACTCTTCCTCCTTCTCTTGTCTCTCGTGTTGGCTGAAGCTTGAGTGGGGAAAATGAATGATTTAATGTCAATTAGGAAGGGTCCATACGGATGGCTAAATGGAGGGAAAAAAAGACCTCCAACTAACCAATTATTTACCACTTTGCCATCATGTAAAAATCCAACCATTTAGTTGGGAGATGTTTGGCCAATTTCCTTCTTTCTTTTCTCTTAGTTTGGCCAAAAATTTAAGCCTCTTTTAGGATGATTTTAACCCACTTTGTTAACTTACAACCCATGCTCATGTGCCCATAAATTCTAAATAATTATAAGACATATGGCACAATTTCATGGAAATTATAATTTTAACCTTGCTTAAATTTTTTTTTCTTATTTCCTAAAAATACTCATGCAACTTCCTGTCATTCCTTTTTGGCCAAATTTATTACACATAACTTCATGAAAATTCTCATATGCAAATAATTTCACATTAATGCACATGAAACATGAGGATGTTACACATACAGCCATATAATATAAGGGCATTATCTAATCAATCAATCAAACTATCAGTTATATGTGCGAATTATTCTTTTTCTTTAAAGAAAAGAAGTTTATATTCCAACACGCTAATTATATAATTGCAGATGAACAGACTTGGACAAACAGCCATATAATATATGGGCATTATCTAATAAATCAATCAAACTATCAGTTATGTATGCGAAAAACCCATTATAAGAAAAAATACGAGCCTTTGTCGGTTACTTGGATACCTGATAATAGGATTCTGAAAAGGCACCAGATACCGGTGAAAAGTATAAAAAAACAAAAGAAATTACCGGTCATTAATCAATCTAATAAATTGGTATGATAAAGGGAGAGCATCCGTGTGGAACAAATTATAGATGAACCAGTGATTTTTCATTTTTTTTTCGAATGTACCACTATTGATGCTCCCTCAACTATAATTAACGATGAGGGAGACGAAGGAATTAGAGAAGGTGACTAGGGTGTTTTAGAAAATGTATGTTTTTGACGAACTTAACCAACTCCTTCAGTCTAATCAAACTAGGCAAATTAAGTTCGTCAATATGACATGTGTTTCTAAAATACCCTCGTCATCTTCCTCATTCCTTTCTTCCCCCCCCATGATTATGGCTGAGGGAGAATCAATAGTAGGGGTAAATTAGAAAAAGATTGACAAGTATAAAAACTATGCATTATATTTAGGATCAAGATCAACTCCCCAAATATGTCATATAACAAGGACCAGACGCCGGGCGGAGTATTAAATTTCCCACCAAAAGTTTATTTTTAGGTATAAAGGATTTTTTTTTTAAACATTATTTTTTTAATGCCTAGATGATGCGTGACTGCGTGTTGCTGTGCATAACCGGATACTTTGATCATGTGCTGCATCTCAATCCTTTGTTTGTCTTTTTTTCCCCGTCAATCTAATGGTTTCATATTTTTAAAAAAAAAATTGAACATAGCATTGAAAACATTCCTCTACCGTCATTAAATAATAGCCATAATAATAAATTTATAAGGAAAAAAAAAGATTTTTCAACTTCCCAAATTTTTCCTTAGGATAAAAATTTGAAGAAGACTATCCGTATTATATATTTAATTTCCCAAAAAATATACTAATTTTGTGCAATTTATGATTGCAAAGGTTTTTGCATGTATAAATTAAGCTGAACTGTATAAAATCTCCAGAATTTTGTGTTATGTTTTTTGTTATGATATGTAAGTAGCCTCTAGCTAGAACCTTTTATCTGGCTACAACTTGGTGTGCCAATTCGGTTCCTTTAAAGAGGAGTTGCTGAAAGAATGGGTGTCGCAGTCCTTTCTCCTGTGATCAAGAACTTGGCAACCGCTGAATCTTAGGCTAAGAGATTTCTTTCATCTGAGTTGTATTTTGGTGTTCTACCAGGATTCACTTTATTTTGGTTGGTAATAAGTTTTTTTTTTTTTTTGGTTGATTTCGGTGTGCAGGCTGTTACGTCTTTAGTTTGTGTACTATATGACAACTGGTTTCTTGATTGATTAATGAAATATATATTCTGATTTGCAAAAAAAACATCTCTAACCTTTGAAATGTTATAATAAATATTAATTATATATTCATTTCCGAGAAGAATAACTAATTTTGTGTCCTTTATTATTACAAAACTTCCGTTTATTTTTTGTTCTATGAAACTAACCTCTAACCTTTGAAATTTTACAATAAATCTCCCAGAATTCTTGCATTATATAAATAATTCTTATACTATATTTTTTATCCTTTATTTATATGTAAATAACTTAATATCATAAAATAAAGTTTAAAACGTTACCAAGTTAATAATTTTGGGGTTATTATTAAGTTTTAATTGTTAAGAAAATTATTTTTACATGGTTGATTTTAAATTCAGAAACATTTTATGTAATTTATCCTTGCTATAAATTATAAAAAAACATGCTATAAGGTTGGCCGCAAACTCAACATATTCCTCTTGTCCTATATATAAGGCAGAGAAAGAAGCTTTTTTTTAGTCCTATTTATAACACACCTCATTGAAGTTTTAAGGTGAATGTACAACTTAACCCTTCATTTATTATTATGTTGAACTTTGTTTTCATTTAGTATTATGTATACTAAATAGGGGTAGATTTAGAAAGTTGTTGAATTTTACTCCAGAGCTAATGAGATTTAAGGTTTTCCGTAATCTGTGTTAAAAATATTGAAAGTGCCGTGTAAAAAGGATAAGAGGAGTAGTTGTGACTAGGATAGTTCTTATTGTATGTCCTCCTGCCTTGCGGTTGGGAGCACTTCAATGTGAAATACAGGGCCGATGGCAGTGTTGAAAGATTCGTGGACATTTCTGACTTCTCCCTCTCTCTATATGGCAAGCATGGTTGTATTTTTGTAATACGTACGCACGTTAATTCAATTGAAATAGTCTATAATGTTTATAGTTCACACATTATTCTCCAATCTTCTTGTTTTCAAGTTTCTTCATTTGGTTTGTCATTCATCATGCTTATGCATATAACTATGACCCAATCAGAAAGCTTATCCTTTACATTTACCCTCATTTTATATTTATTCATTTTTTTAAAAAATAATATTCCCTCAGCCATAATATAAGACATACATATTAGAGTAAATACCCTATTTGGTCCCGAAAAAAAAAAACATGGACCCCTTTTTCGTCCCTAGGGACTAAAATAGGACATTTTTATGGACTAAAAAGGGGTTTTTGGAAATTTACGAGGGATCAAAATGTTCACCAATCAATCCTTATTCATCATTTTCGGGGATTAAAAGGGGTTTTCTTTGTTTGAGGGACCAAAAAGGGGTCTCAATGTTTTTTTCGAGACCAAATAGGGTATTTACTCTACATATTTACCTAATTTGAAACCTGAAGTGATCTTGCGTGGTCTTACACTACTAGACCAACTCGTGTTGGTAGTGATATATATTTTCTAATAAAACCTAATCATCTTTCTTAATTCCCTCATTCTCCCTCCTCCTTTATCATTGTAGAGGTAGCATCAATAAAGATAAATTAGGAAAATATTGATAAATATGAGAAATAATTCTTATATTTAGGATCAACATCAACTCTTCAATTAGGTTCTTCATTAAGGACCGGTGGGATCATATAATATTTCAAGCTGCAAATTATATAATTACAAACAGCCATAAGGGCTTTATCTATAACTCAATCAAACTATCAATTCTATATGCCAAAAAGCCATGTATAAGAACTTACAAGTCTTTAGTCAATCTAATAAATTAGTATGACAAAGGAAAAGTATTCATGTTGAACAAATAAGAGACGAACCAGTGATTTGAACGCCTTTTGTATGTCTTAGTTAAAAATAAAATTCAAAATTACATTAAAAACATTTCACTACGGCCATCAAATAATGTAATAGGCATCACAATAAAAATGATTTTTCGACTTTCCCAACTTTTTCCACATGATAATGATGAGAAGAAAATTCTCTTTATTATAGCTCCGATGTCCTTAATATAAGACATATTTACCTAATTTAATTAGGTTATGGAAATTAGTTAAATTAGTTAATATGACATGTTTTTTCTCTCATTCCCTCTCCTCCTTGATTAATGTTGAGGGAGTATTAATAGGGTAAATTATATTAGGAAAAGATTCACAAATAGGAAGGAGTATATTCATTTTCAAAAAAGAAAAACTAATTTTGTGTCCTTTATTAGTGCGAATGTGATTGTATATATAAATTAGGCTAAATTATGCAGAATCCTCCATGAATTTTATGTTATATGTAAATAAATACTAAATTAAGAAACTTTATAATAAATCTCCCTGAATTTTTACATTTTTTAAAATAATTCTTATACTATTAATTTTATTAATTATTTAGCTGAAATTACTTAAATATTAAGGAGCTCACCTATATAATACTCAAAATTTGTGAGAACTACATGCATATAAAAAATAAAGGTAAAAAAGGTACAAATTTAAAAATTTGGGATTTATATCATAGACTTAAAAATTGGAAAAATTCTATTCAACTCCGGCTGAAATACCATAATTATTAAATTCAGGTCTACACTTTTAATAATTTCTTAATGAATAACTCACACTACAAAAAAAATGACTTTCGGCGGCAACAAATGTCGCCGCTGAAAGTCCAAATGTCGCCACCGAAAGTGTTTCAGCGGTGACAAAAAGTCACCGCCAAGTCGTTGCTGATACGACTGTCGCGGATACTATCGGTGGCGACAATTTAATGTCACCGCCAAAATTTTACAATCGATGGCGACAATCAGTCGCCAAAAGTTCCAGCAAAAGCCACGAACACTCTTGTCGCCGCTGAAGGTCGTGTTTCAGCGGCGACAATTGTCGCCACGGAAACTATTTTTAGTGGCGATAGAATTGTCGCCACTGAAACGAGTTTCAGTGGCGACACTAGGTCGCCGCCGATAGTCGATTCAGCAGCGACTTTTGTCGCCACGGATATAGTTTTCGGCGGCGACTCTATTGTCGCCGCTTATATCCTTTTCAGTGGCAACTTCATTGTCGCCACTAATACCCCCTTCCGTGGCGACTACTTGTCGCCACTGATATCCTCTTCCGCAGCAACAAAACTGTCACTGCTGATAGTGTTTTCAGTGGCGACATTTGTCGCCACCGAAAGTATTTTTTTTTAAAAAATTTAATTATAAATTGATAAAATTAAAAATTCTACCACAATTAAAACTGTATCATATTGCTTAAAATCATAAGAAACTTGGAACTAACAATATATTAACAAATAATGATACCAACACAAAATGTTCAAAATTAACATGAAATATTTAAATTTTCTAAAAAAATCTAAAGGTTGTCCATTGGAAGGAAACATCAAACATAAGACTATGAAGAATCGATCGGTGCGGGTGCGGCACAAGGTCAGAGTAGATGAAGTAGGAGTGATTACTTGTCCCGTGGCATTAAGATAGCTAGAATCCTCTCCTCCATTTGTTTCATCTTGTCATCAAATTGTGCACGTTCTTTTGCGCGCTCTGCTTCTATCCTTGCACGTTCTTCTGCGCGCTCTGCTTCTATCCTTGCACGTTCTTCTGCGCGCTCTGCTTCCATCTTTGCACGCTCCTCTTGAAATTTTTTATCAAACTCTTCAAGCAATTGGGTGCGCACCGTCTCCACAGCTGCATTATCACTAGAGTGAGAGCGATTTCTCTTCCTCAATGGCTCTGCTCCATACCCTTTTCCTCTCACGTACCCCGATCTTTCACCAAGAATTTGTCAATATTTCATCGAGGTCATTCGAGCATCAACCTCTACCTCTTCTTGTTGTAGACGAAGTTCTCGCAAGTCATCCTGCATTAAGTCGCCACGGAAACATACTTTCAGTGGCGACATACATATTTGAAAGTATGACTTTCACGGCGACGCTCATATGTCGCGCGAAAGTCATACTTTCCGCGGCGACTAAAATGTCGCCGCTAAAAGTGAATACTTTCAGCGGCGACTCTATTTGTCGCCGCTGAAAGTCATACTTTCAGCAGTGACTTTTTTAGTCGCCGAAAGTCGCCAATTGAAACTCCATTTTTTTGTAGTGTCAAGAGGCCAAATTAGAGATTTTAGAATCATATTAAATGACTAAAATACCTCTCTATAGTTGAAAAGAAAAAAGAAAGGCAGAAGCGATTTTAAACTGATTGTTCCCACTTCTACAGAGGGATGGATGAATACTGAATAAAAATAAAACACTCGTAATTAATTATTGACCACAAACAAAATACTCGAGGTATACAACAATGACATGAGATTAAAATGGACAGAAAATAAAAACACTGAATAATAAACTCCTTATTCCATGGCTAAATACATGACCTATGACAATGTAGCCAAATCATTAAGTATAGAGTTGCATGACATTAAATTAGCCAAATCATTTTTCAAATTTAAATCAATTAAAATTAGAATCATAAAAGATCCCCGTCATAATTATTACAACAGAAATATAAAGCAAAGTTATACAAACAAAACAATTAATATAAAAAATATTTCATAGGTTTCGGCCGGCCGACTCGAGCAGGATAGAGTTGACTTGACTATCGGGCCAACATCCACACTCCTAAACTTGTCCAATTATTAAATCGTGCTTACAAAGGGTATGATATATTTATATATCTGAAAATATTATGCAGTTATTAAAAAAATTTGAATATATCATTGAATAAAGAAGGAAGGGGGAAAGGTCCGTAGAAGTAAAGCTGTTCAAAGAAAGGAAAATTGGGACCCATAGGGCTTGGAGTTTAGGTGGGATACATATAATAATGTTATTTGATACTAATGTGTACTCGTGTATAATATATTGAAGAGGTGTTAGTGGTTGACCAAAAAAAAAAGAATGAGGTGTCAATGAGGTGTTATCTTGGTCGTAAATATAAGATATATTTCTTATATGTATCAGACCCTCTAAAATTATCTTTATTGATGATTCTTTAACAATAATTAGGTTGGAGGCAGATAGAGGGAATTAATTAAGGAAGATGATTAAGATATTTCAGAAAAAAAAAACATGGAACTAACTTCTTTAACCTAATCAAATTAAGTAAATATGTTTTGTAGCAAGGACAAGAGGAATATATTATTTCAATTCAACTTGTTTAATTTTAATGTGAATAGACTTTGAGAAACAGCTGCAAGGGCATCAGCTAACTCAGTCAAACTTAGAAACGCGTTCCTTCTATATTTTCAGAGAAAGAGAAATAATATGTAATATATTCTAAGCTGACACATGTAATGATGTGTGTGTGTGCACGCGTGTGTGTGTCTCTCTCTCTTATTAGCGGGTTAGCAATGACGCTATATGCCAAAAAGCCTCAATCAAACTACTCTCATCTTTTTAATATAAGACATATTCTCCTTGATTATAATTGATGGAGCATGAAAAGGGGGTAAATTAGGAAAATAATGACAAATACAAAAAATATATTTTCTATGTAGAATCAAGATCGACTTTCCAAATATATCTCACATTAAGAACCAGAGGGTATAAATTATGATCAACGGAAAGTATTCGTCTGGAAGAAATCATAGATGAACTAGTGATTTGAACTCCTTGTATATATCTTACCACAGGAACCGTCATGGATCGGTTGCTTTCAGAACAGAGTTTAATTAAATTAACGTCATCATCAAAAACTTACTAAGTATCAGTAAACAGAACAGCCATATCTTCAAATTACTTAACAAAACTTTCAAATATATGCTATTTGCTACACAAGATTGCGTTAATTTTGTGCTTATTATTCCAAGTCACCAAAGACGACTAAATCTATTAGATTATCCAGAAACTTATATAAAAGTCAAATATCTCTTGCTCCAAAAACTCAATAGGATTGGGAAGGGCGGCAAAAACTTTGACTTTCTATCCGCTCCCCCTCAGCTTTTAAACGAACAGCTTCAATTCAGTTCATTCCATGACACTTTCCTGGTCAATTCATTTCATTTTCTTACAAAAGTTTAAATCGAGTTCCTTGTCGATATGTAAAATTCCTGACAGCTATATTTAAGTTTGCAAACTTAATTTAAGTTTACAATAATCTCTCTTTGTTTCCGTATGCAGGCAGTGTAGCTGATATGGTAGACTTATTCCAGGTTTTTAGATTGCAATCGATGATCATTACTTGCTTCTTGGTTACATAATGCTTACCAATTTTCCCCCAACTTGGGTTGATATAAATGAAAATACGAAGTCGTTTTTTTCAACTTCCTTCGAAGTAAAAAAATATGGACTCGTTTTGCACAGTTAACAATAAGGTAATTTGATTTAGGGACGGAATTATGTCGCTAATTTGATTTAGTGACAGAATTCCCTTAGCCACGTAATTCGGTCACTATAATTAATTAGTGACAGTATATTTGGAGGCAGAATTCAAATAATCCATTGTTGCTAAATTTCATCACTAATCCACTAAATTTTTTTTTTTTTTTTGGTACTCATTCATTTTGTATATGCTGCATCTTTTCTAAAGGAGAATGGATGGAGTGATAACAGATCATGAAGCTTTCAAAAGTCATGGATTTGTTGCCACAACTCATAGTCTGATGATGAAATAATCTCAAATTCAACTCTTTATAAGGGTCACTACTACAAAAGGCACTTTTAACATTCGGTTTTTAGAATTAGGGTTTTCAGAAGGTAGTTTATATGAATGTTGTTGAAAGTTTTAAAATATAATTCTGTTTTTAAACAGTCGTTGACTTACAACGACTGTTGTAAGTCTCTTTTTTGAAAAAAGAAAAAATGCTGGTATGTGCATTGTTAGGTGCAAGTTTAGAAGAAGCTTTTTTGAACATAGTTGCGTTAGAAGAAGCGCTAGATGACATATCACTTTTGCCTGTAACAACATTGTGATTGCTTTTGGATGGGTTTCTTTGTGCATAGTTAGGTGCTGGGTTCTGAGCCTCCTCTGCTAGTTTTCTGATAATGTTCATAACACAAATCTCGTGGACAAGGATATGAGTGTCGGTAGCTGCAAGCACACCCGAAATTAATAAGGAAAATGAACGCTGCTGCAAAACGGAAAACAAAAGGATGGCAAGACGCAGGCTACTGGCTAAAAGACTATTTCACAACTCAATTAACTACTCCAGGCTAGATGTAAACTACATACACTATACTGCTTAAAGCAAGATGGCATAAGAGAACAAGTCATACGGTATTAGCATACCTTGTGAACAACAGATTTTCTCTTAGGTTAAATGTTTGAAACACAGCCGGAAACTTTAGAAATTGTAAGATAAATAGAATGTTCAAAAAGCTGTACGCTCACCTCTTTGATGGACTGAAAGAATGGCTTCGACATTGTTAATAGTTAATGTTCTCATAGGTAAGGATGAAGTCCAGTATGAAGAAGTCGGCTGACAACGAAGCGTTCTATTAATTTTCACTTTTGTAAGGGCGGGAGGTCAATAAAATGATTTGAATTTCAAACTTCCCTTCCAAATGAGGTTTGAGTTTTAAACATGACACCATGTATTTAAACAAAATGTCGGAGGCGCAAAAGTACGAAATCGAAAATTTTGAACTTTCAACTACTGTTTTTTCAAATACAGTCGTTGAAAGTTCAGCTTCAAAATTGAAATAAATCACTGAGTTACAACAATTTTTATCATTGAAAGTTCAGCCGAATGTTTTTTTAAAAAATGAATATTGAGTTACAACGACTGTTTTTTAAAAACAGCCGTTGTAACTTAATATTCTGTTTTTTTATCACTTTTAATTTGTTTTTATAATGTCCGCTTTGAAACAACAGTTGAACTCAATATTAATTTTTTCAAATTTTTCGGCTTAATTTTCAACAATTGTTTTTAAAAACATTTTATTTGAAAAGAATCATTGAAAGTTAAGCAAAATTTTCAAAAATGCCACCACCTCGTTTTTAACTTTTGTTTTTCTAAAAACAGATGTTAATAATATCGTTAAATTTATTTTTTGTAGTAGTAGATTCTACACCCCTTTTTTTTCTTGCTACTTAAGTACATGTATTCTCCTATTGGAGGCAATTCAATTTGAGGTACTGTCAATCACTAAATGTGGGCACTTCTCGCAAGGATTTGAACATTAGTTCCTGTTAACTCTTAGAAATTAACAATATTTCAGCACATTTTCTCTCTCCTTTTACCTATTTTTGGTTCAAAATGTGCATAGAAATGAAGTCATAGAGGAAAATGTGCATATCAAAGTACGAGGCAAAAATCAAAGAAATTCTTGTTATTATAGAGTTTATGATGCAATTGAGAATTGATAATTGCTTCCTCTTTTGTAGGAAGAGGGAGACAAGTTTTGAAGCTCTATAAGAACCAAGAAACAAGGAAAGAAATAAAGGAGGTGAAGCAGTGCAAAGCTAGAAGAGCCTGTGCAACTGGCCATGGAAAGTCACAACTAGCCGCAGCAAGTAGTGGTCGGAAAGTGACAACCGGCCGTAGCCACTCGGAAAAATGCGAAAGTACAGCACAACGCGTTTTTACAATTCAAAAGAAAAACCCTATTTAACCTAAAGGGAAGGGCCGAAAAACACACTCTTGACCTAAGGAAACAAGTGGGCACACAAGGGAAGAGCTTGGGAGAGAGATTTGGACAATCTTGGAGGCTTAGGTGCTCAACCTAAGAGAGATTTTGGGGTTTTCACCTTGGTTCTTCCTCTTTTTTCTTCTCTCTTCTTCCTAGTTTCTTCATGTATTCAGTTCATTTACTTAGAATCTCTTTGTATTTGAATATGAGTAGCTAAACATTTCATTCTAGGGTTCTTCTTACCCTTTGTATGGATTAAAACTTGAATATTCCTCTCTTTTGGTAGATAAATATACACATGTGTTGATTTCAACCTTGGCTTAATGCTTCTAAGTGATTGGCCTCCATTTAGATGATTTATTCACATAGGTTTTGACTCGAGAGAGCCAATCTAGGTGTAGAACTTGATTGAAATCATGCTTGTCTTGAAGTTTACTTGATAAATAGACGGTTTGTTGGTAAAATAGAGATATATTTACTAACCTTGCATTGTCACATTAGGGTTGTTGCTTAAAGATTGATTCTTATTAATTGTAGCAAGAGATTGTGCATTTTAATGAGAAGAGAAACTTGATTTTGACTTGAGAGAGCGGGTCAAGTATTTGTGAACCTTAGACTAACACATGTATGTATTGAAATGCTACTATAGAGGTAATTGACCAAGTTTTATGAAGTGCAAAAGGGGAAGAAGAATCCTAGGCTCTTTTATCCTTGAAATCAAAAGTCATTTGCCTTTATCAATTTTAAGTTTTAGAAATAGTCTTTAAACATTCTCATTCCAACTCAAAAACTTTGTTCTAGCTCAACTTGATGAAATTCACTAAGCCTTTTGCTTGACCAATTTGTTAAACAAATCCTCGTGGGAACAATACTTTACTTTTCACTTTATTACTTGCGAAACTCGTCCACTTGCGAGGCGAACAAGTTTTTGGCGCGTTGTCGGGATTTGTGCAAACAAATCCTTTGGTCAACCTTTGGCTTGTGTTAGTAAATTTCGCTTGAGCTTTTAGTTAGGTTTACTATTTTTCTTTCTCTCTTTCCTTTATTGATCTTTTGTTTTAGTTTGATACTCGCTCTTGCTTGTTTCTCTTGTAGGTACCATCTTTGTATATGCAAAACTTGCATCCGGACGGATTGGTAGTGGTACTTGATGAAGTGCCTCTCATTGACGAAGTGCCTCTCATTGAAGAAGAGCCGCTCATTGAAGAAGAGACTCTCATTGAAGAAGAGGTTGAATCTGCATCTAAAGCCATGGCAGATGATGAATATGATAGAGCTACTGTCAATGACTTTGCTAGTCGGAATATGCAAGGCCCTCAATCTTGCATTCGGATGCCGGACATGCAAGCACGTACTTTTGAGATCAAGCCGGTTATGATAACAATGCTTCAAATGCATGGGATGTTCCATGGTCTTTACAATGAAGATGCCAACAAGCACTTGATGTACTTCTTGGAAGTGTGTGATTCTTTCAAGCAAAATGGAGTTCCCCAAGATGTTTTGAAGCTAAGGTTATTCCCTCTTTCTCTACAAGGCAAGGCGAGAGACTGGTTCAACAATCTTCCAGAAGGATCTATCCATTCTTGGGCCGATCTTGAAGCTAAGTTTAGAGCTCGATTCTTTTCTGATGACAAATTTGTGGAAGCTAGGGATGAATTTCTAAGCTTTAAACAATATCCAGATGAGCATCTTTACGCTGCTTGGGAGAGATACAAGATGTTAATGAAGCAATGCCCTAACCACGGGGTGGACAAATGGGTTGTAATCCAAATTTTTTGTACTCGACTTAATCCTCAATCTAAAGCAATGGTTGATTCTATGACCAATGGAGGATACCGGAATGTTCCTGTGAATGAGGTGATTCGATGTTGGATCAGTTGTCTGCAAACAATACTCAAGGTAATGATAGGAGGACTAACCAGACCATGCCTAATGCAAAAGAAGACTCTTCCTCACAAATTGCAACTCTCTTATCCGCTTTGAATAAGCGTTTTGATGTGCTAGAGTCTCAAATGCAAAAGAGCACTTCTCAAGTTGTGCATTCTATTCATGCTACACCAATTGCATGTAATCAATGCCATGATGTCCATATGCCTGACCATTGTCCTCTTTACATGGCTACTGAATCTGTCAACTACATGGGCAAGTTTCAAAATCCTCAAGGCAACCCCTATTCACAAACCTACAATAGTGCTTGGAGAACTCATCCCAATTTTTCTTGGAGTCAAGGTAATAGTTTGAATCAAGCACATGGATCTGCATCTGACACTAAGCCTATTCCACCTGGTTTTCAAATGCAATCAAGGCAGGTTCCTATTAAGGAGGAGGAGTCTAAAACGGACAAGATGCTTGCTCGAATCTTGTCTGAAGTAGAATCTTCTAAGGCTACTTTTTCTCTCCATGAAACGGCTATTAAAAATCTTGAAGTGCAAATGGGGCAATTAGCAACATAAATGAATGTTATGTCAAGAAGCAGCCTTCCTAGTGATACCATTCCTAACCCAAAACGAGGTGGAAAAGAGGAATGCAATGCCGTTAACTTGAGAAGTCGAAGAGTGCTCTTGGATGCTCCTAGCTCAAGTACCTCTCAAGCAAGGCAACATGATCAAGTGATTGTTGATATTGATGAAGAAAGTGTGAGGGAAGAAGATGAAACTAAGAAGAGAAAGCAAGGTAAAGGTAGTTTGCAGGATGTTGGCAAAGATAAGAAGGTGGAGCAAGACATGAATGATGAGAAAACGAGAAAGCCAATTACTCCTCCTTTTATGCCACCACTACCTTTTCCTCAAAGATTCAAGAAGAAAGAGGAAGATGCTCAGTTCAAAAAGTTTGTGAACATGTTCAAACAACTCCATGTGAATATTCCTTTTGCTTAAGCTTTGGAGAGCATGCCTAAATATGCTAAGTTCCTTAAAGATGTTTTGTCTAAGAAGCGGCGATTCAATGAATTTGAGGCTGTGGCATTATCGAAGAATGTAGTCTTGTCATTCAAAGGAAGTTACCGCTAAGCTTAAAGATCCAGGAAGTTTCTACATCCCTTGCAACATTGGGACAAACTTTAACGGTAAAGCTCTTTGTGATTTAGGTGCAAGTATTAACTTGATGCCTCTAGATGTTTTCAACCAATTGGGCTTAGGAGAGCCAAGACCTACTACGGTAACTCTTCTCTTGGCCGATCGTAGCATTTCTAAACCTAGAGGAATCATTGAGGATGTCTTAATTAAAGTTGACAAGTTTATCTTCCCCACCGATTTTGTAGTGCTTGATTGTGAAGTTGATTGGAAAATTCCTCTAATCCTTGGGCGTCCATTCTTAGCCACTGCAAGGACTCTTATTGACGTAGAGAAGGGTGAGGTCACGTTGAGGGTTGATAATGAGCAAGTGATATTCAACATGCAAAAAGCCTTGAAGTTTCATGATGATTCTGCTCAATGTTCATTTGTAGATATATTAGATGCAGTTATTCCTCAAGAATCATATGCCTCCATGATTCAAGAACCTTTAGAGGCATTCTTGATTGGTGAGAAGAGCTTTGAAGAGTTTGATAAAGATGCTATTGAAGAGCTCTTTCGTTTTGACTCATTTCCTCACTCTAGACCGAGGACTTTTGAACCACTTGAGGTGTCTGATGCCTTAAGTACTCCATTGAAGCCTTTTATTGAAGCTCCTCCGGTTTTAGAGTTGAAAGCCACTACCCTCTCATCTCAAATATGCTTATCTTGGGAATTCTAACACTCTATCGGTGATTGTCTCTTTTACCCTCTCTAATTTGCAAGAAGAGAAGCTACTAAGAGTCTTGAGAGAACACAAGCATGCTATTGGGTGGACCATTGCCGATATCAAGGGAATTAGCCCTTCTATTTGTATGCACAAGATTCTATTGGAAGACGATCACAAAACTTCCATTGAGCATCAAAGGCGCTTGAATCCGATTATGAAAGAAGTGGTCAAGAAGGAAATTCTTAAATGGCTTTGTTTGGAATAGTATATCCCATATCGATAGTTCATGGGTGAGCCCAATCCAATGTGTCCCTAAGAAGGGTGGCATGACTGTAGTGGCTAACACCAAAAATGAATTGATTCCCACTCGCACGATGACTGGATGGCAGGTGTGCATGGATTACCGGAAGCTTAATACTGCTACACGAAAAGGATCACTTTCCTCGCCATTCATTGATCAAATGCTTGACAAGCTTGTCGGTCGGGAGTTCTTTTGCTTTCTAGATGGTTATTTAGGGTACAATCAGATTGCTATAGCCTCGGAAGACCAAGAAAAAACTACTTTTACTTGTCCTTATGGCACATTCGCTTTCGAAGAATGCCTTTTGGACTTTGCAATGCTCCCGCCACATTTCAAAGGTGCATGATGTCCATCTTTCTGATATGATTGAGAAGACCATTGAAGTATTTATGGATGATTTCTCTCGTGTTTGGTCCATCTTTTGATTCTTGCTTAGATAATTTGGATGCGGTGCTTAAACGGTGTGAAGAAACAAATTTGATTCTTAATTGGGAGAAATGTCACTTCATGGTGCAAGAAGGCATTGTACTTGGCCATCGGGTGTCCAAGAGGGTCTAGAAGTGGATAAAGCCAAAATTGCTATCATTGAGCAATTGCCTCCTCCTACTAGTGTAAAGGGTATTCGAAGTTTCCTTGGTCATGCTAGGTTCTATAGGAGATTTATCAAAGATTTTTCTAAGATTGCCAAGCCACTTTCCAAGTTATTGGAAAAAGATGTAGAATTCAAGTTTGATGAGGGGTGCTTAAAAGCTTTTGAAGAGTTGAAACAATGTCTCATTTCTTCTCCTATCTTGATAGCCCCGGATTGGGCTCTACCTTTCATTATTATGGCCGATGCTAGTGATTATGCAAAGTAGGTGCTGTTCTTGGGCAAAAGGAGGAAAAGTTATTTCATCCCATTTACTATGCTAGCAAGACTCTTGATTGTGCCCAACTTAATTATACCATCACTGAGAAGGAATTACTTGCCATAGTCTACGCTTGTGAGAAGTTCCGGCCTTACATTGTGGGTACTAAGGTCATTATCTACACCGATCATTCAGCTCTAAAATACCTACTCACAAAGAAGGACTCTAAGGCAAGACTAATTCGATGGGTGCTTCTACTGCAAGAGTTTGATTTGAACATCATCGATAGAAAAGGCACCGAGAATCAAGTGGCCGACCATCTCTCACGGTTGAGTATGCGAAGTTAAACTTGATGATTCAGATATGATTCATGCATCATTCCGGATGAGCAAGTTGTTCGTTGTTGATGAATCACCCACACCATGGTATGCTGATTTTGTAAATTACTTAGTTTGTGGAGTGTTACCTCCGATTTCAATCTCACCAAAAGCGTAAGTTTCTACATGAAGTGAAGAAATACTTTTGGGATGAACCATACTTATTCAAGAGGTGTCCTGATCAACTCATTCGAAGATGTGTACTAGAGAATGAACAAGAATATATTCTACATTGTTGTCACTCTTCTGAATATGGTGGACATTTTGGAGGAGAGAAGACTGCTGCAAAAGTCATCTAAAGTGGATTCTATTGGCCTACTCTATTCAAGGATGCATATGCCTTCACTCTTCAATGTGATAGATGCCAAAGAGTAGGGAACATATCTAGAAGGAATGAGATGCCATTGACTAGCATGCTTGAAGTTGAACTTTTTTATGTTTGGGAATTGACTTCATGGGCCCTTTCCCTAAGTCATTTAATAATGAATATATCTTAGTTGGAGTTGACTATGTCTCCAAGTGGGTTGAGGCCATTGCATGTGTCACCAATGATGCTAAGACAGTGTTGAAATTCCTCAAGAAGAACATTTTCACTCGCTTTGGAACACCTAGAGCAATTATAAGTGATGGTGATTCTTACTTTTTCAATCACCAATTTCAAGCTTTGATGAAGAAATATGGTGTCAAGCACAAGGTATCATTGCCATACCACCCTCAAAGTAATGGGCAAGCAGAAATTTCCAATCGCGAGATCAAGAACATTCTTGAGAAGGTGGTGGGAACTACGAGGAAGGATTGGTCTACCAAGTTGGATGATGCTCTATGGGCATACCGAACGGCTTTCAAAATGCCTATTGGTATGTCCCCTTATCGCTTGGTGTTTGGGAAAGCATGCCACCTACCGGTGGAATTGGAGCATGGAGCTTATTGGGCTATCAAAAGGCTAAAATTTTGATCCCCAAGCTGTGGGGAAGAAGAGGCTACTTCAACTCAACGAGGTAGACGAATTTCGCCTCAATGCTTATGAGAATGCAAGGATATAAGGAGAAGACCAAGCGGGATCATGACAGCAAAATCGTACCCAAGAGTTTTGAACCCGGTCAAAGTGTCCTCCTCTATAATTCCAAGTTGAGGTTATTTCCGGGAAAGCTAAAATCTCGATGGTCCGGTCCATTCACTGTGGTTCAAGCATCTAAATTGGGTGATGTGGAGTTGGAAAATGAGAAGGGTGAAAAATTCAAGGCTAATGGTCAACGATTGAAGCATTATTGGGGCGGAGATGTGGATAGGCTTGTGTCCACTATCTACTTAGTTAATCAAGAGTGACCACCATGAAGAGTCAAGCTAAAGACTATAAACTAAGCGCTTCTTGGGATGCAACCCAAGCTCTAAACCAAATCTTTTCATTTTGTGTGTGTATGTCTTTATTTTTTTTTTCTTTAGTAGGTTTATGTTTGATCTTTTTGTATTGTAGGAAGAAAAGGTACCCAACTTAGATATGGACTTTTGTAACTGGGAGGAATATCAAGAAAGGAGGAAGCTCTCATGAGTGCCAAGGGAAATGCTTTTGAGGGAAGTTCATTTGACTCTAAGCTCATATATATATGATTCGGGGTGAAATTGTGATAACTAGTTAATTTTGAGTAATCTTTGTGGCTATTGTGATCATTTGGTTGATTATTTATGTGAAATCCACTTGTGACTATGACTTGAGTGCTCAAAAGTTGATGTGTTGTGCTATGCCCTATGAATATGTGTGTATGTGTGCCTTATGGTCTTGGATGGTTTAAAGTGCTTGATCTTGAGTCATTTGGTTGATAATGATTGGTATAAAGCTTATTGGGTGATTCTTGTGGTATTTGGGAATGTTTCTTGTGTTTTGCAATTCTCTGTTGGTTTTGTTTTTTGACAATCACTTTCCGCGGAAAGTTTCACTTTCTTTGTGTTCACTTTTCGCGGAAAGTTGCAACCGGCTGTGGAAAGTCCCTAACTTTTCGCGGAAAGTTGTGGAAAGTACTCTCGTGTTCACTTTCCGTGGAAAGTTTCCACTTTGGCCGTGGAAAGTGGTTCTCTTAAATTTAAAAAAAAATTAATTATTTAAAAATAAATTAATTTTTTTTTTAAAAAAAAGAGTTAAAATTAAATAAAATATTTTTTTCCACTTTGACCTTCACCATTTTACACATAATTCCCATTTCACCCAAATGAATGTGGCCCACCTTACGGGACCACATTCATTCCTAATCTCAAAACCCAAAATCCCCAAATGTAATTTCTCTCATCAAACCCTAAACTCCAACCCACCTTCATAGCCTCTCCTAAATTCCCAATCTCCAATTTTGATCGACACTCCCCCTTCGGCCAAATCCCTAATCACGAAAACCTCCTTCCTCCAAATCCCCATTCGACCTATCCCCGTCGGCCATCTCGCCTCCTCCTCCGACGCTCGTCCTTCCGTTGGCTTTCCCTCCGTTGTGTTCCTCACGTCGATCTCCCTGATCAACGCGTCCACGCTCTCGATAGGTCTCCATGTCAAATCCCGAGACCCCCATCCCTTCTTCCTCCTCTCCCCCACGTCGCTCTTCCACCCCGTCCACCGTCGACTTCCCATCGCGATCCACCATGTCGCCATCTTCCTTCCTCTTCTTCCAAATCATGTGACGAACTTCACCATGACTCTCTCGCGTAAGAAGCATTTGTCACCTTTGATTTTGGGAAAGTAGCTTCCATCATCGGACGCTGTCTTCTTCGAGAACGCTGTCTCCAGAGACGAAAAATGACGGTGGAAGATGATGAAACATTGTTTGATTCTTGATTCTCGATCTTAATGGTTCAGCCCTAAATCATGTTCTCTAACTGCTTGTGTCTCGGCTCGATATTTGTCTTCTTCTCGAGGTAAAGCCCGTCCCTTTCTCTCGGGTTGGGTTTGGTTAGATTAAAAAAAAATTGAGATTGATGATGAAGTTGATTGAATTTTTTACCATGAATGAGTTTAGGATTGAACCTATGTGGTTGAGTTGAGGATTAGAAACTTGTTAGATGTGGTTGGCTTGAACTCATTTTCTAATTAAATGTGGTTCTATGATTTCGCTCCTGAATATAAGCATGCTAGCTAAGGCTTGAACTGATGAGTTTTGATTTGAGGATTAGCACATTATATTGCTTTCATTTAGTGGAACACGAGTTGGCTAATTGCATTTAAACATAAGGTAAGCTAAATTAGCTCCTAGTTAATCGATATATGTCTTGTTGTCAAGCACAATTGTTACTTGAGTAATTGTGCTTTTAGCCAAATGAACACTTTTGAATTAAATTAAACGTTGCTTTTGGTATTTCGGGATTAGCACATTTTGGTTGTTTGGAAGAAATGCATTTTCATAGCTGAAGTTTTTTTGTAATATTAACTTGTTAAACTTTGTGTGAAATAGGATTTCTTGCAAGTTTCTTCAGTTTTGAAAAAAAATTAATGGTTTTAGGTTGTGCAGATTTTTGAAAGTTGTCAACATTCTTGACGAGATTATAAACTTATGATTTTGTCCTCTCGCATTGAGCTAATTTTAGAACTCTTAATCGGTTTACCTTTATTTGTTAGAACAATTAAAAAATTGAACTTTGCACTTTAATATTTTAACTAGGACCATCATTTTTGCATTTTGTAATTCCTATTGCTATGATGAATTTTGATTGAGACATTTTAAGGCACAAGTTATACTTAGTGAAAATGAATTTTGAATCCTATGCTTGATATTATGGGCTGAAATTTCTTAAAAAAATTGAGGTCTAAACTCCCTTTTTGCACAAATTTTAGCACCTCTGTGATTTCAAAACTTGTTCGCACGTTGGTCTTTTGCCAAGTCCTACACTCGTTTTGTGCATTGGGATTAGCTAAACTTTGTGGAAGTCTGAGTACACAATTAAACGGTCATTTTAAGGAAGTGAGGACTAGGCTTAGGCTTTGGAATTCTGTTTGGAAGCTTTGGCATTAGATAAAATATAAGTTTGGGGGATCTTTTCTTTTCTTTTTAGGATAGGTTGAATAAGTTTCTTTTTGGTTTTTGCTTGCTTGTTGATAAGTGTGCCTTGTGTTTTGGTGTGTTTTTCCTTCTCTTGTGTGCAGATCATGAAAACTCCAGGCAAGAAACAAAAGAATCGATCTCGTAACCCCTCTCCATTCACCTTGGCCAAAGTCCAACAAATGGTCAGTGACAGAAAGCTTCATAAGGAATGGGAGTTTCGGAAGACGGCCCAATATGATTTTTATAAGCAAGCTGGTGCTCGGCGTCTTGGGAAACTCATGGCAAGGAAAAGGAAGGTGAATGTTGAGTTTGTCCACCAATACTACATTCAACACATCTTTATAATGGGCTCGTGACCTTCCGGGGCAAGTCAGTTGTCATCAATGCTAATACAATGAACTAGCATTACAACCTACCCAGCGTATCCAACGATGACTGTATGTATCAAAAGATCACTGCCAACAAGAAGTCATTTCCCTATGAGGACATAGCTAAGGAGATTGTGGTGAATGGGGAACACGCTTGGTTTGTTCGTTTCCGCCAGAATAAATACCTGGCTCGAAGTGATCTAACACAGGAAGCAAAATGTTGGCTTCATTTGGCATGCAATAATATTAAGCCTACTTCCCACCTCACCTACATACAAAAAAAAAATTGGCCCTCCTCATCTACCTTTTGCAAAACAACCAGCCTATTAATCTAGGAAAAATCATGTACAAAGCCCTCTACAAGTGTAGGGACAAACATCATACGCGCTTAATTTTTCCACATACCATTACTTCTTTTTTCCTGCAAGCTAAGGTTGAACAACTGCCTGCTGACATCCTTGTTGAACCTGATCGCCCATTCACCTACAACAATTTGGGATCACAGCCAACCCCTGAAAAGAGAGAGACAAAGAGGGCCAGACATGAAGGGCCTCACTCTGAACTGGAATTACAATTTGAGGCCATGACTGCTCGGATTGATAGGCTGGAAAACACATTCACCACTACCATTGGCCACCTCACTTCCCTTGTTACTCGCCTGGTCCATCATCATGGCCTCCCAACCAACAATGTGGATGGTGACAAGCAAGATGAGAGTGATGATGATGATATCCGCAACACAGATGATGATGATGATGATGATGATGATGAGGAGAGGGAGGGGGAGACGGGATCGAGCTCAAGAAAGGCATCCAAAAAGCATTCAGATTCAGACTATACACTCTCTGACGAGGAGGATGACTAATGCTACTGTTTCTAACCAATATTTTAATGTTGTGTTTGCCTTTCTGTGTGTTGTGGGGTTCTGTATCCCTCGAGAAGTGATAGTTTTTGTTTTAGAATATGAAATTGTGTTGCATGTTGTGGCATTGTTGTGTGGTGACTATTGATGGTCACCGTGACACTTTCTTTGGATCTGTTTGTTTTTGGGACTCATTAGCATGATTATGTTGAGCTGATTGATATATACATGTTTTCAAGATTTTAGACTGTTTGTAAATTTCTCTCTTTGTGAATATTTTGAAACATTTAAATACAAAGCAAATTGAGTGGTCACAAGTTGCGCAGATCATTTTTCCACCATGATGGTGTTGTTTTTGTTCATACTTGTTGGCTAATCGTGAAAACCCAACATGATTTATTCTAACTATTGTTTTCATTTCTTTGTTCTTGTTGTGAATATGAGCTACATTAGGTACATTTGCTACTTTTCTACTTTCCCATTTTTTTTTTTAGTTGACAATGAGGACATTGTCAATTTTAAGTTTGGGGGTGTGGAATTAGTTTGTGTAATTTTGACAAGTGCATAGTAACAATTTTGAAACAATGTTGGAATGTTTGAAATTTCTCAAGCTTAAATTTTTGTTTGTGAAGTATGTTAGAAATGAACTGAAATTCTAGGTAGTTGGCAAAGTTGCTTGAATGATCCGATGATTGAAATTACTGCTTAATCTTTTATGTTTGATAGGAAATTTTGTTTAATGTGTATTGATGGATGGATTGTAGTGATAAATCATGCTATTCAGGAATTTTCAAATTAAGAAAGCACTATTGGAGTGAACTTTATTCGGATGTTTTTGTTGAAGGGCTTTGTGGCAAATTAGGTTATATGCCTTTGTTTTAAATTGTTGATTTCAAAATAATCTTTGGACTTCTTCAAAGCTTTTGATTTATTTCATAAGATTTAAAGAAAGGATTATGGCACTTCATAAAATGCGATTGAGCCTTTCAAGCCTACCTAATTGATTCTATTCCCTTTTGAACCCTTATTTTGAGCCTTATTGAAAAACCAATTGTAGATTCTTTTTGAAAGACCTCGACATCTACCTACCTTAGCCAATGTGAAAAACCATGATTCCTTTGCTTTGAGATAGATGATAATTTATTGGGGTTGTGGAATATAGTGATGAGTAGAGTGTCAAATCATTAGAAAAGAATGTAGAAAGTAAAAGGGTTCGCAATGTATAGAAATCAAGCCAAACAAAAACAAAAACAAAAAAAAACAAAACCAAAAAAAAAACAAAAAAAAAAAAAAGAAAAAAAGAAAAAGGAAAAAAAAGTCCAAGAGGCTTGATATGGAAAAGATCAATTTGGTTCAAGTTTGGGGGAGTGTGTTTAATGAGAAAAGGAAGAAACCCCTTAAGTGGTTATCATCTATCTTGAGGTATTTGTTGATTATCCTTTACCTTTTCTTTTGGGAACCTTAACCTCTAGCCCCATTACAAGCTGAAAAGTCCCTTTGATTTTTAAGTCAAGTGAAGTGAATTAGAAGAAAAGAGGAAGAAATTAGAGAATAATGGAATTGATTGTTTGAATATAGTTATATGACTTGAATTGTTGCTTTTAACTTTAGCAAGGGCAAAAGGAGTACATGTCAACTCCATCACACACTCACATTTGGAAATTCTTGAAAAGCATGTTTTAAATCTATGAAGTGTCCATTTGTGCATATTTAGTTGATTTCTGTTTTATATAACTTTTTGAGTAGTAGATGAGGATAAATTTATTCATGCATCAATGACAAATATTGAAGAAATTTAGTGAAGATACATGTTTTTGCTTGAGGACAAGCAAATATTTAAGTTTGGGGTGTGTTAACTCTTAGAAATTGACAATATTCCAGACATTTTCTCTCTCCTTTTACCTATTTTGGTTCAAAATGTGCATAGAAATGAAGTCATAGAGGAAAATGTGCATATCAAAGTATCGAGGCAAAAATCAAAGAAATTCTTGTTATTATAGAGTTTATGATGCAATTGAGAATTGATAATTGCTTCCTCTTTTGTAGGAAGATGGAGACAAGTTTTGAAGCTCTATAAGAACCAAGAAACAAGGAAAGAAATAAAGGAGGTAAGCAAAGGCAAAGCTAGAAGAGCATCCTCGTAACCGCCATGGAAAGTCACAACCGGCCGCAGCAAGATCTTGGCCATGGAAAGTCACAACGGCCACAGCAAGTAGTGGTCGCGGAAAGTGACAACCGGCCGTAGCCACTCGGAAAAAAATGCAGAAAGTACAATGCGCGTTTTTTACAATTCGTAAAACAGAAAAACCCTATTTAACCTAAAGGGAAGGGCCGAAAAACACACTCTTGATCTAAGGAAACAAGTGGGCACACAAGGGAAGAGCTGGGGAGAGAGATTTGGACAATCTTGGAGGCTTGGGTGCTCAACCTAAGAGAGATTTTGGGGTTTTCACCTTGGTTCTTCCTCTTTTCTTCTCTCTTCTTCCTAGTTTCTTCATGTATTCAGTTCCTTTACTTAGAATCTCTTTGTATTTGAATATGAGTAGCTAAACAGTTCATTCTAGGGTTCTTCTTACCCTTTGTATGGATTAAAACTTGAATATTCCTCTCTTTTGGTAGATAAATATACACATGTGTTGATTTCAACCTTGGCTTAATGCTTCTAAGTGATTGACCTCCATTTAGATGATTTATTCACATAGGTTTTGACTCGAGAAAGTTAATCTAGGTGTAGAACTTGATTGAAATCATGCTTGTCTTGAAGTTTACTTGATAAATAGATGGTTTGTTGGTAAAATAGAGATATATTTACTAACCTTGCATTGTCATATTAGGGTTGTTGCTTAAAGATTGATTCTTATTAATTGTAGCAAGAGATTGTGCATTTTAATGAGAAGAGAAACTTGATTTTGACTTGAGAGAGCGGGTCAAGTATTTGTGAACTTTAGACTAACACATGTATGTATTGAAATGCTACTTGAGAGGTAATTGACCAAGTGAGTTTATCTGCATATATAAAGTTAGGAGCGTTATATGCATATGGAAATAAGATTTAAAAGTGTATAAAGTTAATAATCTGGGGTCAACGTCATAGACAAAAAAAATTTTAAGGGGGTATATTAAGTTTTAATTGCACTACATTATCTAAATCCAGGGAATTTCATGTAACTTATAAACAAACATATATATGCAATGGAACTACTGTAAACTTGACAAAGAGTACATTGAATAGCTTTACATAAGGCACTCCTAATTTATTATTGATAACAAACGAACATACACAAGATACACAACAATGACATGAGATTAATAAACTGGATAGAAAATAAAAACACTGAACAATAATTAAACTCCTTATTCCACAGGCTATGACATGGAGTAGTACAGTACAGTGTTGTTGAAGAATATTGAAGAGGTACGTAAGCTTATTATATATTTATAATCTCCAATCTCAACGCTTTGAAGTTTCTTGATTTGGTTTCTCATTCATCATGCTTATATATATAGAACAATTAGAAAGCTTATCCTCTAAATCTACCCTCATTTTATTTAATTTATTATTCATTTTTTAAACGAAAGAATATAATATACAAACGTCTAATTATATTATTACAATTCAACTTGTTTTCTCGTGAATAGACTTTGAATCGGATTATATTATTTTATCATTTTCCTGGTTAATGATTAGAGTTTGTGATTTTATTTAAATACAAATGTTTAAATCGGCTTCCTTGACAATACTTTTAAAAAAAAAAAGAAAAAAAAGTTTGTAATTTATGATTGCAAATATAAAATAGCTTAAATTATACAAAATCTCCTAAATTATGTGTTATGATATTTAAGTAGCCTCTCTAACCATTTATCTGCCTCCAGCGTGGAGTGTCAGTGCTGCTCCTATGAAAAGGAGTGGCTGAAAGAGTCGACGTCTCCTCCCCTTTCCTATGATTAAGATTAACTGCGGAATCTAAGGCTAGGAGGCTTCTTTTATCGGAGTTGTATTTTGGCGTTCTCCGAGGATTCACTTTATTTTTGTTTCTGACAAGTTTTTTATTTTTTGACTTCTGTGTCCAGGCTGTTATGTCTTTAGCTTCTTTACTCTATCGCAGCTGGTTTCTTGGTTGATTAATGAAATATATATTCTGATTGGCAAAAAAGACCTCTCTAACCTTTGAAATGTTATAATAAATCTCCCTGAATTCTTACATTATTATAAATAATTCTTATACTCTTAGTTTTAAATTATTCACTACTTATTTCTAATGGCTTGAAGTTTAAGGCATATAACTCAAAATTTGAGCGATTATATAGGTATAAAGATGAAGTTTAAAAGTTGACGGTTTGAGGTTAGCATCATAGACTTAAAAATTTGAGCAAGTTTATTACCATTAAGTTATAAAGGTTAAGAAAGTAACTCGAAGAACATGATTCTAAATAATAAGCAAGCAAGCAGTAAGACTGTAAACTCGAAGAGAAGAGTTCGATAGTTTACATATAAAAGGCACCCGTACTTAATTATTGACCACATACAACATACACAGGATATATAACACTTATGACATGATATTAAACTGGATAGGAAATAAAAAACTGAACTGTATACTCCTTATTTCCACGGGGTGTATATTAATTATGACATGGAGTAGTACAGTAGTGTTGATAATATTGAAGAGGTAGCTTTATAGTATAATGCTCTATCCGATCCTGGGAACCCGAGTGACCCTGCCCTGACGATTCACCCAAACCCGAACTCGATCGCACCGGAAGTCAGTGGTGACGGAGGATCCTTCCACCACGATTATGACTTTCACCCATCGGTTCTCTCTCTCTATTGTTGCCTCTGCTCTCTGTCGTCCCTCGCCTCACTCACATCAACACACATGTCACAAATATGAACCAGGAAAAAGAACCAGAATAATCAAACAAGACATAACATGTAGATAATAATATTATTATCGAATTACAACGTTCTCTTCTCAATTACCTCGGCAGCCACCAGACATGTTTCCACTACTTGGGGATTTCCCTGCAATCAGTCTAAAGCGGTTTATGTGTTTTGTTTGCGATATGCTGCTCTGTATGTACGGGGTCCTATTTATAGTACGGTTGAGGTTGGGTGTCGTTGATCAAGTAAGGGATCTTTCTGACTACTTCTCCCTCTCACTATATGGCAAGCATGGTAGGTTGTACTTTTCATAATGCATACGTACGTTGATCATATTCAATTGAAATAGTCAATTGTTCATGCATGTTTCACACAGTATTCTCCAATCTTCTTGTTTTCAACGTTCTCCATTTGGTTTTTCATCGTGCTTATTTATTCACTTTTTTAAACAGAACAAGTTTATATTCCAACAGGCTAATTATATAATTGTAGTTGAACTGGTACGTTTTCTCGTGCTTAGACTTGGACAAACAGCCATATAAGGGCATTTTCTAATAACTCAATCAAACTATCAGTTATATATGCCAAAAAGGCACGTATAAGAAAAATACGAGCCTTTGTCGGTTACTCGGATACCTGATAATATGATTCAGAAAAGGCACCGGATACCGGTGGAAAGTATAAAAAAACAAAAGAAATTGCCGGTCATTAATCAATCTAATAAATTAGTATGATAAAGGGAAAGCATCCGTGTGGAACAAATAAGGACTTGGCTTTTCTCCTTTTCTTTTCTGGTCTGCTCCCATCCTTTACCCTCTTTATGACTATTGGATCAAGATCTAATTCCATCATTCTCTCCATTTCCTTCCCATTCTTCTCTCTCTTCCTTTTATAAGAGGAAAAGAAAGATTAATAGCATTAAATGTAGATCATTAGATCTTAATCCAATGGTCATAAAGGGGATAAGGGATGAGAGCGGATCAGAAAAGAAAAGGAGAGAAGCCAAGTCCAACAAATAATAGACGAACCAGTTATTTTTCATTTTTTCCTAATTTATCCCTATTGATGCTCCCTAACCATAATCAAGGATGAGAGAGAATGAAGGAATTAGAGAAAGTGACTAGGGTGTTTTAGAAAATACATGTCTTATTGACGAACTTAACCAACTCCTTCAGTCTAATCAAACTAGGCAAATTAAGTTCGTCAATATGACATGTGTTTCCAAAAAACCCTTGTCATCTTCCTCATTCCCTTCTTCCCCCTCCTCCTTGATTATGGTTGAGGGAGAATTAATAGTAGGGGTAAATTAGAAAAATATTGACAAATATAAAAACTATACATTGTATTTAAGATTAAGACCAACTCCCCAAATATGTCATATAACAAGGACTGGAGGCCGGGCGGAGTATTAAATTTCCCTCCAAAATTTTCTTTTTACCTATAAAGGGAATCCTTTTTTTTTTTTTTTTTTTAAAAAAAAAAAAAAAAATAAATTTATCGTGTAAATGTCTAGATGGTGCGTGTTGCTGTGCATAACTGGACACTTTGATCATTTGCTGCATCTTAATCCTTTGTTTGTCTTTTTTCCCCCCGTCTAATGGTTTCATATTTTTTTTAAAAAAATGAACATAACATTGAAAACATTGCTCTACTCTCATTAAATAATAGCCATCATTATAATGATTATAATAAAAAATCAACTTAGGATAAAAATTTGAAGAAGATTATCCTTATTATATATTTAATTTCCCAAAAAACATTTACTAATTTTGTGCAATTTATGATTGCAAAGGTTATTCCATATTCAAATTAGGCTGAAGTGTTTAAAATCTCCAGAATTTTGTGTTATGTAAGTAGCCTGTCGAACGTTTTATCTAGCCACAATTTGATGTGCCAGTTCGGCTCCTATAAAGAGGAGTGGCTGAAAGAGTGGGTGTCGCCGCCCCTTATCTATGATCAAGATCTTGGCGACCGCTGAATCTTTGGCTAAGAGGTTTCTTTTATTTGAGTTGTATTTTGGTGTTCTGCCAAGATTCACTTTATTTTGGTTGCTGATAAGCTTTTTTTTTTTTGTTGATTTCGGAGTGCGGGCTGTTACGTCCTTAGTCTGTGTACTCTATCGCAACTGGTTTCTTGATTGATTAGTGAAAGACATATTCTGATTTGCAAAAAAAACATCTCTAACCTTTGAAATTTTATAATAAATATTTATTATATATTCATTTCCAAGAAGAATAACGAATTTTGTGTCCTTTATTATTACAAAACTTCCGTTTATTTTATGTTCTATGAAAGTAACCTCTAACCTTTGAAATTTTACAATAAATCTCCCAGAAGTCTTGCATTATATAAATAACTCTTATACTATTTTTTGTCCATTATTTATATGTAAATAACTTAATATCAAAAAATAAAGTTTAAAAAGTTACCAAGTTAATAATTTTGGCGTTAATATCATAGACTTAAAAATTTAAAGGGGGTTTATTCACTAGTGCAAAAAAGAGCTTTAAGATTGCCTCATTTAGAATTTTTTTGGATCGGATTATAAAGGATCCGGTCTTAAAAAGATCCGATATCAAACCTATTTAAATATTCCTATTATTTTATAAATATAAAGAATTTTTTTGGATCGGATTATAAAGGATCAAATGAAATTCTTAAAAAAAAAAAGAAAAAGAAAAAAGTATAGATTTTTATAATCTTTTTCTCTCTTATCTGGCAATTTCTTGTTTTGTTCATACCTAATTTTGGATATTAGAACACTTTTTTTTTAAGACCGGATTATAAAGAATAAAAAGAGGTTTTTAAAATATAGAACACTTTTAAGACTGAATTATAAAGAATTTTGTAAATATATAGAACACTTTTAAGATTGGTTTATAAAGGATCCGGTCTTAAAAGTAAGACCGGTTGTTTCAAACAACCAGTCTTAAAAGTGTTTTTAAAAAAAAGTATGACCGGTGGCAATCTCATAAATATATAGAACACTTTTAAGACCGGTTGTTTAAAAAAACCGGTCTTAAAAGTATACTTTTAATACCGGTTATTTCAAAAAACCGGTCTTAAAAGTGTCAAAAAAAAAAAGTTAAATTCGCTAAACCTGTAAAGTCCGTGAGTCTGCTTTGTCTTTTGGTGATATAACATTTGCTTAGTTATAGATTCAACGAGTATCCCAAGAGCCTCACAAGTCAAATCCTCAGCAAGAATGCCATCATCTTCCTCTAACCTACTCGCAATCTTCGTAAGTCATCCCAAGAGCCACACGACCAAATCCTTAGCAACGTTGGCGGTGAGATGCTTCGAGGGTTTTGTGATGGCGTCGACTCCAATCCTCAGCAACGGCGAAAGCATACTACTTTGAGGATTCTGGACGACGGCGGCTCCTTCCTCTTTGATCTACGGCTCCTCCCACGCCGCCTTCGCACAAATCCAACTTAAAATCAAACCCAGATCTCTTCTTGCTTAAGTCTGTTTATTTCTACCTTGACCGCTCCTGCTCAGATCTGGACTTCGATTTTGGTTGCTTGAAGCTTTGCTAGCACCGACAAGAGGATCCTGCTCAGATTTTGTTGCTTTAAGCTTGTGATTTTTTGTAGATCTAGACTTCAATTTCACCTCTGATTTTATATTTGTAATAACCCTATTTTTGTGTAAATTACTATATGAAATTAATAAATGCTAATTAGTATTTTATTAGCATATTTTCATTAAAATTTAAAGCAAGTAATAGGTGTTTCCATCTAATTGGCCAATAAGAGATAATTGTTGTGAGATGACTTAAGAAGATAAGAGAAAATTCAAGAAGGGGGACACTTGGCAAGATTAAAATGGACATTAGAGAAATATCTTTGACTTTAAATGGTGGCTTTAATGATAATTATTAACCATGGACATATGGCATGATCTTAGGAATCAAGAAGAGAATATTCAATTCATTGAATTCTCTTTGCTTCTTGACATTACACGCATAAAGGAGTAGGGGAATGGAAGAGTAAAAGTTTTTACCACATGGTTAATTAAGAAGCAACTAGAATAGACCCACATGGCATCATATTAATTAAAGAGGACACATATGCATATTGTAATAATTACAAAGGACACTTGTATGCCTTTGATTAATTTTTTTAAAAAAACAAAAACAAAAGAGACACCTAATCTTCTTCATTAAGCAAGCATCATAACCACAAGTTGGAGATAAAGATTGAGGGATATTACAAGAGTTATGAAAATTAGGGTATTACAAGAACAATGAACACAAGATGATTATACTGGTTCGGTCCAACTCTTGACCTACGTCCAATCCCCAGAAACACTCTGGGATTTCACTATCTCAAAACTTGATTACACACTTTGTAACTCTCGAGTAATCCTCTCACTAGGACTTACTCCTCTTTACAAGTTGTAATAAAAAAAACAAGCACAATTACTCACTCTGTACTCGAGATGATCATTTCATCACTAGGACTCACTCCCCCTTACAAGTTGTAATTACACTTAAGGTTCGACAACCTTAAGATTAAACAACTAAGATAATCAAATAGTGTTTAAACTCCTTACTGAGTAGATAAGTGATAATCACTGAAGTACAGAAAAACATCCGAAGATATTAGATGAGACTAATGAAACAGTTGATTGTAATAAATTCTAATTGAATGCGCAGCGTTTCGGTAGTTGGCGAATTCAATACTTCTGGTATTTATAGATGTTGCAATTAATGACCGTTGGTGAAGCTTGAAGTTTAACCGTTATGACTCTTAAATATAGCCGTTAGACATAAGAAGCTTGGTTAACACTTTCGCCATTAATGCTCCAGGTGGATTTGTCGTCACCACATTCTTTCATTCCTTCTATTTTGCCCGTTGTGAAATAGCATTTATTGCGAGATGATAATAGCAGGAATGTCTTTCGATTGCTCAGAGGTATGGTTGCTGCTATTGCGTCTCGATATGGAAAGAGCATTTAATGCGTTCTGACACATAAATCGCTTTACAATATTTTGTTGTTAATCCGGATTTAATCATCGAAACTCATTTAGCAAACTGATTAAAAGCATTTAAGAATATAAATGAGTAATGATTTGAAGAAATAAAATCATAATAAGTTGATTTAGATTTTTAGGCCCTAAGACGGTGATTTGAAAATTGGAAACATATGACTCTAGTGGCCAGAAAAAAAAGAGGTTGCCTAGAGGCATATTGACCTGGGTCATGTTGTAACATTTATTACTCACTAACCAGAAATCAAAAAAATATAAAATACCCATCCTTTTAAAGGCATTTTAGCTTGACTCGAGGTAAAAATAAATTGGTTGAAATCATGTTGGAAAGATTTTGCCTTGAGTCAAAATAGGATGCCTAGAGTCATGTGCCTAGAGGCAACTATTATTTGACTAGAGGCAAAGTCAATAATAACGAGTTTTGACGTGTTTGACAGATTTGACTAGAGTCAAGTATTTGATGCCTTGAGTCATGTGACTAGAGGCAATATTAAATGACTAGAGGCAAGCACTTTGGCGCAACGCCTTGACACCTTGACTGGAGGCATAAATAAAATGCCTTGAGTCAAGTTGCCTAGATGCAATTATTAGATGACTAAAGGCATAAAGTGATTATAGCATAATAACGAGTTTTCCATTATATCAAATAAATTGATGCTTGAAGGTATAAAGAAAAATGCCTTGAGTCACATGCCTTGAGTAATTATTGAGTGACTAGAAGCAAATTCGAAAATGGTTTTATCAAGGAAAAACAACCTAGAGGCAAATGAATAAATGACTCGAGGTACCTCTGGAGCGAAGAAAGGATTTAAAACATTTGAACTTGATAACTCGAGGTATATATAATATACCTAGAGGCAAACCTTTTCAACACTTATTAACTCCAAATCAAAACATATTTACCTCGAGGTAGCAAAGAGAAAACATTTGAAATTGAAGCATATAACTCGAGGCATTAATTATTGTTTGACTAGACGCAACTTGAAACTTCAAATTTTCATCAAAAATTAATATTTAATTACATTATAATTGTTATCATCAAAACATCAAAAACATGAGAACTAACAAACCTTAATTACATTTCAACCTAAGCTTCTAATTTAGCTTAATTCAAATTCAAACCTATTCATAATCACTTTAACATTCCCATGGCATCCCTAAGAATCACAATATTTTATAACTCAAGCTATTCAGGCTTTAAATCAAATAATTACAAATTCCTATAACATTTCCCAGGAGGTCACCCATCCCGATATTTTCCTGGTCTGAGCATGATTAAACTAGTTATACTACAACAAAATATGGGTTCCGAATACCATCCACTACAGTCCTTTTGCCTTAAAGGTCCGCCATACTACATAGGTGCCAAAATACAGGCTACGTCATCTGATATCGCTAATAGTCATCACTCATATGTTGGTCCACATAATCCTTGATGTGTCAAATGAAGGCATGAAATTCATGGTTGGGACCATCTTCTACTATCTTATTCTTCTTCCTGTTCCAAAAGGATGTGTTTGGGTAATTCTGGGTCTGGTGCCAATTCATGCTCAACTGGCACAATCCCAGAAACAGAATTTGCTCCGGATTCAATGTTTGAGATTTTTCCGCACATTTTTGAACTCTCCTACTGATGATACTTCAGATTGAGGCGCAGGTCCGAATACATATATGGGTGGTCGTAGTCGTACTCTTTTCCTTGGAGTAATCATCATCCTAGCACCACTTGGAGTATGAAAATGAACTACATGTGCTACCACTGGTCTTGGCGAGCTAGGCTGGTTCACTGACGTAGGTGACTCACTCTTATGATGTATCTGGTAACTGATTCTTCGAGAACTCATTTCTTGTCATCACAAAACCATGACAATATCAGTTATACCATTCTGATATTGCCCAAAATCACTACTCTGATACCAAAATGTCATACCCCTTGTAATTATGACACTTATCAGAGTATTGCAGTGAATGATAGTGAGTAACATAGGGATAGAATAGTAAACTGATAAAATAAAACATACTTGGTTGTGTGTAGGAATAACCTACTGAGTTCTTAATACAGTAATCCGTGAATGTGTCGGTATCAAAATATTAAAATTTCAAAAAGGGAATTATACAAAACATGTCTGTAAATTCCCAAGTCTATTAAAATCTAAACGGAAGCCATCAGTAGTCCACACTTGCTGCCTTTCCTTTGAAACTTCATCTGCCACAATGACCATGCCCGGATCCTGAGCTCTTAGGGACATCTGGGATTCAATTTGAATCCTAGGGTAACAGTTAATCTCACAAACAGAGTATAAACATATATGACAGTCAATCATAACAAGTAGTCCACAACAGCATAACATTCAGTAAACATAGTGTAGATCTCGTGCAGTTAAACACAGATCACAAAACCATAGTGCTACGAATGCGATGTGGCCTATACTGAGTGTCCCCTTGTACACTGGAGTTCTCAATCGGAACACCTAACTAGGATTAGCAGACTAGGACCTACCGAGAGTCCTCTGGAACCGCCAAAGTTCTCAATCGGAAGCGTCCAAATACAATTAGGTTAGCCACCTAAGGACTTTTGTCCAATAGGTCCTATCCCAATTCCATCCACCTGGAAGGTACTCCATGGTTAGCCCTTCCGCTCAATCGAGCCGCGAGTGGTGCTGGTCCATACGGGACACGACAATCATGTGTACGATTTAAAATAGACATACACAGCCATATAGAGTGTGTGAGGATTAAGTTGCTACCTGATTGCTTCAAAATCTTCAACTAGTTTCACGTTCATTTAATTGTCTCATCAACTATAGTGTTCTACAAATATACATTTATAGACGGAGCGGGTTATTATTTGTTCAAACTATTCTTAATCTCCTATGTCATGGGACTACTACTACTACTACTACTACTAGTAGTACGATTTAAAATAGACATACAAAGCCATACAGAGTGTGTGAGGATTAAGTTACTACCTGATTGCTTCAAAATCTTCAACTAGTTTCACGTCCGTTTAATTGTCTCGTCAACTATAGTGTCCTACAAATATACATTTACAAACGACGAGTTATTATTTGTTCAAACTCTTCTTAATCTCCTATGTCATAGGACTACTACTACTACTACTTTACAGACGGCGGGTTATTATTTAATCTCCTATGTCATGGGACTACTACTACTACTACTACTACTATTACTACTATTACTTTATAGACATCGGGTTATTATTTAATCTCTCTACTACTACTACTTTACATGGCGGGTGCGGGTTATTACTACTACTTTACAGATGGTGGGTTATTATTTAATCTCCTATGTCATGGGACTACTACTACTACTACTATTTTACAATTTACTACTACTACTACTACTATTTTACAATTTATTATTATTTCTCCATAATTACCAATCATTATATAAATTATACTCGTTAGATATTAATAAAATCAATTAAGATATCTATATGTATATCATAACAACAAGATTATTTCGGTTTATTATTATCACTATCATATTTAAGAAAAAAGAAGAAATGAATATTTAATAATAGATAACTATATCTATTATTACTATCGTACTTCTCCTGGTTTATTATTCCTCTCCATTTCGAAAAGAACAAAAATAAAGATTTAGTTTTATTATTATCACTAACATTTAATTTTTTTTTTTTTCACAATCAGAGAAGCATAAAGGAAGCATGATTATTTCGGTATTCCATTTATATATATTCATATGAAAGCAAGACTCTCCTATTTCTCCTTATGAGCTCGGAAATATCTATATATATAACAGCAAATGAAACTCTTTAACGCCTATGTACATAAATATAACAGTAGTTTTCCTTCTCTTATATAAATATGTATATATATTTAATAGAAAAAGTTTTCCTTCCCTTGCTTATATATAGCATCAATATATATATACCATCGTGTGAGTATATATATATTTAATGGTAAAAGTTTTCCTTTTCTTCCACATGTAGCAAATATATATCTAAGTAACTGACTCAGTTTTCCTTCTCTGCGTTTATGTATATAGCGTCATATATTTATGCTTCCAACAGCAAGGTCAGCATCATATACATATATACTTACATGACATAAACCGATATCAGTTAAGTCTTTGGCTTCTAATCTAGATCTATATATCCTATTGTCTTCACATATAGCAATATACTTAGGAAACTCACAAAGTTAAGAGGAAGAAAAACTTGAAGACTCATCTCTAATCTGTGGGTTTAAAACTGATCCTAGATGATCATCGCTGCCTTTGTTTTTACTGGTTGAAACAGAGCACTATGATCTTGGTTGGAGTCTCCCTCTTGCTTCCTTCGTCCTTTCTCAGTCTTTCTCACTTTCTCTCAGCCTCTCACTCTCGGTCTCACTTGGCTGGAGGGAGTGGATGGTTGGAAGATGCAGAGCAATGGTTATATAGCAGTTGGTGGGTCTGGTCCAAAAAGAAGAACACGTTGGTCACTCAACGCTGGGCTCGAGGGGTATGGCGTTATTGTCTCTACTGTACCGAACCGTGAAAGTCGCTAGGGATCTTCTTTTCTGTGGTTTATCCTTTTCGGATTGGATATTATGTGTTTCTCTTCTCTCTCTCTTTTTTAATGTCTAATGCAGTACCTATTTGATACATTTATTGGGCTGAAAGGATTTAATGGGTTGGTTTGGGTTTGCTGAAGTTGGGCTGTTGAACAAAGAATGGAGTGAAAATGAGATTTAATTTTTTTTGTTTGATAAAAAAATTTTAGAAAAGGGTTGGGTTCATCCATAATCCAAGGGCAAAGCAAAAATGAGATTGAATGAATAAGAGAGTATGTGTATCTGAGTGTTGGGCCCAAGAGGAGTAAATGAACTGGGCTAAAGATCATCTAATGGATTGGGCTGAAGTCATTTAATCCAATGAATTGCTTATTTAATTGCAATTATGGAAAATAAATTAATCCTTAATTCTATATAAGGATTTTTTTCATATTAATTTGGTATTTTTAATTCATTTTGGGACATTATTGCATGATTAAGCACTTATTTGTGTTAGGGATATTTGTATTGAATTAAGTGTAATTAGGAGCAAAATAGTCATAATCTTTTAATTTTTAATGCAAATGACTTCTTCGAATTTTGATGCTATACCTTATGCTTAATTTTGTATTGTAAGTGTTTAAGAAGAAAATTTGAGATTTTGGAGGGTCATAATTAATATTTTGAGGACTGGAAAAAATTGTAGAAAAGATACCTAGAATTTATGCAAATTGATCATAAATGAAAAAAGGGACAAGAAAAATTACAAAATGTTGCCCACATGTTTTGGAAATTTCAGAAAGCTCTACAAATGTTTCAAATATTTTACCTTTAGTCCCTCATCGAGAACTTTAGAAGTTTACAATTAAGGGTGTGTTTGGTTGGAGGGGAGGAGATGAAAGGGAAGGGAAAATTTAAAAAATGAAATATTGTTCTCTTCCAGCTCATAGACATAAAAATTTAAGGGGGTATATTAAGTGTTAATTGTATTACATGATCTAAATTCAGGGAAATTTCATGTAACTTATAAATTAGAAACAAACATATATATGCAATGGGACTACTGTAAACTTTTTGACAGAGTACATTGAAAAGCTTTACATAAGGCACTCGTAATTTATTATTGACCACAAACGAACATAAACAAAGATACACAACAATGACATGATATTAATAAACTGGATAGAAAATAAAAACACTTAACAATAGCTAAACTCCTTATTCCACACGGCTATAACGTGGAGTAGTACAGTAGTGTTGTTGAAGAATATTGAAGAGGTACGTAAGCTTAATATATATTTATATTCTCCAATCTTCTTCTTTTCAAGTTTCTTCGTTTGGTTTCTCATTCATCATGCTTATGTATATGAAAATTTAGAAAGCTTATCCTCTAAATTCATTTTTTAAACAAAAGAATATAATATACCAACGTGCTAATTATATTATTACAATTCAACTTGTTTTCTCGTGATTAGACTTTGGATCGGATTATATTATTCATTCATTTTCCTGGTTAATGATCAGAGTTTGTGATTTTATTTACATACAGAAGTTTAAATCGGATTCCTTGGCAATACATACAAATTAAATGACTAATTTTGTGAAATTTATGATTGCAAACGTGATTATATTGCATATATAGATTAGGTTAAATTATACAAAAATCTACTGAATTTTGTGTTATGACATGTTAATAGCCTCTCTAACCGCTACAACTTGGTGTGTCGGTGATTCGGTGTAGCTCTTAAGAAGATGAATGCCTGAAAGAGTGGGTGTCGCGGCTCCCTTCTCCTATGATCAAGATCTTGGCAACTGCTGAATCTAAGGATAGGAAGTTTCTTTTATCTGAGTTGTATTTTGATGTTCTACTGGGATTGGCTTTATTTTGGTCGCTGTTATGCTTAGCTTCTTGTTGTTTTTGTTGGTTTCTTCTTTATGAAGACTGTTATATGTCTTTCATTTGTTGCTTCTCTTGCTGATTTCTTGATTGATTAAAGGAATATATATTCTGATTGGCAACAACAACAACAAAAAAAAAAAAACTCTCTAACATTTGAAATTTTATAATAAATCTCACTGAATTGTTACATTATTATAAATAATTCTTATACTATTACTTTTAATGTATTCATTAATTATCTACAAATGATTTGAAGTTTAAGGAATATATATAACTTCAAATTTGCGGGATTATATGTGCATAAAAATGAAGTTTAAGAGGATAAAAAGTTCATAATTTGATGTTAGCATCAAAAACTCAAAAGTTTAATTACAATTTAGTTAGAAAAGTTAACAAAGTAACTCGAAGAACATGATTCTAAATAATATACAAGCAAGCAGTAAGATTGTAAACTCGAACAGAAGAGTTCGATAGTTTACATATAAAAGACACCCGTACTTAGTTATTGACCACAAAAAACATACACAGGATATATAACACTTATGACATGATATTAAACTGGGTAGAAAATAAAAAATCAATAATATACTCCTTATTTCCACGGGCTATAAATTATGACATGGAGTAGTACAGCAGTGTTGATAATATTGAAGAGGTAACTTCATAGTATAATGCTCTATCCGATCCTGGGAACCCGAGTGACTCTGCCCTGACGGTTGACCCAAACCCGAACTCGATCGCACCGGAAGTCAGTGGTGACGGAGGATCCTTCCACCACAATGATGACCTTCACCCATCGGTTCTCTCTCTCTATTGTTGCCTCTGCTCTCTGTCGTCCCTCGCCTACCAGCCCTGGCCATGAATCCTTACCTTCACTCACATCAACACACTTGTCAAAAATATGTACCAGGAAAAAGAACCAGAATAATCAAACAAGACATAACATGTAGATAATAACATTATTATCGAATTGCAACGTTCTCTTCTCTATTACCTCGGCAGCCACCAGACATGTTTCCACTACTTGGGGATTTCCCTGCAATGAGTCTAAAGCGGTTTATGTGTTTTGTTTGCGATATGCTGCTCTTTATGTACGGGGTCCTATTTATAGTACGGTTGAGGTTGGATGTCGTTGATCAAGTAAGGGATGTTTCTGACTACTTCTCCCTCTCTCTATATGGCAAGCATGGTAGGTTGTACTTTTCATAATGCATACGTACGTTGATCATATTCATTTGAAATAGTCAATTGTTCATGTAGGTTTCACACACTATTCTCCAATCTTCTTGTTTTCAACGTTCTCCCTCTGGTTTATCGTTCATCGTGCTTATTTATTCATTTTATTAAACAAAAGAAGTTTATATTCCAACAGGCTAATTATATAATTGCAGTTGAACTGGTACGTTTTCTCGTGCTTAGACTTGGACAAACAGCCATATAAGGGCATTATTAAATAACTCAATCAAACTATCAATTATATATGCCAAAAAGCAATTTAAAAGAAAAATACGAGCCTTTGTCGGTTACTCGGATACCTGATAATATAATGCAGAAAAGGCATCAGATAATGGTTGAAAGCATTAAAAAAAAGGCAAAAGAAATTACCGGTCATCAATCAATCTAATAAATTAGTATGATAAAGGGAAAGCATCCGTGTGGAACAAATAATAGACGAACTAGTTATTTTTAATTTTTTTTCTAATTTACCCTTGTTGATGCTCCCTCAACCATAATTAAGGAAGACAGAGAATGAAAGAATTAGAAAAGGTGTCTAGGGTGTTTTAGAAAATACATGTCTTATTGACGAACTTAACCAACTCCTTCAGTGTAATCAAACTAGGCAAATTAAGTTCGTCAATATAACATATGTGTCCAAGAAACCCTTGTCATCTTCCTCATTCCATTCTTCCTTCTCCTCCTTGTTTATGGTTGAGGGAGAATCAATAGTAGGGGTAAATTAAGAAAAGGTTGACAAATTCAAAACTATGCATTATATTTAGGATTAAGATCAGCTTCCCAAATATGTCATATAACAAGGACCGGAGGTTGCATGGAGTATTAAATTTCCCACCAAAATTTTCTTTTTAGGTATAAAGGATTTTTTGTAAAATTATTGAGAAAATGCCTAGATGGTGTGTGATTGCGTGTTGCTGTGCATAACCTGATGGTTTGATCATGTGCTGCATCTCAATCCTTTGTCTTTTTTCCCCCGTCAATCTAATGTTTTCATATTTTTTTTAAAAAAAAATTTGAACATAACATTGAAAACATTCCTCTACAAGGGGGAAAAAAAGATTTTTCAACTTCCCAAATTTTTCCTTAGGATAAAAATTTGAAGACTATCCTTATTATATATTTTATTTCCCAAAAAATATACTAATTTTGTGCAATTTATGGTTGCAAAGGTTTTTGCATGTATAAATTAAGGTGAAGTGTATAAAATCTCCAGAATTTTGTGTTATGTTTTTTGTTATGATATGTAAGTAGCCTCTAGCTAGAACCTTTTATCTAGCTACAACTTGGTGTGCCAATTCGGTTCCTTTAAAGAGGAGTTGCTGAAGGAGTGGGTGTCGCAGTCCTTTCTCCTATGATCAAGACCTTGGCAACCGCTGAATCTTAGGCTAAGAGATTTCTTTCTTCTGAGTTGTATTTTGGTGTTCTACCAGGATTCACTTTATTTTGGTTGCTAAGAAGTTTTTTTTTTTTTTTTTTTTTTTTTTTGGTTGATTTCGGTGTGCAGGCTGTTACGTCTTTAGTTTGTGTACTATATGGCAACTGGTTTCTTGATTGATTAATGAAATATATATTCTGATTTGGTGAAAAAAAAAAAAAAAAAAACACACACACACACACACACATCTAACCTTTGAAACGTTATAATAAATATTAATTATATATTCATTTCCAAGAAGAATAACTAATTTTGTGTCCTTTATTATTACAAAACTTCCGTTTATTTCATGTTCTATGAAACTAACCTCTAACCTTTGAAATTTTACAATAAATCTCCCAGAATTCTTGCATTATATAAATAATCCCTATACTATATTTTTTTATCCATTATTTATATGTAAATAACTTAATACCATAAAATAAAGTATAAAACGTTTCCAAGTTAATAATTTTGGGGTTAATATGATAGACTTGAAAATTTAAAGGGTTTTATTATTAAGTTTTAATTGTTAAGAAAATTATTTTTACATGGTTGATTTTAAATTCAGAAACATTTTATGTAATTTATCCTTGCTATAAATATAAACAAACATGCTATAAGATTGGCCACAAACTCAACATATTCCTCTTGTCCTATATATAAGCTAGAGAAAGAAGCCTTTTTTTTTAGTCCTATTTATAACACACCTCATTAAAGTTTTAAGGTGAATGTACAATTTAACCCTTCATTTATTATTATGTTGACTTTGTTTTTATTTAGTATTATGTATACTAAATAGGGGTAGATTTAGAAAGTTGTTGAATTTTACTGCAGAGCTAATGAGATTTAAGGTTGTCCGTAATCTGTGTTAAAAATGTTGGAAGTGCCATGTAAAAAGGACAAGAGGAGTAGTTGTGACTAGGATAGTTCTTATTGTATGTCCTCCTGCCTTGCGGTTGGGAGCACTTCTTTCTGACCCTGTCCTTACTCAATCCCTTCTTACCTTTGGTGTTGTTGTTCAATGTGAAATACAGGGCGATGGCAGTGTTGAAAGATTGGTGGACATTTCTGACTTCTCCCTCTCTCTATATGGCAAGCATGGTTGTATTTTTGTAATACGTACGCACGTTAATTCAATTGAAATAGTCTATAATGTTTATAGTTCACACATTATTCTCCAATCTTCTTGTTTTCAAGTTTCTTCATTTGGTTTGTCATTCATCATGCTTATGTATATAACTATGACCCAATCAGAAAGCTTATCCTTTACATTTACCCTCATTTTATATTTATTCATTTTTTTTAAAAACATAATATTCCCTCAGCCATACTATAAGACATACATATTAGAGTAAATACCCTATTTGGTCCCTGAAAAAAAAAACACGGACCCCTTTTTTGTCCCTAGGGACTAAAATAGGACATTTTTATGGACTAAAAAGGGGTTTTTGGAAATTTGTGAGGGATCAAAATGTTCACCAATCAATCCTTATTCGTCATTTTCAGGGACTAAAAAGGGGTTTTCTTTGTTTGAGAGACCAAAAAGGGGTCTGTGTTTTTTTTCAGGGACCAAATAGGGTATTTACTCTACATATTTACCTCATTTGATTCGATCAAAGAAGTTAGTTAAGTTCACTTTTTTATATATTATCATTTGGTATTCGGTTCGGGGTTCGCGGCTCTCACTCCCAACTTATGTGTCTCATTTGGAACTTGAACTTGAAACCTGAAGTGATCTTGCAGGGTCTTACACTACTAGACCAACTCTGTGTTGGTAGTTAAGTTAGTTAATATGACATATATTTTCTAATAAAACCTAATTATCTTTCTTAATTCCCTCATTCTCCCTCCTCCTTTATCATTGTAGAGGTAGCATCAATAAAGATAAATTAGGAAAATATTGATAAATATGAGAAATAATTCTTATATTTAGGATCAACATCAACTCTTCAATTAGGTTGATCATATAATATTTCAAGCTGCAAATTATATAAGTACAAACAGCTATAAGGGCTTTATCTATAACTCAATCAAACTATCAATTCTATATGCCAAAAAGCCATGTATAAGAACTTACAAGTCTTTATTCAATCTAATAAATTAGTATGACAAAGGAAAAGTATTCATGTTGAACAAATAAGAGACGAACCAGTGATTTGAACGCCTTTCGTATGTCTTAATTAAAAATAAAATTCAAAATTACATTAAAAACATTTCACTACGGCCATCAAATAATGTAATAGGCATCACAATAAAAATGATTTTTCGACTTTCCCAACTTTTTCCACATGATAATGATGAGGAGAAAATTCTCTTTATTATAGCTCCTGAGGTCCTTAATATAAGACATATTTACCTAATTTAATTAGGTTATGGAAATTAGTTAAATTAGTTAATATGACATGTTTTTTCTCTCATTCCCTCTCGTCCTTGATTAATGTTGAGGGAGTATTAATAGGGTAAATTATATTAGGAAAAGATTCACAAATATGAAAATTATGTATTATATTTAGGATCAAAATCGACTCTCTAAATATATCTTATATTCAAAACTGGAAGGAGTATATTCATTTTCAAAAAAGAAAAACTAATTTTGTGTCCTTTATTAGTGCGAATGTGATTGTATATGTATATATAAATTAGGCTAAATTATGCAGAATCCTCCATGAATTTTATGTTATATGTAAATAAATAATAAATTAAGAAATTTTATAATAAATCTCCCTGAATTTTTACATTTTTTAAAATAATTCTTATACTATTAATTTTATTAATTATTTAGCTGAAATTACTTAAATATTAAGGAGCTCACCTATATAATACTCAAAATTTGTGAGAACTACATGCATATAAAAAATAAAGGTAAAAAAGGTACAAATTTAAAAATTTGGGATTTATATCATAGACTTAAAAATTGGAAAAATTCTATTTAACTCCGGCTGAAATACCATAATTATTAAGTTCAGGTCTACACTTTTAATCATTTCTTAATGAATAACTCAAGAGGCTAAATTAGAGATTTTAGAATCATATTAAATGACTAAAATACCTCTCTATAGTTGAAAAGAAAAAAAGAAAGGCAGAAGCGATTTTAAACTGATTGTTCCCACTTCTACAGAGGGATGGATGAATACTGAATAAACATAAAACACTCGTAATTAATTATTGACCACAAACAAATTACTCCAGGTATACAACAATGACATGAGATTAAAATGGACAGAAAATAAAAACACTGAATAATAAACTCCTTATTCCATGGCTAAATACATGACCTATGACAATGTAGCCAAATCATTAAGTATAGAGTTGCATGACATTAAATTAGCCAAATCATTTTTCAAATTTAAATCAATTAAAATTAGAATCATAAAAGATCCCCGTCATAATTATTACAACAGAAATATAAAGCAAAGTTATACAAACAAAACAATTAATATAAAAAAAATATTTTATAGGTTTCGGCCGGCCGACTCGAGCAGGATAGAGTTGACTTGACTATCGGGCCAACATCCACACTCCTAAACTTGTCCAATTATTAAATCGTGCTTACAAAGGGTATGATATATTTATATATCTGAAAATATTATGCAGTTATTAAAAAAATTTGAATATATCATTGAATAAAGAAGGAAGGGGGAAAGGTCCGTAGAAGTAAAGCTGTTCAAAGAAAGGAAAATTGGGACCCATAGGGCTTGGAGTTTAGGTGGGATACATATAATAAGGTTATTTGATACTAATTTGTACTCGTGTATAATATATTGAAGAGGTGTTAGTGGTTGACCAAAAAAAAAAAGAATGAGGTGTCAATGAGGTGTTATCTTGGTCGTAAATATAAGATATATTTCGTATATGTATCAGACCCTCTAAAATTATCTTTATTGATGATTCTTTAACAATAATTAAGTTGAAGGTAGATAGAGGGAATTAATTAAGGAAGATGATTAAGATATTTCAGAAAAAAAAAAACATGGAACTAACTTCTTTAACCTAATTAAATTAAGTAAATATGTTTTGTATTAAGTACAAGAGGAATATATTATTTCAATTCAACTTGTTTTAATGTGAATAGACTTTGAGAAACAGCTGCAAGGGCATTAGCTAACTCAGTCAAACTTACAAACGCGTTCCTTCTATATTTTCAGAGAAAGAGAAATAATATGTAATATATTCTAAGCTGACACAATTACTTAACAAAACTTTCAAATATATGCTATTTGCTACACAAGATTGCGTTAAATTTTGTGCTTATTATTCCAAGTCACGAAAGACGACTAAATCTATTAGATTATCCAGAAACTTATATAAAAGTCAAATATCTCTTGCTCCAAAAACTCAATAGGATTGGGAAGGGCGGCAAAAACTTTGACTTTCTATCCGCTCCCCCTCAGCTTTTAAACGAACAGCTTCAATTCAGTTCATTCCACGACACTTTCCTGGTCAATTATCATAGTTTTTGATTTCATTTTCTTACAAAATTTTAAATCGAGTTCCTTGTCGATATGTAAAATTCATGACAGCTATATTTAAGTTTGCAAACTTAATTTAAGTTTACAATAATCTCTCTTTGTTTCCGTATGCAGGCAGTGTAGCCGATATGGTACACTTATTCCAGGTTTTTAGATTACAATCGATGATCATTACTTGCTTCTTGGTTACATAATGCTTACCAATTTTCCCCAACTTGGGTTGATATAAATGAAAATACGAAGTCGTTTTTTTCAACTTCCTTCGAAGTAAAAAAATATGGACTCGTTTTGCACAGTTAACAACAGCACTAGTCAACAACGATTCAAAACAAAATCAGAATATTCTGTTCAGCTGATTGGTGATTGGCTTAGTCATTTAAGTGTTGGGCTTATGTGAAAGCATTGTTGAGTAATTCCAACTAAAAAACAATTAATTACAACAGAATTTAGGGATGGAATTAAGTCGCTAATTTGATTTAGTGACAGAATTCCCTTAGCCACGTAATTCTGTCACTATAATTAATTAGTGACAGTATATTTGGAGACAGAATTCAAATAATCCATTGTTGCTAAATTTCATCACTAATCCACTTTTTTTTTTTTTTTTTTTTTTTGTACTCATTAATTTTGTATATGCTGCATCTTTTCTAAAGGAGAATGGATGGAGTGATAACAGATCATGAAGCTTTCAAAAGTTATGGATTTGTTGCCACAACTTATAGTCTGATGATGAAATAATCTCAAGTTCAACTCTTCATAAGGGTCACTACTACAAAAGGCACTTTTAACATTCGGTTTTTAGACCCTAAGATGATTGTTTTCAGAAGGTAGTTTATATGAATGTTGTTGAAAGTTTTAAAATATAATTCTGTTTTTAAACAGTCGTTGACTTACAACGATGTTGTAAGTCTCTTGTAACACACTAAATTCCATACTTCAAATTGTGTCGGTTGACACTTAGTTTTAGAAAAATTGACAGAGGTTGAAGTGCTACCACTCAGAGTAATGCGGAAACGGAGAGTATGCACTAATCTTTGGACAACAAGTAACTGATATAAAATGTCCAGACATATGCTGATGTCCAGACATAAGCTGATATATTAAAAATTTTCCAACGGAATATTCGTGTGATACAACAATACAGAGCTTGTATAATTACAATTCTTCCATGGTAACTATACAACCTTAAACCAAGCCTTAGGTAGACTTGGGGCAATGAATCTAACTCAGTCAATCAAACAATTTGGCCAGGCCGGTGTCTAGTGGAAGTCTCCCTGAATTCACGGCGACTCACTGACTGAACCACATAGACGAACCCTTTCTAGACACCAAATGCTTTGAAGTAACCTTATTAGATTCATGCCAGAAGGTAGGCTCTATTAAACTTCTTCCGGCAGTTGCTTTGACTGGTGCCTCTCCACGGCCCTGTCTACCAGTGCCTTCTCTGTTCCAGGTTCCTTTCCCGAACTTTAGTAAAATCTGAGGTCCAATACCCATCGGACCTCAGGTAACAGTTAACCTCATATGAAAAGTATAACAATATGTATATGTATGATAGATGTTCATGACATTATAGTATTAATCAACACATAAGCACACAGCAGATATAAGATTAATATATCAATAGTACACATCACATGTAAAGTTATCTATACAATTCACATGTATAGTTGTCTGCACCTCACCGTGCCACGATGGCCTATCGTGTCCTCAGCGCTAGGAAAACTGTAACGGTATTATCAAAACCATAACCCGTGTATAAAGCTAAATGTATAAACAGGTGATCTAAGCCCCATAAACTTAGTCACAGTGCATGACCCAAGACCTAGTCTTGTTCATCACTTCATGAATCAGTCCATCACATACATGCATACAAGACATATCAGAGTTAAAGTTATTAGTACGTGAACGTACCTTTCACCGTGTAGTTAACAACATGTCCGACCTCTGAACCCGATTCCGGACTCCCCGGATATCCTATACATTATCGTTGGATTATTATATGATATTGTGATAAATATCAAATTGCTTAGAATAATATCCTAAAGGTATAATTTACCTTTCTACCCTCGATGGATTTGTTATTACAATTTTGCCCTTACATTTTTATGAAAAACGGTACTTCAGCTTTTTGGCCAGATTTTTCACTATCTTTGCAAAATCATAATTAATTCTACAAAAATAATTTTAAGGTTCCGTAAAATTCCTCATGACCCTTGACATGTATATTTTCAATTAAAAATATTCCAAGATCCTATAACATCAAGAATCATTCCCAGTTTAATATTTTCTCAACGCTGCCCAGTTTATAACTCCATAAATAAGGCTTAAATTCAAAAATTCATATCTCCTTGTCCAGAGATCAAAACATTACATATTTTATATATTTAGAAATCCCTACAAGTCTAATATATTCATGTAAAATTTCATGATTTAATAACTTCATTTTATACATAAAATAATAGCATCTATTTTCACTGCCAGCAAAGGATTTGCACCTTCAGTTTTTCCAAACTTTTAACACAATGATCTACTAATTCTAAAAATTATTCCCTAACATGTTTTTACCTCATTAGGCATTTTTCAATGCAAGGAGGCCTAAAAAAAAAAGTATAGGAATTTATTCTCTAATTTTATGAATTAAACTACACTTATACTAAAAAACTAAAGACTAAAGCTCAAGAACATTACCCTTGAAGCTCAACTCCTTCTTCTGTCTTGCTCCTCAATTTTGCCTTTCACTCTCACTACTCCACAATCAGATTTGATTGTGGTTTTTGGTGTGAAGAATTGTGAAGCCAAGCCTCTCTATTTATAGGGAAAAATTGAGGACACAAATGACAATTAAATTTGATTAACACTCACCTTAACCCTTGGATTAAAATGGCTTTATGAAACAAAATCCTACCCCTTGAGCTCCTTGGTCGACATACCCAACCCAACAGCCCATCCATTGTGCTTTTAATTAACCAATTGATTTGATTGCTTTATTGAAATAAAATCTATTAAATGCATGGCCGACATGTCCCTTTTATTAACCATTAAATGCATTTTTCATTAGCCAATATACTTGATTATTTAATAACACTTTCCATCCAACTACACCATGTATTCAGTCGACATGCTCCACCCCCCTTAGGTATTTAATATGTTTTTTCATTTAGCAAATTATCCCATTATACCATCCTCTTATTGGCTAGTTGCAATGTTTGACTTTTCAACACTACTTTATGCTTTATTAATGAAGCTTAATTCTTCATTTTTGGCTCTTATATATTTCAAAATAATCAACCCCCTTTTATTTCAAAAATGATGACTTTAATTTTCCCATAATTAAAATGAAGAATTATGCCACTAATCTCAATTAGTGCAAAGCTTATTTGGCTATTATTTGCTAATTGGCACTTAATTTAATTAAGTGTTTTTATAACTCTTTCATTGGCTCATTTACCCTTAAAATATCCATTATTCTATGTGACTCTAAGTCACATATGTTCACCAATTTAATATGGTAATATATTCCAAAATACCGAATTTTCGGTAAATTGAAAATCGGGTATTACATCTCTTTTTTGAAAAAAGAAAAAATGATGGTCTGTGCATTGTTAGGTGCAAGGTTAGAAGAAGCTTTTTCGAACATAGTTGCGTTAGAAGAAGCGCTAGATGACATATCGCTTTTGCCTGTAACAACATTGTGATTGCTTCTGGGTGGGTTTCTTTGTGCATAGTTAGGTGCTGGGTTCTGAGCCTCCTCTGCTAGTTTTCTGATAATGTTCATAACACTTGGAAGAAATCTTGTGGACAAGGATATGAGTGTCGGTAGCTGCAAGCACACACGAAATTCGTAAGGAAAATGAACGCTGCTGCAAAACCGAAAACAAAAGGATGGCAAGACGCAGGCTACTGGCTAAAAGACTATTTCACAACTCAATTAACTACTCCAGTCTAGATGTAAACTACATACACTATACTGCTTAAAGCAAGATGGCATAAGCGAACAAGTCATACGGTATTAGCATACCTTGTGAACAACAGATTTTCTCTTAGGTTAAATGTTTGAAACACAGCCGGAAACTTTAGAAATTGTAAGATAAATAGAATGTTCAAAAAGCTGTACGCTCACCTCTTTGATGGACTGAAAGAATGGCTTCGACGTTGTCAATAGTTAATGTTCTCATAGATAAGGATGAAGTCCAGTATGAAGAAGTCGGCTGACAATGAAGCCTTCCATTGATTTTCACTTTTGTAAGGGCGGGAGGTCAGTAAAATGATTTGAATTTCAAACTTCCCTTCCAAATGAGGTTTGAGTTTTAAACAAGACACCATGTATTTAAACAAAATGCCGGAGGCGCAAAAGTACGAAATCGAAAATTTTGAATATTTTGAATTTTCAACTGCCAGTCGTTGAAAGTTCAGCTTCAAAATTGAAATAAATCAATATTGAGTTACAATGATTTTTTTCATTGAAAGTTCAACCGATTTTTTTTTAAACAATGAATATTGAGTTACAACGATTTTTTTCATTGAATGTTCAGCCGATTTTTTTTTTTTTTTTTTTTTTTTTTTAAAAAAAAATGAATATTGAGTTACAACGACTGTTTTTTAAAAACAGTCGTTGTAACTTAATATTCTGTTTTTTTATTACTTTTAACGACTGTTTTTACAATGTCTGTTTTTGAAACAACAGTTGAACTCAATATTAATTTTTTTAAAAAATTTCGCTTAATTTTCAACAGTTGTTTTTAAAAACATTTTATTTGAAAACAATCGTTGAAAGTTAAGCAAAATTTTCAAAAATGCCACCACCTCGTTTTTAACTTTTGTTTTTCTAAAAACGGGTGTTAATAATATCATTAAATTTACTTTTTGTAGTAGTAGATTCTGCACCTTTTTTTTTTTTTTTTTTTTTTTTTTTTTTTTTTTGGCTACTTAAGTGCATGTATTCTCCTGTTGGAGGCAATTCAATTCGAGGTACTGTCGATCACTAAATGTGGGCACTTCTCAGCAAGGATTTGAACATTAGTTCCCCATGTTGTGAGAGACTAACTAACTCATTATACTAGACTCAACCCCATCAGTAGGGTTCTGCACTTTAAATGCATCTCACTTGGTAAAGTGATGTTATATGTAAAATATTTGTTGGGTTAGAGGCTTAAGTTTTTAATTGTTTAATTTTATTTACTTCTTATGTGAGGCCCATATTATAAAAATTTGAAGAAAATTATCTTTATTATATATTTAATTTCGAAAAAATAACTTTGTCTAATATAGATTGCCAACGTGATTGGATGAACAAGTTAGGTTAAATTACACAAAAATTCCCTGGATTTTATATTATATGTAAATAACTTCCCTAACCTTTGAAACTTTGCCATAAACCTCCTTAAACTCTTAATTTATATTATTCTATTAATTTTGTGAGTAATATTTTATTACTTACAAATGGCTTGAAGTTGAAAGAGTTTATCTGCATATATAAAGTTAGGAGCGTTATATGCATATGGAAATAAGATTTAAAAGTGTATAAAGTTAATAATCTGGGGTCAACGTCATAGACAAAAAAAAAAAAAAAATAAATAAGGGGCATATTAAGTTTTAATTGCACTACATGATCTAAATCCAGGGAAATTTCATGTAACTTATAAACAAACATATAAATGCAATGGAACTACTGTAAACTTGACAAAGAGTACATTGAATAGCTTTACATAGGCACTCCTAATTTATTATTGATAACAAACGAAAATACACATGATACACAACAATGACATGAGATTCATAAACTGGATAGAAAATAAAAACACTGAACAATAATTAAACTCCTTATTCCACACGGCTATGACATGGAGTAGTACAGTACAGTGTTGTTTTAGAATATTGAAGAGGTACGTAAGCTTATTATATATTTATAATCTCCAATCTCAACGCTTTGAAGTTTCTTGATTTGGTTTTTCATTCATCATGCTTATATATATGAAAAAATTAGAAAGCTTATCCTCTAAATCTACCCTCATTTTATTAAATTTATTATTCATTTTTTAAACGAAAGAATATAATATACAAACGTCTAATTATATTATTACAATTCAACTTGTTTTCTCGTAAATAGACTTTGAATCGGATTATATTATTTTATCATTTTCCTGTTTAATGATTAGAGTTTGTAATTTTATTTAAATACAAATATTTAAATCGGCTTCCTTGACAATACATGAAAAAAGAAAAGAAAAAGTGTGTAATTTATTATTGCAAATATAAAGTAGCTTAAATTATACAAAATCTCCTAAATTATGTGTTATGATATGTAAGTAGCCTCTCAAACCATTTATCTGCCTCCAACCTGGAGTGTCAGTGCTGCTCCTATGAAAAGGAGTGGCTGAAAGAGTCGACGTCTCCTCCCGTTCTCCTATGATTAAGATCATGGTAACTGCGGAATCTAAGGCTAGGAGGCTTCTTTTATCGGGGTTGTATTTTGGCGTTCTCCGAGGATTCACTTTATTTTTGTTTCTGACAAGCTTTTAATTTTTTGACTTATGTGTCCAGGCTGTTATGTCTTTAGTTTCTTTACTCTATCGCAGCTGGTTTCTTGGTTGATTAATGAAATATATATTCTGATTGGCAAAAAAGACCTCTCTAACCTTTGAAATGTTATAATAAATCTCCCTGAATTCTTACATTATTATAAATAATTCTTATACTCTTAGTTTTAGATTATTCACTACTTATTTCTAATGGCTTGAAGTTTAAGGCATATAACTCAAAATTTGAGCGACTATATAGGTATAAAGATGAAGTTTAAAAGTTGACGGTTTGAGGTTAGCATCATAGACTTAAAAATTTGTGCAAGTTTATTACCATTATGTTATAAAGGTTAAGAAAGTAACTCGAAGAACATGATTCTAAATAATAAGCAAGCAAGCAGTAAGACTGTAAACTCGAAGAGAAGAGTTCGATAGTTTACATATAAAAGGCACCCGTACTTAATTATTGACCACATACAACATACACAGGATATATAACACTTATGACATGATATTAAACTGGATAGGAAAAAAATGACTAGAGGCAAGTACTTTGGCGCAATGTCTTGATGCCTTGACTAGAGGCATAAATAAAATGCCTTAAGTTAAGTTGCCTAGAGGCAACTATTAGATGACTAAAGGCATAAAGTGATTATAGCATAATAACGAGTTTGCCATTAGATCAAAAAAATTGATGCCTGGAGATATAAAGAAAAATGCCTTGAGTCACATGCCTTGAGTAATTATAAAGTGACTAGAGGCAAATTTGAAAATGGTTTTATCAAGAAAAAACAACCTAGAGGCAAATGAATAAACGACTTGAGGTACCTCTAGAGCGAAGAAAGGATTTAAAACATTTGAACTTGATAACTCGAGGTATATATAATCGTTAGCTCCCAATGTTTTGATCATAACAAGGCTTTTAAAGAGTGTAAGATTTTGAATAAGGATGAACGTACATGCATCGTCATGAGAAATTGTGTAACGTCCCAAAATTTGGGATTTGAAATAGAAATATTATATGGAAATTAATTATGAAAATTTAGCCTAAAATAATTATTAGAATTTAAGGACCTATTTTCTTGAGAAATTCAAAGAAAATAGTTAGAGGTTGATTTATAGCCCAAGATTTTTAGAGAAATTACTTTAAGGGCTAAAGAAGCTAATTAAGGAACAAAACCTTTATAAAGCACCAAGGATTCATTTCTAGGATTTATTTGGTAATAAAGCACTAATAAAGAGACAAAAGAATTATTAATTAATAAATAAACAAAAATAAAATAATAAAAGAAGAAAAATAAAATAACAATAGAAGCAAAGCAACACGTGACAACTAAAAGCCCATTAAGCAACCAATTACCTCCAATTCATCTCGTGCTTCATTGCGCCCTTGGCACCTAGGGCCGCCTTAGGAGCCGGCCGTCCCCATGTCGCGGGCTCGATCCCCCCCCCTCCCCCTCTCATGTATCAAAAAACAAAACAAAAATGTTAGTTCGCTTTCTTGCTCGTACATATAGAACCAAGCACGTTGTCAAAAGGAAGTAAAAAAAAAAAAAAAAAAAAAAAAAAAAAAAAAAAAGAACAAATCCACACACTTTGGCCCAAATGATTAAAAACCCAAACCATTAGCCTATGTCAACCCTAGCCCATCTCTATCCTAACAGAAAAGACAAAACATAGCAGCAGTAGGAAATGATCAATTAAACACGTTAATCTGATTCTCATCAGAAATCACGGAATGCAAAGCAGCGGTATGGAAATCGATCACGCAAATGCTGGAAGGCCATGCCTCTCGATCTCCACCACTTAGCTGTTGGGATCCGTACAACGCAGCGGATTAAAATTTCTACGAATCCCGTCCCGAGGATCACTCAAGTGCGTTTAAACCAAGGCTAAGGAATCCGGATATTACCTTTGGAGAACTCGTTCGCGGTTTCTTCTTCGTTGAACAGGTGGGCTACCTCCTCGATCAGCAGAAGACGACTCGTAGAATCGGCTTCCTCCACCGGTATCCACACGAACAATTCCCGAACACGGCTACGGTAGCGTGCTAGCGCCTCTTTTGCGTCTCTCTCTATTTTTCACTCTAGGGTTTCTCGCGGCTTTTCAGAATACGCTCGACTGAAAGTCCCGTAGGTTTTCTAAAACCCGTTCGGCGTATTTAATGCAAAATTAATCGTATTAATTTTTAAATTCAAACTTTAGATCTGGATTAAATATATATTAATTAAATCTATCCGATAGATCTAATATAATAATATTTATTTAATCGAATTAAAAGCCGATCTGAAATTTCGATTCGAATCTAGATTAAAAAATAATTAATTAAATCTATCTCGATAGATTTAATCCAACCTATTTATTTAATCCAAATTTAAAAGTCTTCGATTTAATTTATCTCAATAAATTAAATCCGAGAAATGACATCTATCTATTTATTTAAATCGAGATACTAATATCTCAATTTAAATTAAATAGACAATAATATCTTTATTCGAAAATTAAATGAGATACAATATCTCTGTTTGTTTTAGATATTTAATTTATCAAATAAATTAAACATAAAACAAATAATATAATAATAATATTTTAATCTCAATTAAATAATATCATTATATTATTTTCGAATTTAAATATATATATATATATATATTTACCCTGCATTAAATTCAAGTATTCATTAATCTCGATTAATCCGAGATTCAATGAACCCGGACACTTTTACCCGTGTTGGATTATTCTTGTGTGCGACCCGCAGCCCATGTGAGATTGGCGGTGGGCCAACACCGTGTCGCCCACAAATCGCAAGCGGCCTCTAGCAAGACATTGCGACTCCCCAATTCACATGGGGATCGATGACACGATACAACCTTTCGTACAACCATGTCACGTCCCTTTTGTCACGCGATAATTTGGTCAAGGATGAGGCATGGATAATGTCAACTTCCTTTTCTTGACCATTAATTTCTCGATTCTCGAGTAGTCTAATAAGTGAAATGGAAACTCCTTTCCATCACAAGATGGCCATACATTTCTTAGACTCACTCATCGAGGGGCCCAATATTATCTCTCTACAAATGTGAGGGACAAATTCCATCTTGACCATTCACGTCCCTCCGCATGAAAACCACCGATCCCGATCCCGGCCTTTATCATCACTCGGTCAAAGGTGACTTTTGACTAGGTCAAAGACGGTGATTCATCATGTAGGAATCCATGATGATCTCAAGTCATAGGGCGTCGTGACGCGGTTATACCCGAGATAAGCTTATGACTAGATCCATGCAGCTTTCTCATAGTGGGTCTGGCCCAAAGACCTTGTACTCTTACAAGTGCCCATGACTTTGATTCGTATCTCCATACCTCATCAAAGTCATATGGTCTTAACTCATCTTCGCTCCCGCGTAGATGACCGACGAGGACATTTAGGATAATCTATAAGATGTATCCAGGGATTCAGTTATCAATACGAACATACAAACGAAAATGATAACTAAAGAGAATACTTTAAATAACTTAAATATCCAAAGTACAATGAATTGCCCCTAGGGCATAATTTCCAACATTAGCTACCCTGTATCTCGAGCCCAACAACAGTAGCACAATATCCCCTGCTCTTCTTTATCTTCAGCGTGACAACAGTACCATACTTCATTCCCCCACGCTTCTCGGTTGACCACCCCTTACGTCTTTATATAGTGCTCTTTTATTTGCATTCTTGCAACCAACACCGAGGAAGGGAAACCGAGAGTGAGTTGCAACAAGAGAGTGAGAGAAAGCTTTAGCTATTCTTTCCCTCTGCATAACGCGTTGGAAAACAGGGGGGTTTGGATTGCAGCGAATATCATCACGTGAAAATTAGCAACCTGAGGTAAAGCATTGTATCTCTCATCCCTTGGGTTTCCATCATTCAGTGAAAGTTTATAAGTATTAAACCCAAAGCTTCTATCATGTTATAATGGACATGCATATACAGGGATGAGTTGTGTCTGAAAATTTGGGGGCATTTTGCATCTGTAAATAGACTTGTTTTCTCGTAAATAGACTTTGAATTGGATTATATTATTTTATCATTTTTCTGGTTAATGATTAGAGTTTGTGATTTTATTTAAATACAAATTTTTAAATCGGCTTCCTTGACAATACGTTAAAAAAAAAAAAAAGTGTGTAATTTATTATTGCAAATATAAAGTAGCTTAAATTATACAAAATCTCCTAAATTATGTGTTATGATATGTAAGTAGCCTCTCTAACCATTTATCTGCCTCCAGCGTGGAGTGTCAGTGCTGCTCCTATGAAAAGGAGTGGCTGAAAGAGTCGACGTCTCCTCCCCTTTTCCTATGATTAAGATCATGGTAACTGCGGAATCTAAGGCTAGGAGGCTTCTTTTATCGGGGTTGTATTTTGGCGTTCTCCGAGGATTCACTTTATTTTTTGTTTCTGACAAGTTTTTAATTTTTAATTTTTTGACTTCTGTGTCCAGGCTGTTATGTCTTTAGTTTCTTTACTCTATCGCAGCTGGTTTCTTGGTTGATTAATGAAATATATATATTCTGATTGGCAAAAAAGACCTCTCTAACCTTTGAAATGTTATAATAAATCTCCCTGAATTCTTACATTATTATAAATAATTCTTATACTCTTAGTTTTAGATTATTCACTACTTATTTCTAATGGCTTGAAGTTTAAGGCATATAACTCAAAATTTGAGCGATTATATAGGTATAAAGATGAAGTTTAAAAGTTGACGGTTTGAGGTTAGCATCATAGACTTAAAAATTTGAGCAAGTTTATTACTATTAGGTTATAAAGGTTAAGAAAGTAACTCGAAGAACATGATTCTAAATAATAAGCAAGCAAGCAGTAAGACTGTAAACTCGAAGAAAAGAGTTCGATAGTTTACATATAAAAGGCACCCGTACTTAATTATTGACCACATACAACATACACAGCATATATAACACTTACGACACATGATATTAAACATGGAGTAGTACAGTAGTGTTGATAATATTGAGGAGGTAGCTTTATAGTATAATGCTCTATCCGATCCTGGGAACCCGAGTGACCCTGCCCTGACGATTCACCCAAACCCGAACTCGATCGCACGGAAGTCAGTGGTGACGGAGGATCCTTCCACCACGATTATGACTTTCACCCATCGGTTCTCTCTCTCTATTGTTGCCTCTGCTTGCTGTCGTCCCTCGCCTACCAGCCCTGGCCATGAATCCTTACCTTCACTCACATCAACACACATGTCACAAATATGAACCAGGAAAAAGAAACAGAATAATCAAAGAAGACATAACATGTAGATAATAATATTATTATCGAATTACAACGTTCTCCTCTCAATTACCTCGGCAGCCACCAGACATGTTTCCACTACTTGGAGATTTCCCTGCAATCAGTCTAAAGCGGTTTATGTGTTTTGTTTGCGATATGCTGCTCTGTATGTACGGGGTCCTATTTATAGTACGGTTGAGGTTGGGTGTCGTTGATCAAGTAAGGGATTTTTCTGACTACTTCTCCCTTCTCTATATGGCAAGCATGGTAGGTTGTACTTTCCATAATGCATACGTACGTTGATTACATTCAATTGAAATAGTCAATTATTCATGTATGTTTCACACACTATTGTCCAATCTTATTGTTTTCAACGTTCTCCGTTTGGTTCATCGTTCATCGTGCTTATTTACTCATTTCCTTTAAACAAAAGAAGTTTATATTCCAACACGCTAGTTATATAATTGCAGTTGAACTGGTACGTTTTCTCATGAATAGACTTGGACAAACAGCCATATGAGGGCATTTTCTATTAACTCAATCAAACTATCAGTTATATATGCCAAAAAGGCACGTATAAGAAAAATACGAGCCGGTTACTCGGATACCTGATAATATGATTCAGAAAAGGCACCGGATACCGGTGGAAAGTATAAAATAAAAACAAAAAAACAAAAGAGATTGCCGGTCATTAATCAATCTAATAAATTAGTATGATAAAGGGAAAGCATTCGTGTTGAACAAATAAGGACTTGGCTTTTCTCATTTTCTTTTCTGATCTGCTCCCATCCTTTACCCTCTTTTTGACTATTGGATCAAGATCTAATTCCATCATTCTCTCCATTTCCTTCCCATTCTTCTCTCTCTTCCTTTTATAAGAGGAAAATAAACATTAATAGCATTAAATGTAGATCATTAGATCTTAATCCAATGGTCATAAGGAGAATAAAGGATGAGAGTGGATCGGATAAGGAAAGAAAAGGAGAGAAGCCAAGTCCAACAAATAATAGACGAACCAGTTATTTTTCATTTTTTCCTAATTTATCCCTATTGATGCTCCCTAACCATAATCAAGGATGAGAGAGAATGAAGGAATTAGAGAAAGTGACTAAGGTGTTTTAGAAAATACATGTCTTATTGACGAACTTAACCAACTCCTTCAGTCCAATCAAACTAGGCAAATTAAGTTCGTCAATATGTCATGTGTTTCCAAAAAAAAAAAGAAAAAAAAACCCTGTCATCTTCCTCATTCCCTTCTTTCCCCTCCTACTTGATTATGACCGAGAGAGAATTAATAGTAGGGGTAAATTAGAAAAAGATTGATAAATATAAAAATTATACATTGTATTTAATATTAAGACTAGCTCCCCAAATATGTCATATAACAAGGACTAGAGGCCGGGCGGAGTATTAAATTTCCCTCCAAAATTTTCTTTTTACCTATAAAGGGATTTTTTTTTCCTTTTTTTTTTAAAAAAAAAAGTTATCGTGTAAATGTCTAGATGGTGCATGACTGCGTGTTGCTGTGCATAACTGGACACTTTGATCATTTGCTGCATCTCAATCGTTTGTTTGTCTTTTTTTCCCCCGTCTAGTGGTTTCATATTTTTTTAAAATTGAACATAAGATTGAAAACATTCCTCTACCCTCATTAAATAATAGCCATCATTACAATAATTATTTAAAAAAATCAACTTAGGATAAAAATTTGAAGAAGATTATCCTTATTATATATTTAATTTCCCAAAAAAATTTACTAATTTTGTGCAATTTATGATTGCAAAGGTTATTCCATATTCAAATTAGGCTGAAGTGTTTAAAATCTCCAGAATTTTGTGTTATGTAAGTAGCCTGTCGAACGTTTTATCTAGCCACAACTTGATGTGCCAGTTCGGCTCCTATAAAGAGGAGTGGCTGAAAGAGTGGGTGTCGCCGCCCCTTATCTATGATCAAGATCTTTGTAACATCCCAATTTTCTAAAGCGTTTTCAAATAGTATGATCAGAGTAGAGCATCGGAATAATTTTAAAGAGCGAGTATCTGATCAACTTTCACTGTTGGTGTATTTAGTTGCTTTAAACAGCGGTACATTTATCCGAATATTCAAAAATACGCTAATACATATCCAAAAAGAAATTCTCTACTGGGTTTTCACCGGTCTTGCTTACCCTTGTCGTCGGCCCTTGGTCCTCCGCACTCGAAGCTATAGTAAGGGCGAGGTCCAATACCCAATGGACCTCGGGTAACGGTTAACCTCATGCTTATGTATGGCAAGATATGTATGACAGGTATTAAAACATTAATCAACACACATTCACACGGTAGTTGTAAGTTTAATATATCGTAGTACACATCGCATGTACAAGTTATCCTAGTTAACAATACACATCACATGTAGAGTTATTTATGTCAACAAGTACACATCACATGTAAAGTTGTTCATGCACACATCGCATGTACAGTTGTCATCTATCACATATATAAGCATACAATAAGCATCAGAGTTAGTGTTACAATACGCGTCCGTACCTTCGTTGACGATTTTGGTACGTTTGTTGATCGGACTGTGGTCACGCTTATCCTATAATGGTAATATCGCATTTTATTAATTCACAAATAATATCTTAATAGATATCTTAGTCTCTAATGACCATTTTACCCCTGGTGGAATTATTTTTCAATTTATTCCTCTTAAATTTCGTAAAAACGCTAATTACAGCATTTAGGGCAGATTTTTCATCTATCTTTGAAAATTCATAATTGATTCCACAAAAATTGAAATGAGGATCCGTAAAATTCCTTGGAATCCTTAGGATGTATATTTTGGAGTAAAAATATTAGCTTCTACCCAGAACTTAAGAACAATTCCCAGTTTTCACGTGTTCATCCCTTGCCCAGAAAAATTCCAGAATTTCGTAGCCCATTTTGCAGAATTGTTATCTCACCGTACAGAGCTCAAATTAATACGTTCTAGAATATTTAAAAAGCCCTATATGTCTACTTTAACCATGAATTTTCCCAGAATTGTGTGACTATATTTTCAATATGAAATTTTGGCATGTTCATCACGATTCCAAAATTTTCAAAACTGATGAAATTTCGCCAGAACTTCATTACTTTGATGTTTCTCTTCAAAAATTTTGCTATATAACTTTCCTCATCATTTTTTCAAAATAAAGCTAATTTTGACCATAAAAACATGTAAATACAACTGGATATTTAAGATCTAAGCTACTTCTATCTAAGAATTTAAGAACTAAAACTTAAAGAACTTAAAGTTAGAGCTAGAGAACTTACCAAGAACCTTGCTACTCCTTCAAGAAGCTCTTCACCCTCTTCCTTACTCTCTCAAATATGGTTAATACCTTTGTGAATTGGTGAAGAATAATGAAGACCAACGCCCCTATTTATAGCAAAAGGCTATGGCACCTTGGTAAATATTTCAAACTTAACTCTTCTTGTGTATGAACCCTTGGATCTAAACTTAGTAAAGAAGTTTGAATCTCATCCATCCATGTGATTAGAAAACCCTAACTTAATCTCGCTTTTTGAAATTCAATTTATTATTTAGTTTTTATTTAATAAGATAAGCTCTTTCTCTCTCCTTTCTCTCTCTTCCATCATCTTTTTCCTTACTTCATCAAGAAGTAAAGTGCGTCTTCTGTGTAAGTTTCTTCTAACCGAGTCTTCGGTTTTACTTTAACGAAATTCATTTTTGGTTGCTCGATCAATCACTAATACTTTTAAATTCGAGTATGCTTTTTTGATTAGTAGTTAGATATCCAGATTTATGGTCTAATTAGATTCCCCTGGTTGTACTAAGCTTATTCTTCAACGTTTGCAAAAATAGCCTTTACTAGGCTTACTTTCGAGGTTAAATTATGTGGGTTCAAGATAAGTCCTTATATTTTCTCCGGGGTTCCTACTTCTTCACAACTATTTAAATTTATATAAATTCTCACTTTATTTTTTTTTTTTTGAGTTTTTACCGTGTACATCGATATTTGCGGATTTTTACTCTAGGATTTCAAACTTTATCAAATTTGCTTTAATTTTTTTCTCTCTCTCACACACTAGACTCACAACCCTCACAACATTTGCACACACACACACACACACACTCACAACACTCTCTCTCTTACTTGCACACACACACATACACAACTCTTTTCTTATTGGTGGATTTTACTTCACAAGGATTCCACTTTATGAAATTGAATTAAGGCCTTAGGATTTAGCTTTGTGAGGTTTAATCCTAGCCCTCCATAACTAATCTCAATTAATATTCTTAATTAGTTGATTTAATTAATTATGAGCATCTAATACAATTACTTTAATTTATTGCAAATTCATTGTCCATTAATTGTTGGCAATTTTCTCTAATTGGTTTAATTATTTTCTCACAACTTTTTAGCTTTTCATGGCCACTTATGCACCATGTATTAATTTAATAATTATAGGGCAATTTATGATCCCCAAATGAGAATTAGAAAATTGGATTTTACCTCATTAAATTCTAAAGAAAGCTTTCCCTAGTAAATAACCTACAAATTTAGAGACAACATATTCTCCTATTTTAAATAGGTATTATTTGCCCAAAAATAGTATTTATGCGAATTATAAATTTTTGGGTATTACAATCTTGGCGACCGCTGAATCTTTGGCTAAGAGGTTTCTTTTAGTTGAGTTGTATTTTGGTGTTCTGCCAAGATTCACTTTATTTTGGTTGCTGATAAGTTTTTTTTTTTTTTTTTGATTTCGGTGTGCAGGCTGTTACGTCCTTAGTCTGTGTACTCTATCGCAACTGGTTTCTTGATTGATTAGTGAAAGACATATTCTGATTTGCAAAAAAAACATCTCTAACCTTTGAAATTTTATAATAAATATTTATTATATATTCATTTCCAAGAAGAATAACGAATTTTGTGTCCTTTATTATTACAAAATTTCCGTTTATTTTATGTTCTATGAAAGTAACCTGTAACCTTTGAAATTTTACAATAAATCTCCCAGAAGTCTTGCATTATATAAATAACTCTTATACTATTTTTTGTCCATTATTTATATGTAAATAACTTAATATCATAAAATAAGGTATAAAAAGTTACCAAGTTAATAATTTTGGGGTTAATATCATAGACTTAAAAATTTAAAGAGGGTTTATTATTAAGTTTTAAATGTTAAGAAAATTATTTTTACATGGTTGATTTTATAATTCAGAAACATTTTATGGAATTTATCTTTGCTATAAATTATGAACAAACATGCAATAAGGTTGGCCGCAAACTCAACATATCCCTCGGATAATCTTGAGATATGTTGTTATTAATACGTACAATAAGAGCTCATTGAACAATTTTAGTTAATATTTATTTTATAACCTTGGTTCTTAGTTTGTTGGGATCTTATTAAAATGATTGTTAATTTTTTTTTCAAAAAAATATCTCATTTAAATTTTTTATTTGAAACATGGATAATTTGAAAAAACAAATTATAATTACGTTTAGATTAAAAGGTAATTATAAATACAAAAGATAAAGTTGATTTTGTATATTATATTTTTTTATATAATTTTTTTTAAAAAGATTTTTTTTAAAATCAAAATTTGCAACGGAATCACGGGATTTGCATCGGAATTTCAGGTTCCGTCACAATTGTGATGACAATTTTTGCAGACTGATTTCCGTTGCAAACGACTTTTGCGACGGAAAAATCCTGTTTCGCGATGGAATTTTTTCCGTCGCAAAACATGATTTTTTTTTTTTTTTTATTAGTGGTGTAGCCCCTTTCAAAACCATGGAAAAGTCAATAAAGCTTGGAGAATAAAGCTTTGACAAAAAAATAAATAAATAAATAAATAAAGCTTGGAGAAGAAGGAAGAAATACAAGCCATTGACCCTAGGACTTGCTAGGGACCATTGGACATTAAAATTCTTGGATAATACACATGTTAATGAAGTTTATTAAAGGAACCATCAGCCATTATTTGGCTGACCCAAACCGTGCTGTAAGAGTGAGTTCACATACAAGAGGAAGAAGAAGGTACATATATTGAAGATTAAGGTAAGTAGGTGTAAGTTTTGGTTAAACAAGCCTTCTAACTTCTTCAATCCTTCCATGATCTATCTCCGGATGTTAAGCCCAACAAAGAAACCACGCTCCGATACCAAATGAAGGTGGAATACCTAGAGCGGGGTGAATAGGTGATTATAAAAAAATCTTTCGCTAAAGCTCAAGAACAAAAACCAGAGACGTACATAGAGAAGAACAATGAACACAAGAAGATTATCTGGTTCGTTCCAACTCTTGACCTACGTCCAATCCCCAAAAACACTCTACGATTTAACTATCTCAAAACTTGATTACACACTTTGTAACTGTTGAGTAATCCTCTCATTAGGACTTACTCCTCTTTACAAGTTGTAATCAAATAAACACAGACACAATTACACACTATGTACTTGAGATGATCCTTTCACTAGGACTCACTCCCCCTTACAAGTTGTAATTGTACACCCACACTTAAGGTTCCACAACCTTAAGATTAAACAACTAAGATAATCAAATAGTGTTTAAACTCCTTACTGAGTAGATAAGTAATAATAACTGAATTATAGAAAAATATCCGAAGATATTAGATGAGACTAATGAAACAATTGATTGTAATAAATTCTAATTGAATGCGTAGCGTTTCGGTAGTTGGTGAATTCAATACTTCTGGTATTTATAAATGTTGCAATTAATGATCGTTAGTGAAGCTTGAAGTTTAACCGTTGTGACTCTTAAATATAGCCGTCAGATAGATGAAACTTCGTTAACACTTTCGCCATTAATGATCCAGGTGGATTTGTCGTCAGCATATTCTTTCATTCCTTCTGTTTTGCCTGTTGTGAAATAGCATTTATTGCGAGATGGGAATAGTAAGAATGTCTTTCGATTGCTGATGAACACTAATTATGTTATGTTTTCCTTGTATTTTATGACTGAATTGTATGGTGAATATGAGCTTTAACTGCACTCATCTAAGCAAAAAGACATTAATTCATGATATAGGGAACTAAAGGATAAGAACCACTTATCTCCTAAACATGTGCTTAAAAAAGAACAAGTTTTGAGGTTTTATGAGAAAGTCGCATAACATAGCCGCTATAGCATCAGGACAGCTTTTACTGAAGTGCAATACAATGCATCCCTGAAGCTATAGCAGAGTAAATGACACAGTGCTATGTGACATATGTCTTGATCTTTTGTCAAGGTTGTTTCAGGAAATATATGGCAGGGCGAGAATAACGGTTAGATTGCTGACGTATTGAAATAGAAGATGCGGAGGATCAAAACTAGAGATTTGAAGAATCCAAAGAGTATCGCGGGAATCAATCTACCGAGATTGGAAGGAAAGATACGATCAGATCTCAACAGATTAGGAAAGGCCCAGATCATTAAACGTACGCTGCAAGTAAGACCAAACTATTTAAGGGAACAACAGCCAACTCTAGAAGAGGTCGAGTCGTCGAGAGTCAAAGACCAATCCTAAGCGACCAGACTCAAAAGAAGAGTGAGAGAAGTTGCAAAGCATGAGGACTCCAAGAGAACCCAGTATCCTTCCTTGCAGTGAGACAAAGTGAAGAAGACATGGAGTTGTGACGTGACAGGGCTTCTTCCACGCCGTCAGAACCTCCATCAAACTTTCTGTTTCTTTATTTTAATCTTTTATCATGAGCTATTCTGTAGTACTTTGTTTTGTGATTCCCTCGTCAGTCATGAACTAACTTCCTGAGACTGAACGAGGATGATTTTCTAAGTATAGAATGAACCCAGTTGCTATTTCTTAATTTAATATATTCAATTGCCTATCAGTGATTTAATTTCTTGTCGATTAGCGAGAGCTAAGGGCTAGATCAGTGGCCGTGGCTTACCGAGAGGGAGTCGGGGTTAGATATCAGAGAAGCAGTGATTGCTAGGTGGGCTGGTGCAAGGCTTCACCTATTATTGTAGACTTCAGGAATGGATCTACCGCTCATGACTATACACCTTGATTTGTATTGATAATCCAACTAGAAAAATCGCCATAGACATATGGGAGAAGTACAAAATAGGGTTGTATGTATCAGACGCGAGAGCTTCGGTAGATTAGCATGGTGTGGTTATCTAAATAGCTTTGCTTAGGGTGTTCATGCTGTAGCATTTGCGAGAGCATACGGTATGAATGCTATAGCATTGTGCATTAGCAAACTAAGGGAATGATAAGCTTAGAAAGGATTCCGAGTTGGTCTATCTTCTTACTCGATATCTTCTTACGACTACGATCATCCATTTATTTTCTTGTTTATTAGTATAGCTATCAAAACTCCCAAACCAATCAAAGTTATTTTCTTTTTAACACAACTTCGAGTCTGCAACTTGGTGTCATCATTTGGTATCCAGTCTCTATGGGCCAATACTCTACTTACTCTTTATTACTTGTTCGACTGGTTCACTTGCCATCAAGGAAATTGACCAACAATTGCTCAGAGGTATGGTTGCTGCTATTGCGTCTTGATATGGAAAGAGCATTTAATGCGTTCTGACACATAAATTACTTTACAATATTTTGTTGTGAAGCCGGGATTTAATCATCTGAAACTCATTTAGCAAACTGATTAAAAGCGTTTAAGAATATAAATGAGTAATGATTTGAAGAAATAAAATCATAATCAGTTGATTTAGATTTTCCAGGGACGGTGATTTCAAAATTGGAAAGATATGACTCCAGTTAAAAAGAGGTTGCCTAGAGCCATATTGACTGGAGGCATTTTAGCTTGACTCGAGGTAAGAATAAATTGGTTGAAATCATGTTGGAAAGATTTTGCCTTGAGTCAAAATATGATGCCTAGAGTCATGTGCCAGAGACACTTATTGTTTGACTAGAGGCAAAGTCGATAATAATGAGTTTTGATGTGTTTGACAAATTTGCCTAGAGTCAAGTATTTGATGCCTTGAGTCATGTGACTAGAGGCAATATTAAATGACTAGAGGCAAGCACTTTGGCGCAATGTCTTGACGCCTTGACTGGAGGCATAAATAAAATGCCTTGAGTTAAGTTGCCTAGAGGCAACTATTAGATGACTAAAGGCATAAAGTGATTATAGCATAATAACGAGTTTGCCATTAGATCAAATAAATTGATGCCTGGAGGTATAAAGAAAAATGCCTTGAGTCACATGCCTTGAGCAATTATTAAGTGACTAGAGGCAAATTCGAAAATGGTTTTATCAAAGAAAAACAACCTAGAGGCAAATGAATAAACGGCTTGAGGTACCTCTGGAGCAAAGAAAGGATTTAAAACATTTGAACCGATAACTCGAGGTATATATAATCATTAGCTCCCAATGTTTTGATCATAACAAGGCTTTTAAAGAGTGTAAGATTTTGAATAAGGATTAACGTACATGCATCTTCATGAGATATTGTGTAACATCCCAAAATTTGGGATTTGAAATAGAAATATTATATGGAAATTAATTATGAAAATTTAGCCTAAAATAATTATGAAAATAATTATTATAATTTAAGGACCTATTTTCTTGAGAAATTCAAAGAAAATAGTTAGAGGTTGATTTATAGCCCAAGATTTTTAGAGAAATTACTTTAAGGGCTAAAGAAGCTAATTAAGGAACAAACCCTTTATAAAGCATCAAGGATTCATTTCTAGCATTTATTTGGTACTAAAGCAATAAAAAAGAGACAAGAGAATTATTAATTAATAAATAAGCAAAAATAAAATAACAATAGAAGCAGCAACACGTGACAACTAAAAGCCTATTAACAATGTAACCAATTACCTCCAATTCATGTTAGTTCGCTTTCTTGCTCTGTACATATAGAACCAAGCACGTTGTCAAAAGGAAGTAAAAAAAAAAGAAAAAAAGAGAACAAATCCACATACTTTGCCCAAATGGTTAAAAACCCAAACCATTAGCCTATGTCAACCCCAGCCGATCTCTATCCTAACGAGAAAAGACATAACATAGCAAAGGTAGGAAATGGTCAATTAAACACGTTAATCGATTCTCATCGAAAATCACGAAATGCGAAGCAGCGGTATGGAAATCAGATCATGCAACAGTGGAAGGCCATGCCTCTCGATCTCCACCACTTAACTACCTTGTATCCGAGCCCAACAACAGTAGCACAATATCCTCTGCTCTTCTTTATCTTCAGCATGACAACAGTACCATACTTCATTCCCCCACGCTTCTCGATTGACCACCCCTTAGGTCTTTATATAGTGCTTTTTTATTTGCATTCTTGCAACCAACACCGAGGAAGGGAAACCGAGAGTGAGTTGCAACGAGAGTGAGAGAAAGCTTTAGCTATTCTTTCCCTCCGCATAACGCGTTGGAAAACGAGGGGGTTTGGATTGCGACGAATATCATCACGTGAAAATTAGCAACCCGAGGTAAAGCATTGTATCTCTCATCCCTTGGGTTTCCATCATTCAGTGAAAGTTTATAAGTATTAAACACAAAGCTTCTATCATGTTATAATGGACATGCATATACAGGGATGAGTTGTGTCTGAAAATTTGTGGGCATTTTGCATCTGTTTATATATATTAATTTGCTATCTAATCGCATTTTGTTGGTCGATTTCCTTGATGGCAAGTGAACCAGTCGAACAAGTAATAAAGTGAAAGTAAAGTATCATCCCACAGAGACTGAGATACTAAAGAGTGACGCACGATTTCTATGATAGTTGTGCAAGCAGAAAGTAAATATATTGGGTTGAGAGGTTGTTGTGATTATGCTACTAGCAAAAGTAAACAGAATACTTTAAAACGTGAGAAGATATCAGTAAGAGGTTGGGTTGGACTCAGAATCACCCTTAAGTGCATCAATCCCTCAGTTGCTCTACCCAATGCTATAGCACTACACGCATTTGCCTTCCGCATGATTGCTCTGACATAGCTACTAATTACAAAGCTATTTGGTTAACCCACCTCTATAGTCTATCGATGCTTCTGCGTTCGATACATATGATACTAACTATACTCCTTCCATATTCCTATGGCAACTTTCTAGTCAGATCTGTGCTACGCTCAGGGTGTTATGGTTATGAGAGGTAGACCCATTCCTGAAGCCTACAATAATAGGTCAAGCCGTGCATGGGATGCCTAGCAAACACTATTTCTCAGAGGTCTAACCCCGACTCCTTGCCAGTAAGTGAGGTCACAAATCTAGCCCTTAACTTCCATTAATCGACTAGTAATTAAAACACTTATAAGCAAACCAAATTTATTGAATTAAGAACTTGCAAATGGGTTCATTCAACAACTTAAAGATTCATCCTCGTCCAGCCATATGAAAATCAGTTCATGACTGACGAGGGACACACAAAGCAGACACTAACAGAATGACCCATGATCGGAAAACTAAATTAAAAAGGGAAAACAGAAAGCTTTGACAGAAATCCAACGGCGTGGACGCGAGCCACATCACGTCACCACTCCACGTCTTCTTCGTTCGTAAATCTTGCGGGGAAGGATCTTTGGGTTGTCACGAAATCTGGTGCTCTTGTGAAATCTCTCACTCTTCTCTTGAGTCCGCCGAAAGATAGAATCTCGTTCTAGGGCTCTCCGACTCCGTTAGGGTTGGCTCCGTTGTTTCCTTTTATAATCAGGCTTTTCTTGCGGTGTAAGTTACAAAGTGAGCCTTGGGCCTTTCCTAATCCGTCGGGATCTATTGTATCTCTTGATCAGATTAGATTGCTTATGTTGATTCTGTGGGATTCTTCAAATCTTTTAGTTCTGATCCTCCGCATCTTCTATTCCGTTATATCAGCAATCTATCTATCAATATCGCCCTTTTCTTTTATTCGAAATCATCTCGGGTAAAAAGTTCGAGAAAACTCCGCGCATAGCATTGCGTCGTCTACTTTGCTATAGCATTTGGGATGACTTGTATTGCACTTCGGGATACTGTCAGAATGCTATAGCATCGTATTAGCTCTGCTATACGTTCTTCTTTAAAAACCCTGTAAATTGTTCCATTCTTATCACATGCAAATGATTTCTACTCTTCAGTCCCTATATCATGAATGTATGCCTTTTTACTTAGATTATTTGCAGTTACGCTTGTATCTAACATTCAATTCAGTCAATAAGTATAGGGGAAACATGGTACGATTTGTGCTCATCAAATACCCCCACACTTAGCTTTTTGCACTCCTGGGCAAAATAAGACGAAGTGAACAGAAACTCATAGTCGCAGTACTCCTGTCCCTATACTTTACTTGCACACTCACTTTCAGTTTCCATCCCCTATTCAGCAATCCCACTGGCCAGTGCCAACTGCTCATAAAGCGTGGTATTGTTTAGATGAAGAAGTCTCAAGGGGCTCTCAAGTTCAGTGTTTACACTCGCTCACCTAGGGGTTTTTTTGTTTCTCTCTTATCAAATGGGCCCAGAAGATCCATAGCCTTGTCAAAGTTCTAAGATTACTTCCTAGCATTCTAAGTATTCGTTCATCTAAAGGACTTCTTGGGTTATAATGGGAGGATGGCTTAGTGTTTTGAGATGAAATTGAGGAGGGATGCTATAGCAGATCCAGTAGACAAATCTTTTGGCCTCCGCCGAGTGCTCCTTCTTGAACCTAGTACTTCTCACTGTCCTTTACTCTAGGTTTTTTTTTTTCTTGGGTTCTTCTTTCTTTCTATTTTTTTAAGCAAACCAACAGCTCTTCAGTTCTTTCTGCAGCTTTTCATGGGAGCACTCTGTCGTAGCATTTTTCACAGTCTTCTTCTAGTTCTCTTATCTAACCTATTCTGCTATAGTATACTTGTATGGCTCAATGGGGTAGCAATGTGGAGATGATGATAAAAGTGTTGTGTATGGGAATAATGGGTATGACATGAATGCCTTTATCCTACAAACTTTAAACTCAGATGCCAGATAGTCTATCAGAGAAGTAAAACAAATCAAGGATCAAACATAGGCTAGCAGACATGCACACAGAATAAAACAATTAGGCTCAATTCAATCCTTCCATTGGGGGTTACTCCCTTTAAATTTCCTCATTGCCACTTTACCTCGTATCAAATTGGCTGGCACTGTCAATTTCCCAAGCCTAAAGGTTCAGTTCCCCTAAGCAATTGTGCTATGCTCCATTATACAGACATTCATTCCATTGCTACAATATTCTATTACTGCTTTACCATGGAATTTGAAATTTTTTTCAGTATGTGCAGAAACTATATGCAGGGTGAATTTAGCGGCAGATTATATCACAAATCGGTATCAATCCCCCCCACACTTGAACGATGCAATGCCCTTATTGCAATAGAATGAGAAGCAAAACTAGGTGTGCATCAAAGGGCGAGAGAAAAATATAGCGCAAGAGTAGCAAATTATCACAAAGCATTCACAAAAGGGCCCTGGGTGAGCAGATCGTAGAAAAAAAAAAACAAAAACAAACTGGACTAAAATGAACAAAGAGAAAAGAAAACTACGGGATGGGAGGAACGGGAGGGGCTGGGGCGCTGATCACAGTGTTTTCCTCATCCGACGAATTGCCAAGGGTGTTGACCATGGGAATCGCCGAGTGGGAGCGGGAGAGGGAGACGGCCGCTGGCAGGTGACGGCGATGGGATTCAAGTTTCGCCCATGAGTCGCTCCGAAGGGTCTTGGGCTCAGTGCGTAGGCAACGGAGCCGGCACGGTAATTTGCACGGAGACTTCATATCAGTAGACGAGCGGAAGTAAAGGTAGGCGTGAGTGAGGATATAAGATTTATCGGATGAATCGGTGGTGCCGGATACCTGAGCGGGTTTAGTGGATGAGGAGGAGGGGGACGAGACCTGGACGGTGACGGGTGGTGCCGACGCTGCGGGTGGAACGCGACGGGGTGGCTGACGAACGTAGGCCGGTGGGGATGCCCAGCCACGTCGTGCTGCACACTTCATCCGGACCATTGGCGTCTGTGTGTGAGGATGTGGAAGGAGAAGGGAATCGGTGGGAGTGTGAAAAGACACGGGTGAAGGGGTGGTGGAATAGATAGAATAGTTGAAGGATTTTGAATATGAAATGTTACGACTCTTTAGACAATGTGACCCCCTTAGTTGGCACCAGTGGGCCTAAGAAGGTGGCCCACTCAAGCAGTCGCATGGACGAAATAGTTAGAGATTAGGTGTGTACCTGGCGGAAATTGGGCTTTTGCCGTATAGTGACTCTGGGGTCTTGATGCCATGCCTCGTGCCATAGCATATGCCATGCTGGACTCGTTTACTCCTGTGTTGATGCTAAGGACAATAACCTTGGGCTGCCTCCCAATAGCGCTTGCTTTAAAGTCTTCAGCCAGACTTTGCCATAATAACTTAATGCTGTGGTAGTGCAGGAAGGTCCCCTGCTTCTTTAGTGCCTTTTCTGTCATCTAAAAAAGTCAGGTACTTCTCAGTTGAGTCTTTGAATCTTGCGGTCTTAAGTATTGAAAAAGTGACATGATCATCATTTACACGCACAGTGAGTTCTCCTTTTTCCACATCAATCAGTGTAAGACCAATTGCCATGAAAGGTCTTCCAAACAGAATTGGGACATCATGGTCTTCTTTGAAATCCAGGATGATGAAATCCACAGGGAAGATGAACCTATCCACTTTTACCAGAACGTCTTCGATCTTGCCTTCAGGTAGCACTATGGATCGATCAGCTAGTTGCAATGTGACTATTATGGGTCTGGCTTCTCCTACTGCTAATTGCTTGAAAATTGACGTGGGCATGAGATTTATGCTAGCACCTAGGTCGCACAGAGCTTTACCAGAGTAGTGAGGTCCGATTGCATAAGGGATTATGAAACTGCCAGGATCCTTTAGCTTTGGAGGTGGCCGATTGGTTAACATGGCACTACAGTCCTGGGTTAATGCTACTGTCTCGAACTCTTCCAGTTGCCTCTTTTTAGAAAGGATTTCCTTCATAAAATTCACGTAGGCGAGCATTTGTTCCAAAGCTGCCACAAGTGGAATATTAATGTGCAATTGCCGTAGCATATCGAGGAACTACTTGAATTGTTTCTCCTGGCCTTGCTTCTTTAGCCTTTGTGGGAAAGGCGAGGGTGGCTTTGGCATTGCTGGAGGCCCAAGGTCAGGATTATGCTTTGATGATGAAGCGGTGGCATTCCTTGTTGGGTATTGTATGTGATCATCCAATGCTGCATGTGGAGGCAATGTTGCGGTGCTTAGATCATGTTCTGGTTGTAGCAGTCTTGGTTGCCTCTGCTCGTCTTTAAAGCGTTGTTCAATACTTTCTTTCCCTTCCTTAAATTTCTCAAGTCTCGGATCAGTGACAACCATAGGTGGCTTAGTTGCTTTCATGGGTTCTAAGCTTTTACCACTTCGGAGCTCGATCAGCTTGACTTCCTCTCTTCCTTGGATCCTAGGGACTTCAGTGTCATTGGGCAGGGATCTTGAGGGTTTGTTGTTAAGAGCGGTTGCTAGTTGTCCTACTTGAGTTTCAAGATTCCTCAAGGTCACTTGCTAATTCTGGATGATTGCATTGTTCTTTACCATATAGTCCTTCAGAAAGGACAACATAGAGTGCTGCGGGTCTAAGTCACCGCCCTGCTGCATTGCTTGCTGGATAAACCCTGGTAGGTTTGACGTTCGGTTTAAGTATTGTGGGCCCGATGATTGTCCTGCTGCTTGTAAACCTTGAGAACTCCATGAGAAGTTAGGATGCTACCTCCATCCTGGGTTGTACGTATTTGAGTACGGATTGTTGGTATTACTTCCCCTGTTGAAGTTGTTGACGAAGTTTATCGATTCAGGGTTAGCGAAGCACTGAGAGTAAGAGTGCTCTCCACCACAATACACACAAGCTATCTGAGATGGTTGCAGCGACGTGTTGCTTGATGGAAGGGTCATTCCTTTCACCGTATTGTCAGAGATGAAACTTGAGCAGTGAGAGCAGTCATGGCATCTGCTGGCCACTGATGACTGTTCATGGCCATGCGTTCCAGTAAATTGTGGGCCTCCTTATAAGATTTCATTAGGATAGACCCTCCAGATGAGGCGTCTACAATTGATCGTGTTTGCCCATCGAGACCTCTGTAGAATGTTTCTAACTGGACCCATTCACACAGTCCGTGCTAAGGACATCTTCTTAGGAGGTCCTTGAATCTATCCCTGGCTTCGTAAGTAGATTCACTAGGTTTCTGTTGGAAGTTGGTGATGTCTCCTCTGAGTTGAGCGTTCTTAGTAGGTGGAAACAATTTGAGCAAGAAATTACTTCCCAGATCATTCCATGTGGTGATAGAATTAGCAGGTAGGTTGTTGAGCCACGTCCGAGCTTTGTCCCTTAGTGAGAAGGGAAATAACTTAATCCGGACGGCGTCGGGAGGTATACCAGGGATCACAAAGGAATCACACACCTCCATGAAGGTTTTGAGATGAAGGTGCGGATCTTCGGAAGGAAGTCCTCCAAATTGGTCGGCTACATTCAGCATCTGAATCATGACACCTTTAATTTCAAATTGTCCAGCATTGAAGGTTGGTGGTGTGATAGCCGAGTTCAGCTTGTTTAGATCTGGAATCCCGAATTCCATGATGGCCTTGTTCACATCTGGGTTTGGAGGTGGAGGGACCTGGTTATCCCTGTTTATTAATGGGCGCTCTTGTTGCTCCCGCTCGTGGTTGACAGGTATATCCGCCATGTTTGCTGGGTCAAAAGATTGACTTCGTCGCTTCTACCTTCTGCGCCTTTGTTTGTAGGTGCGTTCTATCTCAGGATCGTAAGGCTCTAGATTGGCTGGCGGTGAGTTGCGCATACACTACAGAATGTACCTGAAAATCTATAGCAGAGAAAGTTAGCTCTCTTACTAAGTAAATCACAACTATTAAGCAAAGGGGCGTCGTCACAAAGGGTATCAGCAGTCCCCGGCAACGGCGCCAAAAACTTGTTAGTCGATTTCCTTGATAGCAAGTGAACCAGTCGAACAAGTAATAAAGTGAAAGTAAAGTATCGTCCCATAGAGACCGAGATACAAAAGAGTGATGCGTGATTGCTATGATAGTTGTGCAAGCGGAAAATAAATATATTGGGTTCAGAGGTTGTTGTGATTATGCTACTAGCAAAAGTAAACAAAATACTTTAAAACGTGAGAAGATATCAGTAAGAGGTTCGGCTGGACTCAGAATCACCCTTAAGTGCATCAATCCCACAGTTGCTCTACCCAATGCTATAGCACTACACTGCACAGCTTCCGCAATTGCTATAGCATAGCTACTAATTACAAAGCTATTTGGTTAACCCACCTCTATAGTCTACCGATGCTTCCGCGTTCGATACATATGATACTAACTATACTCCTTTCATATTCCTATGGCAACTTTCTAGTCAGATCTACGCTACGCTCAGGGTGTTATAGTTATGAGAGGTAGACCCATTCTTGAAGCCTACAATAATAGGTCAACCCGTGTACGGGCTGCCTAGCAAACACTGTTTCTCAGAGGTGTAACCCCGACTCCTTGCCAGTAAGTGAGGCCACAAATCTAGCCCTTAACTTCTGTTAATCGACTAGTAATTGAAACATTGATAAGCAAACTAAATTTATTGAATTCAGAACTTGAAACTGGGTTTATTCAACAACTTAAAGATTCATCCCTCGTCCAGCCATATGAAAATCAGTTCATGACTGACGAGGGACACACAAAGTAGACACTAACAAAATGACCGACGAGGGACACACAAAGAAGACACTAACAAAATGACCCATGACACAAAGCTAAATTAAAAATGGAAAACAGAAAGCTTTGACGGAAATCCAACGGCATGGACGCAGCCCTGTCACGTCACCACTCCACGTCTTCTTCGTTCGTCGTACTGCAGGGAAGGATGCTGGGTTGTCCTGGAAATCTTGTGCTCTTGTGAAATCTCACACTCTTCTCTTGAGTCTGCCAAAAGATAGAATCTCGTTCTAGGGCTCTCCGACTCCGTTAGGGTTGGCTCCCCTGTTTCCTTTTATAATCAGGCTTTTCTTGCGGTGTAAGTTACAGCGAGCTGGGCCTTTCCTAATCCGTCGGGATCTATTGTATCTCTTGATCAGAGTAGATTGCTTATGTTGATTCTGTGGGATTCTTCAAATCTTTTAGTTTCGATCCTCCGCATCTTCTATGCCGTTATATCAGCAATCTATCTGTCAATATCGCCCTTTTCTTTTATTCCTGAAATCATCTGGGTAAAAAGTTCAGAAAACCTGCCGCATAGCATTGCGTCGTCTACTTTGCTATAGCATTTGGGATGACTTGTATTGCACCAGGATTTGTCGAATGCTATAGCATCGTATCGCTTCTACGCTTTATACGTTCTTCTTTAAAAACCCTGTAAATTGTTCCATTCTTATCACATGCAAATGATTTCTACTCTTCAGTCCCTATATCATGAATGTATGCCTTTTTACTTAGATTATTTACAGTTACAATTGTATTTAACATTCAATTCAGTCAATAAGTATAGGGAAAACATGGTGCGATTTGTGCTCATCACATTTCTCATAGGTTATAAATAAGTACTTTGGTATGAACTTTTTATAATATAGCGTATTGATAATTTGTTGGAGTACGAGGGATACAAATCAGATAATTGCTGTTTGGTACACTCATAAGTTGCTGCAGGAGAATATCACTGCTATTACTATTATTGTTACTGTTCAAAACCTTGTTGATACATAAATAGAGCTTTTGCAAATCATATATATATATATATATATAGACCATTGCATGTAGTGAACCAAAACCACCCCACATCATCTTGCTGTGTGTGTGTTGAGTATATAAATTAAAGACTCAAAGTCTCCTTGTTGCAAGTGTGTATGTGCCACGGCACCTAGAGTTGTTTAGGTTATTTAAAAGGTGTGGTTATATTATAAATATAAACATGAGTTGAAAACAATATTTAAGCTTTTATAACCTTGTGATGAATGTTGTGACGTGAATCATATGCGAAATACATTTCTATTTATGTTGAACTCAAATTACATGAGACACTATATTGTCTGTTATGATTATATATATATATATACACACACATATATATAGTCATTGTATTATATATGTATTTGATGAGCACAATTCGTACCATGTTTTCCCTATACTTATTGACTGAATTAAATGTTAAATACAAGCTTAAATGCAAATAATCTAAGCAAAAAGGCATACATTCATGGTATAGGGACTAAAGAGGAGAAATCATTTACATGTGCTAAGAATGGAACAATTTACGTTATTTTTAAGGGAAATCGTATAGCAGGGCTGATACGAAGCTATAGCATTCTGACTGCAATTCGAAGTGCAATACAAGGCATCCCGAATGCTATATCAAAGTAAAGGACGCAATGCTATGCGACATATTTTTTGACTGTTTACCCAGATGATTTCAGGAATAAATAAATGGCAATATTGACATATAGGTTGCTGATATAACAGAATAGAAGATGCGGAGGATCGGAACTAAAAGATTTGGAGAATCCCGCAGAATCAACAAAAGCAATCTACTTGGATCAAAAGATATGATAGACCTAGATGGATTAGGAAAGGCCCGGTTATTGTAGCTTACGCCGCAAGAAAAGTCTCGATCATAAAAGGAAAAAAGCGGTGCCAACCCTACAGAGTCGGAGAGCCCTAGAACAAGATTCTAACTTTTGGCAAACTCAAGAGAAGAGTGAGAGAGCTCACAAGAGCACGAGATTTCCGTGACAACCCAAGTATCCTTCCCAAAGATCGACGGAACGAAGAAGACGTGGAGTGGTGACGTAACAGGACCTCGACCACGCCATCGGAAATTCCATCAAGCTTTCTGTTTTCCTTTCTTTTTATCTTTGTTTTCTCGATCATGGGTCATTCTATTAGTGTCATTTTGTGCGTCCCTCATCAGTCATGAACTGAACTTTATATGGCTGGACGAGGATGAATCTTTAAGTGTTGAATGAACCCAGTTGCAGTTTCTTAATTCAATAAATTTGGTTTGCGTATCGGTGTTCTAATTACTAGTCGGTTAACGGAAGTTAAGGGCTAGATTTGTGGCCTCAGCTTACTGGCAAGGAGTTGGGGTTAGACCTCCGAAAAAGCGGTGTTTGCTAGAGGCGGCCGTGCACGGCTAGACCTATTATTGTAGGCTTCGGGAATGGGTCTACCTCTCATAACCATAACACCCGAGCGTAGCACGGATCTTCTGACTAGAAAGTTGCCATAGGAATATGGAAGGAGTATAGTTAGCATCATAAGTATCGAACACGGAAGCTTCGGTAGACTATAGAGGTGGGTTAACCAAATAGCTTTGCAAATGGTAGCTATGTTGTAGCAATTGAGGAAGCTGTACAGTCTAGATGCTAATGCATTGGGTAGAACAACTGGGGGAGTGATGCACTTAAGGATGAGTCGAGTCCCGGCCTAACTTCTCACCGATATCTTCTCTCGTTACAGTTATTTTGTTTACGTTTGCTAGTAGCATAAACACACAACCCTCACAACCATTATATTTACTTCATGCTTTCACAACTGTCATAGCAATTGCGCGTCACTCCTCGGTATCTCAGTCTGTATGGGACGATACTCTACTTACTCTTTATTACTTGTTCGACTGGTTCACTTGCCATCAAGGAATTCAACCAATAGTATACGATATAGGTAAGAGAGGAAGAGTATTGTTGTAATGGAAAACCAAGAGAAAAGAACCTTTCTTTGTGTGTACTACGTTGCTTTTAGAAGAAGAAGAAGAAGAATAATAATAATAATAATAATAATAAAAGGCTCATGTAATAATTTTCAAAGTGCTAGTTCATAGATAAGAAGTATATATTTTGATAAGCTTCTCTATCAAGAACTTAATTGTAAGGTGCTTACGTGTGGTGTTTTTGTTTTTTATAATTAACTTACTTTGCATATTTCAAATTTTTTCCCTAGCCAATCATACAAAAATAAAGAATTATTTGTTCCATTAATTTTTTTCAAAAAAAGAATATTAATAATTGATAGAGAGTGACAAGTGATAAAGAATAATATATTAGGCACTTAAAAATTTGAAGTTGCATGCGTTGTTTTGTTTAAACAGATGTAACAAGGTAGGCCAGAGGAGGTTTTAAAATAATAAAGTAAATAAATAGTAATAAATAATACTATTATTATTAAATGAGGAATAAATAATAAATAGAAAGGGGTATTATTAATAAATAATAATTAGAAAGGGAAATTAATAGTTACGATGATCTTACTTTAGGATATTGAAGAAGTTCGAGTTTCTATCATCCGGGGATTTTATTTATTCGCAAAGTTGAGGTTGGTAACTTAATCTCAAATTCCTTGTGTTTTACATATATGCCTTGTATGTTCATGTATTGTGGATTCTTGGCGGGTTTGTATGCACGAGTCTATGCGTTTTATTAATTTGGATATGGATTATTGTTTTATATGATAATGTTGCATGCCTATTTTTCCTAGCAGCGAGGATTCGTGTGCGGGACACGTAGGACTTGCAAGTGCTTTCACCGTTAACGATGCATGTATTGGGTACTATGTAGTCGGGTAGCAGTGTGTTTGGTGAATGCTTTCTTTTAATCTGCACTATGTGAAATATCTGTCATGTATGATTTACACTTTGAATGTGAGATGAATTGTTACCCTGAGATTCATCTGATCAATGAATCTCAGCCATACCTAAAGATCTAGGAAGATGTTCTGGATCAGGAAGCAAAGTTTGTGCAGTTGTAGTAGTAGCCGAGGAAGACTCGAAGGAGGCGATCTAATTAAGTTTGAATTTCATACTTTAATATTTTGGATCATATTTGCTAACAATTTGGTTGACAATTCGAATCATTGTATAACTAAAATCCTCCAACGGGATTAACCATGACTATTATCAAATTTTAAGTTGTGTCACATTTATATTCCTTCGGGAATTTAAATTAACCAGCATATGTTATCAGTCACTCATTCGTCCAAACGTTAGGCATGCTCTCTGTTGTGACTCACTCTGATCTGTGAACGCCTTCACTATGATAAATACATACAAATTAGTTTAATAAGAGATTAAAGACATAAATGGACATCATAATGAACGTAGGAATTAGGGGCATTACATATTGATTCTCGAGTATGCATCAATGATTCTCGAGAATTGTCTAAGTGTTCAGAGAATCAGAGTTCTAATTCTAATCTGATTGCCCTAAGTTTTCAGGTGGGAATTCTCGAGAATAGGTCCAGGATTCTCGAGAATAAGTGTGATGATCTCGCCATCGCAAGTTCTTTATGCAAATGACTCTCGAGAACTGATAAAGGGTTCTCAAGAATGATTCTCAAGAACTTGTAAGTGGTTCTTGAGAATGCCTCTACAGAATCACAATGAAACAATTTTCTGACGTGATTCTCGAGAACTAGTAATCAATTATCGAGAATGATTCTCAAGAATTAGTAAGTGGCTCTCAAGAATGCCTTAGGAAGAATCACAGTGGCATGACTTTGCTAATGTGATTCTCGAGAATGCATATGCAATTCTCGAGAATGGCTCTCGAGAATGAGAAATGAAGTTCTCGAGAATTGACGGAGAACTCTTAACATATATCTCTCTTCAACTATTAAAATCAGATGGAATTCTCGAGTATGAGAAAATTGATTCTCGAGAATGCTCAACCACCATGATTTCAAAGGTTCTTAGAACGAATCATTCTCGAGAACCTATAATATGATTCTCGAGTATCATCAAACATACTCTCAGGAAAGCTATAGTTCTCGAGAATGGTATGAACTATTCTCGAGAATCTAGTTCAATATTTGAAATTTCCGTTCTCGTAATGCGGAATTAATTGATTAAGCATTGGGTACTTCATATTGTTATTCCTTACTATTCCTAACATCGTTTAATCAATTTGCTAGTAATTTTCAGATATGTTTAATTTTGATTAAACATCAAAATTACCATAAAGCAAATTTGTGTTAGAGGCATTTAATGCAACTCGAAAAGCGAGTAACAATCGGAATTAGTCCTCGTAGAAGAAGAAAACATTCCTTGAGGCATACCTATTCCGACTAATTCCTTGAACCACTCTTTGCACAAGTGCGTCGACTGACGGACACATTTAATGTAAGAAACGGTCAACTATTTGCAAATGGAGTGCACCTATGGCTAACAGAAAATATGAAGAGGCTCAACGACTAGTCTGCAAAGCTTATCAACGGCATTAATGGCGAACACTATAAAAGCTTACCACATTCAATTCTGCCACCTACCGAAACTCTACGCATTCAATTCTGTATTATTGCGATCAACTGTTTCATTAACCCCATTTAATATCTTCGGATATTACCTTTACTTCAGTGTTCATATTTTATCTACTCGTGAGGAGTCTTTAAACACTTATTCCTTTTTTGGTTTAAATCTTAAGGTTGTGGAACCTTAAGTGTGGGTGTACGATTACAACTTGTAAGGGGAGTGAGTTCGAGTGTGAAAGGATCATCCTAAGTTACGGATAGAATGTGTAATTGTATTCATATTTAAAAAGTCGTGGAAATCCCAAGGTGTGCTTGGGGATTTGGATGTAGGTCAAAGTATTAAACCGAACCAATATAAATCATTATGTGTCTATCTCTCTTTCTCTGTCTGTTTTTTTACTTGCATTTGTGATTTTGGCAAAATATTTTTTAGATCACCTATTCACCCCCCTCTAAGTGATATTTCATCTTCAACAATATACCTAGAGGCAAACCTTTTCAGTACTTATTAACTCCAAATCAAAACATATTTACCTCGATAGCAAAGAAAAAACATTGAAATTGAAGCATATAACTCGGGCATTAATTATTGTTTGATTTGGAAGCAACTTGAAAATTCAAATTTTCATTGAAAATTAAGATTTAATTACATTATGATTGTTATCATCAAAACATCAAAAACATAAGAACTAACAAACCTTAATTACATTTCGACCTAAGCTTCTAATTCAGCTTAATTCACATTCAAACCTATTCGTAATCACTCTAACATTCCCACGGCATCCCTAAGAATCAAAATATTTTATAACTCAAGCTATTCAGGCTTTAAATCAAATAATTACAAATTCCTATAACATTTTCCAGGAGGTCACCCATCTCGAGATTTCCCTGGTCTGAGCACGATTAAACTAGTTGTACTACAACAAAATATGGGTGCCGAATACCATCCACTACAGTCCTTTTACCTTAAAGGTCTGCCATACTACATAGGCGCCAAAATATAGGCTACGTCATCTGATATCGCTAATATTCATCACTCATATGCTAGTCCACATAATCCTTGATGTGTCGAATGAAGGCATGAAATTCTTGGTTGGGACCATCTTCTACTATCGATTCTTCTTCTGTTCCAAAAGGATGTGTTTGGGAAATTATGGGTCTGGTGCCAATTCATGCTCAATTGATCCGATCCTCTGGAATTTGCTCCGATTCGAGTGTTAACATTTTTTCGCACATTTTCGAAGTCTCCTACTGATGATACTTCATATTGAGGCGTAGGTCCAAATAATATATGGGTGGTGGTAGTCGTACTATGATCTCGGTTGGAGTCTCCCTCTTGCTTCCTTTGTCCTTTCTCACTTTCTCTCAGCGTCTCACTCTCGATCTCACTTGGCTGGAGGGAGTGGATGGTTGGAAGATGCAGAGCAATGGTTATATAGTAGTTGGTGGGTGCAGTCGAAGAAGCGAGAACATGCTTTGGTCACTCAACGCTCGGCTCGAGGGGTATGGTGTTCCTATCTCTATTGTGCCAAACCGTGAAAGTCGCTAGGGATCTTCTTTTCTGTGGTTTATCCTTTTTGAATTGGATATTACATGTTTCTCTTCTCTCTCTCTCTCTCTCTCTCTCTCTCTCTCTCTTTTTAATGTCTAATGCAATACCTATCGATGCATTCATTGGGCTAAACGTATTTAATGGGTTGATTTGGGTTTGCGAAGTTGGGCCGTTGAACAATGAATGGAGTGAAAATGATATTTATTTATTTTATTTTATTTTTTGATAAAAAAATTTTAGGAAAGGGTTGGATTCATCCACAATCAAAGGCGAGTGAAAATGAGATTTAATGAGTAAGAGAGTATGTGTATCTGAGTGTTGGGCCCAAGAGGAGTAAATGAACTGGGCTAAAGATCATCTAATGGATTGGGCTGAAGTCATTTAATCCAATGAATTGCTTATTTAATTGCAATTATGGAAAATAAATTAATCCTTAATTCTATACAAGGATTTTTTTTTTCATATTAATTTGGTATTTTTAATTCATTAGAGACATTATTTCATGATTAAGCACTAATTTGTGTTACGGATATTTGTATTGAATTAAGTGTAATTAGGGGCAAAATAGTCATAATCTTTTAATTTTTAATGCAAATGAGTTCTTCGAATTTTTGATGCTATACCTTATAATTAATTTTGTATTGTAAGTGTTTAAGAAGAAAATTTGAGATTTTGGAGGGTCATAATTAATATTTTGAGGATTTGGAAAAAATTGTAGAAAAGATATCTAGAATTTATGCAAATTGATAATAAATGAAAAAAGGGACCAGAAAAATTACAAAACATTGCCCACATGTTTTGGAAATTTAGAAAGCTCTACAAATGTTTCAAATATTTTACCTTTAGTCCTCATCGAGAACTTTTGAAGTTTACAATTAAGGGTGTGTTTGGTTGAAGGGGAGGGATGAAAGGGAAGGGAAAATTTAAAAAAATGAAATATTGTTCTCTTCAGCTCATAGACATAAAAATTTAAGGGTGTGTATTAAGTGTTAATTGTATTACATGATCTAAATTCGGGAAATTTCATGTAACTTATAAATTAGAAACAAGGGTTAAGGTGCAAAAATACACATATGCTTTACCCTCAGGAGTGCCCAGGACCATATGTTTTTTTAAGAGCAAAAATACACACGAACTTTCTCAAATGGAGCAAAAATACCATATCCGTTAACCCTTTTCAACGTCCGTTAACTTTTTTTTCTTTATGGGCCCCACAATTCCCACATGTCATCTTTTTCTCTCACTTACATCTGACTATTTCGTCCTTCTCCTTCCTCATTTCTTATTCTTTCAAACTTTTTCTCTCTCTTCCTCTCTCTTTCTAAATCCTTTTTGTTTCTCTCTCTTCCTCTCTGTTTCCGATTCTCAACCTCTGCTTCCAGCTCTTAGAGTATTTTCTCCTTGGTCTTTCTAAAACCCATCAAGTATGTTTGTTGTCCGCACATGATGGTGGAGAGATTGATTTTGAATTGGAAATGCATGCAACTATGGTACCCAATCGCGAAAACGCTAGCGGAGAAAATAGGGTGGGAATTTGCGAAGGAGACAGGTACGACGTTGTTATGATAAGTCAGCCTTTGCCTTAGGCCCTCTCATTCCTCCCAGGCTCCATTCAAGCATGGCTGTCCTTCTCGATCGGCGTTCTCAAAGGTCTTCTTCCATAGCTACTTTTCCTGCTCAGAGCTCACCCACACTCCCTAATTCACATCATAACTGTAATGTAATCCATGTATGATGGACGATGCAGGGGACGCAAAGACCTATGAGGACTTCTTCATGGGAATGGCACACTTTAAGGATGTGGCCATGGCTTACATCGGCCCGAGAAGAAGGAGGCTTGGAAGGAACTTGTGCGTTGAAGCCATTCGTCACTACGGTGATTTTGTGGAAAAAGTTGCTGAATTGTACCCTCAATATAATGTGCCTAAGGTGCCTAAGGATACTCAGCCTAGTTTGCTCTGAGCCACGGATGCTTCTTAGAAGTTGATTAATCTAGGCATGAAGTTCACCTCCATCGAGCAAATCATCTTCGACATGGGCTTTCTCTAAATCTCAATCCATATTCCTTCCTAATTTGGGGGATTTCCTTGGTTGTGATTGTGTTTATGGGGATCTAGTGATGGTGGTGTGGTTGGCTCAAATAAGGATGATGAACTTGCAGTTTATGTCCCTTGTTCTGTATTTTCATGACAAGAGTTGTTTATGTATAAACTCTTGCTGTTAATAGTGAATAATTCTTCAGTAGATTGGCAAAAAGAATGAGTCGGCCTGCAACAAATTTTGAAAATCGGAAAGAGAGAGGAAGAGAGGTATTTTGGCGTTCTACCTAGGATTCACTTTATTTTTGTTGTTGACAAGTTTTTTGTTTTTTGTTTTTTGTTTTTTTTTTGACTTCTGTGTATGTCTTTAGCTTTTTACTCTATCGCAGCTGGTTTCTCTGTTGATTAATGATATATATATATTCTGATTGGCAAAAAAGACCTCTCTAACCTTTGAAATATTATAATAAATCTCGAACAAGATTCTCTCCATATCTCTTTTCTCATTTTTTTCTAGCTCAATCTGGGCTGTTGATTGAAAAAATGAGAGAAAAATAAAAAGTAGTATTGTATTGATTGGATGGATGTGATTTAGAGATTATGAGGGATAATGAGAAAATGATGATGAAAGAATCCGAACCCATAAATCTCACTGAATTCTTACATTATTATAAATAATTCTTATACTCTTGGTTTTAATTTATTCACTACTTATTTCCAAGTGGCTTGAAGTTTAAGGCATATAACTCAAAATTTGAGCGATTATATAGGTATAAAAATGAAGTTTAAAAGTTGACGGTTTAAGGAAGTTTATTACTATTAAGTTATAAAGGTTGAGAGTAACTGGATGAAAATGATTCTAAATAATAAACAAGCAAGCAGTAAGACTGTAAACTCGAAGAGAAGAGTTCGATAGTTTACATATAAAAGGCACCCGTACTTAATTATTGACCACAAACAACATACACAGGATATATAACACTTATGACATGATATTAAACTGGATAGGAAATAAAAAACTGAACTGTATACTCCTTATTTCCACGGGCCGTATATTATGACATGGAGTAGTACAGTTGAAGAGGCAGCTTTATAGTATAATGCTCTATCCGATCCTGGGAACCCGAGTGACCCTGCCCTGACGGTTCACCCAAACCCGAACTCGATCGCACCGGAAGTCAGTGGTGACGGAGGATCCTTCCACCACGATTATGACTTTCACCCATCGGTTCTCTCTCTCTATTGTTGCCTCTGCTCTCTGTCGTCCCTCGCCTACCAGCCCTGGCCATGAATCCTTACCTTCACTCACATCAACACACATGTCACAAATATGTACCAGGAAAAAGAACCAGAATAATCAATGAAGACATAACATGTAGATAATAATATTATTATCGAATTACAACGGTCTCTTCTCAATTACCTCGGCAGCCACCAGACATGTTTCCACTACTTGGAGATTTCCCTGCAATCAGTCTAAAGCGGTTTATGTGTTTTGTTTGCGATATGCTGCTCTTTATGTACGGGGTCCTATTTATAGTACGGTTGAGGTTGGATGTCGTTGATCAAGTAAGGGATGTTTCTGACTACTTCTCCCTCTCTCTCTATATGGCAAGCATGGTAGGTTGTACTTTTCATAATGCATACGTACGTTGATCATATTCAATTGAAATAGTCAACTGTTCATGTATGTTTCAGACACTATTCTCCAATCTTCATGTTTTCAACGTTCTCCCTTTGGTTTTGTCGGTCATCGTGCTTATTTATTCATTTTTTTAAACAAAAGAAGTTTATATTCCAACAGGCTAATTATATAATTGCAGTTCTCGTGAATCGACTTGGACAAACAGCCATATTAGATAAGGGCATTATCTAATAACTCAATCAAACTATCAGTTATATGTGCGAATTATTCATTTTTTTAAAAGAAAAGAAGTTTATATTCCAACACGCTAATTATATAATTGCAGTTGAACTGGTACGTTTTCTCGTGAATAGACTTGGACAAACAGCCATATAATATACGGGCATTATCTAATAAATCAATCAAACTATCAGTTATGTATGCGAAAAAACCATGTATAAGAAAAATACAAGCCTTTGTCGGTTACTCGGATACCTGATAATAGGATTATGAAAAGGCACCGGATACCGGTGAAAAGTATAAAAAAACAAAAGAAATTACCGGTCATTAATCAATCTAATTAATTGGTATGATAAAGGGAGAGCATCCATGTGGAACAAATGATAGACGAACCAGTGATTTTTAATTTTTTTCCTTTCGAATTTACCCCTATTGATGCTCCCTCAACTATAATCAACGATGAGAGAGACGAAGGAATTAGAGAAGGTGACTAGGGTGTTTTAGAAAATGTATGTTTTTGATGAACTTAACCAACTCCTTCGGTCTAATCAAACTAGACAAATTAAGTTCGTCAATATGACATGTGTTTCTAAAATACCCTCATCATCTTCCTCATTCCTTTCTTCCCCCTCCTCCTTGATTATGGTTGAGGAAGAATCAATAGAAGAGGTAAATTAGGAAAAGATTGACAAGTATAAAAACTATGCATTATATTTAGGATTAAGATCAACTCCCCAAATATGTCATATAACAAGGACCAGACGCCGGGCGGAGTATTAAATTTCCCACCAAAATTTTATTTTTAGGTATAAAGGATTTTTTTTTTAAAAAAAAAAAACATTATTGTTTTAATGCCTAGATGGTGCGTGACTGCATGTTGCTGTGCATAACCGGATACTTTGATCATGTGCTGCATCTCAATCCTTTGTTTGTTTTTTTCCCCGTCAATCTAATGGTTTCATATTTTTTTTAAAAAAATTGAACATAACATTGAAAACATTCCTCTACAAGGGGAAAAAAAAGATTTTTCAACTTCCCAAATTTTTCCTTAGGATAAAAATTTGAAGACTATCCTTATTATATATTTAATTTCCCAAAAAATATACTAATTTTGTGCAATTTATGATTGCAAAGGTTTTTGCATGTATAAATTAAGCTGAAGTGTATAAAATCTCCAGAATTTTGTGTTATGTTTTTTGTTATGATATGTAAGTAGCCTCTAGCTAGAACCTTTTATCTAGCTACAACTTGGTGTGCCAATTCGGTTCCTTTAAAGAGGAGTTGCTGAAAGAGTGGGTGTCGCAGTCCTTTCTCCTATGATCAAGACCTTGGCAACCGCTGAATCTTAGGCTAAGAGATTTCTTTTCATCTGAGTTGTATTTTGGTGTTCTACCAGGATTCACTTTATTTTGGTTGCTAATAAATTTTTTTTTTTTTTTTTGATTTCGGTGTGCAGGCTGTTACGTCTTTAGTTTGTGTACTATATGGCAACTGGTTTCTTGATTGATTAATGAAATATATATTCTGATTTTAAAAAAAAAAAAAAAAAAAAAAAAAAAAAAAAAAAAAAAAAAAAAAAAAACACACACACACACACACACACACACACATCTAACCTTTGAAATGTTATAATAAATATTAATTATATATTCATTTCCAAGAAGAATAACTAATTTTGTGTCCTTTATTATTACAAAACTTCCGTTTATTTCATGTTCTATGAAACTAACCTCTAACCTTTGAAATTTTACAATAAATCTCCCAGAATTCTTGCATTATATAAATAATTCCTATACTATATTTTTTTTTTTTTATCCATTATTTATATGTAAATAACTTAATATCATAAAATAAAGTTTAAAACGTTACCAAGTTAATAATTTTGGGGTTAATATGATAGACTTAAAAATTTAAAGGGTTTTATTATTAAGTTTTAATTGTTAAGAAAATTATTTTTACATGGTTGATTTTAAATTCAGAAACATTTTATGTAATTTATCCTTGCTATAAATTATAAACAAACATGCTATAAGGTTGGCCACAAACTCAACATATTCCTCTTGTCCTATATATAAGGTAGAGAAAGAAGCTTTTTTTTTTTTTTTTAGTCCTATTTATAACACACCTCATTAAAGTTTTAAGGTGAATGTATAATTTAACCCTTCATTTATTATTATGTTGACTTTGTTTTCATTTAGTATTATGTATACTAAATAGGGGTAGATTTAGAAAGTTGTTGAATTTTACTGCAGAGCTAATGAGATTTAAGGTTTTCCGTAATCTGTGTTAAAAATGTTGGAAGTGCCATGTAAAAAGGACAAGAGGAGTAGTTGTGACTAGGATAGTTCTTATTGTATGTCCTCCTGCCTTGCGGTTGGGAGCACTTCTTTCTGACCCTGTCCTTACTCAATCCCTTCTTACCGTTGGTGTTGTTGTTCAATGTGAAATACAGGGCCGATGGCAGTGTTGAAAGGTTGGTGGACATTTCTGACTTCTCCCTCTCTCAATATGGCAAGCATGGTTGTATTTTTGTAATACGTACGCACGTTAATTCAATTGAAATAGTCTATAATGTTTATAGTTCACAAATTATTCTCCAATCTTCTTGTTTTCAAGTTTCTTCATTTGGTTTGTCATTCATCATGCTTATGTATATAACTATGACCCAATCAGAAAGCTTATCCTTTACATTTACCCTCATTTTATATTTATTCAATTTTTAAACAAAAATAATATTCCCTCAGCCATAATATAAGACATACATATTTACCTAATTTGATTCGATCAAAGAAGTTTGTTAAGTTCATTTTTTATATATTATCATTTGGTATTCGGTTCGGGGTTCGCGGCTCTCACTCCCAACATATGTGTCTCCTTTGAAACTCGAACTTGAACCTGAAGTGATCTTGCAAGGTCTTACACTACTAGACCAACTCTGTGTTGGTAGTTAAGTTAGTTAATATGACATATATTTTCTAATAAAACCTAATCATCTTTCTTAATTCCCTCATTCTCCCTCCTCCTTTATCATTGTAGAGGTAGCATCAATAGAGATAAATTAGGAAAATATTGATAAATATGAGAAATAATTCTTATATTTAGGATCAACATCAACTCTTCAATTAGGTTCTCTATTAAGGACCGGTGGGATCATATAATATTTCAAGCTGCAAATTATATAATTACAAACAGCTATAAGGGCTTTATCTATAACTCAATCAAACTATCAATTCTATATGCCAAAAAGCCATGTATAAGAAATTACAAGTCTTTGGTCAATCTAATAAATTAGTATGACAAAGGAAAAGTATTCATGTTGAACAAATAAGAGACGATTACGAACCAGTGATTTGAACGCCTTTCGATGTCTTAGCTAAAAATAAAATTCAAAATTACATTTAAAAACATTTCACTACGGCCATCAAATAATGTAATAGGCATCACAATAAAAATGATTTTTCGACTTTCCCAACTTTTTCCACATGATAATCATGAGAAGAAAATTCTCTTTATTATATTTCCTGCGGTCCTTAATATAAGATATATTTACATAATTTAAATTTAATTAGTAATGTTAGTTAATATGACATGTTTTTTCTCTTATTCCCTCTCCTCATTGATTATTGTTGATATTAAGAAAAGATTCACAAATATGAAAACTATATATTATATTTAGGATCAAAATCGACTCTCCAAATATGTCTTATATTCAAAACTGGAAGGATTATATTCATTTTCAAAAAAGAACAACTAATTTTGTGTCCTTTATTATTGCGAATGTGATTGTATATATAAATTAGGCTAAATTATGCAGAATCCTCCATGAATTTTATGTTATATGTAAATAAATACTAACTTAAGAAATTTTATAATAAATCTCCCTGAATTTTTACATTTTTTAAAATAATTCTTATACTATTAATTTTATTAATTATTTAGCTGAAATTACTTAAATATTAAGGAGTTCACCTATATAATACTCAAAATTTGTGAGAACTACATGCATATAAAAAATAAAGGTAAAAAAGGTACAAATTTAATAATTTGGGATTTATATCATAGACTTAAAAATTGGAAAAACTCTATTTAACTCTGGCTGAAATACCATAATTATTAAATTCAGGTCTACACTTTTAATAAATTCTTAATGAATAACTCAAGAGGCTAAATTAGAGATTTTAGAATCATATTAAATGACTAAAATACCTCTCTATAGTTGAAAAGAAAAAAGAAAGGCAGAAGCGATTTTAAACTGATTGTTCCCACTTCTACAGAGGGATGAATACTGAATAAACATAAAACACTCGTAATTAATTATTGACCACAAACAAAATACTCAAGGTATACAACAATGACATGAGATTAAAATGGACAGAAAATAAAAACACTGAATAATAAACTCCTTATTCCATGGCTAAATACATGACCTATGACAATGTAGCCAAATCATTAAGTATAGAGTTGCATGACATTAAATTAGCCAAATCATTTTTCAAATTTAAATCAATTAAAAATTAGAATCATAAAAGATCCCCGTCATAATTATTACAACAGAAATATAAAAGCAAAGTTATACAAACAAAACAATTAATATAAAAAATATTTTATAGGTTTCGGCCGGCCGACTCGAGCAGGACAGAGTTGACTTGACTATCGGGGCAACATGCACACTCCTAAACTTGTCCAATTATTAAATCGTGCTTACAAAGGGTATGATATATTTATATATCTGAAAATATTATGCAGTTATTAAAAAAATTTGAATCATTGAATAAAGAAGGAAGGGGGAAAAGTCCGTAGAAGTAAAGCTGTTCAAAGAAAGGAAAATTGGGACCCATAGGGCTTGGAGTTTAGGTGGGATACATATAATAAGGTTATTTGATACTAATGTGTACTCGTGTATAATATATTGAAGAGGTGTTAGTGGTTGACCAAAAAAAAAAGAATGAGGTGTTAATGAGGTGTTATCTTGGTCATAAATATAAGATATATTTCTTATATGTATCAGACCCTCTAAAATTATCTTTATTGATGCTTCTTTAACAATAATTAAGTTGAAGGCAGATAGAGGGAATTAATTAAGGAAGATGATTAAGATATTTCAGAAAAAACATGTAACTAACTTCTTTAATCTAATCAAATTAAGTAAATATGTTTTGTAGCAAGGACAAGAGGAATATATTATTTCAATTCAACATGTTTTAATGTGAATAGACTTTGAGAAACAGCTGCAAGGGCATTAGCTAACTCAGTCAAACTTACAAACACATTCCTTGTATGTTTTCAGAGAGAGAAATAATATGTAATATATTCTAACTGGCACATGTAATGATGTGTGTGTGCGCGACGCGTGTGTGTGTGCGTGTGTGTGTGTGTGTGTGCATGTGTGTATGTGCGTGCGCGTGTGTGTCTCTCTCTCTCTTATCAGCGGGTTAGCAATGCCGCTATATGCCAAAAAGCCTCAATCAAACTACTCTCATCTTTTTAATATAAGACATATTCTCCTTGATTATAATTGATGGAGCATCAAAAAGGTGTAAATTAGGAAAATAATGACAAATACAAAAAACATATTTTCTATGTAGAATCAAGATCGACTTTCCAATTATATTTTACATTAAGAACCAGAGGGTATAAATTATGATCAAGGGAAAGTATTCGTCTGGAAGAAATCATAGATGAACTAGTGATTTGAACTCCTTGTATATATCTTACCACAGGAACCGTCATGGATCGGTTGCTTTCAGAACAGATTTTAATTAAGTTAACGTCATCATCAAAAGCTTACTAAGTATCAGTAACCAGAACAGCCATATCTTCAAATTACTTAACAAAACTTTCAAATATATGCTATTTGCTACACAAGATTGCGTTAATTTTGTGCTTATTATTCCAAGTCACCAAAGACGACTAAATCTATTAGATTATCCAGAAACTTATATAAAAGTCAAATATCTCTTGCTCCAAAAACTCAATAGGATTGGGAAGGGCGGCAAAAACCTTGACTTTCTATCCGCTCCCCCTCAAAGCTTTTAAACGAACAGCTTCAATTCAGTTCATTCCATGACACTTTCCTGGTCAATTATCATAGTTTGTGATTTCATTTTCTTACAAAAGTTTAAATCGAATTCCTTGTCGATATGTAAAAATCATGACAGCTATATTTAAGTTTGCAAACTTAATTTAAGTTTACAATAATCTCTCTTTGTTTCCGTATGCAGGCAGTGTAGCCGATATGGTAGACTTATTCCAGGTTTTTAGATTGCAATCGATGATCATTACTTCCTTCTTGGTTACATAATGCTTACCAGTTTTCCCCCTACTTGGGTTGATATAAATTAAAATACGAAGTCGTTTTTTCAACTTCCTTCGAAGTAAAAAAATATGGACTCGTTTTGCACAGTTAACAATAGCACTAGTCAACAACGATTCAAAACAAAATCAGAATATTCTGTTCAGCTGATTGGTGATTGGCTTAGTCATTTAAGTGTTGGGCTTATGTGAAAGCATTGTTGAGTAATTCCAACTAAAAAACAATTAATTACAACAGAATTTAGGGACGGAATTATGTCGCTAATTTGATTTAGTGACAGAATTCCGTTAGCCACATAATTCTGTCACTATAATTAATTAGTGACAGTATATTTGGAGACAGAATTCAAATAATCCATTGTTGCTAAATTTCATCACTAATCCACTATTTTTTTTTTTTTTTTTTTTTTGTACTCATTAATTTTGTATATGCTGCATCTTTTCTAAAGGAGAATGGATGGAGTGATAACAGATCATGAAGCTTTCAAAAGTTATGGATTTGTTGGCACAACTCACAGTCTGATGATGAAATAATCTCAAGTTCAACTCTTCATAAGGGTCACTTTTAACATTCGGTTTTTAGACCCTAAGATGACTGTTTTCAGAAGGTAGTTTATATGAGTGTTGTTGAAAGTTTTAAAATATAAGTCTGTTTTTAAACAGTCGTTGACTTACAATATAACACCCCAAATTCCATACTTCAAATCATGTAGGTTGACACTTAGTTTTAGAAAAACAACAGATTTTGAGATCCTACCACTCAGAGTAATGCGGAATGAAGAGCATGCACTTACATTTGGACAATGAGTGACTAATATAAAATTCCCAGGCATATGCTGATGTCCCGACATATGCTGGTTATATTAAAAATAATCCCGAAGGAATATTCGTGTGATACAATAGTACAGAGCTATATAATTACAATCCTTCATGATAACTATACAATCTTAAATCAAGCCTTAGGTAGACTTGGGGTAATGAACCTAACTCAGTTAATCAAACAATTTGGCCAGGCCGGTGTCTAGTGAAAGTCTCCCCTAATTCACGGCGACTGATTGATTGAACCACATAGACGAACCCTTTCTAGACACCAAACGGTTTTGAAATAACTTTATTAGATTCATTCCAGATGTAGTCTCTGTTAAACTTCATCCGACTTTCGTCTTGACTGGTGCCACTTCACGGCTCCGTCCATCGGTGCCTCTTCACGGCTCCGTCCATCGGTGCCTCGTCAGATCCAGGTTCTTTTCCTGAACTATTAGTCTTAGTTAACAGTTAACCCCTATAGCAGATATGACAGTACATAGCACATAGCAGATGTAAGGTTACAACAGTACATAAGCACATAACACATGTAAAGTTTGCAATGTTTGCACTAACTAGTGCCACGACGGTCCCTCGTGTCCTTAGCGCTAGGAAAACTCAACGGCATTATCAAGACTATTAACCCATATAAAGCTGAATGTATAAACAGGTGATCTAAGTCCCATAAACTTAGTCACAGTGCATGACCCAAGACCTAGTCTTGTCCATCACTTCATGAATCAATCAATCATATATAATCATACAAGATATAGGCGATTAAAGTTACTAGTACGCGAACGTACCTTCCTTCTGTGTAGTTCGCAATATGTCCGACCTTTGAATCCAGCCCTGGACTTCCCGGATATCCTAACATATCACCTTATCACTTAGAATAATATCCTAAGAGATATTTCCACCTCTATTTACCTCTCTACCCTTGGTGGATTTATTATTTACAATTTTGCCCTTACATTTATTTAAAAACGCAGTACTGGATTTTCTCGGCAGATTTTTCGGTAACTTTGAAAACTCATAATTAATTATAGAAACATAGAAACGAGGTTCCGTAAAATTTATCAAGACCCTTGACATGTCTATTTTCAAGAAAAATATTCCAAGAACCTATAACATCATGGTTCATTCCCAGTTTTAGCTTTTCTCAACGTTGCCCAGATTTTCGTCCAGAAAAATAGCTTAACTACTTCACAAATTCATATCTCCTTGTCCAGAGATCAAAACGTTACATATTTTATATATTTGGAAAGCCCTACATGTCTACTTTATTCATGTAAAATTTAATGATTTAATGATTTTATTTGCTACATAAAATGATAGCCTCAACGTAGCTGACTCCAGAAAAACTCCCAACCGTAAACTCTACCAGAATTTCACTACTTTGATCTTCAACTTTCAAGAATTTTGCTCCACCATATTTTGCATCAAATTTTAGAAATAAACTCATTTTTAACCATAAAAACATGACAACATAACTACTCTTGAAGATTTAAGATCAAAGCATAAATTAACTATGAATTTAAAAACTAAACTCAAAAACTTACTTGATCTTGCTTCTACTCCTTCAAGCTACTCCTCACTCACTCTCTACTCTTTAGAAATCACCTCTTGGAGCTGATTTGATGTGAAGAATGAAGAAGCTTGGCTTCTCTATTTATAGGAAAAATTCAAGATCCTCAACCATTGGATCATCTTTCTTAATCAATGGCTCATGAAATTTGGTCTTTTTGAAGACTCAATTTATGAAGAAAAGGTTCTCATTGGTTGATTTAATTTACATAGGATTTATCCCATTTTTCTTTAATTATCTTATCCTCTTCCATTTCATTAATACCTTATCCTATCCTCTTCCAATTTGTCTCCCCCAACCCATGTGCTTCTTATCCCATGTGCTTTGTTTAATTGCCAAAAACATTTGTTTAATCAATGCAAAAATCCCATCTGATTCATTATAACTCATGCGCCCCCATATTTAGCCATTTAATGTGATTTTCCATTAGCAAGTTATCCCATTGTTCCATCCTCTTATTGGCTAGTTGCAATGTTTGACTTTTCAACTCTAACTTTATGCTTTATTGATCTCTTTTCTTCCTTCAATTCAGCTGTACGTTTTTATGGACTTTGAGATTGATTAAGAAGATTTATTTATTCCCTTAATCAAGTGTTTACATGTCCCTTGATTATAAATGGCATTGCCTAATTGTTTTGCTACTTAATCAAGGCCATTAGTACTTATTTAGACAAGTGTTATTTCATTTTCTTCGGCCTTTAATTTTTCTTCAATAATCAGCCCCCTTTTATTTCAAAAATGATTACTTTAATTTGCCCAAAATTAAATTGAAGAATTATGCCAATAATCCCAATTAGTGCAAGCTTATTTGCCTATTATTTGCTAATTGGCACTTAATTTAATTAAGTGTTTTTATAGCTTTAATTTAATTAAGTGTTTTTATAGCTTTTTCATGGCTCTTTTAATCTTAAAATAGTCATTATTCTATGTGACTCTAAGTCACCTATGTTAACCAATTTAATATGGTAACATATTCCAAAATACCGAATTTTCGGTAAATTGATAATCGGGTATTACATACAACGATCGTTGTAAGTCTCTTTTTTGAAAAAAGAAAAAATGCTTTGGTCTCGTGCATTGTTAGGTGCAAGGTTTTTTTTTTTTTTTTTTTTTTTTGGCCAAAAGAGTCAATTTTATTAATAAGCAAACAAGAATACATCCCATAATAGCTTAAGCCAATAAACTCTCAAAAATCTACCATTAAAACCTACCACTCACCTCACCAAACCTAATCCAACTAAACAAACTAAAGCAAATCTATCAGATATGACAGAGCAGTGGAGAAAGAGCTGCCTTTAACCTATTCCTTCCCTATTATCCTTACGAAAGACACTGTCGCAAGGCTTCATGGATAGCACCAAATCACGGACCAGAATATTGCTTAAAGGGGATGTTGGTATATCCAGCCAAACATGCTGGTTCATCCCCTTTGCTGCATCAATTGCTAGCAGCTTTGTTCCCTTGCCTACAAACAAGAGACATCGAGACACCTTCTAGAGCCTCAAATAGATTCAGAATCTCCTGTAGAAGTTCCCAGCACCACCATTCACAGCCAGCCAAATAATTATTCTTAATCTGTTTAAACAGAACCTCATAATCAGTTTAAACAATAACAGGGCAGTCAGGAAATTTACCTCTGAGTCGTAGGGCCTCCAGTAGTGCAATGCATTCAGCCATAAAAGGAGAGTTTGCCACTACATGTTTCCCCAATCCTCCCACAAAATTCCCCTCAGTGTCACGGCAAGCCACACCAATACTAGCTGCACCTGACGATGCCTTGAAGGCACCGTCAGAATTAATCTTGACTGAGCCTGCCGCCGGCCTGACCCACTGCTCATTTCTTTTCAACTTCTCAGCAAAAAATCTCTCAGGAGTAACATCCCTCTTGTCTTTTGATTTCCAAAATTCCTCCACCTGTCTAGTAACTAGGAGTATGACCTCTCTTGCATCTGGCCACACCCCCATTAAACACCCACTGACACCTCTTCTTCCAAATCCACCAAAGACATTATAGCGAATAGGGCTTTACCATAGTCATCCAGCAAGTTTACCCCACAAAACATGTCACACAACCATGCATCACATCTTTTCATCGTCCATTTGTTAAACTTAATACCCAGCGGACACCCAACCCAACAATTTTTTTTTTCCAAGAACACAGGAAGAGCATATGCTCAAGAGTTTCCTCTTCAACTAAACAGATAGGGCACAGTGGATTACTGGCACATTTAGGTCTAAGCAAAGCAGATTGTGTTGCAATAGCACCCATACAGATACGCTATACAAAGTGCTGAACTTTAGGCAGTACAATTAACTTCTAGATATTCTTTCATAAGGTATTTGGGATTACATAGGACATACCTGGGTCTTTGGGTGTTTCCTCCGTCACTTGCTCTTTGTCTATCCAGTATCCAGATTTCACGTATACTCCCCATTTCTGTTGGCCATCCACACAGCACGCTCTAAAAGGGCATTTAGAGAGATGGGCGTTCTCAAGATTAGCTCCTTCTCTTCCCTGCTAATCCTGGGCTCAATGGCCCGTAGATCCCAACGGCCATTGCAAATCAAATCCCCTACCTTCACAGTAGCCTCCTCATCCGACACCACCCTAAACGCCAACCGACAGCCTTCTAACCCATAAATCCAGGGATCCTTCCAGACATTAATAGAAGAGCCGACCCCCACCTTCCAACAGAACTTCTTTAGTAGCAAATCATGACCCTCCAAGAGGCTTATCCAGCCCCAAGAGGCATGCCTTCCCTTTCTAGCATGAAGGAAGGAGTCCTTAGGAAAATAGATTCCTTTAATAATTCTACACCAAAGGTCCTTGGGATTAACTAGTAAGTGCCAAGCAGTCTTTACTAGAAGAGCTCTATTAAAGCAAAGTAAGTCTCTGAATCCCATACGACCCACCCTCTTTGACTTGGACAACCACTTCTAGTTCTTCCAATGTATTGAGCGTGAATCAGAATTTTGCCCCCACCAAAAGTTGGAGACAAGCCTATCAATTTCCATGCATGACTTCTTAGGGAAGAGAAAGCACGCATAGGGTACGTCGGGATAGAGTTAGCGACTGCCTTGATTAGAGTTTCCCTCCCAGCAAAGGTCAGTAGCCTCTGTTTCCAACCTTGCAGCTTGATCCCGATTCTGTCCCTTACAAAGGCCAGGGCAGCCGATTTAGATCTTCCCCAAATCACTGGAAGTCCCAAATATTTCCCTGGCAGTTCAGAATAAGCAATCCCTAGACAGTCTGCCACCTCCTCTTTGACCCTCCCCGGAGTATTTGCAGAGAAGAAGAGGGAAGACTTCGCTAAGTTCACTACTTGTCCTGAAGTATCACAATAAACCTACAGAATTCTTTTTAAAACTTTGCAATTTATTTCTTCGGCTTTAGCATAGAGTATTGCATCATCTGCAAAAAAAAAAACAATGTGAAAGAATTGGTGCATTGCGTGCTAGCTTTATACCTCGCAGCTCCTTATTCTCCACATGTTGTTGAATCATCAAAGACAGCACCTCGGAAGCCAAGATAAACATGTACAGCGATAGCGGGTCACCTTGCCTTACACCTCTCCCTGGCGAGAATTCTTCTACCTTCTGGCTATCTACTTGTAGTACAAATGTAGCAGAGGAAATACAACCCATAATCCAGTCTACCCAACCCCTGCAGAACCCTAATTTTAACATAACTGCTTCTAGGAAATCCCACTCCACCTGGTCGTAAGCCTTGTTCATGTCTATTTTCAGTGCAAATTCCCATTTACCGCCAATCTTCTTATGCCTCAGGTAGTGGAAAGCTTCATGGGTGATGGAAATATTGTCTTGAATTACTTGACCAGCGATGAAGGCTCTTTGGTTCTGGGTGATAATCTGATTCATCAAACCCTTCATTCGATTGCACAAGATTTTTGCAATGACTTTATAAGATACGTTACATGCCCTCTAGAGGTCGATAATGGTGAACTCCTTCAGGCTGTCCACTTTTGGAATCAAGCACAATGTTGGTCGCATTGATCGCTGATGGCGTTACTTTCCCCTAAAAAAAGTCATGAACCATTCTGCAAACTTCATTCCTCACTTGTTTCAGTGATTGATAAAATAAAGCCGAGAAGCCATCAGGTCCTGGTGCTTTGCATGCCCCAATCTGAAATATTGCTTCCTCGATTTCCTAATTTGTGATTGGTTTCATCAGTAAAGCGTTATCCTCTGCTGTAAGCTTTTCCTTAACATAGGCTAAGGCTTGACACATAGGCCGTGGCCCCACAAACCGAAAAAGATTCTGGTAGAAGGTACTGAATGCATTATTTATCACTGCCCTCTCCTTTAACCACACACCACCGTCGACTTTAGGCCTCAGGATTTTGTTTCTCTGACGTCTCTGGATTACACTAATATGGAAGAACTTTGTGTTCTTGTCGCCACACTTAAGCCAGGAAATCCTCGACCTCTGCCACCGGTATGCCTCTTCCCTAATCCAAGCTTCCTCCAACAACACAGAAAGCTCTTCAGCTTCTTTTAGCTTTTCTTTAGTCATAGGACCTTCACTACAGATATGAAGTTTGTGCCTAAAATGCTCAATGGTCCTCTTGTAGTTGGGGAAAGTCCTTTTGCTCCAAGCCAATAGCTTCTTTTTACACTCTTCGAGATGTCTAACCAGGTCCAACAATCTGTCCACCACACATCCCTCCACATCATTCCACCCATCCTCCACAACCTGCAAGAACTCATCGTGTTGAGCCCAATTAGCCTCAAATTTGAAGGATCTTGGCGTTTTGACATCCACGAAGCAGTAGTCAATGATTAGCATGTGGTGATCCGAGCCAATTGGTTCCAAGTGAAAGACCATTACATGGTCAAATTCTTCCCTGAATTCCACATTTCCCATTGCCCGGTCTAATCTTTCCCTCACTATCGCACCAGGGCGTTTGTTGCACCATGTAAATCTGAAACCCTTGAACTCCAGATCCATCAAATTGCAATCTAAAAGGAGGCGCTAGAAGTTGATTATTTTACGCATAGCCCTTGGATTACCTCCTTCTTTTTCAGACTGGGAGGCAAGGTCATTGAAATCGCCTAGCAGAAGCCAAGAATCAGTAATGTTGGTGGCCAAGTTCCTCACCAAATCCCAAGTCAGCCTTCTCTCCCTTTCCTTTGGTGGCCCATACACAAAAGTAACAAGTTTGGGGCACCTTACCTCATCAGATTCCGCAATAACATGAATGATGTTCTGAGATTTATACAGGACTGTCAAGGAGATAAAATCCTTCCACCACATTGCTAAACCCCCAGCCAATCCACGTGGTTCTATGTACATATCATGGTTGAATCCACAACTTCGCCTGATTTTCTTAATTCTATTCAAGCCAATTTCTGTTTCCATCAGGAAGATTCTTGAAGGATGCTGCTTCCTCATAGAATCCTTCAAGTTACAAACTATCAAGGCTCTCCTTAGGCCCTGACAGTTCCAGGAAATGAGTTTCATGGCGACTTGGTGGCTAATTTTGACCAACCACCACTACCGTCCGCAATCATCTTCTTTCTTTTGCCACTGCCAGCTTTGAAGGTGAAGTCCGAGTGAATAAGCTTAGCTTAGGTTAGAAGAAGCTTTTTCGAACATAGTTGCATTAGAAGAAGCACTAGATGACATATTGCTTTTGCCTGTAACAACATTGTGATTGCTTCTGGATGGGTTTCTTTGTGCATAGTTAGGTGCTGGGTTCTGAGCCTCCTCTTCTATTTTTCTGATAATGTTCATAACACTTGGGAGAAATCTCATGGACAAGGATTTGAGTGTCGGTAGCTGCAAGCACACACGAAATTAATAAGGAAAATGAACGCTGCTGCAAAACCGAAAACAAAAGGATGGCAAGACGCAGGCTACTGGCTAAAAGACTATTTCACAACTCAATTAACTACTCCAGTCTAGATGTAAACTACATGTCTACATACACTATATATACTGCTTAAAGCAAGATGGAATAAGCGAACAAGTCATACGGTATTGGCATACCTTGTGAACAATAGATTTTCTCTTAGGTTAAATGTTTGAAACACAACCGGAAACTTTAGAAATTGTAAGATAAATAGAATGTTCAAAAAGCTATACGCTCACCTCTTTGATGGACTGAAAGAATGGCTTCGACGTTGTCAATAGTTAATGTTCTCATAGATAAGGATGAAGTCCAATATGAAGAAGTCGGCTGACAATGAAGCCTTCCATTGATTTTCACTTTTGTAAGGGCGGGAGGTCAGTAAAATGATTTGAATTTCAAACTTCCCTTTCAAATGAGGTTTGAGTTTTAAACTGGACACCATGTATTTAAACAAAATGCCAAAGGTGCAAAAGTACGAAATCGAAAATTGAACTTTCAACTACTGTTTTTTCAAATATAGTCGTTGAAAGTTCAGCTTCAAAATTGAAATAAATCAATATTGAGTTACAACGATTTTTATCATTGAAAGTTCAGCCAATTTTTTTTTTTAAATGAATATTGAGTTACAACGATTTGTTTTTAAAAAAACAGTCGTTGTAACTTAATATTCTGTTTTTTTATCACTTGTAACGATTTGTTTTTACAATGTCTCGTTTTTTGAAACAACAAAGTTGAACTCAATATTAATTTTTTTCAAATTTTTCGGCTTAATTTTCAACAGTTGTTTTTAAAAACATTTTATTTGAAAACAATCATTTAAAGTTAAGCAAAATTTTCAAAAATGCCGCGACCTTGTTTTTAACTTTTGTTTTTCTAAAAACGGATGTTAATAATATCGTCAAATTTATATTTTGTAGTAGTAGATTCTGCACCCCTTTTTTTTTTTTTTTTGCTACTTAAGTACATGTATTCTCCTATTGGAGGCAATTCAATTCGAGTACTATCGATCACTAAATGTGGGCACTTCTTAGCAAGGATTTGAACATTAGTTCCCCATGTTGTGAGAGACTAACTAACTCATTATACTAGACTCAAAGAGTCTATCTGCATATATAAAGTTAGGAGCGTTATATGCATATGGAAATGAGATTTAAAAGTGTACAAAGTTAATAATCTGGGTTCAACGTCATAGACAAAAAAATTTAAGGGGTATATTAAGTTTTAATTGCACTACATTATCTAAATCCAGGGAAATTTCATGTAACTTATAAACAAACATATATATGCAATGGAACTACTGTAAACTTGACAAAGAGTACATTGAATAGCTTTACATAAGGCACTCCTAATTTATTTTATTGATAACAAACGAACATACACAAGATACACAACAATGACACGAGATTAATAAACTGGATAGAAAATAAAAACACTGAACAATAATTAAACTCCTTATTCCACACGGCTATGACATGGAGTAGTACAGTACAGTGTTGTTTTAGAATATTGAAGAGGTACGTAAGCTTATTATATACTTATAATCTCCAATATCAACGCTTTGAAGTTTCTTGATTTGGTTTCTCATTCATCATGCTTATATATATAGAACAATTAGAAAGCTTATCCTCTAAATCTACCCTCATTTTATTTAATTTATTATTCATTTTTTAAACGAAAGAATATAATATACAAACGTCTAATTTTATTTTTACAATTCAACTTGTTTTCTCGTGAATAGACTTTGAATCGGATTATATTATTTTATCATTTTCCTGGTTAATGATTAGAGTTTGTGATTTTATTTAAATACAAATGTTTAAATCGGCTTCCTTGTCAATACGTTAAAAAAAAAAAAAAAAAAAAAAAAAGTGTCTGTAATTTATTATTGCTAATATAAAGTAGCTTAAATTATACAAAATCTCCTAAATTATGTGTTATGATATGTAAGTAGCCTCTCTAACCATTTATCTGCCTCCAACCTACATAGACTTAAAAATTTGAGCAAGTTTATTACCATTAAGTTATAAAGGTTAAGAAAGTAACTCGAAGAACATGATTCTAAATAGTAAGCAAGCAAGCAGTAAGACTGTAAACTCGAAGAGAAGAGTTCGATAGTTTACATATAAAAGGCACCCGTACTTAATTATTGACCACATACAACATACACAGGATATATAACACCTATGACATGATATTAAACTGGGTAGAAAATAAAAAATCAATAATATACTCCTTATTTCCACGGGCCGTATATTATGACATGGAGTAGTACAGTAGTGTTGATAATATTGAAGAGGTAGCTTTATAGTATAATGCTCTATCCGATCCTGGGAACCCGAGTGACCCTGCCCTGACGATTCACCCAAACCCGAACTCGATCGCACCGGAAGTCAGTGGTGACGGAGGATCCTTCCACCACGATTATGACTTTCACCCATCGGTTCTCTCTCTCTATTGTTGCCTCTGCTCTCTGTCGTCCCTCGCCCACCAGCCCTGGCCATGAATCCTTACCTTCACTCACATCAACAAACATGTCACAAATATGAACCAGGAAAAAGAAACAGAATAATCAATGAAGACATAACATGTAGATAATAATATTATTATCGAATTACAACGTTCTCTTCTCAATTACCTCGGCAGCCACCAGACATGTTTCCACTACTTGGAGATTTCCCTGCAATCAGTCTAAAGCGGTTTATGTGTTTTGTTTGCGATATGCTGCTCTTTATGTACGGGGTCCTATTTATAGTACGGTTGAGGTTGGGTGTCGTTGATCAAGTAAGGGATGTTTCTGACTATTTCTCCCTCTCTCTATATGGCAAGCATGGTAGGTTGTACTTTTCATAATGCATACGTACGTTGATTATATTCAATTGAAATAGTCAATTGTTCATGTATGTTTCACACACTATTTCTTCTTGTTTTCAACGTTCTCCGTTTGATTTATCGTTCATCGTGCTTATTTATTCATTTCCTTTAAACAAAAGAAGTTTATATTCCAACACGCTAGTTATATAATTGCAGTTGAACTGGTACGTTTTCTCATGAGTAGACTTGGACAAACAGCCATATAAGAGCATTTTCTAATAACTCAATCAAACTATCAGTTATATATGCCAAAATTATATATGCCAAAAAGGCAAGTATAAGAAAAATACGAGTCTTTGTCGGTTACTCGGATACCTGATAATATGATTCGGAAAAGGCACCGGATATTGGTGGAAAGTATTAAAAAAAAAAAAAAGAAATTGCTGGTCATTAATCAATCTAATAAATTAGTATGATAAAGGGAAAGCATCCATGTGGAACAAATAATAGACGAACCAGTTTTTTTTCATTTTTTCCTAATTTATCCCTATTGATGATCCCTAACCATAATCAAGGATGAGAGAGAATGAAGAATTAGAGAAAGTGACTAGGGTGTTTTAGAAAATATATGTCTTATTGACGAACTTAACCAACTCCTTCAGTCCAATCAAACTAGGCAAATTAAGTTCGTCAATATGATGTGTGTTTCCAAAACAAAACAAAAAAACCTGTCATCTTCCTCATTCCCTTCTTCCCCCTCCTCCTTGATTATGGTTGAGGGAGAATTAATAGTAGGGGTAAATTAGAAAAAGATTGACAAATATAAAAACTATACATTGTATATAAGATTAAGACCAGCTCCCAAATATGTCATATAACAAGGACTAGAAGTCGGGCGGAGTATTAAATTTCCCTCCAAAATTTTCTTTTTACCTATAAGGGGATTTTTTTTTTTTCCTTTTTTTTTTAAAAAAAAAAAAAAAAGGTTATCGTGTAAATGTCTAGATGGTGCGTGACTGCGTGTTGCTGTGCATAACTGGACACTTTGATCATTTGCTGCATCTCAATCCTTTGTTTGTCTCCCCCCCGGGGCGGGTCTAATGGTTTCATATTTTTTTTAAATTGAACATAACATTGGAAACATTCCTCTACCCTCATTAACTAATAGCCATCATTATAATAATTTAAAAAAAAAAATCAACTTAGGATAAAAATTTGAAGAAGATTATCCTTATTATATATTTAATTTCCCAAATTTTTTTACTAATTTTGTGCAATTTATGATTGCAAAGGTTATTCCATATACAAATTAGGCTGAAGTGTTTAAAATCTCCAGAATTTTGTGTTATGTAAGTAGCCTGTCGAACGTTTTATCTAGCCACAACTTGATGTGCCAGTTCGGCTCCTATAAAGAGGAGTGGCTGAAAGAGTGGGTGTCGCCGCCCCTTATCTATGAACAAACATGCAATAAGGTTGGCCGCAAACTCAACATATTCCTCGGATAAGATAGAGAGAGAAGTTTTTCTTAGTCCTATATATAAGACACCACATTAAAGTTTTAAGGTAAATGTACAATTTAACTCTTCATTTATTATTATGTTGACCTTGTTTACATTTAGTATTATGTATATTACATAGAACTCCTCCACACTTAAACATTGGCTTGTCCTCAAGCAAAAGAAAGAGAATTCATTATCTAAAAAGAACATTGCCTATGAAATTCCTAAACATAGAGCAAAAAAAACCATCACACTTGGATCATATCATCAAATCTTATTTAAGTTAATGTTTCACTAAGCCAATAGAGTTGTAACAATCTCTTAACGTCCCATGATCAAAAGATCGGCAAGCAATAAGTGCCACAATAAGATTATAAGAGAGATATCATGCTACTTAACTCTTCTAGAAAAATTCAAATGCCCCGCAAAACCAAGCTTTTCATTTAATTTACTATGGTCCTCGGGTAGGAAATAACTTATTTTGTCTTTTTCTTTTCTTTTCTTTTTTCTTTTTTTCTTTTTTTTTTCTTGAGCCGTTGTAGGTCCCCTTTTTACACGACCTTGCACATGGGTGATGCAGCACTGGTTACTCAGTTACTCCAACAGGCACCTCAAGAGGCTTTTAGCCCAACTCATAACCTTCTTTGACTTTACCGTTTGACGCGAGTGCCAACATTGGTGATGAAGTGCCCCAGTTACTAAGTGAAGTCTAGAGAAGTCGGAGTTGTTTTCTTTTTCTTTTAGTAATTTCCCTACACAAAAGTTTTACTTAGGGGCAAGGGTCATCATCTAATTTTCCAAAGAAATCATGTAGCAAAATATCCATGAACTAATAATCTGTTGCTCACATTACAAACTAATCCATATTCTCCTAGTCCATCTAAAAAAAAAAAAAAAAAAACTCAAGGCTTAGAGACTTGGTGGAAACAATTTTTTTAAAAAAAATTTTTGGCTTGATAATATTCTCTACGATGGGGAAAGCTCAAAATTAAGGTCAATCCTCAACAATGCAAAAATCTCAAATAAAAAAATTCTTTTCAATTGGATAAGGACAAATTCCAGGATTTGTGACAAAAACCAAATTCCGTCGCAAATCCCCTCAAGATTTGTGACCGAAACCGAATTCTGTCACAAATCCCCTCAGGATTTGCGACGGAAACTGAATTCCGTCGCAAAAATTTGGTCTTAAGCCCGATTTCGGGCTCTCCTCCCCCATTTTCCAGTTTTCTCTCCCTCTCCACCGTGCTCTCTCTCAGTGCCTCCGTTCGGCCAGCATTCGGACCGTCGTGCAGCCTCCTTTTGGCGCCGGTTTCCTCTCCTCTCACCTCCATCCTCCTCTTCATCATTAGCGTCATCTGGTGAGTCTCTATTCCTTTTTTTAGTTTTTTGCATTAGATATAGTTTTTTTAGTCAACTTCTCCAGTATAGTTATCTATCTCTACACAGACACACATGAATAGTGTATTAGTTCTTTAGATTTTTATGTGACCTATGAGGATAGGAAAATGTTTTAGTTTATTCTGTTTATTATTGTTTGATTTATCTTCCTTTTTTATTTGTAAAATGTTTTAGTGTATGTGCTTGTGTCTTGTTAATGTATCTCGTTAATGGCATTTGTAGGTAAAAGCTTTCATTAAGTGTCAGATCGTGTATGTTCTTGATTTTGTCATGGCTGGTTTGTTTCCCTTCTATCTTGTAATTAACTAGTCGTCTTAAAACATTTTGAAATGGGATTTTTGGGGTTTTAATATTATGATAGTTTATATATATAAACAATTTGTTGCTATTCTCGTGGCTTCTTGTTATCAAATTTTGAAAAGTGATATCTTTGTGTTTTAGTATGCACATTTTTTAGAAAAATTCGAAATTAAATATAAAAGTTGTGATTAATCTTATAACATATAAAAATTTGTTACAAATTTTAGATCCCATAAATCAGGATTTCTTGGCGTTCATGTTGTTATTATTGTTGCAAATACAAAACATGAGTTATAATTAAACATTAGTATCACTTTTTATCAACAGTATTTTTTGGCCCACATTAAGAACTCTAATAATCTTGAGATATGTTGTTATTAATACGTACAATAACAGCTCATTGAACAATTTTAGTTAATATTTATTTTATAACCTTGGTTATTAGTTTGTTGGGGTCTTATTAAAATGATTGTTAATTCTTTTTAAAAAATATCTCATTTAAATTTTTTATTTGAAACATAGATAATTTGAAAAAACAAATTATAATTACGTTTAGATTAAAAGGTAATTATAAATACAAAAGATAAAGTTGATTTTGTATATTATATCTTTTTTATATTTTTTATTTTTTAAAAAAATCAAAATTTGCAACAGAATGGGATTCCGTCGCAAATTACGGGATTTGCGACGGAATTTCAGGTTCCGTCACAATTGTGACGACAATTTTTACGACGGACTGATTTTCGTCCCAAACGACTTTTTGCGACGGAATTTTTCCGTCGCAAAACATGATTTTTTTTGTTTTTTTGTAGTGGTGTAGCCCGTTTCAAAACCAAGGAAAAGTCAATAAATCTTGGAGAAGAAGGAAGAAATACAAGCCATTGACCCTAGGACTTGCTAGGGACCATTGGACATTAAAATGCTTGGATAATACACATGGTTAATGAAGTTTATTAAAGGAATCATCAGCCCTTATTTGGCTGACCCAAACCATGCCAAAGAAAGAAAAGAGAGTGTAAGAGTGAGTTCACATACAAGAGGAAGAAGAAGGCACATACATTGAAGATTAAGGTAAGTAGGTGTAAGTTTTGATTAAACAAGCCTTCTAACTTCTTCAATCCTTCCATGATCTATCTCGGGATATTAAGCCCAACAAAGAAACCACGCTCTGATACCAAATGAAGGTGGAATATCACCTAGAGCGGGGTGAATAGGTGATTATAAAAAAATCTTTCGCTAAAGCTCAAGAACAAAAACCAGAGACAGAGAGAAGAATAATGAACACAAGAAGATTATGTTGGTTATGATTAGTTTTGATAATGTCTTATATGGATGTCATTATTGAAAGCAAAAAGATTGAGTAATATATTAAGTAATATAGTTATCTCCTACATTGACTAACTACTATGTTTAATGTAGATTAGTTCAAGTTGAATCATAGAGATTAATCAAGAAGAAGAGGAGATATTGAAGAAGGTATAACTTGCTAAGAATGATGAGTCCAAGTTGAATGACAAAGAATGATCAAGAGAAGAGAAGAAAGAAAGAGTTGGATTATGAAGAATAATCAAAATGAGAGATTAAAGAAGGAAGAACTTGTTGAATGGAATGAGAATATAATTATTCAAGTTCTTATATTTATGCTAGAAGGCTCCAAGATCATATAGAAGTTTGAATGGTTCAATTCAGAGTTAAAACAAGCAAATATAAGGTTTAGGACGAGAAAACTCAAAGTTTGAGTTCAAACCTCGAGGTTTGAGTGCCTTCAGCATCTCTGGTGTCTCTGGACTAGCAAACCTTGAGGTTTCAGTCAAAACCTCAAGGTTTCAGTCAAAACCTCGAGGTTTCAAGCAAAACCTCGAGGTTTCAGCACTAATCAGCAACTCTGGTATACTCTATTTCACGTTCAGCTCGGGCGATGTCTGGTAATTTGATGATATCTCTTAAACCAGAAATTGGATTGAAGTGAAACCAGTGGAATATGAAACTAGACTCCCAATGCGTCATTTTGATATAACATTCAAGCCCAAAGGAGTTCAGAGCAAGGAGATATGAATTGTGGAAGTTGACAGTGAAAGCCACGCCACACAGCAAACCAAGCTTTAATGTTTTGAGTGTAACTCACAAACTACAAATCGGATTGAGTTGAAATCAGTGGCATATGAAAGTAGACTCACAGAGGTTTCGATTGAGAGTTGAGTGGACCGAAACGGAGTTCATACCAAAGAGATATGTCCCTCGAAATTTGATAGTCAGTTCAGGACGTTGCAAAAACGCTGGTCAAGAACAGTGTTCATTCATCGGATCATAACGGACATAATACAATGAGTTTGGAGCTGATTCTTCTTGCATTGGATTCTTACCTCAAGCTTGGACATGTAAAATTGAGTTTGAAATTGGCCAAGAATCTTCCAAGTTTTCTGAACAAAGCAAAACCTCCAGGTTTATGGGAAACCTCCGGGTTTGAGCTCAAATGGTGTTTTCTCAAGTTTCTCAAAATTATGAGAAACCTCGAGGTTTTGGACAAACCTCGAGGTTTGTCAAAACAGAGAGGATCTGCATTTTTCCAAGTTTTCAAAACCTCCAGGTTTCTCTCAAAACCTCCAGGTTTCTGTTTTGGCTCAAAACTCAGAATTTCAAAGTCAAAGTAAAACCTCCGGGTTTTTGGCATCCAGAGAGCAAACAAATTTCACTGATTTTGAAAACCTCCAGGTTTCCAGAGAAACCTCCAGGTTTGCTCTTGTCGCGATTTTGCAAGGTTTCACATTCAAAGTGAAACCTCGAGGTTTCTGAGAAAACCTCGAGGTTTTGACACACAGAGAGGGTGATGCTTTTTGCTATTTCGAAAACCTCCAGGTTTGAGAGCAAACCTCAAGGTTTCGTCGGAGATCCAGAATTTCAAATCTGACGAATTTGGAAAACCTTCTTGTTTGATTTTGATACTTCATATCATTATTCTCTAATGTTCCTAGCTATGTTTAATCAATTTTTTAGTGAGTTTCAGATGATTAAAACGAAGGATTAGAAGCAAATCTTCAAAATATCATATTTGTGTCAGAACATCAAAAGCTGTGCAAAAGTTCTAATGGCTTGTTTCTAATGGCTATATTTCTTTATCCAACAGTCATTGAATCTTCTCAATAGTCATATATTGATCTCTACCTATAAAAGAAGACAGATTCAAGACAGAAGAACAGAGACACAAGCCTACATCTTCAAAATGCTTATACTCTGATTTTCTTACTACTCACTCTGTTTTTCAATGTTTATATAGTTTATCATAGAGAGTGAGATAATTTGTATTGCACTTCAGTGTTTATCTTATTCACTTCTGAGAGAGGAGATTCATTATAAACATTCTACCTGTTTATTTGAGAGTTACTCAAGATTGGGTAATCTTGAGAGGGAAATAGATTGTAACCTTGCATTGTGTAAGGGGGTGTATCTCAATGAGAGATTTGGCTTCACAAGTGCCTAGGTGAACTTGTGGGATTGTAAAGGCTTCTCTTGTGCCCGAACTAAACAAGAGGATAGTGGATTGAAAATCTCAAGTGGAGCTTGAGGACTGGACGTAGGTCAAGGATAGGACCGAACCAGGATAAATCTCAGTTTGCATATTCTCTTCCCTTATCTCTTATATTTTCAGCATATATGTTTGAATGACCGTTTATTGCTTTAGAACTCTTCACTGTCACACAAACTGGTTTTACTAAGTTGCGAAAAGATTTTGAAAGTTCCTAAGTTTTTATTCTTCACCCAATTCACCCCCCTCTTGGGTTCAGCCGATTCTTACAGATTATATTGGTTCAGTCCAACTCTTGACCTACATCCAATCCCTAGAAACACTCTGGGGTTTCACTATCTCGAAACTTGATTACACACTTTGTAACTCTCAAGTAATCCTCTCACTAGGACTTACTCCTCTTTACAAGTTGTAATCAAATAAACACGAACACAATTACACACTCGTACTCGAGATGATCCTTTCACTAGGACTCACTCCCCCTTACAAGTTGTAATTGTACTACACCCACACTTAAGGTTCCACAACCTTAAGATTTAACAACCAAGATAATCAAATAGTGTTTAAACTCCCTACTGAGTAGATAAGTGATAATCACTAAAGTACAGAAAAATATCCGAAGATATTATATGAGACTAATGAAATAGTTGATTGTAATAAATTCTAATTGAATGCGCAACGTTTCGGTAGTTGGCGAATTCAATGCTTCTGGTATTTATAGATGTTGCAATTAATGACCATTGGTGAAGCTTGAAGTTTAACCATTGTGACTCTTAAATATAGCCGTTAGATAGATGAAGCTTTGTAATATCCTAAATTTTGGACCCTGAGAATGAGAATAAGCCTAAAGTAGGCAGACGACTAAGACCGATTTGGGAAGAGTCGCCAGGATGACGAGATATAGGAAGTCTCTCGGGGACTAAGTAACTTGGCTATGCAAGTCAGTGGACCTAATGTGTATAAACCATGGAATTAAAGTGCCAATAGAAAAGGGGGGCACAAAAGACCTATATGGTGTTAATTAGTTGGGAAAAAATGTCATTTAGCTATGTCCTAAGGTATGGGGCAATTAGCCAAGAAAAAATATGCTAAAATAAATGTGCACATGACATTTCCTAGTCAGGTAAGGATTTCCTGCGTTTTTTTTTTTTTTTGAAGAGAAAAGAATGAAAAGTCAACTGTAATAATTACCTGACGACACGTGTCACTACAGGATTAAAAAGCAAAAAGTAAGTAATGATTACAGGGGCAAAATAGTCAAATCCTTACCCCTTAAGTCATTAATTTCATCCACCCAGGAGAGAGAAGGAGAAGGAAAAGTCAAATGATTTTATCCATATTCGAGGCCTAAACACAAAATGCGGGTCCCAAAAGCGATTGACTGGTAAAAAGGGGTTCAGGGACCGAGTAAGGGCTTCTTTTGGATTGGATGAGACAAGTGTGGGGCCACTTTGGGAAGTCAAGGAGGCACCACATAGGAATGTCCATTCAGGAGAGAATATCTAAAAAGTTGAAGAAAAGTACAAAGGGAAACACCCTATTGTCTAGCGGGACCCACGTGGACCGGTAGAAGGAGATCGGACGAGATAAAATGAAAGGTCAGTGGAAAATTTGGATGGCAGATTTGGTGGGCCCAAAGTGGCACCACCTAGCCCCCATAATGATTAAAAATAGCTTGAAGAAAAAGAAAGAGAAAAATCAGTGCAAAAGCCAAAGTATGGGACCCACATGCTGGAAAAATGAGAATTAATCAGATAAATTAGGAAAAATAAAATAAAATCATAGAATCTGATTTGAGGAGTCCAGAAGGCTCCACCTAGCCCTAGGAACCATCTAGAGAGCTTGGGGAAAAAAGAAAAGAATAATAAAGAAGTTTCGGGCCAAAACTGGTAATTTTCGTAAATTCTGAGCCAAAGTAGGTAATTTGCTCCACTTAAAAGATAAAAATCTGAATGAAAGGAGGAAGATGCGCCACATGTCATGCTCTAGAATCCTCTAGAAATTCTTTGGAAACAAGTCAAAAAGTCAGATGAATTCCATTAATTACTAAGCAAGGTTTTGCTACAGTTTTCCGGGACAGATCAGTTACTTCTACCATTATTAAATACACATGTTCTCTCTCTCCTAAACCAAGGGAGCACAAAATTTCATAGGAAAAGAGAGAAGGTTTCAGTCAAGTTTCCATAGCCAAAGCAAGGTCCAAGCTCCAAGGATCATCAATCAAACTTTCGATTCAGGTAAACACCGAAAACCCAAACCTTTGCAACTTGAACTTGTGATTTTCGTGTAAGGGGTTTGGGTATGGTGTTTCAATCTGATTTTGGGGTTTTTTATGGTCTCAAAGTGTTCAAAACATGATTTTTTATGGGGTTAACCTACGGTTTAATTTTCCAAACTCAAAAACACCGAAAAACCTAAGAACAAAGCTTGCTGCCAGTCCTAGAAAATTTGGGCAATGAAGCTTCAACTAAGGTTTTTAAAGGGTAAATGAACTTAGTTTATGCTGAACCTTTTCAGGGAGAAAGTACACATCCTAAGGTTCACCTTAATGTATAATTTTGCATCATTTGGATTTTTCTACTGGGAGATAAAATTTGTTCAAAAAGCATCAGGGCGAATCTAACCAGAGAGTGGAAATAAGGCTACACGCCAAACTATGAGTACTTTTGGTCTCTGAAAATATTTTTTCCTGAAACATAGACATTTCAATGGTTCATATGGCATTGGTTTCATGCAAAAATGAGTTTTTTTTTAATTTATTAAAAATCATTGAAGTTGGGCCTGATGCACTGGATTTTTCGGAAAATTGTTCAAGGCTTGGTTTTCATAAAAAATGCAAGGGTAATTTTGGAAAGTGCTAAAATAAGGTATTTTGGTGTTGTTTAGGACAAGGGTATATTTGCAAAAGCAATCGGGCATACTAAAATTTTAAGACGGTACATATCCCATCAGGTAGTAACCTCTTTACTCATATATCTTTATGTGTTTTGTTGTATGTTTGTTTTTCCATGTGTTGGGGTTGAATCCCTAACTATGTGTTGGTGCCAAATATGAAATCAGAGCATGTTGGGGTTCGAGTCCCTAACTATGTGGTTCCTAGCATTGAGGACGATCAGTCTGAGGTCAGCCTTAATTGGTGGCTGTACAGGTTGATAGACGATCAGTCTGAGGCCGGCCTTAGTTGGAGGCTATACGGGTTGATAGGTCTAGGGCTGTCCTAGTGTAGGCAACTTTACGGGTCGTGACTCCAGTAAGTCTAGGGCTTGCCTTAGTAAGGCAGCCCGACAGCACGTGGTAGTCGGTGATGTTTATGTTTCTGTTTGCATATGTGGTATGATTTGAAGGTGGAGCTAAATCACCAAGAGGGGGTGAATTGGGGATTTTAACACTTTTTTTTTTGCTCTGTTTTTGTACAGCAAAACGGTGAGAGGTGAGCAGAAGAGGAAGAGAAGAATAGCTAGACACAAAGATTTATCTTGGTTCGGTCTAACTCCTTGACCTACGTCCAGTCCCGGACACTCGGGATTTCCACTATGTCAATTCGATTACACACTCGTACTCAAGAGAAATTCTCTCTCTAGAATTTACTCCCCTTTACAAGTTGTAATCAATGAACCCAATCACCAAGTCCCCTTGACTTGTGATTCTTTACAATAAATGATTTGCAGATAAAACTCTCTCTAAGAGTGAGTGATGATAAACACTGAAGCTTATAATGTCAAAAGGATTACAAGTGAAAACCGAAAGGTAGTTGAGTAACTTGAATGCTTGTGCGTTTTCAGATGTGCTAGTCATTTAAGAGACTTGAATGCAGTCCTATTTATACTCAGAGATCATTAAATGACCGTTGCTATCCCAATAAATCCGTTGGAGAAGTTCAGCCAAGATTAGCAAATGGTTTAGGCATCTTCTCTCTCCAATCTTCACTTAACCCAGCTGGCTAGATGATCAGAGTTGACTCTCGTGAATTTGTCCGTTGGAATAGCGGTTGCTTGTTGTAGAAATCATTCTTTAATGCTTTGCAACCATGTGCAGGTGGATTAGGCAAAAGTATGCAAGTTTACGGGTTTCGGCATTTAATGTTCGACATCACCTTTTGCTTTTGCTTTTAACCTTCAATAATCATTCTTTAAGCAATTTGAAACTCACTAAACAGATGGTTAAACATAGCGGGAATAGTAGAGAATAATCCCGGAAGATATTATGATCAAAGACTAAGGATTCACAAATTCGTCGATTTGATTTTCAAACTTAGCTCTCAATACTCGAGTGTGTTCATCAACACTCGAGTGTGTCCTTGTGCACTTAAGTCAATACTTGAGTATTCATTCCGATACTTGAGTATTCTTCTTCCAGAGAGGAATCATCGATTTTTGACTTTGGACCTTATCATTGAAGTAAGGTCAATACTCGAGTGTCCAAGTCAATACTCGAGTTTTGAACTTTTGGTATGAAAATAAGTTTAAGTTCAAAACCTCAATACTTGAGTATTGACTCCAATACTTGAGTGTTGAGATCATTGACAAAGAGCAAAGCTCTCGGTATGCCCAACACTCGAGTTTCCAACTCAATACTCGAGTATTCATTTATTTTGAAAACTTTATGAAGTCTTTCCCAAGTCAATACTTGAGTTTTGAAATGAATACTTGAGTGTTCAAATTGTTGTCAAAGATGAAAGCTCTTTGTAACTCCAATACTCGAGTTTTCAAATCAATACTCGAGTGTGCATTTGATTTAGAAAAGGTTAGTGAAATCTTTGCCAAGCCAACACCTGAGTATTGAAGTGAATACTTGAGTATTCAGTATATGTATAAAGCTTGTAGATTTTCTGGGTCAATACTGAGTGTGCAAAAACAATACTCGAGTATTCTAGGTGCTTGAAAACTTTGATAAATTGATGACAATGCAATACTTGAGTTTTCAAATGAATACTTGAGTATTCATAAACACATGTCAAATATGAAAGCTTTGTGAAAGACCAATACTCGAGTGTGTAAAACCAAAACTCGAGTGTCCATAAGATGAACAACTTGATATCTCTGTATGGCCAATACTTGAGTATTCAATGGAATACTCGAGTTTGACTCGGGTTGAAAAACTTGGAGTGCTCTTCGTAAGTCCAATACTCGAGTGTTTTGTCCAACACTTGAGTATTGTTTTGTGTAATGATTTTAGAGCAACTCTCTGTCACATCAATACTCGAGTTTCAAACCGATACTCGAGTGTGGCTTTTGATAAGTTTTCCAACTTGCCAAAGACCAATTTAAATGAATGTTTACAATTGTTAATTATCATCAAAACACATAGAGAACTAACATGATTGGCATATTTCCTGTATTTTTATCTAACATAGTTACATACACACGCTTTACACAATTAGTATTTGAGTATTGACGGTTACTCTGGGGGCCATTACCAGAACCCAGACTCTTCTGTAGTCACAGGGGGACGTGCCTGATGTGAGGAACCTTTTCAGAAAGGTAAGTGCTTATCGGTGCAGATTGAAGAATAGGGAATGCCCTATTACATTTTGTATCTATTTTGGGATGACTGTACATATTTGGTAATTATTTTGGATAACTGTACCCTTAACCCATCGGGGACTTTTATTTACTGTTTATTTTACTTTTACTAGTACAGTAGATTGTCCAAACCGGTTAAATGCTCTGTTACGCTCACTCTGATATAAGTTAAATAGAATTAATAATGAAGGAAAGGTAACAAGTTAAAGGAATCCCTCTAACCCACCGCCCGAAAGGGCGAGGCCGATAGGGGTGTAACAAGCTTGGTTAACACTTTCACCATTAATGATCCAGGTGGATTTGTCGTCACCACATTCTTTCATTCCTTTTGTTTTGCCTATTGTGAAATAGCATTTATTGTGAGATGGGAATAGCAAGAATGTCTTTCGATTGCTTAGAGGTATGGTTGCTGCTATTGCGTCTCGATATGGAAAGAGCATTTAATGCGTTCTGACACATAAATCGCTTTACAATATTTTGTTGTTAATCCGGGATTTAATCATCTAAAACTCGTTTAGCAAACTGATTAAAAGCATTTAAGAATATAAATGAGTAATGATTTGAAAAAATAAAATCATAATCAGTTGATTTAGATTTTCCGGAGACGATGATTTGAAAATTGGAAAGATATGACTCTAGTTAAAAAGAGGTTGCCTAGAGGCATATTTACTGGAGGCATTTTAGCTTGACTCGAGGTAAGAATAAATTGGTTGAAATCATGTTGGAAAGATTTTTCCTTGAGTCAAAATATGATGCCTAGAGTCATGTGCCTAGAGGCAACTATTATTTGACAAGAGGCAAAGTCGATAATAACGAGTTTTGACGTGTTTGACAGATTTGCCTAGAGTCAAGTATTTGATGCCTTGAGTCGTGTGACTAGAGGCAATATTAAATGACTAGAGCCAAGCACTTTGGCGCAACGTCTTGATGCCTTGACTAGAGGCCTAAATTAAATGCCTTGAGTCAAGTTGCCTAGAGGCAATTATTAGATGACTAAAGGCATAAAGTGATTATAGCATAATAACGAGTTTGCCATTAGATCAAATAAATTGATGCCTGGAGGTATAAAGAAAAATGCCTTGAGTCACATGCCTTGAGCAATTATTAAGTGACTAGAGGCAAATTCAAAAATGGTTTTATCAAGGAAAAACAACCTAGAGGCAAATGAATAAACGATTTGAGGTACCTCTGGATTGAAGAAAGAATTTAAAACATTTGAACTTGATAACTCGAGGTATATATAATATACCTAGAGGCAAACCTTTTCAACACTTATTAACTCCAAATCAAAACATATTTACCTCAAGGTAGCAAAGAGAAAACATTTGAAATTGAAGCATATAACTCGAGGCATTAATTAATATTTTACAATTTATTATTATTTCTCCATAATTAATTTAAACTCTTAGAGGTTATTCTAACTCTTTAAATTAGGAGTTTAATAAATACCAATCATTATATAAATTATACTCGTTAGATATCAATAAAATCAAATATAATATCAATAAAATCAAATATACTCTTTGGAGGATATTCATAATATAGTAACTTATTATTTTAAATGCATATGATTAGCATATTTTATATATATATATATATATATATATATATATGGATCAGTTAAGATATCTATATGTATATCATAACAACAAGATTATTTTGGTTTATTATTATCACTATCATATTTAAGAAAAAGAAGAAATGAATATTTAATAATAGATAACTATATCTATTATTACTATCGTACTTCCCCTGGTTTATTATTCCTCTCCATTTTGAAAAGAACAAAAATAAAGATTTAGTTTTAGTATTATTACTAACATTTAATTTTTTTTTTCACAATCGAGAAGCATAAGGGAAGCACGATTATTTCGGTATTCCTTTTATATATATTCATATGAAAGCAAGACTCTCCTATTTCTCCTTATGAGCTCGGCAATATCAATATATATAAGAGCAAATGAAACTCTTCAACGCCTATGTACATAAATATAACAGTAGTTTTCCTTTTCTTATATAAATATGTATATATATTTAGGGAATAACATATATACTTTTACCGCAGAAAAATCATTCTGCTGCAAGCCAAAAACTACGTAGTTTCATTTTTTTTGGGGGGTATTGTGTGGATGGAGAGTGAGACGCACACACAATCTTCAATTTTCGTCCTCTGTTTTATAGTTGTACTCTCCTTCCCGAAACCGCACTAAGGGCCCCCGAATCGATTCTATGGCTCAACCCAGGACCTAGGCCTAGACATAGCAATGGGAATGCAGATCTTGCATCCCGATCTGCGCAAGTTGATACGACTAATCGCAATTCAGATTCTCATCCCTTGCACCTAATAATCATGGTAAAAGCAATGGTGTGGAAGGGTCAAATTTGGCCGCGGTGGTGCGTATAAAGGTTACTCGCCGGTACTAAATAATCATCGGAGGCTTCCGGTAATGTTGCGATTTCATAGTGGTACCAATAGGGGATGAAAGGAGAAGATGAAACTACGTAGTTTTTGGCTTGCTGCAGAATGATTTTTCTGCAGTAAAAGCATATATGTTATTTCCATATATTTAATAGAAAAAGTTTTCCTTCCCTTGCTTATATATAGCATCAGTATATATATACCATCGTGTGAGTATATATATATTTAATGGCAAAAGTTTTCCTTTTCTTCCACATGTAGCAAATATATATCTGAGTAACTGACTCAGTTTTCCTTCTCTGTGTTTATGTATATAGCATCATATATTTATGCTTCCAACAGCAAGGTCAGCATCATATACATATATACTTACATGACAGTAAACCGATATCAGTTAAGTCTTTGGCTTCTAATATAGATCTATATATCCTATTGTCTTCACGGATAGCAATTTAGGAAACTCACAGAGCTAAGAGGAAGAAAAACTTGAAGACTCACCTCTGATTTGTGGGTTTAAAACTGATCCTAGATGATCACTGCTGCCTTTGTTTTTACTGGTTGAAACAGAGCACTATGATCTCGGTTGGAGTCTCCCTCTTGCTTCCTTCGCCCTTTCTCCGTCTTTCTCACTTTCTCTCAGCCTTACTCTCGGTCTCACTTGGCTAGAGGGAGTGGATGGTTGGAAGATGCAGAACAATGGTTATATAGCAGTTGGCGGGTCTGGTTGAAAAGAAGAACACGCTAGTCACTCAACACTAGGCTCGAGGGGTATGGCGTTCCTGTCCCTACTGTGCCGAACCATGAAAGTCGCTAGGGATCTTCTTTTCTGTGGTTTATCCTTTTCGGATTGGATATTACATGTTTCTATTCTCTTTTTTTTTTAATGTCTAATGTAGTACCTATCTGATGCATTCATTTGGTTGAAAGGATTTAATGGGTTGGTTTGGGTTTGCTGAAGTTGGGCCGTTGAACAAAGAATGGAGTAAAAATGAGATTTATTTTTTTATTTTTTGATAAAAAATTTTAGAAAATGGGTTGGGTTCATCCGCAATCCAAGGGTAGGCGAAAATAAGATTTAATGAATAAGAGGGCATATGTATCGAGTGTTGGGCCCAAGAGGAGTAAATGAACTGGGCTAAAGATCATCTAGTGGATTGGGCTAAAGTCATTTAATCCAATGAATTGCTAATTTAATTGCAATTATGGAAAATAAATTAATCCTTAATTCTATATAAGGATTTTTTTCATATTGATTTGGCATTTTTAATTCATTTCCGGGACATTATTGCACTATTAAGCACTAATTTGTGTTAGGGATATTTGTATTAAATTAAGTGTAATTAGGGGCAAAATAGTCATAATCTTTTAATTTTTAATACAAATGATTTCTTCGAATTTTGATGCTATACCTTATGCTTACTTTTGTATTGTAAGTGTTTAAGAAGAAAATTTGAGATTTTGGAGGGTCATAATTAATATTTTGAGGATTGGAAAAAATTGTAGAAAAGATACCTAAAATTTATGCAAATTGATAATAAATTAAAAAAGGGACAAGAAAAATTACAAAACGTTGCCCACATGTTTTGGAAATTTCAGAAAGCTCTACAAATGTTTCAAATATTTTACCTTTAGTCCCTCATCGAGAACTTTTGAAGTTTACAATTAAGGGTGTGTTTGGTTGGAGGGGAGGGGATGAAAGGGAAGGGAAAATTTAAAAAATGAAATATTGTTCTCTTCCAGCTCATAGACATAAAAATTTAAGGTTGTATATTAAGTGTTAATTGTATTACATGATCTAAATTCAGGGAAATTTCTTGTAACTTATAAATTAGAAACAAACATATATATGCAATGGGACTACTGTAAACTTTTTGACAGAGTACATTGAAAAGCTTTACATAAGGCACTCGTAATTTATTATTGACCACAAACGAACATAAACAAAGATACACAACAATGACATGATATTAATAAACTGGATAAAAAATAAAAACACTGAACAATAGTTAAACTCCTTCTTCCTCACGGCTATGACATGGAGTAGTACAGTGTTGTTGAAGAATATTGAAGAGGTACGTAAGCTTAATATATATTTATATTCTTCAAGTTTCTTCGTTTGGTTTCTCATTCATCATGCTTATGTATAAGAAAAATTTAGAAAGCTTATCCTCTAAATTCATTTTTTAAACAAAAGAATATAATATACAAACGTGCTAATTATATTATTACAATTCAACTTGTTTTCTCGTGATTAGACTTTGAATCGGATTATATTATTCATTCATTTTCCTGGTTAATGATCAGAGTTTGTGATTTTATTTGCATACAGAAGTTTAAATCGGATTCCTTGTCAATACATACAAATTAAATAACTAATTTTGTGAAATTTATTATTGCAAACGTGATTGCATATATAAATTAGGTTAAATTATACAAAATCTACTGAATTTTGAATTATGACATGTCAATAGCCTCTCTAACCGCTACAACTTGGTTTGTCCGTAATTCGGTGTAGCTCTTATGAAGATGAACGCCTGAAAGAGTGGGTGTCGTGGCTCCCTTCTCTTCTGATCAGGATCTTGGCAACTGCTGAATCTAAGGATAGGAGGTTTCTTTTGTCTGAGTTGTATTTTGATGTTCTACTGGGATTGGCTTTATTTTGGTTGCTGTTATGTTTAGCTTCTTGTTGTTTTTGTTGGTTTCTTCTTTATGAAGACTGTTATATGTCTTTCTTGCTGATTTCTTGATTGATTAGTGGAATATATATTCTGATTGGCAAAAAAAAAAAAAAAAACCTCTAACATTTGAAATTTTATAATAAATCTCACTGAATTTTTACATTATTATAAATAATTCTTATACCATTACTTTTAATGTATTCATTAATTATCTACAAATGATTTGAAATTTAAGGAATATCTATAACTTCAAATTTGCGGGATTATATGTGCATAAAAATGAAGTTTAAAAGGATAAAAAGTTAATAATTTGAGGTTAGCATCAAAAACTCAAAAGTTTAATTATAATTTAGTTAGAAAAGTTAACAAAGTAACTTGATGGACATGATTCTAAATAATAAACAAGCATGCAACAAGACTGTAAACTCTACAGAGTTCGATAGTTTACATATATAAGGCACTCTTATTTAATTAGTGACCGCAAACAGCATACACAAGATATATAATATTTATGACATGATATTAAACTGGGTAGAAAATAAAAAATGAATAATATATCTCCTTATTCCACGGGCTATCTATTATGACATGGAGTAGTACAGTAGTGTTGATAATATTGAAGAGGCAGCTTTATAGTATAATGCTCTATCCGATCCTGGGAACCCGAGTGACTCTCCCCTGACGGTTGACCCAAACCCGAACTCGATCGCACCGGAAGTCAGCTGTGACGGAGGATCCTTCCACCACAATTATGACCTTCACCCATCGGTTCTCTCTCTCTATTGTTGCCTCTGCTCTCTGTCGTCCTTCGCCTACCAGCCCTGGCCATGAATCCTTACCTTCACTCACATCAACACAAATGTCAGTATGTCACAAATATGTACCAGGAAAAAGAAACAGATCGAATAATCAAACAAGACATAACATGTAGATAATAACATTATTATCGAATTACAACGTTGTCTTCTCTATTACCTCGGCAGCCACCAGACATGTTTCCACTACTTGGGGATTTCCCTGCAATCAGTTTAAAGCGGTTTATGTGTTTTGTTTGCGATATGCTGCTCTGTATGTACGGGGTCCTTTTTATAGTACGGTTGTGGTTGGGTGTCGTTGATCAAGTCAGGGATGTTTCTGACTACTTCTCCCTTTCTGTATATGGCAGGCATGGTAGGTTGTACTTTTCATAATGCATACGTACGTTGATGATATTCAATCTAAATAGTCAATTGTTCATGTATGTTTCACACACTATTCCCCAATCTTCTTGTTTTCAACGTTCTCCATTTGGTTTATCGTTCATCGTGCTTATTTATTCATTTTTTCAAACAAAAGACGTTTATATTCCAACAGGCTAATTATATAATTGCAGTTGAACTGGTACGTCTTTTCGTGCTTAGACTTGGACAAGCAGCCATATAAGGGCATTATAAAATAACTCAATCACACTATCAATTATATATGCCAAAAAGCCATATAAGAAGTCGATCACTCAGATACCTGATAATATGATTCAGAAAAAGCACCCGATACTGGTTGAAAATGTTAAAACAAAAAACAAAAGAAATTACTGGTCATTAATCAATCTAATAAATTAGTATGATAAAGGGAAAGCATTCGTTTTGAACAAATAATAGACGAACCACTTATTTTTCATTTTTTTCCTAATTTACTCCTATTGATGCTCCCTCAATCAAAATTAAGAGTGAGGGAGAACGAAGGAATTAGAGAAGGTGACTAGGGTGGTTTATAAAATATATGTCTTATTGACGAACTTAACCAACTCCATCTGTTTAATCGAACTAGGAAAATTAAGTTTGTCTACATGACATGTGTTTTCAAAAAAACCCTTGTCATCATCCTCAATCCCTTCTTCTCCCTCCTACTTGATTATGGTTGAGGGAAAATCAATAGTAGGGGTAAATTAGGAAAAGATTGACAAATTAAAAATTATATATCATATTTAGGATTAAGATTAGCTCCCCAAATATGTCATATAACAAGGACCGAAGGCGCGTGGAGTATTAAATTTCCCACCAAAATTTTAGGCCTAGGTATGAAGGATCTTTTAAAAAAAAATAAAAATAAATAAATAAATTACTGAGAAAATGCCAAGATGGTGCGTGACCCAAGTGTAAGGTTGGGGGGCAAATGGCCACCCTTGAATTGGGGAATTTTGATTTTTTTTTTCTTAAAATTAATACATGTTTGAATGATTGCCCATTCTTAAATTAATTGCCCATGCTTATTACATTAACATCGCACTTCATAATCGCAAGGGATGAATGGTTGAATGATTGTTAATTAGTACCTTATATTAAAAAATATGTATTCGATATCATTGATAACTTATGATGGAATTCTAAAAAATAAGACTTAGAATGATGACATTATAATTATTTTTATTGTAATATACTTTTGTTATTAAAATATATCTACTTGAACTTATTGAGTGTCCGCCTTTATTGTAATTTATGCAAAGTTTGCATTTTTAACAACACTAAGCCTTGTTTTCCTAAATGACAGGTTTGTAAAATAACTGTCTATCTTATTACATCATTAGTATTAACTTGATTTCATGAATATTTTTTTGATATTCTTTTCTTTTCTTGTTTATATTCTTTTGTTTTTTTAATGCATTTAAAACTTTCCTTAAAAAAAAAAAAAAAAAAAAAAAAAATTAGGCACCGCCCACACGGGTGCCCATCCTTCATAAATTTTCTGGATTCGCCTTTGTCCGTGACTGCGTGTTGCTGTGCATAACCGGATACTTTGATCATGTGCTGCATCTCAATCCTTTAATTTGTTTGTCTTTTTTTTTTTCCTCCTTCCCGACAATCTAATGGTTTCATATTTTTAAAAAAAATTAAACATAACATTGAAAACATTCCTCTAACGTCATTAAATAATAGCCATCATAATAATAATTCTAAAAAAAAAAAAAAAAAAATTCAACTTCCCAAATTTTTCCGTATGATAAAAATTTGAAGAGGATTATCCTTATCATATATTTAATTTCCCAAATTTTTTCACTAATTTTGTGCAATTTATGACAGCAAAGGTTATTCCACATGTAAATTAGGCTGAAGTGTATATGTAGAAAATCTCCAGAAGTTTGTCTCATGATATATAAGTAGCCTCTCTAACCATTTATCTAGCTACAATTAGGCGTGCCAGGCCGGCCCCTATAAAGAGGTGGCTGAAAGAGTGGGTGTCACCGCCCCTTCTCCTATGGTCACAATCTCGGCAACCGCTGAATCTAAGGCTAGGAGGCTTCTTTTATCTGAGTTGTATTTTGGCGTTCTACCTAGGATTCACTTTATTTTTGTTGTTGACAAGTTTTTTGTATTTTATTTTTTTAACTTTTGTGTGCAGGCTGTTATGTCTTTAGCTTTTTCACTCTATCTCAGCTGGTTTCTTGGTTCATTAATGAAAAAGTGGTAAAAAAGACCTCTCTAACCTTTGAAGTGTTATAATAAATCTCACTGAATTCTTACATTATTATAAATAATCCTTATACCCTTAGTTTTAATTTATTCACTACTTATTTCCAAATGGCTTCAAGTCTATAACTCAAAATTTGAGCGATTATATAGGTATAAAACTGAAGTTAAAAGTTGACGATTTCAGGTTAGCATCATACACTTAAAAATTTGAGGAAGTTTATTACTATTAAGTGATAAAGGTTGAGAAAGTAACTCGATGAACATGATTCTAATTAAATAATAAACAAGCAAGCATTAAGACTGTAAACTCGAACACAAGAGTTCGACAGTTTACATATAAAATACTAATTACTGACCACAAACAACATACACAGGATACATAATGTAATACGGATAATTATCTATCCGGAATACTATATTTTAGCAAATAATACCTATTTGGAAATAGGTGAATATGTGGTTTTAAAACCTTGTAGGATACTTATTCTATTGTCTAGGGAGATTTCTAATGAAATTAGAGGGATTAAAGTGTCAAAAATCCCTAAATACAATTATGGGCCATGAAATGCCCGAAAATATTATGATAAATCCCAAGAGGCAATAAAATATTTAGTGAAAATTAGAAAGTATGTTGTCTCTAATTTTAGGAATTTTTGGGATTATTTCCCTTGAAAAATAATGAGGCAAAATTAAATATAATTTTGGGGAGCATAAGTTGCCCCATGATTTTTAATATGATATGTGGGACATAAAATACCAATGTCAATGAAATAGTTGTGAGAAAATGATTAATCCTAATTAAGAAAATTATCAACAATTAGAAAGTGATTTGTTAAGTAATTAATGGCTAATTGTTTAAGCCTCATAAAGCCAAATCCTTGTGAAATTGAATTGGTCAATGATAAATCAAGAAAATATTCTTAATCCTCATGAAATTAATTGGACCAATAAGAGATTAACACAAATTAAAGGGTTGGATTAAATCTAGTAAAGTTAAATCCTAAGGCTTTAATTTAATTTCATAAAGTGAGATCCTTGTGAAAATTTATCAACCAATGAGAGGACTTTCTTCTTGATTTTGTGAGATAAATAAAACACATATTGAATATATAAAAAAGATGAAGGGGAGGTGGTGAATGTATGTGTGTATACGTGTATGTGTGTGTGGGGGAAAATGGAGTGAGTTTGTAATCTAGATATTTTTGGGAACAAAGGCACATGGGTCCACATGGGGTCATTAATGGAGAATTGATGAAGAGGCAAATTAGAGGGAGTTTACACGGTTCATGCAACTTGTGGAGTAAGAAAAGTTGTAATCAATGAAAAAGCATCTTTGCACATGGGTGATCAATCATAATCAAGGCTATTAATTAGGGGACAATTTAAAAAGAAAATTAAAGAAAATTTGATAAAGTTTGAAATCCTAGAGTAAATTGGATAATGGTTTGAAATCCAGTAAATATCTGATGTACACAGTAAAAACTCAAAACAATAAATAAAGTGAGAATTTATACAAATTTAAATAGTTGTAAAGAAGTAGGAACCTTGGAGAAAATATAAGGACTTATCTTGAACCCACATAATTTAACCTCGAAAGTAAGCCTAGTAAAAGCTATTTTTGCAAACGTTGAAGAATAAGCTCAAGACAACCCGGGGGAAATCTAATTAGACCATAAATCTTGATATTCAACTGCTAATCAAGATACATACATAGAATTCAAAAGTGTTGGTGATTGATCAAGCAACCAAAAATAGATTTCATTAAATTAAACTAAAGCTTCTAGAGTAACTAAATCAATTTGCATCTAGTTACAAAAGGACATTTAGGAGCTAACTAGAATCACTAATGAGTCATCCCCAAAGTCTTCATGAAGCAAAACTTAGAGGTTAAGTTTTCTAAACTTATTGGTTAAGTTAGGGTTTTCTAATCACATGAAGGGATGAGATCAACTCTTGTAAAGTAGATTGCATCCAATGGCTAGGGTGAGAGATGGGCAAATTAAATGCCACTTGTGTCCTTAGAATTCTCCTATAAATAGGAGGCTCCTCTCTTCATAATCTTCACACCAAACTCAACCAAAATAGGTGAGTTTTAGAGAGCAAGAGTAGAGAGAAAGAGAGTGGGAAGCATGAAGGAGGAGGAGAGTCTTCAAGAGGTAAGCTTGTTTTTAGTTTCTAGTCTTTAGTTTTGTAGTTCTTAGTTGTTCTTAGTAGTTCTTAGTATAAAGGTTAGTTTGATCTTTAAATCTTCCAAGTAGTTTTGATTTCATGTTTTTATGGTTAAATATGTCTTAATTTCGAAAATATGATAGAGAATATGATAGAGCAAAATTCTTGGAAGTTAAAGATCAAAGTAGCGAAGTTCTGGCGAAATTTTCGGTAAAATTTCTGGGCAAACAGCGAAAGAAATGCTAATATTTTATGTTGGAAATGAAGCCCATAAATCACGAAACTTTCCAGAAATAAATTAGATATGTAGGGCTTTCCGAATATATATAATATGTAGCGTTTTGATTCCTATACAAAGAAATACAATCAGATGAAGTTAGGCTATTTTTCTGGACGAAATTCTGGGCAACGTTGTGAAAGATGAAAACTGGGAATGTTTCATAAATTCTGGGTATATAAAAGTATTTTTACTTTGAAATAGACATCTTAAGGGTTCCGGAGAATTTTACGGATCCTCGTTTCGATTTTTGTAGATTTAATTATGATTTTGCGAAGTTAACCGAAAATTCTGCCCAGAAACTCAGCATAGCGTTTTTAATAAAATGTAAGGGCAAAATGGTAATAATAAATCCACCAAGGGTAGAAAGGTAAATTAAACCCTTAGGATATTATTCTAAGCAATATGATATTTATCAAATATCATATAATAATCCGACGATAATGTATAGGATATCCGGGAAGTCCGAAGTCGGTTCAAAGGTCGGGCTAGATAGCCGTTACACGGTGAAAGGTACGTTCGCGTACTGTAACACTAACTCTGATGCTTATTGTATGCTTATATGTGATAGACTATTTCATAGAGTCATGGACAGGACTTTGTCTTGGGTCATGCACCGTGTCTAAGACTCGTCTTAGTTCACATGTTTATACATTCAGCTTTGTTTATACGGGTTATGGTCTTGGTAATGCCGTTGAGTTTTCCTAGCGCCGAGGACACGGATGTACACCGTGGCACCTGGTGAATAGTGCAGACCGTAATAACATTCATATGCGGTGGCTGTGTTGTTATTACTTTTACATGTGCTATGTGCTATGTCTTGTTGATATGTTAATCTTGCATCTTTGCGTGTGCTTATATATTGATTACCGCGTAATGTCATGAATATCTGTCATCCATATACTATATTACCTGAGCATGAGGTTAACCGTTACCCGAGGTTCAATGGGCATTGAACCTCAGCTCTTAACATAGCGTCAGGGTCAGGAGGACCGAGGATCGAGGAGAAAGGCAAGCGGCACGCATAGGGACTCAGCTGAAGACTTTCTTTTGTTATTTACTTTGAAAACACTCGGTATAATGTACCGCTATTGTAATCATCCAGACTTACGGCATTTTGAATATAAATATCAGTTACTCAATCGCTCCGATGCTCTACTCTGATGGAAAAAAAAATATATACTGCTTTTGAAAATGGGATGTTACACATAACACTTATGACGTGATATTAAACTGGATAGGAAATAAAACACTGAACTGTATACTCCTTATGAAGTACAGAAGTGTTGATAATATTGAAGAGGCAGCTTTATAGTATAATGCTCTATCCGATCTTGGGAACTCAAGTGACTCTCGCCCGACGGTTGACCCAAACCCGAACTCGATCGCAACGGAAGTCGGCGGTGACGGAGGATCCTTCCACCACAATTATGACCTTCACCCATCGGTTCTCTCTCTCTCTATTGTTGCCTCTGCTCTCTGTCATCCTTCGCCTACCAGCCCTGGCCATGAATCCTTACCTTCACTCACATCAACACATGTCACAAATATGTACCAGGAAAAAGAACCAGAATAATCAAACAAGACATAACATGTAGATAATAACATTATTATCGAATTACAACATTCTCTTCTCTCTTACCTCGGCAGCCACCAGACATGTTTCCGCTACTTGGGGATTTCCCTGCAATCAGTCTAAAACGGTTTATGTGCTTTGTTTGCGATATGTTGCTGTCTGTACGGGGTCCTTTTTATAGTACGGTTGAGGTTGGGTGACGTCGTTGATCAAGTAAGGGATGTTTCTGACTACTTCTCCCTCTCTCTATATGGCAAGCATGGTACGTTGTACTTTTCATAATGCATACCTACGTTGATTATATTCAATTGCAATAGTCAATTGTCATGTATGTTTCACACACTATTCTCCAATCTTCGGGTTTTCAACATTCTCCATTTGGTTTATCGTGCTTATTTATTCATTGTTTTAAACAAAGGAAGTTTTATTCCAAGACGCTAATTATATAATTGCAGTTGAACTGGTACGTTTTCTCGTGAGTAGACATGGTCAAACAGCCATATATATAAGGGCACTATCTAATAACTCAATCAAACTATCAGTTATATATGCCAGCAAGCCATGTATAAGAAAAATACGAGCCTTTGTCGGTACTCGGAAACCTGATTAGAGGATTTAGAAAAGGCACTGGATACCGGTTGAAAGTATCAGAAAAATAATCAATGTAATAAATTAGTATGATAAAGGGAAAGCATCCGTGTGGAACAAATAATAGACGAATCAGTGATTTTTCATTCTTTTCTTAATTTACCCCTATTGATGTTCCCACAACTGTAAAACCCTAAAATTCATATTCATTATAAACATTTTATGTTGGTAAGTAATACCTATTAGAAATAGGTGAATATGTGGTCTCAAAATTGAGTAACATATTTATGTTAATTTAGGGAATTTTCTCTAAGAATTAAGGTAATCAAAAACCAAATTCTCTAATTTTATTTTGGGATCATAAATTGCCCTATAATTATTGAATTAATACATGGTGCATAAATGGCCATGAAAAGCTAAAAAGTTGTGAGGAAATAATTAAACCAATTAGAGAAAATTGCCAATAATTAGTGGATAATTCAATCTATGTTAATTGAATTATTTTCATAAACATTCACAATTAATTTAGTGGCATATGTTAAAGGCATAATTAAGGATGTATTACCTTAATTAAGAAACAAGGGCTAGTGAAGGGCTAGGATTAGCATGGAAGTGGTTTCTAATTAATCTTAGAACCAATCATATTTTGACAATTACACTTAACTACTTTATTAGGGATGCTAATTAAGATTAGATATGGAGGGCTAAGATTAAATTTAATAAAGCCAAATCCAAAGGCCTTAATTAAGCCTCATAAAGCTTAATCCATGAGAAAAGGTTTTGACCAACGAGAGAGAGAGAGAGAGAAAAAAAGAATTAAAGCAAATTGGATAATGGTTTGAAATCCAAGTAAATATCGATGTACACAAGAAAAAACTCAAAGCAACAAATAAAGTAAGAATTTATACAAATTTAAATAGTTGTGAAGAAGTAGGAACCTTGGAGAAAATATAAGGACTTATCTTGAACCCACATAATTTAACCTCGAAAGTAAGCCTAGTAAAGGCTATTTTTGCAAACGTTGAAGAATAAGCTTAGTACAACCAGGGAAATCTAATTAGACCATAAATCTTGATATCCAACTACTAATCAAGATACATACACAGAATTCAAAAGTATTGGTAATTGATCAAGCAACCAAAAATAGATTTCATTAAAGTAAATTAATCAACAATGACACCTAAGCTTTGATGATGTCATCAAGATGACATCACAAGGATGACATCACAAGAGCACATGCTTTATAATGAAGGGTGAGGATTAAAACTTCTTGATTAAGTTTAGATCTAATGGTTGAGATTAAGGAAGAGGCAAATGGTGGGGCCCACATTAGGCTTGAGATTACCATTTTAACCTTGAGATTTTCCCTGTAAATAGAGGCCTTGCCTCTCCTCATTCTTCACACCAAATCAACCACCAAGTGGTGATTTCTAAGAAGGAGGAAGGAGTTCAAGAGCTTCAAGAGGTAAGCTTGTCTTTAGTTTTTAGTTTCTAGTCTTTAGTTTTTAGAATTCTTAGATAGAAGTAGTGTAGATCTTAAATATTCTAGAATAAATTTTATTTACATGTTTTTATGGTCAAAATTGGCTTAGTCAGAAAAAATGATGAGAGGGGTTATATAGCAAAATTTTTGGAAGGAAATCATCAAAGTAACAAAGTTCCGCGAAATTTCATCGGTTTTGAAAATTCTGGAATCAGTGATGAATATGCCAAAATTTCATATTGAAAATATAGTTACAAAATTCTGGGAAAATTCATGGTTAAATTAGACTCATAGGGATTTTTAAATATGCCAAAAACATGTTAAAATGATTTCTGTAGAGGGAGATAAAAATTCTCAAAGTTGGGCTATGAATTTCTGGAAAAATTCTGGGTGGAGGCTCAAAACTTAAAACCTGGGAGTGATTCGTGAGTTCTGGGAAAAATTTATTATTTTTACTTGAAAATAGACATCCTAAGGAGTCTGGAGAATTTTACGGATCCTCATTTCAATTTTTCTAGAATTAATTATGATTTTTCAAAGTTAGATAAAAATCTGTCCAGAATTCTGGACCAGCGTTTTTGAAGAATTAAATGTGATAAGTTGAGAGATAATCCTACCAAGGGTAAAAAGGTCATTAGTGACTAGGATATCTGCTAGGAAGTTATTGGGAATTAATAGATATGACATTACCGTTATAGGTTGAACACGATCACAATCCAAACGTCAACGTACCGACATCATGACTAAGGTACGTCCGCGTCGTAACTTTAACTCGATGTGTCTTGTATGCATATATGTGATAGAATGATTTATGAAGTGATGGACAGGACTAGGTCTTGGGCCAGGCACGTGACTAAGTTTATGGGGCTTAGATCACCTATTTATACATTCAGCTTTATACGGGTTATAGTCTTGATAATGCCGTTGAGTTTTCCTAGCGAGGACACGAGGGGCCATCGTGGCACCGGCTAGTGCAAACAGGATGACTTTACATGTGCTTTGTGTGCTATGTACTGTTGATATGTTAATCTTGCATTTGCTGTGTGCTTATGTATTGATTACTGCTGTAATGTCATGAATATCTCGTCATCCATATACCGTGTTACTTGAGCATGAGGTTAAAGATTACCCGAGGTTCAATGGGCATTGAACCTCGGCTCTTAACATAGCGTCGTGGTCGGAGGACCGAGGATCGAGGAGAAAGGCAAGCGACACGCATAGGGACTCGCCTGAAGACTTTCTTCTTTTGTTATTTACTTTTGAAAACACTCGGTATAACGTACCACTACCGTAATCGCCCGGACTTACGGCATTTTGAATATAAATATCGTTACTTAATCGCTCCGATGCTCTACTCGATGAAAAAATATATATATATATATATATATATACCGCTTTTGAAAATGGGATGTTACAATTTTGGTATCGAGCGGTTGTCCCGGCATAGATCGACTAAGTTATTCCAAACCTTTTGGTGCCGAAGGCGGGGCTAGTCTATGTGGATCAGCCAATCGGTCACCCTAGCACAAGAAGGCTCCCATGATAGACACCTACCTGGCCATTTGGTTTGAGTAACGAAGTTAGGCTCTACGCCTTTTTAAGAGCATATTTTGAAAATGAGTACTGATATAAGCCTAGGTCGGAGTACCACCTTACTTCGGTATACCAGTCTGAACCGGTATACTATCCTAAATCGGTATACCATCCTGAACCAGTGTACCACCCTCTGTCAGTGCACCACTCTAAACCAGGGCTGGTGTATCCATCGCCTGTACCTACATCGATATTAGGCTCCGATAATTCTGATAATTCTGATAATTCCGATAATTCTGATAATTCCGATAATTCTAATAATTCTGATAATTCTGATAATTCCGATAATCTCCAGTTTGTACTGGGCATTAATTCCATTCTAAACCAAAGCTTAGATATGGAGCTGGGCCACGCCGGATGAGACTTAGAGATATAGTAGATAACATAGAACATGGGTCTGTTGCTAAGCTCTAGGACTTCTGATATAGAACTTGGAGTCTGAGTTAAATCCCCGCCCAGTGTTTCAAGGCAATCGTTACAGAGAAGTCGATACTGCTTAGGTTTTCCTGTAGACAACGACTATTGATTTAGTTTCCTTGTAGAAACAGTAACTTACTAAGTTACCTTGAAAGGAAAATCTCTGCCTTGCAAAAACCAGACACCATGCGTGCAACGGGACATGGCTCCGGGGATGAAGGTCTTTTGACTAAGTCCTTGACGGCGGTGACCGTTAGATAAAAAGGGGAAAGTACCCAGTATTTCTGGGGAGGCACTTATGCCATACTAGTACCTATGAGAGTGGTCGGTATGCAGTGGTATGCGTCGATATTAGTACCCAGATACGATAGACGTTGTGAAGTTAAGCGTGCTTAAGCGAGAGAAATCTCGGGATTCTTAACCCCCCGGGATATAGCATAAGGATTTGATATCCTTTAAGCAAAGGCCTAAATACCTTGCGGTATGAAACATAGTAATCCTTTGGAATACTATGAGAAAAGATAGAGTGATGATAGGCTTGAGACAAAGACAGTGCTTAGGTCAATGTATGATTGAGCATTGCCTAGGTTCCAGTACCTGAGAGTAGGAACCCTGAGAAAATGTGAGTGAGGTTTCCTTAGGTTTGAATACCTGAGAGTTGGTTCCTTAACGAAACCCTACGATAGCTAAAACCTCGGTGATCACAAAAGTTATGGTTTCAAGGTAGGACCGATAACCTTAGAGATGTTAGTGGCTAATAGATCCCCAAAGAAGTGGGTGGTTACCCGATAGGGAAATTGAGATAAGGTTGTTGACTGGAGCTAGAAAGTCCACAAATAGAATGACCCTAGATGAGATGGCAGAAATAGAGACAGTAGATTACGGAACCACTAAAGGGTAGGAACCTGATAGAGATCTGATTTCCCGTTATGATGATTCAGAGATGATCAACTAAAGAAAGTACTACTTATGGGAAGTTGTGATCGGAGGTGGCTACTTACGGGGAGATCTGTTCGGAAAGGGCTACCTACGGAGGGTTCTGACCGGAGGTGCTGACCAATCGGAGGGATTGAGTGAAGCGCCGAGTGAAGTCTTGTAGAGTGAAGCCACCGTGACGACAAACCGTAGAGTGAAGCCGCCATCACAACGAACCATAGAGTAGAGCTACCAAAGTGTATCGATTCTCAAGGTAAGTACATTATAGCGAGTCCCATATCTAATCGGTTCCCTAAAGAGAAGGTTTTCATGATCCAAGATATCGCCATAGGGTGCTCTAGTGCTTTGTATAGCATATATTGTGCTATGATATCCAACCAAGAACTGAACTTGCACAAGAAGAAATTCTAGTTGTGAACAAGTTCCCTGAGTTGTTTCTAGAAGCTCTAAGCGGATTACCACCAGTAGAGGAAGTCGAATTCACTATTGGGTTGATGCCTAGTACTGAATCAATATTAAAGGTGCCGTATCAGATGGTTCCAAATGAATGAGTTTTTGAGAGACAAAAGTACACACCAAAACAAATACACCAATCCGGTAATTTCGATTCCTACCACATCGGGAGGGTGTATGGCCCACGATGATGGTCGACGCCACTGATGCCTGGTGACTCAACTCCAGTCTGGTAGATTGGGTAGTGCGTGAGGCCAGAAGGACGTGATGGTCGTGGATCAGATGGATCCAATGGTTGTAGTTGAAGCTACACAGGATTGGGGGTATGTCCTGGTAAGGACGAAGTGGTGATGTATACCTCTCAAATGTTCATTATGGGCAGTAGGACCTTTTGTGACCGGTGTGTCCATAGGTCATTGGATATGTATATGTTTGATAAACAGCCCTAAGTCCTGTGAGACTATTATGTCTATAGGCTGGCAGAAGCCCACAGTTGTTAGACGACAAATACAAGAAGTGTCCTGAAAAGTTTCTGAAACTGGAGGATAGGGGCGATGTTCAAAATAGCCAGAAGATTAAAGTAGAACAAACTAAGCAGTCTACGAATGGCCTGAATAGACAAGGACAGAGGTCCGAATGCGATAGTTAGTGATGACCTTCTAAGGTTAGTTGTCTGGTTCCGGAGTAGGGTTAAAAATTGAATTTTTAAACTTACCAATACACCTGCTATATTTGGAATTTTGGAATTGATTTTTTTTTCGAACTTGTGAATTTTTGAAATCAATTTTTGAGTGAAATGTTTTCAATAAGAATTTAACAGCAAACATTAGGTGGGAAACCGGGGGGACCACCCTGTCCCACCTTGATAGGGGTCCAAAGACCTCCATTAACAGCCGTGGAAATGATATGAGACAATTTTTCCATAGCTAATGTAAAGAGATACGATGATAAGGGATCACCCTGCCGGATTCCCCTAGAAGGCTTAAACGATGAAGTCTTACCCCCATTCCACAAGATATTAAAAGATGGAGTGGAGCGACTGCGCATAATCAATTCTATTGTGGTGTCTGGAAACCCAGCTTCCCCAAGGATGTTATGTAGAAACTTCCAGTTCACACGGTCATAAGCCTTTTCTAGATCAATCTTTATAGCCATAAATTGTCTTCCTCACATTTTATGCATTGAATGAATCAATTCTTGAGCAATGACAATGTTGTCATGTATATGCCTATGGGGAACAAAACTAGACTGAAAAGGTGACACGACAACCTCCATTATCGGCTGTAAATGCCTCACAATCAACTTGTACAAAACTGAGCATAGTGATATGGGCCAAAACTGAGACATAGATGTAGGTACCTGAACTTTAGGGATCAATGCTATCAGAGTAGCATTTAAGAAACGAATATGTGAAGGATTATGTCAAACATCTATAATCAATCTCATAATCTGATGACGAAGCTCACCCCACTGTCTCTAAAAGAACACCGCTAGGAATCCATCAAAACCAGGGGCTTTATAACTGCCCATACTAAATAGACACCTTCGGACCTCCTCACAAGAAGGAATATGATGCAATCCATCCAACAGATCTTGTGGTACAGTTGGCCATGAGGAAGTAAGCCACCTACAGGTAGGTTCCCCATCCAAAAACAGATTATGGAAATAAGAAAAGGCCATGTTCTGAAGGATATCATCATTTTCCACCCAAATATTGTGATCATCCTTCAGTCTGGTTACTTTATTAAAACTCCTCCTAGTTACGGTTTTAAGATGATAAAATTTAGTATTACGATCCCCTTCAGTAAGCCATTTATGCCGTGATTTTTGAAACCAAAACATCTCCTCCCGCAATAAAACCTCATTCAGGCTATTTTTACACTCCAACTCCTTCTTACCCAATATAGCAGAATCATTACTTACACATTGTTGCACTAGCAATTCCAATTCAGAGCTCAGGGATTCCTTCATCTGGAAAATATTACCGTAAACCTCCCTATTCCATCGGTCCAAGGGTGTAACTAGACGAGATAGCATAATTGGAAGGTCTAAACAAGTCTTCCATTGAGAATTCATAAATTCAAGAAATTCAGAGTGATTCATCCAGTCAGCTAGGAAGCAAAAAGGTCTAACCTGCTTACCCTCAGGAGGGCAAACAACCTCAGCAACATAGGAGTATGATCTGAACTATATCCTGGAAGATTAATCACATCCACCTTGGAGAAAGTCATTCTCCAGGATGCATTAGCAATAACACGGTCAAGTTTCTTGTAAACATGATCTAGATGTCCCCACTTTGGACCCATCCAAGTATAGTAACTACTTGACACCTTAATATCATCCAGCTGCCACCCCATCAAACGATTCCGGAACACATGACACGGACCAATGGTAGCAACGTTACCCCCTTTTTTTCCTTCACATCCGTAATCTCATTGAAATCTCCAGCCACTACCCACTGACTCACATTAGAACTGGCAATAGTATCCAGGCTCTCCCATAGACGCTTCCGCACCTCCTCCCTAGGGCTTCCATAAACCGCCGTAAAATGAAGAGCATGGCCCACAATATCTACTTTCATATGAACATGCTGAAAAGAATTATTTAAAATATCAACGTAAGCATCCTGAGATTTTCAAAGGACCCAAATCCCTCCAGAAAAACCTCTAGCTTCCTCCACAAAGGAGCTATCAAACCCAATCTTCCTCCGCAATTTTAGACACTTTTCTCCACTTGTCTTCGTCTCAACTAACACCAGTAATTTAATATTATACTTTGAGATTAAAAATCTCAAATGGTGCCCAAGATCATTATTGGCCGCCCCCCTGCAATTCCATACTAGGAAAGACATCATGGAACCTGCAGAGAAAAGCCAGGTAAAACGCGCACCTGAGACACTTTACCACCAATTCCTGCCTTTAATTTGAGCTTTCCACTTCCCAGCGGTCTACCTCTCTTCTTAGGACCACTATTGTTCAAAGGACTTATATTGTCCTCAGTTAAAAAATTACTAATATCTGAGGTAATATTAGTAGATTGATCATTTACTCCCATTGTATTTACTAGCTCTCCACCCTGGCCCACAACGTTGAAAGCTTGCTTCCTATCAGTCGCAAGCCCCCCACATACCACATTTGGACGTGACTCGCCTCCAACGCAATCAGCCCCACCTGTCATGTTCAAATTAGCCAATGGATTCCTCTTCCCCAACGGATTCATACCTGTCAACGTCTCGCCAAGTGTCATGCACTCGGTCACACACTCCACACTCGGGCTCACTGAGGTAATCGACACATCACCCATACTCTCTCCATCCGTCATGATCACACCGTTGCACCAACTCCCTTGCACCAACTCCTCTTTTTGCATATTGCTAACCTCCTCCTTTTGTTCTACATTCACAATTCCTTCCATACACCCATCACCCGACACCTCACCTGGAGGTACTGCAGCAAATGTGCAATCCAAACCACCGCCCACGGTGCTGCCGCATAGCTACCTCTTTCACCTGATGAAAAGCTTCCTCTAATATCACAACTCCATTTAGAGAGACCATAGGCGCATCAGAATCCTTATCACCGAGAGTATGTTCCTCCAAACAGCCATGACCTATGGAATTCTGAACCTCTACCATCTGCATAGTTTTCTCTTCCACCACCTGATGCTGAGAGTCGCGCAAACACAGACCTTCATTCTGAGTTTCCTTCACTGCGTTAGACACCTCCATATTAACAACTCCATTCTTGCCAACCACTCGCCAAACCTCTGCACCAGCCCTCGACTTGGGTTTCTCTCCCATCAGACGCCTGTCAGCTGCTAGCGTCGGACACAGGCCTGATCCATGGCCAACCCGCTTGCACAGCCCACACACATCCCCAAGCCCTTCATACACAATTAATCATTTTTTATTTTCTAGGATGTACTCCAATTCTAGCTCCTTCGACAAATCGACTTCTACACAGATTCTTGTGAACCGTCCCCTTGCAACTCTTGTGGCCACTGAATCCATCCTAACAAATCTCCCATTGACATCACCGACATCAACCAACAGCTTCGACTTCACAAACTCTGGTGGGAAAGCCGGCAGTTTAACCCACAATTTGACTTTCTGGATTACATCATTTTCGGGATCGAAGGCTGGCGTCCACTCCTGTACTGCAAGATAACAATTCTGAATCATCCATGGTCCTGCTATATTAGCCGAACTCAGGTCCTTTACGGATTCAAAGCGAACCAAGAAGTATCCATTTGCTACATCAGTGACTGCAATTCTTCCATGCCGAGCCCACATAGCCTCCAGGCACTGTCTCATAAAGTCAAACGCAAATCTTCTTCCCACGGGCTTAATGACGAGGGTCTGACGCCATCTATGCCAAGCTTCCTTCTTGAAGCCATCTGATAAGGTAAATACCATGATACATTTATCATTCTGTTGTTGGGTGACTTCTGCAACCAGACTCAATCCTTCTTCCACGCCAACATCTTCCAACTCGCCATCCCACACAGGTTGAGACGCACGCACAGCACTAGCATATGAACGCTCCTTCACAACCTCCCCCTCCGTTGCCATGCCACGGCTGGGCACGAAACCCTAGCAGAGCAGATATTAAGTAATTCTATTGAAAAAATCAGTGTAATCATTAGCCCCGATAACTTATATATTCCTATCATTGGTATTTATTTATATATGATACAAATATTTTTAAAATAGTAAATGACATTTTAATATTTCATTATTTTATATGTAAATATTAAAAATTATCTTAATCATAAAATTTCCTAATATAAATCAAATTATTTATTTTGAAAATTTATCTTTTTTTTTTTTTTAATTGTTTTCATAACCTAGTTTTGTCATCTGTTTTTTGAATAATCTCTGCGATAGGTGAGAGAAAAACTGTGGGGAGAAGAATGTACGACGTCGTTCTGAACGGGAATCCTAGACCCCAATTCGAGCATCAGTCAGTCCCTCCCCCCTCCGTCATATTTTCTTCTTCCCTTCAACACCTACTTCACTCTAGCACTGAGCCACCGTCCCTCTTCCTTCCTTTCTCGTAAACTTCACCTTCGCATCGTAGATTTGCAGTACCGAGCCACCACCGTCGTCTGAGTTTGTCTCCCTCGGTTCCTCTCTTCGTTTTCCTGGTAAAATTTTTACTTTCTTATGCTCTTCGGTCTTTGTTGAAGTTTGAATCCTTGCAATTGCTGTCTGAGTATGTATGCTTTGTTGCGGGCTTAAATTTTACACTATTTCTAAGTTTACCCCATGCTTTTAGGCATGCATTACACTTCTGTGTGCAATGAGGAGAACTGGAAGACTAAGCTTTATTTATCTAAATATGAGGTAGACTATTGTACTTTTTAGTTGGAGAATCCTTCCTTTCATAATCTCTAATACAGCTTATTATGTAAATGTACAAAGTTAATCCTTGGAAATCAGGATATATTCAATACTAAGATTTTGTTTCTTGTTTTTACACATCAGGCTCTTCCATTGACAAATAATTCTAGTTGATTGACCTGTAAAAGGATAAAAAATTCAACATGTAATTATAACTGATTTACTATCTGTCATGTAACATCCCATTTTCAAAAGCAGTATATTTTTTTTTTCATCAGAGTAGAGCATCGGAGCGATTGAGTAACTGATATTTATATTCAAAATGCCGTAAGTCTGGCTGATTACGTGCGGTACGTTGTACCGAGTGTTTTCAAAGGTAAATAACAAAAGAAGAGATTCTTGGTGAGTCCCTATGCGTGCCGCTTGCCTTTCTCCTCGATCCTCGTCTTCCCGACCGACGCTATGTCAAGAGCCGAGGTTCAATGCCCATTGAACCTCGGTAACGGTTAACCTCATGTTTATATATACAACATAGACAGTATATGAGCATACAAGCAAGCTTATCCCAACAGCACACACGCCCCCTGGCAGATATGTCGCACTTAGCATACGTTTCGCACCTAGCATTTCGCACCAAGCATTTCGCACCTAGCAAACGTATCCCAACACCCAGCAAGCATAATAACAGTACATTGAACATACCACAGAGCTATCAACTACCTCACATAAACATACCATACACATAGCACATGTACGCATACAATAAACATCGAGTTAGTGTTACGAAGACGCGAACGTACCTTCGTTGACGAAAAATGGTACTTTTTGACAGTGATGATGCGACAGGTACAACGGGTACGTGATTACAGATATCCTATAAGGATAATATCATATTATCAAGGCCCAACATCATAATAGGCATTTTAGATACAAATTACCATTTTGCCCCTAACTCTCCTAATTGGCGGAATTTCGCGTAACTTCGTTACTTTAACTCTAATCTTCCAAAATTTTGACATATCTCCATCTCCAATATATTTTTGAAATAAATATCATATTTATCCCTAAAACATGATATCTAAACTAACTTGGAAGATTAAAGATTAATCTAGCATTTCTACTATAACTACCGAAGGAACTACCAAAGCTTAAGACTAGGGACCGAAGAACTTACCCAAAGACTTCGCTACTCCTTTTCCGAGCTCCTCCTTGCTCTCACTTCTCTCTAACCTCTCTCTAGGATTCCTTTGTGAATTGGTGAGGAATGGAGTGAAGAGGGGTTGCCTATTTATAGAGAATTTCCATGGATCTCAACCCTTGGATCAACTTTTGCATCAGGGCTAGGATGATGAAGATGTGGCCTTATGAGCATCACTCATTTTCCTCTTCTCTCCACCACAAAAATGTCCCCTTACTTTATGCATTTACCCGATAAAGTCCCCGATCGGTGTTCTAATCACGTAATCTTAGAAAATCTCAAAAATCCGGAACACACCTTGAAGTTCTATTCTTCCTCTTTGGAAATATCGAGTTAACTAAATTTTTGATCCCATTAAGGGTATTCCGTTATACATTGAACATTTTCGACGTACGCGTCGATTCTGAAATTACTTCGGGTAATGCCAAATTCGAGACAAAAATCCACTTTGGTTCATAATATGTCCAGTTGTTTTCTACTTAGTTCAAGGATTTCAAGTTACGATTTATTTTCCATTGGTTCTCACTTTTCTTATCTCGTCCTTTGTTTACAAAATATCTTTTCATCGATCCCTTATTCGCCCCCTACGATTACGGAAATGACTTCCGCTAACACCAACACGGACAAAAATTCACTTGTTTGTAATATGTCCGACCTAAGAAACTTAGTTCACGGTTTTAGGTAGGATTTAATTTCTATCGGTTTCATTTATCCAACCTGGTTCTTCCACAAATATCTTAATTATATTATTATTTAATTAACAAAATATCATGATATTATCTTTGAAAAACCCACAACCCTTTTCACACTCAAATTTTGGTTTTTCTCTTCCCTTTATTATTATTATTTTTTCTTTAATTTATCTAAATTAGCTAGAAGCTTAATTAGAGCCTTAATCCCATGATTAGCAATCTTTTAGGATTTAGGGTTTTCATGTTCTTAATCTCACCAATTTTTCTTAATCTTTTCTAATTGATTAGCAAGCACACTTTATGCTAATATTAGCCATAAACACTTAATTAAAGGATTTTCCATAATCTACCTTAAATATTCTCTTGTTCAAGCTTAAACAATTAGCCATTAATTACTTAACTAATCACTTTCTAATTGTTGATAATTTTCTTAATTAGGATTAATCATTATCTCACAACTATTTTACTGATATTGGTATTTTATGCTCCATGTAAAATATTAAAAATCATAGGGCAATTTATGCTCCCCAAAATTATATTTAATTTTGCCTCATTATTTTTCAAGGGAAATAATCCCAAAAATTCCTAAAATTAGAGACAACATACTTTCTAATTTTCAATAAATATTTTATTGCCTCTTGGGATTTATCATAATATTTTCGGGGCATTTCATGGCCCATAATTGCATTTAGGGATTTTGACACTTTAATCCTTCTAATTTCATTAGAAATTTCCCTAGACAATAGAATAAGTATCCTACAAGGTTTTAAAACCACATATTCACCTATTTTCAAATAGGTATTATTTGCTAAAATATAATATTCCGTGATAGATAATTATAACTGATTTACCATCTGTCACACTTTAGTTTTCCTCCACATAGAAAGGTAAACTGATCATCAAAACTCAAGGAAATTGTTCTTGAGTTTATCGGTGTTGAGATCTGCTCCATGTAGGAAAAAAATCATAAATTGGAGTATAATTCCAAAATACAATAGAACGTTCCATGTCATGAAAGGGCTTTTCATTTTCTCCATCAGAGTCCTTGATAGTATTGATTTGGAATTTAACTTGGAAAATCATGTTTGAAATAGATGTTTCATGTTTGTAATGTACTAATAATGTTTTGATGAATTTGATATTTGTAAATGTCATGTATTTCTATGATATTGGCCTGTGAAATTGAATCAATTGATATTTGGAGAATTATTTTACATGCAAAAAAATGGATTTCATCATCTTATGTGCATGAAAAATAATTAGATATTAAGAAATAGTCAATACAGAAAAAAAGAGGTGGGTTGGCTATGCCTAAACAATTTCAGTATTAAATTGCTAAGAAATTTTATTTTTCTTACTTTCTTTCTGTTGTGTGGATGGCATGTTTGGCTTGAACTTGTTTTTCTTTTTTGGGTTGTATCCTGACTTCAGATGATAAATTTTTTTTGCTAACGACTAGCATTGATTTCTTAGTAGTAGTTAATAGTGATGCTATCATCTACTAGGTTCTTTTCTAATTGGACAAGTCAGTTCCCTCACCAAGACTTTTATTCGTTTGATCTATGACTGCATATCTTGTGACAATCATAATTTGTAAGGATGGAATTCGAGTTGACATGGCTAACTTGTAATTACGATCTCCTTTGTTGATACTGGAACTTTTCTCCATTTTTTCTTTTTGTTCCCAGCCTCGCATACTGTTGTAACATCTATCAAGTTCATTTATAATTCCAATCCAATGGATGAGAGAGTTGGAAAGAAACGATCCAAGGTTACCATGAGCAAGGACTTTATGGATATGCCAGCAAATGATGAAAAGGATCTGGAGCATAGTCTTAAGGTGGAGTCTGATATAGAAAAGAAACGGAAGTATCAGTATAAAAGGAACAAATGCTCAACTGATGAAGCATTGAATTTGAACAAAGTCGTCAAGGAAAATTCTATAGGTGTAGCAGCCAAGGGACGAGATTGTTCCAGTGAAGGGGATGCCATGAGAAATGGAGAAGAGAACAATAAAAGTAAGAGAAAGAAAATGAAGAAGGGAAAAGATAAGGATGAAATAATCAGTGGTATCGTTGATGGTGATAATGAAATGCAGTTCTTTGATGACAAGCAAGAAAGAAAAACAAAGAAAAGAAAAAATCGCTATGATTTAATCCCTGAAATGCAAGAAGGATTTGCTTTGGAGTCAAGAAGTGAAAACAATGAAGGTTCTAATACTCATTCTGTTGTCACAAACAATGATGATCAAGGGAAGAAGATTAAGAAGAAGGAGAAGGAGAAACTAACCAGCAAAGGCAAAATAATAGAAGATAATGAACTCAGAAACAATGGTGATGATCGAGCTTCAGCTGAAAGTCATGAAAGCAATCCCCATTTGACAAAAATCAATATGGGGGATGCCATTGAACATGCTAGTTCCACCAAAGGTGATGATCAAGGCAAGAAGAAGAAGAAAATGAAAAAGAAGAGCAAGGAAGATAAACGAGTAACATTTTCTGATCAAATGGAGGTTTTCAATGATGGCTTAGTTCAAGGGAAAAGGTTTACAAAAGAGGAAGATGAGAAGATTAAAGAGGCTATTTACAGCTATATAGATGCGCACGGGTTGGGTGATCATGATCAAGGCGTGGATATGGTTCTCCATTGCTCATCTCATCGCAAGCTTAGAGGTTGTTGGAAGGAAATTGCATCGGCTTTACCTCACCGACCTCTGGAAAGTGTATACCATCGTGGTCATATTTTGTTTGAAAGGGATGATTCTCGTAAATGGACCTCTGAAGAGTTAGAAATTATACGGAACTTCCATGAAAAGCATGGACCTAACTGGAAAATGTTGGCTGATGCAATGCGAAAACATCGGTTTCACGTAAAGGATGCTTGGCGTAGGATAAAATTAGGAGATGTAAAGAAAGGACACTGGTCACAAGATGAGTATCAAAAGTTATTTAATTTGGTAAATGCTGATCTAAGTATGAGGGCTTTAGAGGACACTAGAAAATATAAACATGGTATGTTGCGAGATAATATATGTTGGGAGGCAATTGGTAACAAGGTGGCAACTAGAACCAGTCAACTTTGCTGTATGAAGTGGTATGAAAAATTAACATCTCATATGGTTGCTGAAGGTGAATGGGCTGATACCGACGACTATCGCCTTCTTAATGCTTTATATACATTGGATGACTGCTCAATGGAAGAGGTGGAATGGAATCATTTGCTTGAGCATAGGTCTGGTGATATCTGTAGAAAACGATGGAATCAAATGGTTCAGCATATTGGAGAGCATGGGATTAAGTCATTTTCTGAGCAAGTGGGAATTCTGTCTGAGAGATATTGTCCTGATTTGGTGGAAGCAAGAGAAGCCTTCGATAGCAAGCCTGTGGTCCTTTGAGGTTTTTGTCTTAATCGGGTTGTCTTCTTTAGATATGTTGATCTTCTATCACAGGGTGGAGTGTGGTTATGATTTTGTTTGATGTTCAAGCATTTTTTAAAAAAAATTCAATTCCTGGAATTTGTAACATAGTATTTGGCATCTTATACCATATTGTTGTTTTTCATAGAATTTGAATCCTGTTCTTTTGTCCCTTTTTAGTCAAAAGTGCTTACTGTTTAGAAGGGGCTTTTTTATCAACTGACACTGCTGAAAATAAAGTTAAAACGGATGAGCTCTTTCTCATTAGGATGTATCTGGCAAGTAGATCCATTTCAGTGTGACTTTAAAATGGTTCTTATTTGTAATCTTTTATTTATTAATCAGTAGCTGGGCAATTATTTACTAAGAAGGTTTGCAAGTTCGCTGGGTTGAACCTAATATTGTTATACATCGTTGGGTTGAACTTAGAAGAATTTGTTTTTGGAAAAATATTGAGCCTTCATCAGAGGTGGTAAAATCATAATCTTACAACTGTCCAACAGATTCCTTAACAATAATTCTATTGTTTGTAACAACTATGTCTTTCGGTTTGGGTTGTGGGAGGCAAGACTTACAGTGGAAGGAGAAAAGGCACGGTGAGATCAGATGAACCTGTTTGGGTTTGTGATTGAGTGAACGGGCTGTTAGCCAATGTTATAAGTTGCCCTGAAGAAATCTCATTCACCGTCTCCCATCATGGTTGTGTAGGTCTTCATCGCCATCGCCCACCATCGTACCCTTTCGCCGTGGCTCAGCATCGTACCCTTTCTCTGACAGTGGCCCTTTCTCTGTCACCCACTGTCGTCCTCTTCACAGTCGCCTGCCACTGTATAGATCTACACCATCATTTAGAGAAGAGAGGTAAGGTTCCATTCTTCCATGTCTCTGATTTCTTAGTCTTTAAAATGCTTTAAATGTCGCCCTCTGGCCTCACAAATTAAACCCCTCTATCTTATTTTCAGTATCAGTTTATGTGAAATAGTTGGGAACAGTTCAAAAATTTAGCTTGACAAAAAGCTTTTGAAGGAACATTTAGAAAAATATCACCTGGTGACCTTCCATTTTTCTTTGATACGCTAAAGTCTTAAATTTTGTAAAAGGGATAATGTTCATCATGAATAATCTGTTTGAATAGCTTCCTTAATTTTTTACGTTTCACCTTTCCTACTGTCTCAATTATTGTCTACATTTTTCAGCTTGCAAAGAAGCTCCATCCAGACATGAACAAAGATGATCCTGAGGCTGGAAAGAAGTTCATATGAAGTATAATTTTAAGTAGGTTATATTATCTTTAACTATTTATTTGATTTTTTTTCTTTGGTCAACTCTGATGGCATATGAAGTATAATTTTATTGGTGTTCCTTGTTATTACCGTGAACTCTAGGAGCATTATATTATCTTTGTTTTTTAACTATTTATTTGATTTTTCAACATTTGTTTCCAATTCATTAGTTTTAGGCTGCCAACCTTGTTTGAATGGGGGAGCGAGTGAGTCAAGAGTAGTGATAACATTTGTTTCCAATTCATTAGTTTTAGGCTGGTTTGTGTGAGCGAGTGAGTCAAGAGTAGTGATAAAGTTAGGCTGTGGTGAGGGTAATGTGTCGAGAGAGTGTTTTAGCTATTCAATGTCATAATACTCCCTCTGAATGGGTAATATGGATAATATGCTTCTTCAAAGAACACAATATCTTGAGATACAATGAGTTTCTTGAATAGGGGCAATAGCATTTGTATCCTTTTTTAGTAGAGGAGTAGCCAAGGAATATACATTTGTTGGCTCGAGCACCAAATTTGTTGTCATCTTTATTGTGAACGAATACATCACAACCGAACACTTTAAGAGGTAATGAATTGATTAGAGGGCAATTTGGAAAGAGGCAAAGGAGCTTTTGAACTAGAGCGTCATATTTAAGAACCTTGGAAGGCATACGGTTAATGAGATAAGCTGTCGTAAAGATGACATCCCCCCAGAAAATGGTAGGTATATTCCGTTCCATTAGTAAGGCTCGAGTGACTTCTAATAGGTGATGGTTTTTCCACTCGGCCACTCCATTTTGTTGAGGGGTGTACAGATAGGAAGTTTGGTGATGAATGATAAAGGAACTTTTTGTATGTGAGTTATTTGTAGTGGGGCCCACAAAAGTTTTCTCCCTTTTAATATTTTCCCTCCATTTTCCTCCCCCTTTCCCCTCCCCCCCCTCCCCCCCAAACCAAACAAGGGTTGAGCTCATATATTCTTTGGCATTATCACTTCGCAGTACTTTAATGGAAATGTTGAATTGGGTTTGCAATAGTTGCACCATTTAGTGGGCTTTCATTCCTTGGATGGTCCCTTAACTACAAGCGTTGAGTTTTCAATTTGGCTTGGGCCATTTTTGTTTAGGAGTTTTCTACTTTCCTCAAACTGAAAGAAGTTAACAACATCAACGAGTTGTGGTAGTGGTTTTAACCCCATGATTCTGCCCCTTATCTCTTCAAAAGAGTCATTCGGGCCCGGAGGAAATGATGTATCCTTCCTTCTTCCACGATCCTCTTGTACAATTGAGCATTGTTGATGTTTTTCCAGGGATGAACTTCAAACAGATCCTGTTGTTGCCACAATTTTAGCAAAGAATTATAATATTCAGTCACCGACATGTTACCTTATCTTAAATCACGGAGTTGTCGCTTTAGGTGAATCAAGGTAGCAGTGTTATCAAGTGAGGAGTAGGTCCTTCATGCTGCATCCCATATTTCCTTTGTTGTGTGGGCAAGAAGATAGCCCTCACTGATCTCCACGATCATTGAGTTACACAACCAAGTCATAACTTGGTTATTTTCAACAAACCATGTGTCAAAAAATTTGAGTCATTGGGAGCTGGTTCAGGGGCTGCTCCATTTATATATTTCTCCTTTCTTTAGCCACGAATATACCTCAGCACACTTTGGGACCATTGGAGATAGTTTTTACCATTAAACCTATGGTTAATAACCATACTATGATTTTATGAGAAATCTAGTATCATCACTATGGTTTTAGGAGGTACTGTTTGGTTTGGTGATTCTGTTGATGAAGAGTTTTGAGTTTGAGAATTTGTACTTGACGTAAAAGCCATGGGATAGACTTTAGTTGGACTGAAATTTTGAGGTATTGAACCAATAAAGGAGGGAAAATGGGAGGATCCATCTGTCTGGTCAGAAAAGGTCACCGGAGAGCTCCAAGTACGACTGCATGTGGCCGTCATGCGCTGGTTTTTGATGGCGTGTGCGCGTCACCCGCTAGGCACTATGGTGGCGTATGAATGTCACGTGTTGCTCGGTTGCTCGTCGATCTTCCGGGATCCGCTGATTGGCGAGTTCCGACACCGTCTATGGTGGCGGTGATGTGAAACGCACCTTCCTCTACCCAGATCTGAAGGTTGCGTGATTATGGCTTTCTCTCTCTCTCACACTTGTGTTTCACTTTGCCTCTCTCTCTCTCTTTGTGTTTCTCACCTCCACTCAACGCTCACTCTTGGAGTTCCTCTGTGTCTCCTAAGATGCGGCATCAGAGATCTAGGTTGTCGAAGGTCTAGGTGAGATGAGGAGTAAGTGAAACAGTTGTTGGAGTCGAAACAGTTGCTAGAGTTTTACTGTAGGTCAAGAATCAGACCTAGCTCTGGTACCATATTGATTTTAGAGGGATAAAACACATTCCATTAAACTCAATAAAATAAAAAAACATGTGGGAACCTTTATATAGATAAAATCTAGAGCTAACCCTAGAATCTAATCTTATCAAAATAGATCGAATTAAAAGTTAAGATATAATATCCTAAGATATAATAAATATCAAACTTAATCTTAAGATAATTGTTAATCTAAATATCTAAACCATAATATTCTGTTAGGGATCAACAAATGAGTATCTGAAATACTTAATAATTCCAAGAACACAGCTGAATACAACAATCTGCAGAGAGTAAAAGTACTCCCACAGCCAAGAAGGTTGCTGTCCTGTTACACAGAACCAGCCTTCCCTCTCCTACAACTCACATACAAAATACAACATAACCTTCCTCTCTCCCTCCTACGGCTATTACATGCAAAAAGCACTTGCACAGCACCCAAAAAGTGTGCTGAGTGCAACAAGACTAAAATAACCAGAGCCACTTTATGCAGTGACTAAGTATCCTAGGATTACATCAAAATAGTAAAGTCAAACCTGAAACCTTAAAAGACATATTTCCCTTTTGTTTGTGGTGGTTGTGGACCCTTAGATTTCTTTGTATAAGTTTTTCCCATAAACAGGGTCCTTTCATTACCTTCCCTTAAAAGTCTCACCTTGTCCTCAAGGTGAAAAGAAGGAAATTGGGTGGCTAGTGCATCAGCATCTTCCCAAGAATTTTCATAATCTCGGCATGTCTTTCCACTTCACCAGCACATTAGTCTGCCCATTCATAAGTTTTTGAACCTTGCAGATGGCTTCCGGTTGAACCCTTCCATTTGGTCTGATAAGGCAGGAGGAAAGGTTGGAGTCACCAGCCCTGATTGGACAGATTTTTTAAGGACAGAAATGTGGAAAACAGGATGAACTCGGGCTGGAGGGGGGAGGTCCAGGCGATAGGCCACATCACCTATCCTTTCCACAATTTTGAATGGCCCGTAAAAACGTGGACTCAACTTCTCATTGATACGCTTTGCCAGTGTCCTCAACCTATATGGTTGAATTTCGACATACACTAGCTCTCCTACTTCATATTGGATGTCCCTTCTACGTTTGTTCGCTTGTCTCTTCATTTCTTCTTGTGCCTTGATCAAGTTCTCTTTCAATGTCGCAATAATCACATTCCTAGCTCTTATTTGCTCATCCACCTCTTCGACTACCGAGGGTTCATTTGTGAGTTTGAGGAAAGTAGGGGGATCTCTACCATAAACGGCTTGAAAAGGGGTCATGTTGGCTGAACCTTGGTGAGTAGTGTTATACCAATACTCTGCCTATGGTAACCATTGAACCCACTGATTCGGTCTCTCGCTTGTGAAGCACCTCAAATAAGTTTCCAACCCTTTGTTTAACACCTCTATTTGCCCATCAGTCTCCGGATGATATGCTGAACTCAAACACAAGCGGGTGCCAGCCTACTTGAATAATTCCTTCCAAAAATGACTCACAAACACTTTATCTCTATCTGAAACAATGGATTTCGGGAAACCATGCATCCTGATTATTTCCTTAATGAACAATTTAGCAACGTCTTTTGCACTAAAAGGATGGTGTAGAGAAAGGAAATGAGCATATTTGGTGAGTCTATCCACTATCACAAGGATAGTGTCTTGTCGTTGAGATTTGGGCAGCCCGGTGATAAAATCCATGCTTATGTCTTCCCAAACAACGTGTGGGATAGGTAGGGGCTGTAATAATCCTGCTAGTGACAATGCTTGATGCTTGATCCTTTGGCAAATTTCACACTCACCCACATATCTTTGAATCTCTCGCTTCGTCCCTTCCCAGTACACTACGGTTGTCAATCTTTTGTAGGTTCTCAAATATCTAGAATGTCCACCAATGGGAGAATTGTGGTAATCGCATATCAGCAAAGGGATTCTTGTAGAGCCTTTTAGTAAGACTAACCTGCCCTTGTAGTGTACACGGCCTTTGAACAAAGAATACCCTTCCGGAGCGTCTTGATTGGTGAGGAGTTGCTGCAAAATTCCCTTCAGCTTTGGGTCAGCCTGCACTTCGATCTCCTAGCCCTCTAAGTCATCGTTCTGCCACATGGAAAAAGCTGTCAAACTGATAGGTTCCTCTTGTCGTGATAGAGCATCAGCTGCTCAGTTTTCCTTCTTGGGTTTATAGAGTATTTCAAACTTGTACCCCATTAATTTTGACACCCATTTTTGCTAATTCTCTTCTAGTATCCTCTGTTCTAGTAGGTATTTTAGGGCCCTTTGATCAGTCCTGATAACAAAGTGCTGCCCCCACAAGTAATGCCGCCATTTCTTCACAGCTAACACGATCGCCATTAATTCCCTCTCATACACCGAGCATTGTTGAGCTTGTTTAGACAATTTTTGGCTGAAATAGGCTATGGGGCGCCCCCGCTGCATTAACACAGCCCCTATTCCCATTCCTGAAGCGTTTCCAAATCAAAAGGAAGCGAGAAGTCTAGCATGGCGAGGACCGGAAGGGCTGTCATGGCTGTTTTGAGTGTTTCAAAAGCTTGGGTTGCCTTGGGAGACCATTGAAAAGCTTCTTTCTTAAGGAGGTCGGTCAATGGGCTAGCCATCTTGCCATACCCCTTAATGAATCTGCGGTAGTATCTGGTTAACCCCACGAATCCTTGTAATGACCTCACATTCTTTGGTTGAGGCCACGATAACATGCTTTCCACCTTGGTCGGATCAGCCTGGACTCCTTGCTCAAAGATTATATGACCCAGATACTCAATCTTTGGTTGCACAAAGCTACACTTCTTGAGGTTGATTACTAATTGATTTTCCTGCAAGATAGTAAGCACCTTTTCTAGGTGTTCCAGGTGAGTACGGATATTATTGCTATAAATTAATATATCATCAAAAAAACACCAGCACAAATTTTCTCAAACACCCCTGAATATCTCATTCATTAGCGCCTGAAAAGTAGATGGAGCGTTAGTCAACCCAAAGGGCATCACCTTGAATTCGTAATGTCCTTCATGAGTTCGGAAAGCGGTTTTATGCTCATCTCCCGCCTTGATTCGGATCTGATGATAACCAGATTTTAAATCCAGTTTCTGAGAACACTGTGGCTCCTTTCAATTCATCTAACAACTCATCTATGGCTGGTATGGGGAACTTGTTAGGAACTGGGATCTTGTTGAGTGCTCAGTAATCCACGCAAAATCGCCAACTTCCATCTTTCTTCCTTACAAGTAGGACAAGGCTAGAGTAGGGGCTGGTGCTGGGTCAAATGATGCCAGCCTGAAGCATATCTTTGATCATATCCTCAATTTCTTTCTTTTTGCGAGTGGGGTACCTATAGGGCCAGGTGTTCGAAGGTTCTTCCCTTGGTTTAATAACTAAGGCATGATCTCTCGCACGCCTCGGTAGAAGTGTTTCCACTGTCTGGCACACCACTGGAAATCGCCCAAGTAGCTTCTAAATTTCTGGATTGATTGTCTGGACAACGTCATCCTTCTTCTCTATACTCTGGCACTCAATCAAGAACCCCTCTCCTTTCTTCCTGACTATGTGCATTATGGCCTGCAAGGAGGCCTGCGATCGTGTTAATGTCGAGTCCCCCTTCAAGCACACTCGGCTGCTTTTTCCCCCCTATCGTCATTGTCATCAACTTCCAATTTACCTTAACATCTCCTAGTGTTTTCAACCATTCCACCCCTAGTACGGCATCTATTCCCCTAAGCGGAAACGGATAGAAGGTTTGCACTACGTAGAGGCCTTGTAACATCAGACACACGTCCCGGCAATGCCTGTCACCGTTTGACCGAGTGTCCATCTCCCACAATGATTGTGTATTCTACCACTTCATCTGTCTTGATTCCTGGTTGATCAATCAGATTTTCAGCGATAAAATTGTGGGTTGCAACGCTGTCGATCAAGACAATGACAGATTCTCCGGCGAGTTCCCCCCTAACCTTCATTGTGTGATTGCTCTCAAATCCCGCAAAGGAATTTAAGGACAATTCCATTCGAGTAGTCTCATCCTCGGCGTCAAAGAAATCATCCCCTCCTTCCCCGTTTCGTCTGGGGCCTCGTTTCGGTGTTATCGGCATCAACGTCGATTAGGAACATTTGCAGATGTTTATCCTTGCAAACATGAGAAGAACCATATTTTTCCCCACACTTGAAGCAAAGTCCCAATTCCCGTCGGCGTGCCATCTCTGAATCTGAAAGCCGTCGATTCCAGCCAGTCTTACGCGATGTGGAAGCCAGCGCCGATGAACTCCCTGTTTTCATTTCGTCTCCAGCAGTTGATTCAGGCTGTCGACACATATCACCATTTTAATCAACTCCTCTAAATCCTTGGCATCGGTGATTTCCAACTCTGCCTGTATCTCTGTCTTAAGGCCATATAGAAAGGCCCCCATCAAACACTCTTCTGTTGCGTCTACCAGCGGAAATGAGAGTCGTTCGAATGACAACATACTCCAGCACCGTCCCCTCCTGTTTGTTTGAGAACAGGATCTTGTATTCTCCACCACGCTGAAAAGTATGAAAACGTTCCAATACTTTTAGTTTAAACTCCGGCTAGTCCTTGAGAGTGCTCCAGGTCTCCTTCCATTGATGCCAATGTAGAGCTCGTCCTTCAAGACATACCACTACTGCTTCTAGTTTTTCTACCTCCGAGCACGCATGTTGTTGATGTGGAAGTATCGCTCAACGCGGCAAAACCACCCGATCGGATCATCACCATCATACACCGGTAACTCCAACTTTCGAAACTTGGTTGCTTCTTTTTCGACTTCTTTATTGCTTTCTGTTTCTGAATCTGAATGTGACTCCCCTGTATTGTGCTTCTTCTTCTTTGAGTATGTATCCATTCGTAGCAATAACTCTCTCATCAATTTCATCCCCTCCGTAAGTTTGCTCACTTGTTTTGACATACCGGATAGTTCGTCAACCTTCTTGGCTAGGCTCATCACCAGCTCCCTTAAGTTTCCAACCTCATCCGCCATCTCCTAAGGACCTTTCTGCTCTGATACCAATTTGTTAGGGATCAACAAATGAGTATCTGAAATACTTAATAATTCCAAGAACACAGCTGAATACAACAATCTGCAGAGAGTAAAAGTACTCCCACAGCAAAGAAGGTTGCTGTCCTGTTACACAGAACCAGCCTTCCTCCTCCTACAACTCACATACAAAATACAACATAACCTTCCTCTCTCCCTCCTACGGCTATTACATGCAAAAAGCACTTGCACAGCGCCCAAAAAGTGTGCTGAGTGCAACAAGACTAAAAAACCAGAGCCACTTCATGCAGTGACTAAGTATCCTAGGATTACATCAAAATAGTAAAGTCAAACCTGAAACCTTAAAAGACATCTTTCCCTTTTGTTTGTGGTGGTTGTGGACCCTTAGATTTCCTTGTATAAGTTTTGCCCATAAACAGGGTCCTTTCATTCTAACAGACGTGAATTTCATATTTGGTTGCTTCAGATTTCAAGTTTCATTTGATCTTTGTTTTAGATGGGGTATCTTTTGTGAACAATGATTCTCTGCAATGACTGAACGACTTAGTAAAGTATAGACAATGAGACATATTTGACATGTGAGTTTTAGCACTCTGTCTCTTTTTAATGGGACTCTCTAGTTACCATTAGGCGGAGTCTTGAGCTGTTAAATAAAGTCTGGCTTGTAGCTTGACCTGACCTCAATGTAACTGTATTTTAGTTGAACGAAAAACCAACCTTTTGATTCACATTTCAGAGATTAATTTTGATACTGTTGGAAGATGGTGTGCAAGCTCTTATGTTCATTGATGTATAGTAATTTAATTTTAACTTCAAAGCGTGCCAAAATGCTAATATGATGGCATGATTGGCATATTTTATTAGGTTGAGTTACAGGTTGATTTCTGATGGAAAACTTTTATGAACTGGAATTGATAACGTGCATTAAAAGGGACTTTACAAGTTTCATATAATTTGTACTTCTGTCTTAATACATTGTGGTAGATAATTACAATAGCTATACACTCTGAAACTTTATAATTGCAGTCCGAAAAGAAAGTAGCTGGTGGAATCAACCAATGAGTTATGAACAGAATGAGCTACATGACAAAAAGAGAAGCTCAAGTGTATCCACCAAAAGCTGGGGTTGGAACAAGTGCAGAAGCAGTGGTTGGCACGAAAGGAAGCAAAGGAGTTGGAATGCAAAGAGCTTAACTGGATGACTTCATTTAGGAGGATCTAAGTTCATTTGTGAACCTGTATCTGTGACATGTTGTAACATAGTTTATAAGCGGACAATGTAATGTCCTTTGTTTCAGAACAATTGTCTCAATGTTTTTAACATATTTTCATGTGGTGATATGATTTACCTTTTGTAAATACTTGACTGAATTGTAATGCTTCAAGCGACTTGACATCATAATCCAATGGAGCCAACAAGCACAAACAATAAAATGACAAAAACATTATATGTTTGAAATAAACAGCTGTAGCTTCGCCATCATTAATCTTATGAATAGCATTTGACTTAGTTCATGTGTATTTGAGATTAGTGCACCATGTTGCAATGGCATTGGTGTAGTTGACATAGGAAGACCATATTGCTTTGGCACTTGTGTATTTGACACTGAGGAACCATATTGCATAGACATTGGTGTACATGACATAGCAGGATTATATTGCATTGACACTGGCGCACATGATATATCAGGCCTATATTGCATTGGCAATGGTGTACATGATGTAGGGGGACCCTATTGCATTGGCACAGGTGTACATGGCATAGCGGGACCATACTGCACTGGTACTGGGATATTTGACTTTGGGGGCCTGTGTTGCAATGACGTAAGTGTATCACATTGCACCAGAGTTGATGAGCCAGCTCCTTCCAATGTATTTTGGGTTTCCTGCAATAATATCAATAAAATCTCATTAGAAAAAACCAGTGCCACTTCAAAATATCAACGTAAAAAAATCTATACCTTTGACCTTTATGACGTCTTGTTAGTAGGTTCATTTTTATTTCTAACTTCTCTTTTTTTACTAGGGTTGCCAACCCAACTTTTACTCATCTTGTTTTTTTCAAGGATTTTTTTTAATTGACAATTTTTCACTCTCATAGGTTCTTTTTGAATCCAAGTCTAGGGTATCTTTCTGGTCTCAAGTTGGCAAAGAGATTCTCCTGAGTTGACTCACTACCTTTTCGCTGATGATTCTGTATTTTTCTTGAAAGCTGAAATGGAAAATTGCAGAAACTTGAGATACATATTAGATTTGTATTTTGCTGCATCTGGGAAACTTATCATTGTTAACAAGTCCTGCCTCTACTTCTCTAGCAATGAACCAAATCTATTAAAAGAGGAGATTGGTAATGTTTTTCAGGGTTGTTGCTGTTGACATACCTGGCAACTATTTGGGACTTCCAACAATCTGGGGAAGATCCAAGATTCAGGCGTTGAATTTTGTGGTTGATAAAGTAAAAAAAGAGAGTTCAGGGGTGACAAAAAAATAAATTTATTTGAAGCAGGAAGGGAGGTGTTAATTAAAACTATTGCGAATTCTATTCCAGTTTATCCTATGTCATGCTTTCTTTTTCCAAAATCCACTCTCAGGAAATTGGATGCTATCATAACTGCTTTTTGGTGGCAGGGCTCAGAGGAGAAAAGAAAAATTCATTGGGTTTCAAATAGAAAGCTAAAGTTTAATAAGGAGGAAGGGCTTTAAGGATTTTAAAGCTTCTAATCTTGCTAAACTTGGTTGGAGAATTTGCAGGATCCTAATCAGTTACAGGTTCGACTTTTGAAGAGCAAATATTTCTCCAAATGCACCTCCCTAGATGATAAGAAAGGAAGGAACTCATCATGGTTGTGCACAAGTATACTGACAGGAAGAGATGTTATTCAAGGAAATATTATTTCCAGTATTGGGGATGGAAGAGACTTGTTTCACCATGTCCATTTCATTCCTTTTCTTTCCTTTTCCAGTATGTGTGTGGCTGATCTTAGAAATGGTGAAGGTTGGGATGTGTCTATTATTAGTAGTTTCTTAAATGAATCTGAGGTGAATGGTCGTGGACTAGGGGGAGAAAGAGTTATTATTCGGTTAAGGAAGGTTATAGAGTTGCCAAGAATATGGTGGAATGGGTTAGCACCGGGAGACCAGAATCCTCTTCAGCAAATGCTTTTCATTTACTTTTTAGAATAATGAACCTCCTGATATCCGTATGTGCCTTAAAGCTTACTTGCTAAGTAAAGATGCTCCTGATTGGCATAATGAATTACTCAAGATGATTTTATGGCCAGATGTAATTATACCTATCAGAACATACAACCTGATCCTATCTTTGTTTTTTCTCAAGCAGGAAAGTTATTGCAGGAATTTTGGGAGGCGCATGGTTGGTTCCCTTCTCAGCAAAGCAATATATTTTAAGTAACCATATATGCTGATACCATAAAGGAGAAATGGTTCCTCCTCAAGGTAATGATTTAAAACTTAATGTTGATTGTTCCTATTCTGCTGATCAAGAGGAAGCCGCCATTGCATGGGTGGTGAGGGATGTGAATTGTTGGCCCCTTTATGGTGGTACTAAGATAGTTTAGGTTGACTCCCCATTTATGGTGAATGTTTAGCCTTGTTGGAGACTGTTGAGTTTGCTTGTGGTAATCAACTAGAGGATGTTAAATTTGAATTCGATTGTAAATTACTGATTGATTGCCTGAACAAGAGTTCTCCTTCACCTAAAAACAATTGTGATTTCCTCAAGAAATTTGATTAGAAACCACTCCTTCTTGTGGATTTCTAGGTAGGCGAATTTGGTAACTGACTGACTCGTCAAAAGTTCTTTCAAAAGGTCATATCCAATGGGTTAGCTATGAAGACCTCCGTCACATCTGTTGATTCTCTTAGAGAAAGATAAATATAATTGTCACTTATACAATAGATAATTGATGTTTGCTCTTTTAACCTATGTAGTAGTGATTCCCCCTAATATATTTAGAGAAAATTTGAAAATTTCAAAAAAAAATACCTTCAAAATATCAAAATCCCAAATTAATTTTTTTTTTATTATAGTTGATTCATAATTCACAACTTATTTTAATAGGAAATTACTGGGTTGAGATTTTTAAATTTTGAAAGTATTTTTCTGAAAATTTTGCATATATTTACTAAGAATAAATCCATATATTTACTAGCATCTATGTAAAATAAAACACCATTTAATTGTTCCCCAAAATCGTTAGAAAAGTGGAAAATTAAATAAATCAGTTATTTTTAAAATTATAGAAAATAAATAATATTTGATAATTATTAATTAATAGTTTTATGCAAGACCCAAACCAAACTAGACGGGTTAGACAGAAAACTGGCAACCTAGCCATGAAACTAGTTTGGGTGGGCCCTAACCCGAGTTTTTGTGCAACCTGAGGTGACCCGTTGCAACCTAGCCAACCTATGTGAGTTGTTGTGTTAACCTGGTTGCCCTTTAAAAAAAAGTTCATATTTTTATGGAGTAGATGACAATATAATCGAAGTTAGTGATAATTTTTATGTTAATGACTATTAGTATAATAATTAAAGGAATGTAGGTAGGAATATTTTGTTATTATCTATCTATTTTGATAATTTGCTAGGAAGAATATTTATGATTATTTATGAAATTATAAAGAATTTTAGATAAGTATATGATTATTTTGTTAGTAATTCAAAGTATTGAATTGGTTTTGGAAAGTATGATATTATGATGAGAATTTAAATTATTTTTTAATTATTTATTCTTTACCAATTTGGTCCTACATTGACTTCGAGCTTACTCACTAACCCTTAACTCATCCTAAATTTTTTGCCGGTCCGCGTTTGATAACCTCAGTGTTATACTACGTAAATTATTTTGTCCACTCCTAGATTTTGGTGTAGTTTCTAACATATTTTGGGCTACGTGCATCTCTTATTCAGCCCAATATGCAGTTTTGTTAATGTATTATAGTGAAGCCCAGTACTTCTCCTATTCTTGGGTCAGCAACTCAGCATCAATGCTTGCCGTGAATTTATATTGTTCCTTGGCATGGCCCAAATGAAATATTTTATACGATCATAAATGTAAAAACTGAATAATTAATTTATAGAAATTAAGGAAATCATATATTTAATTTATTGTAAGACCTGGCTGAACCCAAGAGGGAGGGTGAATTGGGTGAAGATTAAAAACTTAGAACTTTGAAAATCTTTTCGCATCTTCTAAATCGACAGTTAAATATTCAAATAAACATATATTAGAAATATAAAAGATAAGGGAAGAGAATATGCAAACCGTGATTTATTGGTTCGGCCCAATCCTTAACCTACGTCCAGGTCCCAAGCTCCACTTTAGATTTTCAATCCACTATCCTCTTTTTTAATCTGGGCACAAGAGAAGCCTTTACAATCCCACAAGTTCACCCAGGCACTTGTGAAGTCAAATCTCTCACCAAGATACTCCCTCTTACACACTGTAAGGATACAGTCGGTAGGGGTGGAAATAGGCCAAGGGCCTGTCAAGGGCCTGCGGCCTGTTAAAAGCCTGGTCAGGCCTGGCCTGTCAGGCTAAAAGGCCAGGCCAAGGCCTATTTCAAGGCCTGTTTATCTTAATAGGCCAGGCCTAGGCCTCTCAATAGGCCTGTTAGGCCCCGGCGCCGACTTTGTTAAGAGGGGTAAAATTGTAAATATCTATTTTTTTTAATTAAAATGTCTCTGTCCTCTAAGCCAAGGGGATTAAAAAAAAAAAAAAAAAAAGCCAAGTCTTTTCCCATTTCATTTCCGCCTCTGCCCGCGATTGGTGTCTGGTGTAAGCTTAACCCTAATTTCAAGCCGCGATTCGCCTTCTTCCTCACCGTCCTCACCGTCGGCCGTCGCACGTCTCAGGCCTCGTCAAGTCGTCGATCTCACCGTAAGCCGTTGCATGTCTCGGCCCGCTCGGTCAATCACGCGAGACGCGACGCAAGCACTTCCAAGTTCCGTCTCTCCTCCTCCTCCTCATTCGCAGCTTAGTGACTGACTGACTGCCCTAATTCTCAGTTTAGTGCTTCGCCTCGTTTAGTTTCTCCGCTTCTGCTGGTAAGCATTCGCCTCGTTCAGTTTCTTCGACTCCCCTAATTTGTTTCATGTCGTTATAGCCTTCGCGCAAAGCTTTCTCAAAATAAAATAAAAAAGGGGGTCTTGTTTCATGTCGCTACAGCCTTTGCGCGAAGCTTTCGGTGAATCTGGGAATAGATCTACTCGTTGTTATGGGTTTTCTGTTGGCTTTTGGTCTTGTCATCTTTTATCTTTCGATTTATTGTTCAAGGGATATATGCTAAAATTACTAAATAAATTGCTCTGTTTCAAAGTTTTGGGGTGCGGGTTGTGGAAACATCTTGAGAATTGGGTTTTGGGCTTTGGATTTGTGAAGTCTCTTTGTTTCCCCTTTTTTTTTTTAAGTTTTTGCATTTTTCTTCCTTGTACAGTTATGATTTTCATGCGTAGTCAACTGTAGCTCCGATTCTGATACATTAGACATTACTCTGACATTATATGTGTGTCTTTGATTTAGTTCTTGCAATCAGTTCATTCCTCTCTACTTTGAATTTTTAGTGTGCTATTATTAGTCTTTGATAGAAACAATAGGAGGGTCTGAATATCTTATTTATGGCTTCATCCGATTGATTTTGGCATTTAAGATTGAACTAACTGTGATTTGGTGTTCTTGGTTCTTTGTGAGTGTTTCAGCGTAAGTGAACTTTTTGAAATCAATAGGCCAAACCCATTTATGTGAAAATTCATTTTAATGATGAAGTATTAGGATGGTGAAGGTCGAGCTCTCAACCACTTTTCATAGATTTTCAAATACTGTACCAAAGACCATTAAACTCCAAAAGCATGAATGTTTAGAAAACTAATAAATACTTTATGAATTTAGATAAAAATTGTTCTGATTTTATTAATTACTTCTTGATAGTTATGTTTGTCATCCAAACCTCTCAGATATGGTTCTTGATAATAACTATTTGCCCTTCTTGACATTTATGCAAATTTGATCAGGTTACAACTGCTCGTCTTTCTATTTGGGATGATATACATCAAGGAGGAATTTGACAAGCTGCTACTGCTATATATTTACTGCTCAAGAAGCACAAGAAACGAGATTAACAAACACCTGTATACAAAGTTGGCGCTAGAGAGTATGATTATAATCTTGGTTCACTTTCTAAAACTAGATGTAGATGGAAACTCTTGTTGATTCTTTTTCCTCGGGTTTTACCATGGTTGATTCTGTCAAAGATAAGAAACCAGTTTCATACTAGTTTCAAAACATCTGGCTCTGTATCGTCATATGTAAAACAAGACAAGAGAAAAAAACTATATTCATTTTGATTGGCGTGCTGTTTCATGTGATTGAACATATGGGTAAACATGAACTTTATTCATGGTTTTCTATTCGAGAGTTTAGCCTTTATTCATGGAATATTATTTCATTCATGCGTGTTATGAACTTTATCCATGTTGTTGTATTTGATTTCATTTTTTATAATGTATTTTAGATCATTAGGAATAATTTATGTAAGGCCTGTTTATAGTGGACTGTTTTTACCGTTTACGGTTGGCTGTTTTCAGCTTTGTTTACAATTGGCCTGTTTTTGGCCTGTGGCCTGTTAGCCTGAGTACAAGATTTTAAAAAATACAGGCCTGTTAACAGGCTACAGGCCAGGTCAGGCCTGTTAACAGGCTACAGGCCAGGCCAGGCCTATAACAGGCTAGGCTCAGGCCCAAAAATAAGCCTGTTACAGGCCACAAGCTAGGCTCAGGCCACTTCCTTGCATAACAGGCCAGGCCTGTTAAGGGTGAAGCCTGGCCTGGCCTGGCCTGTTTCCACCCCTAACAGTCGGTTTCCTACTCAAGATCACTCAATCTTGAGTAACTCTCAGATAAAATGATTACAATGAATCTTCTCTCTTAGAAGTGAGTGAATAAACACTGAAGTACAATATAAATCATTTCACTCTCTATGATAAGCTATATAGGCATTGAGAACAAAGTGTGTATAAGATAAACGCTTGATTCAAAATGTTGGCATTTCGACAGTGTAAGCTCTTGTTACCAACATCTTCTATCTTGAATGCTTCTCCTTTTATAGTTAGTTGCAATTTATAACCGTTGAGGAGAGATTTGTGAGCCGTTGAGATTAATGAATATGTCCGTTGTGTTTTATCGCTGCTCCATCTCTTCGTATTCTCTGGAAGATAGCCATTATTCTTCGTTGACATTCTTCATTCGATTTGTCCGTTGAGACTCAGGTAGAATGTTGACTGGGAATAGCCGGAATGCTTTTTGCTTGTTTAGAAGTCCATTTTCCATTTTTATGTTTTATTTGTGTGTGAGCATTTAATGCGTCTGACACAAATTTTCTTTATGACAATTTGAAGTTTAAGACCTGTTAATCTTATCTGAAAATCACTAGCAAACTGATTAAACTTGGTTGGGAATAATAAGATTCAATAATATGAAGTACCCAATGCTTAACCAAGGAATTGTAGATTACGAAACGAAAGTATTCAAATTCTGATGTATATATAACTCGAGTTACATTAAATGACTCGAGTCATAATTGCGATGTTCGAAAGGCAGAGAAGAATTGTCAAGTAATATGACTTGAGTTATCTCTAGATGACTCGAGTTATAATAGAAAATTTCCATACAGAGAGCTAAGTGAATTAGGATGACTCGAGTTGTTCATGGTGACTCGAGTTATATCAGCATTTTTATATCAGTTGAAGTTCTCTGTCTCACGCATGACTCGAGTCATATCAGATGTTGAAAAGAACTGATATCGCAATGAGCCTTTTGAAAACTGAAGTACAATCCATGACTCGAGTCATCATCACTTAACTCGAGTTGTTACCTTTTGTTTGTTCCAGAGTGTCTGCCTGCTGCATTCTGTCTTCTTTTAGAATATGGGCAAACTTCCAGAAACCATATCTCTTTGAATATAACTCTAAATATAGCAAATGACCTATCCCTAGAAAGCTCTTTATGTCTACTTTCAAATTCCACCAATTTCAGCTCAATTGGAGTTTTAGTTTGTGAGACACACCCAAAACATTGAAGCTTGGTTAGCAGTGTGGCGTGAATTTCAGTTCAAACTTCTACAATTCATAGCTCCTTGATTTGAATTCCTTTGGGCTTGAATTTTATATCAAAATGACTCATTGGGAATCTAATTTCATATTCCACTAGTTTCACCTCAATCCAATCTCTGGTTTGGGAGATATCATCGAAATATCATACCTCGCGCATGCTGAACGTGAAACAGAGGTGAACAGAGTGGTTGGAGTACACTTTGACTCGAGTTATTTAGTGATGACTCGAGTCAACTTGTTCCAGAGGCACAAATCACTGTAGCAAAGTTATTAACTCGAGTCATTTAGTTCCCAACTCGAGTTAACCCGTCTGAATCATTTTTTGCTTGTTTTAACTCCAAATTGAGCAATTCCATCTTCCATTTGATCGTGGAGACTTCTAGAATCAATCTTGGAACTTTGTATAAAATGATATTCTCATTTCATTCAACAAGTTCTTCCTTCTTCAACCTCTCCTCTTCTTCTTGATTATTCCCAAAAATCCTTTGACAACTTCTGCAGGTTCTTCTTGCTATGAACTCTTATCTTCTTCTTGATTAATTTCTATAACTCAACTCTTTCTTTCTTTTCTTCTCTTGATCATTCTGCATAATTTAACTTGGACTAATCTACATTAAATATAACAATTAGTCAATGTATATGATAGATATATCATACAAGCTTTTTGCTCTTAATAATGATAAGTGTATTTGTCATCATCAAAACTAACCATAACCAACATTTATAACCAATTTTTTTCTATAAAATATTAAAAAAAAAATTAAATCAGAAAAATTTAAATATAATTAAATAAATTACATACTTTATAATTTTGTGAGTAAGTCATGATTTTTGATGTAGCATCTTAAAATATATTTTCATTAACACTTGTTATCCTATAATGCTTTAAGAGGGTGCTGAATGAATCTCAAATCAGTTTTGAATGTTGAATCATGAATGGAAGCGGTTTCCCTCCTTTGCTTTTGAGGTATGATGCCTTCCTTTTCTTTAAAATTGCACCGTATTTTGGTCCAAAATATTGATGGTGATTACTTCTTTATGAAAAATAGCATTTAGCATATAAAATATTTTTTAGTATCACTTTCAAGATCTTAAAGCATTTTTAAAATATCACTCGGTGTTCTAAAATAGTTTTTTGTCCATTCATCATCCTAAAATATTTTTTAGTATCACAAAATTTCAAGCATCAATAGCACTTAATATCTTAAACTAATCTTTAAGTAATTTTTGGTACAATATTTTAGGGTGCTAGATGCATTAAAAATTATTTTAAGACACTGAGTGCTACTAAAAAAATTGTTTCAGGGTGCTTGATGCTAGATATTTTGTGATACTACAAAATATTTGAGGATGGATAAAGGACCAAAAATTATTTTAGGAAACTAAGTGATATTTAAAAAATATCTTAGAGTACTGGGTGACACTTTTTTTTTTTTTTTTTTTTTTTTTTTTTTTTTTTTTTTTTTTTTTTGTAAAAAAAGCAATCGCCCTCATTATTTTGCACCAAAACCATGCAATTGTAATGAAAAAGAGGGCAATTGACCTCAAAAGTAAACGAAAGAAGCTGCATCCATCACAAATCAAGACTTAAAAATCAAGACTTAAACACAAATTGTGATGCAATTTATTTGATTATATTTTTTTTAGTTTACATTAGTACGTTTAATTTTACAAAATAAAATGAGTTTCCATTTTTTCAAGAATAATATGTATTTCCCCAGCTGCTCCCGATCTGCCATTGTGTGGGCACAACATTATTCTTATTAATATTTAATATTTTCTTTAGTCTCCTAAATATTGGGTTGGTGAGGTTTGGTTGAGGTGAGTGGGCGAGGAGTAAAGGTTAGAGTAGGTGGATTCCCTCACACATTGAAGGATTATATTTAATTAACCTTATCCATTTAAAATTAAGATTTAAGTCTACATAGTTTCACTTCATTTTCATTAAGTCCTCATAGCTTTTATTATACCGGTTTTTTTTTTTTTTTTAATAGTTTTCTCATTTATAGGTATTAATTGGTTCATACACTTGTAATTTATAGTTCTTCACGTGATTTTTTTCCCGCCTCACGTGACTCTCACTCAACATTCATTAGGATTAATTTAGCTACACGAGTCTAAATAAAATAAAAATAAACCAAATTATAGATTTTAATTGGGACTACAGTGAAAATATTAAATTTTTATGAGGATAAAATATAATTTCATACAAAATGGGGTTAATTATGTAAGCTCCCCTAATTCCACAACTGACCGTACATCATATTATATCAAATCCTTTTCTCTCTGTGTGTCCAAAGGAGCAATTCCAAAAATGAAAGAGAACATGATCTAGACATCACATGTGAATTGTGATGTGTAATTTAATGACTTGTGAGGCTTCAATGGGACAAGGATTACAAACCAGTTTGGAGCGCACTTGTCAAAATCAAGTACAAAAAAGGGCCCTGCATGTAAAACCCATTTTGAGAAATTAATAACCCCTTTATTATTAATTCAAGCCAAGTACAAAGTTTTTAATTAATTCATTAATTTCTTAAATCACTAACATATAGTTGTGTAAGTTATGGGTAAAATTTTAGGTGGAAATAAAAATACACATGTATTTTCTTAAAATTTTATTTTATAAGGAAATTGCGTGTGAATTAAATTATTTAGATGGAACCAAATATAAAAATAAATGTCATACATTATATGAAGTTTGAAATTAGTCCATGTGTAATTACATTAACAATCATTCAGAACTCTTAATTAATACCCATTAAAGTAATTAATACTCATTAAAGTAAGCAAGACTTTCATCTATGAGGGGTGAATTAGATTATAATTAAAATCTTACACTTTAATGCAAATTGTGAAGAAAATAGGATAGAGTTGAAGAGATATCACTACACAAGATTTATCCGGTTTGGTCCAAACCTCTTAGCTTATGTCCAGTCCTCAAAAGCCTTATGAGATTTTCACTATACTCTAAGATTCACCGGGTTCTTGGTGCTTCAGTATAAGCTAGTTCTTTTTCAAGAACAATCGCTCCCCCTTATACTTTACAATTTAACACCTACTCAAGATCCCACAATCTTGACTCTCTCTAATAATAAATGATTCAATAAATATCTCTTACAAAAGTAGATATATGAACACAGAAGAAGATAATCAAGCTTAAGAGCTTTAATTTAAGACTTTGCAATAAATGTAATAAAGGCTTTTCCCAATATAGTCGATTGAAGTTCACTACGTTTTCCTTCACCGCTCGGAGTATTTATAGGCTAGATGAATTAATGATCGTTGTCTTTTGAATATATCCATTGAGGTTTCCTCGGTCTTTGATATCGATCCGTTAAGACTCTGAACATTCGTTATGTCTTAGGAATTAGCCGTTGGAGTAGAGAGGATGTTCTATCCTTGCATTTAATGCTTTTGACACAACAATGCGTTTTCTATTTTGTGAATTGAATCCTATTTGATCACCTGAAAAACACTTAAGCACTAGTATAGTAATTAGATAGTTAGCATGATTAGAAGTAAAAAGAACAAATTTCATAATCATTCCAATTATTTAAAAAATTCCAAAGCGATGCTTTGTCTTTTGGGAAAGCATCACTTGAGTGATCTTCTCTTGGATTTTGAAAACATTTCAAAGCATTGGATGAGTCATTGGAGTGATGCATAAAATTGGATCACTTGAGTGATCACTCGAGTGATTTCCTCAGATCACTTGATGCATCACTCGAGTGATCAACTAGTGATGCAAAATTACAAGGTCATTCGAGTGATCTTTTCTTGAAAACATATCAATTAATCACATCAGTGAAGTGTTCTACTAGTGATGAATTGTAACACATCACTCGAGTGATTTCATACTTAAAATTTTTATGATTTCAGAACACTTCCAGGATCAAAGCAGTGTTGTGCTAGTAATGCACTTTGTCTCATCACTTGAGTGATCTCAAGTCATTACTCGAATGGTTACTCAAATGAAGTTTTTTTTTTTTTCAAAATATTTCAAGTAGCATTATTGGGACAAATCACTCAAGTGGTGTGCTGGTGACTAATTTTATCCCATCACTCGAGTGCAAAGTTGGAAGATCACTCAAGTGATTTCCTCTTTGAAAGTTTGTAAGGCCACTGATCACTGGATGAATCACTATGGTGATAAAATACATCACTCGAGTGATCTTCTTTTGTGAAATCATTTTATCAAAGAGATCACATGATGATTTATCTAAGATTTATTACATCACTCAAGTGATCTGTTTTTGCCACTTCCAATGACTTGCAGTGATAAATACTACCACTCGAGCCGTCACTTGAGTGATTTAAAGATTTTGCAAAACATGGATCTTTTCTTGTTCAAAGTACTTTGTTCATTGTCTAAATCCTATGCAAAACCTTTCTTATGCTTTGTATCAAAGGATCTAACATTCTCTTCTCTTTTTTTTTTAATGATGACAAAACTTAAGAATTTTGAAAGCTAGTTTTGAGAAAGTATTTTATACAGAAATAAAATAAGATTCACGAATAACAACATAGTACCTGATTGGGAAGGCATTGAAGCTGCCTAAAAGTCTAGGGGGAAGATGGAAGATCACTCGGGCCCTTTGAAAGTTTATTGCACGATTGGAGAGAAGCAAACTTTTATTGCTTCTAGGGTGGGCTGATGCACCACGGTAGCTTTGAAATTTTTCATCTATCCATCCTTTGCCCCTCCATTCAGGGAAGGGATACGATGGTACAGTAGAGGTCGCATGATTGATCGAATGAAAGACTGAGATCACAATTTTTAAAAAAAAAAAAAAAAAAAATTGAGAGATCTTGAGATCCGTTAATATTTTTTATTTTATTATTTAGAATCTATTCAAATAAGTTAGGGATTCTAGCAAAATAATAATAATTTAGGGATTATTATCCTTTTATTGTATTTTTAAATATGAGAGATCACAATTTTAATCTGTTAATTAATAAAAAGGTTTCAATTTGTAGAAAGTGAGATATTGGGGCCTTAAAATTAAATTTTCTTTCTTTTTTTTTCAAAAATGACAGTAATTAACTTCATAAACAATCAATCGGATTCCTAAAAAATATATTCATAATTTTCAAAATGAATAGAGATTACTACAAATTTTTCAAGGATTATAATCAAACAAGTAATCTTTTAGTATGTCTCACCTCCAACAACATCCCTCGTACAACGCATGGGGATATTACTTGTTTTGCTTCAAGCCTTGTATTTTTGAAATACGAGACTCATGGCACGTATGCTAACCGGTTTGCCCATCAAATTAATTCATCATATAGTTTTCTCATTATTGATGAATGTACAAATAATAATATAGTTAAAAAGATCAATAGAGAATTTACAAGTAAACATAGGTAAATTGACAAGTTATATTAAAGTTTTAACAAGTCATTTCATGTTGTTACAAGTAAGTCTATTCCATTTATGAATTTTTACATTGTATAGTTAAAAGGGTCTAGTATATATGGCTTGGTGGTGATAAATCTTTTAATGAGCCAAGGGTAGAAAATTTGTTCTTGAAAAACACCATCATAATAGGCATGTGCATGTAGTAGAAAAATTACACCAATCCATTGAGATATAGTATGCTAAAAATGAATGTTTGCGACAAGAAATGAATCTTAATTTTAGGATGACTAACAAATTCTATTGAGACTGACTCATAATGATCATTTATCAAATAATGACTCTAGTTGGTAAATGATTGAACAACCTGGGGCAATTTACTTAACAGCCTCAGCAAATAGGTATATTTTTTTGAGAAAAAAGAAAGAAGGAATGACATGTTGGTCATATACAATTAAAACATAATTTAAATTTTATCCTTTAATATTAAATTGAAATTTTAAATAAATTCTCCTAATTATTATTCACATGTCTTTGCAGTTTCCCCCGGGAAAATTAATACCTTTTGGCAAACCAAAATGGGTTGAGAATTTCCCTTGTAACAGCATATTCAAGATCTGTCATTTTACTTCACTATACATGTGCGTGTAGAAATAAATTATTATTGACATCTTTATATCTAATGTTCTCTTTTTAGTCAAACAAACAATGCCTCAGCAGCATTAGTAACTCTCTTTTGTTATTATCGATGAGACCATGTATTCTTGGGTTCAAAGGAAACCGCAAGAAGTGGGGAAGAGCACAACTTGTAGTCTAATCAACTTCATACCGTCTATATTATATATATTTGTTTGTTTTCTTTATAACTATTATGAAATTTGTTTTTCTTTGTATGTCGTTAGAGTCAATTCTACGAATAATGAAGAGCAAGATTTCAAACATCAAGCCTGGAGCTCACTTGTCAAAGTCATATTATCTCTCTGGTCCTAAACACTGGACTTTTTTTTTTTTTTTTTTTATTCACTGAAAAAACAATATCGTCTCAGAAATTTAATTTGAAGTCAATATTGCCCTTAATGAGTTAAAATGGAACAACATTATCTTTTATTATCTTTTACTATTAAAAATGTTAATAGTCAATATTAATTTTTTAATTCTTTGATCAAAAAAAAAAAAACTATTAGTTTTTTAATGATCAACTTTAGTTTTTTTTACGGGTGAGACACTATTACTACATTTTGAAACTTTGAAATGATATTGAAACCCGAGAAGAACTTTTAATACTCCCTCCGGTCCTAATTATAAGACCTAGTTGACTTTTTTACGAGATTAAGAAAGTTAATTAAATTACATTAGTATTTGTATTTGTATTTTTTTCAAACTAATTAGTTTGACTAATAAACTAATATATAATTTAAGAACACACAACATATAAAATGATTAAGTAACTTATTTAGCTTCCTTAATCTCTCCAAAAAAAAAAAAGTCAACTAAATTTTATAATTAGGACCGGAGGTTGTACAATATTACTCCTCAATAAAACTTCGAGAATAGATTTGGAACTTCACTGTTGATTATACTTATAAGGCATTTGATAGTTTTCATAATATATCATATATATATATATATATATACTCATATACTCATGAAAAATAGTGAGAAAGAAAAAAATTAATATGATATTAGAACTTATATAATCTATAACAGTAATATTAAAAATCATTTGAGTTTTATAATGAATTTTAATACTTTTAACTGTTTTTATATATTAATTTCTGTAAATTATTTAAAACTGAAAAAATATAAATCTAAAGGGGTGAATATAAAATCCTTTTTCAATATAATAATAGTATTGGATTCCTATGCATGTCATTTTAGAGATGAATTGAAGCAGTGAGTCGTTTCAGGGTCTTCTTTCGAATCAATCATACGTGATCAAAGTCATATCCATGGCATCAATCACACTACACGCGGCTCTCTTTTTTTTTGCTTTGGTCAACATCCACGCTGCTCATTTAGCCGCATGGTCAAAATTTACGGCTTGTTACGGGACAGGTAGAAATATCTTTAAGAAAGATGACATTTACGGATATTCCCATGTTTTTATTTTCAAGAAAAGGAAAAATTCTAAATAGATGCCTCTAAAACTTGCATATTGCAAATGAGTATGCCAATATCTCAAATTCTAAAATTCAATCACTGGAAAAAGGAATATACAGTATTACCCCTGTCGGTCACCAGTGAACTTTATAATCATGAAATGAACTCAATCATCATAATATAAGTTCATAATGCTAACCCATCTCCATTTCTCCATCTCCCTCGGCAGCCACCTTGGGCAATGGCTGAGATTTTTTTTTGCACATCTTGGATGCCAAAAGGGTATATGATCATCAAGCCACTTAGCCCTTTTGTTAAAATGGTATAAAATAATGTATAAAATAAATATTAAACTTTAAACATATTCCAAAGAAAGGAGAAAAGAAATATATATAATAAAAAAAGAGAAAATCACACCAAGACCCCTAATTAAAAAAATAATAATATCAGAAAAGTCTTATAACTTATTAATGATAACTCTTTCTTTATTTTTCTTGTTCCTTGTTGTAATTTTTGCATTAAAATAGATACTTTAGTTGTATCAAAAATATATAGACACAAACTTTAGGTCACAACTAACTCAAAAAGTTCTAAAAATAAATATGTTACACTGTCGATGCACAATTAGAAAGTCATTTCAAATTACCTTTTACAACGATTGTTGAGAATTTCAGTATAAAAAGTTATTACTTTTTTTAAGAAAATAAATAACTTAAATTAATACCTATACAGTTAATTTTATTACCCTGTGCGTAAAAAAAATATATATACTTTGAAAGCTAGAGAGAGAGATATGACACCGGCACTGTTTGTACAAGGGAGAGACGAAAAAGAAGACAGAAGAGGAAGCAAAATGTAGAGAAGGCAATAGAGAGTAGAGATCTAGACATATATAACACTTAATAAATAAAATAAACGTCATGTATGTCGAGGCAAAGGTCGCGCAAGAATATATAATGCTAAAACTTAACGGTTAAATATGTGCACCATATGTATTGAGATACAATTCACGAAAAAAAAAAATGGTTGTAGTTAATAACCGTCATTTAGTTAATGACAAATATGACAGTTCTTACAAAACAACCGTTATATAATACTTACAAATAATTCGTCTTCAAACCTCTTATATTAGCAAAGACAAAATACAGTCTTCAAAACCAACCATCATCTAACACTTTTATAACCCTTTGTAACATCGTCAAACCTTCATTAAATCATAATTCATAACCCTTCGTAATCCGTTAGACCTTCATAAGTCATAAGTCATAACTGTTCATAATCAATTAGACCTCTGCTTAACTCACATATTCCTTGTTATTTTTACTACTTTTCTTTATCGGCCTCATTCTTATCTCCTTCATCATGTTAAATTCCTAGGGAGCTCCTCCGCCATCGCTACCCTTTCCTCCAAGACCACCACATCCTCCTCTTCCTCCTGAAATGGAGGCTCTAATGCAATTGTTGGCCGGTAAGCCTTGACCACCACACAAGGCATCTCACGGCATATGTCTACAAGCTGAATAGGAAGTTGAAACGCATGCTTCATCACAATGATATTGGATGTTGAATATGATTTGTAGTCAAACTCTTCATCTCCCTCCTCTGATGATGAGAAAGTAGATGAGGATGAGGAAAAGAATGAGGAAGAGGAGGATGAAGACGACAGTGGATGGTGATGGCTGAACATTATCATTGTTTTTTTAAAACATTAAAAAAGAAGTCAACAAAAAAAAACTTAATTGTTCATGGTTATTACATACGAACTGTAAAGTATTCTTTCCTGTTGTCATCATCCTCCTATGTCTCTTCTTCCTCGTCCTCATCCTCTTCTTCATTTTTATCATTGAAAGAGAAAGATGAAGTTGACAAAAAAATAACTTAATAATTCACGATTATTAATTAAGAACTGTAAAGTATTCTTGCCAACATACTTAACGGTTCAAACTTAATAAATGTTAAGTTAATAATAAAGTTAACTGAAAAAACTTAATAATTCACAGCTATTAATTAAAAACCGTAAGTATTTTTGCAAACATACTTAACGGTTCTAACTTAATAAACGTTAATTAAAAATTTCGAAACATTTCCTCTTCCCAATACTTGTTGATTGTGGGTGCCTCCTCATTTCTAATGATGGTTAGGAGAACCATGTTTCCTTTCATTACGCCTTGTTCAACTTCCAACGCATGCAATGATAGTATTTTCATATCCCTTCCAGATGTCTATTATTTAAACTCCACATTTTCATTTGTTTTTCCTACATTTTCTTCATCATCTTCCCCTTTGTTGTCTAGTTCAATCGCCAAGAAAAATTGTCGTGAGTAAGACATGCCAGAAAACTCTCAACTTCATCCTCCACCTCATCCTTCTACTCTTCCTCAACCTCTACCTCCTGCTCCTTCTCCCCAACATTCGCTTCCACCACCGCCACCTCTTCCTTTACCTCCACATGCTATGCTTCCTTAGCTGAAGGTAATATTGCGGCATGCACAATAGACTGACAATGCCTTGAGGAGGCTTTATGGATACTTCTTTAGTATGAACAATGATCTTAGCTAATCATCTGGTGACAAGTAACCCATTACTTTTCTTTGGTGATCTCATCAATCCTTCCCACTCTCTCTCCTTCCACAACCCCAAGATCCTCAATGCTCTCTCATCGTTCATCATTGCCATCATAGTGACCACGGCGAGGAGGGAGCTAGCATCGCCACTTATTCCAAAAAAATTTTTTTTTCATTTTTTAAAATATTTTGTCAAAAAAGGATACATCCAATGGTTCTTATAGAAAAATCGTCATGAAATAAAATAATAAATGTTCTTATGGGACCAAGTGAAGGGGTGATGTTATGGATGATAGAGTTCTTTCTTGGGAGGAGAGATAGATGAGTTTTTTTGAAAAAAAAAATCATTTCATGAATATGAAAATAAATAACAATTCTATTGAAACAATTGTCATGTAAAACACGGAGGAGAAATGACAAATTAATAACGGTTATTAAAAACTAACTGTCAACATGTATGAAATATAATGATATGTAAATCTAAAGGAAGTGACGGCTCAATAATCCATGTAACCTTGTCAATATAAATGTCCAAAAACTGAACTCTACTTCTCCATTTCCATTTCAACTTCTTATAGCCAACTGCAAGCTTTTGTTGTTCACCCCAAAATTATGGACAAACGCAAGAGAACATATGCTTCGTCATTTGAGAACAAACCGAAAGATGAACTCCCTCCACCAACAAGCATTGAAGTGCTCTTCCACGCGACCTAAGAGCTCTATCATATAGCCCAGGTTTACCTGTGAGAGTAAAAACACATGGGCTAGTGCTTGAAGGAACTTACTACTCTCATTTTCTCTTTGAACAAGAAGGTGGACAAGTTACTGGAGAAGGAAGAATCGATGATGCATCATATTCTTAAAACATCTCTATCACCTGTTATTTTTAGTTTTTTTTATATACTTTGTCATTTTTTTGTATTTTGTTTGTAATATGTTAGTTTACTAATCAACCACCAAAATTTAGAGAAAAAAAAGGGTCAAATATATAATGGTTATTAAGTAAAACCCATAACATATTAGAATACTATGTGAAAAAAAGTGAAATATATAATAGTTATTAACAAGAAATCATGATAAATGTAAGCAAATAAATAACAATTATTACAAACAAACTGTGATGTAAGGTCTAAGGCACGATAACCTAAAAAACCCTATGATTCCTTTTCTATTTAAACGTCTGAAAAAAAATACAATTGAAACATTGTATATTAATGAAACCCACCAATATCTTAACCCTACGACTCCTGTTGTCTTTTCTGGCTATCAGGAATCATTTTAAGTCAAATCTAACATAAAAAGCCTACATGAAAACAACTTGCACGTTAGTCGCTGAGATAAGGGTTAAGGGTATTATTAGCGCGGTTGTCGCTCAGAAGTCATCCCTAGCTAGGTATAGTTATCATTTCCCTCATCCATTTCACATTATCCTTATTGCATTCACTTCTAATGGTTCCTCTCCTATTTCTTGTGGTGTTCAACTTGGTGATTGGTCTGCCTTTGTGAGGTCACTTCTAACATAAAATTGCTTTGTTAAAGTTATGTTCTTTTAGAAAACCCAGTATTGCTCTAATTGAAGGTTCATCTCCTATTACAGGAAATTTTCAACCACATTGCTTTGACTGAAGGTTCATACTCTATTAATCTTTTTTGAAGTAATTTTGGGAGATATGGATCCCTAAGCAAATACCTCTCCTTTTTTGGAAGTATCTATTGTTAGTACAAGATTTTCCCCAATAGGGGGTGAATTGGATTATGTTAAAAAATTTAGATGTCAACACAAACTAATTAAAGGAGGAGAGTTTGAAAGATATCATCGAAGGTGGACACAACAAATTTATACTAGTTTGGTCCCAACCGCTTTACCAATGTCCAGTCCCTAGAAGGCTTTTCTGAGATTTTCTTTTATCTTTCCAAGATTCACAAGGCTCTTGATGCCTCAGTACAAGCTACTTCTCTTCAAAGAACATTTGCTCCCCCTTACACTTTGCAATCAATGCCCACTCAAGGTTCCACTACCTTGAGTATATGATAAGTCGTATTTCTGCTATATATTTCCATTATGTTATGATTGATTTAAACTATGTTTCTGTGCTTAAGATGAGTTTGAGTGACAAAATATGATTGATTTCATGCATATGTGGAAGTAGGGATTAGAAGAGTCGAATTGATGCATTTTGATAGTTATCCTGCATATAGGAAGAAATAAGGCTTAAAATATGATGAAATTCTGAGTTGACATAGCTATGTTGTCATGGTGCTACAACATCGTACGAATGATTATCTAAAATATCATATTCTGTTATGCGCTGATCTTTTCTTGAAAAAATACATAAGATAAATTGCAAGATCTTAAGCTAGACGTTGAGTGAGTTTTGAAGATAAGGACATATGAAAGACTATCTAAATTATAAACTATAGATAAATTGTAGTTTGTGCAGAATTCTATCTAAATTATAAACTATAGGAATGAGTTTTTCTCACACAACCATTACACCCAATTTTACGTGTTATTCCAAGCCTAAAAATCTGCATAGGAATATGAGAGAAGTAGAGTAAGGAGTATAAATACAGGATTGTGGAAGCTTCTGTATACATAAGTGGTGGGTTAATTAAAGAACTTTGCTATAAGCATTGCAAAAGCTATTATATCATTGTTGTAGCATTGTACCAAAAGCAATCTAGGGACGAGTTACAAATTAAGGGGAAATCTGAGCTTTGCCTATTTAAAAGCTGATAGCTCGCATACGTATTCACTCTTGATCTTTTTCTTTAGTTTCATAGAATTATTGGTTCACATCACAACACTCATCTCTTTTAAAATTTGCTAATCATACGACTTTTGATTAATCTCTTACTACATAATCGCTATTTTAATCTCTATGGGAAGATACATTACTCATCATTTTATTACTTGTTCGACTGGTTCACTTGCTATAATGGAATTCGACTAACAAGTTTTTGGCGCCATTGCTCAAGATTATTAATACTATTTATGCAAGCACATTCCTATATCTAAAGTTGTATTTGATTCACTTTCTCTCTTTCTAATTTTCAAGTACCTCTGTTAGTGTATGAGCGGTACTCATGTTGTTGATCTTGAGTCCTTTGATCTTGAGATTGAAAGAACGTACAAGCAAAGGCGAAGAAGGAAGCAAAGATGAGAACGCCCTACTGCATTAGTAGACATGGTTGAAGAGCCCAATAATGGAAATCCGAATGAAGATTGAGTGGTTTTTCCCTTGCATGATGCAGGCAATGACGATGATCTAGACAGAGCCATCATGGAATTTGAAATTCCTTATCTGAATGGACTCAACTTTGGGATAGCTCCGCCATACATGATTGCACCTCAATTTGAGTTAAAATGTGTCATGTTCCAAATGTTACAAATAGTGGGACAATTAAGCGGGATGTTAACTGAAGATCCTCATCTGATAATGTTTGTGGAAGTTTGTGAAGCCTTCAAAATCCCAAGAATTCCTGTAGATACCCTAAGGATCAAGTTGTTCCCATTCTCATCCGAGATAAGGCAAAAGCTTGGCTAAACACTCTGCCAACCCACTCAGTCACATCCTAGACAAATTTAGGTGAGAAGTTTTTGTCGAAATTCTTCCTACCCATGGTAGTGAAAACGTAGATTTTACCTGAAAACGGAAGGACAATGAAAAATCGTAAAACGTAAAATCGTAACGTAGTAAAATCGTAAAAACATAAAAGCATTTGGAAAATTAGTAAAATCATTTTAATGAAAAAAATCGTAAAAACGTAAAATCGTAGTGATAAAACGAGTTTTTAACTACCATGTTCCTACCAACTAAGAACGTCCAACTGAGAGAGGACATTACTGGTTTTCAGCAACGCAGTGGAGAATGCACTTATGAGGCTTAGGAAAGATTCAAAGAGTTATTGAGAAAGTTCCCACAACATGGAATTAGACTTTGGGTACAATTAGAAACCTTCTACAATGAACTAGATGCACAAACTAGGCAGATAGTTGATGCTTCAACCAATGGAGCCCTCTTGAGAAAATCCTATAATTAAGCATATGAAATTCTTGAGTGAATGTCAATCAACAGCTATTAATGGCCAACATAACTAGTGTCATCAACTAGGGCAGTAGCTAAACCTCTATACCCCTTGGATTCAATCAGCAATCACGACAATCGAGTCTGGAGCCACCTTATCAATCATTAATGGAAACCTTGCTCAAGGAATACATGAAGTGATCATTCAAAGTCAGCAGGTGTCTTTGAGGAATTTGGAAAATCAAGTTGGGCCTCTAAATAATAGGCCATTAGGATCTTTACCTAATGATACTAAAGTCCCTAAGAGAGAAGGCAAGGAGCACATTAAAGTCATAGAGTTGAGGAGTGGAAAATCTGTTGAGCAGCACAAGATATAAAAAATGCCTATTGAAGATGTGAAACTCTTGATAGGACAAGCAAATAGAGGAAGGGAAGCTACTGGAGAAGAACAGATAGTAGAGTAGTTCACTCCAGAACTATAGGAAGCTAGTAGCATATCCAATGCTACAACATTGCCACAGCATAGCATACCGGAATACAGAAGCCAGATGAAGCACCCGATGTTGTAACAATACCGCAACACAAATCAATAGAACTAGGAACCTCAAGGATAGTAAAGCAACCTCCGCCTTTCCCTCAATGGTCATAGAAGCAAAGCCAAGAAAAACAATTCAGAAAATTCATGGATGTCTTGAAGGCGCTACATATCAACATCCCCTTAGTAGAAGCACTAGAACAAATGCCTAGTTATGTGAAGTTTATGAAAGATATTTTGTCTAAGAAAAGAAGATTTGGTGAATTTGAGATAGTGTCTTGGACTAAAGAGAGCAACGGTATCCTGCTTAATAAGCTACCACTAAAGTTGAAGAATCTAGGAAGTTTCACCATCCCATGTGCTATTGGCAGAAATTACTATTGAAGAACCCTGTGTGATTTGGGAGCCAGCATCAACTTAATGCCCATGTTAGTTTTTAAGCAACTGGCAATTGGGTAAGCAAGGCCTATCATTGTTACCTTGCAGTCGACCAAAAGATCTATTGTTCACCTTAAAGGAAGAATAGAAGATATTTTGTTGAAAGTAGATAAATTCATCTTCCTAGATGATTTTATTGTCATGGATTTTGAAATTGACAGAGACGTGCCAATCATCCTTAGAAGACCATTTTTAGCAACCGAGAGAACACTCATTGATGTTCAAAAAGGGGAACTGACAATACGAGTCAATGATGAGCAAGTAAACTTTTATATTATCCAAGCAATGAAATACTATGATGATATTTAGAAATGCTTGGTTGTTTAAACTACTGATAGCCTAGTGTAAGAAACACTTTAGAAAAATTTCAGCAAGGACCTCTTTGATTAAATTATGGCTAAAAATGAAGAGGATGAGTAGCGAGATCATGTAGAGCACTTAGTTGTTGTTGAAAAAACACATTTGAGCAAGGCCACTAGAGTACCTTTTGAATCTTTGGAGCTCGTACAGAATAAAAAGAAGGCAAAAAAAAAAACCTTCCATTGAAGAACCACCAATCTTGGAGCTCAAACTCTTCCTCAAGAAATTGAAATCTAAGTGGTCCGACCCTTTCTTGATTAATGCTAATTCCCTTCGTAAAGCCCTTAAATAGCTAAACTCAAATCAAGGTAAACATTTAAGGTCAAAGGACAAAGAATCAAACACTATTGAAAGGGAAATCTAAACAAGGAGCGGAATCTCATCATTCTCCATAACCTTGGTTGAATTGATTGCATCATAGTCAGGCTGAAGACTCTAAAACTAGCACTACTGGGAGGTAGTCCAATGATCTAATCTCATATCCTTTCTATCCGTTACATTTTTCAATTTGCTTTGTTGAGTTGCAAAATAAGGTTAGAGAAATCAATTGAGTCTGAGATGGATTGCAAGTGGAATGATTAGGAGTATGGGATAAAGAAGGAGCCTAAAGACGAGGAAGATTAAAGACAAACCTTCTATCTCTTGGAGTTCATCATTTAGTACCGAGGAAGATTAAAGACAAACCTTCTATCTCTTGGAGTTCATCATTTAGTACCTCTGTTGTGATTACTTTCAATCTAGTTTTTCCTTTTTGTTTTTGTTTTTGATTAATCTAAAAAAATGATTAATCTGAAAAAAGGGCTTCCTTCTATTTCTTAGCTTAGGTAGTAGTGTAGTTGTTGATAATAGAATGCTCTAGCTTATTCCATGTGCGGTGCTCTATTGTCTTGTGCCTTTTGATTCTATCTTGTACTTGACAGGGTGCTCTCGCTTATGCATTGCTTTAGTATTCTTGTTTCCTGTTCTATGCTATTACCATATATGCTTGCTGAATTGGACACATCAAACATATGTGGTTCACATTGCTTGCTTTCTGTGTTGTTATGTTTATGTACTCTGCCATATTATCCCTCTATTCTCTCTTTTCTTATTTGCATTAAGGACACTACAAATTTTAAGTGTGGGGGAGGCACTATGCAATAATGTGTGCTGATATGTGTTGATTGTGACCAGAACACTTGACACTAAGCACTTTACAATTTTGGGCCAATTTTTAAACTTGAACCAGTTTAATAGTCAAGTAGAAGTAGTCATATGGTGAAGTGATTTCTTAAAGGAATGTGTAGAATAGAGTTGTCTCAAGGGATACAACCTGTGTAAACTTGGGAAACTGACGGTATTGAGCTTGATAATGTATATGGCTAAGTTGTTATTAGGAGAAATCCAGAAAATTAGCCACATGGAAGGATTCTTGAGCTTTAATTTTCAAATTTAGAGTGCATACTTGATGAGTACAAATAATACCATGTTTTCCCTATACTAATAGGTTGAATTAAATGTTAAATCCAAGTTTAACCATAGATAATCTAAGCAAAAAGGCATACATTCATGATATAGGGACTAAGGAGTAGAAATCATTTGCATATGCTGAGAATGGAACAATTTACTGTGTTTTTAAGGGAAATCGTATAGCAAGGCTGATACGATGCTATAGCATTCTAATAGCGATTCAAAGTGCAATACAAGGCATCCTGATTGCTATAGCAAAGTAGAGGAAGCAATGCTATGCGATATGTTTTCTGACCTTTTTACCCAGATGATTTCAGGAATAAAATAAAGGACGATATTGACGAGATAGGTTGGCAACGTAACGGAATAGAAGATGTGGAGGATCGGAACCGAAAGATTTAGAGAATCTCGCAAAATCAATAGAAGCAATCTACTCGGATCCAAAGATATGATAGATTCCGACAGATTAGGAAAGGCCCAGCTCGCTGTGACTTAAGACGCAAGAAAAGACTGATTATAAAAGGAAATGAGAGCCAACCCTAACGAGTTGGAGAGCCCTAGAACGAGATTCGACTTTCGGCGAGACTCAAGAGAAGAGTGAGAGATTTCATAAGAGCACGATACTTCCAGGACCGCTGTTACACCCCTACCGGCCTCGCCCTTTCAGGTGGCAGGTTAGAGGGATTCCTTTACTTAGTTACCTTTTCTTCATTATTAGGTCCATTTAACTTGTATCAGAGTAAGCGCAACAGAGCATTTAACCGGCTTGGACAATCTTACTGTACTAGTAAAAGTAAAATAAATAGAAAATAAAAATCCTCGAAGGGTTAAGGGTACAGTTATCTAGAATACATACCAAAACAAAATATACCGTCATCTCAAATATATGTACAAATATGATAGGGCATTCCCTATTCTTCAGTCTGTATCGACCAGCACTTATCGTTCCGAGAAGGGCTCTTCACATCGGGCCTGTTTCCCTGTGACTACAGAATAGTCTGGGGTCCAATAGTGTCCCCCAGAGTAACCGTCAATACTCAAATAACAAATGTGTAAGGAGTATGTAAGGTACCATGCTAGGCAAAAATATAAGAACATGCCAATACATACCACATATGCATCCAGATCATACCACAGTACAACACATAACACAGTCCAAGAACCCGTACAGCTGCCATACCAAGGCAAGCCTCGGTCTCTCTGGACTCTCAACCCGTAAAGCCGCCTCTCACTAGGTCAGCCCCGGACTGAAACTCAACCCGCACAGTCACCAATTAAGGCCGGCCTCGGACTGAAACGTCCTCAGCGCTAGGAATCACAGAACACTGTATGCATATTTGGCACAACATATACAGAGAAAAACACACATGACAAACACAGACATACAACAAAAACACATAAAGATATCTGAGTAAAACGGTTACTACCTGGTGTGGTGAGTACTGTCCTTACTCTTTTCTTGGGCCCGCTGATTGTCCAATGGCTTCTTGACCTAAATATCATTAAAATACACTTATTCAGTATTTACAAAAATGCCACTACGTTTTTCTTTCCCAAAACCGAATTCAACTCAACTTTTCCAGAAATCCAGTGTTTCTGACCCAACTTGTAAGATTTTTAATAAATTCCAAAAAAATAATTTTTACATGAGACCAGCTCCGTTTAAACCATTGACATGTCTATTTTCCATGAAAAATATTCTTAGACCCTGAAAGTACTTTTATTTTGGCGTGGTACTCACTTTTCACACCTGGGTCAGATTTCGCCCTGTTGCACGCAGAGCTAACTTAGAAAATCCGTAGCGCACAATTGGTACTTCCAAAATATATCGAATTACCTATCAAAATGATGCCCCAGATGTCTAATTTTCACCTGTAAAATTTCAGCTCAAAAAAACATATATACTGTTCTAAAAACGTCTTTGAAGCTTCTCTGCCCAGAATCCAGAATACTGGCAGCAAGCTCCTTCTTTGAGTTTTTGGGGTTTTTGAGTTAGAAAACTTAAACCATGGCTTAACCCCACACAAAATCACGTTTTAAACACTTTGGAACCATCAAAACCTCCAAAATCAGACCCCAAAACTAAGCCCCATCCAGAAGCACGAAAATCCCAACTTTGAACTTCAAAGGGTTGAGTTTTCGGTGTTTACCTGAAATCGGAAGTTGAGTTGATGATCCTAGGTGCTTGGAGCTTGAGCTTGGCTATGGAGGTTGGCTGAACACTCTCTCTTTTCTCTGCAAATTTTGTGTTCCCCATGGTCTAGGAGAGAGAGCATGTATATTTAATAATAGCACAAGCAACCAACTAGTTCCAATGCAACTAATTAAATCTCTAGTTTGGTTGGCATCCAGTTGTCTTTACTTAATCTTTATCCCATGTGAAGATTTGAGAGACTTCTAAGAGGTTAAGTGGCATGATTTTCTGCCCAAATAATCAGATTTCATCTCTTTGTTTGACAAGAATTATCCCATATGCTTCTAGATAGCTTTTGGGGTCCACAAGTTAATAACTCAATTGACTAAGCTTGACTCTTGTTCCAAATCAGTTTTTTATCAATTTGGGCAGATCACATGCGCATAGGGAGGTCCCAAAACTGATCCCCTATTAATTAATTCCATTCCCCCACTTTATTGGTCAAATTCGGGGTCTACCGGCTCCGATCGGGTCCCGTCGGGTCCAAAAATGCGTCTTTTGTACTTTTCTCTAACTTTGCCAGATATTCTCCTCTGCTTGGGCATACTCATGTGACGCCTTCCCTCTTCCAAGGCGGCCCCACATCTGTCTCATTCCACCCAAAATTATCCCCTACTGGTCCCTATCGGTCCCCTTTTCTATCGGTTTATCGCTCCCGGGTCCCGTGTCTTGTGTTTGGACCAGAGTATGGGTAAAATCATCTTCTTTTCTCTCCCTTCTCATATAAAACGAAATTGAATGCCCAAAGGTCAAGGAATTGACCATTTTGCCCTTGCTTCATCATACCGGCTTTATGCCTCACCGGTATCTTGCCCTGGGCCCGTACCTTTTCAAACCTGGGCCCACCAAAAACTCTTTTTCCTCAAACATGCAGAGGATCTTTATCTGTCCAGGAAATGTCATACTTCCTGAACCGGACTTAGTAGTCTGCCTAATTTAGGCTTATTCTCAATTTTCAGGGTCCAAAATTCAAGATGTTACAACCGCCCTGCATCCTTCCCTGCAGTGCGACAGAACGAAGAAGACGTGGAGTGCTGACGTGACAGGACCTTAACCACGCCGTTGGAAATTCCATCAAGCTTTCGTTTTCAGTTCTTTTTATCTTTGTTTTATTGATCATGGGTCATTCGTTAGTGTCTACTTTGTGTGTCCCTCGTCGGTCATGAACTAAACTTTATATGGTTGGACGAGGATGAGTCTTTAAGTGTTGAATGAACCCAGTTGCAATTTCTTAATTCAATTAATTTGGTTTGCGTATCGGTGTGCTTATTACTAGTCGATTAACGGAAGTTAAGGGCTAGATCTGTGGCCCCAGCTTACTGGCAAGGAGTTGGGGTTAGACCTCTGAAAATAGTATTTGTTAGGCCACCCGTGCACACCGTGACCTATTATTGTAGGCTTCAGGAATGGGTCTACCTCTCATAACTATTACACCCTGAGCATAATGCAGGTCTGACTAGAAAGTTGCCATAGGAATATGGAAGGAGTATAGTTAGTATCAAATGTATCGGACGCGGAAGCTTCGGTAGATTATAGTGGTGGGTTAACAAATAGCTTTGCGGTGTCTATCCGTAGCAATTGCGGAAGCTGTACGGTGTAGATGCTATAGCATTGGGGTAGAGCAACAGGGGGATTGAAGCACTTAAGGATGATTCGAGTCCAGCCCGAGTTCTCACCGATATCTTCTCTCATTCATAGATCTTTTGTTTACATTTGCTAGTAGCATAGTTACGAAACCCTCAACCAATTATATCTATTTTCTATTTTCACAACCGTCATAGCATCGGTGTGTCATTCCTCGGTATCTCAGTCTCTGTGGGACGATACTCTACTTACACTTTATTACTTGTTCGACTTGTTCACTTGCCATCAAAGAAATCGACCAACAATACTCTCTAGATTTAGTACTCTCCTTGATTTGTCTTAGTTCTTAGGTTTAAACCATTTTGCATCTGAGTGTATCTGCATGTGATGTAGGCATTTATTCTACACCCTTGAACCCACACACAAGCCATCTTTACAATATAACCATTGCAAACCCCTTGAGCTATTCATTGGTGTCATGAAGTTCGATTTAGTGTGTAAGAAAGCAAACTCAACATTGTTGTAGAATCATGAATAGAAAATGCAATGCTGTAAATTAATGATGCTCTCGAGTTAGTCAATAGTTTAAGAGAGAGAGAGAGAGAGAGAGGAAATAAGGATGAAGAGAGCAAGAAAAGCAACATATTAAAAATAGTTTAGGAATCCTACAAGGATTTTCTGATACTTGTTTAAAATTCATGACACTCCTTTCATGTCATTGCATATTTTCCACTTTTAGCAATCCCAATATTACATCCCTTAAAGTCCTCTTGATGCATTGAGCTTATGTGCAAGGTAGAGATTATAGAACTTTGACAAGCCTATGGAGAGTATAGACTAGCAGAGAATAGTGACATAAGAGCCCCCATGTGAGAGAAAGCTACAAACACTTATCCCAAGAGTCTCTTGAAGTCTCCCTATAACAGTTAAACCATATATAAAGTTGAGTTTGTGCTAGGTGGTAGATTGTTTGCATAGTAAGTTGAACTTGAGATGATGACAGGAAACAAAATGCTTGTTGGAATTAGCAATGTTGTATGGATTTTTCTGCTTCATCTTTTTGTCACTTCATTTTGCCCAAAAGTGCAAAAAGCTAAATGTGGGGGAGTTTGATAAGTCGTATTTATGCTATATATTTCCACTATGTTATGACTAATTTAAATTGTGTTTATGTGCTTAAGATGAGTTTGAGTGATAAAATATGATTGATTTCATGCAAATGTGGAAATAGGGATTAGAAGAGTCGAATTGATGCATTTTAATAGTTATCCTGCATATGGGCAAAAATAAGGCTTAAATATGATGAAATTCTGAGTTGACATAGCTATGTTATCTTGATGCTACATCATCATATGGATGATTATCTAAAATATCATATTCTGTTATGCACTGATCTTTTCTTGAAAAAATACTAAAGATAAATTGCAGGATCTTGGGCCAGACGTTGAGTAGGCTTTGAAGTTAAGGCAAGACAAAAGATGGTCGTTGGCTTGTGGAAGACAAGAGTCAAGGATTACGGGAAGTCAAGAAAGAAATCAAAATAGAATCCCACTAATCACAACAGAATCAATCAAACAGAACATTAACAGACAGATTGGACATGCGGCGCAAGGACCTCAACCATAAAAGAAAAAGACAGCCAACCCTAGTAGGCGTGCACAATACGTAAATACAAGGACTTGCCAAAGAAGCTCGAGATAGTGAACATTGAGAAACACAGCGGATTAGTTGTGACAGAAGGCTGTTGATATAAAGAAGATGTAGAGGCATTAAGTGACATGTGATACCTTGTGCCATCAAAACCCTTCGACATTCCTCTTCGTTTTAGTTTTTTTCCTATATTTTATAGATAATATTTATCTATTTCAATTATGTCTTGTTTGTCAGCCATGAACTAATTCTCTTTTGGCTAAGCGACAATGGAACCTTAGTTTGTAATTCTAAATCAGATAGCTAAGTTTTAATTTATATAATACAGTTTGTTTAACTGCATATTTAACGTTGATCTTGTTCATTAGGTGGCCACTAATAAGCAAGAGTCATGGTTAGCTTACTGGAAAGGAATTAAGATTAGACCTCAATTAAACTGTATGTGCTAGAAGAGTTTATGTAAAATTCTATCTAAATTATAAACTATAGAAATGTGTTTATCTCACACAACCATTACGCCCAACTTTACATGTGATTTCGAGCCTAAAAATCTGCATATGAATACAAGAGAAGTAGAGTAAGGAATACAAATAGAGGATTGCAGAAGCTTTTGTATACATAAGTGGTAGGTTAACTTAAGAACTTTTCTATAAGCATTGTTGTAGCACTGTGGAAGATGTTATAGCATTGTTGTAGCATTGCGGGAAAAGCAATATGGGGATGATTTATAAACTAAGGGGAAATCTAAGCTCTACTTATTTAAAATCTGATAACTCGGCCTTCATATTTAGTCTTGATATTTTTCTTTAGTTTCATAGAATTATTAGTTCACATAACAACACTCATCTCTTTTAAAATATGCTAGTCACACGACTTTTGATCAATCTCTTGCGACATAAGTAGGTATTTTACTCTTTATGGTACGATACTCTACTCATCATTTTATTACTTGTCCGACTGGTTCACTTGCCATAAGGAAATTTGACCAATTGTATCTCAGATGAAATAAAGGCTTGAGTATACTCTCTTACAAGAGTAAATAAATTATCACTAAAGTACAAATTCACACAGAGATTTAGCTCTAAGACTTAGCAAATAAATGTAACAATGGTTGGTTGTTGCTCTATCTTTAAGGCTCTTCTATTTATAGTGTAAGCATGTTTGAAGACCGTTTCTCTTTGTTGGTTGAATTCCCTTATAGCAAGTGAACCAATCAAACAAGTAATAAAATGATGAGTAGAGTATCGTTCCGCAGAGATTAAAATACCCACTTATGCAACAAGAGATATAATAATACAAGTGTTGGTATAAACTACTAATACTAATAAACTGAAATAAACAAAACGAGCGTGGATATGGTTGAGATATCATATTTAAAATAGGCAGAGCTCAGACTTCCCCTTAATTTTCACTTTCTCCCCTGATTGCTTTAACGCAATGCAACAACAATGCTATAACAACTTCTACAATGTTATAGTAATGCCTATAGCAAAGTTCTTTAGGTAACCCACCACTTATGTATATAGAAGCTTCCGCAATCCTATAAGTATATATTCCTTACTCTACTTATCTCATATTCCTATACATATTTTCAAGCTCGGAATAACAATTAAAATTAGGTGTAATTGCTATGTGAGATAATCTCATTCTCATAGTTTATGATTTATATAAAGTTATGCACAAATCTTACTAGCACACACTATTTAATTAAGGTCTAATCTGAACTCCTTTCTAGTAAGCTAAAATCACTACTCTGGCTTATTAGTGGCCACCTAACTCACAAGACCACTATTAAACACACAATTAAACAAACTGAATTATAAATTAGAACTTAGCAATCTAGTTTGGAATTACAAACTAAAGTTTCATCGTCACTCAGCCAAAAGAGAGTTAGTTCATGGCTGATGAACAAAGTACAACTGTAACTGAATAAAATTGATCCATAGAGTACAAAGAAAGAAACTAAAAATGAAGAGGAGTTGTCGAATGGGCTCGACAATACAGGGTAGCATTTGTCACTTAACGCCTTTGTGTCTTCTTTGTATCAGCATCCTTTTGTCATAGTTGATATGTCGTGCTTCTCAATGCTCACTATCTCGAGCTTCTTCGGCACGTCCGTGTTTTTGCTATTATGCATGCCTCTAGGGTTGGCCATTTTTTCCTTTTATGGTCAAGATCCTTGATCTTCACGTCCAGTCTGTCTATTAATGAACTGGGCTTTACTCTTCATTTAGGCTCGACTGGAAGATCTTGTCTAATTGATTCAATTGTGATTAGTGAGATTCTGTTATGATTTCTTTCTTGGTTTCCAGTAATATTTGACTTTTTTCATCTTCAAGTCAGCCGCCTTCTTTTGTCGTCAAAGCCCACCAAACGTTTGACCTAGATCTTGCAATTATCTTCTATATTTTCTCAAGAAAAGATTAGCGTATAATAGAATTTGATATTTCATATATTCGTCCGTACAATGCTATAGCATCGCGACAGCTTTACTATGTCAGCTTAGGAGTATATCATATTCCAAGTCTTATTTCTGCCTATATGTGAGATAACATCTAAAATGCAACAATTCAACTTACCTAACCCGTATTTCCACAAATGCATGAATTATGTCATATTTTATCGTATCAACACATTTAAAGCACAGAAACGCAATTCAAATCAATTATAACATAGTGGTAATATATGGCAGAAATACAACTTATCACTCTTTGATAATAGCCATTTGAGTGTATGGTCACCGTTGAGAATGTCAGATTTATCTTTGTGTCTTTGGATTTTTCCGTTGAGAGTGAAGAGAATATGAAGCGTTTGAACTTCAGTGCATTTAATGCTCTAACATAAAAGTGTTTTTGTTTTTTTCTAATCTTGATTTAATCCTTGATTTAGTACCTGTAATATGATCTAGCAATAGTATAATGAAGTGTCAGACCAATTAGAAACAAATAGAACAAGTTTATGATAGACTTGAATAAGTATCAAGATTTTTGATACAATGCTCTATTTTCTGGACTTGCATCACACAAGTAGTTACTCGAGTAATGTTCGCTTAGTCATTTTGAAAACAAAACAAATCACTTAATGGTTCACCGTGGTGATATGGTAATGATACATAAATATAGGATCACCCTAGTGGTCACTCGAGTGATCTTGTTTCTTTTGAAAGCAAATCACTGGATACTTCACTATGGTGAGCTAGTGGTGATGAATATAACCAGATCACTCAAGTGATCCAGTTTCCTTTTCTTTTAGAATAAACAGATCACCAAATGCCAATGTCGTGATGCTTTTTTTATACATCACTTGAGTGGTCACTCAAGTGATCTGGTCTTAGAAATTTTTTCAAGAATATTGAGCCCTACCAGAGTCACTATGGTGTTGTCCTAGTGATACACTTTTTCACACATTACTCGAGTAAGCACTCGAGTGATTTTCTCTTGGAAATTTTTTTTAGAATACTGATAACTAAAACAAATAACTATGGTGTTGTGATAGTGATGAAAATTTATCACATCACTCGAGTGGTCACTCAAGTGATCTTCCCTTTGAAATTTTTTTAAAAATTAAGGGTTAAGGAGCAATTTGGCCAATGAATTATTACCTTAGGAGCGCCCAATACAAATAAATTTTAAGTGGACAAAAATACAAAAAACTTTCAAAAATATGCACTCAACACAAAAAATAGGGTAAAACTTTTTTGGGTTGGGGCTCCTGGAGTAAAACTTTTTCGTGCTGGGCACTCCTAGAATAAAAGTTTTTTTGTGCTGACTGCACATTTTTTAAAGTTTTTTTTATATTTTAGGTCCATTTAAAAGTTATTTGTATTAGGCGCTTCTAAGGTAATAGTTCGTTGGCAAAATTGCTCCTCAACCCAAAAACTAATCATAAAGCTTATCACTAGATGGTTTACTATGATAGTCTAATAGTTAGCTCATCACTAAATTGGTCAGCGTATGGCAAAAAAAAGTGTGATTCAGAGGGAGAAGAAGAGGCAAAAATTGGAAGAAAAATATCATTTGATTCGTCGATCCTCAAAAAAAGAAATAAACAAAGTTTCGTCGTTAAGTGATAAATGGGAAATTCATGGAAAGTTACAATCACCGCGTATCTAAGGAAAATATTTTCCAAAAAAACATATCACTATCTTTGTCACCATGGTGAAGTCATAAACTTTCAAATCACTTGAGTGACCTTTGTCTATCACTTTTAGTGAGCACTATAGTGATGAGTTAACTTGTAAAGAACCACTTCATCATTGTTCTAGAAATGAGTTCACCAAATTTTGTCACATCATTCGAGTTGTCACTATAGTGATAATTGTTTATCACTACTAATGAGCACTTGGTGATAGTGATTTTCATAGTAGAATCGTTTTTAGCTACAGTACCTTTTCCAAAAACTTTCTTAATTATTCTTAAGCTTTGTTATAATCAAAACATAGGATCTAACATCCATATCTCCTTAAGTTACTTTAAAAAGATCAATAGCGATGTGGTGAATAAACTAGTTTAGTTGTACCGAGAATCATATATATAAAGAAGCGAATACCTGCAGCATTTGTGAAGTCATGACGCAGTAAAACATTCAAGGTGACACATTAAATTTCTTTTGTGAAGTTATGTTTTTTTGGAAACTCATTATTGCTCAAATTAAAGGTTCCTCTAATATTACAAGAAGATGTCAACTCATTGCTTTGACAAAAGGTTCATACTTTGTTGATCTTGTTTGCAGTAATTTTAGGAGATATGGATCCCTAAGCAAATACCTGTCCTTTTTTGGAAGTATCCATATCTCTGGAAGTTACTTCAAAAAGATTATTAAGGATGTGATGAATAAACTAGTTCAGTTGTACCGAGAGTCATACATGAACAATTGAATACTTGTTGCCTTTGTGAAGTCACGACATGATAAAGCATTCAAAGTGACATATTAAATTGCTTTTCTGAAGTTACATTTTCTTGGAAAACCCATTATTACTCTGATCAAAGGTTCCTCTCCTATTTTTGTATTGAACAGGTAGCACCAAGTTAAAAGCTTTGAAATTCAGCATTGTGATTAGTCTTAGACTCTTCAATGTGAGAGTTTTTGATCGACTCTATCCAATAGAGTGGTACTTTCCAAAACGAGTAAACATGCAATTTGGGACGGGTCAAAATTTTCTAAGTTTGTGGCTAGAATCAATTGCACTCTTGAGCTATATATCTCATAATGTGATTTTTTATCACCTATACCTTGTGTCTCTTCAGCAATTAAGCCTAGAAAGTAATGGCTGGGTGAAAAAGAACATGAATATGCGTATAGGAAAGGTCATAAGGGGTAAGCAAACCCTTGAGCAGCTTAAGTGTTTGCATACCCTTTTCTTTGCTCAAAGGTTGCATACCCCATGCTTCCTTTCCTATACACATATTTGTACTTTTTTCCCTTTCAACCTTAGCTTTCCAAGGTTAATTCCCATGTAGAGGCACAATTTATAGGTCAATAGTTGCCAATGATTCTCCCTACAAAGCCAGGAATGTCTTGGTCCATCCTAAATTGCATAGTTACTCGATGTGGGAGGTACTGTTATGTTATATACAAATGAGTCCAACAATCTAGAAAAACTCTCACTTGAAGAGTCGCACATCCATACATCACGATTATTAAATAAAAATTGTCATTTATTATAAAAGTTTACAATGTATACTTAGAAACCGTTATTAATGTACCAAATATATAATGGTTGTCTATGTGACACTATTAGTTATTTTTGTTAAAAGTAATGGTTCTTACATAATAATTGTTATATATGTTAATGAATAAATAATGGTTGTCAATATTGGACCGTTATGCATCATGCAAGCATTACCATATATTATTATGGTTATTCACGTATGCCTGTTAATTATTATCACAATAATGTGCTTATCATGTCCTCACTGATACTAAATCTATAAGGAATGTTATATTATAACTGTTATAATAGGTCCAGAATAAATAACTGTTTGGAATCGTAATGTATCTGCATCGAGAATATATAGCGCCCACATATACCTTGCTTTATGGCCAATAATAATCATCATGTATTGCAGTTTTTCTATAGTAGTGGTATGAGGAACCATCACTTCATTAGTTGCAATGATCAATGTGCAAATAAATAAACACAGCTGATGGCACGATTAAAAAGTTGTTTCATATTACTTTCTACACTGATTGCTTTTTTTTTTTTTGGCAAATGACTTTGTACACTGGTTGTTGATAGCACGATTAACAAGTTAAATGATTTATTTTTTTTTTATCTATATTGGTTGTTTTTGTTACCCAATGTAAAAAGTTAACCATCATAGACATTATTTACAAAAATGCTATTGGTCATTCTTTCTACACTGTCTTTGCTACAATCGTGGTGAAAATAAGGCGCTGTAAACAGAGGATTTTTCTACTAATAATGTTAAGCAAATATATTCGATCGTATACGCACACCCATATAATAAGAATTAAAATAATAGACATTTAGAAACCTAACGTCTTAGAACAAAATATGAAACTTTTCTACACTCAAATTTCAAAAAAAAAAAAATATGAAAAATAAACCACAAATAACCTGTCAAAATTTCACAACACAATAATGATCATATAGAAAAATTAAAGCACGTAGGACAAATAATAACCATGCCACTGAATCAGTAAAAGAGCGTGCAGGTCTCAATATTGAGCATTTCAATCCATTCCTTTTCATTTTCTTACTTGACAAAGAAACATAACAAGACAAATAACAATAACATGCAAATAGTTACTTCATATATATATATATATATATATAAACAATGGTGGGACTAGTTCTTTAAGGAGTATAAGAAGAAGAAATAAAGAAGAAAGTAGTACATAATGTTTGGGCAATACTTTTCTTTAAGCTTAATTTTCCTCCACCTATTCTTATCTTATAGCCTCTAAGTTATATTGATAGGTCAATTTCCTGTAGAATACGACGAAGATCCTTGAGTATGGATTACAATTCCAATACTCAAGCCAAAAGAATAATGGCTTTTATAAAGTGATGCCTCTTTAAGCAACCTCTTCATTGAAAAGTCATAACCATATGTTAGATTTATAAACATCATATGTTGATTCAAGAGACAACTTAAAGAACCAATGGTTATTTAAAAGGGAAAATCCTTGAAAAGAACTTTGAAAATGCTAAAGGACAAAAAAGTGTTCCAAGTATTCATAATACCAAAGAGATATGAGGGTTTGATTTGTTCTTTTCAAAATTAATTGGAAATGATAGAAATTTCCCTCTAGTTTTAAAAAAGGCCGGTGCTCACATTTTTTATAAGGGTTGAACAAGTTCATATAAGGTTTTAACAAGTTCTATTAAGAATTTTACAAATTCTAACTTAAAAATCACCATTTGCTAATACAATGGCAAGGTATTGATTCTCATTTCTAATAAAATTTTCTCAGAACTTGTTAAAATCTTATATGTACTTATGAAACCCTCATCAGAAGTGGGAATCAATACCTTGTCATTGTATCAAGTGGTAAATGTTGAATTGGAATTCATAAAAATCTTATCAGAACTTGTCAAAACCTTGTCTGAACTTGTGAAACCTTACCAGAAATGGGAATTAATAGCTTGTCATTGTAGTAAGTGGTAAATTTTGAATTGGAATTTGTGATAATATTATCAAAACTTATTAAAACCTTATATGAACTTGTGAAACCTTATTAGAAGTGAGAATCAATACTTTGCCATTGTAGCAAGTGGTGAATTTTGAATTGAAATTCGTGAAAACCTTATCAGAACTTGTTAAAACCTTATATAAACTTGTGAAGCCTTATTAGAAGTGAAAATTAATACCTTGTCATTGTAGAAAGTGTTGATTTTTGAATTGGAATATGTGAAAATCATATCAGAACTTATTAAAACTTTATTTGAACTTGTGAAGCTTTATCATAACTGAGAATTAATACCTTGTCATTATAGCAAGTGTTGATTTTTGAATTGGAATTTGTGAAGATCTTATCAAAACTAGTTAAAACCTTATCTGAACTTGTTAAAGCCTTATAAACAATGTGAGCACATTTTTTAAATTCAAAGGTACATTTATGTAATTTCCATTGAATTTTGAAAAGGAATAATCAATTCCTCAAACCTCTATAGTATTATAAATATTCGGAAAACATTTTTGTCCTTTAGCATTTTTAAAGTTCTTTTTCAGGGATTTTCCTTATTTAAAATATTTTACATAAAGAGCTACACATTGATAGTATGTAGGGTTTTCTTAAAACCAAGAACCTTTAGTTATAATCTTTTATATGTCTCTAATAATTAAGGAGATTTAACATGGGTGACATTTAATTTTATAACTCCCTACACAACACTTTTTGTATGAATTCCTTAATTTATAAGAACATGACTTTACCAAAAACATATATGATCTCTTCATTTTAAAATGTTCCAACATAAATCATCTACAATTCCTTGATGATTAATGCATTTGACCAAAAGGGTATATGATATTACAAAGATTGATAAAGATATTTTGGGAGATTCCTCATGTAAAGCTTTATTATACATCATGGAAACAATATTTGATTCCAATTAAAGAGTATTTTGCTTTTAAAGTATTCATGGATAAGTAACTAAACCCCAAAAAACTTAACGATCAAGTGCATATTTTAGGATTTAAACTTTTATTATTTTTATAAGGTAAGACCGTTTATCATCTCAATCAACAACTTGTTGATGGGAAGAGAGACATTTTAATGAGGCCTTATTTAGTTAGTTTAAGAGGGATGTTAAAAAATTGATTGTCTTACCTTTATAAAATATAAATGAATTTTTCTCTCTCTTTTTACTTTACAAGTATATAACCAAGGTTGTCAAACTCACGAGTTTAAGTAAACTCGTGATGTGATGTAAACTCGTATTATAGACTTAAATCGTAAACTTGTAAGAGTTTACTTTTATTATTAAATAGGTATTACTAGTGTATAATTAAATAATTGAAATATAAAAAATGACGACAATTTGATTTAAATATATTTTAAATCCATCAACATTCATCATTTATTATATTTAATAAAGAAATTTCTTTATAAAGCCGGAGCATGATCAAATCAAAAAAGTTAACATGAGTTTAAGAGTAAGTTAAATTAGAATTAACTCGCGAGTTTGACAACAATGTATATAACTATGTATAATTAGTTGTACAAAAAAATGTAAAATCTAGGTTATTGAATTTGGACCGGCCTTTGAACTGGTTGAGAAGTAAGGGTTAAGGGTCAGTGGGTCAAATCATAGTCAACCCAAGGGCCAGAATGGTGCGAAATAAAAAATAAAAAATAATTTAAATTCTCATCACACCATTCAAAATTCCAAATACTAAATATCATTTCAATACTTGAAAACACTAACAAAATAATCATACACTTAAAAGATATTCTTCAAAATTTCTTTGACAAAGTGACATCATATTATCATACTACCATCGATTGACAATAGAATCAATAATATTCAACACCAAAACTATATGATCACAAAATATTCATCCTCACAAAATATCAAGATAGGTATATGATAATAAAATATTCCCATAAACAACCTTTAATCGTTAAACTATTAATTATCAACACCAAAACTATCATTAACATTATTCAAATGTCAAGGTATTGAGACATTAGGAGGCGGAGTGGTAGGAGAAAAAGCAAAGGCAAAAGGAGTACGATATAATCATCATTTAAAGATGAGGCTCACGAATATGCATGTTTTCATCACCTATTTACAAAATGAATTTCACTATTGATAATTATGTAAAACATAAAGTTAAATACTTTTGTATAAGAATATAATCTTAAATAATAGAAGATATATATAATTATAGAACTCCATAATTCCTCTTCATTTGTTCAAATTTAGAATCTATCGCTTCTAGATTATCAAATCCCAGAGTTGGATATTCTTAAACACCTAAAAGTCCAATTGATTCATAATGAACTAGATCATAATTATTATTATTTTTCTTCAATTGATTGCTTTAATGCTAACATGAAAAAGATCATTAATGAAATGTATATTTAATACTGATTTTGACAATTTAAACACAAGGTCAAAAATAGACTCACGGGTGGTGTTAGAGAGAGAAGGTCCACCTTCTCTCTACTTCTCTGCAACGCCTCTTCGTGATCTTCTTTCCCTCGCCGGTGGCTTGCTATGCAGGTCGCCGGCGAGCACCTTTCTCGTTCTTGGGGCGAGCTTCATCCTCTCCTTCTTCAGATCTGATCTGCCGAGGTGAGAGTTTTCTAGTTTTCTGTGTTTTTGTTTCTTTTATTGTGGTATGGGGTTTTGTGGTGGTGTTCTTGTCTCTAGAAATAAACAGATATGTCAGATCTGAGCTCAAATCCTCTTGGTTGGATGGTTGTTTGGACGTTTTGAGATCCGATTATCTTTTGGTAGCCGGATCTGCGTTCGGGGGAAGATCTAAAGAGGTGTGGTTTGGTTTGTGGTCGATGTCACCGGATCTGTTTGGTCAGAGGAGCAGAAGTGTTCTTCAAAACATCAAGAGTCTTCTTTCTTCCAAGGTTGGGTTTTATGGTTTCTTTACCCCAAGATGGGGTACCCAGTTAGCTGATTTAATTGCAGCTATTGCTTTTAAGATTGTGTGCCCGTTAGGGTGGGTTCTCCAACCAGCACTCTCTTGTTCGTCACTTCTAACCTTGGGCTTCGAGGAGACCGATGATGTTCATGACTCTACTTCTACTCTTATATTTTTAATGTACAGTGCTTGGCTAATATTGTACCCAGTGTATTTTGAAGTTGTTGTCGTTGTTGTTGTTGTTATGTTGGTTGTTTTTGTTCTAGATTTGTTTGTGGTTACTTCTATGTATTGTACCGATTTGGAGGATTAATATATATATCCTTTGAGCAAAAAAAAAATGTATATTTAATACAACTATAAAATCATTTATAAGTCATAACTTTTAAGATAACCTATACTTTAACATCATATTGTAGTTTGTGAAAATCAAATCATCGAGCCTTTAATGCTTCAATTTGTTTCTTTTTACTATTGATGCAGTCAAATAAGCTCCAATTTCTTCACAACCTGAAGAAGAAGTTTGGCTAAGAACACATATAGCAATTTGTTTTGCAATTTTGGAACTGAAGCCCATAGTAAAGCCCCCACTCATCTACATCATAAAATAATAGACACTTAGTATGTATTTATGTCATAATATGTGCTTTCAAATATGAAATTAAATATACTTATGACGGACTAGTTTTTGCTATTTTTTCACATGAAACTGCATTACAAGATTCAATACGTACACAATAGATACCAATTTGCCGCATCATTGTAACATAATGACCAAGATCTTCAAGTGAGCTTAACTCAAACAAATTGACCATAGATTCCAATCATCTATGCATTCTAACAAAGTCATGACTATATAGGAATGTAATATTCAACATATATGATATTGCATGAAGTTCATTCTTCAAATGCTTTTCCAGTAAGTTTGAATAATCTTCAAATGCTTTTCCAATGAGTTTGAATAATCTTCGTGTAAGGCTTGAATAGTTCATTTATCTTCTAAAATATATCCTTGATTCTATTTTTAGTCCTCTATATGCCTTTATAGACATAAGGCATTGGAGGCTTCTCATCCGAATCAACTATTCAACAATCATATCAGTGAAGATACAATCCTCACAACTTGATAGCAATCATTTTAGAATTGTTTATCTAGTATGATTGCACTGAAATTTTTTCCAACTTCAGTGCTTGTTGATTTGTAGCATATATAATGATGATCAATAACCAAAGCCTGTAAGTCATGTTTGTGCAAATATATGCCATGCAAGGTGATAATGAGGTGGCAAACCTTGTTGCAGTCGGAGGCACAATTCCCTTTCAACCAAGTCTTTTCCTTAACCATGACAAGAAGACCATATGATTATATGCAAATACAGTGATTTTAGATGCCTTCTTTGCAAAGTCTAACACATGAGGTATGGATGCAACGTATTTCAAAACAAGATTCAACTAGTGAGTTGTACAAAATGACCAATAAATAGTTTTATATTTATCTCTAATCAATTTATCACATACTATATAGTTAGCAGCATTGTCAATAACCACATGGACTATATTTTTATGACCAATCAACTCAATAACTTCATTGAACAATGAGAATAAAGTATTGGCATCTTTAACTAACTCTGAAGCATCAACAGAATCACAAATACCATGTCATATACTAAATAGATTAAAAAAATTAATTAAAGTTTATGGTATAACATCAGACCAACTATTAGTCATGAGTGTACAACCATTTTCTTTCCATTTAGTTCAATGGCTATCAATCAAAATCTCAACAAGCTAACTTTGTATTCATGAAAACTATGACTCTTAAACCTAGCCCGATTGCAACAACAACATCAATAGCTTTTTTAAATAAGAGACAAGTCAATGCATTAAATGAAATAAAATTCACATAAGCCTATCCAACGATAACTATTTTGACATTATATCGTAATTCTTGACATGTCATTCACTCTTGATGCTTTGTGGGACCAGGAGTTGTCCTAGGTGCAAAATAACCATGTTTGCAAGAACTCACTTGATCGCTCATATAGCTAAATGTTGCTTCAGCCTATTTATCCCACCTTCCCTATAACTTGAAGCACATAAAAGACATGTAAAAACATTTACTTTCTCCTCTCCTTTTTTTTTAATACAAAAAAAACATATATTGCCAAGAAGTATATGTTTTTCAACACTCCCAGGTGATTGTGGTGGGATAAACTTCTGTTAGGAGGATTTCTGGACTCGGGTTTAGGGTAGGTATTCTCAGCTTCTTCATTATTTCTAACCCCCACTAACAAGCAAGAAAGCAAACCATAAATACCTTTTCAATCAACAATAAAAAGCAAGCCAAAAATAGCTCTTTGGATTAACAATCAAAGCTATAATGAGAGAACAAACCAATAACACCAAAAAGTCAAAAACAAAAACAAAGTTATAGCCTGCCACAGCCATTTTGAAGCAAACCAACACTATCAAAGCAATGCAAGGGAAAAAAATATAGAAGTAAAGGTGAAGGATTCCAAAACATAGACTAAAAAATTGAAGGAAAAATCTAGCAACACCTTTGAAGACCCCAACAATTGGCACCCCAAACCTTCATCTCTACCATCACTAGCCATAATCACGCTTCAAGACCAATGACAATGAGTTATCAGCAGCGAAGAATAAACCCAAAGCTCAGAGCATGCAAGAAAAGCTGTTGAGGCAAGGAGATTAGTGCTAAAAAGATCAACTGAAATAATAGCACGAGGTCGAGTTTAAGAGGAGAAGAGCAAAAGCGAAAATCCTGGGTCTGTTTTCATTTTTGAATAAGAATCAATACTTTAATTTTCAAATTAAATTAAAAAAGGAATGAAACGTTGTCATTTTGTCTAGTTTCAGAGGAAAAAAAATTAACTAGGGCGTTCGCCCTACTCAGTGAGTTGCCTAAGTTACTATTGAGTCACCTCGAGTTAGTTGAGTCAGTGCTAAGTAAGAAGCACCCTAAATTTGGTCTCACCCGGACCAGATAGGTGCTCAGTTTGTTGGGTTTTGCATCAAACCTATCAATCTGGTCTTGACTTAATAACATTGTGGACTACTATAGATTCGCACATATATAAAGTTTAATCAATACTCCCTCCGTCTGTAAATGTAAGCTTGATCTGAGAAGAGGTCCATCCCAAAATGTAAGCTTGATTTTAGCTTTGTCTCAATATTTAATGCTTTTTCTTTTCTTTTTTCAATTTTGCTCTTTCTTTTTTTTTTTTTTTTTTTGGTCAAAGAATTTTGCTCTTGTTGACCGTATATATTTACCCTTTTTTTTGCAATTTTTTTTTATTAATGAATAAATTGCATTAATTAGGTACTACTGTTTACGAGGGAGGGAGAAAGAATGGTTATTTCTTTTTCTTTTTTTTTTCTCTTTTTCCTTTTTTGTTGCCTACAAATAATCATTTCTTTTTCTTTTTTTAAGTGAATGGCAGTATATACATTTATTCGTTGCTAGTTAAAGACCAATCATATTTTTAACAAAGGTGCACCTTTTGAGTTTTGCTTGCTACACTCTCTTTTTAGCTAAAATATTAGGGGACTTTAACTACCTCCACATTTTTTGTTATTTGTTTACTTTCCTAATTTATTTTTGTGATAAAGAGTATTGTTATATTTATTCTCTCTTCTTTAACATACTCTCTCACATTATTTTTTTTCCTCATACATTCTCTGTCATATTTTTTTCTCATTTATTCTCTCTCACTTATCTCTTTTATACATAAGGGCATAATTAGAAGAAATTATATTACTTACATATGTATTGTGTTTAACTACTTTCTTAATAAACAAAAAATGGTTAAATCAAGCTTATATTTAAGAATGGAGGGAGTAACAATTACCGCGAATAAACATTATACATATCGAGGCGTTGGTCGCGCAAGAATATATAACACTCAAATCTAACGGTTAAATATGCACATCGTTATATATTGAAAAGCATAATTTGTGAAAACAAAATATAATAGTTATAATTATTACCTGTCCTATATTTACTAAGAAAAATTATGATTCTTACGAAATAACTATCATGTAATACTTTCAAACATTTTTTTATCACAACTTTATATGAACAAAAACAAATATATAATAATTATAATAATTAACTATAAAGTATGATTCCTAGCTACTTGTCTCTTTTAAGAATACTTAACAGTTAAAAATAATAACTGTCATATATAAGAAGGCGGGATTTTGAAAAAAAAATTATTTAATAATATTTTATAGTCCTTCATAATGAAACATTATATATTCTTCAAGAATACTTAACAATAAAAAAAATTTATTTGACAATACATTATGGTTCTTCATAAATAACTGTTAAGTATTAATCCATATAAATAAAAGTAGGATTATGAAAGATGTCATATATAAGGAAGCAGGATCCTAAAAAATATAATTTGACTATACATTACAGTTCTTCACACATAATTGTTAGGTATTCTTTAATATTAATAAAAGTGAGATTCTAAAAGATATCATATATAAGGAGGTAGGAACCTAGCAAAAAAAAAAAAATTGACAATACATTACGGTTCTTGAATAAAAACTATTAATTTTTTTTTTTTTTTTTATTATTGTTGAGCATCTCACTTTCCTAAACTTTAGCAAATTAGACTGTAGGTTGAAATTAGCCAATCAGGTTTGTTGAATCGAGTTTCGAGATTTGCTCAATTTTTTATATTTGCCAATTTTTACTATATTCTGATTTTTAAAATTATATTCCAAGATTTGTTTTAATTTTTAGATTTGGCTATTTTTATATTTTTATATATATATATATATATATATTATTTATTTATATTAACCTTTTGTAGTTAAAGGGTATGTGATGAGAACTCTTGGAGCGCACTACATGATCTATGGACCATCTACAATAAAGATATAGGAGAATATTGTGGAATTTTTTATTAATTGATTTTGTTTTAAAATTCAAAACATTATAAGATAATATTTTACTGAGAGCGTTTAAGTTATTACTTTCTTTTAAATTGTATTATGATTATCTATAATATATTTAATTTTGAATCCTTTAAATATAAGTTTTTTATTTGATATTATTATCTTGTTATTATCAATGATTATATTGTGTCTTCTATAAAAAAATATATTAATAATAAAAATAAATAAGAACAAATAATAAAAATAACTATACATAATTAAAAATAAATAAAGCTAATACATTATTTATCTGCATGGAGTATATATAAATTTATAACGTTCACATATATGATGGTTTGAAACTGTTTGATAATAATCATGTAGTAGTGGTGTATAATGCGGTTAATCAAATTTGACCTGTCATAGTAAAAAATTAATAATCACAACATTAATATTCATCAAAATTCAAAAAAAAAATGAATAACTAACAATCAATCATCATGATAAATGTATGGAAAAAAGCATCCTAATATTTATTAATAATATATTAATAATAAATATGTTCGGCGACAATTTATTAGCATGTGTAAAGAAAACCACCATAATTATTTGATTGTTCCACAGTATCATTGGATAAGCCGACACTTTGGATGTTTTGTATTAATATTCATAATATTCATACTGCCATCATTTTTTTGGTTGAAATATATGTTCATCATTTAATTATATCTTTTTCGAGCAAAAAAATCATTTAATTATATCTTTAATAAAAATATTATTGATAATTACGTAAAAATAATGCTATCACTTCATCTTATTAAAAAGAACTTTAAAAATGTCCAAACACAAAAAGGTGTTTCAAACATTTATAAAAAAGGTGTTTCAAATATTTATAATGCCAAAGAGGTGTTAGGGCATGATTCGTCCTTTTCAAAATTAAAAAGAAACGACAAAATTGTCCCTCTAAGTTTAAAATTAAGAACATAGAGGAAGATATAATTTTCACAAGTTTATATAAGATTTTCACAATTTCTTATAAGAATTTCAAACGTTGCAAATTTGAATTCACAAGATATAATAAAGGCTTCACAAATTTGGATAAGGTTTTTACAAGTTTAAAAATAATTTTACAACTTCCTTAAAGAATTTTACATGTTGCAAATTTTGATTCACAATATATGGTAAAGGTTTCACAAATTCTGATAAATGTTTCACAAGTTCGGGTAAGGTTTTCACAAGTTCTCAAGAGATTTTCACAACTTCCTTAAGACATTTCACAAGTTTCAAATTTTAATTCAAAAGATCTAATAAGAATTTCATAAGTTCTCGATAAAGGTTTCACAAGTTTGGATAAAATTTTCACAATTAATTTTGTTAAAGTGAAATTTAAACTATGATAGACTATGTCATTTCTTTTTAATTTTGGAACACCGGTTTATCTTTTGATATTTTTAAAGTTCTTTTTAAGATATTTTCCCTCATATAAATCTCATACGTAAATATTCATAATCATAAGCTCATAGTGTTAGTATTAATTTCAGGTTAAAAATAAATAAATATTAATCAACATTAAAATTTAATCTTAAAATAAATAATTAACAACCAGCCTTCATCAATGTTAAAAAAATATTCATTGTAATATTTTTTAAGAATAAATCCATCAGGCGACAATTTATTATTAGCATCCATGTAAAACAAAAAAAACAAAAACCACCATCATAATTTGACTGAAGATCATTAAAATAAGTCAACAATTTAGAGGTTCTGTACCAATGTTATCGTATTGCTGTCCTGTCATTTATGTTTTTGGTGAAAATATTTTTTTTGATACACATAGTAGGGGAGGGGACAGTAGTTCGAACCCTGGACAGGAGAAGGGAACCAAGCTCCCATACCACTGCGCTACTAAGGCGCTGGCTGTTTTTGGTGAAAATATTGTCATCGTCTTCAATAAATAATATTGTTGATAATTATATAAAATAAAACAAAACTTAGGTTGATGTACATATATTCATTTAGTGCATTCATCTAATCAAATATCCCCATATGTTATTTTCATTATTTATAATAGTATGATATAATTGTGAAATTATAACCATGTGAATTTTTATTATTAAAAAAGTACATGCACTAAGATTTTATTAGAGAAATTGACTTAATGGATATAAGTAAATAGATTTGAATCAACTAGGAAAAAATTTTAAATCATTAATGCACCTAATCTTTTTATTTTAAAACTTTTGGTAATTTTATTAATAATTTTATAAATATTTCAACTAATCTAGGTACGGTTGATAGAAATTTTATGAACCATATTTGATTTTTCCCCAAGATCATTAAGTAAGTCGACAATTTGGATGTTTTGTACTAATATCGTCATAATATCGCCATCATTTTTTTCCGGTGAAACATATTGTCGTCATTTAATCAAGTTCTTAAAAGAATTTCGTAACTTCATTAAAGTATTTCATAAATTATAAATTTTGATTCACAATTTTTGATAAGGATTTTATAAGTTCTGATAAATATTTCATAAATTTAGATAAGATTTTACAATTAATTCTGTTAAAGTGAAAATTAAACTATGAGAGACAATTCTGTCATTTCTTTTTAATTTTGAAAATGACGAATTAGACCATAACACCTCTTTAGCATTATAAATATTCGAACACCTATTTGTCTTTTGACATGTTTAAATTAGCTGAATCTTTAATGCACCTAATCTTCTTATTATCAAATTTTTGGTAATTTTATTAATAATTTTATAAATATTTCAACTAATTTAGGTACGGTTGATACAATATTTATGAACCATTATTTGATTTTCCCCCAAGAACATTAAATAAGTCGACAATTTGGATGTTTTGTACTAATATCGTCATATTGCCATCATATTTTTTGGTGAAACATTTAATAAAAATATATTATTGATAATTATATAAAGATAATACGAGTACTAGCTTTTTTTTTTTTTTTTTTTTTTTTTGGACGAAAATAATACGAGTACTAGGCTACTAGCCAAGCTATCACCTCCTATCTTAAAATAACATCAATATCTATAGCTCATACCGATCAATTAATATAGATATATTTATTAAATAATTAAAGTATTTTATACATTATAAAATCAATGTATTTTTAATTACTTCTCCTTCTTAAATATTATACGTTAATTTTCATATAATCACAAATTTATAACGTTAATATTAATCAGTATCCACAAATTAATGTTAAAAATAAATAATTCCCAGTTGGTACTATAGAAAAGATGGGAGGTAGAAGAGGTAGTGGTGGTGAAAATGATTTATTTGTTTAGATGTAGCAATAATCAGTACTTTTTCATATGTATTTGCTAGCCTATTTCTTCTTCCTTCTTGCTTCTCCATATTGTCCTGATAATCTCCTTTAACTCATTTTATTGATCTCATTTGGCATTTTTATCGAAAAAGAATACATCCATTAGGCCACAATTTATTATACTAGCATCTAATTGAAAAAGAAAAATCACCATCACTGTTCTATTTGATTTGTTCCACAAGATCCTTAAATAAGTCGACAATTTTGAGGTTTTGTACTGATATTTTTTTATTTCAATTTTTGTTAATTTTGTTAATTTTGAAAATTACTAATTTCATAAATATTTTTAAATCATTTGGGTATGATTAATTTATTTTTAAATAACATCAATTTCTTTGATTTCCTTGTAATAAAATAATGATAAGGTTGGTAGAAAATAAAATATTGAACCAACAAGATAATAGTTAAGGTGATAAATAGCTTCACCCAGTAAATATGAAAATACAAATTTAAATCCTTTGAAGCATACTTATTGGGAGAGGTAAAAATAAAATTGTTAAACTCGAAAAGTTTAAACAAACTCATAACGGTAACATAAACTCAAATTATAAACTCGTAAGAGTTTATTTTTATCATTAAATAAGTATTTGTAGTATATAATTAAATAATTAAAATATAAAAAATATTACAATTTAATTTAAATATATTTTAAATCTAAATAATAATTGAAATTAAATTCATTAACATTAATAATTTATAATATTTAGCAAAGAAATTTATATAAAATTCATATATAAAACAATTGAGTTTGATTAAATTTAAAAAGTTAACACAAGTTTAAGAGTGATTTAACACGATTTTATAAATTAGAAATATAAAAATGGTAAACTCGGTGTGTAAACTCGTGAGTTTATCTAAGTTTATAACTAACACGAGTTTACTAGTGACCCAACTTAATTTTGTATGGTAAAAATGTAAAAATGATAAATTTATAGAGTCAACTCTTAAATTTGTCATCAATAAGGAAAACCCTTTATATTATAAGTATCAAATGAATTATACCGTTGATAATAATAAAAAATAAAATATTGATAAAGATGAATGGTTTGTTTTGTTCCTAAATAAAGAAATTGTCTCATCAAATCAAGGAAAAAGTATTCTGCAAATTCTTATAGTTTACCTCAATTTTAATTTAAATTTCAGTTCCTATCATTTATTTTGTTTCAATTGATCTCTAATTATTTGTATTAATTTTAATATATATTTTTATAATTTATAAGAATGCACGAGGCAAAACTATGTAAAATGAAATGAAAGATTTTACTAAGTCCATGAACTTCTATAAATTTTTGGCAAAAAAATAACTTCTGTAAAATAAAATAAATATTTTTAAACTCAAAGATGATAAGTTGGGGACCTATAAGTTTATTAGGATCAAATTATAATGGTATAACTTAAATAAAATGAGTAATATAAATAAAAACTAAAAGTAAGATAAATTATTTAAAAGCTTGCATTTTTATTAAAAATAATTTAAAATAATGTTAGCATCTTCCCAATCAGTCAACGAGAACATCATATAACGTTCACATCAGACACTATTGAGTGATGACTAATCGGAAATTTGAATAAAAGGCAATACACTGTTCATTTACCACTCACAAGTAAAAAAAATATTAAAGCACTTTTATTTACAGTTAACTTGGTGTGCTGCCAAAAGACCCAAAGAAAACAAAGAACCCAATGTAAATGAGATATGCTCTTTTTTATTTCCATGGAAAGAGCACTTTTTAATAGATTAAAAATTCAACCATAAATTGATTTGTAAATGGATCCTTTATTAATTTAAAAATTATATATAAATCTTCTACTTTATAATAAAAGTGTACTTGAAATTTTTAAATTAATCTATAATCAAATATTTCTATGAAAAATTAAATAAATAGATAATAATCTTCATAAAAAACTTAGATTTCAAAATATATATTTTCTCATACGATTCAGATTAATTTATTTTAGAAAATATATAAGAAGGTTTTAGTGATAATACATTTTTTATTTGGAGAAAACGTAGGAAAAGGTTTACTTAAAAAAGAAAGAAGTGTATAATGTTGGCATGTTTAAAAAGATGTGTAATTTGTCCTAAAGTAGATATATAAACTTGGCACCTCATATGGGTTATGAGTTATATTTGAGGAGTGTATCATAATTAGAGAGACAAATAAAAGTGAGACCTTTTTATTTTTATTTTCTGGTTGTGTTGGGCATGAATGATGGCATCAAGCTCAAAGCAATTTAATGGAAACAAGTGGCCACAAATTTGGCTTATTTCTCGTGTGCTTTGGGTACCTTTATGTCACATGCCCTTTCCCTCTTTTCCATTAATTAATTTTTTGTTTTTTGAAAAAAAAAATTGTTTAATTCATTCATTAGTTACTCTTTCTTTATTTATTATTTTTGCTCAAGTACTCTTTCTTTACTTCAAAGCAGGATATGTTAGAAATTTGTAACAATCCCACGTGAAAATCAACTATAATTAAGTGCATGGAACTATAGTTCATTTATTGACTTTTAAATCTATTAATTAGAAGCAAGGTACATACAAAGTTTGGCAAAGTTTTTATTAGATTGCTTCCACTGTGAAAATTGTGTTCTTTAACTAATCTATAATGCAAATTCCTTGTCTTCCCCTTTTTGTTTTTGTTTTAGTTATCCAGACAAATAGTATTTTAAACCAAAATCTCAGATCGGCTTATCATATATGTTTTTTGTTATTCAAAAAAGTTTAGGTGGGTAGACACCAGTACTCCACCAGGGCTAGAACATGTCTTCAGGTTTAAAAAGTACTTACAGAAGTACTTACAGATCGCCTACAAACGAAGCTCTCACATCGCGCAACGGGTATCAAACCTTCTCCTTTTTGGAGTGAAAGCTGACGCCTTAGCTAACTGTACCAGGACTGATCATATATGTGAAGTGATGAACTTTGGCCTCCTTGCCAATTTGGTTTAGAGTTTTGGGCACGTCTATCATTTTATTTATTTATTTATTTTTATTTTTCTCCTCTTGTTCAGCATAAAATGATTTCGTTTAAGTTTTCCTTTAAAAAAAAAAAATCAATATGTTAGATTTGTACTTTATTAACTTTGTTTTATTAGGTTATATATAATTTATACATGAATGTTCAAATTTAATTGTACATTAGTGCCTTTTTATTTAAATAAAACTCTTTTTGCAGTTACGTGAACGTTTTTATATCTGTATTAGATATATTATTCTAATTATGATTAGATTAGCCTCAGTTTAACCATAATTAGAGCACTATTGGTTATTGAACCAATATCTCAATCTGGCTTTACATTGATTTAAACTAATACAACTCCTCTTGGCAAAATCTTCATCCAACGAGATCTATTTCAATTGGCCCCTTGTTGTTTTTCATCCAACACCTAAACATCAAAAAAGAAAAATTGGCTTATTTAAATATAACTGTTCATATATATTCACGAAGAACGATGTATTTGTATAAAAGTAATCATTAAACATGATTTAAGAAATGAATTTCATTCTTCATGATTTTTGAATAATGTGTCTTGTTATAGATTTTATATTATATATACATATATATTATGGGAAAATTTTATATATTATATATTAATGATATAGTTATGGTCTCATATTGAGACCCATTTAATGAATAGCCTAACAAGGGGCAATCTACGTGACACAGATATGATGGCATATCACCTGAGCTTGGAGGCACAGAAGCTCATAAGTCCAAACTCTAACCCTAAGGTAAATTCTATAAATAAGAGGTAAACCCTAAGGGCCCGTTTGGTACAAGGAAGATTTAAAGAGTGAAAGGAACTTAAATGAGGGAAAGGAATGGAAGGGAAGATTGAGAGAGAATTTTTTTTAAAAAAAGAGATGTTTGGTAAACATGGAAAAAAGGAAGGAAGATGATAATTTAAAAATATAAATAGAAAATATGAATTGCCTAAAATACCCCTTAACCTAAAAAATATATTTCTCTTCCCTTCATCCCTCATCAAACTCGCGCGGCCGACATCACCAGGAAAGCCAAAAAACCAGTCCTTCATTCTTCTCTTGCCCTCTCATCTCTGCCCTCTCCATCACATCACCGCCTCTCCTTCACATCACCGCGCCGATCCTTCATCAACCATCGCCGGCGCCGCTCCTTCATCCACCATCGCCAGCGTCGATCCTTCATCAACCATCGCAGGCGCTGCTCCTTCATTCGACATTGCCACCCACCATCGAAACTTGGGACAGAGATGGAATGAGGAAGAGAGAGAGAGAGAGAGGAGGGTCGACGCAGGGGCTTTTTGGTCTTACAGAATGACTTCTTGGGAAGATGTTCAAATCCCACCGAAAATGGAGGGAACAGCCTTCCCATGAATAAGGGAAGATGGACCGTCGCTGGAACTCACTTTCCCGGAAGAGGGAGCTTCCAAACGGTTATCTGCGAAGGAAGATGGTGAATCTTCCCTTCCCTTCCTGAATCTTCCGCCTAACAAACAGGTCCTAAAGGTATGAACACTCTCTCTCAATTATCATTCAGTCATCACTATACACACACACACACCACCCCCTTTGGCTAACATCTATTCGTGTACAATGATCTACCATACTATAGGTATTTGATCCATAGATACCTAGGAGATGGTTAATTGATCAAATATCAACATACTAGTCCAACGGACTAGATACTTCTGTCAATCTAGACAGAATAAATATCAATTAATATATTTGTGCCTTGACACATTCACACCCTTAAAAATTGTTCTCTACAATCCACAATATAAGTCACTTCTACACAAAAGTCTTTATCCACAATATAAGTTACTTGAAAAGTAATTATTACTTATTTGTCTATGATTTTTTGTATTTCTCATTTGAAATCACATTTAATATGGATAAAGTTGAAAAAAATTTCAATTTAAGTCATATTCAATGAGTTCAGTTAACTATCCATTATTGTTCTAATAAATCAGTTGAAGTAACTTTGTAAATCGGAGGATGCATATGATATAGATTAGTTATAAACGATGTCAAATTAAATAAATTACTTGTGTATCACTTTGAAATACTAGAATAATAAATAATTATTTTTTCTATTTGAGTTATCGATGAAAAAAGTGGAGGATGTATTGGAAATTAAAATTCAATGTTCTATACTATCCATTACTTAATGATCTTTACTTTTTGTATACTCATACTATTTAGGGTTAAAGGCCTAATTTGCCACGGAAGTTTTACTAAGGGAGCGCCCAAAGACCGGAGAAGTATTTTGGGTATCATTTTTGCCCTTAAGTTTACAAACACAACAATTTTGCCCATCGTTGATTTGACCGTTGGATTGGTATCATTTTTGCCCGGAAGTTTACAAAAATTTGCTCCTAAACAAAACTTCCAGGGCAAATTTGCTCCTAAAAAAACTACCGGGGCATATTTGCTCCATTTTGTAAACTTCCGGGGTAAAAATGATATCCAAAATACTTCGGGTGTTGGGCGCTCCCTTAGCAAAACTTCCGTGACAAATTAGGTATTTAATCCTACTATTTATAACGCCTAATATATAATAGTTACAACTACTAAATGTCATGTATGTCTAGATGGAGGTGGCACAAAGATACATAATGCCTAAAAGTAACGATATAATTATGCACACTATCATATGTCGCAAGGCGGAATTCATGAAAACACAAAAATAATGGTTGTAGGTAATAATTATAATTTATTTAGTGACTAAAGTGACGGTTCTTTTAAAATAATTGTCATGTAACACTTACAAATGATTCGTCTCCCAACCTGACATCAACGAAAACACAAATATAACGGTTATGTCAATTGACCGTATGAACGACAAAAACAATATTTCATAATAAAGAACAATCATGTAAAGTACAAAGCTAAAAAACACCTTTTTCAAATCTCATTCAATTCGACATCAAGTATCAATTCTCCTATAGTTAAATACCTTAGAATGAAGAATTCATTTTGTTCAACTTTTCTAAAAAGTACATTTTGATAACCTTGTCCTTCTCTCCCTTATCATGGTCAAACATCAAAGAGCTTTTTCCATTCGCCCTTCTCCTCATCCCCATGCTCGCCTTCCTCTTTGTCCTCCTCCTCATCATCCTCACCTTACTCCTCCACCACTACCTCCTTCTCCTCTACCACCACCTCCTCCTCCTCTTCTGCCTCCTCTTTAAATGAAGGCTCTATTGTAGATGTTGGCCATCCTTGACCACTCCACAAGGTGTCTCGATAAACATGCTCATAGTCTGAACAGGAAGTTGGACCTTATCATTCATCTCAATAAGGTTGTATATGAACATTTCCAGTTAGACCCTTCATTTCAAATTCCTCATACATCGATGATGTGTCGAGCAAGGGGGAGCGGAAGGATTAGGCAGAAGACAACAGTAGTAGTGATGACTGAAAACTACTATTGCTTCTTTAGTTTTTGAATATTAAAAAAATTTAATCGTTAGGGCACTGTGGCCCAAAAATATTTTTTTAAAAAAATTGTCTCTTCACGATTATTAGTATACAATCGTTACTAATTTAGCCATTTTTTTACAATGTTCTATAATGTAACCCTTTTCATTTTAAAGGACATGTTCTATTAGATAACTCGTGAAACCCTTTCCTTTTAAACATCCAAAAGATGAACATCATTTATCCATCCACTTCTATCTATTCCAACCTCTTATATCCAACTTCTGACTTTTGTTCTTCATCAATTACATGGGAGAGCAATGATGCATGGGCAATTGCTTGAAGGAACTAATATTTCTCATTCACTCTCTGATCAAGAAGGTAGACAAATTACAAGAGAAGTAAATGAATCTAATGATGCAACAGATCCTTCATCCACATAACTTTCTATTTTTGTTAGTTTATTCAAAGTCTCATTTTCTTTTTTAAATTTTCTGTTTGTACTATGGGGTTGAATAGTCAACTTTGAAAATTATTTTAAAAAAATTAAAATAAGTAAAGATTATTATGTAAAACCCATTACTTTTCTGAATACCATGTCAAATACCTAACGATTATTAAGAAATCACCATTACCGTTTACAAAGCTGATAAGTCATATTTCTACCATATACTTACTATATGTTATAACTGTTTTGCTTGGTAAAACTGAACCTAAATGTATTTAATTTGAGGAAATATGTTAGAAATCATGCATAGATGAAAATAGAGGATATAGGAAGTGAGTTGTTACGTTTTAAGTACTATCCCCCATATAGGCAGAAGAAAAGGGTACATTTCAATGCATTTTGAAATTGCTTGACAAAGTTGACATGATGCTGTAGCATAGTGGATGTTTGCTCTGAACTAACATTACAATGCCATTCCAATGCTATAGCATCATAAGTAATGACCTGTTATATACTGTGTTATACGCTCATCTTTTCTCGAGGATATTTCAAGAAATAAATGTAGATAGTTGGGCTGAACGTTTAGACGACGGTTGACTTGACAAAGACAGAAATAGAGAATGTAGAGAGTTGAATAGAAGATCTACAGAATCTCATGGAATTAAAGAAAGAATCAATCAATCAAATCTAGGGAGTCGTGCCTAATAGAATTGGAATTCCTAGTTCACTGAACGTATGGTGTGGAGGACCCGACTAAAAAGAGAAAGGATGGCTAGACCAAAAAGAGGGTCAAGAATTAGTAGTTAATGATAGACAATGTGACTTAGAGTGAGAAATCAGATTCATTGAGAAAGATTAGAACTTTACTGAGAGCTACAGAAGACCAATTGTGATGGAAGTCAGACATAGTTGAAGACGCAGAGGCATTGTGTGACAGACGTCCCCTGTGCTATCAAACACTCTGATGACTTTATTTGTTTTCACTTTTATTTCATATTTTCCATGGATCAGTTTTCTATAGTTTCGATTGTGTTTCCCTCATCATTCATGAACTAAATTCCATTGGCTGAGCGAGGATGGATTCTTAAATTGTAGTATGAACTCAGACTGTTAGTTTTAATTTAATAAATTTAGTTTGCTTAACTGTGATTCAAATGTCTTATCTATTAGTTGGTCGTTAATAGGCGAGAGTAGTGACCTTAGCTTATTGGAAAGGAGTTAAGGTTAAATCTCTGTTAAGCAGTGTATGCTAGGTGAGCTTGTGCAAGGCTCGATCTAAATTGTAAGCTACAGGAATAAGTTTACTTTACATAGCCAAGACACCTAGATTATACTGACGTTATGAGCCCAAAAATCTCCATAAGAATATGAGAGAAGTAGAGTAAGGGATGTACTTACAAGATTGTGGAAGCTATGCAACAAAGTGTTGTAGCAATGCGATAGATGCAATCTAGGGGATTAATGCAACTAAAGATGAAATTTAAGCTTTGCCTATTTTAACTCTGATTTTCTCAAATCGAATTCTCGATCATTTATTTTATCTTGTTATTAGTAGCAATAGTCAAACAACCATCATAACTATTACCATCATGCAACTTTCAATTGATTACTAGCTGCATAATCGGTGCTACAGTCTCTATGGGATGATACTTTATTCATGACTGTTTCAAAAACAATTTGAAAAAATAATTGTTGTAAGTCTACTACATATAACGTCTGTTTTCAATAAAACCGTCGTTAACTTACAACGACGGTTTTATTGAAAACATACGTTGTATGTAGCAGATTTACAACAACTGTTTTTTCATAACAGTCCTTGTAAGTCACTTATAATGATGATTTTGAAACATACATCTATTTTTAAACTTTCAACGACACTCACATACAGCTTCCCTTGAAATTGGCCGTCTAAGGGTCCTAAAAACAGACATTAAAAGTTCTTTCTATATTAGTGCATCTCTCAAATCATTTCATCCCTCTCTCTTCCTCTCTACACATCACTTCATCTAGAGTCATCTATGTTTAACTGACACAAACGAATCTCTATATTCTTTCGTGAAATCCCTGAATCTCTGAATTAGGGCTTCCAAATCATGCCCTAACATTGAACCAACCGATTCCCCCAAAATCTAGCATGATCGAACCGACAGATAGATGATGAGTGAGGGTGAAGTGGTGGTACATGGAGGAAGAAAAAGGACTATGTGGAGGACATTTGATGAGATGGAAGGTGAAGTAGTGTGCCACATGGATTTAATGGCCAAATTTAACTCTAGCTATCAGATGGAGGAAAATTTCTCCAAGTAATCCAAAACAAGATTTTACTCTTTTCGCGTCTTTTTATATTTTTTTGTGAAGTTGCCCTTCGAAAAACTTTCGGGGCAAAATTTCCATCTGACCCTTTATTTTATATTTTGTGGAAACCTTTTTCTATCAATATATGTGAGAGGAGTTTTATCTCGACTTGCGGAAAGCTGCTCCTCTAACGTTGACTCAACATGCACATATTATTTGTTCTACATCTATGTTAGCTTTAAGTAACCAATTTTTTTTTTTCGGCTTTCCCATTAATTAACAGATTATAAGCTGCGTGATTAACCCTTATAAATTTTGTCCAAAAAAACCCCATCACTTAGAAAATTTTAAGGGTAAAAAATTTTTAAAATAAGGAAAATGATTTTGCAGATATTCGTACGATTTTAATCTGATAACTTTATGTATTTCTCTTTTAATTAAATCCTAAACTTTGCTTCACAAGGTTACAAGGGTTAATGGTGCTGGCAGAGAATAACTAAAAAAAAGTAATTACGGGAAAAAAAATCGTAACTACTAAATTAAAAACTGTGGAAAAGTAGAATAGCTTTTCCTTAAAAATAAAAATGTGATGAAACTATATCCCCATCGAATTAGTTTATTTTATTTATTTTTGTTGCTTTTATCCAATGAGCCGGCACCACTTTTTTTTTATAAAAATATTGGTACTACGTATTTGCCACCGTGTCAATGTTAAAGGATAAGCAAACCGAGTGAGATTATTGTTGGCGGACAAAAAAAAAAGTACATGGTTATGTGGGGCCATTCAACTTCGAGTCTACTACTTCCTCTCCTTCATTTAAAACACACAAACCAGCTGTGTGCGCGTATTCATAAATTTTCCGCCATTACAGAGAAAATAACAGTAACCAGTCGCTTCTGTGTATCTCTCTCTCTCTCTGTATCTATAGTTGAATTGTGCCAGTCTCTGATACTTCTCGTGATTAACATTTCAACCTTTTCTTCCTTTCTCTTTCCTCCTTATTCACTCCCTCTTTCATTTTCTACCCGCATAACTCCCCAACTTTCTTTGTTCTCTCTCTTCAAACCCTAGGCATTCTTATTAATTCCCGCCGCTTGCTTCTGAAGGATTTTAACTTTTTGGTTTTTGGGGTTCTTGGGTTGGTTCTTCTCTCCGTCGTTGCCGTGTTCTCCGCCTTTGATTTATTGGGTTTCAGGTAAATTCCCCCCCCAAAAAAAAAAAAATCGGCCACCCCTTTGGCTAAACTTTAGTTCCCCCGTTTTTGTTTGGTTTTTCTGTTGTGTTGATGATGTATTCGAATTTTGTTTTCGTGTTGTTGGTAAATGTGTTATTTAGATTGGAGGCCTGATAATAATTTTGTCTTTGCCTTTTGATTCTCAAGCTACCTGTGAAACTTGATCCGTGACGAGTTGCTATGATCGTCTTGTATGTCCGATTTGTGAGTTTTATTCTTGTAGTTTCGTAGTCTCACTGGTTTAGCAGATGATTCTTTTCAAATTTCTTTCCTCTTTGGTTTCCCTCCTTTCCTTCAGCCATAACTGAGTCGTGTTTTTTTGAATAATTTTACCAAACGACGATTTGCAGTATTGGCAACTCTTCCTTCATGTTCTGGTGGACTTGGAGGGTGCGAATCGTTACATGACTAAGAGAATAACTATAATCTCTTCCAAAGTGCACAGTAGCGTCATAAAATCTGCTCCAATAGTTCACCTTCCTGCGTAGAAATCCTAGAAAACATACATTGAGCTCTCATGGAGGATGTGATTCTACATCCGCATCGGAATTGTTGGTGGCCTCAGATAGTTGGTGAGTCTTCTCTGGAGAAACAGAAGCAGGGAACGGAAGAGGAGGGGATTGAGATCCTCTAACACTTTTGGGGTAGAAAAACTCATCTCATGTGGGGCCTACTTTCAAACTAATAGTGAGCCTCACATGTTGTATTCTTCCCTCATACAGCCTGTTGAAATGTTTGAAGGAAATGGAATTTTCTTACCATGTTTTCCCATTGTGTACCAAACAGCCCTTTAAATTGTATCATGTAAACTTCTCTAGAACTACGAGGGACCCCAATTTAAGTGGAGGGGAGTGACTGGATAGAAGTATTGATAGAAAAAGGGGGCCCTGGAGATGAAGAAATAAATTGAGTAAATGTAGCAAAACAATAGGACTGTCTCTTCAAATCAAAGGAGACCAAACAAATATAAGAGAATGAACACATTTCTATAAAATAAAAAGGTCTTGTATGAATAAGGGAGATTTTTACATGGATTTTGATAAAAGAATGTTTTTATTAGTGAATATCAACACTGTTTTGTATGGAGAATTTGTGTTGGACATGTTTCATATGGTGTACTATGGAAGTCTATATTTGTTTATTTAATATGACCCTGCAGCTAAAAGTATGGATGTTTTAATGTGTGATTGTGTTGGTGCCCAAAAAAGCTGCCTGTGTTTATTTGAATCACATTTCTTGCTTAATCTTATCTGAAACACTTTGAAAATGTCAGGATTTGGATACTTCATTTGCTAATCGATGAAGGGATTCTCATCAATCCATTGATTCTGCAGAGAACTATGACTGAAGAGAAATATGGAGGCTTTGCAATGCACTTCCTGGTTTTTGTGCTATGTTCTCTGCATGCCTCATCTTTAGATATGGGCTGACATATTAAGTTTCTAATTTCTATTTGTTTTGTCATCATATATATCTATCAAGTATGGATGCCTCATCCAGTACATGTGAGATAGTGGAATCAAGAGAAGAGATTATTTCTGAGTTCAGAATGGATGAAAAAGCTGAGAGTAGTTGTGCCCACAGAGGAGGGAAAAAGTATTCTGTAGAGGATGATATTGATCGTCTCTTCCAAGCTATTGACTTCAAAAATTCAGCTAGAGGTTCTAATACACCACGTTCTCAAAAGAGTGCTCTTAAAAGGCCAATAAAAGTCAGTTCGTCTCAGGCATCAGGAATTGGGATTGCAGAGCCTGTAAGTTTAAAGCAGGCACTTAGAGGACTTTGCATATCTCAGGCATCAGAGATGGCTGCTTTGAAGCGACTATCAAAGCCGTCCAGTTCATCTAGAGCATCTGAGGCAGGAACTATTAAGAAGCTGTATACAGCAGTGGTAGATGAGGGGAAAGGGAACTTGGTGGAAATCTCCTTGTGCCTGAGATATCTGCACCTTCTGGTAAAATCCATAGGGAAGATAAGTCAAGTTCAAGTGCTGATCATTCTACTCATTTTGTTGATGTAACAAACCCAAAAACAGTCACAACCAGGATAGCATCCCGGGATCAGATTGTTCCTCTTCAACCAGAAGGTGGAAGTGAGAAGTTAGTCACAGTTGCCGGAAAACCTGTACTTCCAAATCCATCCACAGTTGATTATGTAAGTGAGGAAATATCTAAGGTCAAGATTGTCTCTGCTTCCTCAAGCAAAGCTTCCCAATGCTCTACAATGCTTGATAAGGGGCAGGAAGTAGACTTACATTCTGATACTAATCAACCAAGTTCTAGTACGAGCAGTGGAGTGGAGAAATCCACAAGCAGTACTACATGTTTGGCAAAGCCAATGTTTAGGAACATGAGCTTCCTTAGGAAAAAAGTAAAGCAAGAATTGTGTTCTACCTCAAGTGGCTCAACACTATGTACCAGAAAAGTTGACAATGACTTGGATCCTAGTACGAGTAATTTGAACAAGGAGACTGATAAATATAATTTGAAGCAGGAAATAAAAGAAAATGATAAATTGTCTCCCAGCAGTTCAAATCACAGTGTTGAAGTAAATTCAAATATTGTGGGTGCAGATTCAATGAAAACTGGTTTCAGTTTGAATTGCAGTAAGAAAACTAAATTTTTAGTAACAAAAATTGATGAAAAATCAAGATCAAAAGAAAAGGGTGAATTTTCCCAGAGCTCAAAAAGCAGCATTGGTGAGTATAGTACCAGCACAACGACAAGCACAAGTGAAGAGAGCAATCTGAGTGGTTCTAGTCGCAGTGGCCACAGGCCTCACATGTCGAAACACTTGAGATGGGAAGCTGTTCGTGCTATTCAGCAGCAGCATGGGAACTTAAGTTTGAAGCACTTCAAACTGCTAAGGAGGCTCGGTTGTGGGGACATTGGAACTGTTTATCTTGCAGAACTAATTGGTACAAGCTGTCTTTTTGCTTTGAAAGTGATGGATAATGAGTTTTTGGCCAACCGGAAGAAAACTTTCAGGGCCCAAACTGAGAGAGAGATCCTGCAGATGCTGGATCATCCTTTTCTTCCTACACTTTATGCGTGTATTACTACTGATAAGCTCTCTTGCTTGGTTATGGAGTATTGCCCAGGTGGAGATCTACATGTGCTGCGCCAGAGGCAACCATATAGGAGTTTCTCAGAACAAGCAACCAGGTAGGACTTTTCAGCCTTTCTTCTTCTTGGTCATTTGATTTTGTGATATCTCTTTTTGCTCGGCAATCCAATCTTGTGCAGTGCTTAACATTTGTGATTAATGCCATTATGCGGTCAGAGCTTCTGGTTTGGGTGGATGTAGATGTTTTCTGAAAGAGTCTCTTTTGCATATTTTTTGTTAACACTTTTTTACGCAGTTGGATATTAAATGATTCTACTGTTAATTTCTAGTACTTTTACCCTTTGATTTATGCTTGTTGCTATGCTTTCAAATCAAGCAACACGTGGTCTAATTTTATCAGAACTTTAACCGTGGATGGTGCTAATGAAATAAGTTAACAAAAACTATGCAGTAGGATCATGATTTAGTATTAGGATTAAATGGCTTAAATACCCTAGAAGTTTTCGCGTATGAGCATTAGGCACTTAAAAGTTTTCGATGGGGCAAATGTGCCTGGGAAGTTTCAAAAAAGGGGCAATTTTGCCTCTCCGTTAACTAGTCCTAATGGTCAACGTTTGTTGACCAAATATGCAAAGGTGACATGCTTATTGGCATCCATACGCTTTTTTTTTTTTTTCCACATCAATCGTCATCTTTTTTATAATATTTTTTTTAAAAAAAAAAAATCAGATCCTCTCCTACAATGTCTTCGGTCTTTGATAGAAGACTCAGTTGAGTTATTTGGAGATATTAAAAAAAGCTAAATAAATTACTTAATATTATATATATATATATATATATATATATATATAAAAATACTAGTTTCAGAAGTTTATTAATTTGGGAGACTAAAGAAACTAAATGAATAACTTTAATGTACTTATATTCATCATTTTTTCCAAACTAATTTACTTAGCATATAAACTATTATATAATTAAGTAATTTATTTAGCTTTTTTAATCTTCCCAAATAACTCAATTGAGTCTTATATCAAGGATTGGAGACATTGCTAGAGAGGATGAGTTGTTTTTTAAAAACAATATGTCGACTGGCATGGACAAAAAAAGGTGAGGTGGATGCCACATATGCATGCCACCTTTGCAGATTTAGTCAACAAACGTTGACCGTTAGGGCTAGTTAATGGAGGGGTAAAATTGCCCTGTTTTTGAAACTTCTTGGCACATTTGCCCTTGAAAAGTTCCAGGTGTTCAATGCCACGTAAAAACTTCAGGGCGTCCTTTAACCCTTAGTATTAAAATTGAATGATACAATTCACTATAGAAAACTAAGCCATCCGCTGGTTATTTTGTTTGGAATGTTGTGATTTACTTGCAGGTTCATGAGACGCAAACTTTAGCCTACTGTTCACAGCATGTTAATTCAATTGAAGTATTTTGTGGACTAAAGTCTTGCTGGTATTTCTACAGGTTTTATGTTGCTGAAGTTCTTCTTGCCCTGGAGTATTTGCACATGCTAGGAGTGATATATCGAGACCTGAAGCCTGAAAATATCCTTGTTCGAGAAGATGGCCACATTATGTTGACAGATTTTGACTTATCACTTAGGTGTTCTGTGAATCCAACGTTAGTCAAGTCATCTTCTCCGGATGTGGATTCAACAAAGAAGATGTCCAGTCCCTGTGCAGAGGCTAGCTGCATACACCCTTTCTGTCTACAACCTGATTGGCAAGTGTCCTGTTTCACTCCTATTCTTATATCTGCGGAGCGAAATCTCGAAAGATGAAGTCTGAGGCTGCCCAGGTTGGTCCCCTGCCACAACTCGTTGTTGAGCCAACCAGTGCCCGCTCTAACTCATTCGTTGGTACCTACGAATACCTTGCTCCAGAGATTATCAAAGGCGAGGGCCATGGGAGTGCTGTGGATTGGTGGACTTTTGGTATATTTTTGTTTGAGCTTTTGTATGGCAAGACTCCCTTCAAAGGAGCTGGAAATGAGGAAACACTATCCAATGTTGTGTCACAAAGCCTCAAGTTCCCAGATGCTCCAATTGTCAGTTTTCATGCAAGAGATCTGATACGCGGATTGTTGATAAAAGACCCGGAGAACCGGTTAGGTTCTGTAAAAGGCGCCGCAGAGATAAAACAACACCCTTTCTTTGAAGGCCTAAACTGGGCTCTGATAAGATGTGCAGCACCACCTGAGCTGCCCAGGTTTCGTGACTTCGGTAGTTGTGTTCCTTCCATAGCTTCACAGAAGGAGAATGCGAATGATTTAGAGGATACAGAAGATTGTGAGGAGTTTGAGCTGTTTTAGTGATACTCTACCCCTCCCCTTTTTTCTCTTTCTTTCTTATGTTGGAGATGGGGATTGTAGTCTAAAGATGTAACTCAAACGTGGTGACATATATAGATAGGTTAATATATGTTTATACGGATTTATAAGTTGCATATTCATATAGGAAACACAAGATGTGACCGCTGACCATACCTTTATGTGATCTTAGCAGTGTATTGTTCATTTTTCTTTTGGTAGGCTTGTAAGTTAGCTCCTTGGTTGAGATATCGTTTAGTTGGCTCAAATTGTAGACCGTAGTCTTGGGCTAAAAAGCTAGTTGGAGGCAAAAAATATGTTTTTGGTATAAGTTTTTGCAAATGGGGGCTTTTTTTTTTTTTTTTTTTTTTTTTTGGGGGGGGGGGGGGATCTAGCTAGGTTGAAAGGCGATCGGGCTGCAAGAAGTTATTCGAGAAATCTCTTCTTTTCGTGAGAGCGTTTCTTCTCTGTCTGTGAAAGCTGCTTCCGGTGCCTCTCTCTGGCCTAGGCCGGAAAGGAGGCCATCTGGCTTGTGGTATTTCATCTTTGGGGGTTTGGGTTTTTTATTTTCCTTCTATAGTGAGTAGGATCTATGCGACACCGTTCAAGGGAAGGAAGACTAGGTTAGAGATGGTATGGTTGCTAGTGGCGCCAATCAAGCAAGAACGATCAGGATGAGTGATAAACAGATCTAGTGGCTATGGGTGGGGAATGTTTGGTGGCGTCGATTGGAGTCGTGGTGGTGAATATGCTTTCAAGTAGGGGTTTTCTTGATATGGGATGAGATCGGGAAACCCCATTCCCGATCCCGTTCAAAGAAATGTCTCGGGACCAATACTGTCTCGGTCCCAATCCTAGTCATGACAGGAAATTCTTAGGACTGGGATGGGATTTTTCCGAAAATTTTGACTTTGCATTTTTTCTTCTAAGTTTTTTCTTTTATGGGTCAAGGTGCAGATTTGCCAACGAACTATTACCCAAGGAGCGTCTAGCACAAAAAACAATTAAAGGGATTAAATTGGCCAACGAACTATTAAAAAGTGAAAAAAAAAAAAAAAAAAACAATTTTGAGTAGATTCGTCAACAAACTATTACTCGGTCCTTTGTCTTAGTATCTCCGTCTTCCATTGATCGTCTTGTGTCGCGACGTCGGCATCTCCAAAGCTTCCATTGTTGCTACGTGTTCCACTCACCTTCTTGAACTCATTCAACAATCCACAACTTTCGACTGGCACACGCTTTGCACCCTGGTTGCGTCCCTCCGATGCCACAAGCAGCAACCGCTGCTGCCACAACGCCTGCTCGCATGGGTCTCATCTCTGTTGGTGTTTGCCTTATCCAACAAGAAGGCTTAACCGCTCTTTTCTCCCGCGTCTCCGCCACCGTCCTACGCCAATGCATTATATTTTAACGTAGTGATAGTTGTTTTTTTTTTTAGTTATTTGATATTTTTTTTTCACGTTTTAATAGGTCGTTGGCCAATTTAGTCTCTTCAATTGTTTTTTGTGTCAGACGCTCATCGGGTAATAGTTCGTTGATAAATTTGTACCTTAACCCTTCTTTTATTGACTTTTTGCCCAATTTTGACTTAAATTGGGCCCAGTCTTTTGAATTTCCTTTAGAATGGCTAAAATGTAAATATCATACTGTATCAATTAGTCCAATACAAATATTTAAAGTAGAAGGTATGCATATACATGCTTTTATCTTTGCTCTCAAGGTTGGAAACTAAATTTATATATTTTCATTTTTTTTTTCATGTTTTAAGATCTTTATTTTATCATTCAAGATTTCATATCTAATTGAAATTGAAATGATTTTTTTCATTTATTATAAATTATTTTAAAGATATTATTGTTACAAATTAAAATAAAAAATGTAAAATAACAATACTAAGCCTTATATATGTTACTTTTCTGAAAAGAAATATAGAGCTATGATTCTTTTGGCCAGAATATAGAACTATGATCAAATATGCTAAAAAATCGCTATTAATTTTGGTATTTCAAAAATATGGTAACTAAAAAAATTTCAGCTCATATTCAAATATAAAGAATTCAATCTAAAAATAATTATTCCTTAATCATTGGGACGTGATATCATTATTTAAAGGAGGAATATGTTCTATTTTTTAAATTAGAGTATATAAAAATTATAGTGGAAAAAAATTGTTGTGTATTAAATTTTCTATTTAAACCTAGTTTTAAATTTGGTGAGACTTTTTTTTTTTTTTTTTAAGAAAAAATTCCCCTTTAGATTAGAATAAAATTTCTTATTTAATGTTATGTTTCTGTATTAGTAACTGTTAGGAAATAAATGAGGAGGAAGGGAGGGTAGCATATCATATTAGCACATTTTGGGTGTGTTTGGTTTGAGGAGAGGGGATGAATCCCTAGGGAGGATATTGACCAAATTGCCATTAATGAAGGAAATATTCCTTTTTTATTGAGAGTATATTTTTGGAATATCAAAAATTTTCCATGGGCTATTTAAAGATAGAGAAAAAATTTCCTCTTCTCTTCCTCCCTTCCTCAACCAACCAAGCTCTTTAGGCAACTCCTCCCCCAATTTTTTTTTTTTTTTTTAATAAAAAAAAAAAGGAGAAATGAGGGAGCTGTAATGCAATGCTGATTCGTTGAGATTCTCAAACCTACATAATGCACATTATTTCTCTTTTCTCTTGAACGACTATAATATCGATTCGTTGAGATTCAAGTAATCATATAGGGGTTATTTCCTGATTGTTACTGTAATGCTGTTATGGTTATTTCCTATTCATGAATCTTCTATTTGCCCCCTTTCATATGGTGATTTTTCCACTGAAAAATTTTATAGGGTAAATATCTTTTTTGCTATAATTGATTACCAATTGCAAAAATTAAATTGCAAGTTCAATGATAATACTGTTGAATTACTTGCTTTGAGTATGACTTTAAATCTAAGAAACATGTACAAGTCATTTAATAGTGATGATATTTGTAAACTTGTTGATAAATTTTATTTTAGAGATTTCCGCGAGCGAGAAAAAAATTGTATTTAAAGATGAAGTTACAACATTTTGAGCTTGACATCCCTAAACATCCAGATTTGATTATTTTATTAATTACATCGAATTATGTCAAGAGCTAGCAAAAATCGAAATGTCCATCATTTACCTTCTTATTGATAAAATGATTAGAGTTTTACTCACTCTTTCAATTTCTACAAAGCAACTACTAAAAGATCTTTCTTCGCTATGAACTTAATCAAGAACAGACTTCAAAATAGAATGGAAGACCAATTTTTTGATAATTATTTGATTACATACATTGAAAAATAAATTGTTTTGAATTTTAGCACGGATTCAATTAAAAATGAGTTTAATAATATAAAAACACGTAGAATAAGAGTCAAGTGAAGTGATCTTAATTTTCGTAATAGATTTCTTTCAATTTTTTGTATATAAGGTCCGTATTGTATTTCATGTACTTTTATTTATGATCTAAGATTTTGTAATTTAAATTTGATGAAAGATTTTTTCAATTTTTGTTCTTTTCTAAATGGCTTCATCAAGAGGAAGTTTATATGTTGAACAATAGTTTTCAAAGTCATCCAGATCATGTTTATCGTCAAGAAAGCTCTTTATGGACTTCCTTATTGAGCGATAAAATGATTGTTTTGAAATCCTAACTCATTATATTTGGTGCTTCTAATATTTCATGTACTTAGACTTAATTTATGATCTAATTTGAAAAATACACAAAGACACTTGGATTGTTTTATTTTTTTTCAATTAAAAATCAAGAAAATTGTATTTTCAAGCAAAGAAGTTAATATCCCATCAATTTAATTTTAAAAGAAGAGAATTGGAAATGGTAAATCCGAATTATGTCAAGTTAAATTAGCGATGATTAAAAGTTAGCAAACTAGATTTGTTCGAAATGTCCAGGTTTTCATTTACCTATTCTTATTGATAAAATGATTAGAGTTTTAGGCCGGGTCCGATGGTTCAAGACTTCAAAATAGAATGGAAGACCAATTTTTTGATAATTATTTGATTACATACATTGAAAAATAAATTGTTTTGAATTTTAGCACGGATTCAATTAAAAATGAGTTTAATAATATAAAAACACGTAGAATAAGAGTCAAGTGAAGTGATCTTAATTTACGTAATAGATTTCTTTCAATTTTTTGTATATAAGGTCCGTATTGTATTTCATGTACTTTTATTTATGATCTAAGATTTTTTATTTTTTCTCCGGGTACTAAAATTCCTAGGTTTGTCCCTGATTTTAGGTTTTTTTTTTTTTTTTTTTTTTTTTTTTTTTTTAAAAAAATGTGTGTGTGTTCGGGATAGGGTGGGATCGGGAAATCCCATTACTGATCCCGAACCTATTTTTCCGATCCCAACTTTTACTGTCCCAATTTACTTTGGACTGAGACGGGAAAACCTTGAACACCCAAACTCTCAAGGTAGCAGATGATTTGGCAAAGGGATGGGATCGTTAGGATGGTTCTTTGAACCACCATCCCTTGTTTCGAACATGATTTTTTTGGCTACTCTTCATTTTTTGATAGTGGTGATGGCGGTGCATGTGTCCTTCTGAGTTTGAATTAGGGCAGGGCAATGGTTTGTATTCAATGGGAAAAGAACCCAAGAAAAGAAAGAAGTTATTGAGATGGATTATGGTGAATGATCAAGAAAAACAATTAAGATATTGAAGTTATCAAATGAGGGGAAAGGAAGTCAAAGAAAATAAAAAATCTATCTAATTGGATTATGGAGAATGACTAGAAGGAAGAAAAAGAAAGAGATTGAAGATAATAGCGAAAAAAATAAGGAGTTATCCAAAGGATTTTGGAAATTAATTAAGAAGAAGGAGAAGAGATTGAAAAAAGGAGAACTTACGAGATATAAGGAGAATATTAAAAATCAAGTTCATAAATTTGATATTGGAGGTCTCTATAATCAATTGGCGGTTAGAATGAGTCGATTCCAAGCTAAAATGACTCATATGAAAGTTACATTAACTTCACTCAAGTGATCACTAGAGGGACTCGATTGATATCGCTCGTAGTGCTCTATTTTCATTCAGCGTGATAGAAGTTCGGTATTTTGGAAGTATCTCACAAACTACACCTTTGATTGAGGTGAAACTTGTTCCATATGAAACTAGACATCAAATGAGATTTAACAACACCAAGATCAAGCTTAAAGAGTTTCAGATGGAAAATATATGAATTTCAGAAGTTGAAGCTAGAATTTCTCATGTTATTCTATACTAGGTTTAGTAATTTGGACATATCTCTCGAACCACAACTCGATTAAGTGAGTATTTTTGCTTATTCAAATTTTAGTTCAAATAAAGGTCTATCACTTGAGTGTCTTGAAATACAAAACTTGAGTGACTTGAATCATCAAGTCCTCATTATTTTTCAAGGTTTGTTATCATCAAAACATAATTTGAGAACTAACAGATTAAACTTGGATAAAGCTTCAATGGCCAAAAAGCAAATTGTGTCAAAAAAGTTCTAACAACAATATTCTGAGAACATCAACAGGAAGAACAGAAGCTCAACATAAAGAAATATTCTCAATGGTTAAATACTTTTCAGCTTGTGCCTTCACCGTCAATATGTCTAAATTTTCCGATTCATATATTCTATGTTTCTCTATTCTCATAAAATTTACTTTAGAGAGAGATTATTTGTATTGTGCTTTAGTGTTAACTTAATTCACTTCTGAGAGAGAAAATCATTGTAATCTTTTATCATCAAGAGAGGTTGTATCCTTACGGTGTGTAAAGGGAGTTCTTGCCTTAGTGTGAGGGAATTGATGTTGAATAGCGAGAGTCTCTAATTTGTATAAGGCTTCGCAAATGAGCTATGTAACATCCTAATTTTTATATTAGGATTTAATTACATGTAAGAAAGAATTAATAATAATACATGAATTTGTCATGTAATTATCAAGATAAATTTTTTTAAAGATATGATTTATTAAAAAGAAACTAACCGAGATTATTTAAAAAAAAAATGTTGGGTCTTTATGGTAATGTTTCCCAAAAATAAAAAAAAATATAGTAATAAAATAAAAAAAGTGAAATTTAAAATATATATATATATATATAATGGCAGACAGCATGCTGCCACTATTTTGAGGAGGGGAATTAATGATTTAATTCCCACCGCCTTCCCCTCCCCCAAAATATATATTTGTGTGTGCTTAGTGTGTGTGTGTGTGTTTTCCGATGGGTGAGGTGGGTGAGACGGAGCGTGAGTTAGAGCGTGAAGAAAAGAAGGTTTTAGAAGATATTTTAAGGTATGTTATTTATTTTATAAGATTATTTAGATAGTTAAATTAATTTCTTTTCAATAAATTTTCTTCATGAAAGTTATTCTACACATTTTTCTCTTTCTAGTGAAAGTAATATTGTATTGATTAGTGAAAATTTTAGGATTAAATTCGATAAAGTTTTGAATTTTGATAATAGAATTTGTATATATCAAGAACATGATTAAGTTATTTCAATCGGTTTAGATTTATTAGTTGGTAACCGTGGGAATTTAAATTTATTTTCTATTTAAAATAATTTAGGATTTATGTCCTATAGGATATTTTTACTGATTAAATGAGGATTAAGACATTTAGTTGGATTACTTGGAAGTGTTATTATAGGTTTAATCGATTAGTTTTGCTAAATCTTGAACTATATGAAATTATGAATCAGGATTTGGGATTTTAAATTAGAGTTGATATGATTTTGATTATGTGGAGGTTTGGAAATTATTTAATAAATTGGGTTATACTTATAAAAGTTAGTATTAAGTTAAAAATTGAGGAATAGATAAAAAGTCATTTTTCTAGAAAAACTAAATTGAGACAACAATTTAATTAATTAATTATTATTATATTAGTGATTATTCTTGTTAATTATATTAACGTATAATTATATATTTATATTTAGAATGGACTTGATCTCTCTCAAGTTTAGTTCTTGTGTCAAGAATTTGAGGTAATCACTTTTCACTTGTTGTACTTGCTTGTGAGTGATTTTTAATTTATGAAAACTGTATTCTTAATGAAGTTGCCTTGTGGGATTTATTTTGGAATAATTAGTGATATTATATGTTATGGTTAATGCACTGTTGTTATGACTTCTTGAATTGAAATAATAATTGTCATTTTAATGATTATTAAGACGATATATTATTTTATAAATCATGTTTGGAATCTTATATATACATGCTAAGATTATGATGATGTGGAGCGGTGATGGGTATGGAGTGATGATGGGAGTTACTATAATACCATGTGGTATACTACCACTTGGTGCACAGTGGATGACTTTGATATTTTCAGGGCCCTTGGTATCACCCTTTTCCTTTGGCTGGGTTAAAGGTCAGCCCTTGGGACAGTGACATCTTTTATATTCAAAGGAAAGGGAACCCATGGTCCGATATGAGTTTTATAGTCTTTGGCCGGGCTATACCTCATTATTGGAGAGCTTGGTGCGGTTTTGTCATAGACACTAAACCTATTACGTTATAGCCCATGGGTTCTGTCAGCGGAAATAAGGGTGGGGGTGACAAGGATTGTCAGGGTATCGATCTGTTGCTTAGCATGGTATATGTGATTCATGATATGATACGGAATTGTTTAATTTGGAAATTTGTAAAATTAAATGTCTAGTACTTTGTTATATAAAATGTCCCATTTGGAACCTCACGAGTACATATTAGCATTTACAATGAGCTGGATTGATGGTTACAAATATTTTTCAGGTGTTAGTTCTCTGTGGGTCAATCAGGGAAGGCTTTGGAAGTTTAAGTTACTTTAGTTAATGGTAGCGTTTCCACCTTTTTGGTACATGTTGAATTATTGTATATTGCCATATTAGGGCTCACTTGACATATTCTAGTATATTTTGGATATTCTGGCAAATTCTAAAGCAATATTTAGTTTAAAAATATGGGCCTAGTAAAATCCTAAGCTTAATCTGTGTGCATAAAACATTTTAATAATTGGTTTAATCAAGTTAATAATTAATCATTGTCATTTAAAATGGAGGATGTTACAAGCTAAACTTGTGAGATTGTTGTGGCTTCTCTTGTGCCGAATTAAACAAGAAGATAATGGATTGAAAATCTCAAGTGGAGCTGGGGACTAGAAAAGGGTCATCAAAGATTGGACCGAACCAGTATAAATCATAGTTTGCATATCCTCTTTCTTTATCTCTTATATGTTAGTTCTTTATGTGTTTTGATAATAACTGACAATTGTAAACAAAATATGGTTAATGATTCAAGTAAAAAATGTCTTAACTTGATTAAACTTGAATCAGTAATCTGTTGTCAAATTGACTCGAGTTAAGAGTCATTAGACTCGACTCAAGTGCCTTGAGACTTCAATCAAATGGGTTTTAACTTTGACTGACTCTAGTTACTTGGTTAGTGACACGAGTTGAAGAAATTTGTGAAATGTTTTATAAAAAGCATTAACTCGAGTGAACCCTGTATGCCTCGAGTTAATTATTGTGAACTTAAATTTATTTTTTCAAAATACAAAAGTACTGACTCGAGCCAGTGTTCCTTAACTCGAGTGTAGCTTTTGTTAGTTCTCTAAGGGTTTTGATGATTACTAACAATTGCAAACAAAGTATGAAGTTTTTTTTGACAAGTTGAAAAACTTGCTGTCAAAGGAAAACTCGAGTTTTGGTTCGAGTTTTGCCCTTACTGAGAGAAGAATTGAATGCAACTCTATTTATACCAAAAGAGCATTAAATGACCGTTGTAATCTTCATTATAACCGTTGCCTCCATTAGACAACGTTTTGGTTAAGCTTTGGTCTTCTTCTCTCACTAATCTTCACTTAATCTTGTTTGTGTAGAAGTTCGAGTTGACTTCTGCAAATTAATCCGTTGGAGTGACGGCTTACGGATGTGGAAAACATTCTTTAATTCTTTGTAGACGTTTGCGAGAAGGATTACCCAAAAGTATGCAACTTTACGGGTTTTGCATTTAATGTACTGACGTCACTTTTTGCTTTTGCTTTTAACCTTCAATAAGCATTCTCTAAAACATCTGAAACTCACTAACAAAGAGGTTAAACATAGCTAGGAATATTGACGAATGTTGATAGAAAGTATTAAGATCAAACAAGAAGGTTTTACAAATTCGTCAAATTTGAATTTCGAATCCAATGATGAAAACTCGAGTTTTGTTTCTCAAAACTCGAGTTTTGGACTTTAGTATGTAAAATCGATTTAAGTCCAAAACATCAGGTTCTCTTGGAGGTTTTCAAAACATTAAAAACGCAATGCTCTCGGGTTGGCCAAAACTCGAGTTTTAAAATCAAATCTCGAGTTTTCATTTAAATACGAGAACTTGAAGAATTTGCGCCAAGTCAAAATTGGAGGTTTTGAAGGAAGCGCAATTTTCAAAACGAGAAAGCACGAAGGCTCTGCTGCGACCAAAACTCGAGTTTTGTAATCAAAACTCGAGTTTGCATTTTATAATGAAAACTTTGAGAAAAGCTGTGCCAAACTCAAAGCTGGAGGTTTTCACAAAGACCGGCGGTTTTGAAATCTTGTAAAACTTGAATGCTCTCCCGAGGACAAAACTCGATTTTTCACCCAAAAACTCGAGTTTTCATTTTAATCATGAAAACTATGAAGAACACTGGGCTAAGTTAATACTAGAGGTTTTCCCAAAAAATTGGCGGTTTTCAAATCGTGTAAAACTAGAGAGTTCTCTGTCAAGTCAAAACTCGAGTTTTGAAACAAAACTCAAGTCTTCACAAATCTTATGAAAACTCGAGAAAAAACTGAAAGCTGGAGGTTTTCAATAGTTCAAAACTTAGGAGACTCTTTCCGTATGGCCAAAACTCGAGTTTTGAAGCTGAAACCTCAAGTTTTTCATTTTTCGAGAAAATCTTTGAGAAGTCTCTGTGAGATGAAAACTTGAGTTTTCTCCGAAAATTTGGTGGTTTTGTTTAGTTCGGGAAATAGAGTTCTTCTCTGTAAGGGCAAAAATCGAGTTTTGTGACCAAAACTCATGTTTTCCTTTGATAGCAAGTTTTTCAACTTGTCAAAGAAAAACTTCATACTTTGTTTGCAATTGTTAGTAATCATTAAAACCCTTAGAGAACTAACATTATCCCCCTTTTTGATGATGACAACACTTGTAAACAAACTTTATCTTTGAGAATTTGAGAGACTTTTCATCTTGAAACAAACTTTGTAGTTGACAGTGTTTTAAAAATTTCATTTTGAGAAACTTGGGCATTTTGAAATACAAGTTTGCAAATGACACAATTTGAGTAAGTACAAAAATGTTAGAGATGAGCAACAGAATCAGTAAGCAAATAGGCAATTCCATTTATACGATGCAAGGCATTACATTCATTCAAAATGCACATAAAATAGAAACAAGCAAGCTACTAACTGCTAAACTGCTAAAGTTCCTATAGACAAGCTTCAAACTCAAATTATCTAACTAGCCCACTTTCTCTCCCCCTTTGTCATCTTTAAACCGAGGAAGAGCTGAGACAGAAGATTCATGGTGAGAGTCGATGAGTGGGGTAGCAGGTGGTGAGGCTGGGTGAAAGGGCTCAGTTGCAGGGGCATTTGGAGAAGGGGAGCCATGATGAAGAATCTCAGTAGATGGAGTAGTGGGAGATGGCAGAACAACTGTGGCTGGTGTGGATGGGGAAGTAGAAGAGGGGAAAATGGGAGTAGATGGGTCAGGTGAGGAAGTAGGGATCTGATGGCTTGTGAAGGTGAAGGATGGTAAGATGAGCTTGGACTAGCATCAGACCCAAACGTAGAAGAGGAATCAATGCTGAAATGCTTCAGGAGCTTGTCTACCTTGTCGCTTAAACTCACATGAGAAACTAGTTGGGTGGATAGCTTAGCATCAAGGTTAGATATCTAGTCAGAGAGATCATTGTGTATGCCTGTAACTTGCTCATTTATTGCATCCTAAGCATCCACCATCTCATGATTTCCTCTTTTCACCTCATCTACCAGCTTCCCAATTTCAAATTCTAATCGGATGGACAAGGAAGCAATTGCCTTATCCACAATCTGCTTCACCCTTGACTCAAAGTCTCCAGGCATTGATGTCGAGGCGGTGGAGGAGCTGACTGAGCTTCTTGAGCTTGAGAATGGGCTCGAGCTTGAGATGCTCGTGGCTGTGACCTTAAAGTTGCTCGCGATTGCCCAGACCCTTCAGCCCCAAAGGTGATATGCATCAAGTTCAACTGTGCTTTCCCAAAGAAGGGAGGATACTTGAGTGAGTCAACAGTAGCACCCACATACCATATTTTATGATAGAAGAGAATCACAGAAATCAAAGAAGGAAAAGGCATGTGTGAAAGCTTTCTACGAGAGAATTTGAACTTGATCATCTCCTGCCAGTGACCAAGATTAAAAGGCACCTTTTTCACAAAAGCAGTAAAGAGTGGGTAGTCTTTTTGAGCAAAGTGGGTGTAATTACCACCCTTCTGGATGAAATTACGAGAATAGACATACCACAAAACTCTATTCTCATTGACATAGATCCAGGATTAAAAGAAAGCAGATGATGCTGGTTTTGAGGAAAAGGCTCATTGGGTCTGAGAGTTTCAAAAATCTCCTGATTACTGTAATTGAAAGTGGGAATAGGAGGAGGATTATCTATTTTCAAAATTTTGTTCAGAATAGAAGCAGACAAGGTGAATTTGACACCTTTAACCGAAGTGGTGACTCGTTCCTCAACTAACTCACCACTTGGGCTTAGCACATTATCAGACTCCATATTGTAATAGAATAGACAAACAATATTGGGAGTGTATGGAGCTGAAATAGAAATGAAATGGTCATACTGATTAAGCCAAGGAGATAAGTCTAAGTGGCATTCTTTTAAAAAATCCTCTAAGATTATAGCTATCACGGGAAAATTCTCTTTGCATGTAAGCTTCCCTAAATTTCTCATTCTCTTCTTTAGTAAGAGTGGCAGAAGAGATAGAAAAACCTTCAGGTGGAGAAGGATGCCGATAAATGTCTGTAATGGCGTTTTCCAATTGGAGGCACATCCTCTTGTTGATGTTGAGACGATGAAGGAGCCTTGGAAGAAGTTTGTTGAGACTTAGACACAGAAGCTCTCTTCGTCCTTGCTCGTTTTGAAGGCTCAGAAACCTTCTTCTTCCCTTTGCCTTCAACCTTTGGTTCCTTCCTTTTCTTGGCCGGAGACTTAGCAGGTCCTTTGAACGAAACCCCTTTTCCTTTAGGGTTAGGCGACTGGGACTCAGGGATTTTGTCACTTACTCCTCTGATTGAACGGTCAACACCATGGTGGAAACAATTTGGCACCGTTTTTATCCATACAGATCGCTGAGGCGGAGGAGGTGACCACGATTTGGATCCTTCCTCGCTGGAATCTGAATCGTGAACCTCATGGGGGTTTGACTTCGAAGACATTGTTGGGTTTAGAAGAGGGGTTTTGGTCAGGAGTCGAGAGAATCAGAGAAAAGAGAGAGAGAGACACTAGGGAAAACTTGAGTTTTGAGGCGAGTTTTGAAGAACATGAACAGTGACTCATATATATACACTGACAAAACTCGAGTTTTCAATCTAAAACTCGAGTTTTGATGAATGGTTACTAACCTGGACTTCAAAGGTGTACTGTTAACCTTTGAAACGTCAGTGACCAAAACTCGAGTGTTACTCCAAGACTCGAGTTTTCACCATTCTTCAAAATTTGATTGCTCTAGGTCTGATGGAAACTCGAGGTTCCACTTGAAAACTCGAGTTTTCACTTTCTCCAGAAATCTTGGTTTTTCTCTGACCCCGACACATCAAGACCAAAACTCAAGTTTTGCTCCCAAAACTCGAGTTTTTACTCCTCGACAGCAAAACTCAGATTTTTAAGTATCCTACATAAAACATAACTAGACACTCCGATGCTTAAGTTAGTAACTAGCAATCATCAAAACCATAACTAACATTGAGTAAGAAACACTTACAACTCATTGGGATTTACCATGCCCAATTTTCTTCTTATGAAATTGAATTGCTCCTTAGCCAATGGTTTGGTGAAGATGTCAGCAAGTTGAAGATGAGTTGAGATGAACATGACTTTGACTTCTCTTTTCGAACATGATCCCTTATGAAATGATGCCTCACATCAATATGCTTGGTCGAGTATGTTGACTTTGGATTCTTGGCCAAACTTATTGTGCTTGTGTTGTCATACAATATTGGGATCTCCTTCAAGTTGATTCCCAAGTCTGATAGTTGATGCTTGAGCCATAAAACTTGAGCACAGCAACTTGAGGCAGCCACATATTCAGCTTCACTAGAAGATACATCCACACTGGTTTGCTTCTTACTGAACCAGGACACAAGAGAACCACCAAGAAACTCACATTGGCCACTTGTGCTCTTTCTATCAGTCTTGTACCCAGCATGCTCTAAATCTGAATATGCCACCAAATGTTCAGGTTGACCTTTGGGAAACCACAATCCCAGTGTCTTTGTGTCAGTAAGGTATCTGAAGATTCTCTTCACATTCTCGACATGAGACTCCTTGGGAGTAGACTGGAACCTTGTACACATTCCCACACTGAATTGGATGTCAGGATGACTTGCAGTAAGATAGAGCAATGATCCAATCATTCCTCTATATTTTATAATGTTGAAGTCCTTGCCATTTTCATCAGCATCCAATGAAGTGGTTGAACTCATAGGAGTATCAGCACCATTGCATTGATCCATCCCAACTTCTTCAGCAGATCATTGAGATACTTGGTCTTAGATATGAGGATTCCATCCTTCTTTTGCTTGATTTGAAAACCAAGGAAAAAGTTGAGTTCTCCCATCATGGACATCTCAAACTCTCCCTGCATATTCTTAGCAAACTCTTCACACAAAGCATCATTAGAAGCACCAAATATAATATCATCAACATATATTTGCACAATTAAAATTTCATTAAGCTTATTACTCTTTATGAAGAGAGTTGTATCTGCTTTTCCTCTAATAAAACCTTGATCAAGAAGGAATTTGCTTAATCGCTCATACCAAGCTCTAGGAGCTTGCTTAAGGCCATAAAGGGCTTTCTTAGGACGATACACATGATCTGGATGATGTTCATTTTGAAAACCAGGAGGTTGTTCAACATAAACTTCCTCTTGAATAAAACCATTCAGAAAAGTGCTTTTGACATCCATTTGATACAGCTTGAATTCTTTAACACAAGCAAAGGCTAGAAGAACTCTTATGGCTTCCAATCTTGTCACTGGAGCATAAGTCTCTTCATAATCAATTCCTTCTTCTTGATTATAGCCTTTAGCAACCAATCTTGCCTTGTTACGAACGATGATTGCTAATTCATCTCGTTTGTTATTGAAGACCCATTTAGTGCCAATGACTTGATGGTCCTTAGGCCTAGGTACCAAATCCCAAACTTGATTTCTATCAAATTGATGTAACTCCTCTCACATTGCTATCACCCAATCATTGTCTGAAAGGGCTTCATCAATCTTAGAGGGTTCAATATGAGATATAAATGCAGAAAAGGTTACTTCATTAAAAGTGCTATTTCTGGTTCTTACTCCTTGATTTACATCACCTATTACTTGGTTCAAAGGATGATTCCTAATGAACTTCCAAGCCTTATGCTGATATTGATCAGGAATTTCAAGATTATTTTGAGGATCAGTCTCGAAAACATTTTCAGGATTTTCAATAGATGCAGCAGTAGTTTTGGAAAAGAATTGATTTTTGAAAACATTTCCTTCATCATCATCCAAAGGTTTATCGATTTGGATTCACGAGAATACAACATGCATAGACTCTTTCCTTAAAAAAGAGATCGAACTTTCCCAAGTTATCCTTACCATTGTTGTGGATGAAACACTTACATCCAAACACATGCGATGAGCAAGATTTGGTTTTCTCCCTTTGTACAACTCATAGGGAGTCTTGTTCTTCTTGAGGTAAGCAAATTGCATCAGCCCAAAACACTTGAGAAGTGTTGTTCTCATTCAGCATAGCTCTTGCCATCTCGGTGAATGTCTTTTCTCCACAACACCATTTTGTTGAGGAGTCTTCTGAGAAGTTGTGGTCAATCCCCATGTTATCACAAAATTTAACAAATGCATAGTTCTCGAATTCTCCTCCATGATCAGTCCGAATTCCTTAAATAGAGAAATCTTTCTCGTTTTGGACCTTCTTGGCAAAAACAACAAACTGATCAAATGTTTCATCTTTAGAGGATAAAAATATAGTCTAAGCAAATCTAGAAAAATCATCAACTATGACCAAAGTATAAAGATTGCCACCAAGGCTTTTTACTCTAGCTGGTCCAACTAGATCCATATGAAGTAGTTGGAGAGGTCTGTTAGTTGAAATCTCATTTTTGGATTTGAAAGATAATTTGTTTGTTTTCCTTTTTGACAAGCATCACAAATCATGTCATTTTTGAAACGAAGTTTGGGAACACCAATGACCAAATCCTTTTTAAGTAATCTGTCAAGTTGAATCATATTGACATGAGCTAATCACTTATGCCATAGCCAACTTTCATCCAAATTACTAACAAAACATTTTTTAGAAAATAGAACCATTACTAGAGAGATTAAGTGTATAACAATTGCCATCTCTAGGGGCTCTAAATAAAGCTTTTGATTTTATGTTTTCTAAAGGGAGAATATCCTTACTCACAATCAAGCATTCCTCAGAATTGAAGATAACTAGGTTACCTTTATCAGTGCTTTGGCTTACACTAAGGAGATTGTGGCAAAGTCCTTCCACAAGGTAGACATCTTTGATTTGTGGTCCTTCATTGTTGCCAATTTCACCAATTCCAGCAATCTTTCCAGATTGGTCTCCACCAAAGGTCACCTTGCCACCATCCTTGGGCTTGATTGAAGCAAATTTGGATTGATCTCCCGTCATGTGCCTAGAGCATCCACTATCAATGTACCATTTATTGGATTTTGATGCTCTTAGACATACCTGCAAGACACAACATATTAAGTCTTAGGTACCCATCTTTTCTTGGGTCCTTTGGGGTTAGTTTGTGTCTTAGGAACCTTATAAGATCCGCTTGGCATGCATTGATAATTCCCTATGGGTTTACTCTTTCTTTTCTTCTTATGAAAGCAGGATGAAGTAGTATGACCCTTTCGGTTACAATAATTGCAATGTGCAAAAGGATTTGAAGAATGCAAAGATTTTCTAAAATAGTTCATGTAAGATTTTTCTCCAAATTTCTTTTTCCCTTTCTTTTTGTCAAAATCAGGTTTGTAACCAATTCCTGATCTGTCATTTATAAACCTTTGTTGTTTTAAAATGACATTAAGCATTTCACTACCTCTAGTGAATTTCTCAAGTGCCTTTGTGAGGTGTAAATTCTTTTTCTCTAAATCAGTACAATTTTCACAAACATCATTTTTAAAAAGATTTTTCACTTGTAGTTCAAGAGTTATATTCTTGTTTTTCAAAGCAAAATATTTTTCAGCAAGCTTTTCAAATTCAGATTGCACAACAATGTATTCATCAAATAACTCATCATAAGATGGTTTTGAATCGTATACCTCATCATTGTTGTTAAGTTGCTCTTGTTCTTTAGCAACTAAGCAAATATTTGCTTTCTCTTCCTCATCAGCTTCATCTTCATCAGATGAGCTATCTCCCCAAATAGCTGAGACATAGGCTTTCTTTTTGAATTTGTTGAACTTCTTCTTTTCCTTGTCTTTGTTGTTCAATTGGGGGATTCAGACTTGATGTGGCCAAGCTTTTCACAATCGTAGCAGATGACTAGCTTCTTTGCCTCATAGCTGGAGCTACCTTTGTGAAATTTCTTGAATCCTTGGTCCTTCTTGTAGAATTTCTTGAATCTCTAGACCATCATGCCTATCTCCTCATCTTCGTCTTCATCTTCTTCATCATCTAATTCCTTAGCTTCTTTGACTGCTTTAAGATTCCCCTGTTCTTGCCATGCACTTCATCAAGTCCTTTCTTGAACTTGAGCTTGGCTTCATATTCAAAGAGACTGCCAAAGAGGGCTGCTATAGATGCCATAGAATCTCCACGAGCTTCTTCAATGGCAGTGACTTTGGCTTCCCATTCCTTGTTGAGGATATTGAGAATCTTCCTCACTTGGACAGGTTGCTCATACTCTTTGCCCAAAGCAGCAAGCTGGTTGATCAGATGAGTGAATCTTAGATGGAAGTCGCTGATGGATTCGCCAGGCTTTATACGAAGGAGGTCATACTCAGTCATGAGAGTATTGACTTGATTTTGCTTAACTCCAGTAGTTCCTTCATGAGCTATTTCCAGTGCATCCCACATTGCTTTAACAGTGGTTAAATTGTAGACACGGAAATACTCTTGTTGACTAAAAGCACTTTGCAGTAGAAGAACGGCCTTGCTATCGAGTGTGACATTTCTTCTGTCTTTCTCATCATAATCTTCTTCAGGCTTTTCTTCTCTCAGACCATTTGTAAGAATAGTTGGTCTGTAATCTCCTCTTTCGAACACTCTCCAGAGACCATACTCTGTAGCCATTACAAAGACTTTAAACTTGGCTTTCCAGAAGGAGTAATGCTCTCCATTGAATCCTGGTGGTCGGTTGATCGAAGCTCCATCAAGTAGAATACCTTCCATGGTGATCCTTCTCGAGTTGTTAAGCTCTTAAGAGAAGACCTTGCTCTGATACCAAATGAAAGTGGAGCTTAATCACCAAGAGGGGGTGAATTGGGGATTACAAAAACTTTTCTGATTACTCTGTTTTTGGATAGTAAAAATAGAGCTGAACAGAGAGTATAGAGAAGAAGAGCAAGACACACAAAATTTATACTGGTTCGGTCCAATCTCTTGACCTAAGTCCAGTCCCCAGACTCTCTGGGATTTTCCACTATCTCAATTGATTACACACTCTATACTCAAAGAGTAATTCTCTCACTAGAACTTACTCCCCCTTACAAGTTGCAATCAATGAACCCAATCATCAAGTCCCCTGACTTGTGATTCTTTACAATAAATGATTTACAAATAAGAACTCTCTCTAAGAATAGATAATGATAAACACTGAAGCTTTTTGTATCAGAAGATACTTTACAAGTGAAAACTGAAAGTAGTTGAAGAACTTTGAATGCAATTCGTTTTCAGCAGATGTGTTGGTGGAGAAGAATTGAATGCAGCTCTATTTATACCAAGAGAGCATTAAATGACCGTTGTAATCTTCATTATAACCGTTGTCTCCATTAGACAAAGTTTTGGTTAAGTTTTGGTCTTCTTCTCTCACTAATCTTCACTTAATCCAGCTGTGTAGAAGTTCAGAGTTGACTTCCTGCAAATTAATCCGTTGGAGTGATAGCTTCTGGATGTGGAAAACATTCTTTAATTCTTTGTAGACGTGTGCAGAAGGATTACCCAAAAGTATGCAACTTTCTGGGTTTTGCATTTAATGTACTAACGTCACTTTTTGCTTTTACTTTTAACCTTCAATAAGCATTCTCTAAAACATCTAAAACTCACTAAGAAATAGGTTAAACATAGCTAGGAATATTGACGAATGTTGATAGGAAGTATTAAGATCAAACAAGAAGGTTTTACAAATTCGTCAAATTTGAATTTCAGATCCAACGATGAAAACTCGAGTTTTGGACTTTAGTATGTAAAATCGATTTAAGTCCAAAACATCAAAACTTGAGGTTCTCTTCCAAAACTGGAGGTTTTCAAAACATTAAAAAGCGCAATACTCTCGGGTTGGCCAAAACTTGAGTTTTAAAACCAAAACTCGAGTTTTCATTTAAATATGAAAACTTGAAGAATTTGCGCCGAGTCAAAATTGGAGGTTTTGAAGGAAACTGGCAATTTTCAAAATCTGAGAAAGAACTAAGGCTGCGACCAAAACTCGAGTTTTGTAATCAAAACCAATTTTATAATGAAAACTTTGAGAAAAATGTGCCAAACTCAAAACTGGAGGTTTTCACAAAGACTGGCGGTTTGAAATCTTGTAAAACTTGAATGCTCTCTGCCAGGACAAAACTCGAGTTTTCACCCAAAAACTCGAGTTTTCATTTTAATCATGAAAACTATGAAGAACACTGGGCTAAGTTAAACATGGAGGTTTTCCCAAAACTGGCGGTTTTCAAATCGTGTAAAACTAGAGTTCTCTATCAAGTTAAAACTCGAGTTTTTACAAATCTTATGAAAACTCAAAAAAAAAAAAAAAAAAAATGAAAACTTGCGGTTTTGAATGAAACTTATTTTTCAAAGTTTATTTTAATAACTTGAGACATCACTTAATGACTTGAGTTAACTCGTTGTTCAAATCATTTTCAAAAGCTATCTCGAAGAACATTTGTGAAAAAGATACTTGACATGAGTGAGTAATGTATGACTTGAGTCATGCACTTGAAGTGAACATTTTAGACTTGAGCTAAGTTCATACAGAGACATCTTCACTTAGCTTCAAACATATTTTCAAAGAAGATGTAACTGTGACTCGAGTATAGAATGGTCAACTCAAGTCATCAACTCGAGTTAGCTTGAAAATCAACTCGAGTTAAGCTATCTCTGTTTTGCAAATCACCATGTCCGAAATCTTAAATCTTTGCTTGTGATTTGATTACTTCTTATCATACTCATTATTGTTCCTAACTATCTTTAATTAGTTTATTAATGAGTTTCAGATGATTAGATGAAAGATTAAACGTAGATTAATCAAAAAGCATTGATTACGTCAGTTGCATTAAATGCGGTTCTAGAAATTGAAGCACGAATTTGGACAACCATTCTCTAAACATTCTGAAGACATTAATGTATTCTTTCCTTTATTAAGTGCTAGATCATCCAACGGAAGAATGTCAAAGCAATTGAATGTCAAAGCACAGCGAATCAAATAACGGACAAGCTTAACATCTAACGGCTATATTGATTAATCAACAATGCATTGAAAGCTTCCAACGGTCATTAAATTCCCTCACCAAACAAAGCCTTTTATGTTACTTTCCTCTTAAAAATGTGTGCGTATATATATTATTCATTGAATACATCTAATTAAATATTTCACTATTTACAAATTCTTTAATAATCGGTTAACTCTACTTTTTTAAAATTTTGATTTTTACTTAAAATTATCAAATTACATCATCTAGTATGTATATATACATATATTATTGGGCTTTTTACCTTTAAAAAAACCTCTTTTTTATTACTTTTTGAAACAAGTTTCAATTTCTAACTGATTTTTTTTTTTTTAAAAAAAACGATTAAAACATAAATTACATTATATTACATGAGTTTGTAAAATGTAAGTATGATAAGATTAAGTTTTAAAAAAGTAGGATAAAAAGTAATATGGCCTTATAATTTGTTGAGAACGCCATGTAAGTGGGTTGCGAGTTCAATAATATTTTAATTTTTTTGTTTCGCAAACGTTAACTCCTAGCAAGATGTAATTGGGATAAAAGTAAATTTTGTAAATGTTGGTCTAAACAATCCTTTAGCATGCACCAAATTGGGGTCAAATGTAGTTTCATCCGACATAGAGGGTTTATATTATTTTAGATTCAATTGATACAACATTTTATTTTATTTTAAAATAAATTAAGCCAACATTATTTAAAATTGGCTTTATAAAATTAAGATAAAACAATCACCCCACATGATTTTGGGAAAATGCATTTAAGGTCCTTTTTGGAGAAAAATCCCAAAAAGGGCCCTTTGACCCTTTCTCGGGATTTTTAGAATCTGCATGAGTTGTAAATATGACTGATATAGTGGGGCTGATATTATTGTTAATGTGGCTGATTTAGTTGTCAACACAGATTCTGAAAATCCCAAAAAGGCTTAGGCCCTTTTTGGGATTTTCAGAATCTTGGGGCCCTTTTTTGGGATTTTTTTCTCCAAAAAGGGCCCCATATGGATTTTCCCATGATTATTTTGGTGCTTATCAATACATAAATAAGGTTAAATGATTGTGTTTGTATTAATTTTATTGAAATGTTCATTTTGAGAGAGAGAGAGAGATGTTTATATGATAACTGTATTGATTATGTTGATGGGGAAAAAACTATTGATGATGGAACACAAATAAATTTAGTATACCTAGAGTTTTTAAAAATTATTTATTTTTAATTGTAAAATAAAATATGATGGATTTATATGTCACTATAGATGACACCTACAAATTATTATCAAGATATATAGATAAATTATAATAGGGTCATACTTACATCAAGTTTTTTATATCCATTTCATCAAATTTTCTAATCGCATATGATCAATGTGTTCCCTTTTTTCATATGAGATTATAGTTGAATAATAATAATTCAAAAATAGGACATATGTTCACATATAATTTGAAAACTTGACGAAATGGATATAAGAAACTTAATATAAATATTTTTATTATAATAATATCAGTCATCATATCCCTTGCATTGCAATTATGACAGAGCACCCTTTCTTCTTTTGACTACGTTTTTCACTAAAGATTAACATATGGAGAAATAATCATAATTAAGCCTTTGATGATTATTGATCCTTAATTTGTGGCTTTTACTCCTGGTTTCTAAAATTGCCTTTTTAAAAAAAATAAAATAAAAATGAATGCCCACTTTTAATAAATGCGATCCCTAACTTCGAAATTTCATGCGGCTCCACAAACAGTAGAGTACCCAAAAAAAAAAAAAAAAATACGACTATTAGACAACAACAAACATAAATTAGTACAATGTCCGTATTTACAAAACACATTTTACAACTTTGTATAATTTTTTTCCTTTCCCAAGTTTAATGATTTGTAACTCATTAGAGAAAAATCTATTACAATTGGCTAAATGTTTGTTTACAATTGTCTTTGATAATTTTCAAATTTTATAATCAACTGCTGTAAAGATAACATATCAATATTTAATAGTTAAATACGCTAATTAACCGTCAATTTTTTTCTCATTTTTCCTCAAGAATTTTTTTGTATTAAACATGATAATTAAAAGTGAAACATCCAAGCTTTAATCTAAACCTAAATTAAACAGAATTAAATCGCTCCAAAACAAACCAAAATTCATTAGAGAAAAAAATTGAGTAAGTCTTAAGAATATTTGTTTGGCTCGGTTTGATATTTCTTAAAAACGAACCAAATCGAATACATGAAGAATCTTACCTCTACCAATAGAATGTTTCATTTTCTAATTAAATATTTAAATTACATTTTTGAATGAAATAAATAATGTTTTTTCATGACTTATAAATAATATAATTTAATGATTATTTTCCTTATTTGATCAAAACTATAATTATTTTCAAGATTTGAAGTTGTATTTTTTTTTTTGTTGTTGGAAAGATATTTATATTAATATTACAAACAGTGTACAATATCGGATACAAGTAAGGCCAGATCCAAGACAACAAAATACATCCAAGCCAAAAACAACAACAAAAACAAATCAAATCACCGAACATAAAATATTTAGAAATAGAAGTAGAATCATGGACAAAGCAACGCTTCCTCAAAATCCGGGTTAAAAGTGACAAGGAAGAAGGTAAGAGTTGTAAAACCCACCCAAATGGGCACACCTTCTTATAAGTATTAGCCGCAACGATAAGCGGTGTACAAGTATCCCATATTGGGGTTAAGAACACAAAAAACCCAACTTCGGACTAGAAATTATTACCAAATTTTAATTATGTTTTTCACACAAATATAATTAGTAAATTACAACAATTAAAGCTCTAAATTACAACATAAATCATCTAATTTATCAAATAAATGTTGTCAACATTTATATCCAAAAAACACAATCATCCAACAAGCAATTCATAATAAAAAACAAATTATGTTCTAAAATAACTTACATAAAATTAGATCTACCCTAATATACCATGAGACGCGAGAAGAGTTGCGATCGAACATGAACATAGTTTATAGTGTAAGAATCATAGGAGTAGTCAATAACAATATTAATATATTAGTTTAAAATTTTTAAGACTCTACATTGTTATAAGACATAAACATTATATTCCAACTCAGTTCAGGATTTTGTTAGGAAAATATATCAAAGAAATTTTTTTAAGACTCACCATTTAAAAAAAAAAAGAAAGAAAAAAAAATGATTTAAACGCAGATCTTATAGATATGTTTATCTCTTTCCTCGTGACAAAAACACTACCACGAAACCCTATGTACGGTACCCCATATTGGGGTTAAGAACACAAAAAACCCAACCACGTAAAAGAAATCGAAAAAAAATATCTGGTGATCTTAAACCAAGCAAGGCCTCTTTAGATCTACCCCCATGAACGCAAATCCAAATTACTAAGTGATAATCGGATCTAGTAACGTTCAAAACGAGGAGGATTTGAAGGCAGAAAGGTTTATTCGAGACAAAAACACTACCACGAAACCCAGTACCACAGAAAAGAAATAAAAAAATAGATAAAGGCCCATAGATCGACGAGAACTCGAGGGAGAGGACCATAGATCCAAGATCCGGACTCCAAAATATCGGGATCGCAGATCAGAGATATGGACTCGTAACAACCACTCGGACTCGTCTGTGGCACGAAAAAGGGGACTCGCCGGCGGCATGTGATGGAATCACAAGCCACTGGCGAGAGGAGTTGAAGATTGGAGTGGAAGATGTAGAGAGAAGGAGGAGAATTGTCGGTAGGAGAGAGAAAGCGTTCAAGGAGATGTTTCAAGATTTGAAGTTGTAGACTTTCCGAAATTTAAACTTGTATTTATCTTCTTATACGATGGGTCAACTTACCAACTCAACAAACATCTTCCTGGTATATAATGAACCGACACCTTGTTAGTATTTAATGATTATTTTATATTATGTAAATATTTAGTTGTTTGCATAGCACAATCATATTACGTGATCCATGCATGTAGTTAACTATATCTAGGGCTTGGTTTTATTTATAAAGCACTTTTAACATGTTTCACATAATCAACAAAAATATTAAAGTTCATTATATTAGTACAATATAAAAATAAAGTCAATAAAATAATAAATAAAATGTTTAGATTATGCCTTCATATAATAAATTTTTTTCTCTGTTTTATAAAAAAAAAAAAAAAAAAGAAGGAAATTTCTTTTATATGATCAGATGGATGAATATTGATTTTAATTCCATTTATGATAAAAATGGCGGGGAAAGCAAAAGGACAAAAGTGGAATTTAAAAAGCCTACGGAAGACAAAACCCCTTCAAAACCCAGAAATTGTGGGCCTTGTTAAATTTTCAGTGAACCCGAAAATGGCGTTTTCGTTTTCTTCCCTGAAATTGAAATCTCTTGCTCGAGCTCTCTCATCATCAACATCTGTTTCTCCTGTCTCGTTGTCCAAGTCAAAATCGGTGCTTCCGCTAGGCTATTGGCGCTCTTATTCCAAATCTTCTTCTTCTACTACTTATGCTGCTGCAGCAAATAGTGACGAAGAAGTCGCCGACGCCGTTCCTACTTCTGGAATCAGTAGGCCGCTCTCTGAAGTTCTTAAGGAGCTAAACAAGAAAGTCCCTGATTCTTTAGTCAAAACTCGCGTTGAGCAAGATGGGTTCCCCATTAAATACATTCCCTGGTATTCCCTTTTTCATTTTCTAAACTAAAGATTTTGTTAAGATGTCGTCCTGTTGGGTCTTGTGATAGTAAATCAAACTCTTCCCTCTTTAGTTTTCAATGCTGATGATAACTTATTTTCCTATTGTTGTGTTTTTATTCTCTTGTACAGGCATGTCGTGAATCGTATTATGAACTTACATGCTACTGGTTAGCAGTAAATCTTATCGTACTTTTAGCGATTATATTCTCTTGGATGTCTGATTTATTGAAATGTCTATCATAATGAACTCTTTAAATGTTGTAATTTCTGATAGAGTGGTCTGGTGAGGTTCGAAATATCAGCTACGGTGCTGATGGGAAGACTGTCTCTGTAGTTTATCGCGTGACTATTTATGGAACTGATGCTGAGGTATGGTGTTCTTGTTTTTAACCATGAAATTACACAACTTAATTTTCTGTTTTATTTTTAATGCTTGCATTATTTAGGCATTAGTTTATTTTTTCCCAACAAGTATTATCAAATTGTCGTTCATTTTCATGCTTTAAATTGATTTTATTAATCTGTTTCTGTTGATATTTCTTGTCTTTAAGAAATAATTACATGGTCACCAGGTTGTAGGGATGGGCTGTGGTGACGATAGTGGTCAAGAGTTTTAAATACACTTCATATAATCAAGGAGAAAAAAGTCATCATCATAATCCATGTTTCACGTTCTAGAAGTTTTACTAACAAAATATTTATATGAGTAAAACTTTCTTGATTGTTTGTTCCAAACTGTGACTTATTAGATTCGTATATGTTTTTCAAAATATGTGCTGTCAGTTGGCCATAGATTATGTTTGTTTCTCAAGTTTTTTTTTAATGCTTAACTATAAATTGAATAGTTCTTTCCTTGAAGATAAAGTAGAAACTTAAAATTCCGTACATATGGTCAGCAGGATTAACTATTGTATGATTTTAGTTATATGCTTCTGGTATCATGTAAGTTATTATGTTGCACTCTTTCTCCTTAGCTCAAGCCATAAATCCAAGATTTAGGGATGGTTTTAGTAACAAAGCATCTGTTTCTTCCATATCAAATACACTGTAGGAAGGCCTTGTTCATGCATCATTCTTGTAAAATACTCAGGTTCTGCTTAAAAGTAGAAACCTGAAGCAGGTTTTCTGTTTTAGATGACTTGTCAAGTATAAATCAGTTTCTCCTTTATGTATTGGTGGCATAAGTTACTTGCGCGCTACTAAACGCTCAATGAAGGTTGGAAAGAACTTTTCACAACAGCAAGAATGTAGGTGGCTATGAAAATTTAGGTTTTAAATTAATAAATTAGCACATTAAGAGTAGTGGAACCATAAAATAGTTACATCTATTCTCTGATATAGTTAGCATATTCACTGATGAAAGTCTACCAAACCTGGAGATGAAGCACTTAATATTCTTGTCTTTGGAGCTAAAACGAGCTCGATAAAATTACCTTATAGGCTAGTTTAGCCCATCAAATAATTTTTACATTTGTTGAATGTCCCATTAATGCTTGTATATATCAAGAATTTTCTACACTCAAATTTTTAATAAAAGGTAGTATATGAGATCATGTGCCTGCATCGTTGGCTACACATGAGTACTATGTATATACTAAGCTTTACAGAACTAGGTATTTGTAAACTTAATGATTTTGTCGTCCTACTTACACAGTCCTTGTCAAGCAACTACTGCTTGGTTTGTTCTTTATACTTTATAAATGTAAACACCAAATCTCTGAGTTGAGTATGCACTATTTTTTGCATTTTTTGCTTTTGAACTTCATGTATTTAAGCATCCTTATTTGTAACTCATTTTTTGGTCTTATTTAGTCTTTTTGTGTACTCACTGAAGAAACAATATCCTCCATTTATTGAGGATTAAGGAAATATAATTAAGCATCAAAATCAAGGTACTAGTGAAAGTAAGACTAAACACATAGGACCCTAACTGATTTATCAAGATTTGGTGATAGTGAAAATCAAGATGCTAGTGATAATTTGATGAAATGGCTGTAGACCCTACTATCCTGTCCAATGCACATGTAACGTGTGGAGGTTCTAAAATTCTAACTTGTCAAGATGATCATATATATAGGAACTGAAATGAGTGATAGAGAAGTGCATTTATAACATTACGTTATTTAGCCAGGGAAATAGAGTTTGCTAGTACAGATGGTTTTGGTACATTTTGGCCAGAGTATGCAGAGTTAGTCTTATTTAGTCTTTTTCTTCTTTACAATATTGTTTTGTCAACTGTTATGCCCCCTTTTCCTGTAGATCTATCGAGAGTCTACTGGTACTGCTTCACTAGATGACACGAATTATGGAGATCCTGTACAGAAAGCAGAAGCCATGGCTTTTCGTCGAGCTTGTGCACGCTTTGGGCTAGGGCTTTACCTTTATCATGAAGACGCATCATAGACGGTTGGTTCTGCTATTCAAGTTCAAATGGTTTGTGACTTCCATTGTTTCTTTTTCTGTCTGCAGACTTGGTCTATTAATTGCAAGGACATCATATGCATAGGGATAGTACTTAATAGGAAGCCATTTTGTTTATTGTCACTTTCAAGTGGCCTCCACAGGCTTCCGTAGTAGCATGCAAGATTTTCCAGGTCTTATATTATATCTCTTGGATTATTTCCATCAATCTGCCTTGCTCACATGCAGATTGAGGAAATTGCATTGCTGTTACTCGTTAATGTAACTGTATATGTAAAATCATCATCTTTGCTGTTTATTTAAATTAAGAATACTCCTAAAATCAGCATCTTTTGTATCTGATGCTTATTGATTATTTATGTGTTTGAGTAATGTGAAATATTAATATATCTCAGGTTCTGTATAAAGCACAAGGCTAATAATAGTCTAATTAATTTCAGACAAGTCTAATGAGTTAAAGTTTTATTGTCTTGTGTGAAAGTGTGAAACACATCAGAGCCTAGCTAGTTTATCAGGATATGGTGACCGTGAAAATCAAGATACTAGTGATTATTTTGTGAAATGATTGTAGATTCATTTATTCTGTCCAGTGCGCATATAACATGCAGATTCTAAAATTCTGATTTTCTCATTAAGATGATATATATATAGAAACTGAAATGAGTGATAGATAAATACTCATATATTACTACTTCATTCAGCCAGGGAAATAGAGCTTGCTAGTACACTTAGTTTGGTACATTTTGGCCAGAGTATGTAGAGCTTAAAGAAAGCTATAGAAGAGCCATCTGCTGAATATTAATGGGATAAGAATCAGAAGGTGGGCCATTAACAACTCTCCAAGAGACGACATATGCTGCAGCTTGTGATGGATGAAAGGCATCCCAAAACGCATATTGGTTTCTGTTTGGACATGGAGTTTCAAGTGGAAGACATGTTATCTGCCCTTGGTTCCTTCCAATTCCACAGCAGCCTCTATCAATCACTGTGAATGCTGCACATCACCACCATAGTACCATTTTGGTCAAATTAATTCTATCACATCCTTCTTCGTTTTAAAATTTAAGGGTCGCTATCTACTTTAGAGACACGAGGGATTTAACACTTAGGATCTAAATCAACTGCTTGTTTAAAAGTGGATTATATACACACTTTGGAGGATATATACAAAATTAAGCATGCGATGCCCTAAAATGAAAGAGATGTAGAGGGAGTGAGTTATGAATTTTACTTACTGTGTTCCTCTATTTCATAGGCTCTTGACAGATTTCATACTTTAGAAAATCAAGATTAGTATACAGACAGGTTGTATAAGCCCTAAGCACTTTCAAAATGAGATAGAGAAAATGAACAGTATAAAGTAAACCTTATGAACTACTATATGTGTCTCTATCTGTTTCATAGTTATGCATGGGTTTCTTACGTCAGTAAGATCCAGATTATTACAAACTTCATAGGACACACAAAAGGTGCACCTTTTAAATTGAATGAAAGATCAGTGAACTGTCTCTGAAGCCGAATTGAGAGATAAAGCAAAGAAAATAAGGCAGTGAGTCCTGTACATACTCTCTGTGTGACTCTGTTAGATTTTAGAGGATCTTAATACCATAGAAACAAGCTGCATTTAAGATTGGGATTAGAAAAGCTTACCATAGGCGGCAGGGTTATTGAGGACATCACCAAAAATAGCATAAGTATTGCCATAAGTAAACATGGCATCAGGATGGTTCTTATTGAACTGTTCAACCATGGCTCTGAGGCCTTCATTGAAGGTCCCAAGTATCTGGTTCACCCCATCTGCACATCTTCCTGTTGGGGCATTTGCCCTTTGGTTTGGTATGCATCCCAGTGGCCCTACCCCTGCTATGAAGAACTTCCTTAGCCCTACACTGTATAGTGCCTGCAAATCCCCACACTTTTATATTCAATCACATACCTCCTCATAAATCCTTATTTTAGTCCATCTTTGTTAATATCAATGTGCAGAAAACCAATTCTGTGGGTGTATATACACTTCTTTGGTTTTATTTACAAGTGACTTTTAACAAGTTCCACCTTAACCAAAGAAAATCTCAAACCCCATTAACTCAGTTATAAAATTTAATAACTTTCTAGTGAGGATAATCTCAATAAGAGTAGTTATTCTTCGTATATATAAACTGATCAGGTTATTTACACCAATTAAATTTCTAATGGGGGAGCCTCTACCGATTTTCCTTAAATTTTATTATTTATTTTTTCCTTGGATACTTTCATAAATAAGAATAGAATTATAAAACAATCATTATAACCTTTAAGTATATTTATATAATTATGACTAAAATTTTCATATACAAGTATTGAGAAAAGAAAAATTACCAGAATTTGACGAGCATAGTTATTGAGGAGAAGAGTGCCAAATTGTTGGGGACTGTAAACGTAACTGGAATTGTACATTGTTGGCAAGAGATAGTTGTTGATATAATCATTGCTTCCAAACACCAAAATAGCTATTGATTTTGCCAAGTATCTGCTCAATTCTGTTTCATTAATCATTGTTCTCAGTTGATTCAATGTGTTCCCAAAGTTTAACACTTGCTGATTCAAGCTAAACCTGCCACCCTGCATATAATATATACACTAATTAAAGTAGGGTACCTTTAATTTCAGTTCTAAGATCCTAATAATTAGACTGGAATATATATATATTTTTTTAAAAAAAGGAAATTAATTCATGTGTACTTTTACTTTATCTCAATTTTGAATCAGGTTTTGCTTAAATTGAACCTTTATTATTTCGTGTGTTAAAAGAATTTTATATATGAGAGAGAGAAATGTGGTACGTAGTGACGGCCAGTTTCGTCAAGGATGCCACCAGCGGCAGAAGCATAATTGACTCCATTCAGTATTGCTGTTCCTCTTGTTGTGGGATTTGCATATGCTGGTCCTGCTGGAACCCGCAACATGTTTACTGCCAACATTTATAGATAAAAAAGGAAGTTATATTATTAAATATATGAAAAATTTGTACAATTTCTTACATATTCCTTTTTAAAAAAAAAAAAAAAAAAAAGCGTAATTTTATTCTTAAGTATTCCAATGATTAATTAATTATAAGATTGTATAAAATTTGTACAAAATGGTAAAAAAATGAAAACAAATTAAATGTTGTATGAAATAATTTGAATAACTTTTAAGATTGTTTAACATAATCAAGTTTTTTTCAATCTAAAATTATCAGTATAGTGTTCTCAAATTAATAAGCTAATGACGTATTTCAGAAGAACAAAAAAGATAGAACTGTGTAAAAATAATAATAATAATAATAATAGTACCATCAATCTTAATTCACTTAACATTAATCACCAAATGGATTAAAATTAGAAATCATCAATGCTTGCTAATGTCTTTAACATTAATGAGACCAACGCCCGGTTTGAACCCCGCCCTCCTCCCTTACCATGTGTATCAAAAAGAAAAAGGGAAATCATCAATGCTTTAAAAGTCGGATGATACATCAAACCAACATGATCAAACGTGATTTGGTTTTCATGGTTCAATCAGTTAGATAAGTGAGTGAACTGATTACATAATAATTTGATAAAAATGATTATATATGCACACATATACTTCCTCCAATTCTAATTATAGGAGCACCTTTATAGTTTGCACTATAAAGGTGCTCCTATAATTAGGACCGGAGGTAATAACATTTATAGGGTAAATGTGCAAATTCGACAATAAAGCTTCGACAGAGGGCCATCTAACCGCGTAATAGTTTTTTGGGGTGTAAAAATATAAACCAAGTCTTTTAAATGGGGCAAAAAATAACACCCCCCCAAATTAACCATATTAACCATTTATTACCTTTTCTTTTTGTGGGTCCCACCTGCCACCTTCTCTCTCTTCCTATCATCTTCAACCTCCGTCTGTCCCACAAGAAAAAGTAACGGACAATTAACCCTCTAACAGGGTTAATGGGGGTGTTATTTTTCCTCGCTTCAAAAGATTTTATGTATATTTTTATACCCAAGAAAATATTATGGTGTTAAGATACCCATTTGCCCAAGCTTCATTGTCAAATCTGCACCTTTGCCCATATTTATAACAACGGCAACAACAAACCCCATTTCACTAAATAGGATCAGCTATATAGGTTGCACGCTAAGTTATATATAATGCACACACTAAATAAATCTATAATAAGTTTAATTGCCAATATAATAAGGGTTAAATAGTAAATCTGTCCTGAAAATACATGTCGAGAAGCAAATTTACCTTGGAATGATAATTTTTTTTTTTTTTTGGCTCAATGTAGTCGCGGAAGTTTAAAAACATAGCAATCTTGCCATTTTCCCTTAAAAACTAATGTTGGTTTTGTTAAAAAGGTAACATTAACCGTTAACTTTTTAATAGAAAAAGATAACATTGCTACATTTTTAAACCCGAGGACTACATTGAGCTTATAAAAACTTTTAGGATAAAATTGTTCCTGAATGTATATTTTCTAAAATGAATTTACTATTTAACCCATATAATAATAACACCACAACCATGAAAACGGTTTTTGGTCCAAATCTAGTAGCTAACGAGTTGGATCAACAATCCGACCAATTGGATCAGCTGGTCCAATATAGTTCTTCAATCTTTCGTTTACCAAAAAAAAAAAAAAAACTATTAATGCATGCAAAAATATAAAAATAAAACAATCGCAAATTAAAGTATAGTAAAAGATTAATTAAATTACGTACCAACGAAGTCAACAATGTTGAGGCCATTAGAGAATCTACCAGTAGGACCACCACTGAAATCAATTCCATAAGGGAAGTAATTAGCCTTTGCCAAAGTGTTTAAGAAGTTATTGTTTCCAACGTCCACAAGTGAATCTCCAAACACAAACAAGGCTGTAACTCTTCGTGGCTGTTGTTGTGACTTCACTTCCATGCACATCACCATCATCACAACCACAACAACCATCAAACCACTCACAACTTTATTAATATTCCACCTACCCATTATTATTTCTCTAATTTTCAAAGAAACCTTGAATAGAATTAATGAGGAACCAAACAAGGTGTATATATATATATATGTGTGTGTGTGGTAATGTTTGGTGGTTTCTGAAACTGTTGTGATGAGTTTGTTAGTTTGTTGCAGAAAATAAGGAATTGAAGCCCATAGAATCAGTGGTTGTGGGGTTTTTTTCCTTGTGTTTTTGGTTTTGGCTTTTCAACGTTTTTATTATCTTTATTTATTTTATTTTACTTTACTTTACTTTGATGGTATCTTCTGTTTTTTTTTAACCATTACACCAAGTTTCAAGAATGTTTGTTACGAAACGACTATGTGTAGTAAGATTGAAGCTATATTTGATATGCATGGTTTATGCTTCTAAGATAAAAATACTAAAAAGTGATCTTTGTACACCCGTATTAGGTTTCTCTCATCATCATTTTCTCATTATCTCTCATTATTTGTAAACCATATCCGTTCAATCAATTTAAAATGTCACAATACTACTTTGATTTTTTTTTTCCATCTTCCCAATTAGCAGTTCAGAAGAACTCATGAGAGATAACGAGGAAAAAAAAAAAAAAAGGATGATCTTCTTTCATGTAGACCCACATATTACACCAAAGAACCAATAAACAAGAAAACATGATTTATTACATTAGAACCGTTAGAGAGGATTCTTGCGCCACAAAGATTGATCTAATCGCCAATATGCAAGGTATTAAAATCCAACTTGGGTCAGCCGATTAGACTAGTCCGGTCAAAAGTTTTGATTAGATGACCAAGTTGGATTTTATTTTATTTTTCTCCTTGTTGAGTCAGAAATGACATCCTTTTAATTAAAAAAGCACGTTGTTTTTGGTAATTATGTTTTGTTGAATTACATTTTGTTTAAACGTGAATATTCTATTTACTTGTTTTATTTAGCTATTACCCTTTTTAGGGGTTATATATATATGAATAGTTTTGTGTATTTTTAATTAAATTATATTTTTTTAATTATAATTGAGTAATTCTACTCCAACCATGATTAGATTATTGACCTTTTAACCAGTGTCTCAACAAATATAATTATCAGTTTGGTTTTTAGTAACTTCAAACTAAGTCAAGATTTCCTTTATAAAAATTTTCATAATTACTAAAAGTAAGCATACATAATGGGAACTATGGTTCATTGAAAGAAGATTCTTGACTTTACACCAGAGGCAGAGACACACTAGTGCCTATGTGGGCAAGTGAACCCATAAAAAAATTTAAAAAATATATATTTTGTGAAGGAATCTTATTACAATAGATTTGGTTAGATTAATTTGTTAAAGGCTTCACCATTTGTGTAAAGGTCCCGGGTTCGAACGCCTTGCTTACCCCTTTTTTTTTTTGTCAATTTCATTTTCTCAACCCTGAACTCTCGCGCAATCACTCATCTCTCTCTCGCCCGATATGCCCTTCACGCATAATTCCGTGGTCGGTGATTCTCATATGGTGGTTTTTCGATTCTTCCCCAGATCTTCGCCGGTGATTCGCGGTGGTTCCTTGGTTGAGTTCCGACGGTGTTTCAAGACTTTCTTCTTGGTTGAAATTCACAGTTGCTCGCGGTGGTTCGGTGGTTTCTGATTCTCGCTCGCAGTGGTTCAAGCAGGTTCAAGCATTTCAGGTGGTTTCTGATTCTTGCTCGCGGTGGTTCAGGAATTTCAGGTCGACTTCTCTGTTTATCTTGGTTTTGTCTCTACTCTTGGTATTAGAGGTTTCGTCCCTGTTCTTGGGTGTTCCGATTACTCCGACGGTGAAATTGGAGGTCTTTTGTCCTAGTTTTCTCTCTGTTCTTGGTGAATCAGCAATTATGGCCCACAATTAAGTCCAGAGGATTGAAGTCACGTTGCCTTCTTGATTTCACGATTGAGGTAACATTGGTTTGTGGTTCTCAACTCTCATGCTCCGCCCACAATCGATCCGCCATTCCGCCCCCAAATCATTCAAATTGTTCAATTTCATTGTCTCAACTCTCACTCTCCATCCAGCCAAATCGATCCGCCCCCAAATCGTTCAACCACGCCGATCCTCTGTCGTTGCATCGTGATTTTCGATCCACCCCCATTTACATAAAGCATCATTACTTTGCATTCGATTTTACCATCTTCTCACAGCTTTAGAGAATCCAGATTCTTGCTCGTTTGGCCCACAAACTTGCTTGTTGAATTAATGATACAGAGCAATAGACATAAATTCAGAACTTCTAATTTTTTTCATTGACCTTTATCTCATTGATCATTTTCATTATTATCAGTTTAACCACTGGAGTTTGTCTAATTGCCCTCTCTTCTACTGGTTTGCAGAAATATTGATGGTCCTCAACGAGGCAATTCCAAAACTTTCAATGACTGTTGATCTGTCAAACACTACAGGCTTGAGGGGGAAAGAGCTTCAATTGTGAGGTAATTTATTACCATTTTTTTGGGTAGTCATGAGGAAAACCATAAAGATAAAATCATTTTTTTTTAAAGTTGGATTTCATTCTCTTTTAATGTTCAATTGTATCTGGAATTTAAGGATTTTGCATTTATTAATGAATGTAAGGATGATCAAGTCCTGTGAGTTTGTTTTTATGCATTAGGTGTTTTGGATAATACTTAAGAAAACATGTTTTCCCTTTTGGTGTTTGTCAAAATGTCTAAAAAATGGTTTGTAAATAAATAAATAGCTGAAGCTAGTGTTATCCATTTTCTCTTATTTTTCATAGCTTGTTGTAATGTGATGAAAAGTTTTGAGAATTGTGTAGCTGATAAATAGTTGAAAGTATGCTACCTCCCCCTTTGATATGCTTCTTTGATTCTGTTTTAGCTCTACTCATTGATTGTGGAGGTCTTATTCATCTATGTTTGCTCCTATGTTCAATATATGTGGGTGGATGTGGTGGTATGTATGCAAAGCTTCTCTCTTTTCCTAAATTCAAAGATGCTTGGTAGTTTATGACGTGTAGCTTGATAATTAAGAGGCATGCTTATTGGGTTATTTTTGAATGTCTATAAGGTGTTTGATGAATTGTGTAAAAGAAGAATGAGGCTTGGGAGTTTTGTGTATAGCTAACGCATGGGAAGGGAAGTTTATTTAAACATCCGTTTTACTAAAATATTAATTTCAATAGACGTAAAAGACGAAGCCTAGCATTTTGGTTTGCTTGCCCACCTTTTAGTTATTATAATTCTTCGTTCTTTGATTTCTTATAGGTTGCAACATATTCTTTAATCTTGTCAAACTTTTTTCCTTCAAGAAAATGTCAACGATACAATCATAATGCATTTAAAACTTTCCTTGAAAAAAAAAAAAATTCGGGGGCAGTGAACCCCCAAACCCCTACACTAATTGTGAACCCATAAACTCTAAATCCTGGCTCCGCCACTGCTTTACACTACTAATAATATGATCCTTAATATAAGAGCCAGTTGACTTTCTTTAAAACAAAATTAAGGAAGTTAAATAAATTATACATAAATATTTATATTTATTGTTTTTCCGAATTAATTTATCGACTTATAAGTTAATATATTATGTAATGACATGCAACATATACTATAATTAATTTATTGATTTAGCTTTATTAACCCTGTCCTGCTTGAAGGAGGTGGATCTGACCCTCAACTCTAGCTCTTTCAATCAAATCTACAACTCTCTTCTATGAAACAATCTTTGCATTAGATAAAGTGTCTGTTTGACCTAACTTATTTTTAGTTTATCTTTTACTTATAAATATAAGTTAGGCCAAATATGATTTTACAAAAGCTCTAATAATTATAAAAATTTATTTTATAATGAAGAAAAAAGATTTTAAAAATAAGCTCCTCATAGGAGCTTTTTTATAAGCTCTTTTTTTATAAAAAAAAAAGAAAAAGAAAAAGAAAAGAGAACCCATAATCTCTCGATCGAACACGTACTACGCCTTTCGTTGCCACCACCGCCATGCCGCCACCACCACCACTATTGCCGCGCCACCACCGCCACCACCGCCACCACCCTATTATAATATACCTTTTATAATAATTTTTATTAGAAAAAGTGCTTATGACAAAATTTTGTTAAATAGCTTATTTTTAATTTCAGCTTTTAAGTAACTTTTAAGCTAAAAAATTTATATAATACCAAATAGCTTTTAGTTTTTTTTTTTTAAAAGCCCCTTTTTTTTTAGCTTTAGCTTAAAAGTAGCTTTTAGCTTAAAAATAAGAGGATCCAAATGGGTTGAAAGAAGAAGCAGGACCAACTCTCTTTGGCATATCAAAGATTAGAACTATCATCAAGAAACCGTCCTCTTACTATACATGATTTTTTTAATCAATGAAGTTGATTCAAGAGGTCAAACCGGGTCTATTTGAGTTGGTGTTGGAAAAACATATTCAACACAAGTCTAGACAAAACTTCTCTCCAAAATTACTTTATATACTATAAATCACGTTAAAAAACAGTTTCTACTGTTGATCCAAACAGACACTTAAAATAAGAAAAAGAGGGAGTCATTTTTGGTTTAAATGCTTAAGAGCTACCCTTATGTGGATTGAATCATCTCCCCTTTATGCTGAATCTGTTCCTATGGCAGAATTACATTCCTTGAAGCAATCTTCTAATATTTTTTCTTCACAGGATGTAGTTTCTATGCCTAATAGCTTTAGTTTCGTTCATTTGTTTGTTTTTTATCACCATGAACAAAAAGGTAACCCCCTTTTTAGGAACTCTAATTTCTGCACCTTGACATTATTTCTTTAGTTAATTATCTATAAAGTTGATCATTTTGCAATTAAAAAAAAAAAAAAAAAAAGGGTAAGGAATGGTGCGTACGGCGCCACCTACAAGATAAGGGAATAAATTTGATCGTTAATGATTAATGGAAGATATTCAAATATATTAATCGAGTGGTGGTGAGATAATTATATTAATTTAATTTAATTTTTTTAAAAAAACATGGCATGGGTTTAAAGTTAAGAATTTAATCATCATGGCCTTGTGGCCCACTAACAGTAAACTCCTCCTTAAAATCTTGCTTGAGTGTGAGATTGTGAGGCGACTGTTCGACACTCTCTGAGGTATATAATGGAAAATTCCCCTCAAGGCCCAAAGTTACTAAAATATTATCGAAAGAGGTCTAAAGCAAACTCAGATTTCAGGGCATTTTCTAGTATTAATTTAGAAAATGTTGCACTGATATACTACCTTTGGTCCTAATTATAAGACCTAGTTGACTTTTTTTAGAGAGATTAAGGAAGCTAAATGAGTTACTTAATCATTTTATATATTGTATATCCTTAGATTATATATTAGTTTATTAGTTAAACTAATTAGTTTGAAAAAAATAAAAATAAAAATACTCTAAAGTAATTTAATTATTTTATTTAATTTCTCCAAAAAAGTCAACTAGGCCTTATAATTAAACCGGGAGAGTAGTTGTTAATATGTACGATATAGTTGTGAGGATATTATTGTTAACGTAGACTGATTTAATTGTTAATGTTGTATTGATTTAGTTGTTATCGTTTATAAAATAATACTAGAAAAAGCTCTTGAACCCTTTTTTACGTGTGACTTTTTTTAGATTTTTTTTTTTGATAATTTTTTTTTACTTAGACCTTGAGTGGGATTTTCCCTGTAATAATTGCATGAGTGATAATAAAAATATTAAACTAAGAATTTAATCATTCAATAATAAAAGGCAAAACCTTCATTTTTATTTCTTCTTTCCACGGTAAATATTTAATGTACCAAAAAAATGCTGGGAGAACAAAGTGGAAGCAAACTGGGGTTCCTTGGAAGATTTTTATTTTTATTTTTCTTAAAAAAGTCATCTTGATCATTTTCAATTGTGCAGTTCACGACAGGAGGCTAAAATACGAAAAATTTCCTTGAACTTTGGGTGTATTGCGACCAAAGCCCCTCATCTTTAGAATTTTAAAACCAAGACCCTGAAGTTTAGTATTTTGAACGTCAACCTCCCTTTTGTTAAACTTAATCGTGTATGCCATCTCACCTTAACTAATGACACTTAGCATTGAAAGGGAATTCATTTTGTTGTTTTTTGTTGTTGCCATAATTCAAATATGTTAACTATTTTATTACTCCTTCTGGTTATAATTATATGACATATTTAACTAATTTTGGAGGGATTAAGGATATGAGTTAAATTAGTTAATTTTACTCATTTTATTAAAATTCCCTTATATAAATTTTATACTTAAATTATCTGGTTGATTTCACATAATCCTTCATTCATATCAATAGAGGTATTTTAGGAAGAAGTTGACAAAAATTAAAATGTTATCCTATAATTAGGACCAAAACAAACTCCTAAATATTGTTTTATAATTAGGACCGAAAGGGAACAATATTTAAGTAGTTATTAATATATTAAAATACAGTCTAAAAAGAAAAGATATCTTGATAAATTATTAAACTTCATAAAATAAAAACTAGTGTTCCCAGATCCATTTTTTTAGATTGTAATTTATTATATTAATAAATACTTAAATGCTAATAAAGTAGTTAAAATATTTCAATTTTGGAAATAAAATAAAATAAAATATTTGAATTCCATGTAAATGCCAAGTGTCAATTGTTAAGATGAGATGCAATGAATCGTCAAGTTTAACGGCGGGGAGGGTAACGGTCCAAAATGTTAAACTTCAGGACCTTGGATTTAGACTTCTAAAGGCGAGGGAGGTTATTCGCAACACACCTAAAGTTCAAGAGGGTTTTTTTGTTTTTACTAAAAAAAAAAAAAAAAAAAAAATTAGCCATGATAGGATAACAAGAAAGGGAAGTGAACAACATACAAGAGGACTCTAAACTAAAAACAACAGTGAAAAATTAGGGGGAAGTTACGGGCAGAGATAATGTATTTTAATGGAAAGGAAAGAAAGGGAAGAGAATGGAATGGAAAATTTCCCACGGGAAGGAAAGGAAAATGATGAATTATAAAATCCCCAAATCATCCATCACAGGTTTAGGAAGGATGGGAGGCATGGAGGATATATGAAACATTATCTACATAGAAAAACATCATCCTTGCATATGTTGAGGGAAGAGGCCTTCCCTTATACATAGGAAGAGCTCTTCCTTGGAAAGCCAATTTCTTCCTGCCCCAAACATGCCACACAAAAGGAAAAGAGCTATTTTCCTTTTCTACCCACAAATTTTTCTTGTAACAAACGGGACCTAAGGAAATCAAACTGTATTCAGAGTATCAGCCAAGTACCGCAGTATGCAACCGAATCCTGCCCTCTCTGTCAATTTTTCATGAATCCGAAGACACTGTTCACATGTCGGTCGATCTCCAGTTGCCAGACCTTTGTACAAGTACCTATTTTCAACAGCAGCGCAAAGAACAAGCAACTTTAAGAGAAAATCCAACATGCAACATGCTTGAATGTAGGAGTTCCGATTCTTTATGGACCATTTATATATAAAAAGTGGCAAAATAATACAAAATGCGAGCAAGGTATGTAATTTCATTGTTGGCATGCATATGTATTACTAGCTCATTCTAAATTCAAAGCAGAACAAGTCTCATGGTATTGTATGTTTGGGTGGGCATTTTGGAAGTCCAAAATGCAGTTTGAGGATCAAACTAAGTTTGAAAAATGGTCAAAACCAAACAAGTCTCGTGGTATGTTTGGGTGATCATTTGTTGTTTCTTGTCACTCATCCTTTGTGCCAGTATTAGCTGATGAGACTCCAATGATATATCAGTTGTAAGTTTCTATATTTCTCAAGGAAAAGATGACTGTCAAGAACGCAGAAACTTTGTTAATAACTTTGTATGAAAATGTCTTGTATTATACTACATCTGGAAGATCAGGTTTGTAACTTTTAAGCAAGAGCGATAATTTTACAAAGCACCGACAGTAACTTATTCTTATGCTCTAAGAGATTAACTCTGATTTTTAAGGTCCTTAGATGTCATTAAAATAAGCTATGGATCTGTGGATGTCATTTTTTCTTTTTCTTCTCATCAAAAGGAAATTCAGGGGAAGTCTTGCAAGAATATAACACAATGCAAAGCTACAAAGTGTTGTTTAATCAGGCAAACCTTATCCAAGGACCAGAATAGTCTTTCTTCAGGCATTATGCACTAAGCATTGATCATAAGGTTTCTATCATGTATGTTCTTTGGTGCATAAGATCATTGTTTAGGCCTCAGATTCTGACATGAAAAAAGAAATTTTCTGATTCTAGAAGCACTATTCCCTGAATAAAGCACCGATATAGAATATAATCAACTTATTTCAAAACCCCAAGATCTTTAAGCACACTCCCCATTGTTATAAGTTCATGACTAACAACCCAACATGTTAAGTTCTTCAAGCTAGCCATGACTAATAACCAGTGGCAAAGAATGTATAAGAAAGCTGAATTGCAATCACTTCAAAATTAATGGGGGGCAAAAAAATCAACCCTGCCACTGGATGCAAGAATCTTTCACAAATGTAAATCTAAAATTCACTAAAGATTATTAAATAATTTGTATAATGAAGATTCTGTTCTGTTCAGCAAGGCAGTCTAGAAATTAGTGCATATGCACCAAGAGTACCTCACATGCATTAAAGGTAAGTCACAGGGGACATCTTTTTTTTTTTTTTTTTTCAGTGAATTCAACAGAAAATGCATAAGAATTCAACGGAAAATGCATAAGAAATTATATATATATATATATATGGATATTGTTGTCGCAATTCACTGTCATGCATTCTGAAGTTATTTTTCTCAGTTAACAATTCAAATGCATAATGCAGGTTATGAAAATAAAAGCTAAGGGAAGGCGAAAATGAAATATTATTTATCCCTTTTCACAGATGGAAAATTCTGGGGAACCAAGCTGAAATAATCGGTGACTAGTAATTCCATAATGTTAACACTATCCGAAAAATTCATTATCCCAACATAACTCCCACATATTGAACTCAAAATTCACATGTATAAAGATTTAAACAAAACACGCTATCACTTACTTCATTAGGATGTCATAGTACTCAGGGTCCAAAGAAGAAAGCATTCCATCCACATCTTTTATAGCCATTAAAGCTCTATGTACCACAATCCAATGTGCTGACTGCAAATTGAACAGCATCATATAAAAAAAACAAAATGGTTTCAGGATTAAGAACACAAGATTGTCAACAAAATAAATATTTCAAACCATGCAGAAGAAATCAAGGGCATGTTAATATGTCTACAAATCAAAATCAGGACCATATGAAATTCTGAAATCAAATAGCCTGAGCCGCATCAAAATTTAGGTAAACAAACCAATCAAAATCAACAACTTTACATTCTTATCGTTCAATCAATCAAGAAAAGAATAAGAAGATCCTAAATTACCATACAACTAAGCTCCGAATGAAAAATGGTTAAGCCCCTTTTGCCTATATAGCAGTATGGAAAATCCGGCAACAAATCTGGTCTTATATTCTTCCTTATAAACCCTAATGTACATTCAATTTCAAAGTTTGAAAAAATTAACATGACTGGAGAGAGAGAGAAGGGGGGGGGGGAGAGAGAGAGGAAAACCTTGCAACGTTCATCTCGGGTCATGGCATGAGTGCCTTCAAGAGCAGTTTTAAGTGCTTCAACTGGCTTATACCTGGATTAGCATCAAAGATAAACAAATTTGAAGCATTCGTGTAAGAACAAGGAAATATCTTACGGCTCAATTTAAACAGATCAGAGATAGGCACAAAATGAGGAAGAAGCCATTACTGTTTGAGTAGGCTTTCGATCTTCCGAGTTTTGTGTTCAATTCTAATCATAATAGCCTCTGCATTATCCGCTTCAACAAATCCTTCTGCTCCTGCCATTTCCGAGAAAATTATCTTCGCAAGAGAACGCCTTCTTTAGCCTTGCGACGCCCTTCCCTAAAGGCTTTGTTTGGATAGAGTTAAAATCAAAAACCAAAATGGTCAGTCCAAGGAGGAAGAAAATCAAAATCAAGACTTTCAGTAAAGCGAATTGCCGATGGATCATACGGTATCTGCCCTGTTACTCGTCTCCGGCCAGAAGCTGCTGTCATGGGCCCTAAGAAGAAAGGAAAGGGAAAAATAAAAGTAACGGGAGACTTTTAGGAAACATTGCACATAGATCCTAGCAAGGGAAAATACACAACTAAATGGTCCCTTAAAATATCAAATTTGCAGTAAAGTTAAGTTATGTGAGACTTTTTTGCAATATTTTTCATATGTGAAAAGACACAAATACCCTTACAAAAAAACTTGAACCCAACATTCTCCCTCTCCCCTCCTCAGTAGCCCCAATTACTCTATGAAGACTTCAACGTTAGAAATCGTCGCCCCCTTTGCCAATGTCGTCGTCGTCGGGTTTGATAACTGTTGGCGTTGTACTTCATTTCTAGTAACAATCGTGAGTTGTTGTCGGTGTTAGCCCCAATTACTGTGTGGATATCTTATCGCCATACTTCGTCGACCCACTTCGCCACTGCTCTGTGAAGACCTCATTGCCAGAAATCGTCAGCTCACTTTGCCAGTGTCGTCGCTGTTGGGTTTGATCACTGTTGGCATCACACTTCATTTCTGGTGACAATCGTGAATCGTTGCTGGTGTTAGCCCCAATTACTGTGTGGATATCTCATTGCCACTCTTCGTTGACCCACTTCGCCACTCTTGTTGCTGTCACGTTTGGTCAGTATTGCCGTCACACTTCATTTCTTATTACATTTGCGAGTTGTTCTCAATGTTCATATGATCTCCTACCTGATTCCTTATATGTGGGTTCAATTTTCTCAATCCAAAGAAAGCCCTAACCTTCGACTTCGGCGGTGTCCGAACAAGCAGAAGTCAAAACTTTGTTGTAGCCATGGTATGTTTGCTATATTTGATGTTTGATTGTTTATGTGTTTGTGAGTGTCTCTGAAGTTGTGAGAGTGACAGAGTTTAGCAATTGTTGGCCTCCCAGTAAAGAAGAACCAGAACCATTTGTACCATATATGTTTGTTCGTTTACTAATGGCATTGCACAATTTTAATCACTTCGGTCGATCTTTGCTCTTTAACCTATTTACAAGTTTTGATTTTTTATCCTTTGATTGTAATACGGTAATGATATGTCTTTTCACTAATTTCTGAACACTTGTATCTATGGTATATATCCCCAAAATAAGGTGATTTAGTATTTGGAAATTAGCAGTGAGAGATGATGATGTTTATCCATCAATTCTGCAATAGAATGGTGATTTTTTAATATGCACTACCATCTAAGCTCTGTTGTATATTTTGATAGCTTTATGTGTATTAATTATTTAATCACCAAATTATTTCATGATAGATGAAATTGTCAAATACTAAGCTTTTATCTAAATTTACTCATCCACGGATGTTGATTGCCTTGTGTCTATAATATGTGAGTGTACATATAGATTGGAAACATCTTGTACTCCCTACTTTTTTCTTTCCCGTCAAATGGATCCATACTCAATGCTGTTTATTTATTGGGAGTTTGGAAGATGGTTAATTTATCAATGATTGTGACAAGACAACATTGAAAAAGAAGTGGTAATGGTGGAGTGCAAGTATATGAATTGAATGTAGAGCATCTCAATTTCTCCTCGAGGATAAGAAATGCAAATTATACAAGTGATGATTTATCTCATCTAATTATAATCAGATTTTGGACTTCTAGCTTAGAGATCTAACATCAATTAAGTAAAAATATTAGATACTTTTTCATAAAAAAATGTTGCTCTAGATTTGAAATTTATAAGATTGCCTGTATGCTCCCCCATGTTATGTATCGTGATGCAAATGTTCCCCAAATATTTGCGGTGGCCTACTAGGCACCATCTACTAGCCCATCTTTTAAAGTTCTTGTTACATTTTGTTTGGTTTCCCCTCATTAATCTAATGCATTCTTGTGAAGAATTCAATTTTTCCTATGTCCATTTTAAGAAAAACTCTTGCAAGTCTTGGTTTTTTTTTTTTTTTTTTTAAAAAAAAAAATCATTGAGTTGTAAGTGTAAGGTACATACTGGAGAGATTTGTTATCTCTATTGTTTTGGTTAAATTTATTACATCATGAGCTGCTTGATTTGGTTATTAATTCCATTACAAATATATTTGCAAAAACTCTTGTAGGGTGCATGTACTATCCTGGTTACAGATGTGGGACAAAATTGAGCAAGGTGATGACAGTTATATCATGCCTTACTATTCAATGGAAGAACTCAATGAAATTAAGGTTGGGTTCTATTGATGGCTTGTTACTCATCCTAATAACATACATTAAGATAAAGTTATGTCTTTGGTGGAAGAGAACTGTCAAAGGAAGAGAACAAAATAGGCTGATAAGTTGGATTGTAGCTAGGATTCGTTGTGAAGTTAGACCAAGTATAAATTGATTGTATTAGTGATATATTTTTTGCAACTGCATTTTTGTACAAAGTGATTGTAATGATGACATGTTTTTTGTAATTATTACGTAAAGACTGATTGTATTGACTTCATATTAATGTTTTTGTAAGATTATGCACAATTTATGTGCCTGATTGCATTTTGGCCTGTTATGTAAACATAAGCAAACAAATATGCTGACAAGAGCAGGGGATTACACTGTCAAGTCTTTGGACATCCATTGACAAGTTCATGTGGTTGTGTTGACAAGGCCATGGGCATACATTGACAAGTCCATATGGCTGTGTTGACAAGTTTTAGGCGTCCATTGACAAGTCAATGGGCATGCATTGGCAAGTCCTTGGGTGTCCATTGACAAGCCCATGGGCAGGCGTGTTAGAACCGGTTGACATCCAAAAGGGGGTTGAATTGGGTATAAGATAAAAACTTAGGCACTTTAAAAATCTTTTTACATCTTAGTAAAAGCAATAAGTATGAAAATAATGAGTCTTAAATCAATTGTATGTTATTGAAATAATATATGTTGAAAGGGTTAAATGCCTAGTTTACCCCGGAAGTTTTGCTAAGGGGGCGCCCATCACACGGAAGTTTTTTTTGTACCAAATGTGCCCCGGAAGTATTAAAAAGTATCAAATTTACCCAAAAATGACGGAAGTCCATGTAGATCGTTAAAATGTGCCACCTCATCACACGTGGCATGCCACCTCAGCACACGTGACATGCCACCTCAGCACACGTGACATGCCACCTCATCAATCAAAAGTATCAATTTTGCCCCGGAAGTTTTCACTAAGGAGCAATTTTGCCCCGGAAGTTTACAAAAGTAGCAATTTTGCCCTTCTTTCTCCCAATATTAAATTTAACTATTAAATCAGTCAAAGAATACACATTTCATGCCTTGAAAAGGTCGAACTTGGATTCAGAGAAGGATATTCTTGAGATGTTGAGCTCAAGGCGGCCACAATTTGTGAAGCTGAACTGGTCACGTGGACCGAAAGGTCCGTCGCAATCCCGTGACTAGTTCGGCTTCACAAATTCCGTCGCCTTGAGCTCAACATCTCAAGAATATCCTTCTCGACTCCAAGTTCGACCTTTTCAAGGCATGACATGTGTGGTCTTTGACTGATTTAATAGTCAAATTTAATATTGGGAGAAAGAAGGGCAAAATTGCTACTTTTATAAACTTCCGGGGCAAAATTGCTCCTTAATGAAAACTTCCAGGGCAAAAGTGATACTTAATTCTTATTGGTTGATGAGGTGGCATGCCACGTGTCATGAGGTGGCATGCCACGTGTAAACTCAGTTAAACTTAACGGTTAAAATTAACGGAGGGGCAAATTTGCTACCTTTTTCATACTTCCGGGGCAAATTTGGTACCTTTTGAATACTGCCATGGCAAATTTGGTACCAAAAAAACTTCCGTGTGATGGGCGCCCCCTTAGCAAAACTTCCAGGGTAAATTAGGCATTTAACCCTATGTTGAAATATAAGAGCTTAGAGAAGAGAATATGCAAATTATGATTTATTCTGGTTCGGTCAAATCCACGATGACCTACGTCTAGTCCTCAGTCTCCTTCTAAGATTTTAATCCACTATCTCCTTCAAGTTTAACTGGGTACTTGAGAACCACTACAATTCCACAAGTTTGATCAGGGCACTTATGAAGCCTTTAGTATTCTCGCACTGAGATAAGAACTCCCCTTTACACGCTATAAGGATACAATTTGTTTCTCACTAAAGATCCCCCAATCTTGAGTAACTCTCGCAAAGGTATAATGATTACAATGAAAGTATACTTCTTTCTATATGAAGTACATGATGATTAACATTGAAGTACAAGATGGGAGTATGATTATAGAGCTTTGATCTAGTAAGATTCAGAGTATCGGCGTATCGACATTATAGGCATAGTCTCTCTCTGTTGTTTATCTTGAATGCATCTCCTTTTATAGTTGATGAAGAGCATTTGACCATTGAGCACATTCTTCTTATTAAGTATCTTAGAATATGACCGTTAGAAGTAGTCGTTGAAGCTTCTGACATAAAGTTGCTTTTTGGCCGTTGAGTTCTAATATAAGTTTAATCATTTGAAACTTATACATAAATGAGATAAGTAGTTTTTAGAAGTAGTATAAGTGATTATCGTGTTCATCTGGATGTTCATCATAGATATCAAAATTATCAAGATATTGATGTTTAAAGACAATGAACATGCACTTAAGTGTGATTCTGGAGCACTTGAGCAATGCCTTGTCACTTGAGTGCTTGCAATATAACTCGAGTGATCTCCTATTGATTGGAAAAATGCTTCGACACTACCAGGTGACTCGAGTGATTTTATGGATCACTTGGACACTTTGTATGTGATCTCATATCACTCAAGTAATCTTATATTAAGATCATATAACTCTTGGTTCCTCAGCGAGTGCCTCGTTGAAACTTGCAAGTTAGTACCATCACTCGAGTGATCTTGAGAATTTCACTCGAGTGCTCAAAACCATCACTCGAGCGATATGCTCCAACTCTAAAAAGCTTTACAAGTGATTTGCAAATGGTTGCGAGTGATGCTTAATCACTCGAGTGATCTTGCACACTCTAGAATATTAATGAATGACTTTAAGAACACATATAGTTTGGCACAAAGGTCAACTTCCAGTGGGCATAACTTTTTGAATATAACTCCAAATTTGGTAAATGACCTATCCCCAAAAATATCTTGAAGTATTCTTTCAAATGAAAAAACATTCAACTCACATTCATTCAATTCTCATTTTGAAAGTTTCAATCACAGCTGGTCTGGAGCAGCATCTATAAGTAACTGCCATAAATATTGTAGTGGTTCTATAAGTAACCGCCATAAATAGGCAAGACTATTTGCATTTTGTAGCGGTTTCTAGGACTAATCGCTACAAATGTGCAAGACTCTTTACATTTTGTAGTGGTTCGTACGTACAATCACTACAAAAATTCAAACTCTTTACATTTTGTAGTGGTTTTTTTATTCTAATTGTCACAAAGAAAAAAAAAAGTCACAACTTTTGCGCCATGATGCACCTAGCTAGTGCCACATTTGTGGTGGTTTGTGAAAGGAAACCATGACATATTAACCGCTGCAAAATTGGCCCTAGCTTGGCATCATATTTTGTAGTGGTTATTTTGTGATAATTGCTACAAAGGTCGTTCCCTAACCAGTGTGCTACTTGGCGGGAGTCATTCCGTTGCAAATTTGTAGCAGTTTAGACTGAAACCGCTATAAAATCCAACATTTATAGTGGTTTTTTTTAACAATTACAAATTAGCCGCTACGAATCCACACTTTTTTTTTTTGTAGTAGGTGACGAGGTGGAGATTAGGGATTTGAATGATGCATTCTTATTCTAGTTTGACAAACGGAAGGATTACTAGCGTGTACTGCGAGGGAGGCCATGGCCAATTCAGGGGCAACTTCTGAGAATTTAGTGTTGGGAAGAGTACATGGTGTTTAAGGAAGTTGAGTTTTCTAAGTGCTCATTTTGGGTACAATTTCTTGGTTTCCCTATTGAGGTAATTTGTACAAGTGATGTCATTACTTTAAGGGAATGTGTTGGGGAAGTAAAGATGATTGAAGATCCAAAGGCGAAAATGAATATAGTAGAAGCTTTCTGAGGGCTTGAGTGCTGATTGACATTGAAAAGCCTTTACCGACAAGATTTTTGGTTCCGTGGCCTGAAGAAGATGATGCTCCGGTACGGTGGATAAAAGGTATGAGCGTTACTCGGTTTTTGCTATAAATGTGGTATTGTTATGATCACACAATTAATTCAATGTAGAAGATGTAGCTTTTACTGAAATATGGAAATCATTCACTGATAAATCATTCTGCAATTACATAGATGGTACTAATGCAAAAGTGTACTGAAGGAAATACAACAATCGACTAACAGAAAGCGTACAAAATAACAGAAAGAAGGGGGAGGGGACCACTGAAATAGAGATAGGGAAATACAATCAAATCTATGCCTATCCTACCTTGTACAGTAATTGCCTTTATATATATCCTATTCTTCTAACTCTCTAATCTTCCAGGACCTTCTCTTCATTTGCTTGCTCCTCCTAATGGGCCTAAGATCCTCCATATCCATTGTAGCTATTGGGTCTCTCAATGTTTGGCCCACTTCCTCTTTAGTCATAACAATACCCTCCCCATCAAAGGAGAGCTTGTCCTGAAGGTCTAAGTGTGGATATAAAGAGGATAGTGAATCAGCATTCTCCCAAGTAGATGGTACAGACCCATCCCACTGCACCAGAAACTGCTTAACCCAGGTATTGCCATCTTGAATAAGTGAGAGTCTAAAATGCCAATTGGAGTGATGATAGGACCTTCTGGAGTGGAAATCAAGGGTAATGGAATCACAGGAGTTGGAGATGTTGAACCCACAAAAGGTTTCAGCACCAACACATGAAAGACCGAGTGAATCCACGCATGTTCTAGTAATTCAAGGCGATAAGAAACCTTTCCCACACGTTCTAAAACCTTAAAAGGACCAAAATAAAGACGAGCCAATTTTTGATATTTACGTAATTCCACAGAATGTTGCCGATTGGGCTATAGTTTAATCCACACAAAATTGCCTTCTTGAAATTCTAAGTCAGAATGTTTCTTATCAGCATACTTCTTCATGCGCATTTGGGCTCGTTGAATATTAGCCCTCAAGATCTCTAGCACCTCATTCCTTTTAGATAATTGTTGATGAACATCAAAGGGGTGTCATCGAGAGAAACATGTTGTAAAAGTGGAGGAGGATCTCTATCATAGACTACCTTAAATGGAACCATCCCAATGGATGTTTGAAACGAGGTATTATACCAATACTTTGCCCAAGGAAGATAATTTAAGAGTAAATACCCTTTTTGGCCCCTGATAAAAAACGCGATCATCATTTTGGTCCCTTACAAAAAAAGTCCTTTTTAGTCCATAAAAAGGACGAATAAAGGTTGATTGGTTGATATTTTGATCTCTCACAAATTTCAAAAAATGTCATTTTTAGTCTCTTAAAAAGGACGAATAAGGGTTGATTTTTTTATAAGGGACTAAAATGACGTCCGTATTTTTGTCAAGGACTAGAAAGGGTATTTACTCATAATTTAACCATTGTCTAGGTTGTTCAGAAACAAAGTAGCGCAGATATTATTCTAGACATTTATTCGGAGCCTTTGTTTGGCCATCAGACTGAGGGTGGTACGCTGATGTAAAACAAAGTTGGGAACCTTGTAATTCATCAAGTGACGCCAGAAACCACTAGTAAAAATCTTGTCACGATTAGAGACTATAGTGCTAGGAATGCCATGCAATTTGACTATATGTTGAACAAAAACCTCATCGACTTTGTGACTGGTAAAATGAGTGGGCAATGGAAGGAAATGACCATATTTTGATAAACGGTCGACCACTACCAATATGACTAAATACCCCTGAACAGGAGGAAGACCAACTATAAAATCCATGGAAATATCATTCCATATCTGAGTAGGAATTGGGAGAGGTTCTAAAAGCCTTGCTGGCTGGAGTTGCAAGACTTTCGCTTGTTGGAATATCAGACATTCTTTAACATATTTTCAGATAGCAGCATGCATCTTGGGCCAATAGAACAAATGGGCAATACGATAAAAAGTGCGCAAGAAGCTAGTGTGACCACCAATTTTAGACGAGTGGAATTTGGAATTTGGCAATCAACTCAAGATCATCAGGAAGAATAACTAACTTGTTGCGCCAGTAAAGATCTTGATGTTTGATGTGATATCTAGTTGAGTTAGATGCATCAGTCGTGACTCGCAACTTAAGATTTCGAATGAAGTTTGAGGATTGAACCACGTCGTAAATCGAGTCCATGAAAGAAGACTAGACCGAAGAGATAGCCATATGAAGTACTCTGGATAAGGCATCTGCAACTTGATTCAGGCGCCTAGGTTCATATTCAATACGAAATCGATAACCAAGTAATTTAGGGAGACACGCCTCTTGCTCTGGAGTCTGAATTACTTGATCAGCCAAATGTTTCAAGCTCTCATGGTCCGTCCGAATGATAAAATAATGCCCAAAAAGGTAATGCGAAATTTGGCTACAGCTTCCATGATGGCCGTCAGTTCTTGTACATAGACTGATTGCACTTGTAATTGTGGCGGCAATTTTTTTTGAGAAGAAGGCGATAGGGTGAACATTCTGACTCAAGATGGTGCCAATGCCGACACCAGATGTGTTTGTTTCCAAAATCAACGGTTCATCAAAATTGGGAAGGGCCAAAAGTGGAACTTGAGTGATGGCAAGCTTGAGGGCATCGAAAGTGAGTTGAGCTTGATCCGTCTAGGTGAAGGCATCTTTGGCGAGGAGCTGGGTAAGGGGACCAGTGATTTGGGCATACCGATGGATGAAGTGTTGGTAGTAGCCACTTAACCCTAAGAAGGCTTTTAATTGGGTCACCGTTTTTGGGTTGGCCTAACGTTGAACTGTAGCTACCTTAGTGTCATCCATTTCTACACCTTTAGCAGACACAAAGTGGCCCAGATAATTGATACGCGTCTGTCCAAAAGAGCATTTGGACCTCTTCGCATATAGGCGTTGATTCTGCAACGCATGAAGGACGACTCGCACATGGGTCAGATGGTCTTCCCAGGTAGCACTGTAGACGAGAATGTTGTCAAAAAAGATCAAGACGAACTTGCATAGATAAGGTCTGAAGATGGAGTTCATCACTGCCTGAAATGTCGCTGGAGCGTTAGTAAGGCCAAATGGCATCACAAGCCATTCATATAAATCTTGGTGTGTGGGGAAGGCAGTCTTCTCATGCTCAATGTGCTTCATAAGAATTTGGTGATAACAGGATCGTAGATCCAATTTCGAATAAAAAGCAGAGCAAAAGCTCATTTACAGTCGGCATGGGGAATGCATCTTTGACTGTCATTGCATTGAGCACTCGGTAATCGACGCAAAAGCGCCAAGTGCCATAGTTCTTCTTCACCAAGATCACTGGGACAGAGAATGGACTGGTACTCTGTTGTATCAACCCTTCACAGAGTAATTCGTCGACGATGCGCTCGATTTCTGTCTTCTGGCTGACGGGATATCGATACGGCTTGACTTTCACAAGGCCGTGTGAGGTAGTAAATCAATTGCATGGGCATGATCTCTTGACGGCGGAAGGCCATGGGGAATATAAAAAATAGAGTCAAATTCTTGTAACAGAGCTTGTAAATCCCTAGGTAAAGAATCAGTTGAGGCAATGAGTTGGTGATCAACACAGTCCAAAATAAAGATGCCTGCCCATGATTCCGTGTGGTTCAAGTGGAGCAAGTGATGATACTGCGCCTGGGTCTTGAGGCTCCCCCGGAATCCTTTTAAAGTCACCCACTGGCCATCTTTTAAAAATTTGATAGTCGAAGTACTATGGTCGGCCACGTGGGGTCCCAACGTCTCCAGCCAGCCAGCTCCGATAACCATATCGACGGCTGCAACAGGTAAACCAACAGTGTAAGTGATAATATATAGCCATAAATTTCAATAGGAACATTGTTACTTGGCAGTTGGTACGCATGATTTGGCCTATGCCGCCAAGGATGCACACTTCATTGGTAAATTCGATTGGTAAACCCAGATGTTGAACGATGCGAGGATGGATGAAATTATATGAACTGCCGCCATCCAACAAAATCTGTATTTCAGTACCACTTATATGGCTAGAGAAACGGATTGTAGCAGCGGACATCGATGAGTAGGTGAGTGCCTTTTTCGATTCGCGTAGGGATAAATGATGCAAATTAGTTTTCTTCCATAGGGGTCAACTGGGTAGTCGTAGGTGTCAGGCTCGATGACCTCCTTTGGCTCATCGTCTTCAATCATCATCATGAGTTGCTTCTTCGGACATCGATGAGTAGGTGAAAAGCTGGGAATGAGCGCAATCGAATAGCGAGGGACCGTATTGGTCTTCGATCGCCTGAACTAAATCACGCCACTAGGGAACGCGTTTGTTTTTCTCCAGCATCTGAAACCACGGTAGCACATCATCGTCCAAATGTATTGATGGAATGACTAGCCGTTGGGCGTCAGGTACCTCAAAGTACTTAAAGTACTGCTTAGCCTTAATAATCCACTGGAGGGCGTCTGAACTGTCAAAACGTGGAAAATCAAGTTTCAAGTGGCGTGGTGTGGGAGGAAAATATGACCCCTGTGGAACACTAGAGGTGAGACAAGGGGTGGGAATCAGTTGTCGTCCCAGAGCTAGCACCATCTTCATATTGTCTAGTTTTAATAACACAGCCTCCATGAAACTCTCTAAACGTGTAAAGCGAGACGTAGAGTCAACCATGAATCCGGAGGTCCGAGTAAATTGAACCATAGCGTCCTCCACAAAGTCGGAGAAACGTTTTTGTTCGGCTTGTAACTCCTTTAGAAGAGTATTTTCGGCCATGATTCTCAATGGAAGCACCAAATGTTATGATCACACAATTAATTCAATGCAGAAGATGTAGCTTCTACTGAAATATGGAAATCATTCACTGATGAATCATTCTGCAATTACATAGATGGTAGTAATGCAGAAGTGTACTGAAGGAAATATAGCAATCGACTAATAGAAAGCGTACAAAATAACAGAAAGAAGGGGGAGGGGGTCACAGAAATAGAGATAGGGAAATACAATCAAATCTATGCCTATCCTTCCCTGTACGGTAATTGCCTTTATATATCCTATTCTTCTAACTCTCTAATCTTCCAGGACCTTCTCTTCATTCGCTTGCTCCTCCTAATAGGCCTCAGATCCTCCATATCCATTGTAGCTATTGGGTCTCTCAATGTTTGGCCCACTTCCTCTTTAGTCATGGCGCCAAAATTGAGAGCCTGCTTTTTGTCGCTAAAGAAGTCAATTTGAGGCCATGGTTTTTCTTTAAGTTGAATTTAGATGATGAAAAATGCAAAGAAATAAAATTAAACTAACTAAATGTAGGATGAAAATTGAGTCTAAAAGGCTTGGTGATATTGAAGAAGAAGATGGAGTTACCTTTGGAAATTTGGTTAAGAATTGCATGGAGTTGACTTTCTTAGCCTAAATCACATAATTAGACTAAAAAGGAGATTGTGAACATGGGAAACCCTCTTGCTCAAACTATGGATAAGGTATTGGTGATAGTGGATCCATTTTGGTGTGAGGGTGATGATATGATAAGGAGAATCTCTCTTGCTATTGAAGCAAAGTATAGGGTTAGGGAAACTAGAAAAATGACTTCTCCGATTAAATGCGTGGCCCCATCGGAGTTTCTGAAGGGTGTTCTAATGAATTGGGATTGGTTAAGAGGTTGAGTAAGGAAGAAAAAAGGGAGTGGATAAAGAAAATTTGGATCGTAATATTGGTTCAGTACTACATGTTAAAATGGATGCGCACTTTCAGAAGTTTATTAATAAATACCACTCTGGTCCTATTTATAAGTCCTTTTTGACCAAAAAAAATTGGTCTTATTTATAAGTCCCCTTTGACCAAATAAATGAGATTGTGACAATTTTGCCCATATTAATTGTACCAATGAAAATAGAGAGGGAAGAAAGAGTTGAAAGTACTCAATCATAAATGAGGGTAAAGTTGAAAATTCACCTCATAATCATTGAGCTAACTACCTGTCATTGGTATGTGTGATTTAGTCAAAAAGGGACTTATAAATAAGGACTAGAGTGGTACATGAGTAAGGGGAAACATCCAAGGCTGGTGAGATTAGAGGTTTAAAGAAGATGGATGATAAATCTGCTAGATTGGAAGGAAATAACCATGTTGTGTACGACCTGGAGGATTAATAACTTAATTCCAAAGCGTTGGTGCGAGCTTTGACTAACTCACCTGAGGTAAAAATAATGGAGCAGATGAGTCAAATTAAGCTGAAGAGGGAAGATGCTGAGCTTGATACACCACAGGGGCTTAAACGAAGAAAGGAGGGGGATGTGGTGATGGAGGAGTTGGGAACAAGGGGTAATAATATGGTGAAGCAGTTGGGAAGAAAGAATTGTGTTGGAAGAGTGAAGAATCAGATTAGAAGGAGAATTACATTTCAGAAAAAGAAAGAGGCAGTAAGGATTACTCTGGAGAATCAGGCCCGTGGCCCTGAGAGATCATTCGGTTTTGATGTGATTGTGAATCCTGAAGATGGGGGAGGCTGGCCTGAAACAGCCCCATTGGGACCATGAGTATGCCATGGTGGAATTGCAAAAGGAATTGGGGCGGCTTTGGCAATTAAGAGGCTGAAAGAATCATGCAAATGTTATTAATGTGATTTCATCCTCTAAAAATGTTATACATACTTTGGTGTTTTTATTAACAATTTCAGTACCAAAGTATATTACATTCATATATGGACTGCCAAGTGGAGGGTGAGCGTAGGAAGGTATCGGAGAAGGTTGTAGAAATGTCAAAGTTTGTAAAAGATATGGCTGTGTGTGGGAGACTTTAATGACTTGGTTTCCCAAGGTGAGAAGTTGGATGATAATCCAAAATCTATAAGAAAGGTGTTAAACTTTCAATGGTTTATTGTACATTGTGAATTAATGGATCTTGGGTTCAAGATTCAAATTACACTTGGAATAAGAGATTAGGGGATGAGCATATTAAGGAGAGAACTGATCGGGCACTTGCAAATGTGGCATTTAGGGAAGCTTTTTCAAAGGCTTAGGTATTTCATGAGGAACCAACAGGGCCAGACCATCATGCTTTGGTGATAGTACTATGCTATGCTAGTTTATGGGCAGTGCCATCAGTTACCTTTGAGATATTTTTTATTGTGCATCCAAATTATTTGGAGGTGGTTAATGAGGGCTAGTTTAATGTAGAGAATGAATTATGGGATAGAATAAGTGAATTTGCGATGAGGTTGGAGGAATGTAGGAAAGTGTTAGTGCAGTGGAGTAGTAGAGTGCTTCCAAACTGCATTAAACTCAGAGGGGTTGAAAAGAAAATTAATTAGCAATGTGTAGAGAAGGTGTGCTAACAGAGGAAAAATTGGAGTCAGCCGAGAAACTAAAATATGAGATTGAGAAGACTTGCGATTGTGAGGAGGCTTATTGGTGGCAGAGGTCGCATTTATCTTGGTTGCGAGAGGGGGACAAGAATACCAAGTTTTTTCATCTTTCAACAATCAAGAGAATAATGCGCAATGCTATTTTAAAGTTGAAGAATGATAGAGGAGATTGGGTTGAAGACGAAGGTGATATTGCTAATTGCTTCTCTTTATATTTTTCGAATTTGTTTAAAGTCTCTGTTGACAGACCCTTTGATGATGTTTTGAACTTTTTTGATTGTAAGATTAATGATTATGTAAATAGTATTCTAGCCGCTCCTGTGACAGAGTTGGAAGTTAAAGAGGCAGCTTTAATTTCCAGCTTGGAGGCTCGAAAGCTCCAGGTCCGGATGGATTTTGTGGCAAGTTTTATCAGTCCTCATGGCGGATAGTTGGAGGAAGTGTTGTGGAGATGGTGTGGGATTTCTTTGAAGGGAAATGTAGTGTGGCATGCTTTAATGAAACAAATATTTCGTTAATTTCGAAGGTGGATAAGCCTAAATTGGTAAGTCAATTTCAGTTCATAGGATTATGCAATTTCTCATATAAAGTCATATCTAAGGTGCTTGCGAATAGATTAAAACCTTATTTGAGTCTTTGTATCTTTGAAAACCAAGGGAATCCTATTCCGCGTAGGCTTATTCATGAAAATATCATGATTGCCCATGAAGTGTTGCATTATCTTAAGATAGATATGAGCAAGGCATATGATAGGATAGAATGAGATTTTTTAAGAGTTGTTTTGTTAAAATTTGGCTTTTGCAATAAATGGGTGGATTTGATTATGGACTATGTGACAACAGTGAGCCTTAACTTGTTCGTATTAGGGAGAAAGGTTTCTAGTTTGAGTTGTCCTGGTAGGGGTTGAGAAAAGGTGACCCTCCATCTCCATATTTGTTTATCATTGTAGCTGAGGTGTTTTCTAGCATGCTAAATAAAAGTGTTGATAGCAAATTGATAAAGGGAATTAAATTGGCTAATAACTGTCAATGCTTTCTCATAGTCCCCCCACGGCAGATGATGCACTTTTATTTATTAATGCTGATAATGATAATTGTAGAAAATTGACACAATTGATGAAGATGTATTTTGATGCTTCGGGGTAGCTTCCTAACTTGGACAAGTCAGGTATAGTATTTTCTGCAAATGTTCCTATTGGCGTTAAGGAGTCTGTATGTAATATTTTGGGTGTATTAGAAATGGAGGATATTGGGAGGTATTTGGGTATACCGAGTGTATGGGGAAAAGCTAAACAACATGCTTTATCTTAAATAAGGGAAAAGGTAAGTAAAAAGGTAAAAGGGTGGAGTAAAAATCTATTATCAAATGATGGTAGAGAAGTGTTGATAAAATCTGTGATAAACCATTCCCCTATTCCTTATGGCTTGCTTTAAATTTCCTGTTAATATTTGTAAGCAATTAGATAGTATAATTGCTAGTTATTGGTGGGATGGCTCTGGAAATGGTGGCAAGATTCATTGGAAGTCTTGGGCATATATGCAAGGTTCAAAGAGAGAAGGGGGTATGGGGTTTAGAGATTTTGAGAAAATGAATGATGCTTTATTAGCTAAAACTGCATGGAGTATGTTTCAGAATGGGGAAAGTTTATGGTGCAACGTTTTTAAGAGTATATATTTTGCAAATGGTAATTTCTTAGATGCTGTAAAAGGTATAGGCTTCATGGGTATGGTCAAGTATTCTGTTTGGTAGGGATCTAATCAACAGGAATCTAAGGGGAAATTGATCATGTCCTCATCTTTTTTTTTTTCCCCCTTATTATCTCTTATCAGCCCATCTGGGCCATTAATTGGGAAGATGAGAGAAAAATTAAAATAGTATTGTAACATTTTAGATCGATTAGATGAACATGATTTAGAGATTATGAGAGATGATGAGAGAATTAGACCCGACTCTGGATCAGATCACAGGTGGAAGGTTTAGTAGTGAGGATAAAGTGGCAAGTTTGATAGAGGATGGATGATGGAATTTGTCTTCACTCGTTAACAAGATGGAGCTGGTGAGATTTTGGAGATGATTGGTAGAATAAGGATTGATTTTTTAAATAAGAATGATAGGATGGTGTGGGGAGGAGCAAGGAATGGTGAATATGATGTGAAAGGAGGATATAAGTTGAGCTGGAAGGGGGCTAGTAGTGTTGAAGGTCATGCTAGTACTTCTCTTGTTATTCCTAGTGTGTTTTGGGGAAATATGTGGAAGACAAAGGTAATTCCGAGAATTCATCACTTCGTTTGGATATGTGTGGTGGATTCCATGCCCACAAGAGTGTCTCTGCTCAAGAGAAAGTGTGCTAACTCTGCTTTATGCCTGATTTGTAGTAAGGAAGAAGAAACTTTAGAGCATTCATTTTTCAATTACTCTTGGGTTAGAGGAGTATGGTTGGGCTGTCCTCTAACTATTAGGATTGGGCAAGGATAAATTGTTTTAAGAAATGTTGTGTGGATTTGCCTCAAACCAAGTGTTCATTGATTTTGATAAATCTTTAATACTTTGGATTTTGTGGCTTATTTGGAAAGGGAGAAATAATTTTGTGTTTAATCATGTGCAACCTGACCCGGTATTTGTGGTTGATTGTGCCAGGAAGATATTTGTTACGGACGTGCACAAGGCCCATATCTAATATACGACCCAACTAAGGATCTTCTACAGATCGGATCTCACCTATGATATAGGGATATCCTATATTATAGGAAGATTCTATTAGGCAACAATATAGGAGCATCTATCAGATATATACGCAATACTCGCACCTAGGATCTCGGCCAAAGAAGATATCCTATCCACGGTAACCTCTATAAATATAGAGATCAAATACTAAGGTGCACAGGTTCTAACTCAGACTATTTACATTCAGTCACACTGTACACACACACCACCCCCTATATCTCGTGCACAGTGATTCCAAGCTTCTCTGGATATCTTCTCCTTAGGTATTCAGACTTAGCCCACTGATCCAAGATCAAAGTACCGGCCCTTGTTTAGATATCTGTGTTCTACACCAGAACAATATTGAATGAATTCTGGCTTGCGAATGAGTCAAAGGATCCCAGGACAGGTATATGGTCCCTAATCCTAGCTGTAAATATTGGAAATCGCCTGATGTAAATTGGGTATAAGCGAATTGTGATGGCTCTTATGACCCAATATTGAATGAGGCTGCTATTGGTATGTCGTATCAAAATGATTTGGGGGAGATTATGTGGGCTTTTGGAGAAAAAATTAATGCTAAATCTGCATTCATGGCTGAGGTAATGGCTTACATCAAACACGAAATTATGATTTTATGACTAGGTCTTGCAAATTTATATATATGTCAAGCTAAACATATTGTCACAGCTTATGAATAGCAGGATATTCAACGAGAATGAAAATGCACTCCTCTAGATCTTAGTATAAGACTTAATTAACTAATTTGATTAAATTAAAATAAGTTAGTTAAGTTAGTAAATATAATTTTTTTCCCTAAAACATCCTAATCTTATTCCTTAATTCCCTCCCAACTACATCCCTCTTCCTACTTTTCTAGTTAATTATTGTTTAAAGAATATTAATAGGGTTAATTATTTGAAAACAATTTATAAATATATAAAATAGGTATTGCATTTAGGATCAATATTAACTCTTCAATCAGGTCATACATTAAGGACAGAAGAAGTATTATATACCAGTTCATATCTTATTATTATATTTATTTATTTTAATATTTCACTAAATATTTATAACTATAAATTTGTGAAAATATGAGATCGGAGCTCGATTGAAATGAGAAATATGCACTATATACCGTACTTAATTAATGTCTACTACGTACAAACCGATTTACAGCTTTTTTGTTTTTTGTTTTTGTTTTTGTTTTTTTCAATCCATTGTTTGAGGAAGGAAGTTTAAAAAAATTTAATCATGGAAGAGGTGAAGTAGTTTTCATGGAGATTTTTGTCTAGTTCGGTCGGTTTTATTAAATGATGAATATCTTTTTAAACCCAAGCGCACCAAAGAGACAACAAATTAAAGCAATTATCTTGGTCTAAAAATTCAATCTAGAATTGACTCACCCCACAAATTGTATCCACCAATTATTTTGATTAATTAACTTATATAATTAAATGTGGAAACTTTACATCCTGCTAATTGGTATGAGCAAGGGTCTCATCCCATGTAGCATCTAAGTTGGCATCGAAAAGGGTGTATTTTGATTATTTTTTTGGAGAATATGTTCTGGAACAAAGTTATAAAAGTGATTTATTTTATCGAATAGATTTTGAATAGAATATGATTTTGATAAAATGAAAATATTTGAATGATTGCCATTAGAATAACCTTTTTCATATATAAGTTACAAAAATGATATAATTAATGTGATAATTACATGAAGGAGAAATTTTAATTTATATGTTTGTTTAAAATAATAAATAAATGAGTAATATTTATATATATTTAAGATCAATTTATTATTTATACAATTAAGTAATAATTAATATGTTTATCTAATATAATACTGAAAATATTCTTAGAATAATGAAAATTTTATAATAATTGTTCATCATGGGGGGAATATATAAGGAAAACCCCAAAGCAAGGTTTTCAATGACAACCGCATCATACGTACATTAGAGATTTATTAAAGTTTTAAACATGATTGTAAAAGTGTTACAGTAGAAATCTCTGGTGTAAGTCAATGGCAAAAAATTATTAGGTATTTCACAACAATATTTTACACATTCACAATAAAATATATTAGTGGCGGTGGCTGCTGACAGAGTTTCTGTTTGTTTTTTTGTTTTTAAAATGAGAAGTAATGTGGTAAAAGCACATCATTCACAAAATTGGTCCCCCAAGCCTAATTTGAAATTTATTGAATTGGGTGGACCAATTTTGAATATGATCTTTTTAAATGAATTTAAATGGGATTCTTCTTATCTCATTATTATATTTATTTATATTTCACTAAATACACACTATATCTAAATATATTTTTGTGAAATTATGAGATCCAAACTCAATCGAAACGAATAATATCTACTATATACCTTAATATATACTATATGTACAAACCAATATTAACTTCTTTTGAATCCATTATTTGAGGAAGATCAAGTCTAAAAAAGTATCAGTAGAACTAGTTTTCATGGAGATTTTTGTCTAGTTTGGTGGGTTATATTAAAATCACGAATCTTTTTAAACCCAAGCGCACCAGAGAGACAACGAAATTACCCCTGTCCAATAAATTCAAGCCAGGGTTGACTTATCCCACGATTTATATTAATTAATTTCACCGATTAATTAACTTAGCCTAATTAAACGTGGAACATATTGTTCTAGTTCTTAATTAATATATATGATCACAAGTGATGTCATATGTGGCATCCAATAAGGTATCCAAGTCTTACATGATATTCAAAGTGGCATCACATATGGCAGACCCGCCATACATGAAATCTATAGTCATCAAGGGGGTGTACTGTTCATGTTATGAAAAAGTGTACAATCAATCTCAATATTTTTTTTGCACGGCATTGAAGACCCAACAATTACTAGAAGCATAATAAAGATTGGGGGAATCAAGAGGTTAGAGATAACATTTGTGCTTTAATTTACAACATTAAAGGCACTTAATGTTGTTATACATGTTGAGAGTGCAAATGGGTTTTAACCATGCATATTCAGATCCATGTGCATGCTTTTACAACCCAAGACAAAAGCTTGAGCACATGGGGAGAATAATGAAGATCCATATATGAAGTTTTTTTTGACAAGCGCCAGAGGTATTTGTGAGACAATTTTGTTACCTACTATTGGATACTAAATATGGGCACATTTTCCAGCATATAGTCAAATATTAATTCACCACATTATAGGGAATTAAGCTACTCTTACTTATGTAACATAAATTAAACATGACAGAAGCTTCTGAAAGTGGAGCAAATGACCAAGAGGGGGTGAATTGGGGATTTAAAAATTCTTTTCTAATTGCTCTGTTTATGAACACTAAAAACAGAGCTATGTAGAGTATGGGAAGAAGAGCAAAATACAAAGAATTTATACTGGTTCGGTCCAACAACTTGACCTACGTCCAGTCTCCAAACACTCTGGGATTTCATTATATCAATTGATTACACACTTTGTAACTCAAGAGTAATTCTCTCATTAGAACTTACTCCCTCTTACAAGTTGCAATCAATATCCCAATCTCCAAGTCCCCAGACTTGAGATTCTTACAATAAATGATTTTCAATCAAGAAACTCTCTCTAAGAGTAGATAAAGATAAACACTGAAGATCAATGTATCAGAAGATACTTTACAAGTGAAAACTGAAAGAGTAGTTGGTAAACTTGAATGCAATTCGTTTTCAGAAAAATTGTTGTTGAGAAGAATTGAATGCAGCTCTATTTATACAAAGAGAGCCTTAAATGACAGTTGTAATCTTTAATATGACCGTTGTCTTCATTAAGCAAGGATTATGTTAAGCTTTGGTCTTCTTCTCTTACTACTCTTTGGTTAATCTAGTTGCACAGATGTTTGTGCTTGACTTCTTGACTTTTAATACGTTGTAAGAGCAGCTACTGGATGTGGAAAGGAAATATTAATCCCTTTGCAACGTGTGGAGAATGATTGTCCAAAAGGATGCAAATTTTCTGAACTTTGCATTTAATGTGCTGACATCACTTTTTGCTTTAGTTCAAAACTTCATTTAATATCCTTTGAATCATCTGAAACTCACTAACAAAGTGGTTAAACATAGCTAGGAATATTAATGAATGATGATAGGAAGTATTAAGATCAAACAAGAAAGTTTCACAAATTCGTCATATTTGAATTTCAAACTCTGCGACACAAACTCGAGTTTGTTCACCAAAACTGGAGTTTGTCACTGTGCACTAATAGCAAAACTCGAGTTTCCTTCTTCTTCCGTGATTTGAGCTTTGGACCATATTTTTGAATAGGATCAAAACTTGAGTTTCCATTTCCAAACTCGAGTTTTGGACTCTTGACATGTAAAATGAATTTTAGTTCAAAACGTCAAAGCTGGAGTTTTCAAAGTAAACTTGAGTTTTTAAAAACACTAAAATGAGCAAAGCTCTCGGCTTGGCCAAAACTTGAGTTTTCAAAGCCAAACTTGAGTTTTCATTTAAGTATGAAAATCTTGAGAAATCTATGTCAAGACAAAGCTGGAGTTTTCAAAAACTTGAAAACTCTCTGCCAAGTGTAAACTTGAGTTTCCAAACCAAAACTCAAGTTTTCTCAAAACTTTGAAAAACTTAGAAAACTCATGGCAAACTGAAAACTGGAGTTTTTATATCAAAAATGGAGTTTGCATAAGCTCAAAATGTTGGAGGCTTTACGTATGACCAAAACTCGAGTTTCTAAATGGAAACCGGAGTTTTGTTTTCGAAGTTTCTAAATGAAAACTGAAGTTTTTTCTTAGTTTATTAAAATTGAGCTACTCTTTGTCAAGTCAAAAATCGAGTTTTGAAACCAAAACTCGAGTTTGCCTTTGACAGTAAGTTTTTCAACTTACCAATGACAAACTTCAACTTATGTTTATAATTGTCAGTTATCATCAAAACACATAGAGAACCAACAACTTCATGGGGTTTTGGGTAAAACAACAAGCCCATAATAGAAGTTCAATAGTTATTCCAAGTCTTTCTGTTAATTTGATTATTTTAATTATTTTAATTATATTTTAGTGTATTTTCAGTACATCAAATGTTAATAATTATGTCATGCGGCTAACATATGATTTTATTGATTACGTGACATATTTATATTAATTCAGCCTTAGTATTTTTATTTTTATAATATTTTGTTCATATTTAAGTATTTGTTTTGTTAGGAACATGTATCCTCTTATTTGTGTATTTTTTAAGGGTTTATTGTTTGTCATGTCACTTGACATAAGGTTATGTCAAGGCACCCAAAACTACATCGTTTTGGGGTTAGAGGGATTAATGAACTCTTAAACGACGTAGTTTTGGAGTTAAGGAAATTAATGAAGGATCTTTTGGTAAAATTTAAATAATAAATACAAAAAAAAAATTCAAAAACACCTTTTATTAATTTCTCTAACTCCCAAAACGACGTAGTTTTAGGGTGACTTGACATAACTTTATGTCAAGTGACATGACAAACGATAAACCCATTTTTTAAATCACTGTTTTGACATTTAGTAGGCTATTACGGGCTTTATGTTATAAATCAAGGTCTTCAAGAGTCCAAACTACTTCAGAAATCTTTTATTTTAATTATTCGAATAAGTTCTGTTTGTTACTTGATATTGTTTGAATATCCATTACTTATTCTAGGTTTTTCCCCCTGTGAAATTCAGTGAATTTATGTTCCACTACTTGATGTTCTTAGACGTAATTTAATTAAAAATTTTGCATTGTTGAATTTTCACTCTAAGTAATAACATGATAATAATCTCTTTGACCTGATTCTGGGTTATAGATCAGGAGAAAACACAATATTTTTACCTTAAAAAATGACATGCCTTTCTTTGTTTTTTTTTTTTTTTTTTTTTTTTCTTTGTTTTTTTTTTTTTTTTTTTTTTTTTTTTTTTTTGGAGAAAAACGTAAAATAGTGGCATGCCTTACCAGTCTTGCACCATTAATGGACTACAGTGTTAGCCAACATTTTGTGAATTTAAATGCTCCAATCAATTAAAGGAACAATGATAACACAATAATAATATAAAAAAGAGCTCCAACGATGACTTCTCACTTTATGGGTTTCTGTTTCATCCATGCCAATTTCCTTATGGTCCCGTCCAATCACAACAAGATCCAAATTTTATACACTACGCTTTTCTTATGAGTCTCACGGTGAGACCTAAAGAATAAAGTGTAATTTATAAGCTTAAGGAGTGTTCTGATTCATAAGGTTACTTTTTGAAATGGGTTCTTTCTTTTGGATTTTGGATCGTAACAAAGATGCTTTCATTGAGAGTAAGATCATTATAGAAAGAGAGCTACTAGTAGATGATTGTAACTGGCAAAAAGCCCGGTGAAGTGCATGTTGTAGTATGGAGCCACTATGGATGTCACATGTTTCTTGGGACTCTCCTGAATTTGTGATCATAATAGTATTATATAAATAGTGAATAGTGCATATTCAAAATGGTGACTTTTGCGGAGGTGAAAGCCGGCTTTCATGGCGATTCTTCATAATTCAGTGTTTGCCACTAGAAAATGTAAAATCTTGAGAAGTTATTGTTATGGCTATGTCGGGGAAATCAAAGGCCATCTATAATTGTAGTGCCATTGATACATGATGTGGTGAAATTAAAACCTCATCTCTCAATTTGCAATCATATCTTTTGTTTTTTGGTGCATTTCAACTTTAATTAGTGTTCATGGAAACAGCCATCTTAAGTTTAGTGCTTTCCACGTACATGTTGCCCATGATAGAGTAGAAATAATTTTGAATCGATCATTCAAGATATAGATAAGAATTTGTATTGATTATACGGTAAGTCCACGAGATCATTCTAATAGTTTTTTTTTTAAAAAAAAATAAAAAATAAAAATCATGAGAAGTTGATTTAGTAGGTATATACAGTTATGAAAGTTGCATAAAGAAGATATCTGCGTAAGTTTAATGGAATTTCAAAAAGGCTATATGTATCTTCATTTTAGAAATATAGAGAACACTATAAATGTGAACAAAATTCAGACTCTTTTTCTCGGGATTGACATCCTTCACAAATTGGTATTGCCTTACATGAGGACCAATATTTATTATTTACACACATAAAATATTAAAAATTGAGTAAATTTGTCATAACATTATAAAAACTACCATGGATGGTTAGTATTTTCAATGGCTAAGGATGCCATTACTCTTTTTTAACACTTCCAAGATGAAATTGATAATTTTTAGAGTTAGAGCCTGTTTGGGTGTTTCTTGATCATAAGCCCAACCAAAACCTTTATTACTCAAATATTTTCTTGAATCCTCAATATTTGAGATGTTCAATTTGATATTAAAAATAAGATCCAAATTCACTAAAAAAATACTTGGGAAAATCTTTGTATGGTCTCAAGGAACGGAGAAAATATTAAAAATTTAAAGACCCAGTATATGATTCACCATCTAAAAACTCCTAAGGGATCTCAGTGATATATATTCCAATTGTCAAATTATCTGTTTGCCTCTACTGTCAATATGACATATAAACTTATCAATGGTAACACTATGATTTGTCAATATGGCACATGTACACTACTACATAAAGAACTTTTAATGTATGTTTTTAGGCTCTTTCTACATCCATTTCTTGGCGAACACATTTGTGAGGGACATAGAAAAGTTTGGGAACAACATCCGTTAATGTGTCTTTTTTGTTGGTTGGCCGCTAATAGGCAAGGTCAGTGGTCTTAGTTTACTGGAAGGGAGTTAAGGTTAGAACTCTATTAAGTAGTGTGTGCTAGGTGATTTTGTGCAAGACTCGATTTAAATTGTAAGCTAGAAGAATGAGTTTACCTCACATATTTAAAACACCTAGGTTGAATTGACATTCTAAACCCAAAAATAACCATAGGAATGTGGGAGAAGTACAATAGGGGATGTATTTAAAGGATGCAGACGCTTCTGTATAATTTAGTGGTGGGTTAATTGGATAATATTGCGATAGACATTTTGTTGTAGAATTGTGGAAGCTGTGTAGTAAAATGCTGTAGCAATTGTTTTATTTCTATTTATTAGTAGTAACACTCAAAACAACCATCATAACTACTCTATCACGCAACTTTCAATTGAACATTGGCTGCATAATTGGTGTTACAGTCTCTGTGGGACGATACTCTACTTGCTCTTTATTACTTGTTCGACTAGTTTGCTTGCCACAGGAGAATTTTGACTAACATTTGTTGCTATCCAATAGGGGCCTTGTTCATGAATAAAGCAAAACAAAATAAAAAGGAAAAAAATGACAAAAAAACATAAATAGAGTGCAAAACAGGGGCACCAATATATGACTGTCAGCCGAGGGAAAAGCCTTACTCATCCATTATGCTGGCATAAGCATTGGATGCATTGTCGTCCACGTCATCAGCTTCCTTCGATCCTGATTCTTCCGTGATGTCTTGCATTATGTTTTTACCCTTTCGTCATTTATGAGACTTGGAAGTGTTGTTTGTAGTAGGGTCATCGGTTAGGCTAGCCATCTCAAAGATGGAATGAGGAAATGTCGATGGAGGTGTAAACTTTGGAAAATTGGCCATGGGATTTGCAGCCAAAGTAGCATAACGATAAGCCTTATACTGGCACATTAACTATTGTTGGAGGAGCGGGGTAGCAACTTGCTGCTAGAGGTCGGTGACCTATTGGGTGAGGTCGTCCGAACTTTTGGCACTAGCGGGAGCAAATGAAGGTCCTAATGATGAGGTGGATGGCCCTACTATAGGCTTGCTGGCACTAGTTGGTTGGCTAGACATACGTTGGATGGTGGCAAGGGAAATTGGTGCTGGGATCTTGAGCCTTTCCTTAGTGGCTTTAAAGCTTACGCCGACATTGCCGTAGAGTTCTGTGATTAGGGCAAGGAACCATAAGTTGCTAGAGGTCATTTTAAGTAGGCGTAGAGCTTGCGGTACACAATCTCGTCAACATCAATCTTTATCCCCTCCAGCAGTCAGTAGAGTAGGATTACTCTGTCACAGGAGACAATCTGAATGTGCACTGTAGGAAGGAAGCGAAAATGGAGCAAATGGTAGTAGAACTTGGGCTTTGGCTTAAGGCAAGTTCGTTTGAAGGTGTAAGCCCCTTCCTTGGATATGACCCATTCGATACTAGGGAAATAGAGCCTGGCACTGACCTGTATGAGAACCTTAGGCAGCTCGTTGCTCTATTTGAGCAAAGGGAAGTAGTCGTCATTGACAGGTTCCAAATCATTGACGTCTCGAATGTCCCGCGGAGCCATAGGAACTGAGACTCCTCAGATTGTAATGGCATAGGGCATGGCACCGAGGAAATTGGCACAAAACTCGTGCGCCAAAGGGATTACGACCTCAGCAAGATTGGGCACATAATTGCTCCCATTTGCTGTCACGAATGACCTTCAACACATACTCTAGGTAGGCTCCTTGGTTGATCAAGGCGGAATCAAACCCTCGTTCAGGGATTGGACAAGGGTTTTGTCATCCTTAATCTTGGGGAGGTTATTATTGGGGGTCCTTTCGGATGTCCGAGGAGGTTTTGTGGCATACTTCTTTCGTTCTAACTATCCTAATATGAAGGTTGAGGGACAAAGAATTAAAAGAGGATTGAAAGGAGTTTACTGGGGTGTAACATCTTGAATTTTGGGCCCTGAGAATTAAGAATAAGCCAACATTAGGCAAATGGCTAAGCCCAATTCGGGAAGAGTCCCAAGAATGTCGAGAGATAGGAAGCCTCTCAGGGACTAGGTAACTTGACTATACAGGTCAGTGAACCTAGTATGTATATGCCATGGAATTAAAGTGTCAGTGAAAAAGGGGCACTAAACACTTATACAGTGTTAAGCCGATTGAAAAGGATGCCACCCAACTATGTCATGAGGTATAGGACAATTAGTTGAGTGAAAATATGCCGGTGTAAGTAAGTATACGACATTTTTAGGGCAGTTGGGTATACCCTGCGTTTTTGAGAAAACACTGCTTTGTGGCATCGTTTGTCGAGTCTCGGTATTCGTGTTGCAATGTTGAGTAAAACCCGAGGAAGAATTTCAAATACACTGCGGAAACCAAGAAGACTAACACCGAAAATCAACATATACGACACTTTCCCAAAAATCGTGAGACAAGACAACATACACACAAACCAAACGCATGCACACAATACACATACACACCAACACACATGACACTTGGCAAGTGTGCAACAAAACACTTGTCAACTTCCTCCCTCTTATTGAAACACATGGCTCATTGCATGCTAGACATGTCACAACCATTTAAAACACACTCAAACCAAATTTTACTCTCCCTTCCTCATTTCTAACGTACACACACACACACACACACACACACACACACACACACACACACACAGCTGATCCAAATTCTCTCCTCCTCTTCTTCAAGCACTCAATCCTCCTTTCTTCCCTTCTCTTCCAAAACCGTGACACTTCTTCTTCCAAATACAATTACCACTTCAACCAATCCCTCTTACTCATGATCAGCCCACCTCCTCCTCACTCAACTTGAAGTATGATCTAGGGAGATCAAGGACTTTTGGTAAGATTTTTCTCACTTCCTTCTTGTCATTTTGAGTTTTCTTGGTTTGAAACTCAAAGTTTTGGCTAAACCTAAATTTGGAAAATAAGAGGAATTTTGTAAATCTAAGGTCACCATCATGTTCACCACTGAAAAAGGAGTGGGAATATGTTGGTGAATGAACTTTTAAAGGTATTTTGAAACATAAAATCACAAGCTTCATAAAAACGTTGAAACTGTCAGTTTTGGAAGTTTGGAGGCAGTCCGCTTGCATGCATGTTTTGACTGAGAGGAAGAGGACACACATAGCTTTAAAATGGTGGGTATTTAGGGTTTAGGGAGCAATAAATTGTACAAAATGACCCTATTTTCTAGAAAACAAAACTGGGCAGAGAGCTTGTGTGTGACATTTGAATGGGTAAACAAACTGATGAGCACAATTTATGCCATGTTTTCCCTATATTTTATGACTGAATTGTATGGTAAATGCAAGCTTGCTGCAATCAATCTAAGCAAAAAGGCATTAATTCATAATATAGGGAACTGAAGGATAAAAACCATTTACATCTTAAACATGTGCTAAGAAAAGAACAAGTTAAGAGGTTTTATGAGAAGAACATATGGCAAAGCTGATTCTATGCTATAGCAACATGACAGCGTACCAGAAGCACAATACAAGGCATCTATGAGGCTATAGCAAAGTAAAGGACGCAATGCTATGCGGCAGATGTTCTAATCTTTTTTCAAGATTATTTTATAGGAAATACAGAGAAGGTCGAGAACAGCAGGTAGATTGTTGATGTAACGGAATAGAAGATGCGGAGGATCGAAACTAAAAGATTTGAAGAATCCCACAAGATTAGCAGAATCAATCTACTAAGATTGGAAAGAAAGATACGATTGGATCTCGACAGATTAGGAAAGGCTCAGCTCCTGGAAATTACGCCACAAGAAGATTATATAAGGAAACAACAAGCCAACCCTAGAGGAGGTTGAGTCGCTGAGAGTCCAATCCTATTCATATGGCCAGACTTGAAAGAAGAGAGAGAGAATTCACAAGGCATGAGAAACTCCAGGAGAACCCAGCATCCTTCCTTGCAGTAAGACGGAGAGAAGAAGATGTGGAGTGATGACGTGATAAGGCTTCTTCCACGCCGTCGGAACTTCGTCAAAGCTTTCTGTTTTCTTTCATTTTAATCTTTTGATCATGGGTCATTCTGTTGTTATCTGTTTTGCGTTTCCCTTGTCAGTCATGAACTAAATTTCCTATGGCTGAGCAAGGATGATTTCTTAAGTTTGGAATGAACCCAGTTGTTAGTTCTTAATTCAATAAATTCAGTTTGCTTATCAATGAATTAATTACCTTGTCGATTAGCGGAAGCTAAGGGCTAGATTAGTGGCCTCGGCTTACTGGAAAGGAGTCGGGGTTAGACCTTTGAGAAATAGTGATTGCTAGGCAGGCTGGTACAAGGCTTGACCTATTATTGTAGGCTTCAGGAATGAGTCTACCACTCATAACCATAACACCTTGCTTTGTAATGTTGATCTAACTAGAAAATTGCCATAGGCATATGGAAGGAGTAAAGTTAGTATTACATGTATCGAACGTAGAAGCTTTGATAGACTATAGTAGTGGGTTAACTGAATAGCATTGTAGATAGTATCTATGCTGTAGCATTGCGAAAGCTGTGTAGTATAGATGCTATAGCAATATGCAAAGCAACTGGGGGATTGATATGCTTAAGAATGACTCCGAGCTCAGCCTATTTTCCTACTGATATCTTCTTACGACTATGACACTCTGGTTACTTTTCTTGTTTAGTAGTATAGCCATAAAAACTCCCAATCAAATCAAAGTTATTCTCTTTTTAAACACAACTATCCTACAATTCGGTGTCTTCATTTGGTATCCAGTCTTTGTGGGATGATACTCTACTTACTCTTTATTACTTGTTCGACTGGTTCACTTGCCATCAAGGAAATCGACCAACACAAACCTAGAAACTTCTAGAACTTAAAGCAAGAGGACATGCAGTGAGATATCAATTTTTGAAGTTGAGACATGTTTTTGGAAAACTCACTAAACAATTTGGACGTTTTTGGGAATTGGGAATGAATTACGTATGATAAAATATTGGAACCAATTTGTTTCCACAAACTGGACTTAGTAAGACATTCATAGGTCTTTGAATCACCTAAATTGGACATCCGAACTCTAGATATGAATTTTTAAAGATAAGTTAAGTTTCTAAAACCTTAACTAGACAGTAAGGGTAAAATTGGAAACTAGGGTCTAGATGGCATGCTCTGACTTTTGAAATTATTTTTTCTTGAAAATAGAATGGTTAGAGAGCACGTGAGAGTTGGAATCACATAAAAAGGATTTTTTTAAATAATTAAAAATGTTTTCATTTACTGTATCTTTAGGACAGTTAAGAATAAAGCTTGAAATTGACAACTTTAAGTTACCAAATTGTACCCTAATATAATAAGGGATAAAAAAGGGAAATAAACATTCATTTTCCCTAGTTCTAAAAGTTTGGTTATGTCCTTAGGGCCATAAGGAGAATGAAGGAACTTCAAACAACTCCAAAGGTTATTGAAAGAAGAACTCGAGAAAGGACAATAGTCCTTAGAGGTAGTGGGCTTACCTTACTTGTGTGTATTTGATATTATTGCTTATGTGTATATGTATGATTTCTATGCTTGCTTGTTATGTTTAACATACTTGAATGATTGAAGCTCTATTTATGATTATGCTATGGTCATGAGTATGATGCATGAAGCATTGAGCATGCAGAAATGTCATTATATTAACATGAGCTTGTGTAAGGCAAGTATATCATACATTAGCATTTATCTTGCATGCACTGTTTGGTATTGTCTACTATTGAGATTCCTTAGAATCTTACCTTCTACTACCAACCAATAGGTAGGTGAGCATAGGAGAGAAGTGTTGTACAAGGTTCAAGAAGGGAGCATTGCTTGAAGGCGGCTCAACAGAAGGATAGTTGAAGAACCAAGAGACAACAGTGTTTAATGTTATTTTTAATTTACACTGTCTGTAATGAATGTAAAGGGGTATAAACCCAGGGAATAACCTGATATGCAATCAAAATGTATTTCCGTTGTATCAGTTTAACAAACTATTTCTGATTTTGCTATACTATTGCATAAGATTAAGGTAAAGAATGTCGACACCTCTGGTGGGGTGTGACATAAAATGTAGTACCGTAAGGTTGGAATAGGAGGTGAGTGTTGGTCTTTATAGGCAAGGAGAGCAAGCAAAGAAGTGAGGGGTGAAGGGTCTGGTTAGGGTTTTCTCGGTGAATGGTGAAGGGCAAAGTTAGTGGAAGAAGAGGGGCTTGCAGAGAGAGGGGATAGAGAAGTTGAGCGTGGACATTACGTTGTGAGTGTAATTGGAGAGATAGTGTGTAGTGCAATATGGGAAGCAATTTTTGGAGGTTGGTTATTAGTTCATAACTGGGGAGTAACAAACCATTGAAACAAAATACATATTTATGAAGTATAGAAAAGAAAAACTAAAATGAAAGAAGAATTGTTGAAAGGTCTCAACGGCACAAGAGACGACTGTTATGTAACACCTTTGCATCTTCTTCAAATCAACAAAGCTTCTATCAGAATCAGCCTTCTCAAGGTCTTTTGCGTACTATGATCATTCTAGCATATCTTATATTCTTTTCGATTCTAACTTCCTCCCCTTTTTTAGGTCTAGATGTCTTTCCTTTTAAGGCTAGGGTTCTTGCGCCGTACGTTCAATGAACTAAGCTTTCCAATTCTGTTAGGCCTGACTCCCAAGATTCAATTGATTGATTCTCTTTAAATTTAACAAGATTCTGTTAGACATTCGTTCTTATCTCTCGCTATCATAATTTTTGCTTCCATCCAATCAGCCGCCTTTTAGACGTTCGGCCTGATTTCCAGTAATTATTTTCTGCACATTCTCAAGAAAAGATCAGTGCATAACAGCATTCGAAGTCTCGGATAACCATACTAATGATGATGTTGTAGCATCGCTATAGCATTAACATATTGGCTTATAACTCACAACAATTTTAAGTCATTTTCTTGGGATAATTCCCAAATTGTATGAATTCAGCTTTTCTAATCCATATTTCCACATATGCATGAATTCACTCATATTTTATCATATCAAACACATTTAAGCTAAAAAATACCATGCAAATCAGTCATTACATAGTAGAAAGTTACATCAGAAATATGACTTATCAACGGTTGATAGCCAGAGTAGTGGGTTTATGAGATTTGTGGGTTTAGGGTTTACATTTAACCTTAGACAAGTATGCTAATAAATGAAATGGAGAAGTGGATAGACGTTTATATAGAGCTAAAAGTTTAATTTTATAACAGTTCAAATACCACACCTGTAATGTATTGCCTCGTTGTTACATATCACTACAAGAAAACAATAAAATAGCGACAGAATAATTTCCATCACAAATTGTGTGGACATTTGCAATGGACTAATATATCCGTTGCAAACTCCAAGTTTTGCGACAGATTTAGTAAATCTGTCGCAAAAAAGAAAATTTGTGATAGATTTATTAGTTTGTCGGCGTTGACGCCCATCGGAAAAAGGCTACCGTTAGGGAGCCTATAACTCGTCACAAAATGGTCTGAATTCTCATGCCGTTTTGCAACGACTCGATGTCCATCGTAAAAAAACCATTTTTCGACGGAGTTTGAGTTTGTTGCAATTACAACTTTTAACCCAGATTTGTTTTGGCCAACATGCATGCTTTGAATCTTCCTTTTCCTCCAGTTTCTCTCTAGATCACCTATCGCCGCCAGCATCGGTTCTCCTCGTCCGGTCTCCGCCTTTCGTCTACTCTCTTCCTTCTTCTTGTGCCTTATTTAGCCTTTGTGCTCCAGCTCAAGTTTCTCCAACGTTGCCTTTGCTTCGTGTGCTTCTCATGCTCCAGCAATTGACCTTCTCGCCCTTGCTTCTTCCTTCTTGCTCCAGGTTCGTCCGCTCATTTCTCTCAAACTCCAATTTTTGATGACTTTTTGAATAAATAAATAATAATTGTCTGCCCTCATAATTTTTTGCTTTCTCAGTTCACTCTCAGTCATTAGGTAGCTTATTAGATTAAATTTTTGTTTTCACATTTGTTATTCTGCATTTTTCTCCAATCCCTAATTGTTTGTTAATGGCATTGGTAATTCTATGCTTCATTTTTCAGCTTGTTAGGCTTTGTTGGTAATTTCTCGTAAGTATTGGAACATGAGAAAATTTCTTTATGTTTCTATGGGTTAAGAAAAGGAAAGTCCAGTAACTTGATTCCTATATGTCATTTAGGAACTCTTATGTTTTGGGTTAACATATACGAAATATAGGATTAATGACCTTGCAAAGCCGTGAGGTGAGACAGACCACTATTATTTCACACCTTTTACTGAATAAACCCACTATTACATTCTTAATTCTTTTATCTTTCTCTAATTTTAACACTAAATTTACAAAATGGAACATTTATAGTGTCCAAACAATTAATCATAGAAAAATTGTCAACTAATAACTTCATAAATTAACAGGTGCAAGTGATTAAAAAAATTGGTTATAGAATTGTTTTTATTTCACTTTTATGGCTTTTTAGAATCACACTAGTGCCGGGAAATTAGTTTATTGTTTGGGCTACAATTGATCCGTAGAATTAGTACTTGAATAGCAATGCCATGATGTAGATTTATTGAGCTTGAATAAATCATTTATATATGTGCGCGCAACATGTAAACAGAAGGAATGAATGATTTTTTTTGTTGGTATGGATAGTATAGCAATTAAAATAATTTATTAATTAGTGGCAAGTTGCCAACAACAATACATATCTTAGTTGCATGCATTATTTGGGTGAACAATTAATATGTCAATTTAAGTTACAAAATAGAATTCATTTAGCTTTGAATAATTAATTAATAATTAATTACAGTAAGTAAAGCAAGTGGGTAGCTATTGGAGGTGGACTAGTGGCCCTCTACATGCATGTTCCCATCTTCTAGTGCACCATCCTCGTCCTCTGGTTGCTTGCTGGGATCTGTTCTTTGTTGACTACATGTGTTTGTTTGCCACTTTCTTGATTAAGTGGCAATTGATTGGTTTAAGCGGCCAATTGTATTTGTTACTTATATTTGTGACATGTTGATATGTAAAGCATATAAAATATGTTAGTGGCCTAATTAGTAAGGAAGTTAGAGTTAGTTAGTTAGGTTAGTAACTGAATTAGTTAGTACTATTGTGTTATGTTCTAAAGTCCTTGTGTAGGGTTGGGTTGGGGAAGTATGGAAGGCGATTGTGATAGAAGTTGGATGTACAATCGTCTTACTCAGAGAAAACAACTAACTTGAGCATTCTTGGAGGGTTTGGAAGAGTTCATCAAATTTGCTTTGGCGCAAGCAACTAATGAAAGTACTGCGATCAATTATCCGTGTGTCAAATGTAGGTGTTTAAAATTCAAAGAACCAGGTACAGTCAGAATCAATTTATGTAGAAAGGGATTCATGATAGATTGCGTACGATGTATCATTGAGCCAGAAAGGATTCAAACCAAAAGAAGACAGATGTGTACCTCAGGTTTTTGATAAATGAGTTGAAGATGTTGTGGAGTGAAGGAGCTCTTACGTATGATGTATCATTGAGCCAGAACTTCACCATGCGGGTTGCCTTAATGTGGACGATAAATGATTTCCCTGCATATGGGATGTTGAGTAGCTAGCAAACGTCAGGGAAACTTGCATGTCTGGTATATCTTGAACAGAATATAGGCTTTAGCTTGCAATTCAGTCACAAGGTCTGTTGGTTTGACAGGCACTGGAGATTCCTTCCCATCAATCATCCGCTTAGGAGAAATAAAAAAGACTTCAGGCAGAATGTGGTCGAACGGTCAAATCAACCTCATCGTTTAAGTGGCCAAGAAATATAGGACAGGGTGAAGCACACTCAAATTGTTGAAGAGGGGCTGCGTCTAGCGAACCTAAGGGATATGACGTTGATCATCATTGGACTAAACGCAGCATCTTGTAGGAACTACCATATTGGAAAGATCAATTGTTAAGACACAACCTCAATGTCATGTATATTGTGAGGAATGTGTTTTGCAATATTCTGTACACTGTAATGGACACCAAGGGCAAGACCAAGGACACAGTCAACACAAGACAAGACGTAGAAGCGATTTACAGAAGGCCTAATTTGCATTTGGTGGAGTATGCTATGGGTCAAACTTCCAAACCTAGAGAGCCATACACATTCAACAAAAAGCAGAATTTAGAATTGTTGCGATGGGTTAAATATCTAAAACTCCTGGACGGTTATGCATCAAACTTGGCAAGATGTGTCAACATGCATGAGGCGAAGTTATTCGGGATGAAGAGTCATGATTGTCATGTTTTTTTCCAGAGATTGTTGTCATGAGCTTTCAAAGCACTATTGAAGCATATATAGACTATTCTGACAGAATTTTCCACGTTCTGTAGAGAAATTTGTGCTTCTGAGCTTAATGTTGAAAGGTTACGACACTAGGAGTCGAGCATGCCAATAACGCAGTTAGAGATGGTAATTCCTCCTAGCTTATTTGACTCAATGGAACATTTGCTTATTCACTTGGCTTATGTAGCAAGGGTAGGAGGTCCATAACAATATAGGTGGATGTATCCGTTTGAGAGGTAATATATTTATTTCTTTCGCGCAGCTATTAATTGACCCACATGGTGTTATAGTTATAAATTACCTATGATTGTCCATTATAGGTTTTTACGCACACTAAAGTACAAGATCAAAAATCAAAGATACGTGGAAGGATCTATCACTGAAGCATATCTAGTTGAAGAGGCCACTAAATTTACCTCCTATTATTATCCCCCTGATGTTATATCAAGATGGAGAGGGGTACCTCGCAACGATGATGGTGGTGATACGAGCAGTCAAATATCAATATTTAATTTTCCAAGCCGAGTCATGGGAAAACATTGTAGGTCAATTTTGGAAGGAAGAGATAAGCGAGTAGCGGAGTAGTACATTCTAAACAACTATGAAGAGGCTGCCTCATACTTAGAGTAGGATTTCCTCTATTTTTACTGTTATGGTAAGTATTAAATTATTATTTCATTTTTTTTTGTTACAGTTACTTCTCTAATTGGGTCCAATCAACAAATCCTTTGATGTCGGATTCTGAAGTTGATTAATTCATGAATGCTTGGTTTCCTCAATGGTTCCTATCCTACTTAGTGGAAAATCAATCATCTCCCCATGATGTTGCATGGAGTTTATCTTACGGAGCTGTAATAGTTGTTACCTAGTGCAAAAAATATGTAATCAATGGGTATCAGTTTGCAACTCTAGAAGCAAACAAAAATACACTAAGTTGCAATTACGTTGTATATTGTCGATATGGCCAAGTTGACAGAGCCGAGGGCGACTACTACGGAAAGTTAATTGACATAATTCAGCTGGATTACCAGTGGGACAAGTCGGTGACTCTGTTTATATGTGAGTGGTTTGATAACACTCATTGTGGGACAAAAGTGGACAAATATGAAAATGTTGAGATCCATTGGTCAAGGAGATATATGGTTAGTTATGACCCATTCATACTTGCTCAACAGGCGGAACAAGTTTATTATACATCATACCCCACAGCCTGCCATGGGTGGAAGGGAGTTATCAAAACCAAAGCATAGAATATTATAGTTGAAAGAGTCAAAAACAAATGACGGTATGCCTGAACCGTTCTAAGCTGATGTAGAACATGTACTGCCCGTAAATATTGCTGAGGAGGATGCACCAAGCAATCTGTTTGAATCAGATGATGAGTTAGAGTTGATTCTTATATATCCATATTGACGATGAAGAATCAGATGATGAGGCACAAGAGATTTACTCTGATAGTGAATCTGAATTCGACGACTATGAGACTCCAGAGGAAGGCTTGCAAGCAAAGGTCAAAGAACAGGATCGTCCGGTTGATGTGTGTTAGTTCTTTGTTTACGATGATTTGTTATACTAGATACTCTGTTACTTCCCTAGTGATATATTAAGTATATTTCTTACATTTATATGTATTTTGACATAATGTTTATAAGTGTTCAAAGATGGAGCATTCAGGTAGTAGTCGTAGTGGTGGTAGAGCCGGCCCCATCCTATCAGAGGGGGTAGGGCTACATCATCTGCCCCTCTATATGCAGAGGGCTTAGCTCTTTCCCAGAGCTGCCGCCACTTTATATGTCATCTTCACTGTCCACTACCGACTCTGTTATGGGCGGTACAGGTGTGCCTGCCACTCCCACTTATCCACAACAAGGGGAAGAGAAGGTTTACTTTACGATTTCTGATTGATTTACATATATTTTGTTTTCTTTAAGTATATATGTACTAACATTTTCAATACTTTACATTTCTTCCTTCAGCACACTGCGTCACCTTGGAGCCCGATCGAGGAAGCTAGTTCCTCCGACACACCATTTTGGGGATCAGTTGATCCAGAGATAGAGTTGGTGTGGATCCGTCCTATGGGCAACCAAGAGTAAGTCATGTAAAGTTACTAGTAATGTTACGATTGTTTACCTTTAATCTGTATGCTAATATTTGCATCTTTTCCTTTGTCTTCATGTTTTGAGCAATATACTCTGGTGACAAATTTCATGAGCACCCAAATATTCCGTAATTTCAATTAGCCTTGGGCCAATTGGACAGAGATTCCTCAGAATGTTCGGGATGCTTGGTTCAATGAGTTATTAGTAAGTTATGTGCTTTATGGTTATTAATTTCTTATCAAAATGTAAGCTGATTAAGTACTTATATAATTTGGAGCACTAATTGTTAATTATTGATTTTTAGGGAAGGTTTAGGTGGTTTCCTAAGCATTTGGGAAATTTGAAAAAAGCTTACAACTATAAGGGAGGCCAGTAGTTGTCTGATAAATTTTATAAATTGAGAAACAATATAGGCAAGTAAGATTGGATTCAACTTGAGACTGCATAACAATTATTTCAAAGATGGGCCGTCGATCCCAAATTTAAGGAGAAATGTGTGAAAAATAAATCAAATAAGGCCCAAATGGATGGACCGTCATATACTAGCGGCTCCATTCCATTTAGTGGGCATTGACGAAAAATTGTAAGTACATGTTATTTTCTATTTGAGTAATCAATATTTTGTACTTTGAAGTAATTAACTAACGGTCATCATTTGTGTTTGCAGGCAGTGTTTGGAGAGGTTCTTGCAGAATTGGTTGAGTAGGCTACCTTTGAGCGAACCCATTCTTAGGAGTCCGAAGGTAGTGGGAGGCACTGGATTAACACCAAGTCACAGCAATTAGCCATGAGACATTTATTGCATTTATTATTTACTTCAGACACCAACATATTTATTTCATTTCATATGCCTTATTTGTGATGTATTTTTGTACTTGTAGGAAACCTATCAAAAGCTGACTCAGGAGAGAGACTCGCAAAGTGAAAGCGACCTCGCATCCTCTCAGTCCGATAACGAGAGTCAATTCATTCAAGATGCACGAGGATTTAACAAGAAAGACAAACTCTATGGGGTGGATTCCTCTGCCAGCCGATTGAAGCAAATGAAGCGCTCCTCATCCGGCAATGAAGGTGTTTCTACAAGTAAACGCAATACATTTGATATTGATTGTTACATTTTCATTCACTCATCCATTTAAATGAAGTACCAAAAATAAACTTACTTCCTAATGTTTTTGCAGATGAGATGAAGATGAAGGCGTTGGTGCAGGAGCAAGCAACTCAGTTGATCGAGACACGACAGGAGATGAGGCAGCAAGCAAATGAGCTACATCAGACACATGAGATGATGAAGAAGATGCAACTTGTACTCTAGTACCTAAGGAAAGACAAGGGTATGGGGTCGGGTCTTGGTGATGATGACCATCCTGATAATGATGACCATCCTAGTGATGATGATGATGATGATCATATTGCTGCTATTTAGACTATTTTTTAGTACATATTGTTCGCAACATTATTATTTATATTTTTTTCTCTATGTAAACTATTTATGATTTTTACAATATATTTTCAAGATATACAACTTTTCCTAGGTTGTAATTTTTTAATGTAATTTTTATAAATTTTTTGGTTTATTTTTAAAATTTTTGGAAATTTGAGACGGAAATATTTTCGGTCACAAATTTGCGATGGATTTCATGTTTTCCATGGTAAAAAATGGTTTGCGACACCATTTTTCATGGTGGATGTAAAGCCGTCGCAAACGATTTTTGTGACAGAAAATGCCTGTTTTGAGACATAATTTTTTCGTCGCCAAAAAGGACTTTTTTTGTAGTATATATTATGGTTATTGTAAGAAATTGTTAGGTATTTTCAAAATATATATTATAGTTTCTAGCTAATAATTGTTAAATATATGCAACATTTTTTTAAAAAAAAAATTAGGGGTTACTACTATTGATTTTCTCCTACTTTAATTTCATAAACAAACAACAATGCAATAAACTATCCATTAAAACATAAAAATGAATCTAGCCTAGTAGTAGGAAAACAACAATATACAACCAAAACACATAAATTAAGTGTCTTGTTTTCTTTTCCTAATCTTAGATTTTATAAGTTAAATTTTTGGCTTGAATTCTTCTCTTCTTGTTAAGTAATAATTTTCCCCTCCTCAAAACCCAAATTCCTTCACTATGATCGTACCTGACATACAAAGCATAATCTTCATCCAAATTTAATGGTTCAAGTGACCTCCCATCAAATGGATCATCCTCAACTAGTCAACTCCATCTTTTCATGACCTTCTCCTCATCAATCACTTTATTTGTCAACAAAAAAATAGACCATCCATGTTAGAATGATCACGAATGTAGAACATTCTTTTAGCCTGAGAAGCCAAATTGAAAAGCTTTCTTTATACCCTTCCTCTTTCAAATTCAATTGTATCAAGCCCAAGTCATCAATTCTCAAGCGTGATTATTGTCATCCCACTTGCAATTGAATACGGGAACTCGGAAGCCGTTGTAATCTAACTCCCAGATGTGGTCAATCACCCCAAAGCATGACATCTGTGTACAGATAGGATTTATATCTTTGGATTTTGATACATGCATGATATTAGCTACAAGAGTTACACTACTATTTTATATTTTTCTTTGATTATCTTCCTTTTTGGTGTAGAAGTTGAACCCATTGATGATGTAGATTACGTAAGACTTCACTTGATTGCTTGGATCATATGCTAAGATCTTCAATTTGCTAGAAATTTATTTAGAATCAGCTATATACTCACCAAGGACTTGATCTTTAAACCATGTTGTGTGTTGTTGAGCATACCATCTTTCTTATTGGTAGGGATTTTCCCTTTGAATTTGATGCATATGGTTGCGAACTTCTAACTTACTTGTCAACCTCCTTGGACTTGTGCAACACATATAGGTATGCTTGCTTCAATTGTTAGCGTGAGATGGTTACAACTTTCTTGTTAATGATCCCTTCCCCATCAGTCCTTCTTCCGTCATGTCAAGACATGGGAAGCCCAATATCACTTGCATGTTTTAAGTATGTGTAAAAAATTTAGCTTCCTATTCACATATATATCATTCAATAATGGAAGCCTCCTAACAACTTTGATTTTTCTCAAACCTTTTCATTATCTTCATGAAAAGTTCAACCAGTTATGTCCACCATAAAGAAGAAATTACATGATGTCAAAGAATGCTAGAGGAAATTACATATCAAGCTTACACAATGTGTATACGCTTTGGTTTTGCAACCTTGTTAATTTTTGAGGGTCTATCACTTTATTGCAAAGTGACTTAAAGAAGAAACATAACTTGGTGAATGCAGCTCATACCACATAAGGCAAGATAAACCTGTATAGCCACCGGAATCAAGTTCTCCATCAAGATATGGTAGTCATGAGATTTTAATCCCATCAGTTTCAAGTCCTTAACTAACATGAGTCTTCTGATGCTTGAAGAGTAACCCTCTGGCACCTTGACTGAAGTAAGGAACTAACAAAAACTAGCTCCTTTGATAGTATATGAGCCACAAGACGCAAAAATGTACAAGCTTTCCTTTCCTCTGGTGCTAATTCTACCCTTATTCCTATCTCAACCATTTCTAGCCTAGCATTTATGCCATCTTTGGTCTTCCTTGGCATAGGGAGTAATGTTGGGAACAACACTTTATCACATATTTTTCTCAATATGGATAACATCAAGAAAATGACGTACATCTAGGGTCCACCGATAAGGTAATTCAAAGAAAATGGACCTCTTCCTCCACCCGCTTGTCCAAATATCGCTTGTAAAAGGTTTATCGAATAAAAATTTCATATCTTTCACCTTCTATCTACTTGTTCACCAATCAAAGATTAAGGTGCCTTTCCCTCTTTTTATCTTTAATGTCCTATGTAGGACATTAAAGAATGTGTACTCTCTAATTGAATGTGTACTCTCTTTGCAAATTGGACATCCTAGTTGGCCCTTAATGATATATCCTGACAAATTACAATATGCAGGAAAGTCATTGATAGCACCAAAGAGCATGGCTCTCAAATTAAACATTTCTTCCTCGTGAGCATCATCCCACAAGCACTTCAAGTCTTCAATTAGTGGAGCCTTGTAGTCATCTATGCCATTCCCAAGTTGCTTGGGCCTCGAGATTAGCATGGACAACATAGAGTACTTGTGCTTCATGTAGAGTCATAAAGGAAGGTTATATATAAACAATATTACTAGCCATGTGCTATGGGTACTATTTTGCATCCTAAATGGGTTCATCCTATCAGTGGCCAATGCAAGGCGTATGTTCCTATCACCTTTAGGTAATGCACAACTTTCCATAGGTTCCTATCATCTTTAGGTGATGCACAACTTTCCATATGCTCTACCACCTTACTGCTTGTCTCCTATACCTTGTCTAACATGTATAAGTAGGACTGATTCCATCAATCACTAAGTGTGTCATACAAGTTTCTCAATCACACCACTATACATTGCCAAACTTTACACTAGGGCAAAGAATGAAACCATCATTTGGGGGATTATGTGCAAATGGAAACTAAAGGAAATTTGTTACCCCATCTTAGTAGTCTTTCATTAGCTGATTGACATACATCCACTGCTTATTCAAAGACCCCATCTAGCATAAATCATTTAGAAACAAAAACCCCAATCAGAACCCAATAATCATATAGGCACAGAATAAATTCACGAAAATGTATAATAAAAGAAAAAACCATGAACCTTATGCCAACCTGGCCAAAAGTTAAAGAAAGAAAACTCTAAGGTTGAACGGATGATTTTCATAGAGCTAAAAGCTTTTGGTCGACTTGAAAAATTTTCAAATGTCAAATTGATTGGATATTTTATAAACAAACCCCCGTTAAATAGTTTTTAAGGTCCTACATCATGATTTATTGGTAAGAACCAGTAATTGTCTTATTTTTAAAACGGTTATGTTCAAATAACCGGGACGTATGTTATTCAAAATTCTCTAGTATTTAAGGTCTTACATAACAGTTAGTTGGCATGAACTGTTAACTATTATTTTTCCTTTATAAAGGTTATTTTTAGTTTACTGTGACGTATGTTATTTGTTTGATTTTTGAAGGTTCTTCAATAACAGCCGTAAGATATATTATTATTTTATATATTAGAGCCATAATTACATTAATATTTTTTTATAAATAAAACTAAAAAATGGAAATAAATAAAACCTACCTATTATCCTCCAAGAAGTGATCTGAACCATTTTAGAAGACAAGAATGAGCTTGTAGTGGATCCAGTAGCGACGTTGTCCATATGCCAGAGGTGGAGGTGGAGGTTGGGGAGAAGAAGGAAGGGAAGTAGGCAGGGTTGTAGGTCAGGGAGGAGGAGGAAGGGAAGCAAGCGAAGGTACTTGTTGGGAAGGAGGAGCACGAAGGGGGGACAGAGGTGGAGGTTAGGGAAGACGATTGTCCAGCATTTTTTCAGTGTGTTTCTTCACCATGGTGATGAGGACAACAAAGGAAGAGGATGAAAAAACATATGCAAATGAGGAGTTTAAATAGATTAGAAGTAAAGCGTGAGTTGAAAGTTGAAGAGGATCAGTAGTCGGGCAACTCTAATTTCTTATTTTTTCCTACATTATGAGTTACAAGACCGTTGTTTTAAAAAACCGTTATTTATCTACGCATTCATGACTGTATAACGAGGAGGCACCTAAAGTCAGCTGCGGGGAACAGGAAAGGTTTCTAAAGCTTTAATTAATGTCTATTAAGTTAGAATCATTAAGTTTGTGATTTATTTATAAGCATGTTAGAATAACACTTTACTGTTATTAAGTATGAGGTTCAACTTCCTTTCCTCCTCCTCATTCTTATCATCGAAGGAAGGAGATGAAGGGTTTGACTGCAAGTCATTTTCAGTCTCATTGTGATGAAGTATGAAGTTCAACTCCTATACAGATTGTTGGTGTATGCCGTGAGACGCCTTGTGTGGCGGTCAAGGCCTACCAATAGCCGCATCATAGCCTCTATTTCAAGAGGAGGAGAAGGAGGAGGTAGTGGTGGTGGCGATGGTGGAAGAGGGGATAGTGACGACGGCATAGGAGCTCCTTGAGATTTTAACATGATGAAGGAGAAAAGGAGGAGACTGATAAAGAGAAGTATAGTAAGAATTATAAGGAATATGTGAGTTTAAATAGATCCAAGTCTAACGGATAGTAAGATGGTTATGACTTATGACAGTCTGATGATGTTACAAAAGGTTAAGAAAGTGTTAAATGATGGTTGTTTCTTAAGATTGTTATGCTTTGTCTTCATCAATATTAGAGGTTGGAAAACGAATCATTTGTTAGTGTTACACATAAAGTTGTTTTTAAAGGAACCTTCATTTCTGTCACTATATAAACGACAGTTATTAACTACAACCGTTATTTTTTTGTTTTCGCAAATTCTGCGTCGTAATACACGATGATGTACATATTTAACCGTTACTTTTAACCATTATATATTATTGTGCGATATCTGCCTCGATGTACATAATATTTATTCATTGTAACTGTTATATATTAATCATTATATATGTCAAAATCTATAGTAGCAAAAATACTTTTAGATGCTAGATGAACCACAAAATACCTTAGAGTGCTAAATGCAATTGAATACTTCAGGATACAAGAAGTGCCACAAACTACTTTAGAAAACTTGACGCCGTGAGTAAATACTTTAAAGTGCTAGCACTTTAACCCTAAATTTATTGATGAAAGTGGACGTGTCATCTTAATCTGGACTTATCAGGAGCTTGCACGTGGGTCACTCTTTTTGACAGAAATGAACAAGAAGAAATACTGAAATAGATATTCTGGTGGGCAAATAAGAATAATAAGAAAATATAGATTAACGCTTTAACACCATCCAAACATCTTAATATCTTACATCTCCAAATTATATGAAGTCTTGTGATCTTATTAGTTTAATGATTTTTTATTGTGTTATTTCTTGGAACAAATAATGTTTCTTTTAAGGGAAAGAAAAAGTCAACGCTTATTGGCGCAACTAATTAAAGTATCTCTTCCACAAATAGGCCTTTTATTAAGTGACGACCAAGTGTCATTTAAACAATATTGTCTTATTACTACTCTTCTCTTAGAATAAAATTGATTTTTAGAATGTCATTGATGCCTTCATCATTAGTGTTTGAGAAATTCATCCTATTAAAAAGGAAAAAGATAAATGATCATCGATCACTTGACCAATCTTTTTCCTTTCTTTCTTTCTGCTTGTTGTCTCAATCATATATTTAGATAAAAGTGTATTTTTGATCCTCTAACTTTATGTAAGCTTTTGATTTGATTCCTTAATTTTATAAAGAATTTTTTCAGTCAATTTACCCTAATACTATTAGTCTCAATGATTTTTGTGTGTGTGTGTGTGTGGCCCTTATTATTATTTTTGAAAATTAAACTCAATATATCAATATTTGGTAATATTTTGTCAACATTTAAAATTTCAATGCATGTCAACATCTTTTGTTAAGTGTGTTAGGGTTATAGGACTGAAAAGTCATTGTATAAAATTAAGGTATCAAAATAAAACACTGGATAAAATAAAAGGGCAGAAGAAAGAGCACCTTTGCCTTTTGTTTATTTTTCATCAAAGTTTATTCGACAGCAATTTTAAATACGATTCTCAAGCCATTTTTGTGACGATCATTCTTACTATAAATATTTTTTTAAAAGAAAAACTTTTTATGCATGAGTAATAAAATTTAGGTTAAATTATACAAAACCCTCTAAACTTTGGGTAAGTTACATATAACCCTGATATTTTAAATTTTAAATTTAACCCCCTAACCTTTTTTTCTTTTAATATTAACCCTCGGCTATTATTAAGCGACAGTGAAATACTTACATATTCTAAGAGTATCACGTTATCTAAACTATGTCTACTAAAAATATAACAAATCATATCATTTTTTATTCCAATCGGATGATGACTCATTTGAAAAAAAAAATAATCAAATTTTATATTGCTTTTAAGGAAAAAAATCCTAATTTGAAAAAATAAAAATAAAAGAAAATGATCAACTAATACTTTTCTTAAAAACAAGATAAAATTTGAATTTGTCTCAAACCAGGCATCAGCTAACCAAGATTAAAATGATTTAAGTTATTATGTTTTCATTAGACAACGCTTAGATAACATGGTACTCATGGAGTATGTAAGTATTTCTTAACTCAGTATTATCCTTTTAATTGAAATTGTCACGTCAGATTAATAGATGATATATGACATCTTTCATGGCATCCCATGTAAATTACTAATTTCATAAAACCCCTTGAAAAGTTTGGCTAGCTACCTAAACTTTGATCCGTTACTAATAACCCCATTGACATTTCAAAATTTAAATTTAACTCCCTTAGAATTTTGATCTATAATATTAGATCCAATTTCATCACTTTTATCATTTTAATAAATTTATTAAGATTGTTACACTCATTTGTCAATTAAAATAGCTTTTTTTCGTATGGTAAAACCTAGAAGAATAATATTTAAGAAAATGATAAAGATAAGGATGGGATTTAATATTATAGATCAAAATTTCAAGGGAGTTAAATTTAAATTTTGAAATGTCAAAGGGATTATTTGTAACTGATTCAAGTTTATGGCTGTTATTTATTTTGAACTTTTAGTCGCATCGGTTAAATCAAAATAAACCAAATCATGTAGTGAAAGGTATAACTTACTAAGTCGAGTGATTTTAATTGGTGATTACCCCTTAAACCCTAGCTAGATAATTACTTCTTAATACACTATTAAATACCACTTAATGTGCAATTTAAGATCAGTTGTATGCAGTTTGTTCCTCTATGTAATGTACACTCAACTGAGATATTTAAACAAGATCAAAGTAGTCATAATGCTCATTTAAACTATGAAAGAATAATACAACCACGTTAAACTAGAAAGGGAATATATAAATATAAATCTCAAACCACACAATTCAATCCAAATCACAATTGTTCAATCCAAATGAAGATAAACAACTCGCAATCTCAGTAAATTAACCACATAACATAAATCCTAACTTAGGAAATCCATTACATAGCCAAAATCAAAGGTTTAAAACAAATAACTCCCCTGAATATATCTCTGGAGCTCAAACCAATTATCCTTCATCCCTAAGAAGCATGAAAGAATTTAGGGCCGTCTGGTACGCTAATTTCACGAGAGGGAATGGGAACTTGCTAGGCTTCCCACGGAAAAAACCATTTGACGTGCATGTCTCCCGTCAGCCTCACTTCCTGCCTGGTCCGATCTTCCCTTAAACGTGGGAAAATTGAATCCCTCAAAAAGTGATGGGATTGTGCAAAGTTTCCCGGAAGAGTGAAATTGTTGGACAAAAAAAGCCCCTTGTCAACAGTGGATCTATTTTAAAAGAGCTGCAAGGTAGGAGCTGAATGAACAAAAAGCTAAGGAAGATAGCGACAACAACGGCAGTTTGAGGCACAACACAAGTTCAATGCAGGGGCAACTTGAAGGTGGAATAGAGGTAAGTTGCAATGGGTTTGCATTGTTTGGTGTTTTAGCTTTCTGTCACGAATGTTGCCGATGCCTTGCTGCTTTCATGGTGTGATAATCCGTATGTTTGTGGGTTATGGTGAGTGAGGAAATGTTTAAATGAGAGAGGTAGCTAGAATACATGATTAAATAGGTTTTTTCCCCTCTTTACAAGAGCTGCAACAGCGGCAGTTTAAAAGAGCTGCAAGGTAGGAGCTGAATAAACAAAGAGCTAAGGAAGATAGCGACAACGGACGTAGTTTGAGGCACAACACAAGTTCAATGCAGGGGCAACTTGAAGGTGGAATAGAGGTAAGTTGCAATGGGCTTGCATTGTTTGGTGTTTTAGTAGTCTATCATAAATGTTGCCGATGCCTTGTTGCTTTCATGATGCGATAATCCATATGTTTGTGGGTTATGGTGAGTGAGGAAATGTTTAAATGAGAGAGGCAACTGGAATACAAGATTAAATAGGTTTTTTTCCCTCTTTACATGCGTCTCTGCTTGTTTGTAGATTATATGTGCTGATAATTTTAGTTTCTGTGTTTTGGTGCTTTGATTCTCTGTCTATAGGGTTGTGAAATTACTTATGGAAACTTCAAGCCACTGTACGTTCAAACGCAGGCTATTGGGTGCCTATTTTGTTCGAATGTAACTTTTTTGTTTGAACATCCATACAAACAGAGGGTTTCTTTTAATTGTGGTTTAATTCTTACTGTCATGGTGTACCTTCAGTTTTACATCTGCACCTTCATGCCATCTGGTTTAGGGTTTGTTTATATCCCATTGCGAAAACAAATTAAAAAAATTCATTCCTCAATTATTATTATTATTATTATTATTTAATTTAGGGGCATTTTAGAAATTTCACCTCACCTTTCCCCTTAACCAACACCCAATTCTTCATACCAAACAATTCATTTTCCATCAACTTAAGTTCCATTCCCTAGTTTACCAAACTACTTCACATTTTTATGTTCCCTCTCAATCTTCCCTTCCATTCCTTTCCCTCATTTAAGTTCCTTCTCTCCTTAAATATTCCCCATACCAAACGGGCCCTTAATTAGTCTCTTATTGACTCCTTCAAAGCACAAAGAATCCTTCGAATGAGATAATGGAAGGAGAAGAAGAAGATGGAGGCCATGGTGGTTGATGATTGATGATGGTGGTAAAATGAGACATTGGTGAAGCTCGATGGTGAAGGCCATCTATGTTCTCTCCATTTGTTCAAAGTCGCTTGTCACTCCGTGACTCTCGTCAGTGGTTGCCGCTTCGTGACTTGTCCGCCTCCTCCCCTCCTTTAATTGTCAGTCAATATCCTCTAAAATATTTTCCCCCTTTGTAGGTTTATGTTCGAAGGTCTGTGCTTCAAGAAAATCCTCAAAATCTGAGTAAATTAGCCTTAAAATCAGATTAGCAAAGGAAGACACTGATTTTTGGTAATGTGGACCAAATTCTTATTTTGGAAATTTAAGGTACTAAACTGACAATATCTCTAGGTATTAAAATATCATTTACGTAATTAGGAGTCCTTTTTTGTAAATGTTTCTTATCTTTCTTTGTTCTAAAAGTGACACTAATATTACAGAAAAATGCCTAGCCAAATGAAGAATTTCGTTTTTCATTCTAGTCATTGTGCATCTCTGCTTTTTGGTTCTTCAGCTCCAACTTTCCCATTGTGACCTACAATTCAAATCAACATCTTGTGATAGCTTCATTCAAAATTTAAATTTTAAATAACAATTACAAGATTATAACAAATATCTCCTTTAAAGCTCTATTTTCACACAATATTGTTTAACTCAATTTAATCATACTAAATGCTATTTAGCCCAAAATTAATGATAAAATCCCTAAAAATGATATTAAATAATATGACAAAATTGGGATATATCAGTTATCTATAACTAGTTTTCAAAGGTTTTATGAAAATTAGTAATTTACATTGGATGTCATGTGCCATTTATATAATCTAAAGTGACAATTTCAGTTAAAAAGATAATGGTTAGTTGACAGCAGAGATTTAATACTATACAAACAAAATAAAGGTAAGGCAGGGGAGATAAATTTATATGTATTTAATACTATGGATATTTAGTTTAATGAAATTTTACATTTTTTAATTGTATTATGTATTATTTTCATCCAACCTGACACATAAAATAAAATGCCAATTCCTTTTCAAAAAATACCAAACATAATTATTGCATTCCATTACGTTCATTCATTCTTATTCCCATTAAATGGGCTACTGTTCATGATTACATGATGTGTAAGTATATATATACACATTCCACTACAAACCAAAGGGGAAAAAAACTGAGCCATAATTGGCATTGACCTAAATGGATTGACTGGAAAGATCATTCCTCATCAACTTGCCAATCTTAAATCACTTCAAGTTTTCTGCCTTCAAGACCTTTAATGGGTCAATACCGTCAAAATTAGACTCTTTGACATCTCTATTAGTGTTTCGAATTGGGGGCAACAAGCTTTTTTCAATTCCGCGATTATGCAGGGGTTTTTCTTTTTAATGTTAAAATCACAATTTAACCCTTGGGCAAAAGATATATAATTAATAAAAATTATCAGATTGTATAAGATGTCATATAGAATGTCATGTGCCATATATCAGTCTGACATGACAATTTCCGCTAAGAAGATAACAATGAATTGATGATGAGGAAGTTCATAGTAAAAAATAAAAACATAAAGATTTTTTTTTTTTTTTTTGGGGGGGGGGGCGGGGGCTAAATTTAAACTTTGAAACGGGAAGTGGGTCATATGCAGCTGATGACTCAAAGTTTAAGGGAGTTTTATATAATTTAACTTTGTTTTTATACATTTATTTGATATCATATATACTGTTAACTAATATAAATAATAAATTCAACCATCACCGGGTTTAAATATAGGAGAAGCTACTTTTATAATATATTTTTTCATCGAAGAAAGTTCATCTTTAATTATTTAACTTTCACATAAGATGTTATTTTTCATTAACCAAAAAACAACGCAATCAAAATTTTAAATGTTAAAAAATATTATCAAATGCTGATCTATTATGTTTATTTTTTATATATAAGAATGATTGACACACAAAAAATATATCATTTGACACTCAGCGTTAGGGTAAAAAGAACGAAAAAATATTTTATAAAATTAAGTGACTATTTAAATCAAAACCTTATTTAAAGTTAGAAGATGAAATGTACATTTGTACCCTTTTTTCATTTATAAGATTCAAACTCAAAATTTTTACGGTGTATCAAATTTTCTTTTGCTCAACTTAAACCTTTCTTGGTAGCTAGATAACGAATTTTTATAGCACATACAGTACTCAATAGGAGCATAAATATTAGTGGATAAATTTGAGCCACTCGTTTAAAGGGGATTGACCCAATTTGAGATATGGCATACCAACTAAAATGATCATCATGATTCATTTACAGGTAGTGCTTATAAAGAAATTAAATATAAAATATAAAACATTTCTTAAGAAAAAAATGTGCATGGTATCCGGAACCACCCATCCATATGGTGGTGGGTGGGAACAGATATATATAATTCTTCTTAAATAGCAACAGATAACAAGTGATTGTGGGGAGCTGACTTGCTTTGCAATTTGTGTGTGTGTGTGTGTGGCTAATGGGCCATGCCACCACCACCACTGCTTAGTCAACTTAACATTGACCAGATCAAGTCTAGATACTTTGCACATTAAATATGGAGATAAACACTGCTATAAAAAAGGATTTTAAGACCGGGTAAAAATGATCTTTTAGACCAGTTTTAGAACCATTCTCGATATAGCCAGTCTTAAAAGTCACTTTTTAAAGTAGTTTTTTTAATATACAAGGTCTAAAAGGTAAGACTTTTAAACCAATCGTGTACACAACCACCGGTATTACAAGTGTCTAAACAGATTTGAGACGAAGAAGAAGCACAAAGTTGATTGGTCGGTGACGAGAGGGAGAGATTGCGGCAGGAGGGAGAGGTCAAGGGCGAGAGGTTGAGGGCGGTGAGATATGAGCTTAGCGAGCATCCAAGAGCACCAATGTTTGCGACGTGGTTGAGGGCAAGAGGATGACAGTGGTGAGTCTAGATCACTTAAACGAGAGGTCACGGGCTAGCAGCGAGGTTGAGGGCGAGAGGCCGAGAGTGGCGAGTTGAGAACTCTAGATCAGACGGCAATTTTCTTTGAGGCCATTGATTATGGCTCTACATCACGACCTAGCTGTTTTGCCACAAGTGCTCCATGATAATGTCCTCGGGCCTGTTTCAATTTTAACTATTAATTAAAGCTACAAAGCACACTCTGAAAAGAAAAAATAAATAAAGAAAGAAAATTAAATCGACTTGTTCGGAGTTTTTATTTTGCAAGACTAAAAAAGAGAGCTTACACGGAGGGCTTCTTTTGACGGGGAAACCCAAAAGCCGTGGGCATTGGATACTCTGACTGATTATCACTGTGATGAGGGATTCGCTTGCTGCGATTCTGTGGAGATCCGAGATAGAGTAGAGGATCTATTCCTCCAAACTCGTTGAAGCTCTCTACCGCATTCTTTGCCATGGTTCTTCGACGACCAAGCCTCGCCTCGGGCGCGATGTTCGTGAGGTTGCTAACAGGGTTCTCATCATGACAACGAAAGGCAGTACTCGGTGGAGTTGGATGATATTGGCCTCTCCGCTCAGTCGGAGAAAGTTCTAGAGGCAGCATAAGAATTAAAATCAGATATGAGGGTTGGCCTCAAAGAGGATGAAAAAAGTGTTGTGAAATTCAATTTTTGGTGCACAATGAAAAGTCTTTTAGATTGATTATGATAAAAATGAGGTTTTAAAAGTTAACCTTTTAGACCGGTTACTTGTAATAAGAGGTCTTAAAAGTAATAGACATTTTATTTTATTTTTAACTTTTTAGATCGGTTATTTGTATTAACTAGTCAAAAAAGTAATGGACATTTTTTTAAAAAAAAAAAAAAATTTTGTGACTGGTTGTTTGGGAAACCGGTTTAAATAATATCTTTTAGATCTCATATTAAAAGAACCGGTCTAAAATTTTATTTATATTTACGAAATTATCACCGGTCATAGTTTTTAGACCTTTTTTGGGAGTCAACAGTCATACTTTTTAGACATCATCCTCTATATCTGGTTTAAATGAGGCAGTCTTAAGGTCTTTTTTTTTAATAGTGGAATTGAGACAAATATTTGAGTCAAGTTACTACTTCATCCTCAATGTAAAAGCTAATAGATGAGGATTTGGTCCTAAATAATGTAAAACCTCAAAGTTCAAATTCTCTTTAGGAGATATGACTAAATTTAATGTAGGATAGAGCCTCAAATAAGATTTATCCTCTAATATAATATTTGTGCACTAAGGGAAAAAAGCAAGTATAGGTAGAAAAGGCTTCAAACTAGCCACTTAGCATAGTGTAGGGTTCTACAGTGTAATGGACATCATTATATATACCAGCTATCACCACTCATTTTACCTGTGGCAAAAATCCCGAAGATTTCTCTTAAACAACAGACAACTTCAAGTTTTAAAAAGGTAGTAAAAGACAAAGACAATAACAAGAAGGCAATTTTAGATATATGGAGAAAAACATGTGTGAAGGTGAAGCTCATGTGGTGGTGGATGAATCTTCTGTGGATTGGAGAGGCAGACCCTGCAAACCAAACAAACATGGTGGAATGAGTGCTGCTCTATTTGTTCTTGGTTTGTTTCTCTCACTAGATCTCTCTCTCATATATATTCTTATTTCACTGTGAATTTTTTGTATCTTTCTATGTTCTTTTTCGTTTGTTGTCTTAAGAAGGAGCAAGTGAGTGAATATATATGACTGGTTTCAGGTCTTCAGGCATTTGAGATGATGGCTATTGCAGCTGTTGGGAACAATCTCATAACTTATGTTTTCAATGAGATGCACTTTCCACTGTCAAAATCTGCAAATATTGTCACAAACTTCATAGGCACTGTCTTCCTTCTTTCTCTTCTTGGTGGATTCCTCTCTGATTCTTATCTCGGAAGCTTCGTCACCATGCTTATCTTCGGCTTTGTGGAGCTCTCTGTATGCTTTTATTCTCTGATCTACTTGAACTTTAGTTCTTCTTACAGAAATTAAAACTCGTGCGATTTCCGGGAAGTAATACATATATATTGTTTCATTCACTTTTGTACAAATTATATAGATATCTCTAATTTCAAAATCAATATAAAGTTCTCTTGAAATTTACTTAAAGTAGGTGGGCCGTTGTGAATGTATTGCAAGGAGTCAGAGAATGAGTTGTCTGGCCTGTGAATATTGCTCAACTTTATATATAGTTTATCTTTGTCATGATTGCGTATTAGTTTTCTAAATAAATGTTTAAACTCATGAATCACACCTAAATTCTATTAAAATTACACAAAGGTCCCGTTTACAATACACATATTTTGTCTATAAGTAGAAGGGATTTTACTTAATTCTGAAGCAATTTGCTCTTTACTTTCAATGAATAATTTTGATATGATAAAAATAATAAGACGATTTTTGTAATTTAATAACATTTCAGGGATATTATTATAATTTTTTATTTTAAATAAATGTTATAAATCAAAAACTATGTGATTTCCACAAAATAATCAAGAGAGATATTTGTTTTAAACTAATTGAGCAATAATAATAATTTTTTTCTTAATTATCCCAAATAGGGTTTCATCCTTCTAGCTGTTCAAGCCCATGTTCCAAATCTAAGACCACCAAAGTGCAACATGATGGGTTCTGGAAGCTTATGTGAAGAGGCAAAAGGCTACAAGGCTTCAATACTGTTTCTAGCTCTCTACTTGGTGGCTTTAGGAAGTGGCTGTCTGAAACCTAACATAATCTCTCATGGAGCAGATCAGTTTAAGAAGGAAGATCCTTCACAGAACAGAAAGCTTTCAACTTTCTTCAACGTAGCCTACTTTGCCTTCTGTATGGGAGAGCTTTTTGCTCTCACTCTTCTCGTCTGGGTCCAAACCAATTCGGGTATGGACCTTGGGTTCGGTGTCTCGGCTATCGCCATGGCCATCGGCTTGATCTGCTTAATCTCTGGCACTTTTGCTTACCGGAACAAGCCTCCTCAAGGAAGTATTTTCACTCCTATTTCCCAGGTAAAGTTGATTATTGTGTGTAAAATGTTTTCTGAAAGGAATATATATGTTGTGTGTTTCTGAGAGAGAGAATTGCATGCAGTTAGAATTTGAACGGTCCAGATATTGCAACAATTTCTTTTTCTTCCCCCCACAATTCAACTTTTTTTTTAAAAATAAATTAATCATTAGTTGTTTATTAAGTAAAAAAACAAAATAAGATTGAAAAAAAAAAAAAAAAAAAAAAAAGAGCTATACATATTTGCTAAAATCCAATCTATTAAGAATTGGTAAAACATGTAAAAGGTTGGATAATTATTATCTGTTGAATAATATTTTCCAATAATATACATAAATTAAAATTATGTTTTTTTAGTTTCATTGGTTCAACAAAAACAGTCATGTCACTAACTAAGAATTTAGCAACTTTGCTGATTCGCTGATATTGATCCCATTTTAAAATTAATATTGATTTTTATTAAAGTTTCATTTAGTTTTTATCATATTGCATATATTTTAGACCTAGTTGAAATATTATATATCGAACCTCGGGTAATGACGGAGGGCCATGACTCCTCGACCTCAAGTGTTCACTTTTTCTAATATTATACATGTGTTATATATTTTTAGTTCCCAAAATTTGATGCAAATCTTTTGTATGTGTGTTTTATTTATGCGTGTGTGCTTCTTCCAATCTCAGCCTAAATAATAACTAAATTTTGCCTCCACCATGTGAATTAATCTTTTTGACTAATAGACAAATATGCTAAGCGATATATTATATAATAATTTACGTTTCAAGTTAATCTAATTAATTTTGGGGTGGGAATGAGACAAACTCTCTTTTGCTGATTTATATACTTCTGATTTTCTCTTTGCCTTTTTTTCCATTACAATTTATTAGATTTTGTATTACCGTTGTACCTGAAGTTTCCTTGTTGGTCAGCAAAAGATTAAAGATTTACTGTAGAATCAATTAACTTTTTGATTATAATATTACAGGATGAGCTTTCTTGCTGATTAAGATAGTAAAAATTTGTATAATTTTAAATTATTATTTGTGTCTTCTCATTAGGTTTTTGTGGCTGCAATAACAAAGAGAAAGCAAATATGCCCTTCAAGTACGGAGAAGAAGCTTCATGGAAACCAAAACAACAGGCCAAATAATGACTCAGAAGCATCATCAACTAAAATCAACAATTTTCTTTATGCTGAAAAGTTCAGGTGGGGTTCATAATTTTACTTTGTATATAATATTTTGTTTTCTATGAAGGCATATTCACTTTAATGAAAAGCGAGGGAGAAAAAAATGTTTCCCATATGAAGGATATTCGCCATTGAATCAAAACAGTATATTCACATCAAGTTGAAAAATGGTAGAGGTTACTTTTGCTTCTTTAAATTTACATAAGATTTTATTTTGATCTCTTATATTTATAAATTATCGTTTTAGTCATTTCTTGACTCTATTGTCGCTAGTTTCATCAACAAAAATACCAACTGTGAGATTTTAAATATTGATAAAACATTCATAAATACTAACATACTAAGTTTAATTTTTTGAAACAACAATGATTGGCACAAAAAAGCATAACTTGAAACTAACGGTGTTAGGATGATAAAATTAAGGATCAAACTGAAACCTCAAATAAACTTAAAAGCCAAAACTATATTTTTTGGCCTAAAAAGAGTAAAGCGCCCTATAAGAGAGAAAAAAGGCATAGCGTGTGCAAGTCACTTACAAGTCTCACCTACTCTTCATTTTCATTTTCTCCCTTACTAGTCTCGTATTCACTCATCACTTGATAAGTTCATAGAACAATTGAATTCGTTGAAGGACTAATTCAAGATTTATTATTGACCCATTTATAATTAAACTAATATTTTTGATAAAAAATTAAATTAATATATTTAAATTCTAAATTTGCAAAAGGTCCTATAAGGAAAAAAAAATTATTTTATCCATCTTCTAATTTCTTTTTTTTTTTTTTTTTTTTATTTTACTCTTGATTGGTTTTTATTAGCTTTTAATTGATTTAATATATAATATTTTTAAATTATTGCAGATTCCTTGACAAGGCATGCATCAAAGTCCAAGATGGGACTGAAGCAAAGGAAAGCCCATGGAAGCTATGCACAGTATCACAAGTGAAGCAAGTGAAGATAATCATATCAGTTATTCCAATTTTTGCCTGCACCATTATATTCAACACAATCTTAGCTCAACTTCAAACCTTTTCAGTACAACAAGGAAGCATCATGGACACACACATCACAAAAGGCTTCAAAATCCCACCAGCTTCACTTCAATCCATCCCTTACATTATGCTCATAGTTTTTGTCCCTCTCTACGAAACTGTTTTTGTTCCAATTGCACGAAAATTCACAGGAAAAGATTCCGGGATCTCCCCTTTACAAAGAATTGGCGTTGGACTCTTCATTGCAACATTTTCAATGGTAGCAGCTGCCATTGTAGAATACAAGAGAAGGAATTTATCTTCGAATGGAACACTTTCGATCTTCTGGATCGCGCCTCAATTCTTAATCTTCGGTCTCTCAGAGATGTTCACCGCGGTAGGGCTTGTTGAGTTTTTCTATAAACAATCATTGGAAGGAATGCAGTCATTTTTGACAGCGATGACTTATTGCTCATACTCATTTGGATTCTACTTGAGCTCACTTCTTGTGTCTCTGGTGAACAAAATTACTTCAAGCTCAGGAGGTGGATGGCTCAGTGACAATGATCTTAACAAGGATAGGCTTGATCTTTTCTATTGGCTTCTTGCTTCACTAAGCTTTATCAATTTCTTTAACTATCTCTTTTGGTCAAGATGGTATTCTCAAACTCTTCAGCTAGGTATCCACCTCCGGAGACTTTTATAGAAGATAAATAGAGTCGTAGGCTAATTTATGATATTCTCTTAGCATGTTAGAGTTGTGAATGTCAGAACTTGAAATGTTATATGGTATTGACTTAGTTGGATGTTGTACTGAAAAATAATATATATAATCTTTTTCTTTTATAAAAAAATAGTTTAGATGTTTCCCTATGTGATCCTTTGTCCTCTTTTTATTACATCCCCAATAATTAATTTAAATTCAACATAGGTCAAGCAATAAAAAAGTATGACGCAATTTCGTGGATAAGTGACAAAGTTGTTGAATTTCTACACCTGTACATTTTCTCCCTAACCTTTAAAAGTTTAAATTAAGGACCCTAATGTTTCATATTTTGACTATTAACAATACCACTATTAAAATCACCATTAAATTTAATAGCTTTTGTCATGTCATAATTTTATATTATCTATTATATATGATGCGATTTAAAAAATAATACTTGGAATTCGACATGTAATTTTAACTATTTTATTTTAAAAATACATGGTCAAATAAATATTTTTAATATTTTTAATTCTGAAATATTTTTAAGTATTTTAAATATTTGATTTTAAGTATTTCAAAAATACTTAAAACCTAAACCCTTAACTATAATTATTTAAAAGTACTCTCAATTATATGTCAAATTCCAGACATTATTGTTTGAATGAGATTCTATATAATAAAGAGTATAAAAATTTTAAAAGAGCAAAAACCGTTAACTCTAATGGTAGTTTTAAAGACAAAGGAGTTATAGTCAAAACATTGAAATTTAGGGTATTTAATTTAAATTTTTAAATGTGAGGGAGGTGATGTGTGGCTGACCCAACATTTAGGAATGCTTTGTGTATTTTATCCCTCAGATTTGATAATAATATTCTCCACTCATTTTTTGAAGTTAGTAGTTTTTGAAGAGATAACTTATTAATTACATATTCTCCATTATAATCATGTGTAAGGAATTGCTTTTGTTTATGGCCGTGAAAAAGGAGATGAAGAAGTGGTCGGCATGATTTATGCTTTATCTAAATGAAGCAATTTCAAAGCAGATATGAATTTTATAATGATGGAGATTTCCTCAGTGTAAAATCTTGCTTTAACCCACAAGCTTTTTTCAGGGAAAATAAAATAGCCTGATATGATAACACGTGAACGAAATCTTTACCTAGAAACCCATTACAAGGTAACTAAAGTCAAAGTTGGCTTTATCTTTTGAGAGATCAGAAACATGTTTCAGACATGTTCTTCAAATTGAAGCTTTCAGCGTAGTGCTCATCATCTGCAGCGCAATCCTCAAACTAGCTACCATTAGATAATGGTATGACTTTTGATTGAGTTTTTTCATGTTTATGTTTGGTTAAAGTGTTAGGTGGGCCCCAAGAGCACCAATCTTTACCAGCAGAATTCACTGAGTTCTGTTCTGCTCATCATGAGTCCACTATAAGCGTTCATGGATTTAGCTCTTTGGTGATCGCTTCAATATATATATGACACAACCCTAAATACACGGATTCACCTTTTAGATATAAACACCCTTCTTAACCGTTATTGCTCTCTCTAATATTTAATGTAAGAGTTAGATAATTAATTTATAAAATTGAGAAAATTTGTTAAATTAGTTATTTGTAAAAAATGTGTGCTGATTTTTCTGAAGTGCCCTACTCAATATTGGAACTATCTATTGATGAAAACCCCATTAATATTTGTAATTAATCAATAAGAATAACTTTGGAAAAATATATAAATTTGGGAGATAAAGTAAATTGAGGTGTTATATTTATTATCAAAGTAAACTCCTTAATTAGTTTTTACATTTAAGACTGGGGGAGTAATTGCTTGTAGAAGGAAGGACAGTGAAGCAAAATGAAGGGCTGAAATGAAATTCAAAAATTAAGTTTTGTTTAACAAAATTGTATTGTTCCTTCAATTCAGGTGAAGGAATTTTTTCTTTTCACTACTAGAAAAATGCCTTTAGACCAGTTGAAATTGACTTTTTAGATTAGGCTTAGATCTGGTCTTGTATCGATTGATTTAGAAAATCTGTCCTTATTAAGACCAGACCTACAACCGGTATTAAAAGTTACTTTTTATGACCAATTGGTTAAACGATCGGTCCTACAAAGTTTCAATTTAAAATATTATTTTTTAAAAAAAATTATGTTTTATTTTGTTTGACATAAGCCTTATTGGATATTATTATATCTAAAAGCTATATTATGCGATATAAATTATACAGACAACCCTAAAAATACAAATGCAATCAATGTAATATAATTGTAACTAATAACCATGAATCTAAGCCCTATATTATTAGATAACTATTGAATCTTAATTCCGGGATTTGTTTTTTTAAGGTTTACTTTTTCTGATTGTACTTTCCCTACATCCAAAGGAGTTAGATGATTTTTTGGTGTTGAATTTAATGGGTGCAATTTTAGGCACAACATTGCATGTTGTTGATGCATGACTCATATTATAAGCATGCCTAAAGTTGAATGCTACTACCCATGGATTGGGTGCTAGGTTACCTTACTTATGCATTTTGGTTCTTCTGGACCTCAAATACGAAACATGCCTTTGCCCAACCCCAATCTCTAGTGATAAAGGAGAAGATTTTTATTTAATGAAGCTGCATATAGCAAAGTTAATATGTGTGAGTATGATCTCGGTGGGGAGTTCTTGTTTGACAAGGAAACCAAACTGAAGGCCAATAATAAAGAAGGAACCGACTAGGTGAAAATACTAGTGACGAAGTGAGGATTAATAACTTTAAATTGGAGGGTGAAAAATATTGGCTGGAAGATCATTACTTGAAAGGACAAATTTGTTGGATTGGTTGGTAATTTAGTCCAACGAATTTTTCCTTATAAGCATTGATCACCCGGCCTACATTTTTCATTGTAAAATTTAGATATCTTAATGATCAACCCTCAGTAGAAACTTCACCTAGCCAGGTAGCTTCTTATTATTGGCCTTCACTTTAATTTCCATCTCAACCAAAACTTCATCACATGACCATATTCAACCGTACAAAATTGATTTTTCAAGTTTGTATATCAACCAAATTAGACTTAGCTTTATTAAATAAGATTCTCCACCTTTATTGTCTAAAACTGAGGTAGGCTAGAGCCATCTTATATTTCAAGTCTCAAAAGAGCCAAAATGCCTAAGGTTAGTAAACTCAAGACCCAATTAGGGTTGCCACAATAGATTGTAAGGAGGACCCGCAATATGAACTAGGCATCAATAATACCCACATGTCAGGGTTAAAATTACAATTGATACTCCCACCTAACATTCAATAATGATCCAAGCCTTTTCAAAGAGGGGGCATCCAAAAAAAAAAAAACCTTGAAAACAACAAAGGAATGACAAACAAGATTCAATTAACATATATGTATGCAAACTTTTTCCAAGGAATTCGTGAAGATTGGATTTTGAAACATGCCATAATGAGAATGATACAATAAAATTGCATTATTGTCATCATCACAAGTTTCATAATCCCAACCATGACGAATTCCATAGACAAAAATTTGAATACATGTATGTTAATTGAGACCGAATGCACATCTTATCTGGTCTAAATTAAAATTGAATAATTGAAAAATAAATGACATTTAGATCGGTCAAGAGTTAAATCATGGTTCATATTAACATATTTAGACCTTATGCCAATACAACTAGTATGAATATAATCAGATTATATATTTAACAATATCCCAGATAATCTAATTTACTAGTAGATTATATCTATCATGAAATTAAATTATCAAGCCAGAGATAGAAATAACAACAAAATAAAGATACAAGAGACATTCAAGATCAAGATTAGAAATTATTTTTGTTTTCATTAATATTATATTTTCTTGTTGCTCAAAGGTAGTAGATACATTGATTATAAGAAATAAACAATTTACATAATAAAAAAATTCTTCAATCTTCCTCCTCACATTGGAGATAGAGAAGGAATAAGTGGATGGGGAAGAGGGTCCTTCGAAAGATTGTACTCAACGTCATTGGCATCAAGAACAAGGTCCAACATGTTATTGACAATGTGCAGCAAGGTGACGAGCTTTCCGAGGAATCTCTCTATGCAAGCCATCCTTGCATTGGTCAAGAAGATGCCTTGCTTATAGTTGCAGAGGAGAAAGGGGAAAAGGATGACGAACTGAAGTAGTCCTCATGCATCTCACGATATTAATATTCAAAGATAAGGGAGTTGGGTCTGAAGAAACAAAAAGAATGAGGAGTTTAAATAGACAAGATGGACAAAAGTTACGTTTATTGAAGTGTCTTCAAATTTCAAAGAAACACGTAGTTGTGAAGTTTACCTTGGAAGTTGAAGCTTTGAAACATTTAAGATCATGAAGAAATAAATGATTGTTTCTAAATGGATATTTAAACCGGATGTATAAGAGTCTGATCTAAAAAGAATCTTAAATTTTAAATTTTCATAATATTTAATAGTCATCAAGATTACATTACGTAACAACCAATCTAAAAAATATTATTTAGACCACACGGAAGCGTGGCTGGTCTTAATTTGTATCAATATTTATAAAAATGCCACCGGTCATACGTTTTAAACCTTCTCTGCCTATAGAGGTCTAGATGTGGCAGTTTTATAGGCCTTTTTTCTAGCAGTGTTTGGGCATGTCTGATACGATGGAGCCTAAGTCTCACTACTATGGAATCACATATATTTGATGCTCCATACTTGACGATTTTCATGAAACCATTAAATATAAAAAGACAGAATTATGGGAAAGAAATATATAACGGTTATTTAAAATAACCATTAAGTATATAAGACAATATTTGATGGTTTTATATGACCATCTTGATATATAAGTTTGTGTTTTTTTAAGAAAAAAGGCATCATTTACTTGATGGTTGTATATTAAAAAACCGTTAAATATAGGCTATCAATATACACTACTACAAAAAAGGGCAACAACTTCCCTAAGACACGTCCTTATTTTTAAAAAGGGAGTTAAAAGTGAACATAGTGGCATTTTTGTAAAATAAATGCTGATATTATCAAATTTGGCGTCCTGAAACATTTTTCAGGGTGTCTAAAATAAATTAAGGCGTCCTAAAATAATTTTAGGACGCCTTATTTAATATTTTCCCGCCAAAAATAATAATGTTTTAGTGCTTTGGCGCCATTTCGGGAATTATTTTGGCGCCGTTGGAATTTTTTTTTAATTGGCGTCCCGATATCGATAAGTGAATTAGGGCGCCAAAATGTAAATTAGGGCGTCCTGATTTATTATCGGGACGCCTAATTTAATAATTTCCAGCCAAAATAAATGTTTTAGCGCTTTGGCGCCATTTCTGGAAATTTTTTGGCGCTAGGTGGAAATTAGGGCGTCCTGATTTATTATCAGGACGCCTAATTTACTACTTTTCAGCCAAAAATAAATGTTTTAGAGCTTTATTTGGCGCCATTTCTGAAATTTTTTGGCTCTAGGTGGAAATTAGGGCGTCCTGATTTATTATCAGGACGCTTAATTTAATATTTTTCAAAAAAAATAAATGTTGTTGGAAATTTTTTTTATTGGTGTCCTTATAAGTGAATTAGGCGCCAAAAATAAATTAGGGCGTCCTACTTTAATATCGGGACGCCCTATTTTATTATAAGGCGTCCCGATATTAAATCGGGACGCCCTAATTTATTATAAAGGCGTCCCGATATTAAATCGACGCCCTATATTCCTTTTGACGCCCGATTCACTTATCGACGCCAATAGTCCATTTTATTTTAATTAAGTCTACACCTGCGTCTTGTGCCGGCCCACTCAATTACTCTCAACCCTAGCGTATTCACCGGATACCTCACGCCGTCTCCTCCCTCAACCTCTCTTCGCGGCTTCAAGACAATATTCTCGTTCTTCTTTTAAGAACGACGCCATCGTCTCCGACGCCCCCACTGAACATTGTGCATCGTCGATCTCCTCCATCTTGTTCTCCTTCTCTCTTTCGCGAAGCTCTGATTTTTTTTTGGAAAAGCTCCTTCACCGTTTTTCCTTCTTGCATCGCCGATCGAGTTCCGCTCCTCATCTTTTGGGTGTTGGTTCTTCTTTCTCCTCGTCGCTGTCCGTCCACTGCCACTTTGAGTGCACTAAAAATTGTTCTCTTCTCCTCCTTCGCTGCTATGCGTGAATTGGTATGAGGTATGTTCAAAGATCCTCTTATTCCTGTGTATTTAGGGTGCTATCATATTGAATATATGCAGATCGTTATTCTTTTACTCTCGTCGTTTGTTTGGATTGGGAAATTGTGGTTTCCGTTTTAATTGTCACTTGATTTTTGCTTTAGCTTGTCCGGTGATTACATGAAATTTGAATTTCAGTTTAAATGGAACCAAAAGAAACATGTCCTTATCAGTTTAGATTCTTTTTTATGCCTTTTAAAGATGTTATGTAAAGTAGAAAGATACATGCAGAACATAAGTTTTTGGCTTTATTTTGCCTATGTCTATAATATCGGTCTGTCCATTTTGCCTTTCAAAGATATCGATATGTTTCATGTTATTTAATTGCCTTTCAAAAATTTGTTTTGCTATAATTAGAGGTTATGTGATATCTCGAATCCTAAATATTCGACTCAACATTATTTTTTTTTCCAAAAATGTTTGGAGCATAATTACAAAAATGAATGGATGATGTTTTGGTTTCTTAAAGACCTGTATGATTTTTGCTAAGTGTGACAATTACACTTTCGGTGTGAAATATAGCATGCACTGTGGCTTGAAAAGATCGTCCTTGATTTTGCACGATTTGTAGCCTTGATCCTCCTTTATATTTTGATATTATATTTTCAGCCACTCAAACTATTAGTTGACTAATTTAACCAAAACGCCATTTCTTTAACATTGGAATTACACACACACACATACGCATAGTGGTTATCTTTAACATTGGAATTCATCCACTCAAATTCATTGGATGTTGATTGAAAGTCATATCTTTTAGGTTCTTTATTGGTATTGGTTATTGGAGGTTTTCAACGGTCACATGATAATATTTTTTTGAGTGATTCTTTTTTTCGTATGAAAGTAGACATCCAAAAGAGTAATAATTTATAATTTTTGGTGGTGTGATAAGTTAGTGATGAATTTTTGAATTTTTTCATTTTTCCAAAACTATTAGTATGTGAAGGTTTTTTTGTTTATATGTCTAACTTTGGTTTCCTTTGTTCTTACGCAAGTGAATGTGAGTTTGTATGTACTTCTTTTTTACTCGAACCTTTCCTTCTATTCTTAATTCTTCAATTATTTTCTTTGATAGGTTAATACAATCACTTTTTCGCCAATATCCAGAATTTAACTAAAGGGTTACGAGTAGTTACTTTCCACAACTAGAGAGACTTCATATTCTTCCAGCATCATCAGTATGTATCCATAAGACTTGAATAATTAATCCACATTTATATGTTTATGCATTTTCTTTCTTTCAATATTGTTGTGCTCGGCTCGCTTTCGATGATGTTGTTGGTTTTCGATCTGTACTTGTAATTTTAATTTCTACTATTTCCCCATATTGGTAGGGTTGTTTGTATGTTATTTTGATTATCATAATGCTAGAAGAGCATAGTCTATCAATTTCAGCCTTTTTTCCGAAATTGTTTGTTGTTGAAATTTTGGGATGTATTACTTTTAAGGGGAAATGCTGCCGAAATTTTTTTAGAAGATAGAGAAAAAAGCATGTTGTTTATGTTTTTTTGTTATAAACTTGAGTGTTGTTGGAAATGTCTTAGGTGGTATTAAAATGGGGCATAGTTGGATGAATGCTTTGAGAACTAGTGAAGAACATGAGGATGGGGTGGAAGAGTTTATTGAATTTGCTAGAAGGAATGTGGCTACAAAAAATGGGATGTATTATTGTCCATGTGTTAATTGCTTAAATGGGGTTCGACGGGATATTGCTACTATAAGGGATCACCTAATTTGTGATGGAATAAACCTTCGATACACAATGTGGATATGGCATGGTGAGGAGGTAACTACCAGTGTGTCCCACGAAAATGAAGTTGAGGTAGATGACGATGGAATGGAGAGAATGATTCATGATGATGAGGTCGAATCTTTTGCACAACCGCATGAATATGATAGCGTGCGAAGTGATGCAGAGACACCTTTGTTCCCTGGGTGTACTAAGTATACGGTTAAGCGGGACCTTACATTTGTTCAACTTAAAGGCAACTTGTGGGTGGACCGATAGTAGTTTCACGTCACGTGCTTCAATTCTTTGTGTGATATGTTGCGCACGATAATGTACTTCCAAATCGTATGTATGAGGCCAAGAAAATCTTGTCTTCGATGGGTATGGAGTATAAAAAGATACACAGCTTGCCCTAATGACGCATATTGTATGAAATGAGTATGAAGGCCTAAGTAATTGTCCGAAGTGTAAAACTTCACGATACAAAGTGAAGAAAGGTGGTGGTTCTGGAGATGATGAGACAACAAAAAGGAAACCTGTGAAGGCATTGTGGTATCTTCCAATAATACCGCGGTTTAAGCGTCTCTTTACTAGTGAAGCGACGGCGAAGAAGTTGAGATGGCATTCTGATGAGAGAATATCCTATGGAAAATATCTTCGGCACCCGGCTGACTCTCTACAATGGAAGAAAATAGACGAAATGTTCCCTCAATTTGGCAGTGAGCCAAGAAACCTTCGTCTGGGGCTTTGTACAGATGGTTTCAATCTGTATCGGACTCTTAACAGCACCCATAGTGCATGGCCGGTTCTCCTTATAATATACAACTTACCTCCCTAGCTATGTATGAAACGCAAGTATGTGATGCTCTCTATGATGATTTCTAGACCAAAACAGCCCGGGAACAATATTGATGTGTACTTGGCGCCTTTGGTTGAGGATTTGAAGAAATTGTGGGAGGAAGGCGTAGATGTGTTTGATGCATATAAGAAGGAGTCCTTCAAGATGCGTGCAATGATTTTTACCAAGATCAATGACTTTCCTGCATACGGAAATTTGTCAGGGTATAGTGTCAAGGGGCATAAAGCATGTCCAATATGTGAAGCGACACAAACTTCCATCAACTAAAGCACGGGAAAAAAATGGTCTACCTCGGTCACAGGAGGTTTCTTGATTGGTTCCACCCATATCGTAAGTTAAGAAAGCGTTTTAACGGCTTATCGGAGCATAGAACGGCTCCAAAGCCATTAACCGGAGAGGATGTTTATAATCGGGTGAAACATATCAATGTCATATTGGGTAAGCAGCGAAAGATTGTGGGTGAGAAGAATATATGGAAGAAGAGATCAATTTTCTTTGGTCTTCCATATTGGCGTAGTTTTCATGTGAGACACAAGTCTTGATGTGATGCATGTGGAGAAAAACGCGTTTGTGATAGCCTTGTCGTACTCTTTTGCACATACCGGGAAAGACTAAGGATGGAATTAGTGCGAGACTAGACCTGGTTGATATGGGAATAAGAGAACGGTTACATCCACAAGTAAAAGAAGATGGTAAGAAGGCATACATGGAGCCAGCAGCTCATACACTATCAAAAGCGGAGAAAAAAAGTTTGTGTGGTGTTTATATGACATATTGGTTCCACAAGGATATTCTTCTAATTTGAGAAGGTGTGTTTCAATGGACAATTTAAAGTTAATGGGAATGAAGTCACATGATTATCATGTGTTGATGCAACAACTATTACTAGTAGCTATTAGGGGCATTATGAAAGATGAAGTGCGAACCACTATAACCAAATTGTGTATTTTCTTTAATGCTATCTGTAACAAAGTCATTGACATTGAAAAGTTGGATGAATTGGAAAATGAGGGTTATATTATTTTGTCCCAACTAGAGATGTATTTTCCTCCTGCATTTTTTGATATAATGGTGCATATGATAGTGCACTTGGTCAGGGAGGTAAGGCTCTGCGGTCCAGTTTACCTAAGGTGGATGTACCCTTTCGAGCGATACATGAAGATCTTAAAAGGGTATTCTAAAAATCCTTATCGCCCGGAAGCCTCAATAGTTGAGCGATATGTAGTTGAAGAGGCTATGGACTTTTGCAAATATTATCTATCAGGGACGACGATACGATCTCAGCATGATGAGGGGATAACCGAGGGAACTCGAGGAATCAAACTGAAGAATAAGCCTCGTGAAGAGGTGTTGCAAGCACACCTGTACATCTTGAATAATATGGAAGAAGTTCAACCATACATTGATGACCACAGAAAGAGTTTGAAGAATAAGAAGCCAAGGAAGAATGAAATGCAAATAGCTCATGAGCAAAAGAAGACGTTCATAAAGTGGTTTAAGGAGAAGGTATCGCACGAGACCGGAGTGTCGGATACAATCGAGTGGTTGGCCTGGGGGCCTTCTTTCCAGGTCATCACTTGGAGCGATTATGAAAAAAACGGGTATACCTTCTACACAAAAGACCAAGATGACAGAAGTTATGTGCAAAATAGTGGGGTGATGGTTGAAGCTGAATCCATGCACTTTGCGAGTACGAAAGACAAAAACCAGGTATTAGCATCAATGGCTTATTATGGAGTTATTGAAGAAATATGGGAGATGAGCTACACCAAGTTCTAAGTTGCTCTATTGAAATGTAAGTGGGTTAGCAATAATGTTGTAATAGATCCACAATTTGGAGTTGTCTCGGTTGATCTTCAAAGAGTTGGTCATAGAGATGAGCCATTCATTCTAGCAAGCCAGGCGAAACAAGTGTTTTATGTTGCTGACCGCAAATAAAAAAATGTCCATTGTACTTCAAAGTAAAAACCGAAGTATGGTGAAGAATCCTTCGACCTTGACGATACACCCTTTCACAACAAATCCCCCCTACAACACATGAAGTGGAATTGGTAGATGATGAAGAAGATCTTTTGCAAGAAAAGATCATTGTGAAGGAATATAGGAAACCATATAAAGTAAGATCTTAAATTATAAAATAGTAATATGTTATTTTTGTGGTGGTTTAACATTTTAGTTCATTTTATTAATATGTTTACTAGCTAATAACCTATCTAACATTGATTTGTCCTTGATGAACAGGAACATGTCTAGCTCTAGCTTTGATGAGTCAGGAGGTGATAGACTTGACGAGCCCGTTGTGAGAAGGGGTAGAGGTTGCACACAGATGAATGCGCTAGTGGCCCGTCATGACAGTCAGAAAAAGAGGCTGCATGTGGACTTTGATGACAAGTTGAATCCAATTGGCTCGGAAGAAGACAATTTCATTAGCTATGTAGGCTATTTGGCTCGAAGAAAAGTTCGCATTGTGATCTCGCTAGAAGTTCGTTCCGGAGAAAACGAAGCAGTTGATTTGGGCACAACTTTTGGTTCGTCACTTTCGATATATTTGCATTTGTATCATTTGGCTTGTTACTTGAAATTTAATTATCTTTCCTTTTACCTTGCAGCAAACGTACGACGTCCCCTAACACTAAGGCAATGGAAAAGCATTGGATGGGGAAGTCCGTATACGTTGGAAAGACTTCAAGAATAAGCTGACTAAAAAGTTTATTCGAGGGGAAAGGAGGAACGAGGATCCATGTCAGAAACATCCTTATATTTCTCTCGAGAACTGGAGGGAGTTTGTGGCGTCGTGGCAAAATCCACAATTTATTGTAAAATTTCTTTCATATCATTTCTTTTATTTGACAACTTAGGCTCAGTTTTATTTTTTTTCGTGTCACAGTAAATAAGTCAAGCCAATAAAGAGAGGCAAGCGGCAAATAAGTATCCGCATTGTATGTCTCGTGTTGGAAATTATGCCCTAGGGGCAATTCATTGTACTTTGGATATTTGAGTTATTTAAAGTATTTTCTTTAGTTATCATTTTAAATGCATGTTCGTATTGATAATCGCATCCCCTGGATACATCTTATAGATTATCCTAAATGTCCCTAGTCGGTCATCTACGCGGGAGCGAAGATGAATTAAGACTAGTATGACTTTGATGAGGTATGGAGATACAATCAAAGTCATGGGCACTTGTAAGAGTACAAGGTGCTAGACCGACCCACTATGAGAAAGCTGCATGGATTAAGTCATAAGCTTATCTCATGTATAACGCGTCATAACGCCCTATGACCGAGATCATCATGGATTCCTACATGATGAATCACTGGTCTTTGACCTAGTCAAAAGTCACCTTTGACCGGGTGATGATAAAGGCTGGGATCGAGATCAGTGGTTTTCATGCGGAGGGACATGAATGGTCAAGATGGAATTTGTCCCTCACATTCGTAGAGAGATATCTTGGGCCCCTCGATGAGTGAGTCTAAGAAATGTATGGCCATACTTTGTGATGGAAAGGAGTTTCCATTTCACTTATTAGACTACTCGAGAATCGAGAAAGTAATGGTCAAGAAAGGAAGTTGACATTATCCATGCCTCATCCTTGACCAAATTATCGCGTGACAAAAGGGACGTGACATGGTTGTACGATAGGTGTATCGTGTCATCGATCCCATGTGAGTTGGGTAGTCGCAATGTCTTGCTAGAGGCCGCTTGCGATTTGTGGGCCGACAGTGTTGGCCCACCGCCAATCTCATGTAAAATTCATAGGTCGCACACAAGAATAATCCAACACGGTAAAAGTGTCGGGTTCATTGAATCTCGATTAACTGAGATTAATGAATCGAGTTTAATCAGGGTAAATATATATATATATATATATTTAAATTCGAAAATAATATAATGATATTATTTAATTGAGATTAAAATATTATTATTATATTATTTGTTTTATGTTTAATTTATTTGATAAATTAAATATCTAAAACAAACAGAGATATTGTATCTCATTTAATTTTCGAATAAAGATATTATTGTCTATTTAATTTAAATTGAGATATTGGTATCTTAGATTTAAATAAATAGATAGATATCATTTCTCCGATTTAATTTATTGAGATAAATTAAATCAAGGCTTTTAAATTTGGATTAAATAAATAGGTTGGATTAAATCTATCGATAGATTTATTTGATTATTTTTAATCTAGATTGAATTCGAAATTTCAGATCGGCTTTTAATTCGATTAAATAAATATTATTATATTAGATCTATCGGATAGATTTAATTAATATATATTTAATCCAGATCTAAAGTTTGAATTCAAAAATTAATACGATTAATTTTGCATTAAATACGCTGAACAGGTTTTAGAAAACCTATGGGACTTTTAGTCGAGCGTATTCTGAAAAGCCGCGAGAAACCCTAGAGTGAAAACAGAGAGAGAGACGCACAAAAGGTGCTAGCACGCGCCGTAGCGTGTACGAGGATTGTTTGTGTGGATACCGTAGAGGAAGAGGATTCTAAGAGTCGTCTTCTGCTGATCGAGGAGGTAGCCCACCTGTTCAACGAAGAAGAAACCACGAACGAGTTCTTAAAAGGTAATATCCGGTTTCCTTAGCCTTGGTTTAAACGCGCCGAGTGATCCTCGGGACGGGATTCGTAGAAATTTTAATCCGCGTTGTACGGATCCCTACATCTCGTCTTGGGTATAGAAAGCGGGAACGGAGAATGATGGAAGAGAAGTTAGAGAGAATGAAGGAAGCTACCGAATCAATCCTTCCATGTTGTCCGGCCCCGAACCTCGTCCTTGTCACAAGAAATGGAAAGTCATGCGAGGATGAGGGCGACACATACATAAATGCAGATGTTCTTTGAGGTTGCCTCAAAGGTTGTAAGTAGTTAAATTAGACGTTTTAAATACCCTCGGTTGTTTCATATTATAGGGTTTAGTTGTTATTTATGAAACATCTTATGATACAAGGATGCACTTAAGGAGCGAGTTCCCAAGGTTCATTTACGCCGGGTTCACGGATGGACATTTTGTCAACGACGATTGGGAAGCCGGATTACCCCGACAACATTCGAGGGGAGCCTGGGGAGTTCTTGCTGCAAAATATTTTGGACGGCGTTCACGGTTCTATGACGATGACAACCCTAGTCCTCAGCTTGTAGCCAAAATTCGGGCGGGACTATTTGACGAAATCATGCAACAAGTAAGATCCGAAGTGAAAACTATGATGGATTCGAGGGACAATACGGAGCATACAACCCATGAATCCCTGGCCTTCCCCAGTAGTAAAGAGAGTTTTCACCCTCCAGATGTTCATCTCGGCGAACCTTCTCACATTCCACAGGGAGGACAACCTTGCACTCTCTATTTGGATGTCTCACATCGGCGTATTGTTGCCGATGCTCTTATTACGAGATCACACCACCCACCATAATATTGAAATTCCAAAAGACCTACGTAGGGTGACCTGTGAAATGTGTTCGAGAGGGGGAAGACAAAGCAGACATCCCGATTGAAGATGACGAGGTTCCTGATTTAGGCCGAGCCATAGGATCGTTCATCCTTTGGCCGAATCATCTTATTTAGATGGCAGCGGCGACACCTCCAATGGTAGGAAATACATTACTAGAACTTGCTTTTCATCGGTAACTCACTCATAATATGTTTGTTTATGTTTTCATAGAATGAACAAGATGCGGGCAAATTTCCACACTTAGCACTACTGCGAGACATGTACAAGGACATCGGCTATCTCTCCTTCAAGATGCTGTAGGGCATTGTCGGCACGACAAGACATATGAGTTTACAGTTGACAAAAAAGATCTTGTCGAATTTATGCATATGGAGTGTTTAGATTTAGTCGTTCTTGAAGCTGCGATAATGTAAGTTTGTTTTTCCCCCTTTAATTATTGCATTGATCTTTTTTGTTTTCTATACTTAACAACGCTTATCATTTTATTTCGATCATAGTGTCTGCAATGACATATGCGTCCAGAAAGGCCAAACGGGTTTGTATGGATTCTTAAGTCCAATAAACACGACCCAGGCTCGCAATCCCTTACCGAAAAGGACGCTTTATGTTGGTGCTACAATTGTCGAGAAAGATGATCGTTGTTATCTAGCCCCAATACTTGAAGGGTACGTATTTTAGTTTTGTCTATTTAAGATTTTTAAGAAAAAATTCATTTCTTATCTTAATTAATATTAAAATGTATATGTTGTAGTGGTCATTGGACCCTGTGTGTTGTTTGTCCCTCCAAGAATGCATGTTATTGGTTTGATCCCTTACGTGGTGGCAGGCCAAACGATGAAATCAAATCTATGTTTGCCAAGTAAGTAAATTTTCGTCTAAATCATTGATTATTCATTTATATGATTTGTTTTCATGTATCTTAATTTCCATTTTAATGATAGTGCATTCAGGGCGGCTAGATCGATTGCTGGAGCAGCAGAGCAGGGTGGACCGAAGTGGTTTCATCCGAAAGTAAGTAGTTTCAATTCAAGTTATTTCATTGACACAATGGTAGCTTTCAATAAGCCTTTGTTCGTTTTAACAATTTGCTTTTGATTTATAGTGCCCTAAACAACCAGGGAACTCTGAGTACGGATACTACGTTATGTTTTATATGCATACCATCGTTGAGAGCAGACGTACTACGAGGTTTTTCAAAACGTACGTGATCGCTTCTCGTGTTTCTCAAATGATAATATTTTTTGTTCTACTTGAGTTAATTATTTCATTCACTTCATGGTTTAACTTATACCTTGTTTTCCAATTTATAGCTTTTTGATGGTCTAGATCTGTGCTCGGAGGAAGAGATCGATACAGTTCAAGACGCTTTGGCTGCAAATTTTCTTCAACGCATATAGATATGTACATCATGTGTTGCCTTGTTCGCCTTTAATACTCTTGGTTTCTACGGAATTGGTAACTTAGATTTGTTAATAGCAATGAAAAGCCTATCAATCATTTAGAGTTTTGCTGTTGTTGTGATCTTTGTTCTGTATTGGAATTGAAACTCGAAGCTGAAAGTTGAATTTTTGGTCAGTTTAAGTATAATAGTTTGTTGTTGCTGTTGTTGCTATTGTTGGTCACATGCTGTTGTTGGTCTTGCTGGTTGCCAAGTGCGTTTTTTGGTCTAAACTTGTACTGATCTATCTTATTGGGTCTTAAAAGTTTTGGTTACTTGCTGTTGTTTATTTGCTGCTGTTGTTGGTCTTGCTGGTTGCCAATTGGCTTGTTGCTATTGTTGGTTTTTGCATCTATCTTATTTGCATTGTTCTATCATCGTTTACAGGTTTCAGTTTATTCTTTGTAATCAAAGCTCACGACATAGCAGGGCACATTTTTTTAAAAAAAAAAATTAATATAAGGCGTCCTAAATTTAGGTCTAGGACGCCTTATGTAATCATTGGAGTCCTGATTTTTAATCAGGACGCCCAAAATAACATAATGAAGTGTCCTATGCAAACTATAGGACGCCTTAAAGAAGGCGTCGTGGTTCATTCAGACGCCTTTTTTAAGGCATCCCGATTAAGTATAGACGCTTAAAAAAGGCGTCCTGAATGAACCACAGGACGCCTTATTTAAGGCGTCCTGTATTTTACGTAGGACGCCTTATAGACCAATTTTACAACTACCCCCAGTCAGACGTCATTCTCAAAAAGGACGTTAATTGCCTCTAATTCAGGACGTTTTTGATGTTTTTTGTAGTAGTGATATGATGGTTTTTTTAATCAAAACACCATGAAACTTGTGCATTTGACAATTTTTAAAAATAAATCATCTAATATAGATATTTAAAGTCCCTTTCTGAACCCTATTCTATCGTGATTTCAAAATTCCCACCATTTCTCCAAGTGCTCGACAGCTCAAACCACTCTTTTCCAACATCCTTATCACTATTTCACTATTTGTTATTGCTAGACTTGTCATTCTCCTCCATTTCATGTTCGTTGTAGTCTGTGAAGGTGTTCATCATTCTTTGAATCTCCATTTTTGAGTCACGCATACATAAAGGTGAGTTTTTGTGGTCTTTATTTATTGTAAAGTCAAAATGCATATGCTAAATTGTCATTTCTGGATGATTTGTTTAGTTTGGGTACTTATGGGTCCATTCTAGATTCTAGGTTTAGGGTTTGAAGTAGCCATTTGGTTTTGTTCTTGCTCTTTTTGAAACGGTTGCATGGATTGCTTTATTATTCTGTCAAATATAATTGTGCTTATTTTTGGAACAATATGGTTTTGGGGGGATGAGCTTCGATTGTTTTGTGATCGATCTCTTTCTTTGTCTTACATTTGACTTCTCATATTTGCACATAATCATGGTTGTTTAGTTGAATTCATTTAATGGAGAGTTGGAATGAGTCATGGGATTGTACACCTATTATTATGATACATGTCAATTTGATTTTGGAACAAAACATATGATATGCTAATATAGAGTATAATAAGTGGGAATATTTATGTATGTTACAGGAAGTATGTTGGGTTTAGGTTCTTAGGATCAAAATGATATGCTAGTTGCTGAAAAATTTCTTCTATATTTGTATAAATTAATATGTTGTGATTCAATATCAATAGTAGCTCAAGTACCACTACTACAAAAAACGGATTTTGCGTCCCCAGAAGACGTCCTATTTTAAAAAAAAGGAAGTAAAAAATAAAGGCGGTGGCATTTTTGTAATTATATGTGATAAAAGTTGACTTTTGGAGTCTAAGTTTATTAATTAGACTCCAAAAGTTATGCTTTTGGAGTCTAAGTTATAAACTTAGACTCCAAAAGTGTCTCTCGCGGGCCCCACTCAACCCCCTGCTACACCACGTGATCCCCTGCTGCACGACGTGACATTCTTTTCTGCTGTACGACATGACCTTTGGAGTCTAAGTTTAAAACTTAGACTCCAAAAGGCATGCCTTTTGGAGTCTAAGTTCAAAACTTAGACTCCAAAAGGCATGCCTTTTGGAGTCTAAGTTTTAAACTTAGACTCCAAAGGTCATGTCGTACAGCAGAAAAGAATGTCACGTCGTGCAGCAGGATCACGTGGTGTAGCAGGGGGTTGAGTGGGGCCCACGAGAGACACTTTTGGAGTCTAAGTTTATAACTTAGACTCCAAAAGCATAACTTTTGGAGTCTAATTAATAAACTTAGACTCCAAAAGTTATGCTCTAAGTTAAATAATCCACCTTTTTCACATCCCGTGTCAAAAGTTCTTCATTTTTTTCATATCCCGCGCGTCGTGACCCTTCACTCCCATTTTCATTTTCTTTCAGATCTGTAGCGTTCATGACCCACCACGCCACCAGAGACAACGACGGCGGCGACCGTGACCTCCCTCTCCATCCCTTACAACGACAACGTCTCTAGGTTGTAGATCTACTGATTTGGGTTGCAATAGCTTCGGCGGTTGATGATCCGTCGACGACAAGGTGCGGCATTGCCAGATCGGGGGTTAAGTGCAACTTGGATTTTCCTTTTTTGAAATCTTCATGGTTCTAGCCCCTCCGTCCGGGTATCTATTCCGTCGACCTCCCTTCTCCGATTTTGTGTGTGTAGATCTGATTAAAGTTTCTGATTTTGTGTTTGTAGATCTAATATTATTAATAGTTTTTAGTTCGATTTGCCTTTTTTCATTTTGAAATTTCAAGCCGTCAAGCATTGATATTATTGATTTAAGTTTCTGATTTTGTGTTGTCGATTGTTGCTTCGGTAACTGCCTTCTTCTTATCCGGTTGTCGGTTCTTCTTGGTAGCAGGTTGCCTTCATCCCGAACCTAAGCAGGTTCGGGGTTCTTTTTTTTAAAAAAATACACAAAAAGACGTCTAATTTTAAAATAGGACTCCTTATGTTAGGCGTCTAATTTTAAAATATGACTCCTTAAGTTTTCCCTATGGCGCCCCCGGATAGACGTCCCGTCGAAAAGGACGTCAAAAGTACGAAAAATAGGTCTCCGTATCCCCGTTTTGTAGTAGTGTATTGCGGGTCCTAACCCTCAACCAACCCCTCCACCCCCTTTGGCAATCCCTCTAGTGTGCAGCAAGATGATAATGACACACAACTTATTGAACAAAAGGAAAGAGTAAGGAGGAAGGGCTTTGTTGTGATAAAGGAGGTCCAAAAAGCAAAGAGAGAGGGGAGGAAACTTAATGTGAGATGGAAAAAGAAAGGGCAAGTTGTGAAATCTGACAAGTTTTAAAGCTACTTCAAAGTGGCTATAACTTTGAACAATTGCAAGAAGGCAAACAAGTCAATGAGGAAGGCTGTCTGGGATGAAGTATTGGTAAGGCATGATGCTACATAGTTAATAATATCTTGTTGATCGGTATACCTAAACTAACAATGGTTTGTTTGTTTTGTTCTATGGATTTCACATAGATGAGGAGAAGAAGGATTATATGCTCTAGAAGGCAGGCCGCATACTAAGCTCGTTCTAAGGGCTTGTGACAAAGAAATATTTGTTGGAACCCAACTCTGTAGATGAGTTGGTGCTTCCAACATTGCTAAAGGAAGTTTTCAAGCAACTTGAATGAGCTGCTTTTGTACGATCACAACATCTCCAACTTTCAAGGTAAATTAAATTTACTAGAATAAAATGTCAATGGTACTTTTTTATTAATATAATGTGTAACTCTAAAATCTTTGTTGTTTCTTTCCACAAGCATTAAGCGAGGCAAACTGTGAGAGGATGAATAATAACAAATACCCGTATTGTGGAGGCCGCACAGGGTATGTGAACATCGAGCACAAATTGATAGAGAAATTGGGGTCAGGATCGGATGTGACTATCAATCATTGATTGTTGTGGCTGCTACAAGGCAAAACAAAGATAGCAACATTGACAATCTGAAAATGCAAGAGGTTGTCTCGAGAATGGTAGTAATGATTATTTTAATTCAATTATAATTGAATTTTTCATATACAAATGTATTTAACATTTCAATTTGTTATAGGAGACCTTGAGTCAAGAATTAGAGTAAGGCGAGCTTCTTGAGGATGAGGATGTCTTGGAAAAGGCTCTAGTTCCTGACTATGGAGGTCTTTTAAAAGGTGGCGGCGATGGAGTTAACAAAAAAGAATACTTTGGTAAGTGGAAGAAGCCGATAAGGGTGCCTAATCAGAAGCTTCAATAGTATATGGAGATGACCGAGATGTTGAAGCAACAGGTTGAAGCACAACAAGTTGTTATTGATTAGTTAGTGAGCTGAGGAACTACGGGGAAGTATGGAATGGCTCATATCCCAAGTGCTAATGATAGTTGCACATTCCCCTCTTAGACTTTACCTAAGGTAGTATGACTCATGCCAAAAGCCTATGCTTTATTTATTTTTGAAAGTGGAATATCACCTAGAGGGGGGTGAATAAGTGATTTAAAAAATCTTTCGCTAAAAGCTCAAGAACACCTAGAGACAGAGACAGAGAGGAAGATAAAAAGACACGAGAAATTATCTTCGTTCAGTCTAACTCTTTGACCTACATCTGGTCCCCAGAGCCTCTGAGATTTTCACTAACTTTCAATAACAAATACAATTACACACTCTGTACTCAAAGTAATCCTCTCACTTTAGGATTCACTCCCCCTTACAAGTTGTAATCGTATATCCACACTTAAGGTTCCACAACCTTAAGATTTAGCAACTAATCAAAAAATCAAATAAGTGTTTAAGACTCTCTCATAGAGTGGATGAATGATAATCACTGAAGTACAAGATATATCCAAAGATATTAAATGAAATAGTAGATTATAATAATTTCGAATTGAATGCACAGTGTTTCAGTAGTTGGCGAATTCAATGCTTCACAACTCACCTCTCCCTCTTAATCATGTTAGGGTAGAGCTGAAGATAGCCATCAATCCCAAGTATGCTTTTCCAAGACGTACCCAATATAGATATAATGGAAGGATATGTACTTGGCTTTGTTATGTGGCCAGCCTTCCTTATTGTCATACCATCGAAGACAAAATGTATATCGTCGTCTTTTGAGCTCGCTAATGAAGTTTATAGTAGCTATTTTCCTAGATTCTCAACTTGTTTAGCTGAAGAGGAAGAAGAGCAATCTTGGGGCTTAGCCCATCCATGGTTCGATGTCTTGTGCGCTGAAGAAGATAGATGAGCTTGTTCTTGTGTCTCAACCTCCTGTTTTGCTAGTTCTGCCAATAAATACCAGATGGCTCTTAAGGCACATGATACATTTGTCACTGAAACACACCCTCAGCAAGAAGACTACACCAAACAAGTCCCATTTGAGCAATATATCTATCGGGAACAAGGCTTGTTTGACACTATCAATAGGGTGTTGGTCAAAGAGATCGTCATAGGCGATATGGCTAACTCAAGTGATTATAACTTCTATATCCGGTATTTCTTCTATTATGAATGAATACTTAGCTACCTATAGCATTTATATATGAGGATATCATTTCTGCATCTGATGCAGATAATTTTTTTTGCAGCAACCCAAAATGACGTCGCTTTTATGTGAACAAACGCATATCTGTCAAAACTGAAAAGATAGAGGGTCCCACCATGAAATAATTATGTCCGCTACTTTTGGAAAAAAAATACAGTTTCATCATCTCTTTTTTTTTTTCTCCTCCTTCAATCCACTCCCCCCAAAAAAACCAAACTCACCACATTCCAGCCACACCCACACATCACGTAAGGTCTTCAATTCTTCAGCCTCAATTTCATTTCTGAACATCAAATTGATCTTCCAATAATGACTCTCAATTGCATCTTCCTACTCCTCTGTTTCACTCTTCCTCTCCAAGTCGTGTATTCCTCAAGGAAATTGGATGAAACCACCATGCTGACCGGAAATAAAAAATGCACGCCCTGTGGTGACACTGTTTACAGCTCTCCACCACCGCCTCATCCCGCCCTTCCACCACCGTCTCCACCGCCTCCTTCCCCAAAGAAATTGCCTGCTTCATATTGTTCACCGCACCCCCTTCCTTCATATACATAACCGGTCCTCCCGGCAACCTCCGGTGGACGAGAACTTCAACAGCGCAAGTCGCCGAACTTTTCTGTCGGTGACCGTCGTGTTGCCAGGCTTGTTGACCTTGCTTCTGGGCTTTTGGTGATTGTGAGGTATCAATTAATCATATGGTTTATATGTAATCAAGATTAAATTTTTAGATGTCCACATGTAGAATTGTTTCAAGGTCTCATCCGCCAGCTTCATTTCAAAGTCACACAGAAGTGCAATTAGCATTTGCTTGACCTCTTGTCACTCTATGAAGCCCGTGTTGTCCAAAGTCTAAAGGAAAAATCTATTTTATCTTCTTGTGGTGCATTTGGGTGGAACACATTGATGATCTAACAAAGTCACCAAAATCAATGACTCCCTTCCTTTTAACATGAAAGAGATCGAAGGTCCGATTTGCAAAGAGAAATCTGTCTGTGATGCAAGAGTCCCAGGATCCTCATGCCCAAGAAATTGCCTTCTTACTTTAGAGCTGAAACAACCCATGTATGCTACGGACGGAGTGCAGGTAGCAAGGTGCTAGACCGGCGCCTAGGCTTCACTACAATATATCATAAAAATCATCTTAACCTTGCAAGCGAAGAGAAGTGAACCCGATAAAAAGGCGCGGGCGGGCGCGGACGGGGAGAGGAGGAGAGAGAGAGAGAGAGCGAGGCAACGAACTCGGACTCGGAAGGAAGAAATAGGCTGGCGTAGGAGTAAAATGGATTGAAGGAGGGATAAAAAAAGGAGAGGATGAAACTGTGTTTGTTTTTCGGTGGACATAATTATTTCATGGTGGGGCCCTCTATCTTTTCAGTTTTGATAGATATGTGTTTGTTCACACACAAGCGACGCCGTTTTGGGTTGCTGTAGAAAGAATTTTCTGCATCATATGCAAAAATGATATCCCCTTTATATATATATATTGATTTGCTTGTTTTTATATGTAAAGTACCTTCACAAGAAGCATGTAACCCATAATAGCCTACAAGACACGTTCCTATTCCTTAACCCCCACACCATTTGGGAATGTTGGATATAGGCAATAAGCTAGGTTTTGTGGAGAGAAAACAATGGAACTAGCGGATATGGTCATTAGAAAGCACCAAAGAAGATCAGTTTTTTCTTGGTGTCATATTGCTAGGATTAAGTAGACTACTTCATTAAATTATATGCTCATTATGTTTTTTTCCTTAGTTTTTCCTCATTATGTTTATTGTACTTAGGGGTCATTGGATGCATCGTGCTTAATCCCTTCAAGCAAAGGATTTAGTGTTTTAATTCAATTCATCAAGATGCGGACAATCAACCGCAAATGGTTGAAGTTTTTAATAAGTAAGTTGATGAATTTAAATTTGGTACTTTCATTTCTTATATCAAAGTTTATTATAAATTGGTGCTTTAATTTCTTATTGTGATCTTGTTAGAGTTGTTTACTATTAGCCATGGGCAAAGCATTACATGGCAAAGGCATTGCATCCACTTACTAATGGAAGAGAGTAACAGTAATTTACAATGTTTTGAAACCCGGACCAAACCGGCTAGTTCGGACGGAAACCGTTGAACCGGATGGAAACCGGTCCGGGTCAACGGGTGACCCCAGGTTTCGAGTTGACCCGGGGTCAACTCAGCTAACTCGGCCTAACCCGGCCGAGTTAACCGAGCCATAGATTCATCGATTTTTTTTCTAAATGTTGCCAGAAACTCCATCAGATCGACGGTGAGAAGGAGAAGGAGAAGGAGGAGAGAGATTTGAAAAGTCACCAAAATCTAAAGAGATTAGAAGCGTCACGAACAGCCTCAACGACCGCCATGGATTCTCCCTTTTGCTGCGATGCGGTGGGTCCAAGAATCTTGAGAGCCTCCGACCAAGTCATCACGGCCTTTGGATGAAGGAATCAAAAGAGAAGCGAGCATGAGACAAACAAGTAGGAAGGACATAGAGGTTAGATTAACAAAGAAAGAAGCCATTGTTGAGGGAGGAGAGAAGACAAAGAAGAGTGAAAGAGAGATATTCATTCTTCAATATCAGATGATGTGATCATGTCATCTCTTTCTTGTTTTTAAAAAAGAAAAACAATATAATATTCACATGCCATATATACGTACGATGTGATGGAGTAGTGTAGGACTTATTTCACTTATCCTTCAAGTGATTGATTTGAAATACCAATTTGAACTGTGAGGGCCACGCCTACTGCACATTATTTGAGGAGTAGCTCTTCCTCAATCTTATGGACTGTAATGAAAAAAATCTGAAACAATTTGCAAATCCAAAAATTGTGTTCTCCTTCTTTTATTTAAAAAAATAATAAAAATAATAATATATCCATATTATACACCTCACATGTTTACATAAAATATGTTTATTATTAAAATATAAATATTTTTACCTATTTTAATTAAATTATATTTTTTAATTAATACCGATTTTACTCTCAATTTGACCCATCGACCCTTAACTCAAATAGCCTTACTAATTCAGTGACCGGTCTAGTTTTCAGAACCTTGGTTAATACATAAAATTCATAATTTGACAAGAGGTAAGAATGGATGGGCAGCATTGAAAGTAGATTTCTCCAAGGCCTATGACTCATTTTTGTTGAAGCTTCCTGGAAGCAGTTCTCAGGAAAATGGATTTTCCAGTGGAATGGATAGGTATGATTATGCAATGTGCTTTCACAGTATTTTATCGATTCATATTAATAGAAAATTAACATGGTCCTTTCTACCGTTTAGAGAGTAAATCTTATACCTAACACCATACATGTATCGAAAATAAAAATCCTATCTTTATGAATATGTCATACTTTGGGGTGATGCAATTGACTTCCAATAAACTAAATGATGAGGGCATCCGATATGAAGACAATGCAGTTAAAGATTATCTATTTCATGGGATGTCACTTAGAACAATAGATTTCAATAAAGATTGATACGTTAAACACGGTCACAATGAAGAAAAAATTTGGATTTCAAAATGAAAAATTATTACTTCGTGACAAGAAGTAAGAAAAAAAATCTAGTTAAGAGCTTAAAGCATATAATATTTCTTAATTATGTGTTTGAGTGAACTGATATCATGTATGTGTTTCTTAATTTTAGTTCTTCATTCTGTTTTATTACTGGTTTGTATGTGTATAACTGAATTGAATGCGATGGGTGCTAGAAAAGCAGCTCCCTAATTTGAAAAAGAATTGGCCAACGTTAGTTGACAGTTATTACAGATAACCGTCAAGTATTACTAGACTATTATTTGACAGATACTAAACAAGAGTCAACTATATTAACTATACATGACGGTTATACTGAAGAACTATTAAGTATTGATACCAAAATAAATCATATGGCCTTACCAAAGCCTTAATACATGACAGTTTTTGAGTCAAAACCATCAAATATATGGGACCAAACTTTTAACGGTTAAGAACCATCAAATATTTTGTCTGGGAATATATGTCGCATCCTCCATATTTGACAGTTCCAAGCAAAAATAACAGTCAAATATTAATAATTCTAAAGTAGTGGTTATTCAGTCTCATTTGTATGCTATTATTTTAAATGCTTGTATCTCATCTGATGTATGATGGAAGTTATTCTTTTATATCAAAAAATAATTTTAATGACAGGAGGCTAAACTAAAAGTTTTATAGATTACATTAGAGTTATTTGTGTAATTTTAAATTATAAAAATGAAGCAAAGTAGTAGGAGTCAAACAACACCATTTTATTAAATATCAACAATATACTAAGCTAAATTAATTGAAATTTACAAAGTTAAAAGCTGCTTCTGGAGAGGCCGCAGATAAAAGTTTGCCCTCTTATAGTGCAGAGGAAGAGAGTAGTCCTCATTTTAATCATCCACATCGCCACTTAAGGATGGACCCTACCAACAAAGTGATAAACCAATAACCTTCTATAAATACAGCTGATATCAAGCAAATTGAGTATCTTAATGTGGACCTAAACTTGTGTTAAAGTATGTGCTATCATGAAATTTCTTTGCACACCCACATCCTAAGATCCCTAAAGTTGTATATGTATGATCATTACCTTCATTATTCTAATTAATATATTTAGTGGAGTTATACCCGTTTGTCATGATGTGGCATTAGAATCGCACCTACACCTTGAAAGGCCTCACCTTTTGACAGAATGAAGAATTTTTTTAAAAAAAATGCAATGATTATGTATTAATAAAATGCTTAAGGTTTTAGATATAGAATAGCTAACTTTTTTCATGTCATCTAACGCCTCTGAAAAATGGCAATGTACAGTGAGACTTCTATACTGGTTATTGTAAAAACACTGTAAAACGTGTGATCAGTGACATTTTGATAATTAAGATATGAGACTGTCAACTTTTTATACTAGTTGCTATTGGAATAGGTGTAAATATTTTTGAGTTAAAGATGTCAAAATATCCATAAACTTTTACCTAAAAATGCATTTAGCATCATATATTTTTTGGATGTATAAAAATACCCATAAACTTTTAAAGCCAAAGCAAACATGTCAAAACTATTCAAGCAACTTAACTACCGTTAATTTCTATGGTGGGCCCACGTTATTGTTGTGAAAGTGCCAAAATATCCCCAATAAAAAAACACCCCCCTCTCCCTTCCAAATGCTCAAAAGTCACTGTACTGAAACATTTTCTTCCCAGAAATCTTTCAAGTTTCAACTTCTAAAATTCATGGCTTCCAGAATCTAATAAGCAAATCCATTTCAATTATATGGAGAAAAACAAAAACCCAATTAGAAATAAAGCTCAAAGACTTCAAAAAAATGAAGGGTTTGAATTCAAAAAGCACAAATCAAACTCAAAACAAGGCTGATTACAAGCCGCAAACTGTAGGCAAAAATCAGGGCATGGTGAACTCAGAACACAAACCAACAAGCAGAGCTTTCAACAAAGCAAAAATAAAAAACCAGAAAAAAAAATCAGCAAACCAAAAACTACTGGCTTGTTGGTGTTCAGAAATCGTGACCTCTTCAACTAAATGAAAGGAGAAGAGGGAGTAGATGAAAAGGAACCCAGGTTTGTTGTAGACCCAATCACAGATCAACAAGCCACTGTTGATGATGAAGACGAATAACAATGATGGTTTGTTATACATCTGATGTTGAAGTAATGGCGATCTTCACTCTCACTATTGTCTTTGAATACCAGTCGAGACCCTAAACCTCTTCACCTCTGAATCTTGCCTCCATAGTCAAGTCACTGAAAAATGATCTACTCTCATCCACCAATCAATGAAGATGAGGAAGAAGTCAAGTCTTTTCTATGCTTGATTTGCCATTGTCGTTGGTAGAGAATGCCACCACCGTCACCATACCTATTTAGAATAGCAATAGTAGAAGTGACTTTTGTCGGAAAAAAGATAGGATAAAAGTCAAACTATAGATGTGATTTGTATTTGGAATAATGGAGGCAGAAGTGGCTTTTTTTTTTTCAAATGGACTCTTATTTTGATGATTATTTGAGATTAAAACTAATTAAAAATAACATGAATCTTATTGAAATGCGCACACAAACACACACTACAAAACTCTAAAGGACTTATTAAATATATTCTAATGGATAAATTAGAATCCATACAAATGTATATTTAACAATAAAAAGATAATTAGATCATATATCTCTAACATTTTTCTCCAAAAGCTGAAAAAAAGTCACGCCAAAAACTGTAATAAAATGACTTCTAAAAAAATAGTCACTTTTTCTAGAGAAGCCCATCACCCATCAAAGCTATCCCAAACAGCTTTTTTTTTTTTTTTTTTTGGATAAGAACCCAAACACCTATTTTTCCTTAGTTGGGCTTTTATTCACTTCCATTGGGCTTTTTTTGACATTTTCAGCCACGCTAAAAAGGCGCACCAACATTCAAAAACAGTGTGGCTGCTCTCTTGTTCTTCTTGGCTAATTGATGAACAACGTTTGGAAGGGAAGAGGAGTGTTTTGGAGTTAAGGGCATTTTGGTAACTTTCTTTACAAGAGCTTGGGCCCACACCAAAAAAAAAAAGTAACAACAATTATGTCATTTTAACGATTTTGGTATTTTTTTTTGCACCCAATTTAAAAATTTATGGGTATTTTTGCACCTCTAAAAAGTATATGATGTTAGACATATTTTAGATAAAAACTCATGGGTATTTATGCATCTTTACCAAAAAAATTTAAATTTTTTTACTAAATTTACAATTGATGTAGAATTCTATTTAACTACTTATTCAATTTGTCTAAAAATTTATAATTTATAATGTGAATTTTCAGCTTCTCCCTATTTTTTTCTTCCAAATTCCCCTTACTTCTCATCACAACTATTAGATCAAACAAGTATTGGTGCCGGTATTATACGGGCAAATTTATATCTATATGATGCTTCAATTAGGCTATATGAAAGTCGAAATTATATTGGTTATCTCCTAAATATGTATATAAAGTAATTTAACATTGATTGCCTCAATTCCATGCTAGCCTCACAAGCTCTACACTACTATAAAATATGGATACTACTACCTTAAAAGACGTCCCTTTTTTAAAAAAGGAAGTAAAAAGTAAAGCGATGGCATTGTCGTAATTATTTACTTAACTTTGAGACTTTAGGCGTTCTAGATATTAATTTAGGACACCTAAATTTTTTTTTTTTGACGTCTTAAATCTATTTTAGGACACCTAAAATTTAATATTTGGCACAATTTGGGATATTTTTTGGGGCAGAAATTTTTTTTGACGTCCTCAATTTTGTTTAGGACACCAAAAACTTATTTAAAGCGTCCTAAATATAATTTAGGATGCCAAAAAATAATTATTTGGCACGATTTAAGAATGTTTTTGGCCATCAGGAGAAATTTCAGGAATTAAGGCATCCTAAGTAGGATTTTAGGACGCCAAAATTAATTATTTGGCGCAATTTAGGAATTTTTTTCACACCTAAGAGAAATTTCAAGAATTAAGGCGTCCTCAATGAGATTTTATAATGCCAAAATTAATTATTTGGCGCAATTTAGGAACTTTTTTCTCGCCCAAGAGAAATTTCAAGAATTAAGGCGTCCAGAATAGGTATTCAGGACGCCAAAAATTTGTCATCCAACGTCATTTTTGGATCGATAATTAAAATAATTAATTTTCGAATCTGTTATATCCATGACCAGCATCATTTTCAGATCTGCGATTATCATCTTCTCCCTCTCATTCTCACGAATCACTCATCGTCCTCTCCCTCTCGCACACATCGTCCTCTCCCTCTCCCTCTCCCTCCTTCAACACTCTTCGATCTGGCTGGGCGAGGAGACCACGGTGAGGGTGGGAGACCGAGCAACGAGTCGCTAGAATCTACACTTGGGAACGAGACGCTGCCGTTGATTTCATCCAAAACTATGTCAGTAAGTGGTTTTCCAGATCTGGCTCTTGTTGATTTTTTCATATCTGAGGGTTGAACATCAATTTTTTGCTAGTTACTTGTTAGACTTTTTTCTTTTTTTATTGAATCTTCCTTTTTGTCTTTGTTTTGATGTCGTAATTTGTTTGTAGAAGTAAAAAAGAATTGCATCTTTTTGTGTTTTTCTTGTCCTTCTTGGTTCTTCGCGTATTTCGGAATTTGAATGTTGATTTGTTGATCTGCTCTTCTTCCGCGGCCACCCTGAACTGGGTTTTTTTTTTAAAAAAAAAAAATGCAATGCGGCGTCTGAATACATTTCAAGACACCTTTTGTAAGGTGTCTTGAATTTAGTTCATGTAAGGCGTCCTGAAATTTATTCAGGACGCCAAAAGTGAAATTTTTTACTTCTCCCGTTCAAACGTCCCTCTGAAAAGGAACGTTAATTGGGTCTTATTTAGAATATTTTTTGGGCTTTTTGTAGTAGTGTCTATGATCCAATGGTGTTCCTGATTCTGTTCCTCAGTGTAATTGTCTCTTTTGGAAGACCTCATCGCGTGGAACAAAGTTTGTGAATGGTATTATGTGATCCAAAAATATTATGATGAGTACGAAATCATATATATCCAAGAGCACATAACTCGTAGAGGGGCGGAGGGGGAGAGAGAATTTTATAAAGATTTTGAAATTCTTTAAATTTAAATGGGTAAAGGTGCATATAGTACTTTGAAGTATTTTTTTCAAGTGCATCAATACCCTAAAGTATTTTGTGGGACAACTAGCATCCTTAAGTTTTTTGTTTTTTCCCCCTTTTTGTGCACTGGTCACATTGAAGTACTTTTTTAAGTGTGTCTAGTACCATAAACTATTTTGTGGTGCAACTAGTACCTTAAAGTATTATTTTTAGGTGTGCCGAGAACATTGAAGTATTTTTTTCAAGTGTGTCTAGTACCACAAACTATTTTTTGGTACATTCAATACCTTGAAGTATATTTTTAAGTATACCCAACACCCTAAATCATTTAAATTGTTAAGTATGAAATTGAACAAAAATTACTGCAAGGTGATGGATGCATCTAAAAAAATATTTTAGAGTGCTAAGTGCACTACAAATTATTTTATGGCACTAGATGCACTTAAAAAAATACTTTAGAGTGCCAATTGCACCTTAACCCAATGGAAATTAATATTTTTTGCACTCAAGTTTGAACCATTATAATGAATCACAAAGTGAAAACATAGTCCAAACAAATTAGAACCAAATTAGAAGGTCATGGAAATACTGATTATAGTTTCCAAAATTGATTAGCGTCAATGTTTATAAAGAAATATTAAAAAATAAATTAGAAAATAATCATTATAATTTATTTTTATTGATTAATGGATCAAAAATGTGTCCTCCACTATTTATTATAATTTTTTTGGAAAAAATATAACTTTGAATTACGATAACTCCTTGATTTATGGAATTTAACGGAATAACTCTTTGAATTATGATAACTCGTTGAATTATATTTTCTTTCTTAAATATAAAACAAAATTTAGGTGCTACTACAATTATTAAGAGAAGGTATTGACGATTTAAATGATTCAGGTTTCATTTTTTACAACATTATTACTAGAACATGAGATTATGAATAAAATAAGTGAATAAGTTCATGCGGTCAGGGCTAAAACGATAATATATATATATATATATAATGTAAAACTATAGTAGAGAAAAATAGGTAAAAATTATTATGTAAAACATTAAATCTAGAGTATTCAAAATTTGACAAGTAATAGTACACCAATTTTTTCTTTTTCTTTTTTTAAATTAATTTTTTTAAAACAAGTAATAGGAAATGAAAGAAGCTGATGAGTTCAATTAAGTTTACCAAACCTGCCTGGTAGATATGATAATATATAATTATCATTAAGAATCTAATAAGTTATGGGTGTACATGCAAGTCATCTACTAAATTAAAACCATTTAATAAATTATAGCAAAAAAAAAAACCATTTAATAAATTATAGCAAAAAAAAAAAACCATTTAATAAACTAAAAAGCAAAAACCACTAGAAAGTATGGATAAAATCAGTTTTTGCACATTTTAAGCTTTCTACTAGTGCATTGAAAAGCAAAATGGATAAGCCTCGGAGGTGAATATTCTTTTCCTTTTTCTTTCTTTTCTATACAATATTTCGGACAAAATTTCTTTATGTTATATCATTCAAACACGTCTATATCAAACTGAATTTTTAAAAAAAAAAATTATCTAAACATAAATTACATTATATTGACTTTTAACCTAACTTCAAATTTCCAACGTGAACTAGAATAAATACCACTTTTACCCACACTAATCCAAATAACATGCCATGTCCTCTGAACTTGTTATATAGGTAACTTTGGCTAGTAATGAAAACTTTTGGGCACTTGTAAAGAGTGATGAAGTTTGAAATCTCAAGTTCTTCTTTTTTTTTTTTAATAATAATAAAAAAAAAGTTTAATTGAAATATTGAGCATAGTGTTGAGTAAGTGGCCACATTTCGGCTCCATTTTAATTGAATCTCGGCCACAAATGGATCAAATTTTGCTTAGTTGGGCATTTTTGTTCATTCTCGGGCCTATTGGGCTTAAGTTGAGTGTAATTGGACCAAACTGAGCTGAAAATTAAGTCTGAACTCTAACCTTTTATTTTATTTTTTGTGGTGGTATATTTTACTTTATAATTCTGTTATATTTCTTGTATTATGTATTTAATATAGATTTCGTTTAATATTTTCAGAATGATGTTGCTACTTTCTATCTAAATTGTTCTTACCCATCCTTATCAGCGGTCACTTGCCCTTAAATTTACTCGTTGATTTCCATCCATATAATCTCAGCTCACATATAAGGAATTCAAATCACCTTATTGCAGAAAAAAGTTAAGTGGATTATTTACCAAACATTTGAAATGAAACATTATAAATTATGTTTGTATCAAAGAGAATGGAAAATTAGAAGTATTTTAATTCAAGATTTTCCGTAATATCTTTTGCTTTTTCCTTTAGGAGACATTTCAATGGCAAAAAATGGAAGATAGTATGTGGAAAAATTACTTTTAGCTATCAGTTGAAAAATAACATGTCTCCTCCCTTTCCCATCTATTTTCCTCAATCCAAACGTTTAATCCTTTCTCCCAAAAATAACAGAAGAACAAAAGACAAAACTCATGAGGGTGACCAAGACAAGTTCATTAGCAAAGTCATCTTAAAAACATACAAGCCGCCCTCAAGAAATAAAGTTGGGGAATATTCCCCATTAAACATAAACTAGAGCAACGTCGCTCTGTGTGTATAAATATAGGTCATGCAAACCTTTTTACAGAAAAAACAGCATCCAGCAGTTCAAGCAGCAATCTTACTCAGACTCTACAATGATTTTTCCAGTGGCATGTCCCTCAATACTTCTTGTCCAAGCGTCTTCAGCTTTGCTCAGAGGAAAACAAGAGTCAAGAACAATCTTGAGCCTCCCATCTTTAACCAACTGAACTAGATAATTAAGGTTTCTTTTTTCGGCCGTTACAAAGAAGAACGGCACCTGCTGCTTCTTAGAGAATGTAAGTTTCTTCAGAGCACAAATCATTAGTGAACTTATTCCAGGTGTTAAATCTACTACCTTCCCATGTTCAGCCAACTGAGGCTCAAAAGTTGACCATGGAATTCCAGTAGCACAATGTATAGCGGCATCGTATTTTCGACCAGATGGACTCTTTAAAGCCGCCCCTTCTGGAGTCTTATAGTCAAGAATCTCATCAGCACCTAAGCTCCTGACAAAGTCAATGTTACGGGCGCCACAGGTGGCTGTTACATGTGTGTTCCCCAGCTTTGCCAACTGAACTGCAAAGTGACCAACTCCACCTGAGGCTGCTGTTACTAGAATGTTCTTTTGTCCGCCAGTTCCATCAAGCTTGACTCCAGCAATCTCAGTGAGGACGTGATGAGCTGTGAGGCCAGGCAGAGGTAAAGCCGAGCCTTCAGCAGCCGAGACCTGGGATGGTCTGGCAACTGTTAAGCTCACAGAAGACACAACAAAGTCGGCTAATCCACCACCATGCTGCCATTTAACCCGAACAACAGACCGAAAAAAAGGAAATTGTACATAATTAGAATGCGCCAGCACGTAAATTGGACTAAAACTGTTACAAAGTTAATGTATTCTTCTGGATTATGGACACAAAATACACCTACATTCATGGGAGTAGTAAGATGAATGCATCAGCGCATAAGGATGTTGGATATGAAACAAAATTGTTACCTATGACTTTCTTGGTTTACAGAAAAAAAAAACTATGCAAAGTAAATCTAGCAAAGGTAGTTTATTTGAACAAATTAACATATGTTGCAATTTGTAGTTGTTTCCATCTGCTATATATTTTCTTTTTTGTCACCAGTCAGATATCTACACAAGCTCACAACTTTAACCCACAACTACTGGAATATCAAAGAGGTTAGAAAGAAGTTTTACCTCGAGAGAAAGTTTAGTAACAACTTTGTCACCAACTTTGAAATCTTCAACTTGTGATCCAATCTCTATTATCTCACCTGCTATATCAGTACCTGTTTCCAACAAAGAAAATTAATTACCACTTATGACATAATTTTAGAGGATCCATCAGCATGAAATGACAGCAAAATAAAATGCAATGTTTAAAAATCAAGTAGAAATTCAAAGTATAATAAGTACAATGATGGCAGCAAAGCATATTTTAACAAAGAAAAATAATTACCTATGGTGTGCATGCAACTTTGTCATAATAAAGCATGAAGACATCAATTTTCAGGTGCGATGGCATCTTTTATAAATTAGCATCTTTTATATGTCAGAATGTTTTGAGAATAAACATTAAGATACATGGAATATAGGATGATGCTGTGGTCTTTTCACAAAACCAGGTCATTAATAAAGCTTTTATGGATGTCATATTTTATATTTTCTGAATTTTGTCTGAGGGGTATGTTAACATGTCTATTTCCATAACTATGCTTCATATGATCCATTCGGTGATCCCAGTTATTACCCATTAGGACTTTCACTCAATCTATACTTGTGACAGGTTTTACAACAGGGGCCTTAAGAAGCTCAGTGAATTAGAAGTTAGTTTCAAATTAGCCCAAGCTGTAAAGACATACATTATGCCTATGTTAATCTTCTGCGTATAAACCTCTGCTCTCTTTTCACCGATTTTCTGCTCAGACTAAACATACTGTTTTTAGGAGGCATCCTAAAACACAAACTTACAAAAATATTCTTCAATTAGTCAATATAACCCGGAACCCCCTATTCCTTAATCCCTAACTTGGAGATTTTGTTTGAAACTCTGGAATAGGACCATAGATAAATTACTCTAAATGCTGAAGTATGAAGTTCTGCATCATAACCAATTCAAATTTCCAAATTAAGCAAAAGATACCATGTTTGGCGTTTTCTGATAGATTGGTGCCTATTGCCTAAATTTTTACCAATTGGTTACTTATTCAACATGGCAAGGAAGTCAATGCCTATTAAGGGAATCTGAAGTCCTTGTTTTTATTCTTTTGATATTACTCTGAAGCCCTTCTAAGTTCAATAAAGAAGACTTAATATGGATGGAGAGACATAACATAAATCAGAAAGAAAATGTAGAAGAAATCATGAATTGTAAGGACTAAGGACCGAACTGCATAACTCAATCACAAATTCTGAGAACTAAGTACAAAGAATGTTCAAGAACTTCTCAAAGCACATTAAAAAAATTAACTTTACCAGGTATGTGGGGAAGCTTTCTAGGGAATATGGGTCGTAGCATGCCCTTCTGAATCTTCCAATCAATCGGGTTCACTCCAGTGGCTTCCACTTTCAACAAAACCTCATTTTCCTTTGGAGTTGGAACTGGAACCTCAACATGCTGCTTACTCAAATGCAGAAAGCAAAAGGGACAAGGAGCGAAAACAGTTCATACCAAAAGCTAAAATGCAACAATGATTTAATTTATGGGCTTGAATCATGAAAAAAAGATTGCAATGGTGGGGAAGATTGTCTTATCTTTGGTTTTTAGTGGAAGTGGCGAGGCGGATAGATTAAATTCCAAACTATGTGGTCTATAAGGCTTTGGTCGGCGAGGCGGATAGATTAAATTCCAAACTATAGGTTCTCATAAATCTTTGGTCATGTTAAAAATTCTTTCACAGAAAACCTTTTAAACTCTGCGATTCCATAGAAACTCCCATACACAGACACAGGAATAGAACAGAACACAATCAATGGAAGAAAGAGACAAAAAGAAAGGGAAAGAAAAATTAACCTTCAAAGTAGCCGGACCACCGCCATAGCGATCGTACTGAACCGCGTGCATAAGCTTCCTGGCCATATCCACTGAGGACGACCTGATAGAGTTGACATTCTAGAGAATCTACAATGTAATCGGCCAAATTATAAAGTCTGGTGGCAATTGTGTCAGCTCGGCTTATTAAATTAATTTTCGTTTTTCATTAATGACTTTGAATTCTATACATTCAATCAAACTCTAAGAAACTAGGTCCAACAAATGAGATTGAATTTTTTAATACATGTTTTCCCTAGTTTCCCATCGAAGCTGATCTTCCCCCCCGATGCTTTGTACCTTTCAGAGCTTCTTTATTCAGAGACCGTGTTCCCCAAGCAGTAATATTCCATTCCTATCCTTTGTGAGGAATAGATTATGAAGGAGTGCTATAAATTAAAGATATGAAAAGGTTTGACTCTGAAAGTAATGCAATCACCGGGATATTGCTCAAATGAGAAAAGGAAAAGAAGCTCCGACATCGACGGTACAGTACCCCACCATTCCTCCGTCAGGACGTCGGCAGCTTACCGGCGTGGAATCTCCCGCCATATGTCGTGGAGATGAGGAAGAAGAGCATAGGACCAAATGGGAGACCAGTGATTATGACAAGTATTCTCCAATGCTTAATGTTTGTGTGATTTTGGGAAAACTTTTAAAACATGGAAGATGATTCTCTCTTAATCCTCTTTCTCATTTTTTTTTTATTGATATCATCTGACCATTAATTAAAAATATGAGAGAAAGGTTAAAGTGATATTGTAATTAATTGGATGGATATGATTTAAGATTATGAGAGATAATAAGGTGATTATGAGAGAAACTTTAAAACACCCCGTTGTGAAAACCAAAGTAGTTTTAATCCTCACAAAATTATGGGTTGGGTTTCGTTGTCTAAATACAGATTAAACTCTTAAAAGCATGGTTTAATTTTGACAAGAAAGTAAAATCATAGTTTTACATAAACTTCTTTTTCCCCTTACATTTTCAGAAATTATTCTCTAAAAAACTAATTACCTCCAATGCTACAGCCAACAAGAGTCACTTAACCTTAAAGTATTTGTACTTATTTTTTTCTTAAAAAAAAAAAGGAATAATTTACCCCTAATGATATATATAATTATTTCAAAAAAAAAAAATATTTATAAAGTGTGCTATAATTAACTAATTTATTTAACTTCAATAATCTCTTTAAATTAGTCAACATTGTATTTACAATTTAAAATAATCAATTATATTGGATCACAAGAGTGGTGAGTTTTCTTGATCCCATTCTTTAAATTAGCAAAAGTCATATAGTAATAATGTTAAAAGATCATGACATAAATGCAGTTAGGAAAAAAAAAAAGAAAACACAAGATAATCTCTCCGGAATATATTTGTCTCGCTCATCTTACATTTATGTGGTGGGTTCTTTTTCTCAAGCCATTCTAGGCTGGCCTTTACCATAGACTTGTCAAAATTCCAATTCTGCCACCACATACAAGGGGTCTTTCCGGCTAGTAATAATGGAATAAGCTGCATGGAACGGGTGATAGGGTGGTAAGTATTATACATGTAAATAAAGAAATGTAGCATTCAAGATTTTGTCATAATATATATTTATATAAGAGTAATAATGTTGCTAATAAATGGAGTTTGGTGGAGATGCCTTCTCTTTTCTTTCTTGGCAATCTTAATTTTCTTTTATTTTCCTTTTGCCGTCTTCTTTTAGAGCTTTATATATTTTATTTTATTTTATTTTCTTGCCTTTTTTTTTTTTTTTTTTTTTGCTATCCTTGTTTCCCTTTTGTATGACATCCCACAACAAAGAAGAATAATAGCAACGATACTGTAAGATATAATTTTAATACATGACAAATAAGAATGTTGAGAATATAGAGTTACATGCACAAATACTATACCCCAATATAATGGAGTTTTATAAAAAGTGATGAGCTCAAATGGGTAGCAAAGGATAATGATAATTTGGTCGCTTATGATTGAGATATAACAGTTTAGAATATAAATGTCTCTATCATTTTAGAGTTTGCACATGTGACATTTTTTGCATTTCTACTCTTTATAATCTTATTGAAGATGACATTGATATTGTTCACCTTTTCATAAACTTGCTCCCCAGTCAATGCATTCGGAGCATCTTAATACTCTTGGCCACCAAAAAAAATTCCTATAATCTATGATATAGGTGGTCCAATCTAAGAAATCTCCTATGGCCAAGATAAACCATTTTTCTTTCACGTTGAAGTTGATAGCAGCAAGTGCCTTCTTCATAAATTGAACATGTTTTATGGCCTTTAACACTATACCTTGACAAGTTTCCATATACTGGGAAGTCATTTATTATACAAAAGATCATGGCACTCATTTTAAAAACCTCCTTCTTGTTTGAGTGAAAAAACATCAAGAGCTTCTTCCCACGACTCTTTCAAATTTTCGATCAAGGGCTCTAGGTAAAAATCTATATCATTTCTGGGTTGTTTAGGTCCCAAAATAAACATAGACAACATGTTGTACTTTTGTTTCATGTATAAAAGAGGTGAAAGTTGTAAATAATTAAGAGAACAAGTCATGAACTATGTATATTGCTAAGACTACCAAAGGATTCATGCCATTTGTACTAAGGCTAAGCTTCAGGTTCCTAGGTTCTTTGCCAAAGTTGAGAAATAATTGATTGATTTTGTTCCATTGAGAAGAATCAGCCAGATGTTGAAGCTTTCTATTAGAAATCCTCTCATTTGATGCTAGCTCAAATTTTGTGCATCATGTTCATTAGCAAGCAAGCGTTTGAACCTTGGTATGATTGGAAGATACCATAAAACTTTTGCAAGAGCCTTATTTGATTTGCACCTTGGGATTTCACATATCGGACACTTTTACTTCTCTTCATATAATATGCAATCATTAGGGCATGCTTAGATCTTTTTGTAGTTCATCCCCATTGGACACAATATTTTCTTAGAATCATAATATTACCTGGCAACACATTATCATAGGGAATAATGTCCTTAAAAGCCTCAAACATTTCTAAAAAACTTTTGTTGCTCTATCTATGTCATGCTTTGAAGCTTACCAATTTGAATATCGCTTTCAATAATTGGTATTTTTTACACCCTGTGTACAATGACTTCTCTACATCACCATACGTATTACCACATGCATGGCATGTAATTTCTTGAAAGCCTCTCCTACATCACGAATAATGCCCTCACTACTAGAACTAATTTTTTTTTAAAAAAAAAATTTTTTATCTAAACATAAATAACATTATATTGACTTTTAACCTAACTTCAAATTTCCAAAGTGAAATAGAACAAATACCACTTTTACCCACACTAATCCAAATAACATGTCATGTCCCCAAAACTTGTTAGATAGATAATTCTGGCTAGTAATTGAAACTTCTGGGGACTTGAAAAGAGCGATAAAGTTTGAAATCTCAAGTTCTTCCTTTTGACTATATACCAGGATGAAATATTGAGAGAATAGTGTTAAGTGGCAACCTTTCGGCTCCATTTTAGTTGAATCTCGGCCACAAATGGATCAAATTTTGCTTAGTTGGGCATTTTTGTTCATTCTTAGGCCTATTGGGCTTAAGTTGAGTGTAATTGGACCTAACTGAGCTGAAAATTAAGTCTGAACTCTACGTGTTTATTTTACTTTTTATGGTAGTATATTTTACTTTATAATTCCGTTATATTTCTTGTATTATGTATTTAATATAGATTTCGTTTAATATTTTCAGAATGATGTTGCTACTTTCTATCTAAATTGTTCTTTCCCCGCTTTATAAGCGGTCACTTGCCCTTAATAGATACCCAAAAAAAGATAAGGTTCTTGTTTTTTATTGCTACGTCAATGAGTTGTGGAATATGTGTGAAATTTTCTCAAAAGCGTCAATATTTTTCGTGACAATAAAAATGATAATATAAATTTTTTCCAAAAATAATAATATATGTGTGTATAGGCATCATTATATTGATAAAATTATTTTTCTCAATAAAAAGGTCATTGACGATTTTTAATTTATTATTGGATAATTTTTAAATTAACAAAACACTTAATTTTCTCTAATTAGATAATCAATTTTTCGTAAGAATTATAATTGTTAGAGAATGTGCAGTGTATTCAAATTCTAACAAGAAAAAAAAAATCTACATTATTGTGTCGTGTTTTCAACACTAGGTTTTTAAGGAGACGTACTTTATGTGTTGGATACCAGAAGAGTTTACTTGGGAAAACTGGATTGATTTTTCACAGTCGTTCGTGTCTCCAGTCCTCATTCCTTGAGGACCATGATTCAGTTAAGTGGGGTATTGATTCATATTTATTATCTATATAAGGGCAGGGTAGTCATTTCCTAGGTACTTAAATGGTTATTTCTTCTTTAAGCCCGTTGTTAGTTATTGTCTTTTGCATGATGTATCAGTTCTATGAAGTATATTCAGTATCCTCTCAACTGTTTTTTTTTTTTTTTTTTTTTTGGCAACTAGCCTTTGCCTTACACTTGTGATGTGTGGGTGAGAGGTCGATATTTATTAATGTGTTGTTCTATAAAAAATCACTTTATCTCTAAGGATAATCAAAATATTTATTAAATATTTTATACAAAATAATGTGTAACTACCTTCCCAAAAACTACTTTGGCCTCAGAAAGATGGGGAAATTGACGGCTTATTTGTATTGGAAAATTTTTACTTCCATGAGTGAGTGGGGTTCGGAGCTAGAGCGGGAATCGGGCCGGCCCGGCCCTACGGGGCTTGAGATAAGGAAAACATATGTTTTTCAAAGCGACTGATAGTATCGGGGCCGGGGGCCCGACCCTACGGGGCCTAGAAATTACTATTCCAAATTTTAACTATTTTTTTCTGGGTTTTTTTACAAAGAAATATAATTTGTAAATTGCAACCATTAAAGTTCTAATCTATCAAATAAATATTATCAACATTAATATTTAAACAATACAAATCATCCAACAAATAAACACATTCATTAATTTGTAATAAAAAACAAACCATTGTCCATAATTGCCTCACATAAAACGTAAGAAGCATTAAACTAAGCAACATTAAATAACTCACATAAAATATAAAAGTATACCACTATCATTGTTAATTGTCACCTTCTTCATCACTATCATCAATTTCATAGATATTTGATTGTGTTTCACTTTGAGCAGAAGGTTGTGCTTCACTCTTTGGCTTTTTTTAAAAAATGAAAATGCTATAGTAACAGGGCCTAACGGGCCGGCCCAATTAAGCCTGAGGCCCTACAGGGCCAATTTCAAATTTCATGCCAATTTTTCAAACCTGAGCTCTACAGGGCCAAGGCTTAAATGGGCCAGCCCGATTTCCCAGCATGGGAGCTACAATAGCCCTGTTTTATCTTCCTCACCTTTTTAGTTTTTATCTTTAATTATTGTGTGCTTTATTAATGACAACTAGCCTAGGTCTGTATGATGTGCGGTAGGGATGTCCAAAAACCCGAGGTCGGTCGACCCGTCCTAACCGATCGACCCAGGCCGGTCGAAATCAACAAAAAAATCAGTCGAGACACTTTGAATGACCGGACCAAACCGATTTGCTCGGGCGGCCGGACTTCGGGTCAAGGGCTCGAGACCCTCGGTGCAGTCCCGTCTGGCGAAAATATATATATATATATATATATATTAGAATAGGCGGTCTATCACCATCAAACACCATACCATTTTTTTCCCCAAAAACACGCACAGCAAGCCTTTGGAAGTGACAAAAAATTCACCTTCTATACAGATCTAAACCACAAAACACAGATGAAACTTTTACAGCTTCAAATCATCAAATGTCCATAGAGATCTAAACTCTAAAGAGGGGGAGACTTTGAAAGCGACTTTTTACGAGACCACTACTTACAAAATGGAAGTTTGGGGCTGGAGAGAGAGAGAGAACATCACCACCTATGACTGCGACTCCGGCGAGGCATGGCGGAGTGAGAGCGCAAGGGAACTCGGAGAAAGCGGGAGTTGGGAGATGGAGTGAGGGAAGAGAGAGCAACGGAAGAGACAAAGAGGGAAGGGGGATAGTGAGGACTGAGCCACTGATTGATTGAGGTATGTGGGGTTGGATTTTTCAATTGTTGTGGGGAAGGGGGGAGGCCACGTGATGTGGCAGGTTCAGAAAAAAAAAAAATGTCCTGGACTGCCTGGACCAGTCCAGGCAGTCCATTGGACTGATGCAGTCCCGGCCGAACTCGGGGGTGTCTTGGACCGACGGACCTCGGGCGCTTATCCGGCCCAGGGTTATATATGGACCAGACCTCGGGTTGGGGTCAAACCCGTCCGTCTGGTCCATGGACATCCCTATGTGCAGGTGAGAGGCCATAGATTTATTAATTTATTTTTATATAAAAAATCACTTAGATGTTGAAGGGAATAATTAAAATATTAAATTAAATATATACTAAATATTTTGTACCTATATCCCCAATATTAATTTACAAAATATTGTATAACCACCTTCCCCATTTTTCATAACCATAATGTTTTTTTATTTTAGTATTTTGAACCCGCCATTTTTGATGTAACGGCTAGAGAGACGCTTACTGCAAATTTTTTTAGTAACGATCAGGGTACAAATCTAATAAAATAACCACGAAATCATTTTTTTTTTTTTTTTTTTTTTTTTGTAGAGGCCATTTTGCTGATTTTTTTAGTAACGATCATTTTTTTACTGTAAAATGATAAGATGAGATATTTCTTTTTGTATGATGGTCACATTGAGGAGATGTGAAATGTCTAGGAAATTTCCTCAATCGTAAAATGATAAGATGAGATATTTCGTTTTCTATGGTCCCCCTGCCATCTTCGTTTCTCAATCCAAACTCCCATGTGAGATTTTAAGAATATCTGAGTTGACTTGACTTGGAATGTGCATATATATATATATATATATATATAGACACACACATACATATGTATGTATCTATCAAAGTTTTTCATACCCAAAAAAAGAAAACAAAAGAAAAAAAAAATTTAAATAGCTACGTCAATGAGTTGTTGAATGAGGACAAGGATATAGTTAGGGGAATTGATTCATTTTTATTTATCTATATAAGGGCAGGGTAGTCATTTCCTAGGTACTTAAATGGTTATTTCTTCTTTTAGCCCGTTGTTGCATTTGTACCACATTGCATCAGTAACATGAAGTATTTTAAGTAACCTCTCAATTTCTTTTCCTTTGCAACTAACCCAGGCTATTGCGATGTGCGGATGAGAGGTTAGTTATTTATTAATGTATTGTTATATAAAAAATCACTTTTATTTCTAAGGATAATCAAAATATTAAATTAAATATTTACTAAATATTTTGTACTTACCTCCCCAATTAGTAATTACAAAATAATGTATAACTACGTTTCCAAAAACTACTTTAACCTCTGAAAGATTGGGAAATTGACGGCAGCTTATTTGTATTGGAAATTTTTTACTTTCTTTAGTGAGTGGGGTTGGGAGTGAGCAATGTTGTCAAAATCGAGTTTCTTGGTAAAAAAAAGTCATTGAAAATTCGTAATTTACTTTTGGATAATTTTTAAACTAACAAAACACTTAGTTTTCTGTAAATATAGTGTAAAATTTTCTTGATATATAATTATAATTGTTAGAGAATGTGCAGAATATTCAAAGTCTAACAAAAAAATACATTATTGTGACATGTATTTCCGGCACTAGGAAACTTAATGGGGCGTCCATTTCTCTATATATGAGACGTACTTTTCATGTGTTGAATTTATGACAGTGAAAATTATGAACAAAATTAAAGATAGATTGCCATTTGCCGCCATTCATGACTTTTCTCCCGGCCCATATTTCTAAGTTGTTCGTTTAGACCAGAAAACTTCTCAATTTATAAAACTTCAATAATATCAATAATATAACTAAATTAAATATACATAAAATTTCTTATTTCAGTTGTGTCATATCATTTTCATTTGTTCTGTTTTCTTACTGCAATAAGGGTATGAATTGACTTTTAAAAAATTATAGATACTATCATAAAGTTAAGATAATCACCATCAATAATTTTCTTCTTCTTCTTCTTTTTTCTCACATCAATGAAGTGAGGAAACACTTGGCAATATCCACATTGAATGAACCTTCATACTTTTGTTATCGATGAATCAATGAAATGATTTTAATATGCATACGAATTATATGCATGTTTGGTTAAAAAATATATCTATAATTATTTTTTTTTTAAATCGTATGTATATATAAAATAAAAAATATGACTTAAAAAAAACAAATAGTTCGTGCTCACAGATCATATTGATATTAATGCCAAGTCCTTCTGATCATATAAAAATATGCCATGTGCGTATGTGGGGAAAAAAAAAAAATAGAGATATGATGTTGAAGCGAAAGGATAATTAGTCAATTTTAGAAGGAGAAAAACAAGCAGGATAATTCATCAGTCACTTGAAAAGGGGAAAAAAGCTGATATGTTCACTGCCCACAATTGATTGCTCTAAGTGCTATGAGTTATAAAGGAAGCTTCATTACAAGTACATTTTAAGGGTTCAGGAAACAACCAAGAAAAAAAAAAATCGAAAGTATTGGTAAATCATGACATACAACCTTAGGAGAGTTGAATATTAAGATGTATCAAAAATTTTATTGTCAATAAAGGATTTTGAAGTAATATATAGAGTAAATACTCTATTTGGTCCTTAAAAAAACACGGACCCCTTTTTCATCCCCAGGGACTAAAATAGGACATTTTTATGGACTAAAAAGGGGTTTTTGGAAATTTTCGAGGGACTAAAATGAGATCTTTTTTTGGAAATTCGTCATTTTCGGGGGACTAAAAAGGGGTTTTCGTTGTTCGAGGGACGAAAAAAAGGGTCCGCGTTTTTTTCGGGGATCAAATAGATTGATGGTATATTAATATTCTCTAACAATGCCGAAGAACATGAAAATCATTTACATCAATTTGTAACATTAATAGAACAAAAAGGATTAAATATATCACCAAAGAATTAGGTGAATCAAGCAAAACAAGAATCCACTTCTTAGGACAATATATATCTTCAAATGGAATAAAATTACAAGAACACATAAGTAAAAAAAGTTTGGAATTCCCAGAAATAAAAAATAAAAAGGATTTACAATCCTTCTTAGAACTAGTAAATCAAGCAAGAAATTATATACCTAATTTATCTAAATTAACAGAAAAAATATAAACTAACAGGAGAAAGGACTAAATTGATATGGGATAAAGAAACCCAAAGAATAGTAAATAAAATAAAATAATTATGCTAAGATTTACCTAAGTTGACTATTCCTACAAATAATAATGTAAAATGGATCATATATACAGATGCTTGAAAAAAACTATTGGGGAGCAACATTACATCACGAAGATTAAGAAGAAAAAGAAATAATAACCAGATATACAAGTGAAAAATTGAATGAAGCTCAGAGTAAATGTAAATATCATTCTAACTAGAAAGATTTTTTTTATCATCAATAGTAAAAGCAGTAGAAAAATTTGAATTATATATAGTGGAGAATTGAAGAAGTGAAGATTATTCAACTACTCTATATTTTACCTTGTTTTCTTCCTCGTTTATAGTAAGGCAATTGGGCCTATATGCTTTCATATTTGTTGACTTTATTGTCTGTCACTGCCTTCAAAGGTGATGACATCATAAAATTAAATGAAATTTAAAATTATTCCATTACTTGATCGGCCCAAGACAGCATTTTGTATACCTAACGCTCAATATCAGTGGACCGTCATGCCCTTTGGCCTCAAGGTAGCCCCTTCATTGTTCCAGAAAGCTATAAAAGTTAAGTATTGTTCACTATTTAGCTTACCGCAAACGTATGAATCATAAGTAGTGTAAAAGATTGCCCCATTTAAAATCTAATGCAATTTTTCACTATGACTCCTCGTGATAGAATTCATGATTGTACATATAACTAAATTTAATTTTTTTGTTATTTAAACAAATTAATGAGTTCAACATCTCTCATTAATTTTAATGAGGTGGTTAGAGAAATATTGAATTAAATTAACATACCATAAGAAAAATTTATTTTAGAAAAAAATCATACATTTCTATTATTGTTCAAGAATATTATCAACATATTGGTCTTTCTTAAAAAATATATATATTTTTTAATTTAACTTTCTGACATTATAAAGTATTTAGTTCATAAAGTGTGAAAGATTGAAATACCTCTTGACCAAAAAATAAAATAAAATTGAAATACCAGCTAAGAGTCGGAGCCATATTTTTCTAAGTCGTGTATAAAGTCATTTGAACCGAGTCTTTTACGTAAAAGCTTACCCCTTAATTGATTTCAACTAACTTATATACTTTATGTTGACCCGTAACTTGACCGGCATAATGGAATTCCACCATGCTAATTGAATAATTCATCCCATCCTAAATCTATATCTTGATAATTAATTTACATAAAGAAAAAAAAAAGTTAATGTTAGTTATTTTTTAAAAATGTAAGTTTTTTTAGGTACACTTATTTGGAAACTACTATTATTGATTTCACCTATTAGTGTGTAATTAATGAAAGTACTTTAGGAAAAATATTATAAAGTGGGAAATAAAAAAAATAAAATAAATTGGAGTGTTATATTCAAAACTGAAACTTACTTCTCGATTAGTTATTATATCCAAATATCGAAAGGAATATATTCAACAAAGACATACATTTTATTATATGTTGTCACGCCATGGCAACAGTGTTTAAATTTCAAAGCGTAATATTTACGTTTTAAGTATTTACTGGTTGCTGAACACTATATATACCCAGCATTGCAGTCCCTCTTCTTCACAAACCAATCCCCACATAATATATATTCCAACAAAAATGACTCTTCACAAAAGTCTCTGTGTCTTGCTCATCCTTCTGGCCATCAGCTTCACTTTCGCCCGGGCTACCAGGTTTGATATCACAAATGGATGCTCCTACACCGTGTGGCCGGCTGCCTTGCCCACCGGTGGCGGCCGCCAATTGAATCCCGGTGAGACATGGCCCCTTGATGTGCCAGCTGGCACCGCCAATGCTCGCATATGGGGCCGTACCAACTGCAACTTTGATGGGTCGGGTCGTGGAAATTGTGGGACTGGTGATTGTGGAAATGCACTTCAATGCAAGCTCACTGGGGCAGCACCGACTACACTTGCAGAATTTAATCTTAACCTACCGAACAATTTGGACTTCTACGATATCTCAGTGATCGACGGCTTCAATATTCCGATGGAGTTCAGTCCAACATCTAATGGATGCACCCGTACTCTTCGATGTCAAGCTGATAAGTGCCCTGATGCTTACCTTTTCCCTGCTGACAATACTAAAACTCATAGTTGTCCATCAGGAACTAACTATAGGGTTGTCTTTTGCCCTCCAAATAAAGAAATTATATGTAATTTTTCTCAGCACATCTTGCTGGGAAATAATTAAATAAATTCTGACATCTGATTATTATGTATTTGGATGGATCTCTTTTTGAATTTTTCTTTTCAGGGTGCATGACGCTTAGGTCCCTTCACTTATATAACATAACGATTATTTGATTGACCTTATGGAACCTAAATCTTTTTCGAAGATTTTGTTCCTCAAGCCTCTGCAGCTTTAGGTCTTTAAACCACGCTAAATAACTCGTTTACTGCAGTGATGAGCCCCGCAGTGATGAGCCCCGCTATGTCGAGATTTGCACCGTTCATGTAGTTCCAACGGTCAAGATTCAAAATTTTCAATTGATGATTTTAAAATTATTATATATATATATATTGCAAAACTAATAGTTGAGCGATCATTTTTTTTTTCTTTCATGTTTTGTAGACAATGAAATATTTCTTAAAAAATAAAAACAAAAAATGACAGTATAATATGCTTATGCAGCACTGATAAAATTATTTAGCTCTGTGGAAAAAGTAGTATTTGACAATTCTTAATTTACTTTTGGATAATTTTTAAACTAACAAAACACTTATTTTTCTCTAATTATAAAATCAAATTTTCGTAATAACTATAATTTGTTAACGAATGTGCAGCATATTCAAATTTGGAAACCCCCCCCCAAAAAAAAAAAAACAATATTGGGTCATGTGTAGGAAACTAGGTAGTCCTTTTTTTTTTTTTTTTTTTTGCTTTCTTCCTTTTTCAATGAGACGTACTTAACTTGTGTTGAATTCATGACTGAAAAAATTATGGACACAATTAAAGATGGATTGTCATTTGCCACCATTCATGACTTTCCTTCTGGGCATATTAGTGGGAGCTGAATTCTCTCCTTTTCTTTTCCCATTCACTCTCATCTTTCACTTTAAAACTACATAGTTTTGCGAGTAAACAAAACGGAAGCAAATCCTTTTATCATCATTTTTTTTTTCATTATCTCTCATCAGCCCATCTTGGCAGATTTGGAAGATGAGATAAAAGTCAAAGTAATATTATGATCTTTCAGATTGATTGAACGGACGTGATTTGGAGATTATGACAGATGATGAAAAAGACATCCATTACTCTGAAATATTTTTTAGTTGATGCTAAATTAATTTCTAGTATACTCAGAATCCTAAAATGTTTTTTAGCAGCACCCATCATTTTGAAGTATTTTCCAATAGATACTGGGAGTCAGTAAAAAATATTTCAGTGTGCTAGGCGTGCTAAAAATTAACTCAAGACATTGAATGTTATTGAAAAAAATATTTTAGAGTACTATATGCTCTTTGTAAAAAAAAAAAAGAAAAAAAAAATTCCCCTTGTTGATTAAAAGAAAAAGAAAAAAGCCAAATCCCAAAAATATATATATATATATATATAGATATATATATTTACTAGACTTTACCATTTATGGTCGTAAATTTTTTTTTTCCTTTTTAAAAAAAAAAAAAAAAAAAGTGTTTTGTGTATATAAATGCTCCTTTGTTGATTGGATGTGATGTTGAGCAATGGATACCACAACATTCGAACTTCTAACCAACAAGGAAGTTAATGCTGTCAACCAAGCATGACACACACATATGAATGTATATATACACACACATACATGCACACACATATATATATATGTATGTATATATGTATGTATGTAAGTATGTATCTCCTCTACGTACCTTCATCTAAAAAAAATAAATGATAATATATATAATACAAGTTCTTGTGATATTGTAGACAGCTTAGGAGCTCAAGGGAAGAAGGTAAAAAGTCAAGATGGTTTTGAGGTAATAATTTCTACTTTTCCACGTGTACTTTATGAAATAAATTGTATCAAGATCTTTAATTATATATATTTATAGGAACTTTAACTTGTCATTTTTTTTTTTGTATGCACAAGTAGTGTTGGTTTTCTGGAATAAATCTTCCTAACAAAGAAAACAATATACTACTATAAGAATTCTTAATATAAGACTCAATTGACTTTTTTTTAGGAGAAATTAAATAAACTAAATAAATTATTGGGAAAATTCCATATAAAGACGGTTGAATTACCTAAATTCTAATTTGGGTCACTAAATTTAAAAAATTATTAATTAGGTTATGTGACACAATTAAAGATCTATAATTTGGGCTAAATTACTTATATATCCCTTAATCATTAAAAAAAAAAAAGCATTTTCCGTCGTTGGTCATCAGATCCTTAATCGTTAGCTCTATGTCTCCGACTCACCATCATTAAAACCTTCAACTGAATTTGCATCAATATCCCCACAGTCAGGGTCTTCAACAATTTGGCTCTTCTTTGAAGAACTCTTCAAAGATCTAACCTTAGAACTATCCTTTTTCTTCTTGTCCGTTTGTGTAGCATTATCGTCGCTGCTTGCATACTGTTCGTTTAACTTTCTTCTTCTGTTAACTTTGCATTCTAAATGCCAAAAAAAAAAAAAAAAAACTTTTCATTCTGCATTAGAGCATGAGTTCCTCCTTAAAGTTCCCCTTTTAAGACCTGCTCCTACTTTCTTTGGTGCAATTTCAACATTTTCAGGAGCTTCAACTATAGCTTCTTTCTTTGAAGTACAATTTTTTTCAGCACCGATAGAATTGTGCACGGGGGTGGTAGCGGCTGCAACCTTCGGTGGCATCCATGATAGTAAATTCCATTTACTTGCATTCTCAGAGGTAAGTCTGACAATTTCTTTCTCAGAATTATGATTATCATACATCCCATCGATAAGGATCGGAAGCATTTTGAAGTTACCCTTTGCGAGAAAAATTCGAAAAGCTAAAAAGACTCGAAATTGGTTGATTCAATCAATTGAATGATCTAATAAGAAATTCTATCACACAGAACTCACAAACCAAATGTTCACTGTTTTCAATTCGAAGAACAACCCCAACATAGTATCGAGAAGGACACTTCTCATAGCGATTCAAAGCTGTACAGGAACACGAGGCAACGATTTATGATGACCATTGGCCGCAGCGCGGAAATTTAACCGCGCAATATGTGAAGATAAGATTAAGGCGACAGCGGCGACTTCTTACGGTGGCTTCTGTCCTCTTTTCTTATGATTGGGGTGTTATTGGAAACTAATCAAATTTACATATTATACATTTGAGTCATTAATCCAATTTAAAATTTGTTGAATTTACTAGCCTTATATAGAATTTGTTTATTTCAACCGTCTTTATATGAGATTCTCCCTAAATTATTTAAAGCATCTTTATTTATCCTTTTTATACTAAACTAATTTATCTTATTTATAAACTGATATATAATCAAATGATACATAACATATACTATAATTAGCTTAATTATTTAACTTCTTTAATCTCTAAAGAAAAAAAAAAAGGGTTAACTGGAACAGAGTATAAAGTGGCAGGTATGGGCTGGTGCTCCCAGTGATAACAAAATAGCAGTGGTTTTGTTGAACAGAAGTACATCAAAAGCAACAGTTAATACTAGCTTCTTGGTTTGATATAGGCTTGGAATCTGAAAATATTGTAGAAGCACACGATCCTAAGGAGGTTAGAGTTATAGTGAATTACTATTATTGTTTCAATTCAAAGAACAAATTTATATTAAAGAAATAATTTTACTTATTTTGCTAAATAAATTACGTGCTGACGTGCAGCATTCTACGCAAACATCGGTTTGAGAACAAAATTCCGTAGAACTGGATTCACTTGCTTTCAAGATGTATGCTTTCAGTTCCAATTAAGCTTAAAATTTTCAAAAAATAAGAAGAAGTCAGTTCACAAGTTATCTTCCGTTAGCCAGAGATTCAAGCTGAAGAAACTACATATGGATTTTATATTTTACGACAAAAAATTAACTGAATAAGTCAGATTATCATATGTTTATGATATTTGTTTTCTAGAACATTGAAGTGTATTGATTTTAATTAATACAATAAAATAAAGATAATGATTTCAAATGCTTCTCCGTAATTTAACACTCACATACACACTAAAGATAATGAATTTTACGTTGTTCATCCTTGTGAATGTGTGCATCACTTAGTCTGAAAATCAATTAATTAATAATGTAACAACAAGATAACAGCCAAAAATTAAGAATGTAAGTAATAAATTACTGGAAGGACATATTCGAGCAGGATTAGATGAGGTTTTGGTGAAGTATTTTTGTATGGATATAATTAATATATAAATTAAAAATTATGCAAATTAAAGTGTATATTTGTTGATGATTTGAATGGTGTAAGTACACGCACGCTTATTAGCCTTTGAATCATGAACACCTTTTCTATAATACTGGGTGAAACCTAATAAGGAGAACTATGGACTGGGATTTTTGCAACATGAATACTATATATATTATTTTAGACTTGTTACATTGCTGCATGAATAATTACTGGGCCTTAATGCTCCCGAGTTGCATCTTTCAGAAAAAAAATATATTCTAAAATTATGCAATTTTTTTTTTTTTTTTTCCAAAATGTAAAGACTTCAAAACTGCACTATTTTATTCCCATAAGATATCAAAATGTCACTTATTTTGAATGGAAAAAAAGGTCACTCATTTTATATATAATATAATTATCAAAGGAAAAAAAATTGGTAGGTTTGGGCATAATAAGAAAATGAGAGAGAGAGAGAGAGAGTCACTTTAATTACAGGACCCGGACCCAGCATTATGCTTTTAAATACTTCAAAATACCAATTGAGTCTCAGTGGATACTTGAAGAGCAGGTTTGCATTTTAACCTTATTTTTATGCAGTAAAAGAAATGTTGCATTGCCAATTTTTTGGGCTGATGAAATTTATTACTCCCATTTAAGCATCAAATAGTACAACAATAAGGACAAAAATAATCCTACACTTTACCTTACATGACTCTTAACAGTTAAATCAGGCTAGAAGATAGAAAAATACTCAATGGTCACAATAATTGATGAGGCACCTGAATCTGTTATTTGTAGGAAAAAGGAACCAATTACAATTGTACACGTCTGAGCATGAATACCAAAAAGTGCAGAGAATATTACAGCTCAAATATCTCTAGAATATTCTATACAGAAAATAAAAAAAGTATTATTTATTCTTAACATCCCCCTTCAACGTGAGTTGTTAATGGGGCTGATATAGGCAATAACACTCCTTGAAAACCAAAGTAGTTTTAATCCTTAAAATAAGGGAAAATCCATATGAGGGCCCAAATAGTAAAAGAAAAAAAAAATCAAAAAAGGCCCAAAAACTATGAAAATCCCAGAATTTGGGATAAATTCATTAAAACGTGAGTTGTTAATGGGGCTGATATAGTTGTTAACGGAAAGGTCATTAACAACTAAATCAGCCTCATTAACAACAATTTTTTAACAACTAAATCAGCCCCATTAACAATAATTTTTTAATAACTAATCAGCCCCATTAACAACTATATTAACCCCATTAACAACTCACATTTTAATGAATTTATATCAGAAAAAGTCCTGGAGCCTTTTTTGAGATTTTTAAAATTTTGGGGCCTTTTTTGGATTTTTCTTTGTTATTTGGGCCCCCATATGAATTTTCCCTCAAAATTATGGGTTGAGTTAAGTTGTCTAAATACAGATTATACTCTTGAAAGCAAGATTTAATTTGACAAGAAAGTCATGCTATGGGGTTGAAAATCATAGTTTTCCAGGAACTTCTTTTTCCCCTTACATTTTCAGAAAATTATTCTCTAAAAAGCTAATTACCTCTAATGCTACAGTCAACAGAGTGACTTAATTCATTCCTTAGAGTACTTGTATTTATCTTTTTTATAAAAATAATAATAATTTCCCCCTAATAATATATATAAGTATTTCAAAACAAATTATATAAAGTGTGTTAAAATTAACTAATTCACTACTACAAAAATTGGATATTACTACCCTAAAAAACGTCCTTATTAAAAAATAGGAAGTAAAAAATGAAGATAGTGACATTCTTGTAAACATATGGAAAGAAAATGAGCCTTAGGCGACCTGAATTAATTCGGTCGCCCAAAGTCGCCAATTTTGGATTTTAGGCGACCTGAATTGCATTCAGGTCGCCTAAATTCGGATTTTAGGCGACCTGAATTGCATTCAAGTCGCCTAAAATGAATTATTTGCGGATTTTTTTGGCTCCAAAAAACTCTTGAAAATTGATATCATTTTTGAGACTTTAGACTACCTAAATACAAATTCAAGTCGCCCTAAAATGAAATTTTTGGCGCCATTTAGGATTTTTTGGCTCCAAAAAACTCTTGAAATTTAATATCATTTTTGAGATTTTAGACTACCTAAATATCAATTTAGGTCACCTAAATTTTTTTAAGACTTTAGACTACCTAAATACTAATTCGGTCGCCTAAAATGAAATTTTTGGCGCCATTTAGGATTTTTGGCTCCAAAAAACTCTTGAAAATTGATATCATTTTTGAGACTTTAGACTACCTAAATACCAATTCGGGTCGCCTAAAATGAAATTTTTAATTTCATTTAGGATTTTTTGGCTCCAAAAAACTCTTGAAAATTAATATTGAGACTTTAGACTACCTAAATACCAATTCAAAGTCGCCTAAAATGAAATTTTGGCGCCATTTAAGATTTTTTTGGCTCCAAAAAACTCTTGAAAATTGATATTGAGACTTTAGACTACCTAAATACCAATTCGGAGTCGCCTAAGATGAAATTTTTGGCGCCATTTAGGATTTTTTGGCTCCAAAAAACTCTTATAAATTGATATCATTTTTTAGACTTTAGACTACTTAAAGACCAATTTAGGTCGCCTAAATTTTTTGAGACTTTAGACTACCTAAATACCCAATTCGCCTAAAATGAAATTTTTTAATTTCATTTATCCCTTCTCTCCTCGTACACCATTTAATTCCCCCACGTACGCCTTCCTCTTCTCATTTTCGATCTGCACATACGCCTTCCTCTTCTCTCCTCTACACCCCATCTTCTCTCACTACTACAGAAAATGGTTTTTGCGTCTCAGAAAGACGTCCTTTTTTAAAAAAAGGAAGTAAAAAATAAGGGCGGTGGCATTTTTGTAATTATATGGGATAAAAATTGACTTTCGGAGTCTAAGTTTCAAACTTAGACTCCAAAAGTTCCACTTTCGGAGTCTAAGATTCAAACTTAGACTCCAAAAGCATGACTTTTAGAGTCTAATTTTGAAACTTAGACTCCAAAAATCATTTCAATGAGAAAATAAGGTCGTGTCATGCGGCGGGGGTCACGTCGTGCGGCGAGTGGGGCCCACGAGAGACACTTTTGGAGTCTAAGTATAAAACTTAGACTTCAAAAGTGGGACTTTTGGAGTCTAAGTATATAAGTTAGACTCAAAAAGTAGATCCTAGCGCCAAAAATTAATGCCAAAAATTTGTCGTGGCGCTAAAAACAACACTTTTGAGTCTAATTTTGAGACTTAGACTCCAAAAACATTTCAAATTTGTACATCTTTGGAGTCTAAGTTTTAAACTTAGACTCCTAAAATGATGTCATACGGCGAGAAAAAAGGTCACGTCGTGGAGCGGGGGTCACGTGGTGTGGCGGGGTTATGTGTGGGGCCGTGAGAGACACTTTTTGGAGTCTAAGTTTTAAACTTAGACTCCAAAATCATGCTTTTGGAGTCTAAGTTTTAAACTTAGACTTCAAAAGTCTCCCGAAAAAAAGCAAGACGACTTTTTCTTCTTCTTCCCCACTTCATTTCATTTCATTTCATTTCAACTTGTCTTCCTTCTCTACTCGGCACCTTCATTTCGGATGCGACTCGAGACCTTCATCGTCGAGACCTCCTCCGTCATCGCCTCCTTCGCCGTCCTCCCTTCACATGGTTCGTGCTCATCGTCCTCCTCGTCTTTTTCCGTCAACCATCGTGCGTCTTCCTCATCATCTTTTTTCAGCAATGCAAGCCTCTGTCTTCTTTTCGAAATCAAACTCGAGATCGAGCTAATGAAGGAGGACGATGGCAAAGGTGAGCAAAAACACGGATCTATAGATTTTTTTTAAATTTTGAGTTGCTCTTGTTATTTTTCAAAAACACGAACTCGGATCTCGTGTTCCTAAAGCTTTCAATGTGCTATAGATGATAGTCGGTGATGTTTTGTTTATTGCGTTCGGATTTTTTCAGTTTGAAATTTCTTAGAGTTGTTTATTGTGTTGTGGATTTTTTGAGATCTGAAATTTCTCAGATCTGTTTATTGCGTTCTGGATTTTTTTTTTCAGATCTTAAACTTTCTAGATATGTTTATTGTGTTCTGGATTTTTTTCGTTCTGGATGTGTTTTCAGATCTCAAACCTCTCAGATTTGTGTTTAACGCCGTCACCATCCCCATCTATTTTGTTTTTTGTTTTTTATAAAAAAAATACTTATGGAGTCTAAGAAATATTTAGACTGAAGTAAGTCTTCACTTTTGGAGTCTAAGAAATATTTAGACTCCGTAAGTCTCCACGTTTTGCGCCTCCCGAGATAGACGTCCCCACGTTTTTAGACGTTAAAGGCGAAATAATTAGACGTTATAGACCTTTTTTGTAGTAGTGTCTTTCGATCTATTCCTACTCCTTCAACACTCTTCGATCCGGGTCGCGGGCGAGGAGACCAGAACAACGAGACGCCGGGAATCTGCACTTCGGAACAAGAGTCACCATCGATTTCATCCAAAAACGCTACCGCTAGTAAGTGTTTTTTTAGATCGACTCTTGTTGATTTTTAGATACGAGAGGGCACCAATTTTGCAGATCGGAAATCTCCTCGTGGCTCCAAGACGATACTATGAACACCAAATCTCTTGCAGATCTGAAATTACTTTGTTTTTTGCATTATTGTTCCTTATTCCTTCCATTTTAGGGGATTAGAATGTGAGTCGTTAGTTACTTTTTAGGTTTTTTTTTTTTTCCATTGTATCTTCCTTGTTGTCTTTGTTTTGATTACTCTCTTTGTGTTATTTTCTTGTTCTTCTTGGTTTTGGAATTTCTTGCTTGTAACATAAAAAAGAAAGTATTTACGGAATTTGATTTTTGATTTGTTCTTCCATGGCCAACCCCGTCGGGTTTTTTTTTTTTTTTTTAAAAAAAAAGCGGTAAAGCGACACGAATTTAAATTCGGGTCGTCTTACGATTAGGCGACCAATTTAAATTCGGGTCGTCTTATGTAAAACGACTTGAATTAAATTCTGGTCGCCAAAAGTATTTTTTTTTTTTACTACGCCTCACGAGACGTCCCTAGAAAAAAAGACGTTATATGGGTCAAATTTTGGACTTTTTTTATGTTTTTTGTAGTAGTGATTTATTTAGCTTCGATGTAATCTCTTTAAATTAGTCAACATTATATTTGCAATTTAAAATAATCAATTATATTGGATCACAAGAGTGATGAGTTTTCTTGATCACATTCTTTAAATTAGCAAAAGTCACATAGTGATAATGTTAAGAGATGATGACATAAACACAATTAGGAAAATAAAGATAACACAAGATAATCTCTCAGGCTTATATTTATCTCTCTCATCTTACATTTATATGGGTTCTTTGTCTCCAGCCATTCTAATTCTGCCACCACATACTTGGGGTCTTTTCGGCTAGTAATAATGGAATTAGGCCCCAGGGAATGGGTGATAGGGTGGTAAGTATTATTCATGTAAATAGAGAAATGTAGCATTCAAGATTTGTCATATATATTTATATAAGAGTAATAATGTTGCTAATAAATGAAATTTAGTGGAGATGCCTCCTTTTTTCTTTCTTGACAATCTTCATTTTCTTATCTTTTCTTTTTGCCGTCTTTTTTCAGAGCTATATATATTTTATTTTATTTTCTGGCTTTTTGTTTTTTTGCTATTCTTTTTCCCTTTTGTATGACATCCCACAACAAAGAAGAATAATAGCAACGATATTGTGAGATATAATTTTAATACATGACAAAAAAGAATGTTGAGAATATAGAGTTACATGCACAATACTATACCAGAATATAATGGAATTTTAGAAAAGTGATGAGCTCAAATGGGTAGCATAGGATAATGATAATTTGGTGGCTTAGTTTGGGATATAAGAGTTTAGAATATAAATGCCTCTATCATTTTAAAGTTTGCACATGTGATATTTTTTGCATTTATACTCTTTGTAGTCTTATCAAAGATGACATTGATATTTTTCACATTTTCATAAACTTGCTCCCCAATGCCTTCGGAGAATCTTATACTCTTGGACACAAAAAAAGATTCCTTTAATTTATGATATAGGTGGTCCGGTCTAAGAAATTTCATATGACCAAGATAAACCGTTTTTCTTTATATTGAAGTTGATGGTAGCAAGTGTCTTTTTCGTAAATTGGACATGCTTTATAGCCTTTAACATTGTACACTGACAAGTTTCCATATGCTTTGGAAAGTCATTTATTATATAAAAGATCATGACTCGCATTTTAAAAACCTCCTTTTTGTTCGAGTAAAAAAACATCAAGAATTTCTTTCTAAAACTTTTTCAAGTCTTCGATCAAGGGTTTTAGGTAAATATCTATATCATTTCTGGGTTGTTTAGGTCCCGAAATAAACTTAGACAACATGTTGTACTTTTGTTTCATGCATATCAAAGGTGAAAGTTGTAAATAATCAAGAGAATAGACTATGAACAATGTATATTGCTAAGCCTACCAAAGGATTCATGCCATTCGTGCTAGGGCCAAGCCTCAGGTTCCTATGTTCTTTACTGAAGTTGAGAAATAATTGACCGATTTTCTTCCATTGAGAAGAATTAGCCGGATGTCGAAGCTTTCCATTAGAAATCCTCGATATGCTACTAGCTCAAATTTTTTGCATCATTTTTATTAGCAAACAAGCGCTTGAACTTTGGTATGATTGGAAGATACTATAACACTTTTTAAGAGCCTTATTTGATTTGTACCTTGTGGTTTCACATATCGGACACTTCTGCTTCTCTTCAAACTCTTTCCTATGGTAATATGCAATCATTAGAGCATGCATGAATCTTTTTGTAGTTCATCCCTAGTGGACACAATATTTTCTTAGAATCATAGTATTACCCAGTAACATTATCATATGAAAATCATGTTCTTAAAAGCCTCAAGCATTTTTAAAAATATTTTGTTGCTCCATCCATGCCATGTTTTAAAGCTTATCAATTTCAATACTGCTTTTAACAATTGGTATTTTTTACACCTTGTGTACAACGCCTTCTCTACATCACCGTATATATTGCCATATGCATGTAATTTCTCAAAAACCTCTTCTCCTACATCACGAATAATGCCCTCACTATTAGAACCGAATTTTTTTTTTGGAAAATTTTATCCAAACATAAATCAGATTATATGACTTTTAACCTAACTTCAAATTTCCAAAGTGAAATAGAATAGATACCACTTTTACCCACGCTAATCCAAATAACATGTCATATCCTCTAAACTTGTTATATAGGTAACTCTGGCTAGCAATGAAAACTTTTGGGAACTTGTAAAGAGCGATGAAGTTTGAAATCTCAAGTTCTTCCTTTTGACTATATGCAAGGATGAAATATTGAGAGTAGTGTTGAGTAAGTGGCAACATTTCGCCTCCATTTTAATTGAATCTCGGAAACAAATGGATCAAATTTTGCTTAGTTGGGCATTTTTGTTCATTTCGGGCCTATTGGGCTTAAGTTGAGTGTAATTGGACCAAACTGAGCTGAAAATTAAGTCTGAACTTAAGTTTTTATTTTATTTTTTATGGTGGTATATTTTACTTTATAATTCTGTTATATACTTATATTTCTTGTATTATGTATTTAATATAGATTTCGTTTATAATTTTCAGAATGATGTTGCTACTTTCTATCTAAATTGTTCTTTCCCCGCGTTATAAGCGGTCACTTGCCCTTAATATGTATGTATCAAAAAAGGATAAGGTTCTTGTTTTTTATAGCTACGTCAATTAGTTGTGGTGGAATATGTGTGAAATTTTCTCAAAAGCGTCAATAGTTTTCGTGAACAATAAAAATGATAATATAATTTTTTTCCAAAAATAATAATATATGTGTGTATAGGCATCATTATATTGATAAAATTATTTTTCTCAATAAAAAGGTCATTGACGATTTTTAATTTATTATTGGATAATTTTTAAATTAACTAAATACTTAATTTTCTCTAATTAGATAATCAATTTTTCGTAAGAATTATAATTGTTAGAGAATGTGCAGTGTATTCATATTCTAACCCAAAAAAAAAAAAAAAAAAAAAAAAAAAAAAAAAAAAAAAAAAAAACAACAACAACTACATTATTGTGTCATGTGTTTTCAATACTAGGTTTTTAAGGAGACGTACTTTATGTGTTGAATTCATGACTGTGAAAATTATGCACAAAATTAAAGATGGATACCAGAAGAGTTTACTTGGGAAAACTGGATTGATTTTTCACTGTCGTTTGTCTCCAGTCCTCAATCCTTGAGGACAATGACTTAGTTAACGGGGTATTGATTCTGATTTATTATCTATATATATATATATATATATAAGGGCAGGGTAGTCATTTCCTAGGTACTTAAATGGTTATTTCTTCTTTAATTAAGCCCGTTGTTAGTTATTGTCTTTTGCCTGATGCATCAGTTACATGAAGTATTTTCAGTATCCTCTCAATTTCTTTTTCTTTGCAACTAGCCTTTGCCCACATGTTGTGTAGGTGAGATGTGAAATATTTATTAATGTGTTGTTATATAAAATATCATTTTTATTTTTAAGAAAATAATCAAAATATTAAATTAAATATTTTGTACTTACCTCCCCCATTATTAGTTACAAAATAATGTATAATTACCTTCCCAAAAACTACTTTGACCTCTGAAAGATGGGGAAATTGACCGCGGTTTATTTGTATTGGAAAATTTTTACTTTCTTTAGTGGGTGGGGTTGGGAGATACAATAACCCCTGCTTTTTTTCACTCACCTTTCCCCCCCCCTAATTATTGAGTGCTTTATTAATGACAACTAGTTTGTAACACCCCAAATTTCATACTTGAAATCGTGTCGCGGTTGACACTTAGTTTTAAGAAAATCAACAACGTTTGAGGTGCTACCACTCAGAGTGATACGGAACGGAGAGCATGTGCTGACATTTGGACAATGAGTGACTGATATAAAATGCCCAGACATATGCTGATGTCCCACATGAGCTGATATATTAAAAATCCCGAAAGAATATTCGTGTGATACAACAATATAGAGCTTGTATAGTTACAATTCTTACATGGTAACTATACAACCTTAAACCAAGACTTAACTAGACTTGGGGCAATGAACCTAACTCAGTTAATCAAACAATTTGGCCAGGCCGGTGTCTAGTGGAAGTCTCCTCGAATTCACGGCAACTTATTGACTGAACCACATAGACGAACCCTTTCTAGACACCAAATAATTTGAAGTAACCTTATTAGATTCATGTCAGAAGGTAGGCTCTGTTAAACTTCTTCCAATATTTGCTTTGACTGGTACCTCTTCACAGCTCCGTCCATCAATGCCTCTTCACGGCTCCATCTACCGGTGCCTTCTCTGTTCCGAATTCCTTTCCTGAACTTTAGCCAAATCTGAGGTCCAATACCTATCGGACCTCAGGTAACAGTTAACCTCATATGAAAAGTATGAACATTATATATGACAGGTATTCATTACATATCAGCATCAACTATACATAGCACACAGCACATATAAGGTTACAACAATACATAAGCACACAACAGATGTAATGTTAACAACACAACAGTACATAGCACACAGCACATGTAAAGTTATCCACGTTTGCACTAACCAGTGCCACGATAGCTCGTCGTGTCCTCAGCGCTAGGAAAACAATCTCACGGCGTGATCAAGACTATAACCCGTATATAGCTGAATGTATAAACAGTGACCTAAGACCGAGTCTTAGCCATGGTACATGACCCAAGACATAGTCCTGTCCATGACCCTATGAATCATCCTATCACATATAAGCATACAAGACACATCAGAGTTAAAGTTACAAGTACGCGAACGTACCTTTCACTGCGTAATGGCCAACATGCCTGACCTTTGCACCCGACTTCGGACTTCCCGGATATCCTATACATTATCGTCGGATTATTTCCTTTTTTATGATATTATAATTAATATCATATTTCCTAGAATAATATCAAAAAGGATATTTTCACCTATTTTGACATTTCTACCCTTGGTGGATTTATTATTACAATTTTACCCTCACATTTTATTAAAAATGCATTGCTGGATTTTCTAGGCAGATTTTTCAGTAACTTTGAAAAATCATAATTAATTCTACAAAACTCATTTTTGCGTGCTTCATGTAACGCCCCTAATTCCTACGTCCATTATGATGTCCAATTATATCCTTAATCGCTTATTAAACTAATTTGTGTGTATTTATCAAAGTAAAGGCGTTAACAGATCAGAGTGAGTCATAACAGAGAGCATGCCTAATGTTTGGACGAATGAGTAACTGATATCATATGCCCAGACCTATGCTGGTTAATTTAAATTCCCGAAGGAATATAAGCGTGATACAACTTCAACTTTGGTAATAGTCAGGGTTAACCCCGTTGGAGGATTTTAGTTATACAATGATCCCGAATTGTCAATCAAATAGCTAACAAATATAATCCAAAATATTAAAGTGTAAAATTTAGACTTAATTAAATCCCCTCCTTCGGGGTCTTCTTCAGCTACTCCAGCTGCACGGCCTTACTTCCTGATCCAAAGCATCTTCCTAGATCTTTAGGTGTGACTGGATTCATTGATCAGATGAATCCCAGGGTAACGGTTAATCTCACATTCAAAGTGTAAATCATACATGACAGATATTTCACATAGTGCAGATTAAAAGAAAGCATTCACCAACCACATTGCTACCCGAATACAAAGTACCAGTACATGCATCGTTAACGGTGAAAGCACTCGCAAGTGCTACGTGTCCCAGACATAAATCCTCGGTGTTAGGAAAATAAGCATGCAACATTACCATTAAAAACAATAACCCACATTTAGCTGAATAAGACACATAGACTCGGGCATACAAACCCGACCAAGAATCCACAATACATGAACATACAAGGCATATATGTAAAACACAAGGAATTTGAGATTAAGTTACCAACCTCAACTTCACAAATAAATAAAATCCCCGGATGTTAGGAACTCGAACTCCTTCAATGTCCTAAAGTAAAATCATTGTAACAATTAATTTCCCCTTTCTAATTATTATTTATTAATAATACCCCTTTTCTATTAATTAATAATAAATTTCTATTATTATTTATTACTCGTTTAACAATAATATTATTATTTATTACTATTTATTTATCCATTTTACTATTTATTTTTATTTTCTATTATTTATTACCCTAGAATTAATTTAAACTCTCAAAGGTTACCCTAACACTTTAAACTAGGAGTTCACAAATACCATTCATCATATAAAATATGATTTAATGTTTCTCATGATTTCCCAAAGCATTATGTTTCACCATATATATTTATAAAAAATAGAAATCCGAGTTTAATAAAACACTAGCACCAAGTAAAATACTCTTCATATATGTGAATACCAATGAGCTTTAAAGTGATACATAAAATCTGTACATATGAAAATAAATTTTCCCTTATTATTTCCATGTACAGTGACATAAAAGAATTTCTAAAATAAAAATATAAGATCCTGAACAAGTTAATTACAATACTTCCAAAGAAAATGACAGGACCCTCTCCCATATGACTACATTTACTAATGACTTGTGTCAATAATTAACTATGCAAGACACAATATTTCGTTTTTTATTATTATTTTATTTATTTATTTATTTTTTTTAAATAACTTGTCTCTGCTTTAGTCTCTGAAATAAAGCAACGTATCTTTCTATGAAATTAAGCTAAAGCAACGTTTCTATGAAATAAAGCAACATGTCTTCCTATGAAATTAAGCTAAAGCAACGTTTCTATGAAATAAAGCAACGTGTCTTCCTATAAAATTAAGTTTTAGTCTATGCTTTTATATATATCAGTTTATGCAATATGTATATCAGTTTACGCAACGCGTACACACAGCTTGGGTTTAGCATATTTGTGTATATACATACTTACAACAAGGTTTGTTTTCCGAAGCATTGATATATATATGCATGTATTAGGTCAGCTTCTCTTTTTAACTTCTAAAGTACATATAATCATAAGCTCCCCACACTCATTCTTATGCAGCAACATTTTGTGTGTATATATATAAATTAGCTAATATACATATACCCAGACAAAGCAGCGTTTCCATTAGTATCTTCCTTCTCTTTTGTCTTATATATATATATATATATATATATATATGCAGCTATGTACATAGTAAATATCAACGTTCCCAAAGGCTTAAAACTCAGAAACACACACTGGGAAACAATAGGAAAAGGAACCCGATGATTTACCTTCAATTTTAGCTTGTACGACGTGATTACCAACAACACCGAAACACCCCTGTTTTGGAAACTAAATGCAGAGGATGAACCACGGTCTGGACCTTTCTTTCCCTCTTGGTTCTCACTCTCTTTTTGTCTTTCCTTCCTTCTCTCTCGGTTTCAGCTTCTTGTTTTTCTTTAAGGTAATGGAATGGATATAAGCCCATGTGTAGTGGTTAAATAGAGACTAATGGTCCAGTCCGAGAAGCAAGTTGCTGGTCCGATGAATTACACAGAGGAGAGCACGTTATCATTTCGTTTGGCTCGAGAGGTATGTAGTGGCGCTGCTGTGACGTAAGGAGATAGGGCGTGATCTGCTGTTACATGTTCAGTCCTTTTTTTTTTTTTTTTTTTGTGATTTTCCCTCTGCGTGAATGACGCTGCTGTTTCGTGTTTTACTTGATGAATCAGAGAAAACAGCTACTGTGTAAGTCTACTATAGGGTCTGGATAGAATGGTATATGGGCTTATTGAATGATAGATAGAGGAATATGGATACATCAAAGCTTGGGTTTTTGTTTGCTGTGATCCCTTTCTTAGCTCTGCGTTTTTCATGTTGGGCTTGGAGAGAAGTAAATGGGATAAATAGATATATGGGCTGATGGATTAATGAATTTTTTTGTTGTTGATATAAATGGATTAATGAATTGCAATTGTAGAACCACTAAAATTAACTCACTTAATTCTCAACAAGACTCTTATTTGTAATTAGGCTTATTACTTATATAATTTAATTATTTGAGAATTATTAAATTTAATTCTTAGTTCTATTTAAGGATTCTCTTTCTCAATTAAATTTCTTTTGGCTTCAAAATATTATCTCTCAAGTATTTATATTTGTCTTTAATTTATGGGAAAATATACCTTAAATTCCAATGATTATTCTCATAACTATTTTACGCCAAAATTTCATAATTTAATTCCCATAAAATATTTCAAATTTCAAACCCCAAAATTTGGGATGTTACACTTTAATATTTCTCATGACCCTTGATATGTCTATTTTCAAGGAAAAATATTCCTAGAAGCTAGAACATCAAGAAGCATTCCCAGTTTAATATTGTATCAACGTCCAGTTTTTAATCCCAGAAAAATGGCTTAACTTCAAAAATATGTTACTCCTTGTGTAAAATTCAAAATGCCTCATATTTTATATAATTAGAAATCCCTACATGTTTACTTTATTCATGCAAAATGTCATGATTTAATGACTTCATTTGCTATATAAAATAATAGCCTCTTTTTCTTGACACAAGATTTAAGACCGAAAATTATACAATTTTTCACAATCTTGTTCCACTAATTCTAAAATTATTTCTCAACATGTTTTTTTACCTCATTAGGCATTTTTCAATGCAAGGAGGCCTAAAAACAAGTATGAGAATTTACTTTCTAATTTCTAGATTAAACTACAATTATACTAAGAACTAAAAGCTAAAACTCAAGAACTTGAGAACTTACCACAAGCTTCAACTCCTTCCTTCTTGCTCTAAGAACTTCACTCTACTCACTCTCTAATTCTAAAATCAGATGTTTTGTAGTGTTTTGGTGTGAAGAATTGTGAAGGATGGACATCTCTATTTATAGAGAAAAATCAAGGACACAAATGGTAATTAATTGTGATCATCAAGGACACAAATGGCAATTAATTGTGATCATATCTCACTTTAACCCTTAGATTTAAATTCACTTTATGAAGACAAATCTCCACCTTCAAATGAGTGCCAACATGCTCCTCCCTCTCATAATCATTTATGTTGCTTTTTAATAGCCAAGTATCTTAGATTATTATATAGTATATTATATCCAAACTCCATCAGCTACTTGGTCGACATACTACCCCCAATTTCAGCCATTAAATATGCTTTTAACTAGCAAATTACATCTTATGGTTGAAGTCTCTAATTGGCTAACTGCTTTATTTGACTTTTCAACTCTAACTTTATGCTTTATTAGTCTTTTCTCTCCCTTCCCTTATGCTGAACGTATTTGCTAATATTTGGGGGAAGTAATAATGTATTTTTAATGACTTAATTAGGTACTCAAGTATCCCATTAATGTCAAATGCCAATCTACAATTGGTTGCTTATTTAATCAAGTATATGTATACATTTATTAATGGAGTATTATTTCATCTTCTTTGGCCTTTTAATTTTTTCTTCATTAATCAACCCTCTTTTATTTCAAAAATGATGACTTTAATTTGCCCATAATTAAATTGAAGAATTATGCCACTAATCTCAATTAGGGCAAAGCTTATTTGCTTATTATTTGGTAATTGACACTTAATTTGATTAAGTATTTTTATAATCTTTCCATGGCTAATTTGAATTTAAAATAACCATTATTTTATGTGACTCTATGTCACATATGTTAACCAATTTAATATGGTAACATATTCCCAAAATACCGTATTTTCAATTAAATTGAAAATTGGGTATTACAAGATCTGTGTGATGCGTAGGTGAGAGACCATGTATTTTATTTTTTATTTTAGTGTTTTGAGCCTATCATTTTACTAATATGACAGCCAGAGAGATACTTACTGCAAATTTTTTTAGTGACGATGAAAATGGGTACAAATATAATAAAATAGGCACTAAATCACTTTTTTTTTTTTTTGGTAGTGCCCACTCAACCCCTTACGCAAATGAACCTAGCTAGTTACTTAGTGTACTTTTAGATTAAATCAAGTATTTAGAAGCTAAAGTTGAAGCACAGAAAACTAATTTAAATATAGAGATACAACAAATATTTGAGTTGATTTGAGTTAGACGGTGACGTAATACAAAACGATAAGATGAGATATTTCTTTCAATTTGTATGGTCACGCTAAGGAGATGTGGAATGTTTTGGAAATTTCCTCAATTATAAAATGATAAGATGAGATATTTCGTTTTCTACGGTCCGCCTTCCATCTTCGTTTCTCAATCCAAACTCCCATGAGAGATTTCAAGACTATCAGCGTTGACTAGACCTGGAATGTTCACACACACATATATATACATCTATATATGTTTGTATGTCTATATATGTATATGTATATATAGAACACACACACATACCTATATACACTTATATACATACATATATATATATGTGTATGTATGTATGTATAAAAGCAGAGGCGGGCCTAGAAAAATAGTTAAGGGTGGGCACCGGTGGGGCGTCGCCCTTTTTTTTTTTAAAGAAAAGTTATAAATGTATTAAAAATAAAAGAATATAAACGAAAAAGAAAATAATATCAAAAAAATATTAATGAAAACAGTGAATATTGATGATGTAATAAGAGAATCGTTATTCTACAAACATGTCATTTAGAAAAGAAAGTAGTAAGTCTTTGTAAGAAATCTTTACATAAATTAAAATTAAGGGTGGAAAGTCGATAAGTTTAAGTACATATATTCAATAAAAATAATATATTACAATAAAAATAATTACAATATCATCCTTTTAGGCGCTTTTTTTTGGAATTTCATCATAATTGTCTTATTATCATTCTATCAAATACATGTTTTTCAATATAAGATCTAAACAATCATTCAACCATTCATCCCCCATCCGATTATAAAGTCGATCTTGATGTATTAAGGGTGAACAATCATTCAAATATGTATTATTATAATTTTTTTTTTAAAAAGGAAAAAAAAAAAAAAACTCCAATTCTCCAATTTAAAGGTGGGCACTTGCCCCCAATGCTATATCTAGGTCCACCTATAAAAGTCTTTCATACCCAAAAAAAGATAAGGTTTTGTTTTTTCATTTTATTATATATATATATATATATATGTAGACTCACACATACACACACATACACATACGCACATACACACATACACACATACAAATAAAAGCCTCGTAAGGGATCAAAGATGCTCAAATAAATTATTTTGGGAATGGACCCAACATCACTTCTCATTCTTTTTGCGTGTGCGCCATATACACCCCATCCTTCTCACTTTTTCATTCACACATGCAGCCTCCTATTAATTATTCACTCCATTCTATTTCCTTCTTCACTCTTCTCTGTCTCTCAACTCACGACACTTAAACACACACACCCCACATCCTCTCGTTCTCATTTATACATTTTCCCAGCACTAGAAAATGCATAAGAGAGAGCGAGAAAGGAAGCTGAGAGAGAGAGATCATCGGAGAAAGAAAAGGGACCAATTTGTCACATGCAACAATAGATTCCGGTCTAGGTAAGTCTTCTAAGCCTATTTCTGTCTTCGGTTTCTTTGAGTGGAGTGGCTTTTCACTGAGATAAGTTTCTTAATCTTCGGCCTGAAGTGAATAAATTAGCGAGTAAGGGCTGTAATAGTGTTGTAAGGTTGAATGGATGCCTATGATGGTACTGCATGTCGAACTTAAGGCCGTGTTTGAGGCTCTTTAGTTCTGTACTGAATCACCAAAAACCAGAGCTCTCATGCATGTCAAATATCTAGAGTTTTAAGCCATGATTTGTGGTTCATGACCTCTATTTCATCTCTATTTTTGGTCCGAAAAACATAGGATCATATGCATGTCTATTGCAGAAGCTAACGTTCGAGTTTTCCAATGATATTTGGTTAGGATATAATACACACACTAAGGTTTAAAATGAGTACTAGATCATCTTAATCGGAGGTTTAGAACTCAAGTTATGAATTTTCCAATTTAGAAAAGGAAAACTGGAAAGAGCTGTTTTCTAGATTGGGTTTCCTAAATTGTGCGAGGTTTTGGACCAAGAAAATGACCTTATATATTTTAGTGAAATGGTTAGGAGATAATAGACCTCATAAGATTTAAAATGAGTCTTAAAACATGTTATATAGAGGTCTATAATTCAAGTAATGAATTTTCCAATTTCAACAGGAAATTAAAACTGGACAGAGCTGTTTTTTCAAATTTGAGGGTTATGTTCGTCTAAGGTAGAACCAGGGAAAACAAATTCTTTTGACCATGATATTTGGTGGACCTTTAGTACACATGTTAAGATTTACAATGAGTCCAAGAACACAGTAATTGGATGTGTATAATGAAAGATGGATTTTATATGTTTGGTCATGAAAACTGGGAAAAATCCTATTTCCAGATTGAGTTTTGATTTCGTGCGAAGTTTTGACAATTTAAATGACTTCCAATGGCTATGAAACTTACCAAATTTCAATTAGAATGATGAGATTTAAATTATATTTTTGTTCTTGTGCTCAATATACATACATATATATATATATATATATATATTTTAAAAAAATATTAACCAATTTTTGTAGAGGTTTAAAACTGCTACAAACACTACTACAAAAAACCCCAAAAAGGTCCTAAATAAGACCCAAAAAACGTCCCTTTTCATAGAGACGTCTTGGAGGGGGTAGTTAAAAATTTAGAACCTTTGATGTCCTAAATTAAATTCAGGACGCCTCATGTAAGGTGTCCCGATTAAATAATCGGGACGTCTTAAGGTTTTTGTTTTTTTAAAAAATTCAACCGCCTAGCCTCCCCACGAGCTTGCCTCCGTACTCACCACCATTTTGCCCACAACCCAAGACACAACGCGGCAGTGCTCTTCCATGATAGCGAGACTTGTGCACCGCCGGCGAGATATCACTATTACAAAAAACGTCAAAAACGTCCTGAATTAGAGGCAATTAACGTTCTTTTTGCGAAGGACGTCTGACTAGGGGTAGTTGTAAAAATAGTCTATAAGGCGTCCTATGTTAAATACAGGACGCCTTTTTTAAGACGTCCCGTATTTAACATAGGAAAAGGCGTCCCGTATTTAACATAGGACGCCTCAAAAAAAGGTGTCTGTTTTAGGACGCCTTTTTTAAGGCGTCAAAAATCAATTTTAGGCGTCCTGATTTCAAATCAGGACGCCTTATATTATAATTTTTTTTAAAAAAAATGTCCCCTGTTCGTGGGGCATTGATGAAGAATAAACTAAAACCTACAGCGATGATAGAACAATGCAAATAAGATAGATGCCAACAACAAGTAACAAGGCACTTTGGCAACCAAAGAAGACCAACAACAAAGAACAAGGCACTTGGCAACGTAACAATGCAAATAAGAGATGCAAAAACCAACAACAAGAACAAGGCACTTTGGCAACTTGCAAGACCAACAACAAGAACAAGGCACTTGGCAACCGAACAATGCAAATAAGAGATGCAAAAACCAACAACAAGAACAAGGCACTTTGGCAACCAAAGAAGACCGACAACAAGAACAAGGCACTTGGCAACCAAGAAGACCAACAACAAAGAACAAACAAACAACAACAAGTGACCAAAACTTTTAAGACCCAATAAGATAGATTAATTTAGACCAAAACGCACTTGGCAACCAGCAAGACCAACAACAAGCAACAACAACAAGTGACCAACAACAACAACAAACTATTACTTAAACTGACCAAAAATTCAACTTTCAACTTCGAGTTTCAATTCCAATACAGAACAAAGATCACAGCAACAACAAAACCCTAAATGATTGATATGATTTAATTTTCAAGGCTATTTACAAATTTGAGTTACCAATTTCGCAGAAACCAAGACTATTAAAGGCGAACAAGGCAACACATGATGTACATATCTATATGCGTTGAAGAAAATTTGCAGCCAAAGCGTCTCGAACTGTATCAATCTCTTCCTCCAAGCACGGATCCAGACTATCAAAAAGCTATAAATTGGAAAACAACGTATAAGTTAAACTAATGAAGCGAATGAAATAATTAACTCAAGTAGAACAAAAAATATTATCATTTGAGAAACACAAAGCGATCACGTACGTTTTGAAAACCTGTAGTACGTCCGCTCTCAACGATGGTATGAATATAAAATATAACGTAGTATCCGCACTCAGAGTTCCCTGGTTGTCGAGGGAACTATAAATCAAAAGCAAATTGTTACAACGAATAAAGGCATATCGAAAGCTACCATTGTGTCAATGAAATAACTTGAATTGAAACTACTTACTTTCGGATAAAACCACTTCGGTCCACCCCGCTCGGGTGATCCAGCAATCGTTCTAGCCACCTTCAATGCACTATCATTAAAATGGAAATTAACATACATGAAAAGAAATCATATAAATGAAGAATCAATGATTTAGACGAAAATTTACTTACTTGGTAAACATGGATCTGATTTCATCGTTTGGCCTGCCACCATGTAAGGGATCAAACCAATAACATGCGTTCTTAGAGGGGCAAACAACACACGAGGTCCAATGACCACTACAACATATACATTTTAATATTAATTAAGATAAGAAAGGAATTTATTCTTAAAAATCTTAAATAGACAAAACTAAAATACGTACCCTTCAAGTATTGGGGCTAGATAACAACGATCATCTTCCTCGGCAATTGTAGCACCAACATAAAGCGTCCTTTTGGTTAACATCTTTGCGAGCCACGGGTCGTGTTTATTGGACTAAAGAATCCATACAAACCGTTCGGCCTTTCTCGGACGCATATGTCGTTCCAGACACTATGATCGAAATAAAATGATAAGCGTTGTTAAGTATAGAAAACAAAAAAGATCAATGCAATAATTAAAGGGGGAAAAACTTACATTATCGCAACTTCAAGAACAACAAAATCTAAATCCTCCATATGCATAAATTCGACAAGATCTTTTTTGTCAACTGTAAACTCATATGTCTTGTCTGTGCCGACAATGCCCGGTTGCATCTTGAAGGAGAGATAGCTGATGTCCTTGTACATGGATCGCAGTAGTGCTAAGTGTGGAAATTTGCCCGCATCTTGTTCATTCTATGAAAACATAAACAAACATATTATGAGTGAGTTACCAATGAAAAGCAAGTTCTAGTAATGTATTTCCTACCATTGGAGGTGTCACCGCCGCCATCTGAATAAGATGATTCGGCGAAAGGATGAACATCCTATGGCCCGGCCTAAATCAGGAACCTCGTCATCTTCAATCGGGCTGTTTTGGTCCTACAATTATATGCATAAAACACATCTACACCTTCCTCCCACAATTTCTTCAAATCCTCAACCAAATGCGCCAAGTACACATCGATATTGTTCCGGGCTGTTTTGGTCCGTAAATCATCATAGAGAGCATCACATACTTGCGTTTCATACATAGTCAGGGAGGTAAGTTGTATATTACAAGGAGAACCGGCCATGCACTATGGGTGCTGCTAAGAGTTCGATACGGATTGAAGCCATCTGTACAAAGCCCCAAACGAAGGTTTCTTGGCTCACTGCCACATTGAGGGAACATTTCGTCTATTTTCTTCCATTGCGGAGAGTCAGTCGGGTGCCGAAGATATTTTCCATCGGATATTCTCTCATCAGAATGCCATCTCAACTTCTTCGTCGTTGCTTCACTAGTAAAGAGACGCTTAAACCACGATATTATTGGAAGATACCACAATGCCTTCAAAGGTTGCCTTTTTGTTGTCTGATCTCCAGAACCACCACCTTTCTTCACTTTGTATCATGAAGTTTTACATTTCGGACAATTACTCAGGCCTTCATACTCATTTCTGTACAAAATGCAGTCATTAGGGCAACTATGTATCTTTTTATACTTCATACCCATCGAAGACAAGATTTTCTTGGCCTCATACATATGATTTGGAAGTACATTATCTTTTGGCAACATATCACACAACAATTCAAGCAGTGACGTGAAACTACTATCGGTCCACCCACAAGTTGCCTTTAAGTTGACCAAATGTAAGGTCCCAGTCAACCGTGTATACTTAGTACACCCAGGGAACAAAGGTGTCTCTGCATCACTCCGCACGCTATCATATTCATGCGGCTGTGCAACAGATTCGACCTCAACATCATGAATCATTCTCTCTATTCCATCGTCATCTATATCAATGTCATTTTCGTGGGACGCACTAGTAGTTACCTCCTCACCATGTCATATCCACGTAGTGTATCGAAGGTTTATTCCATCACAAATTAGGTGATCCCTTATATCAGCAATATCCCGTCGAACCCCATTTAAACAATTAACACATGGACAATAATACATCCCACTTTTTGCAGCTACATTCCTTCTGGCAAATTCAATAAACTCTTCCACCCCATTCTCATATTCTTCACTAGTTCTCGAAGCATTCATCCAACTATGCCCCATTTTAATACCACCTAAGACATTTCCAACAACACTCAAGTTTAGAACAAAAAACTTAAACGACATGCTTTTTTCTCTATCTTTTTAAAAAATTTCGGCAGCATTTCCCCTTAAAAGTAAGACGTCCCAAATTTTCAACAACAAACAATTTCAACTTAATTCAACAAAACTTACTAACTAAGGCAATTCAGAACAATATCATCTATTAATTAAATGCATCAATTTCTTCATTACAAAATATAAACATATAGCATACTATAAATTATGGACTTCTAAGCATCATGAGTCATACTAAGAAGAATATCCTAGTTCAATGCACATCAACAAAAAAAACAACAATATTTAACTATGATTACCTCAACTTTAAATTCCGATGCTTGAAATTTATTTGCTCTATTCAACAACAATAAAGAAAACACTAGAATTATTCAAACTATTATATGAGATGGAATAATTGTATGACAAAAGGAACATGATTACAAGCAGGAAAGATAAAAAAAAGTCACTGACCTAATAAATTGTAGCTTTTCAGCTTATTGATTTTGAAAGGTTGGACAGGTGGTTGATTTTGAACCTTAAAAATGTTGCTTCGGTTCTATATATATATGTATATAAGCCACCAAAAAGTTGATTAAAATTAGTTAATGCAATAAATGTATGTTTTTAAAATATACCTTTATTTTTGGAGAGTGTGAGTGAGGGAGAGAATGATTGAGAAAATTGATGAGAAAGAATAAGCTAAGTGGAAAAAAGACAAGAGAAACAAGTAATTATTTGAGAGCAAATAGTGTAGTAAACCAATTGTATAACATTAGCCAAAACCACCGAAGCAACAAAAGCACAAACCATAAATCAAAGTAGCTTCAAATTATAGAGCAATATGAAACAAGTGTTTTAAGGAGTTTAGACAATATATGATCGTTCATACACTCTCAAGGATGAGATAAATGTATTCCACAGTGATCGTAATAGTACTATAGTGGACAACATATTGAAACACAATGTACAAGAGAACAATTAGTGAAAGAAGAAATCAAATAAGAAGGTTATCGTACTTGTGGACCTTCTGGATCACTTGGAGAAAAACTTAGCAATAAAGCCAAGGAGAGAATAAGCCAGATATCATGGAGCAGAACCTATGAGCAAACTGATGACAAGGTGCAACACAAAAACCACAAGACCAAACTCAATAAACAAAGAAATAAGAAACTTGGTACAATTCAATGCAGATGATCACATTGCAAATTCAATGCTTAACAATCATATTGTTAACCAGGGATCTAGCAATTACAAAGAAAACTTAAAAGCAACGTATAAATTTTAAGCATTAAAGCAATCACAAAAAACGAAGTGTAATGGTGAAATTTGTCACCTTACTTTTGACAAGTCTCCTTCAAGATTCGAGCAAAGAACAGGCACCACATTCTGGATAAGCATTACCAAAGCGTTAAGATTATCTCAATCTCCTACATAAAATGAATGAATATTCATCCTCAATTATCATTTTCAGTCATATATTTTTGCAAATGATTTTTATTATGTATATGGAAAGATTAACCAATTCCCAAAAAATATAAATTTGTATCAAATTAGAACTAGTAACCAATCCCAACATTGAAGTATTAAAAAAACTCATATAAGCAAAAAATCTCAAATATCCTTCATCATGAGACATATAATTGTCACTATAAATAAGAACTAGAATTCCAACAATAGTAATCAATATTAACATAATAGAAGTAAGTGAATCGATCAAGTAGCCAAACTCTAAAGAAAGATCATTATACAGATGCACGAAATCCCATTTCTTTCGCGTCTTTTTTGTTCTCATAAAATAGACAAAGAGGGAAGGAGGGAGATATTAATGGCATTAAACATTATCCCAAGTTTACTCAATCAAGAGTATTCATTCACACACATACTGAGGGTTTTGACATATATCATTTCTCCCTCATGATAGCTTTGAACAGTTAGAAACAACAGAGTTCATGCACTTATTAAACCAACAAAATTATCATACCTAATGAACAACCTTCCCATACATGCACATGAAACCGTTAAACATAATTATAACAAATTTATCAGAGAAATATGAATTTTATTTCAAAAAAGAGATGAGAAGAAATAATGGTGAACAGAGAACCAGCACACTTCACTGTGGGCTAGAAAATGGAACTAGTACGATGCTATATAACTAAAACGGGACTTCATAGTTCTTGATTATAGAATCTTACCAAGAGAGCTGCAAAAGAACCAATCATTCCTAATACAAGAATCCTGTTAAGTGCACCTATGAAGCGCTGGCTATGGATTGAAAACAAGTCATGGTTAACAATAGAAAAAGTATTGTTAAAATAAATGCAATTATTCAAAGAGAACCTACTCATAGCACAACGAGCACTTGCAGAACAAAAGAGTGGAACAGGGACGCACATAAGCTTAACAGACGGGGGTCGCGAAGAGGGAAGACGGAGGAGACGGACTGTGTATTGTTCAGCGTGATCGCGATTAGGGCTTGGGTATTGTTCAGCGTGAATCGAGCAAGGGAGGGGACTGAGTGTTCAATAGGGTTTCAACCGAGGATGAGGGAACCAGAGAGTATCGCTGAGAATTTCAGAGTGGGTAAGCGACACGACGCGGGGGCGGATGAGCTATTTGGGTAATTATGCGGAATTGTGGCGTCCTGAAATGAGATTCAGGGCACCACAAAATTGATTAAGGCGCCACGATTTATTATCGGGACGCCGGGATGCCCATAAATTAATTAAGGCGTCCCGATAATAAATTAGGGCGCCAAGAAGCAAAATAAGTAAAAAAAAAATTCCTAAAACACTACCGCCGCCAAAAAAATTCACGAAAAGGCATCCCGATAATAAATCGGGGCACCAATAAACAAAATAAGTAAAAAAATTCCTAAGACACTACCCGGTGCCAAAAAATTCGCAAAAGGCGCCATGGCGCCAAACAATTAATTTTTTGGAGCAAAAATGTAATTTTAAGCATCCGAAATGATTATAGGACACTTTTAGTAAACAAAAATTCCTAAAACACTAGTCGGCGTCGAAAAAATTCGCCAAAAAGGCGCCATGGCGCGTAAACAATTAATTTTTGGAGCAAAAAAATGTAATTTTAAGCATCCCGAAATGATTATAGGATGCTTTAATTTTATTTTAGGCGCCCTAAAATCTTATTTATGACGCAAAATTCTTATAAAATTTCAAAAATGCCACTACGTTCACTTTTAACTCCCTTTTTAAAAAACAAGGACGTTTTTTAGGAGAGTAGTAACCATTTTTTGTAGTAGTGTATATTTTCAGATTTGGAGTAACAAAAAAAAAACCACAAAAGCATATATGTGCAATCGGTGAAACAAAACTATTTTCGATCCGGAGTCAAAAAGAAGAACCACAACATCTGCCGTCAATCGAAGCATATCTATTTTCAAAGCCGGAGTGACAAAAAAAAAAACCACAAGGGATGGAGAAGAACCTGAAGATCGTTGGACCTAAAGATCTAGAGTCACGAAATTCCCAGGACGTAAAGATCGTTGGTGCCTCGCCGTCCTACGCTTTTGCTAGTGAGTCACCTCATCGTAAGGGATGGAGAGGGAGGCCACAGCAGCGAAGGAGCAAGGTCGCCAAGGGAGGTCACTATGAAGAAGGTCCGAGAGCAAGTTCTTCGTGCAATGAGAAGTTTAGAGAGCAGACGCATGGAGGAAAAAACCAGAGTGAATGTGATTATGTTATAGCTGTAGTGCAAAAGAAGAATAGAAAAAATTATAGGGTCTGTAATTAAATTCCCAAATTGGCGACCTCAATTTAATTCAGGTCGCCAAAATTCCCAAATTGGCGACCTGAATTAAATTTAGGTCGTCAAAATTCATAAATTGGCGACTTGAATTTATTTCAGGTTGCCAAAATTCCCAAATTGTAAAAAAAAATTGGCGCTATTTAAGAATTTTTTTGGCGCCCAAGAGAAATGTCAGGAATATTGACTCACCGGGCGACATATATTAGTACCAAACAGTACCAAAATTCCCAAATTGGTGACCTGAATTTATTTCAGGTCGCCAAAATTCCCAAATTAACAACCTGAATTATATTTAGGTCGCCCAAATTGTAAAGGAATTTAAGTAAATAACCCCATGGCACCACAAAAAAAAAAAAAACTCATACTTCCTCTTGGGTGCCAAAAAATTCCTAAATGGGGCCAAATAATTAATTTTGGCGTCCTAAAATCTCATTCGGGCGCCTTAATTCGAAATTTCTTGGGCGCCAAAATTTTTTGAAATAGCGCCAAAAATTACATTTTAGACGTCCTAAAATATATTTAGGATGTCAAAATTTTTTTTAGACATCCTAAATTTATAATTGGGTTGTCTAAAGTCTAAAAGTCAAGTAAATAATTACGACAATGCCACTGCCTTCATTTTTTACTTCCTTTTTTTAAAAAAGGGAAGTCTTTTAGGGTAGTAGTATCCATATTTTGTAGTAGTGAAACACGACCACCTAAACCGCTACAAATATAAACTGCTACAAAATCTGTCACATTAACCACTACAAGAGTTACGCAGATCCCTATAAATACCCTCACCATACCTCAGTTCAAACCCTCCTCCATTTCTTCCTACCCCTCTTCTCTCTCGTTTTCTCTCATTTGTAAAGGTTTCTTGAAGAAATGAACAAATGGTAAAAAAATTAAATATTTTATTTCAACATTTTATTTTTTTTCCCTTCCTGTAATACTTATACTAATTATTTTTTCATCTTCTCCAGAAATTTAAGGACTTCCCCCAACATTATCAACATTCTTTCCATAATCAAATAACATCTAGTGGACAACATAATAAGTCCTTATTAATTACCTGCACATTCTTAATATCAAACCTACATAATATTTATACTCATCTAACTTAATTTAATCATTCTTCACAAATATTAACTACAATATATCATTTAAATGGTTACTTAAATAATAAATATTCAACATGATAGACTGAAATTATGCTCTTGCCTTTTTTTTTTCACAATATTTTGTAACGGTTTTAAATTCAAATTTAGATTAAATATTTGGCACAACTTTTGAAATTCCATCCAATATTAATAGCAGTTTCATAACCGTTAGAATTATTTTGGTGCCAATTTTTTCAAATTTCTAGATGTACTGAGTAGCGGTTTCAATGTCGGCGCTAAATTTTCAATTCTCATTTTCCACCACACCAAATTCTGCCCAAATTTTGTGCCTACATTTGTAGCGGTTTTAGAACCACTACAAGATTCTCAGATAATGTGTTATCTATATACGCATCTTGTAGCAGTGACATGAAACCGCTACCAATACAGTAGAGGTTATGTTACATGAGTAGCGATTATGAAAAACCACTATAAAACCCTTTGCAACAAGTGTGTTTGACATAGAAAAATCATGGATAAAGAACGATAAATAGTTCTTTCAGCTAAAGACAAGAGCCACAATTCAAAATTTTGTAACATTTAGCATGTGCCATAAAACGAAACTCTTGAAATATGAAATATGAAAATGCAATATAATAGTGCAAACAATAAGAACATGAACTTTGTAATGACAATAAATAATTCATAAATGAAAATATTATAAGAAAATTAAAAACTTTATGGCTTGAGGCCATTTAGTTCTCATAGCTTCACGCTAATTAATCTCAAGATGAGAAATTAGAATCATATGGCTTCCGCCTTTTAACTTCAAGATAATTAAAATTATATGACTTTTGGACTTCTATCTTTAGGATAATTACAATTATATGGTTTCTCGTCTTTTATCTTGAGAATAAATAAAATTATAAGGCTTATGGCCTTTTATCTTTAGGATGATTAAAATTATATAGCTTTTAGCCTTATATCTTCAGCATAAATAAAATTATATGGCTTCTAGCATTTCATCATCCAAATAAATAAAACTTGCATATGGTTTCCTGCTATCCAATTAAATGAAAGATGAAAAAGTATATGAATTCTTGCTATATAATAGGGAATCAAATGAATATAGCTTCTAACCATATTGTAAGAGAGAACAAGGTAAATGAAAATGTATATGGCTTTTGGCTATATAAGATAAAAATAGGAATAAAAGGAATATGGCTTCTAGCCATAAAATAGAAATCAAAGTGATATGACTTCTAGTCATATAATTTAAGAATAGACAAGTAAAGCAACATGGTTTCTAGCTATATAATTTTAGAATAGAAAATAAAGTGATATGACTTCTAGCCATATATTTTAGAATAAAAATGTAAAGTGATATGACTTTTGGTTATATAATTTCATAATAGAAAATTAAAGCGATATGACTTATGGTCATATAATTTTGGAATAGAAAAATTAAAGTAATTGGTTTCTGGCCATATAATCTCATAATAAGAAATTAAAACAATATGGCTTTTGGTCATATAATCTTAGAATAAGAAATTAAAGTAATATGGCTTCTAGCCATATAATTTTAGAATATGAAATCAGAGGTGTATAGCTTCTGGCCATACTAAAATAAAAACAATAGTATAAAAGAACTAGTAAAGGATATATAAGATATAAAAAAAAAAAAAAAATAATAACAATCTCCATTCTTAGCCATGGAACCCGATATATATATAACAATCAATAAAAGTATCTATTTAATTCAATATAGTAGCTAAGATCATCCTAGATAGATCAAGTATAATACGGTAAAAGAATGTAGATGAAATCATCAAGAAAACAATGAGAATATCATACATTCGTTTTAGCTTTCATGCTAATATCGTGTTATAAAATAAATGTAAAAATGAGAAGAGAAAGGAAGAATGAGTAGAAAGAAAGAAATGGAAATTCTCATTCATTATTCAGTGTTGTATCAAATACATAAGATATGCCTTATGTTTATAGGCATAGTAGTGCTATAATATACAATTAATGTGATTCTATAATCATAGGAAATAATGAGTGAAAATATGAAATAATGAGAAAATAGAAAATAATGAGAGTTATGGATATCCACAAACTTCTTTAAGACATAGAAATTTATATGTCTAGACATATTAATTAAACTAGGCGATTCATTTTATTTTTCCACTCTTCCTTTTTGTATCAAATTATGCTTGGAAGTGGAGAACCGAAGATTAATCATCAAGTATTCTAGATTTTTTGCCTTGTTTTCTATCGTAACGACAAATATAGAATCTCGAAGGCATATGCTTTCTTACTTGTTGACTTTATTATTTTTATTCAACCATTATTTTGTTTTAGAGATTTGTGCCCACCTCTTTCTTGCTCCTCCCTCTCATCATCACTCACCCCCAACCTCCCTCTTAGATATTTCCATCAAAGGAAAAAGGAGAAAAAGGAACTTTAATCATATCACATTAAATATTTCCAACGCAGCAGTTGTTAGCTCCCAACCAGCACTTGTCCTTGAGTCCTAAGGGTGTGGCCCTGCTTCTGATCCATCTTCCAGATCTCATGTACGACTCCCTGCCGAATCATCTAAAAAAGTAAATGAGGGCGAAGGGTTTGAAGAGAAAAGATGAGGAGAAAGGTCATAGGTGATGGAACGAGATGGAATGGAGAGGAAAAGGTAGGTGCAATTCTTTAGAACAAAATAAGTACACACCACATGCTATCTAGAAGAACTGTGGGACGGACAACATAAAAATAGGTAGATATATGTTAGCTCTGATAAACGCGAGTGTCAAATTTGCTACTTCTTAAACAGATTATGTTTACTTCTACATCTCTTAAAATGATTATGTCTACTTTAATAACCCAAAAAATATAATTGTATGTGCTGGGTCTTCATAACAAAAAACTTAATTATAATTGTTAGAGAATGTGCAGAATATTCAAAGTCTAACAAAAAATACATTATTGTGACTTGTGTTTCCAGCACTAGGAAACTTAATGAGTTGTCCATTTTTTAATACATGAGACGTACTTTTCATGTGTGCCGTTTTCTCACTGCAATAAGGATATGAATTGACTTTTTAAAAATTATAGATACTACCATAAAGTTAAGATAATCACCATCAATAATTTTCTTCTTCTTTTTTTCTCACACCAATGAGGTGAGGAAACACTTGGCAATATCCACATTGAATGAACATTCATACTTTTGTTATCGATGAATCAATGAAAAATGATGTTAATATGCATACGAATTATATGCATGTTTGGTTAAAAAATATATCTATAATTAACTTTTTTTTTTTTTTTTTTTTAAAAAAACGTATGTATATATAAAATAACAAATATGACTTTTGAAAAAACAAATAGTTCGTGCTCACTGATTGATATTGATGTCAAATCCTTCTGATCATATAACAAGAAGGAGAACATGAAAAAAAGTTAGAGATCAGATGTGATGTTGATGCGAAAGGATAATTAGTCAATTTTAGAAGGAGAAAAACAAGAAGGATAATTCATCATTCACTGCCCTCAATTGATTGCTCTAAGTGCTATGGGTTATAAAGGAAGCTTCACTACAAGTACATTTTAATGGTTCGGGAAACAACCAGGCAAAAAAAAAAAAAAACCGAAAGTATTGGTAGATCATGACATACAACCTTAGGAGATTTGAATATTAATATGCATCAAAATTATTATTGTCAATAAAGAATTTTGCTGTAATATATATATTGATGATATATTAATATTCTCTAACAACGCCGAAGAAGTGAAGAACATGAAAATCATTTACATCAATTTGTAACATCAATAGAAACAAAAGTATTAATATATCACCAAAGAAGGCTGAATTAATCAAAACAAGAATCCACTTCTTAGGACCATGTATATCTTCAAATGGAATATAATTACAAGAACACATAAGTAAAAAGAATTTGGAATTCCCAGAAATAAAAAATAAAAAGGATTTATAATCCTTCTTAGAACTAGTAAATCAAGCAACAAATTATATACCTGATTTATCTAAATTAGCAGAAAAAAAATATAAACTAACAGGAGAAAGGACCAAATGGATATTGGATAAAGAAACCCAACTAATAGTAAATCAAATAAAATAATTATGCTAAGATTTACCTAAGTTGACTATTCCTACAAATAATAATGTAAAATGGATCATATATACGGATGTTTCGGGGGAAAAAAACTATTGGGGAGCAACACTATATCACAAAGATCAAGAAGAAAAAGAAATAATAAGCAGATATGCAAGTGAAAAATTGAATGAAGCTCAGAGTAAATATCATTCTAACTAGAAAGATTTTTTATCAATAGTAAAAGCAGTATAAAAATTTGAATTATATATAGTGGAGAATTGAAGAAGTGAAGATTATTCAACCACTCTATATTTTACCATGTTTTCTTCCTCTTTTACAGTAAGGCAACTGGGCCTATTTGCTTTCAGATTTGTTGACTTTATTGTCTGTCAATGCCTTCAAAAAGATGATGACATCACAAAATTGAATGAAATTTAAAATTATTCCACAATTATCTGACTAAATTTACATAGGAATTTAAAGTTTCTTGTCAAATAAAAGAGCTAAGAAATGCATATTTATGTAAAAAATTTACTCATTTCACTCTATAATACAAGTCACTTCTAAAAGAATGTTTTAGTTTATTTGAAGAGTAATTAATGTTTATTTATTAATTTCATTTAATTTGAGTAGAGTTTTTTTTAAAAGGTGCAATTTAAGGCATATTTAATTGGTTAAGTATCATTATTTCCTAATAATGATGAATTAGTTTAATTGACTTATATTATGGGCTGGAGGGAGTATATTCTCTATGTAACATCCTAATTTTATCTTTTAGGATTTAATTGTAATTATAAAATAATCATATGTGATTATTCTAATTGTGAGAGAGAGAGAAAAAATAAAAATAAATAATGATAATATTAAAATGAGGTTTAGGCTTTTTGTGGTAATTTTGGTTAATTTCAACAACAAAAAAGCTATGTGAGAAAGAAGAAAATAAAATAAAAATTCATAATTAATAATAATAATTGGAGTGGACAGTGTTGGAAATTGTGGGGAGGGTCCTAGGGCTGAGCATGGAACCCATAACCCGGTGAGTTTGCCCACAACCCATGCAATTGGGCTATTTTGAGCCCGCCCAAAAAAGCCCATAATGGGTTGGGTTAAAACCCGCTTATTTAAAACTTAAATGGGCGGGCTATGGCGCACCTTTCGGGCTGCCCAAACCCGCCCATTTAGTTATATATATATATATATATATATATATATATATATTTTATTAACTATGTGGACACTTGGACAATAATACGCTACATTGCCATGAAATATCCATTTCTCATTTCCCCTGCTAACCATTCCCCCGCTTGGAGTTTGAACATCAAAATTATGTTATGATAACACTTGTCTAAATTTAGATTCTTTTGTGTAAATTATAATTATTGAATTTTGAAGATTCATATTTCAAAATTTAGAATGATAAATTTGGGTGAATACTTAATGCGATATCTATTTTTCTCCAAAAAAAATAAACTTGTCAAATGTAAATGGGCTACCCAAAACCCGGTCAGCCCGCCCATTTATATGTTAACTCATTCAACATGGGTTAGAATGGGTTGAGGTACGGGTATGGGCTAATCCATACCCATTTAAAATTAAATGGGCAGGCTATGGGTTTAGGCATGGGCTGCCCAACCCGCCCATTGCTCTGCCCTAGAGGGTCCTATATAAATGTATGTGTTGTGTGGTGTGTGTATTTTGGTGAGATTTAGTGTGTGTGTGCGTCAAATGTAGTGAGACCGAGAGTGAGTGTGTGAGAGAGTGAGGAAAAGAGAAAAAGAAGAAGGTTGGGGTAATATTTGGGTCTTATGAAGTATGTTATTTATTTTATAAGATAATTTTAGTAGTCAAATTAACTTCTTTTCAATAAACTTCTTTTATGAAAGTTGTTCCAAATATTTTTCTCTTTTCAAAGAAGGTAAAATCATTTAATTAGTGAAAATTTTGAGATTATGATTTTAGAAAAATCTTGAGTTTTAATAATAGAAGACGTATATAGGTATAAAACGATTAATAACTAGTTTTAATCAATTTAGTTTTATTGAATTGTTGTTGTAGAAATCTAAATCAATTTTTCTATTTAAGAAGTTTATAATTTATATTTTACTTGATAGTTCGACCGATTAAGTTTGGTGAAAATAATTTATTTGGGTTTATTGAGATATTGCTGAAATTTTAATCGGTTTAGTTTTGAAATTTGAAGAATAAAACTGTTATTTTCATATTTTACTACAATAATATATTATTATTATAATTTGAGTATTTTGAGTTACATAAGTTATACTTGTGGTAATGTAGAGTTTTTGTGACCGGTGACTATTCGCATTTTACTCCTCAAGATAAGATTTAGCTTGGAGTTAAGGTAACCGGGGTTAATTTATTTCATATGCTTGTTTTGGATTGTAAGATTTTTACTAAATCTTATTTTCATATGTACTACTGACATGTGTTTGAAAATTACATGTATATTTTAATATGTAGTTATTTCAGTGAAGCAGTATATTTTCTATTCTATATGTATGTATGAGTGAATCTTGATATTAAAATTGTTGTTGTGGTGACTGTTGTGATAATTGTTGTGAGTTGTTGTATATGGAGTAATATATTGTACTATGTTTTTGAAAATTATAGTGTCATACTATTTATCTGTTTTGAAATATATTGGGTGGTGTGGAAGAGATTGAAGGTGAAATTGTGCCCATCGGCTTTCTCATTCCTGGCCTGGAATTTGAGTTGAGTGTTTTGGGCGGACACCTCCCTGTTACGGTATATCGGTGGTGACACGGGAGGGGATAGCATTCTTGAAGTGACTAGCTAACCTTGGCCAGATATACTAGCACTGATAGGCTGTACCACGTCCAGAAGATATAAGGAGGAGCAGGATGGACGAGTGGGGATGATTCTTGTAACACCCGACATTCGTACACTGGAAACTTATCAGAGTAAGATGCCACGAATGCCAAATTCTCTCTGTATAATGGCATTCATCAGAGTATTGATGCACAGCTTAGGGAGAAAAGGAGTTCTAGCATAGTAATGCGATAACAAGGTCCGGATACATACCGAAATCCATAAGAGGTTCTTACGAGATATTACAAACTTTCAAAATAGTCTAGTACAAAACATAGATAACCAACAGCAGTTCTTGGTTCGACACAAAGCATCTTCAATTTCGGGTATCTACCACCTTGCCTTGTGAGCCGTGTCTCTTTTGTACTTTTCACGCCCGAACTTTCGGGAATATCGGGATTCAAACGAATCCCAGTAGTAACGTTAATCACTCACATAAAATGCATGCACGGTATATGGTAGACAACCAGTTGCAATAAATTCAATATTCAAATTCAAATTCAAGTTCAATTGAACACCATTCAAATTCAAAATTCAGTTCAAATTCATTCAAATTCAAATTCTTTCAAGTTCACATTCATTCAAATTCAAATTCATTCAAATGACCTACGGTCCATTCCTCGTATTTGGGTAACTCAAATGGGCATTTGCCCTTCTTTCACAAACGCAACGATTCTCTTATCGGATTACCACCCTCGGCCTTAACCTTGATGGCATCTAAGGTTACCCCACATTCAAGGGCATTACCTCCCGGCCTTAACCGGCGATAAGGTTAGGTGTTCAGAATTCAAGTATCACAATGGTTCATACATGCATATAAAGACATACAGTATGTATGTGAGAAAGTTAATACCTGAATGTCTTCACAACTTCTTATTCTCACCCGAGTTCTTCTTGCACGATTACCGTTTGGCCAAGACAAGTATCCAAATCCTATAATATTTTGAGATGGGTCATTACTTAATTTAATCTTAATAGCAATATTAAGATTATGCTTACTAGACGACCCATGATGCTTATGCTTTTTATTCTCTTCGGTTGGTTATCTTAATTATGTATTCTATTTTCTTCCCACAATTACATACCTAGCCTTTCAAGTCTTATTCAAAAATTCCAAGTTAAGGCTAGCTATAATTTGCTCAAAAACGTGATCAATTTCAGACTTGACAGAAATTCAGCTTTCCATTTCTCTAGGAACTAAGAAAAATCATATCTCGGTCTAGAAAACTCCGAATCAAGTGGTTCAAGTTCCCAATCGAAGTTCTGTAAGTCTATTTCATAGTAAAAATAATCCACTAATCAAAACATAACTGAGTCATTCCCAGAATTTCGAAATGTAGAGACAACTTCAATCTGCAAAACTGGATTTCCAGAATTTCATGTCCAACTTTAGAAATTCATATCTGGGTCTAGGAAGCTCCGATTGAGGTGATTCAAATTTCTACTTAAACTCCTGTTAGTCTAGTTTGTATTAAAAATTATTGTCACCTAATTTAATGTCTGAATTAATACAGTTTTTACCAAGAGTGTCACTGCCTAATTCTGAAAAACCATTTTCGTTCAGTTTTCTTGTCTATCTTAGAAAATTCATAAATCCTTGTATACAACTTATTTTTAAGTGTCCTTTGGCTCACACTGAACCTTATTATGTGTACTAAGTGTACACAAAATTTCAAGGTCATCAGAGGTCATCTAATCTGGTTTTTCCCCTGCTGCAACTTCACTGTTCCTGCTGCAAAATTCTAATTTCCAGAAAATGCAGCAACTTAATTCCTTACATCCAACAATTTATTTAGCCTTCGTTAAGCATTCTAATTCTTAATCTTGACTTCAATACTTCTAAATAAATATTTTAGGTTCAGTTTATTACTAAAACAGAACCATCAACACGAACATATCTTTGTCTATCCCATATTCTTAACCATTTAAGGAACCTCTTTATTTCTCATAGTTTACGTGGTTGTCTGAAATTTTCATACGCAAGAAACAAGTCCAAACTTCCTCTGTTTCAGTTCCATACTTAAACTTCACACCAACACTTCAAATCAGGGACTATAGGTTTGGGTTGTAACTAATGACAGAACCATACCCCACATGAAATCATGCAGAACCGTACCCCATCATCTTATGCTTCAACCACCAAAACCAACGTGTAAAAATGCAGTAACTAGGTGGGAAGAGGTTTTAAAAACTCACCTAAACGAGACCCAAACTTGATTGCAATGATCAGCTTCTACTCCTTCTTCTTCCCTTTCGGTGCACTCTCCCTCTCTTTCTCCTTCTCGGTTCACTCTGTCTCTGTTTTCTTTTTCTTTTTCTATGGTGATCGAAATGAATGATCAAATGAGAATAAGGTGTTGGCCGAATATTGGGTTGGATAAATGAGGGAGAGGTGAGGTGGCGGGTTGCATGAGTGGGTGAGGTGTTGAAAGGAGAATGAGAGAGAGATGATGTGGCGGAGGAATAATGGAAGGAAGAGTGATATATTGTGACCGGAGATGTAAAACGCAAGAGAGGGAATGAATTGGATATTAACATGTGGGTTGGATCCGGGAAAGAAAAACGTTGGGCTTAAATGAATGTTAATAATTGAATATGTATTACCCAAATGAATTAGCCAATGAAGTACATATGCGTTGGTGATCTTGCTGGGCCGTAGGAAATGAAGGATAGACTAATATAACGAGAAGAAGAAGAAAAAAAAAAAAAGATGGAATGGGTGTGGAAAAATAAATATGAAAATGGGAATTGATGCTTGAAAATAATCCTTAATTCCAAATACAAATTCTAAACATCACTAAGGCTAAATTTTTCCATAAATAATCCCAAATCATATTTAACTCGCAAGTTCCAAATTTTGGGATGTTACAATTCTCCCCCGTTTAAGAAATTTCGCCCTCGAAATTTAACATGGATTTGGTCATGAAATCAGGATATTGCTCCTTCATCTCTTCCTCAAGCTCCCAGGTTGCTTCCGCAGGCGATGATCCCTTCCAGACCACCTTCACAATTAGGATACTTCTATTTCTGAGCCGCTTCTCTATACGTTCAATGATTGTTCGGGCTCGACTACATAAGTATAGTCATCTCGCATATCAATATCTTCGTACTCAATCACGTGCTCACGGTCTGGTTGGTACTTCTTTAATTGAGATACGTGGAAGACATTATGAAGCCTACTCAGGTTTGGGGGTAATGCTATTTGATACGCCACTGGTCCAAGTCTAGCCAAGATTTCAAACGGACCGATGTAGCGAGGACTGAGCTTCTTCCTTTTGATTGCTCTACCGATTCCAGTGACAGGAGATACTTTTAAAAATACATGATCTCCAACTTCAAATTCTAGAGGTCTTCTCCTTTTATCGGCATAGCTTTTCGTCTACTCTGTGCTGCAAGGAGCCTCTTTTTGATGACTTTGATCTTTTCTGTGGTCTTGTCAACTAAGTCCGTCCCATACAATTTTCTTCCAGACAGTTCCGTCAGACACAATGGTGATTGGCACTTCCTGCCATACAATGCTTCATACGGAGCCATCTGAATGCTCGCATGATAGCTATTGTTATAAGCAAATTCTGCAAGTGGAAGATAGCAATCCCAACTTCCCTTAAAATCCAATACACACGCTCTTAACATATCTTCTAGCTCGTATGGTTCTTTTCGATTGTCCATCCGTCGAGGATGATAGGCCGTACTATAACTCAAATTTGTACCCGGGGCTCGTTGTAGAGCTTTCCGTAATCGAGAGGTAAAACGAGGGTCTCTATCGAAACAATACTCTTAGGCGTTCCATGGAGTCTCGATTATTTCCTTTATATAGATTTCGCTAACTTCTCAATAGGATACTTGGTACCGATGGGAATAAAATGTGCCGACTTCGTAAGACGGTCGACAATTACCAGATCGCATCTAAATTTCGATTCTGGGCAATCCCACCACAAAATCCATGGTAATGTTTTCCCACTTCCATTCAGGAATTTCTAGACTTTGAAGGGGTCCTGGTGGTCGCTTATGTTCAATTTTAACTTTTTGGCAAGTAAGACATCGAGCAACATATTTAGTCACGTCACTTTTGGTCCGGCCACCAAAACTCGACTTCAAATTTTGGTACATCTTGATTGCTCCTGGATGGATAGTATACTTACTTTTGTGTGCTTCATCCAGAATTTTAAGCCTCAAATCGGGCTCGCTGGTACGTAAATGCGCTCCTTGAATCTAACTAGCCCACTCGGTGAGAGGTTAAAATCTTGAGTTTTACCCCGCGAAATCTTTTCTCGAATGGACTCGCTTGTTCATCATGCGTCTGAGCTTCTTTAATTTCTGCTCTCAGATCACTCTCTCCTTGACTAACGTTGAGGCTAGCAAGGAGTACTTTGTTTGATACATTCCTGTTCGTAAACACTTGGTTTGACAGTTCAAATCTCGAAATTCTTCTAGTAATTTACGTTCCTGTACCATCATCAATGCCACATGCACTGTCTTTCTACTCAGAGCATCTGCGACGACATTAGCCTTTCCCGGATGATATTTGATTTCAAGATTGTAATCTTTCAACAACTCCATCCATCTACGCTGTCTCATATTCAATTCTTTCTGATCATAAAGATACTTGAGACTCTTGTGGTCACAGTACAATTCAACAGTGGTACCATACGGTAGTGCCGCCATATCTTCAAAGCAAACACAATCGCGCGAGTTCTAAATCATGAGTGGGATAATTCAATTCATGAGGCTTCACTGTCGAGAGGCATACGCCACTACTCGCCCGTCGCATCAGGACACATCCCAATCCCTGCTTACTTGCATCACTGTATACCACGTAGGTCATACTAGGATTTGGGATAATCAACACTGGCGCAGACGTCAATCTTTCTTTCAGCTGCCTGAAGCTCTCTTCACAACGTTCATCCCACAAAAATGATTGGTTCTTTCTCGTGAGCTTTGTCAATGGCAAGGCAATCCGAGAAAAATTCAATATAAACCCGCAATAGTAACCAGAAGACCCTTAAAACTACGTATTTACATTAGCCTCTCCGGTCTCTTCCAATTCAAGATCGCTTCCACTTTGCGGGATCTACGAAACCCCTTCTTGTGAGATAACATGGCCAAGAAATCTGACTTACGTAAGCCAAAACTCACATTTACTCAATTTGGCGTAGAGTTGCTTTTCCTTCAAAATACTTAATACTATTCTCGATGATTCTCATGCTCTTCCATACTTTTCGAGTATATTAAAATGTCGTCGATAAAGACTACCACAAACTGATCCGAATCGACGAAAGATTCGGTTCATGTAGTCCATAAACACGGCAGTGCATTGGTCAAACCGAATGGCATCACTAAAAATTCATAATGCCCATATCCGGTTCTAAATGCTGTTTTTGGAATATCCTCGGCTCTTACCCGAAGCCGATGGTAACCCGATCGCAAATCAATCTTTGAAAACACACTAGAACCGAGACAATTGATCGAGTAGATCATCAATCCCGGGAGAGGATATTTGTTCTTGACGGTCACCTTGTTTAGTTCCTCGTAGTCAATACACGGTCTCGGGCTTCCGTCCTTCTTCTTTACAAACAAAACCGGAGCTCCCCATGGCGCTTAACGGGCCGTATAAACCCTTTTTCCAATAATTCTTCAATTTGCTTCTTGATTCAATCATTTCATTGGGTGCCATGCGATAAGGTGCTTTGGATATTGGTCCGGCTCCAGGCATGATTTCGATAGTAAACTTTACTTCCCTTTTCGGAGGTAATCCATTAATGTCATCGGAAATACCTCGGAAACTCTTTCACCACCGGAATACTCGTAGTGTAATTTCGGTTTACCGCCGCACCGAGAAAAATACCATATATCCTTGGCATCCCTTTTTCAGACATTTCTCAGCTTCAGCCACTGAGAGAAAATTAAGGTTTACATTCATATCAACATCGCTTGGTGAGTTCGGATATATAATCCTCTTGTTACCGCAATCTAACAGCACATGATTTGCCGTCAACCAGTTCAATCCCATGATCACATCAATACCAAGCATGGTCAAACAAATTAAATCTACCACAGATTCGTGGCCATTAACATTCACAACACAATTCAAACATACGTCGATGTCACGAGACTTAACACCAAGAGGTGTTGACACAACTAGGTCATAAGGTAATCTATGGGTACTTAGTCCTAAGCGTTCAACACAATCATTTGCAATAAAAGAATGACTAGCACCCGAATCAAACAATGCTTGCAATGTACTTCCATGAAGAAGGATAGTACCTTGAATCATTTCGGAGATCTTCTAGCCTCTTCGTGCGTCATGGCAAACACTCTTCCAAGATTCCCGAGGCCTCTTTTCGGGGCACGTTGTGGGCAATCATTCTTTGAAGTGGCCGGGCTTGCGACGTTATAGCAAATAAATTGTCCATTGCAATTTCTGCCCTGATGTAATTTACCACACTGAGGACATGGTCGAGGCTCCGGTGGTCTTTGGTAAGCACGATTCCCAGACTGAGAAGGTCTTTTGTTACTTCCTCGGGGTTTGAACGCTTGCCCTCTTCTTTTCGAGAGGAATTCCCTATTTGGACTCGCTACGATTTATGATATCCCCGGCCAAACGCAATTCTTTCAAATTCCTTTCAATTATCCGGCATTCCTCAACCGCTCGGTAGAATTCTTGAAATTGTTGTGAGGCCAATCGTTCTTTTATTTCATACTTTAGCCCCCCTATCGGCCTTCTAGACTTCCAGCTCTCATCGTCATAACATCTCAGGTGCGTGGAGTAGCGAGATAGGCGGTTAAAGCGAGTCAGGTAGTCATCAAACGTCTCCTCGTTGCCTTGTTGAAGAGTCAAGAACTCTGACTCCTTGGCGTCCCTGGCAGATGGAGGAAAATACTCTTCGTTGAATTTGGCTTTGAAAGATTCCCAGGTGATAGGAATTTTTCGGGCTTGCAGAGTCAATTCGATGTTCTTCCACCATCTATCAGCATCCCCTTCTAGCTTGTATATCGCCATTTCTGCCTTCTTGTCATTGGGACACTCCATTACTCGAAAAATCTTTTCCATCCTCAGCATCCAGTTTTCGGCTACTTGAGAATCAAAACTCCCACGGAAAATTGGAGGTCTGGTGCTTCTGTAATTCGGTGATCGATCTGCGAGTTCCCTATAGGAGGTTGCACCTGTTAGGTTGAGTTTCATGAGGTGGGTTTCATGATGTGAGGACTGTCCTCGTGCTCCCTTCTACGTAGTTTCGGTTGCCCTTTGTTCTCATTCTCGCTTATTAGTCTTCAACTCCCGAACCTCTTCTTGAAGTCTATTTATCATATTTCTTTGTTCTGTCATCATGTCCAACATTTGTTGCATTTGGTTAGGAGGGTTTTGCTCGGCAGATTTTGCTCTTGTGTGCTCTGTTGTGTGGCTGTCCTTGCGCCGCTCTTGCCTACGACGTCTACCTCTACCTCACCACCGCCTCCGCCTCCCTCGCCTCCTCGAATATTGGCCATATTGTCTTTTCACTATTAAGAAAAGAATTGGTCAATATCATATATGATATGCAATCTTCCAATTTTTAATAACGACATCGGATCAAAATATGTCAATTCAAACGTATCACAACATAGTGAATTTATTCTCATCGTGCTAACTTATCGTATAACCAAGACCATATCGATATACTATTATGATATTGCGTAACTCGCTCCGATACCATCGTAACACCCGACATTCGTAATCGGAAACTTATCGAGTAAGATGCCACGAATGCCAAATTCTCTCTCGTATAATGGCATTCATCGTGAGTATTGATGCACGGCTTAGGGAGAAAAGGAGTTCTAGCATAGTAATACTGATAACAAGGTCTGGATACATACTGAAATCCATAAGAGGTTCTTACAGATATTACAAACTTTCAAAATAGTCTAGTACAAAACATAGATAACCAACAGCAGTTCTTGGTTCGACACAGCATCTTCAATTTCGGGTATCTACCACCTTGCCTTGTGAGCCGTGTCTTTGTACTTTTCACGCCCGAACTTTCGGGAATATCCGGGATTCAAACGAATCCCGTAGTAACGTTAATCACTCACATAAAATGCATGCACGGTATATGGTAGACAACCGGTTGCAATAAATTCAATATTCAAATTCAAATTCAAGTTCAATTGAACACCATTCAAATTCAAAATTCAGTTCAAATTCATTCAAATTCAAATTCTTTCAAGTTCACATTCATTCAAATTCAAATTCATTCAAATGACCTACAGGTCCATTCCCTCAGCGCTGGGTAACTCAAATGGGCATTTGCCCTTCTTTCACAAACGCAACGATTCTCTTATCGGATTACCACCCTCGGCCTTAACCTTGATGGCATCTAAGGTTACCCCACATTCAAGGGCATTACCTCCGCCTTAACCGGCGATAAGGTTAGGTGTTCGAATTCAAGTATCACAATGGTTCATACATGCATATAAAGACATACAGAGTATGTGAGAGAAAGTTAATACCTGAATGTCTTCACAACTTCTTATTCTCACCCGAGTTCTTCTTGCACTGATTACCGTTTGGCCAAGACAAGTATCCAAATCCTATAATATTTTGAGATGGGTCATTACTTAATTTAATCTTAATAGCAATATTAAGATTATGCTTACTAGACTGACCCATGATGCTTATGCTTTTTATTCTCTTCGGTTGGTTATCTTAATTATGTATTCTATTTTCTTCCCACAATTACATACCTAGCCTTTCAAGTCTTATTCAAAAATTCCAAGTTAAGGCTAGCTATAATTTGCTCAAAAACGTGATCAATTTCAGACTTGACAGAAATTCAGCTTTCCATTTCTCTAGGAACTAAGAAAAATCATATCTCAGTCTAGAAAACTCCGAATCAAGTGGTTCAAGTTCCCAATCGAAGTTCTGTAAGTCTATTTCATAGTAAAAATAATCCACTAATCAAAACATAACTGAGTCATTCCCAGAATTTCGAAATGTAGAGACAACTTCAATCTGCAAAACTGGATTTCCAGAATTTCATGTCCAACTTTAGAAATTCATATCTGGGTCTAGGAAGCTCCGATTGAGGTGATTCAAATTTCTACTTAAACTCCTGTTAGTCTAGTTTGTATTAAAAATTATTGTCACCTAATTTAATGTCTGAATTAATACAGTTTTTACCAAGAGTGTCACTGCCTAATTCTGAAAAACCATTTTCGTTCAGTTTTCTTGTCTATCTTAGAAAATTCATAAATCCTTGTATACAACTTATTTTTAAGTGTCCTTTGGCTCACACTGAACCTTATTATGTGTACTAAGTGTACACAAAATTTCAAGGTCATCAGAGGTCATCTAATCTGGTTTTTCCCCTGCTGCAACTTCACTGTTCCTGCTGCAAAATTCTAATTTCCAGAAAATGCAGCAACTTAATTCCTTACATCCAACAATTTATTTAGCCTTCGTTAAGCATTCTAATTCTTAATCTTGACTTCAATACTTCTAAATAAATATTTTAGGTTCAGTTTATTACTAAAACAGAACCATCAACACGAACATATCTTTGTCTATCCCATATTCTTAACCATTTAAGGAACCTCTTTATTTCTCATAGTTTACGTGGTTGTCTGAAATTTTCATACGCAAGAAACAAGTCCAAACTTCCTCTGTTTCAGTTCCATACTTAAACTTCACACCAACACTTCAAATCAGGGACTATAGGTTTGGGTTGTAACTAATGACAGAACCATACCCCACATGAAATCATGCAGAACCGTACCCCATCATCTTATGCTTCAACCACCAAAACCAACGTGTAAAAATGCAGTAACTAGGTGGGAAGAGGTTTTAAAAACTCACCTAAACTGAGACCCAAACTTGATTGCAATGATCAGCTTCTACTCCTTCTTCTTCCCTTTCGGTGCACTCTCCCTCTCTTTCTCCTTCTCGGTTCACTCTCTGTCTCTGTTTTCTTTTTCTTTTTCTATGGTGATCGAAATGAATGATCAAATGAGAATAAGGTGTTGGCCGAATATTGGGTTGGATAAATGAGGGAGAGGTGAGGTGGCGGGTTGCATGAGTGGGTGAGGTGTTGAAAGGAGAATGAGAGAGAGATGATGTGGCGGAGGAATAATGGAAGGAAGAGTGATATATTGTGACTGGAGATGTAAAACGCAAGAGAGGGAATGAATTGGATATTAACATGTGGGTTGGATCCGGGAAAGAAAAACGTTGGGCTTAAATGAATGTTAATAATTGAATATGTATTACCCAAATGAATTAGCCAATGAAGTACATATGCGTTGGTGATCTTGCTGGGCCGTAGGAAATGAAGGATAGACTAATATAACGAGAAGAAGAAGAAAAAAAAAAAAGATGGAATGGGCTGTGGAAAAATAAATATGAAAATGGGAATTGATGCTTGAAAATAATCCTTAATTCCAAATACAAATTCTAAACATCACTAAGGCTAAATTTTTCCATAAATAATCCCAAATCATATTTAACTCGCAAGTTCCAAATTTTGGGATGTTACAATTCTAATTATTGTTAATTATTTTGTATTATTGAATTACTGTTGATATTATAATTATTATAATAATCCTGCTTCTCTGACTTGCAATCTTTTCCTGTATATTTGATAAATTAACTTGGGTTACTGGAACTTTATGTCTCACCCCGTCATAATCAATATTTTTCAGGCGAGATCTCTAATATTTCTAAAAGTCAAGGGAAACAGCCAGAGGCATAGTAGTTGCGATCTTCGTAAGCCTCTTTTAGTAATGGTGCTGTATGGGTTTATATATTGTCATTTTAGGACCTTCATGTTTTGGAAATATTATATTTACTGGAAAACTGTTTATCCACTATAAGACCGAATATTTTATTTTATACACTATAATATTTTGGTGAATTCGTAATCAACACTTGTGTGGAAGATGTTCTGGTGTGGACTCTTTGTTGTGAATTTGGTGTTGTAAAACTCTGGGCTGTGTATTTTCTGCTCAACAATTGTGCCCAGAATTTTGGATTTTGTTATGATGAGTTTGTGGGCGAAGTTTGTGTCCTGAACTCCATTGTGCTTACTATTATAAGAAAAAAGTTTTCCTTAATCTCTTGTTAATCTAGTTTAATGATTATATTATGGTTAATTATTGTTAAGTAAGGAAAGGTCTTTTCACTCTATTCTACCCCTCCTAAATATAAAATTTGTTGATTATTTTGATATAAAATATAACATATCAATTTCCTTTATCTCTCACTTTTTTTTTTTTTTTTTGTTTTAAAGATGACCTCTGTTAAGTGTACCTATTTTTAGGTGAGTTACGTTCGAGAAATCCTAAAAGGATATTAGCAAAATCAAAACTCAATTTTAATAAAGAACTAACTAATTAAATTTCTTGTAGCTAGAGTTATTTCTATTCGCAAATCGTAGAATTATGTATTTTTAGTTAATTTCATGTTACATAATTAACGTTTTTTAAATATTATAATAAATGTGAATGAATTTCTTTATAAAAAAAAGTGAGAAGAAATATTTTGAGAGTTGACTTGACTTGGAATGTGAGTATTGGATATGACATAAAAATATTAAGTGTAAGATAATTAACGTTATTTAAATATTATAATAAAATATTATAATAAATGTGTTGGGTTGGCCAAAAAGAAATGTGCAGGAAACTTCCATAATTATAAATGCTCTTATGTAACAACAGCTTGGTATTGGTCCCCCTTCCATCTTCATTCAATACATACTGCCATCTGAGTTTCTAATTTCCAAAAAAAAAAAAAAAAAAAAAAAAACTTTACGGTGAAACACAGCTGGAAAATGCAAATGAATTTGATATAAAAGAAGGAAAATACAAATGTGTTGAGATGCTCCCAATGTTTTATAACGTGCTCTGGTCCAATTTATAACGCAAAGATAGAAGGTTTTTTTTTTTTTTTTTGGGTTAATATAAAATTTGATAATTATAGTTGGTCCTTCTTTTGGTTTTTCATCCTATAGTTTCATACTATAGATTTTGATCCTTCAAATTTCTTTCCATATAAAAAATTATTCATAAAAAATTTTCAGGTCCAAATGAATTTTGATCATTTTACCCAAGGGACAAAATTTCCACTTTCATTTTTCCCTTCATTTTTTATAACACAATTTTCCATTTTAAAGCATCAATATTTGCAAAATCTCTTCCATAAAAAATAATCATCCTAGGGTGAAACAAATTAAAAAAAGGGAATAATGAAAGTTTTCATTTTCTTTTCTAACAAAAAGGGCAGTAAATTATGTACAGTTTTACCCTTTATTATTGTGTAGAGTTAATACTCTTGGGATGTAGTATATATATTAAAAAGGGTAAAATTTTAAGACAGGGTTAATTAAAATTTAGGGTTTTTCTTGATTTTTGGTGAAACATATATGAATTGATTTATAAATAGGACCATATAAGTACCTTGTACTAGTATTATTAATAATCATAAATGCATGTTTTTACAAAAATAAGGCAAATTTTTTTTTTTTTTTTTTTAAAAAAGAATCTCTAATTGTATCCTAGTACATTAAATAATTATTTCATGAGGGTTTGTTTGTTTATTGAGTAGTCACACACACGCACACATCATGACTATATTAACGTCCCAACAAAAAGTTCTATTTTAGAAAAAAATTGCACATTATTATTATAAATTCTAGCATATCAACATACAGGTCTTTTCTGAAATATATAATTGTTTATTTAAAGTTTAGATAATAAAAAGTTTGTAGTTTGTCGTCATGTGCAAACGTGCATATAGTCATCTGGATCAACGTACGGAGTAAAAACTTATCCATTGTATAACTGGGCTTGTATATATGTTAATAAGTTACCTTCAATTTTACCTGTTGTTTTAATAAGGTTTCTGTAATTTGTTTTTCAATTATAGCCATTTGCCGCCATTCATGACTTTTCTCCTGGGCCATATTTGTGAGTTGTTTGTAAAGACAAGAAAGCATCGCAATTTATAAAACTTCAATATTATCAATAATATAACTAAAATAAAGGTACATGAATTTTTCTTAATTCATTTGTATCATATCATTTTGTGTTGACCCGTAACTTGACCGACATAATGGAATTCCACCATGCTAATTGGATAATTCTTTCCATCCTAAATCTATATCTTGATAACTAATTTACATAAAAGAAAAAAAAATAGTTAATGTTAGTTATTTTTAAAAAATGTAAGTTTTTTTAGATACACTTATTTGGAAACTACTACTATTGATTTCACTTATTAGTGTGTAATTAATGAAAGTACTTTAGGCAAAATATTATCAAGTGGGAAATAAAAAAAAAATAAAAATTGGAGTGTTATATTCAAAATTGAAACTTAATTCTTAATTAGTTCTTATATCCAATGTCGAAAGCAATATATTCAACAAAGATATACATTTTATTATATGTTGTCACGTCATGGCAACAGTGTTTAAATTTCAAAGCGTAATATTTACTGGTTGCTGAACACTATATATACCCAACATTGCAGTCCCTCTTCTTCACAAACCAATCACCACATAATATATAGTTCCAACAAAAATGACTCTTCACAAAAGCCTCTGTGTCTTGCTCATCCTTCTGGCTATCAGCTTCACTTACACTCAGGCCACCAGGTTTGATATCACAAATAGATGCTCCTACACCGTGTGGCCGGCTGCCTTACCCACCGGTGGCGGCCGCCAATTGAATCCCGGTGAGACATGGCCCCTTGATGTGCCAGCTGGCACCGCCAATGCTCGCATATGGGGCCGTACCAATTGCAACTTTGATGGGTCGGGTCGTGGAAACTGTGGTACCGGTGATTGTGGAGGTGCACTTCAATGCCAACTCTCTGGGGCACCACCAACTACACTTGCAGAATTTAATCTCAACCAACCCAACAATTTGGACTTCTACGATATCTCAGTGATCGACGGCTTCAATATTCCGATGGAGTTCAGTCCAACTTCTAATGGATGTCCGAGTCTTCGATGTCCCGCTGATAAGTGCCCTGATGCTTACCTTTTCCCTGCTGACAATTCTAAAACTAAAAGTTGTCCATCAGGAACTAACTATAGGGTTGTTTTTTGCCCTTGAATAAGTTATTTCCGCCTCCAAATAAAGAAATTATGTGTAATATTTCTCAGCAAACCTTACGGGTGCACTTGTTGCTGGGAAATAATTAAATAAATTCTCATATCTGATTATTATATATTTGGATGGATCTCTTTTTGCATTTTTCTTTTCAGGGTGCATGGCGCTTAGGTCCCTTCACTTCTATAACATAACGATTATTAGATTGAACTTATGGAACCTAAATCTTTTTCGAAGATTTTTTTCCTCAAGCTTCTGCAGCTTTAGGTCTTTAAACCACGCTAAATAACTCGTTTATTGCAGTGATGAGCCCCGCAATGTTGAGATTTGCACCGTTCACGTAGTTCCAACAGTCTAGATTCAAAATTTTCGATTGATGATTTTTAATTTTTTAATTTTTGCAAAACTAATAGTTAAGAGATTATATATATATATATATTCATATTTTTCAGGCAATGAAATATTTCATAAAAAAGAAAAAAGAAAAATGACAGTATAATATACTTATGCAGCACTGATAAAATTATTTAGCTCTGTGAAAAAAAGAAGTCTTTGACGATTCTTAATGTACTTTTGGATAATTTTTAAACTAACAAAACACTTATTTTTCTCGAATTATGATATCAAATTTTCGTAATAACTATAATTGTTAATGATGTGCAGCATAGGGGTGAGCATGAAGCCCAAGAGCCCAAGTCGCCCGCCCAAGTTTCAAAAAATCGCCGCCTTGACCCGGAAAATAGAAGCCCAAAATAAGCGAGGCACAATCGGGCGGGCATTTTTTGCGGGCCGAGCATCGGCGAGGTGGTATGCCGCCTTGCCCATTTGGCCCCGCCTGAGTAAGTATATATATAATTATATTTGATATAAATATTTTTTATATAATAGTTAATATGCTTATATTATATATTTACTAAAATTCTAATATATCCATTGGTATTTGACCATTAGTCCATTATATTACTAATAATACTTTGTATCTAATAGACTATGGATGTTATTTAATTTTTCATGTATGTATATTTGAGTATTTGTTGAGACATATACACTCTTTTTAATTTCAAGACTCAAGTTGTAAACTTATTTTGGAATATTCTAAAGTGTATAATGTATAATTATAGATTACATTTGAAGTTTACAATATTACTTATCATTATTAAAACTATTTTTTTCACATAGGATGTGGTAAAGTATCACTATTTGGCCAAGGAAAAGCCCCGCTTGACCTATTTTTTGACCCAAAAAATGTTAGGGCTTCTATCGGCGGGGTGGGCATTGGGCTGCATTTTTCTTGCCCAATGATCCTTTGGGCGGGGCATCGGCAAGGGTCTCGCCCTGCAGCCCACCCATGCCCACCCCTAGTGCAGCATATTCAAATTCTGACAAAAAAAAAAAAAAATATCTTCAATATTGCGTCATGTGTAGGAAACTAGGTTGTCTATTTCTTTTCCCTTTTTTTCTTTCTTTCTTTCTTTTTCAATGAGACGTACTTAACATGTATTGAATTCATGACGGAGAAAATTATGGACACAATTAAAGATGGATTGTCATTTGCCACCATTCATGACTTTTCTTCTGGGCATATTAGTGGGAGCTGACTTTTCTACTTTTCTTTTCCCATTCGCTCTCATTTTTTACCTTAAAACTAAGTCGTTCTGAGCGGAAGCAAATCCTCCCATCATCATTTTTTCTCATTATCTCTCATCTCTTGGCTACTGATTTAGAAGATGAGATAAAACTCAAAGTAGTATTATGATTTTTTAGATTGATTGAATAAACATGATTTAAAGATTATGAGAGATGATGAGAAAATGATGATGAAAGAAACTTAACCGAACAAAGCAAGGGGAGTACTTTTTTCTTATTTTAAAAAACATCCATTACTCTGAAATATTTTTTTGGAGATGCTAAATTAATTTTTAGTATGATCAGCATCCTAAAATGTTTTTTAGCAACACCCAATCTATAGCACCCATCATTTTAAAGTATTTTCCAATAGACACTAGGAGTTAGTAGAAACTATTTTATTGTGCTAAACGTGCTAAAAATTAATTGAAGACATTGAATGCTATTGAAAACAATATTTTAGATTACTATATGCTCGTTTTCAAAAGAAAGAAAGAAAAGAAAAGTATTCCCCTTGTTGATTAAAAGAAAAAAAAAAAAAGCCAAATCCTTAAAAAAAAAAAAAAAAGAAAAATATTTTTTTTAATAAAAAAAAAACGTGTTTTGTGTATATACATGCTCCTTTGTTGATTGGATGTGAAATGGATACCACCAAAAAAAAAAAAAAAATTACTAGACTTTACCATATATGGTCGTAAATATTTTTTTAATTAAAAAAAAGATGTTTTGTGTATATACATGCTCCTTTGTTGATTGGATGTGATGTTGAGCAATGGATACCACAACATTCGAACTTTCTAACCAACAAGGAAGTTAATACTGTCAATCAAGGCATGACACAATACACACACATACCAATGTACACACATATATATATATATATATTTGTATGCATGTGTACATACATACATACATACATACATATACACACACACATATGTATATGTACATATGTATGTATATGTGTGTGTATCTCCTCTACGTACCGTACCTTATTTGAAAAAAATGATAATATATATAATACAAGTTCTTGAGATTCAAAATGGATCTACTTTTTAAATTTTGTTGTCAAAATAGCACTTCATGTTGTCAATCTGGCTTTTAATGTTGTTAATGGTCTTTGTGCGTTTGGGGACTTGAGATTCAAAATGGATCTAGGTTTTTAAATTCTGTTGTCAAAATAGCATTTTTTGTTGTCAATTTGGCTTTTATTGTTGTTAATGGTCTCTGTGCGTTTAAGGACTTAAGTTTCAAAATGGCTCCATGTTTGAAAACTTTGTTCTTAAATAGCAATGCTTGTTGACAATACAACTTTTATTGTTGTTAATGGGCTTCTATGCGTTTGGGGACTTGAGTTTCAAAATAGCTCCTTGTTTTTTAAATTTGGTTGTCAAAATAGCATTTCTTGTTGTCAATATAGCTTTTATTGTTGTTAATGGCCTCTGTGCATTTAGAGACTTCAGTTTCAAAATGGCTCCATGTTTGAAAATTTTGTTGTCAAAATAGCACTTCATGTTGTCAATATAGCATTTATTGTTGTTAATGGCCTCTGTGCGTTTGGAGAGAATCAAAACACTTAAGTTTCAAAATGGCTCTTCCTATCGAGCAACACATTATCAATATAGTCAAGTTTCAAAATAGCATTTCCTGTTGCTAATGTTCATGTTGCCAAAATAGGCATAACAACTTGTTAGATTTGGCTCTAAGACTAGCCAAAAAAATGCACATTCAGTTGCCCTTATATACATTGTCAAAATAAGGCCATATCAATGCCAATAGTTTCAACTATTTTACAATAAAACTACAAGTCTATTTCCTCTTCTTCGATTGTTGGTTGCCTGGTAGTCGAGAAAGCACCTTCTGCACCCATATATTTTTCTCATGCGATACAAGCCACCATAAGCATTCAATCTTAATATGCCACAATTGCTCACGTGATAACTTAGTCATGGTATACCCTTTTTTGTCTTGGGGAGAGCCATCACAAGAATCCCTGAAATGAAAATGTCACATACAATGAACAAAAAATTTGAAAGTGATGCAAAATAGTGAACGAAAAATACTTACGTATCACATTGCAAATGCACTTTGGGCCAATTGACTTGGTCAGAAATTTGTCTTCCTTTGGCAAATAGTGCTGGTTTAACTCTTCAAAGTATTTTATGGAAAAATCTCTTTGCATGAACAAATAAGATTATTCACGTTAGCATAATAGAATAACAACTTAACAACTAGCAGTAACAATAGCAAAATTGCCAATTCAGAACACAATGCATCTAGTTTAGTAGTTGTTCTTACACATCGGCTTGTCATCCAATCCTTGGCTTTAAACTCCTCTTGTTGCTTTTTACTGAATCTCTTGGGTTTATTTGTTTGTTGAGACCCTTTCATTGCTTCTTCTTCCTTATTTTGTAACCTTAGGTATGTTAGGTTGTTGGCATATGAGTCAAGGGCATAGAAACACATTGTCTTCGTCTCTAAAATGTATTGCATAGGAGAGATTTGGATCCATTGGTAAAGATAAGAAAATAAGACAGACGAAGCAGTTTATTCTGTCTCAGAAGCTTCAAGTTGCATCATTCAAAGATCCAAACAAATGGGTACATAAATTAAAATAAATAGACAAAGGATCCAACATTTCATCATAAGCTTGAAGGAAAGAAATTCAAATAATTGGTAAGAATGGCAGCATTAGAATTAGTGGTAAAGAAAAAGTTGTGTGGCGTGCTTTCCTAATTTTGATTGCGTGAGAGAGATTAGAGGGCTGGCAAAAAAGATTAAAAATTTCTCATCCCCCCAATCACTATGCAGTCAAATTCTACTTAGCAGATTTATGATGATATCAAAGCACGTTAAGAAAGCAATAATAATTGTTTTAACAGTTGATAATTGCATAATTCTTCTACCCTCAGAGCACATTAGGAAATCAGCACAAACTTTAATTTCAAATGTTAAACTTCTTGTTAAGTGGGATAATTCTAATTATCCTATCAAGAAGTGTGGTTCCCATTACTAATTCCTTCATCTAGGAACCTAAGGTAATTGCTCATCCTATCCATAAGTGTGGTTTTCCTTGCCAATGTGAAGAGTGCAACTGCATTTCCCCAAACCACTTCCCACTTTAATTTATTGAAACAGAAAATTCACAAACTTTTGAGCTTCAACTCATAAAATAGGGGAAAATAACAGTAGCAAATAGGGGATAAAATTCACAAACCTCATCGCTCCATGACCGATATTCCCTTCTCTACTTCCAGATTGACTTCGGTTACAATGACTGATTGTGTTAAGAAATATACAAAGTTATGGACATTGGACATGTAGAAAATTCTAATGAGGCAATAACCAGCACCAGAACTAACCCATGAAATAGAAATATCATATATTCAAAATCAAGAAAGACATAGCATGAATGAGGGGTAAACCCTAATCGAAGCAAGACATGGGAGAATAACGGGTAAACTCTAAATTGGAGCTCAACGGTTTGGGAAGAGGCGTATGTGGCTTACCTTAGTCTGAGACAAATGGCATATTGCGATTGTAACCTCCTCCTCCTCCTTCTTCTCTGGTGTTCTCATAGGGCTATGCGTCTCTTGTCTCTCTCATTAATTCTACTCTCGCTTGCTCTATATCGAACTTTGTCGAGAAATGACTGAGTGAGCAAATCTGTGGAGGGCTCTATGTTGAAATGTGTTTATATGAAATAGAAATATCATATTTTCAAAATTTTTTTGGGAAGAGGTGTATGTGTTCTCGGAGGGCTATACGTCTCTCGTCTCTCTCATTCTACTCTCGCCGCTCTATGTCGAACTCGTCGAGAGATGACCGAGTGAGCAAATCTGTGGAGGTCTCTCGTGTTGAAAGCGGCGTTTTTGGATGATGGGGTAACTTAGTAATTTTACATTCACAACTAATAACAAAAAAGTCCCTAGGGACTTCTTTGGGACTTTTTTGATATGTGAATTTAGGTTGGAACTTTTTTGTTATTTTTTATGAAAGTTGGGACCTGACTGTCATTTTCCCATGAAATATGTTGTATCACGATCTTTAATTATATTTATAGGAACTTTAAATTGTCATTTTTTTTGTATGCACAAGTAGTGTTAGTTTTTTGGAATAAATCTTCCTAACAAAGAAAACAATATACTACCTCCAATCCTTAATACAAGACTCAATTGACTTTGTTTTGGAGAGATTAAATAAACTAAATAAATTATTTGAAGTATCTTTATTTATCTTTTTATACCAAACTAATTTATCTTATTTATAAATTGATATATAATCAAATGATACACAACATATGCTATGATTAACTAAATTATTTAGCTTCCTTAATCTCTTACAAAAAAAAAAAAAAAAAAAAAGTTAACTGGACCAAAGGGAGTATAAAGTGGCAGGTATGGGTTGGTTCTCCCAATGATAACAAAATAGCAGTGGTTTTGTTGAACAGAAGTACATCAAAAGCAACTGTTACTACTTCTTGGTTTGATATAGGCTTGGAATCTGAAAAAATTGTAGAAGCACACGATCTTAGGGAGGTTAGAGTTATAGTGAATTACTTCCTCCGGTCCTAATTATAAGACATATTTAACCGATTTTATGGAGATTAATGAAAGAAGTTAAATTAGTTAATTTTACTCATTTTCTTAAAATGACTTTATATAAATTTAAAATGACATAAGTAAAAGAGAATCAACAGCTCTTGCTACATACCTCTTCGACCTAGAATTTTTCTTTCCACATGCTATCTAATTGAAATAATGGTCTTGTATATATATACATATATATGTATGTGTGTGTGTGTGTGTATGTATACATATAGATATACATACATATGTGTGTGTGTGTGTATTTGTGTGTAGACACACACACATATATACATACATATACACACAACAGACATATATATAGACACACACAAATATACATATATGTATACACACACACAAACATACTATGTGTGTGTGTACATATATTTGTGTGTAGACACCCACATATATATATACATATACACACACACATATATATATATATAGACACACACACACATATATACATATATGTATACACACACACACACACATATATTGTTGGAAATTATACCCTAGAGGCAAGTCATTGTAGTTTAAACGTTAATGTCATTTAAAGTATTCTCCATTTAGTTATCATTTCATTTGCATGTTTTTAGTGATAACTGTATCCTTGAATATATCTTATAGATTACCCTAAATGTCTTTGGTCGGTCATCTACGCGGGAGCAAAGATGAAATAAGACTAGTATGATTTTGATGAGGTATGGAGATACAAATCAAAGTCATAGGCACTTGTAAAAGTACAAGGTGCTGGATCGACCCACTATGAGAAAGCTACATGGATTAAGTCATAAGCTTATCTCATATATAACCGCGTCACAATGCCTTTTGACTTGAGATCATCATGGATTCCTACATGAGAGTCGTTGATCTTTGACCTAGTCAAAAGTCACCTTTCACTACAAAAAAAGGATCATAAGTAGCGGTTAAAATAACATATTAGTAGCGGTTTTTGGCGCTACTAATGACATTTGTAGCGGTTAGTATAACCGTTACAAAATCTACTGTGGCAAACAAATTTGTAATGGTTATTAAAAACTGCTACACAATAAAACATGACCTCTACTGTAGCTATAGCGGTTCACATGACCGACACTATATTTGGTTGTGCTGAGTTCTTGTTTGAACATTAGTCGCGGTCGCGGTGAATGACCGCTACAAACTGAATTTAATCATATTTGTAGCGGTTTCCTAACCGCGACTAATTACATGAAAAAATAGCGCCAAACTTTTCCAACTATTTTGTAGCGGTTACATAACCGCTACTAAATATTCTCACCCAAATTTGGGAAAAAAATTTTGCTGCCAATTCCTTAGAATATTTGTAGCAGTTCGTAACCGCTACAAATAGATCCCACCACTTTTTTGGAAAAAGTTTTGCCTTGTCAGTATTTTATATTTGTAGCGGTGTTAAACCATAACAATATATTTCCTATATTTGTTCTTTTTTATAGCGGTTTGAAAACCGCTACAAATGGATGAAATTGAGAAAAAAAAAATTTTATTAGTTATTGTATTAATTAAGTAAATGTTGTATTATTAATAATTTATATTTTTATTGAAAATAAATGATATTAAAATATGATATTTGATTAGATAAGGTTATTATATAGTTAAATCAATGATAATATGTAAGTGTAATAACAACTAATTATGAATTAATTAAAATAAAATTAATTCTCAAAAAAATGTGTGTGAAAGTGGATCAAATAATGTATGTGAAAGTAGAAGGAAAGATGAAAAATGGAAGTAATTCAGCTGTAAAATAATAATAGTTAGTATCGGCAAGCTAGAAGAAAAATGAAATATTTCGAAAATCAGTAGATTAGATCCGGTTGAACAGCACTTACCCCCTTCAAACAATTAACCTCTTTGAGAAAATGTACAAAAAAGAGAGAAGACGGAGAGAAAACATTGGTAGAAAGGAAACCGAACCATATTAAATGTGATTTGGTGGGGGTATTTATTTTGATATATGCGCATAAGTTTGTAGCGGTTGAGGTGTCACCTTTTTTAGCGGTTTTTAGTTAGTAGCGGTTGAGGTGTCACCTTTGTAGCGGCTTTTAATTAGTAGCGGTTAAGGTTTCGCATTTTGTAGCGGTTTTTTTTTTTTTTTTATAAATTTTGTAGCGGTTGGACAACGTACGGGTAATCTGATGGTATTTTTTTAAAAAAAATAATAAGAATATCACAGATTACATCGTAGCATAATTTTTTCTCTCAATCTTCATCACCATCCCTACAAAAAAAGTTTGTATAAAATGTTACGTGTGAGTTAAATATGTTTGAACACAAATAAAACTTTAGTTAAACGTTATAATTATTTCATAAAGCGTATATTAAAAAACGTACCGAACTATAGGTAAATTGTCATCGCCGTCTGGGAAGAAGTTTTCGAAACCGGAGGGCTGGAACGGCTCACAATCATAGGCGACGTTATCACCATCGCCCATGTCGTAAAGGTCCCGAGGCTTTAAGTGAACCACCATATTCCAATCATTGTGCCTCTCATCGGTGATAGGCCTCTGAGGCAAGAATATATGGTTCGTTATCTTTAGACTGACCGGCGTGAATAGGCTGGGAGAAATTCACGGATGTGATGCCTAAGTCGTCAGTCGTGAGTCCTCGGGATGTTGTCGTATTCGCCCACAAACACTTGAATAGCGTCACCGAGAAAAGGCCTTGGTAAGTTATCCTGACCACATCAAGCAGCTTTCCATAATACGGCACGTCACCGAACTGCATGTTCCGTCACTGCTGCTCGCATAACTCCTCGTCCCAAACGTGCCATATACACCCGAGTTTTGGGTCAGCAATCCCTGATCTCGTGAAATGGTGCAAAACTTGAAACCATTGACATTGTATGCCGTAAATCTTTGGGCGTGGTCAAGCGGGCCCAGTGCGAGAGTTGTGAATTCTACTGAGTGCGGGTTGTGGTCATTCATTATTCTCCTCCTAAACCAACCGTGAATTCTCTGTAGACCTTTCTATCAATTTCAGAGTATGTCTGTGTACGGATCCATAGTTGACGCTTCACATGACTCCTGAATTCCCTACAATTAAACATGTGATGACGAGCATGATATGTGAGTATAAAATGTATGAAAATATATAGGATAATATATATATATATATATATATATGTTTGCAATACTTACTGAATGTACCGTTCAACTTTAGTGCAATTAATCAAGACATGTCTATGTGCTTGAATCTTCTCAAGTGCCATGAGTTTGAAGTTCTCAATTTTGCCAACTGGTTTACCAACACGAGGGACTAACAACTTTGTTGATGATGGCTCTATCTTTGGCTCAGGACAATCGTTCACACGAGGCGATCGGTTGAAGGATGTCTCAATGTCATCAAAGTACCTGGAACAAAAATACAGGACCTCATCCCCAATATAACCTTCTGCCATTGAACCTTCAGGCCACGCCTTATTCCTCACATAAGATTTTAGTTTCCCAAGAAACCTATAAAGTAATGAAGGAAAAATGTCAATACATCAATGGTTAAACGTGCGACTAGAGGAGTAATGCTAAAGTAATTAATTTTAAATGAGTACCTCTCAATAGGATACATCCATCGGTAGTGAACTGGGCCAACAAGCTTGGTTTCGTGAACAAGGTGTACTATCAGGTGAACCATGACCGTGAAAAATGATGGAGGAAAGATCATCTCCAAATGACACAGCGTAAGAATGATTTTCTGCTGCAGTTGGTTGAGCTCCTCCATGATCAAAACCTTGGAACACAACTTCCGAAAGAAAGTACAAAGCTCAACCAAAATGATCGACACATCGAGAGGAAGCGTATTTTTTATGGCCAATGGAAGTAACTGCTGCATAAGCACATGTGAGTCATGACTCTTTAGCCTAGTAACCTTTCGAGCCTGCACGTCAACACATCATGAAATGTTGCTTGAATACCCATAAGGAACTTTTATATTCTTCAATATTGCAAGGAAGATTTCCTTATTCGGTTTTGTCATGGTGAATTTTGCCGGTTGAAATCTGTCATGCTCATCCGACCACGCATTTGCATGAACTCCCATCTCCCGTAAATCTTTCCTCACTTGAAGATGATCTTTTGACTTGCCTAGTTTGTTCAGAATCGTGTAAAACACATTGTCGCACACATTCTTTTCAATGTGCATGACATCCAAACTGTGTCAGAGCAAATTATCTTTCTAATACGGAAGAGTGAAGAAGACGCTTATCTTTCGCCATTGCTGGGTCGTAGAACCAGAAGCCCTGGCCATCTTTGTCCGGCCTTTGTTGGATCGTCTTTTTTCCCATACTCAAATTCAACATCCACAAGCTACTCTATGATTTCTGCATCGGATAAATTCCGAGGAGGTCCTCTTTTTCCTATTGCCCATTGAAACGATTGCGTTGCAACTTAAACCTTTGCGTACCATCGAGAAACTTCCGATGACCCATGAAGCACAACTTATGACTATGGGGAAGGGGCACTGAGTCAGAGTCAAAATTGCAAGCCGGACACGCAAGGATAGTATGCATATTCCACTCAAATAATGTTCCCAGTCCAGGGAAGTCACTGATAGTCTACATCAACGCTGCACGCAAGTTGAACAGTGTCTTCTCATACGCGTCATACGTCTTGACGCCTACATTCCACAACTCCACCAACTCCTTGATAAGAGATTGTAGATACACATCGATGTCATTTCCCGGTGCTTTTTTTGCCTGGAATGATCATGGACATAATGAAGAAGCTTTGTTTCATACACATCCGAGGGGGCAAGTTGTAAGGTATCAAAACAACTGGCCATATACTATAACTTGTACTAAGATTCCCAAACGGATTAAAACCATCGGTCGCCAAAGCAAGACGAACATTTCTAGGGTCTGCCACGAAATCAGGAAAGTATGAGTTGAATGCTTTCTACGCTTCACCATCCCGTGGATGTCTGAGTTTACCATCTTCATTCTTGTCGGCTTCATGCCACCTCATATGCTCAGCTGTCTTAGATGACATAAACAATCTTTGTAAGCGAGGTTTTAAAGGAAAGTACCTTAGAATCTTTGCGGGTTTCTTCTTCTGCTTTTTTCCCTTCTGAAATGTCTTGAACCTCAAAGTGTGATACTTCTTACAAGTCTCCCTCCGAGCGTCCTCCCCCAATAAAGCATGCAGTCATTGGGGTAGGCATCGATTTTTTCGTAGTTCAAGCCTAATTTGTTGATTATCTTCTTGGCCTCGTAGAAGATTGTGGAAATGTCCGCGTCAGGGAAAGCATCTCGTAGTAATTCCAGCAACATCGACATTGCCTTATCAATGATCCCACACAAGTACTTGATATGGTACAATTTTCAGAAATGATAATTTGAGTATTTCTGACAACCTTGATACAAAGGAGGATCGCTCTCATCCATGAGGCTGAAAATTCTCGAGCTGCTTCATTCCTGAAGAAAACAGGTTCTGGACCTTGAAATTTTGCCGTGAAGTTGTTGGCTTGAACACCAAAAGCACACGAATAGCTTCATTAACCGGATAATTTTGATCAACTTGATTTCCTACTTGTGAGGTTCGAGGAAGATGATCCCCATATCTCATACCACGTTCCTCACCATGAACTTCCCGAATGTATATGTTATGGGAAAGGTTTCACAAGAAGATGTTCCATAGCACCTTCTCGTGTTTGCCACTTCTTAAACTTGCAACGACAACAAGGACACATGATTTTGCCATTAATGCTAGCGTGAGAGAAGGCGAAATCTAAGAAAGTTTTCAATCCGGCTAAATATACGGGAGAACTGCGCGGCAACTTGATCCATGACTTATCCATTTGCAATAAACAAAGCTAAGATACAATATAAATGTAGAGATAATGTTTAATTGCCTTCATAGAAGCACTTGCCTACTTTAAATGCAACATGGAGTATTTTGTAGCGGTTCCATAACCGCTACAAGAACCGCGACAGATATAAAATACATTTAGTAGCGGTCATGCACCGCTACAAATTTGAATTCAAATTCCCGCCTGATATTAGTAGCGGTTCATCCACCGCTACAACAACCGCAACATAGTGGATTTTAGTTGCAGTTACTCATACAAACCGCGACAAATATTGGTGCCTTTTTTTCAGCTTTAAAATTCAAATTTGTAGCGGTTTTTCCATAACCGCAACAACAAATATTGGCGCCTTTTTGTTCAGTTCAAATTTCAAATTGTAGCGGTTTTTATTAAACCATGACATAATGGATATCAGTTACGGTTATTCATAATAACTGCGACAAATATTTTTGCCCTTTTGGAATTTGTAGCGGTTTCCTATCAAACCACTACAAATGTTAATAATTTTTTTCTATTTATTCACTAATAATTAATTATTTATTTATTTATTTTCAATATTTTAATATAAATGAAATATAAGTAAAATCAATAATAACACAATATAAATGAAATAAGTAATGAATAACATAAAAAACATAATAAATATCCAGCGGTAAACAATTGTATGTGAAAATAAAAACGAACTATTAGGAGCCTGATGATCAGGTCCTGTCTTAGGGGGATCTCACCGGGGGGTGTGCACGACCAGAGGTAACAACGCCCTCGTCTTCACCAGAAACAGGACCCGGACGGGGATCCTCGTAGACGGATGGATGGGAGGAGGGGGAATCCTCGTAGATGAACGAGGGGGAGGCTCGGGAGATGGAAACCGTCTATGAGGTAACAACTCTATCAAGGCCCCGCATAACAAGCATCCCAACTCGCCTCGACTAGCGTACCAACGCTCGATTCTCTCGCCATGCACCTATTCCCGGCCTCATTCTTGGCCCTCTCTGCAACAACCTGCTCGACAACCTGCGCGGCAACTTTCTCGGCGATCATCGCATCAACCGCCTCCGGTGGTGGCCTTCTTGAGCCCGAGGTTCCGGCGTCAAAACATGAGGTCTTACCGTACACCACGCTAGGCCTGCCGCCTAGCCCAAAGCCCCTAACGCGGCTAGGATGCTCGACTGGACCCACAGTAGCTTTCAATGGAGCCGTAGGATCCACAAATCCTTGTGACTCCAGGGTCTGCGATGCTCGTAGTTCTTTCTGGGTCTGCTCAATCCAGGCCTGACACAAAGATTTCATAAAACAGTAATCAAACAATTTAATTCTATTTAAATAAAGTACATTAACTATATAAAAAATATTTTTGTAATTTACTATTATCTCCTCTGCCGCCTCAGAGGTCGGCGTCCCATCACGGTGTCTATGGGTGCGTGTGAATAGCTCCCCATAGTCTGTCTGACGGTTCTCTGCCCGAGCCTTCTCTTGCTGAAAGAGTTAAAAGAATATAAACTTTGTTATTTCAAAAACAAAACAATCACCATTTCAACCTAAAATTAATTTAACTTTCAACATACCATCTCATTGTAAGTCACAACAAATGTCTTGGTTCCTACCGTGTGATGGACCTTCTGTTGTGCCCGGTTTCTGGTGTTCCTCTGTGAAAGAGCCTGCAAGGAGGGGCAAACAAAAAGTTAAGTGAAATTAATTATTAATTTGATATCTTGTGAACTATATTTCAAGTACATTTAAACTATAAATTAAGTTAACTATTAATTAATTTAATCCAAATGTAAACAATAAATTAATTTAATCTATATTTATATTTTTATACTACATTTAAACAAAAATTAATTTAAAGAAATTTTAAACTATATATTAACGCATGTTTAAACTAAACCCTAAACTTTGATTAATTAAAAAACGTACCTGTCCTTCTATACTCCTCCTATAGTGGACAAAACCTGATCATTTGGGTCCACGCCGTCCGGACGTTCTCGATCACCTCGCAGAGGCATAGTCGCATCTCCATTCTATCGGGTTGTAGAGACGACCCCTCCGGCTCTTCCACGCTTCCCCATTTTAGTAGACAAAACTTACGTACCATTCTTGTCCACTCAACTCGCACGTTAAACTTTTTCTATTTCATAATTTAATTAGAAATTAAGTAATAATTAATTAAGAAATAAATAAATAAACCACAACTTATAATTATTAAGATGTAAAATTTAATTAAACAACATAACTTACCTGCACAATTTTTTCAAATGCTTTGTCCTTGTTCTCCTTCGGAATCTTTTTCCAATCGTGGAAAAAGATCGGGAACCATCCCCAATTCCCGGCAAATTCGGACAGGAATCGGTTCAAAGAGTGACCACCGTTGCTGATCAGTTGGTCCATGTTTGTGTTCCAGGGGACTACGACGCAATTCCTATCCATCAGAGTGACTGTGGCAACATCCAGCGTTCTATGCTGATGTTCCCATGTTCATCTACACAATTAAAAAAAAATTATTGCGTTTAAATAAATTTTAAATACACGTAAGGAATTTAAATTTATTTTTTGCCAAAAAACTAATTATATTTAGCTTGGACATCCACCAGAAATCCGGTTGAACGCGAAGCCGACAGTCGGGGGTTCCCTTGGTCCTACTCGTTTTCCTGGTCAATAAACTGCTCCGCGTCTGCTAGAGGAATGTCAATATGGATCTCCTCATCTTCGAGGTCGTCAAACAACAGACTTGCGTCTCGTGATCCCCCTACGGTCTCTGGGTTTGGGATTGGCTCATTGGTGAAGAGGTGTTCAAACTCGGTCTCCACCTCAGGGGGCGGAGGGGGAATATTTAGAGGCCCACGCCCTCTCATACGGCCCCCTCTGCTACTACTGCCCATTATAGGCCTTTTCTCCTGTTCAACAGCTTTTCCTTTTCCTTTATCGTTAGAAACCATGATGTTCAAAGGCACAAGTTGAAAGGTGCAAGTTGGAAAGGTTAAAAGGTGAAAAATTAAAACTTTGCACGCGTTATTTTGAAAATGACGTAATTTTGTTAAAAACCGCTACATTTTGTAGTGGTTTTACCAATTCGCGCAAAGTTGAACATTTTGTAGCGGTTTTTATCAATTAACCACTACAAATATGCCTCATTCTTCGTGAAATTTTGTAGCAGTTGTATAACCACTACAAAATATAAAACCTTTCCGATTCTGTCGCGGTTTTATAAGTAACCGCTACAAATTGTTTGTCTTTTGCAATTCTATAACGGTTATTAAAGCCAACCGCTATTAATTGAAATTTTTTGCAAAAAAAATGTCCAAACTAATAACTTTACAGAGTTTAAAACTCTATAAACTTATTAGTTTGGTGAAAATAATTAGAATAAGTTTCTCAATCAATTTAATTGTTTTTTAAAATTTCCCCAAATGAGTCGAGAGTAATAAGATTACTGAAAATAGTCCAACATGCCCATGAAGATTCAGATTCATTATAGCCACCAATCTCCCAAGAAAAACTCATTGACTCATTTTGATCAGAGATATTTTCCAGAGAGAATGGTGGCTATAATGAAACCTAATTTTTGGTTCCATGTCGGACTATCCTCAGAAGAGTAGAATTCTTCAAGTCAAAGGAATAAGTAAATATGGATTGTCATCGAAGGAACATCCTCGACTTCAACGATGAGAAGAGAGGAAAATATCTGGTGGCGCTCATCTCCGAGATCGCGCTTGCTGAGATATTTTCATGTCTTCGACAATCAAGCCTAGAATGTTCATTTAGCGACAATCCAGATTTAGTAATTTTTTGATTATTTGTAATTGATGTACGGACTGAGACACTATAAATAGCGTTAATTTTTGTAGCGGTTTTCGTGAAAACCGCGACAAAATACAAAATTTGATGCGGTTAATGTGTCGCTGTACTTTGGCCACAACAAAACTATGTCGTTTCGCTTTTCTATGGCAGTTTTTTTGTTATAACCACTACAAAATTAATCGAGACAAAGTTTATGCCATTGCGCGCCAACTTTGGCGCCAATTTTGTAGCGGTTATTCTAAATTAACCGCAACAAAGTTTGCGCTACAAAATTCGCGCCATTACGCGCTAAGCTGGTGCCAAATTTGTAACTATTTTATTTCTTCTAATCACTACAAATTTCGCGGCAAACATGCCCGCCTTTTGTTTACACTACTAATTTGTTTTGATCGAAAACTAATTTGTGCATGATTTTTTTGTCAAAAACCGCGTGACTAATGATGGTTTTTTTGCATGATTTTGCTTTGAATTAGTGGTTTTCATGCAGAGGAATGTGAATAGTCAAGATGGAATTTTGTCCCTCACATTTGTAGAGAGATAATACTGGGCCCCTCGATGAGTGAGTCTGTGAAATGTATGGCCATACTACGATGAAAAGGTGTTTCCATTTCAATTGTTAGACTACTCGAGAATCGAGAAAGTAATGGTCAAGAACAGGAGGTTGACATTATCCATGCTTCATTCTTGACCAAATTATCGCGTGACAAAAGGGTCGTGACATGGTTGTATGATAGGTTGTATCGTACCAATGATCCCCATATGAATTTGGTAGTCACAGTGTCTAGCTAGAGGCCGCTTGTGACTTGTGGGCTAATATAGTATTGGCCCACTGCCAATCTCATGTGGGCCTGCAGGGTTGCACACAAGAATAGCTCAAACGAGCAATAGTGTCCAGATTCATTAAATCTTAGATATGTCTAAGATTTAATGAATATAACGTTTAATCTAGGATGGATATATATATATATAATAATATAATATAAATTCGAAATTAAATAATAATGATTTTATTAATATAGATTATAATATTATTATATTATATTTGTTTTGTATTTAATTTATCTAAAACAAATAGAGATATTGTATCTCAAATTTAATTTTCGAAAGGGATATAGTATCTTAGATTTAATGTAAATTGAGATATAGTATCTCAGATTTAATTTATAGAGATAAATTAAATAAATTAAATCGGCTTTTTTAATTTAGATTAAATAAATATATTAGATTAGATATATTGGATAGATTTAATTAATATATTGTTTTAATCCAAATTTGAATTTCAAGATTAATAAGGATTAATTTTGAATATATAATACGCCTATTGGGTTTTGAAAAACCCGTGAGACAATTTGCTAGACGTATTAGAAAAGCCGCAAAAGAGAAACCCTAAAGAAGAGACGTGAGACACAAAGCTTGAAGGCGCTAGCACGCTGCCGTTCGAGTTGGAGTGCTGTTCGGTGTGGATACTGGTAGAGGAAGTGGATTTGTAGAGTTGGCTTGTTGATCGAGTCGGATGCACATGAGTTCAAATTGAACGAGAAGCTTATGGTTCTTTTCTAACTCCATTTAAACTCCGTTGATAGATCCTCCTATGGGATTCGTAAGATTTTAATGGATGAAATCCTTTTGCTGCGTGTACAGATCCCAACAATATGTGTGCGCGCGTCTATATATATTTGTGTGTAGACACACTCATAGATACATAGACACATATTTATAGATACACACACACATGTAAGTTTTACTGACTGAAAGAGTGTACACATCTACATATATATACTCATCAAAAACCAAACATACTTGAGAGAATAAAATGAGGGTATTTTAAGAAGAAATTGTTAAAAATTAGAATGTTATCCTATAATTAGGATCAAAACCAATTCTCAAACATTGTCCTATGATAGGACCGGAGGGAGTACTATTATTGTTTCAATTCAAAGACTAAATTTATATTAAAGAATGTAATTTTACTTATTTTGCTAATAAATTACGTGCAGCATTCTACGCAAACATCGGTTTGGGAACAAAATTCTGTAGAACTGGATTCACTTGCTTTCAAGATGTATGCTCTCAGTTCCAATTAAGTTTAAAATTTTCAAACAATAAGAAGAAGAAGTCAGTTCACAAGTTATCTTCCATTATCCAAATATTCAAGCCGAAAAAACTACATATGGATTTTATATTTTACTACAAAAAATATTTGTATGCCTAATTGAATGTGTTAGATTATCATATGTTTATGATATGTGTTTTCTTGAACATTTAAGTGTATTGATTTTAATTCAATAAAATATAGATAATGATTTCAAATGCTTCTCCGTAATTTAACACACACACAAGTATGGATGAATTTGTGATTGTTTACGTTGTTCATGCTTGCAAATGTGTGCATCACTTAGTCTAAAATAAAATTAATTAAGAATGTCACAACAATACAATAGCCAAAAATTAGGAATGTAAGTAATACATTAATGGAAGGACATATTCGAGCAGGACTAGATGAGGTTTTGGTGAAGTATTTTGGTATGAATATATATGCGTGATATAATTAAAAATTAGGCAAATTAAAGGGTATATTTGTTGATGATTTGGAAGGTCTAAGTACACGCACGCTTATTAGCCTTTGAATCATGAACACCTTTTCTATGGTGAAACCTAATATGGAGAACTATGGACTGGGATTTTTGCAACATGAATATTATATATATTATTTTAGACTTGTTACATTGCTTCATGAATAATAGCTAGGAGGAAAGGAAACTTGTTATTAGAAATCCGTTTGAAACCTTCATAATCTACATTTTTAGTAATTAAATAATTGAAAGATGTTTATGCACACAGATTTGGCAATTACGATCATGGCTAAAAAAAATGTTTCTTAAACATTTCTGCCTAAACTTTTCATTCCATATTTTAAACTTTAATTATCTCAACTTGCTCTTCATTTCACTGACACTTCGAATGTTGCGGATTTTATATTGAGCCAATAACTTATAGTCAAAAGCCACCCTGCACTTTAAGCCGTATTATATGACTCCTACACGTGATTAATCAAAAGGCTCCTAAACCAAGTAATACATCGATCACCACAAATACTACTATGTTGTCCTAAATGTCTGCGGCAAAAATAAACATGCATCTGTTACTGGGCATTAATGCTTCCGAGTTGCATCTTTCAGGAAAAAAAAATTCTAAAATTGTGCAATTTTCCCCCAAAATGTAAAAACTTCAAAACTGCACTATTTTATACCCATAAGATATCAAAATGTCACTTATTTTGAAGGAAAAAAATGTCACTGATTTTATGTATAATATAATTATTAAAAAAAAAAAATTGGTAGGTTTAGGCACGATAAGAAAAAAGAGAGAGAGAGAGAGAGTCACATTAATTACAGCCCGGACCCAAAGATTATGCTTTTAAATACTTTAAACTACCAATTGAGTTTCAAGTGGATACTTTAAGAGCGGGTTTGCATTTTAACCTTATTTTTATCGGTAAAAGAAGATGTAAGCTTGTGTCTCTACGCTTTTCTGCTTGAATCTGTCCTCTTTTATAGGTAGAGATCAATATATGACCGTTTGAATCTTCAATCTAACTGTTGCCTTCATTAGACAAGGTTGTGGTTAAGCTTTTGTCTTCTTCTCTCTCTAATCTTCACTTAATCCAGCTGTGCAGAAGTTCAGAGTTGACTTCTTGAAAATAAATCCGTTGGAATAGCAACTGCTGGATGTGGAAAGCAATCTTTAATGCTTTGCAAACGTGTGCAGATGGATTAACCAAAAGAATGCAACTTTCTGGGTTTGCATTTAATGTGCTGATGTCACTTTTGCTTTTGCTTTAAACTTTCAATGTACATTCTCTAATCTATATGAAACTCAACAATAAAGTGGTTAAACATGTCTAGGAACATTAGAGAATAATCATAGGAAGTATCAAGATCAAACAAGAAGGTTTTCCAAATTCGTCAGATTTGAAATTCTGGATCTGCGACGAAACCTTGAGGTTTGCTCTCAAACCTCGAGGTTTTCAAAACTATGAAAAGCATCGATCTGTTTGGCCAAACCTCGAGGTTTTAACAGAAACCTCGAGGTTTCACTTGAAAATGAAACCTTTGAAAAAATCGCTCCAAGGCAAACCTGGAGGTTTCTTGGAAACCTGGAGGTTTTCAAAATCAGAGAAAAATCATTTGCTCTCTGGATGGCAGAAACCTTGAGGTTTCTCACCAAAACTCGAGGTTTCTCTTAATCGTGGAAATTCGAGTTTTGCCCCAAAACAAAACCGGAGGTTTGAAGGTAAACCTGGAGGTTTTGTAAGCTTGGAAAATCTAGATCCTCTGCCTTTGACAAACCTCGAGGTTTCTCACAATTTTGAGAAACTTGAGAAAAACCTTTCTAGCTCAAACCGGAGGTTTCCCATAAACCCGGAGGTTTTGCTTTGTTCAGAAGAAAACTTGGAAAATTCTTGGTCAATTTCAAACTCAAGTTTACATGTCCAAGCTTGAGGTAAGAATCCAATGCAAGAAGAATTAGCTCCAAACTCATTGTATTATGTCCGTTATGATCCGATGAATGAAGGTCGTTCTTGACCAGCGTTTTTCCAACGTCCTAAACTAACTGTCAACTTTCAAGAGACATATCTCCTTGTTCTGAACTCCATTTTCGTCCATTCAACTCACTATGGAAAGATCTGTGAGTCTACTTTCACATGCCACTAATTTCAGCTCAATCAGATTTGTAGTTTGTGAGATACACTCAAAACATTGACGCTTGGTTTGCTGTGTGGTGTGGATTTCTCTGTCAACTTCCACAATTCATATCTCCTTGCTTTGAACTCCTTTAGACTTGAATTATATCTAAATGACGCATTGGGAGTCTATTTTCATATGCAACTGGTTTCACATCAATCCGATCTCTGGTTTGGGAGATATCATCGAATTACCGGACCTTGCCCGAGATGAACGTAAAACAAAGTTTTTGAAGAGCGATGATATTTTTGGAACCTCGAGGTTTTGACCGAAACCTCGAGGTTTGCTAGTCCGAAACACCAGAGATGCTGAAGACACTCAAACCTCGAGGTTTGTACTCAAACCTCGAGGTTTATACTCAAACCTCGAGTTTTCTCGTCCTAAACCTTATATTTGCTTGTTTTAACACTGAATTGAGCCATTCCAACTTCCATATGATCTTGGAGACTTCTAGCATCAATATAAGAACTTGAATAATGATATCTTCATTCCATTCAACAAGTTCTTCCTTCTTTCATCTCCCAACTTGATCATTCTTCATCATTTAACTTGGGCTCATCATTCTTTAAGCTTCTACCTTCTTCAACATCCAAAGCTTCATTGTAGCTCAAATAGGATGAAGCTTCATTCCAATTTTCGTTTGATCATAGAGACTTCCAAAGCATCACATATAGTACACATTCTTCTTTCTTTAGTCTTATTTCTTGATCAAACTCCATTATTAAACTTTGCATCTACATTAAATATAAGAATTAGTCAAAGTAGAAGATAAATGTAGTATGCAACCTTTTTGCTCTTAAGAATGGCATCTATGTAAGACATCATCAAAACTAATCATAACTAACAAAGGCAAATGAGGGGGAAGGGGTTTATATAGAACACGAGTGCGGTCTAGGATGCGCCACGTGTCTAGTCTATAATGTGCCACATGTATGGTCTAGAATGCACCACGTCTCGCGCTATGTGTCCTCTTTTCATTGGACCCCATAAAAGTAGCTTTATACCTTGTCATGATTACAGGACACATGTCATGATCTTATGGTGCTGACTCAAAAGCTATGTCATAATGAGGAGACACGTGTCACATTTCCATTTGACCAAGAAATGTAACTTTTGACTTGTCATGATGGCAGACACGTGTCAAGTTTCTATTGGAACAACACAAAAGTATGTCATAATGAGGTGACATGTGTCATGTTTCTATTGCCCCAACATAAAAGTAGCGTTTTCTTTGTAATCATGACGGGACACGTGTCATCTTCCCACTGGAACAACACAAAAGTAACTTTTACTTTGTCATGATGAGCCGACACGTGTCATCTTTTTATTTGACCAACACTAAAGTATGTCATCATGGATCATCATGACTTACTTTATTAAAGTTCTTTTTCAGTATTTGCTCGCGATCTTGCTCGAGTTTGACTCAAAAAACGCAGGGCATACCCGACTGCCCTGAAAATGCCGTATTCTTACCTATATCGGTGTACTTTCACTTAAATAATTGTCTTATACCTTAGGACATAGTTGGGTGGCATCTTTTCCAACCGAATTTACACTGTATGGGTCTTCTGTGCCCCTTTTCCATTAGCATTTTGATTCCACGGCTTATACATACTAAGTCCACTAACTCGTATAGCCGAGTTACTTAATCCCCCGAGAGCCTTCCTATCCCTCGACAGTCTTGGGACTATGCTCGAACTGGGTTTAATCGCCTCCCTTTTATAGGCTTATTCCTAAGTCTCTAGGCCTAAAATTCATGATATTACATTTCTCCCACCCCCCCCCCGATTTAATAAATTTCGTCCTCAAAATTTGAACATTAATTTCTTGGGAACCATCCAAATACTTAGCCTATCACTTTCTTGTGTATGCTTTTCAAGTACGCAACATAATCATTAGACAAAATTCTTATTAATCTTGTATCCAAGGTGTAATATTCAATACAAGACCTCTTGTCTATTCTTGCAGTGCTTGATTACACAGGTCTCACTGCCTGGTACATTCTGACTTTCAGTTTAATTTATTCTATCCTTCTGGTTCATCATATTACCATAGTGTTGGATATTCTGTCTTATTATTCAAGAATCATCCTCAAGCCATAATCTATCTCAACCTCAATCTAGTACAGTCTAAATGCTTTGCCAGCTTCAATAAATGACCTGGACATTAAATTTACAATGCTAGGCAACAATCATAGTGCTAGGTATACATGTTTTACTGACCCGGGGACATTGCCCCATGCAAACACCGGGTCTTACTGCCTCGAGCATCTGCTTGCCTATCTCATGTTTGAGTTTTTCAATTCAAGCTCTTAGATTATTTTCCTCTTGCTTGCAACTGGGCCTGGCAAATTCTATATAACTTAACCAGTTAGGATTTCTAGACCATTTTATCAGTTTATGTTCCTGTATCAACATAATCACCAATTGCACCGCTTTTTATTTCAAGACAACAGCGACGACAATCATGTCACTGCTTACTATGTTGGCTCATATTCAACATTTCAAATTTTCACATATTCGAAAATCTTTGTGGTCGTAGTACATTTCATGATCGCACAAAATAGTATTCTCACATTTTCAAGGAAAACATAATCGCTGCCAGCTCAAATTCGAGAAAAACATTCACTACCGGCTCAAATTCGAGAAAACATTTTTCTGCTGGCTTGATTCACAAATGGAATAATTCAACAAAGTTCAACAACTGAGAGGCACACACCACCATTATGCCTTGCTTCACTAGGACATATCCCAATCCTTTCATACACAAACCACAGAAGTGACAACACACTTGTCGGCCACTGTGAGAGAATTTCCATCCCTCACTATAAGGAACCCAATGTCCATACTGGTACATATAATAACAGGCCACCCACCAAAATCCCATACCGGGACAAAGGACCATCGTCCACGGAGCCCTGCTCCAAACGCCTGTGTGGGTGCTAGCTAGACAAGGCAAAACACACGCCCCTACAAGGCGAAACTACTCAAATTGGGAATATTCATCATTGGTGCGAGTGTCAACCTCTCATATCCCATCAAAACAAATTTTCAGTTCAAATGAACTATATTTATGGCAAGCGATTCAAGAAAAACATTCTTAACACATCTGGAAAGACCCAACAAACTGAGTATTTCTACAACAGTTTCTGGCCTCTTCCAGGTCCGTACTACTTCCACAACAATTATGATTCACAATTTAGTTTCAAATCTAGGTTCCACAAGGACCCTATCTATGAGACAACATAGTTATGAAATGACGACTCCAACTGGTCTTCAAATTTCATAGAAAACATTTTATTCAAAAATTCAGTTCAGAAATTCAATTCAAAATTTCACAAGTACAGCAGGTGCATTGGCAAGTTCAAAATTCAATTTTCAACCATACCAGGAACTAGACAACTGATATAGAAGGTCATTATCTTCAATTACATACAGGCTTTATCCTTGGCTAATTGAGCCATCAATAGGACACTCAGTCCATTCCATTTCATTTGTTCGGTCATTCCAGATATAATGCCTGTAACCCTTAGGCATACAACCTCTTCGGCACTCTGCCCGGTGTTCATGGTCTAATAGTTATAGGCCTCTGCCAACCTATGAACATATTAGTCATATAGGACTTAGGCCTCTCACTGAACACATATCAAATTTAACAACCTAAAATCATATCAATCTAGTAAGTCTCTTTACCCACTGTATATTCATGCCTTCATTTTCACTCCAATAATAATACACATAGCACTAGAGCACCTTATGACAATAGATTGCACCATATAAACCTCATCTGGGTCGTTCTGTCTATAGACTTTTGATAATGGTCTTAGCTCCAGGCATAGTCACCATTTCAATTTTCCCCTTGTCAGGTACTCTACCCATATCTCAGGGAATCTACTAGCCACCAACACATCTGTGGTTATTAGTTCCGGTCATAAAACTATAACCTATGGCTACCGAAGTTCCAACTATCACCAATTCCATTGAGATACTAATAGTTTTAGGGAATATTCTATATTCAAGATCTTTCCCTATGCTGATACAGCAACTATCAACCTCAAAGTACCCCATTCAAATAGGTATTATCCTCAAACATACCTCAAATAACAGGCTGATGACACAGCATCAATCAATATTATCACACTTTCTACCTTCAATTATTCTTTCTAAGGGAATATCATGAGATTAAAATCATTCCCTAGCAGCTAGTAACCTCCAAATACCTCATGCATATTGGTACTATATTCTAGTGCCTTAAATTCATTTGAATCAATCGGTATCATATCCTAGTACCTCAATTCATTCAAATCAATATGTACTAAGTTCTAGTACTACATTTCATTATGACCAATTCACATGCCTAAAGAATCACTCAACCATACCCAATAAACATGCTATGATCATTATGATCCATAACTTACTATATTTAGGCACTATCCTCAAATAACCTCAAATCATCAAATGTCAGATTCACAATCCGACTCCTATAACCTCAACACCACCTGAGAAGTGATATTACCTTGATAATAGCCAAAATATAAACTAGGATCATGATTCACATTTCCTAGTCTAATCCTTGAAACAGTCAAATAACATCAGCACTATTCACAAGGTTCTAATTTATCTTAATCCTCAATATCACAGGGTATATTCTAATATCATAATATCACCTCAAAATCAATTTTCAATCCTCAATCATACCCAAACATACTGACAATTGTGCGTCAATCATTATTCATAGGGTTCCTATTCTTAAATATTGAAACTCAAGGCAACCTTATTCATATTTCGACCAGAGTATTATTTCATTTTGGATCAGATTCAAGCCTATAAAATATCCTTAAAGCACCCCTAAAGATCACCATATTTCATACCTCAAGGCACTCAAGTCTTAAATTAAGGAATTTCAACTTCCTATGATACTTCCTAGGGGTCACCCATCTCGAAATTTTCCTCGCCTAAGCATGCTTAACCTTAAAGTACCAATAACCAATAAGATCTCAGGGTCTAAATCATAACCTATCTCAATATCATAAACCTTAAAGTTAGCAAGAGAATCTATATTCTGTGCTTATCTCATTTATCCCTAGAGCCTTAACTCACCTGAGCTGCAACACACTTCCTTAGGCTTCTTATTACTATGTTCCATCTCCATCTATCGCATAACCAATATTTGTCATACTTCCTTATCGTCCATATCATTACAGCTCTGTCTCCATATAACCAAGATCGTATCAGCACACTACTCTGATATTGTCCAAACCTTGCTCTGATACCACGACTGTTACACCCCTACCGGCATCGCCTTTTCGGGTGGCGGGTAGTATGATACCTCTGAATTCTTATATAATACTTAATAACATGTATCAGAGTAAATTGTTAGATATGATTAGTTTTGATGATGTCTTATATAGATGTCATTCTTAAGAGAAAAAAGGTTGCATACTACATTTACATTATACTTTGACTAATTCTTATATTTAATGTAGATGCAAAGTTTAATAATGGAGATTGATCAAGAAATGAGACTAAAGAAAGAAGAACGTGTACTATATGTTCTTATATGTGATATTGGAAGTCTCTATGATCAAACAGAAGTTGGAATGAAGCTTCATCATATTTGAGCTACAATGAAGCTTTTTAGATATTGAAGAAGGTAGAAGCTGCAGAGAATGATAAGCCCAAGTTAAATAATGAAGAATGATCAAGTTGAGAGATGGAAGAAGGAAGAACTTGCTGAATGGAATGCAGATTGATTCTATAAGTCTCCATGATCAAATGGAAATTGGAATGACTCAATTCAGAGTTAAAACAAGCAAAAACGAGTTCTGGATGAGCAAACTTGAGTCTCCAAGTATTAACCTCGAGTTTACTACCTTGCTGCAGTATTTTGCCTATCTGATATGAGCAAACTCGAGTTTAGGACTTCAAACTTGAGACAACCATCACAAACTCGACTCAATAAGTGTCTTCATCATTTTTGGTGTCTCGGGACCTATGCAAACTCGAGTTTATAAGTACAAGCTCGAGTTTACAGCGTCATCAGCATTTCAGCTCCACTCTATTTCGTGTTTCAGCTGGTGACCTCTAGTCTTTCGATGATATCTCCCAAACCAGAGATCGGATTGAGATGAAACCAGTGGCATATGAAACTAGACTCTCAATGTGTCATTTTGATATATAATTCAATACCAAAGGAGTTCTGATCAAGGAGCTATAAATTGTGGAAGTTGACAGAGAAATCCATGCCATATAGAAAACCAAGCTTTAGATTTTTGAGTGTAACTCACAATCTACAAATCCAATTGAGCTAAAATTGGTGGCATATGAAAGTACACTCAAAGGGCTTTCCACCAAGAGTTGAACGGACCAAAACGTAGTTCAGACCAGGGAGATATGACCTTCACAATTTGACAAAGTTGCAAACTCGAGCCAGACCAAGTCAGAAGCAACCAAGTCACAGAACAACTTGCAAACTCAAGTTTACAAGTGACAAACTCGAGTTTACGGGATCTAGAGAGAATATTTCATTTTTGAAGAGACCCAAACTTGAGCCTAAAACTTACACCCTCGAGTTTACGAGTTACGAGAGAGCAACCAGGCTCCGATAAACACCCAAACTCGAGCCTATAAGTTGCAAACTCGAGTTTACGGGTTACAGAGAGGAAACATTGGTTTTGAAGAGAACCAAACTCGAGTCTATTAGTTGGAAACTCGAGTTTAGACAAGACAGAGAGCATCATCGAGCTATTCAAGACAAAACCAAACTCGAGTCTATACGTTGCAAACTCGAGTTTGCGGGTTTTCCAAGTTCTTAGTTCGAATTTGCCTTTGATCAAAACCATATTCTAAGTTTAAAGGATATCAAACTCAAGTCTATAAGTTACAAACTCGAGTTTGGCTCGGGCGAGAGAGATCCAGCCTTCGACAACAAAAGGAAACTTGAGTCTATTAAATGCAAACTCAAGTTTACACCTCGCCGAGAAAAATCACCATATTTGAAACATCATATCTCATCAAAAACATCTAGATGATTACTCAAATGATTTATACTACTTCTTAACATCATTTATATCATTTGTGTATAAGTTTCGGTGATTAAATTTTGAGATTACATCAAACTTGACAGAAAACAAAATCTGTCATAAGCATGAAGGTGAAGGTTGTCCGCAGATTTTTCGAAACGACAAAGAAGGCAGAATTGAATGAGAAACTTGAAGAAACAAAGTTGAATGCTCAACGGTAATGTTGTTCAATAGACCTTTGATATTCTTTAACTACAGATTTGAGAAGATTTGAATTTGCTTTAAAGTCAAATAAAGCAACTTCATGAGCCACTTGTATTATTTTTATATATTTTCTCAAACAAAGCAAGTGGATGATAGCCTGGAAAGAAGACCAACCATTCTTCAATACAAACAAGGCTTCCACCAACCAAAGTTGTACATCATTATTTCTCAAACAAGACCACATGGGATACATTCTTGAAGAGCCAATATTCAAATATTCAAATCAGCAAATGTTCCCAACAGCTATATTCAATAGCTATGGTCATAACAGCTAGATTTTTTAATGGATTCAAGTCTCAACGAATCTGCAACGTTCACAAGCTTCAACTAGCATAAATACCTGAAGATTTGAAGAATCTATACAGAACACAGAGCAGAAAAATGTAGAGACACAAGCTTACATCCTTGAGATGTTAATACTCTGATTTTCATATCATTTACTCTCTATTCTCAATGCTTTCTTAGCTTATCATTGAGAGTGAAATGATTTGTATTGTGCTTCAGTTTTTATTCATTCACTTCTGTGAGAGAGAAGTTTTATTGTAAACAGCCCACCATACTATCTTAGTGTTACTCAAGATTGGGTGATCTTGAGTGTTAAACACATTGTGTTGATTACAACTTGTAAGGGGAGTGAATCCTAGGGAGAGGATTACTTCGAGTACAAAGTGTGTAATCAAGCAAGTGTATTGATTACAGTTTGTAAGGGGGAGTGAATCCTAGTGGGAGGATTACTTCAAGTACAGAACGTGTAATCAAATTGAAAGAAGATAGTGGATTGAAAAACTCAAGCGAAGCTTGGGGACTAGACATAGGTCAAGGATTAGGCCGAACCAGTATAAATAAGTTTGCATATTCTCTTCCCTTATCTCTTATATTTACAGCATATATATCTGAATGTCCATACATGTTTGAATGACCGACTATTGCTTTATCAATTATTATTATCATTCAAACTGATTTCAATAAGTTGCGAAAAGTTTTTCAAAGTTTCTAAAGTTTTATCAAACACCCAATTCACCCCCCTCTTGGGTGATAGCCAGGTCTTTCATAAATTACTTAGCAGAACATACATTCGGTTTGGGCGTAGTGTACTATAAGATATTACAAATCTTGGTTACAAATTTGAAACATAAATACATAAAAGGATAAGGGTCTTAAATGCCATGGAAGTTTTCGCTCAGGAGCACTGGTAAGACGGAAGTTTTTTTTGGACCAAAAATGCCATGGAAGTTTTGGCTGAGGAGCAATTTTGCCCCGAAAGTTTTCACTAAGGAGCAATTTTGCCCTTCTGTCCCCATATATTAAATTTGACTATTAAATCAGTCAAAGACCACACATGTTATCCCTTGAAAAGGTCAAACTTGGAGCCGAGAGAAGGAGATCCTTGAGATGTTGAGCGCCGCTAGACGGAATTTGTGAAGTCGAACCGGTCAAAGGGAAAGGTCAACTGTCACAAAACCCAAAGGAAGCATCACTTATGATCTAAGCAAATGATCAGTCTATACAAATGTAAATATTATCACTATTGATTTGTTTTCTTCGAACCAATTTTTGAAACAATTCATTTCTCGTTTTGCGTTTCATTTGCGTTTTGTGACGGACCTTTCGATCCCTTTGACCGCCGGCTTCACAAATTTTGGCCGCCTTGATTTCAACATCTGCAGGATCTCCTTCTCTGACACCAAGTTCGACCTTTTCAAGGCATGACATGTGTGATCTTTGACTGATTTAATAGTCAAATTTAATATTTGCGGACATAAGGGAAAATTGCTACGTTTTGTAAACTTCCGAGGCAAAATTGCTTCTTAGTGTAAACTTCCGGGGAAAAATTGCTCCTCAGCGAAAACTTCCGTGGTAAAAATGATACTTCCGGGGCAAAATTGCTACGTCTTGTGAACTTCTGTGGCATTTTTGGTCCAAAAAAAACTTCCGTCTTACCAGTGCTCTTGAGCGAAAACTTCCATGACATTTAAGACCCTTATCCCATACATAAAATATTTACAAATCTTCCTCGAATGATTTGAAAACCAGTCCGGCACCTTCATATGCTAGTATCGACCACTTTATCCTAGGAGCTACTTCCAACAAGCTGTAAATACACATGTAACAACACACACTGGAATCCCAAAGGATCCCAGAGTAACCATTAATCTCATACACAAAGTATATTCAAAGCATGTAAGAAAACCGTAAGCACAAATCATAAGCATTCAGTAGGTCACACACAGTGAGGAACGAAGCCTAATCCGGAACAAGCAGTCTCTATAGCACATAGCACAGACTGCAGGGCAGAGCAAGGCCCTAATCGCACACAGCAGGTCGCACGCAGCAGTTCCGATACCAAAGCGCTTGGCAAATAACAACACCGAATGCATACACAATCATCGTAAAGCATACATACAGAGACATACAAAGTATATGAGGATTAAGGTTACTACCTCATAAATTCTTAGACTGATAGTCAACTCCCAAAATTCCTTAAAGCTTCAAATAATGATACTCCTTGTCCTTGATCTTATCTTGTCCTTGAAATCTTTCCTCCTTCAACTCCCTTGTATTTTCAGTCAAGACTTCAAAACACCACGCAAGAATCATTCATCAAGGTCTTATGAATGTCTATGAAGATTGAAGGAGTAGAGCAAGAATCAAAGTCCTACTTACCTTGATTCTGTGATTGGTTTGGAGATCTAATAGCATGTCCACCATGTAAACGGCACCAAACACCTCATATAAAGAATCTGAAACCATAGAAACATTGCTTTCGCCAAGAGGAACAACATTGGAGAAGGCCCCAGGAGCTAAAAACACCAAATCGGAGGCGAAATCAGCCCTTTTTCTTCTTCCTCTCTCTCTCCATTTCGTTTTTCCCTCTCTCTCCCCTCTCTTTTCCATGTTTTGGTCAAGAATGGCCTAAAGACAAATGAGGGGGAAGGGGTATATATAGAACACGAGTGCGGTCTAGGACGCGCCACGTGTCTAGTCCATAATGTGCCGCATGTATGGTCTGGAATGCACCACGTGTCTAGTCCATAATGTGCCGCATGTATGGTCTAGAATGCATCACGTGTCGTGCTATGTGTCCTCTTTTCATTGGACCGCATAAAAGTAGCTTTATGCCTTGTCATGATTACGGGACACGGGTCATGATCTTATGGTGCTGACTCAAAAGCTATGTCATAATGAGGGGACACGTGTCACATTTCCATTTGACCAACAAAAATAACTTTTGACTTGTCATGATGGCGGACACGTGTCAAGTTTCTATTGGAACAACACAAAAGTATGTCATAATGAGGTGACATGTGTCATGTTTCTATTGCACCAACATAAAAGTAGCTTTTTCTTTGTAATCATGACAGGACATGTGTCATCTTCCTACTGGAACAACACAAAAGTAACTTTTACTTTGTCATGATGAGCCGACACGTGTCATCTTTTTATTTGACCAACACTAAAGTATGTTATCATGGATCATCATGACTTACTTTATTAAAGTTCTTTATCAGTATTTGCTCGGGATCCTGCTCGGGTTTTACTCAAAAAACGCAGGGCATACCCGACTGCCCTGAAAATGCAGTATTCTTACCTATACCGGCGTATTTTCGCTCAAATAATTGTCTTATACCTTAGGACATAGTTGGGTGACATCTTTTCCAACCAAATTTACACCGTATGGGTCTTCTGTGCCCCTTTTCTATTAGCACTTTAATTCCACGGCTTATACATACTAAGTCCACTAACTCGTATAGCCGAGTTACTTAATCCCCCAAAAGACTTCCTATCCCTCGACATTCTTGGGACTATGCTCGAACTGAGCTTAGTCGCCTGCCTTTTATAGGCTTATTCCCAAGTCTCCAGGTCCAAAATTCAGAATATTACATTATCCTAGATAGATCAAGTATAATATGGTAAAAGAAGGTAGATGAAATCATTAAAAAAAAAAACAATGAGAAGAAAATAGGAAACCATATGAGAATATGAAATAATGGGGGTTATGTACATCCACAAATGTTATATTCATGACATATAAATTTATATGTCTAGACATATTAATTAAACTAGGCAAGTCATTTTATTTTTCTGACTCTTCCTTGTTGTGTCAAATTATACTTGGAAGTGGAGAACCGAAGATTAATAATCAATTATTCTAGATTTTTTGCCTTGTTTTCTATCGTAATGACAAATATTGAATATCAAAGCCATATGCTTTGATATTTGTTGACTTCATTATTTATTTGTGCATTCAAAGATGATGACATCATAAATTTAATGATCGTTGAAATTATTTCTTCTAAAATTTATTAGCGCCGGACGTACGAATTAACAGTTCCTTGTCAAAGTTTAAAAGGGTTAACAAATTTATATTTGTATAAAAGTTTTATATTATATGCTCCATACGCTCCTGAATGTAGCAGTTTGTTGATAAGTGTTTTGATCTAATATAATAGTACCTTGTTTTCGTCCTCTTTTATAGCAAGGCAACTGGGCCTATATGCTTTTATATTTGTTGACTTTATTGTCTGTTAGTGCCTTCAAAGATTATGACATCATAAAATTGGATGAACGTTAAAATTATTCCAGAATTTATCTGACTAAATGTATATAGGAATTAAAAGTTTCTTGTCAAAGTGTAAAAGAGCTAAGAAATATATATTTATGCAAAAGTTTTACTCATTTCACTCTATAATACAAGTCATTACTAAAAGAATGTCTTAGTCCATAATATACTTCTTCCGGTGCATAATTCACTTGAAGAGTAATTAATGTTTATTTATCAATTTCTTTTAATATGAGTAAATTTTTTTAATGTACAATTTAAGGCTTAATTAATTGGTTAATTATCATTATTTCTTAACTATGATGAATTAGTTTAATTGACTTATATATTGTAAACCCAAGGGAATATATCATGTATTTTACCCACTCCTAAACATAAAAGTTAGTTGATGAGTTTATTTTGATATAAAATATAATATCTCAATTTCCTTTATCTCTCGTTTTTCTTAATATATTTTTTGTTAAGATTACCTCTGTTAATTGTACCTATTTTTAGGTGCATTACATTATTAGAGAAATACTAAAAAGATATTAGAAAAATCAAAACTCATTTTTAATAGAGAACTAACTAAATTTCTTATGGCTAGAGTTATATCTATTCTCAAATCGTAGAATTATGTATTTTTAGTCAATTTTCATGTAAGATAATTAACGTTATTTAAATTTTATAATAAATGTGAATGAATTTCATTTAAAAAAAAAAAGTGAGAAGAAATATTTTGAGAGTTGACTTGACTTGGAATGTGAGTATTGGAAATGACAGAAAAATAAGATGAAATTCCTTTTCTATACATGGTTATATTAATGGGATGTGAAATGTGTAGGGTTGGCCAAAACGAAATGTGTAGGGTTGGCCAAAACGAAATGTGTAGGAAACTTCCTCAATTATGAATGCTCTTATGTAATAACAGCTTGGTATTGGTCCCCCTTCCATCTTCATTCAATACTCTTCCCCCCATTACTTCCTTCTTCGACTCTACATATCTAGCTAGGTATGTATATCACAAACTGCCATTAAAGTTTCTACTTTTTCAAAAAAATCTCTACCATGAAACACAGCTGGAAAATACATAAATGAATTTGATATAAAAAGAAGGAAAATACAGATGTGTTAAGATGCTCCCAATGCTTTACAACGTGCCTGGTCCAATTTATAACGGAAAGATAGAAGTTTTTTGTTTATGTTATTTAGGGTTAATACAATATTTGATTTTTATAGTTTGTCCTTATCTTGGTTCTGATCTTATAGTTTCAAACTATAGATTTTAATCCCTTAAATTTCTTTCCATATAAAAATTTAGTCCCTATATTTTCATAAAGGCCTAGGTCATTTGGCCCACTGGAGGACAATCCACTTTGATTTTTAATGCTTCCAAACTTACTTTTTTATTGTCTATAGGTTTTCCCTTCATTTTTTATAACACAATTTTCCATTTTGAAGCATCAATGTGTGCAAAATCTCTTCCATAAAAAAGTCATCCAAGGCTGAAACAAATTAACAAAAAGGGAATAATGAAAGTTAAGTATTGTTCACTATTTAGCTTACTGCTAACGTATGAATCATAAGTAGTGTAAAACATTCATATTTAAAAGGCTAAAGTATCCGTTTGGTCTTTTATGTTTGTTTCGTTTGGCTAAATTAATAAAATAACTGCAATTTTAAATTGAAATTTTAAATGATACATGTTACTTTTTTAATAAATTAATAAAATTTTAAATTGAAATTTTAAACTACGTGCACTTAAATGCCTCGACAAAGAACATATACCCAAAGTTTGCTTAAATAAATTTCAATTTACAGGATTTAAAATATTAATTTATTAAAAAAGTAACATGTAAGCTTGCTTTGTCAAGCATTTAAGTGCACAATCATCATTTAAAATTCCGAGTTAGTATTTTCTCGTTAAGTCTCGCTTAACGGTGTTAACTTTAAAGGACCAAACGAGCACTTTACAAACTTAAGGGACTAAATGGATACCTGAAGCAAACATAAAGGACCAAACGGGTACTTTAGCCTATTTAAAATCTTATGCAATTTTTCACTATGACTCGTCGTGATAGAATTCATGATTGTACATAACAATTTTTTTTTTTTTTTTTTTTTTTTGGTTTAACAAGATTAATGACTTCAAAAGCTCTTATTAAGTTTAATGAGTTGGTTAAAGAAATATTAAATTAAATTAACATACCATCCCCAAAAAAATATTATTTAGAACAAATTCGTACATTTCTATTATTGTTCTAGAATATTATCAACATATGGGTCTTTCTAAAAGAATAATTATTTCTTAATTTAACTTTCTGACATTATAAATTATTTAGTTAATGAAGTGTGAGATATTGAAATATATTTAAGGAATAATTTGGCTAACGAACTATTATCTCGGGAGAGTGACAAAGACAAATAACTTTTAAGTTCACCAAAAAAATCAATTGTTTTTTAAAAATGTGCAATGAGCACAAAAATGGAGTAAAACTTTTTTGTATTTGGCGGTCTTAGAGTAAAAAAAAAAAATTTGTTGCCCGCTCCTGGAATAAAAGTTTTTTGTGCTGACTGTTCATTTTTAAAATTTGTTTTGGTGTTTTTGGTCCACTTAAAAATTATTTGTGTTGGGCGCTTCTTGAGGTAATAGTTTGTTGACCAAATTGCTTTTTTTTTTTTTTTTTTTTTTTTTTTTTTTTAACTCGTGTATATAATCATTTTGATCCGAGTATTTTATGTAAAAGCTTACCCATTAATTGATTTCACCTAACTTATATGTACTTTTTGTTGACCCGTAACTTGAGCGGCATAATGGAATTCCACCATGCTAATTGTATACTTCTTCCCATCCTAAATTTAGAATCTTGATAACTAATTTACATAGATAAAAAAATTATTTAATGTTAGTATTTTAAAAAAAATGTAAGTTTTTTTTAAATACACAAATTTGGAAATTACTACTATTGATTGCACCTATTAGTGTGTAATTAATGAAAGTACTTTAGGAAAATAATATCAAATGTGGAAATAAAACAAAATTGGACTGTTATATTCAAAATTGAAACTTACTTCTCAATTAGTTCTTATATCCAGTATCGAAAGGAATATATTCAACAAAGTCATACATTTTATTATATGTAGTCACGTCATGGAAACAGTGTTAAATTTCAAAGCGTAATAGTTACTTTTAAGTATTTACTGGCTGAACGTTATATATACCCAACATTGTAGTCCCTCTTCTTCACAAAACAATCACCACATATCATATAGTTCCAACAAAAATGACTCTTCACAAAAGTCTCTGTGTTTTGCTCATCCTTCTGGCTATCAGCTTCACTTTCACTCAGGCCACCAGGTTTGATATCACAAATAGATGCTCCTATACAGTGTGGTCAGCATCTTTGCCAAGAGGTGGCGGCAGACAGCTGAATCCCGGTGAGACATGGTCCCTCAACGTGGCGGCTGGCACTGCCAATGCTCGCATATGGGGCCGTACCAACTGCAAATTTGATGGGTCGGGTCGTGGACACTGCGGCACCGGTGACTGTGGAGGTGCACTCCAATGCCAGCTTTCTGGTGCACCACCAACTACACTTGCAGAATATTCTCTGAACCAGCCCAACAATTTGGACTATTATGATATCTCAGTGATCGACGGCTTCAATATTCCGATGGAGTTCAGTCCAACTTCTAATGGATGTAGGAGTCTTCGATGTCAAGCTGATAAGTGCCCTGATGCTTACCTTTTCCCTGCTGACAATACTAAAACTCATAGTTGTCCATCAGGAACTAACTATAGGGTTGTCTTTTGCCCTTGAATAAGTTATTTCTGCCTCCAAATAAAGAAATTCTATGTAATATTTCTCAGCACATCTTAAGTGTGCACTTCTTGCTGGGAAATAATAATTAAATAAATTCTCACATCTCATTATTATTTATTTGGATGGATCTCTTTTTGCATTTTTCTTTTCAGGATGCAAGACGCTTAGGTCCCTTCACCTTCTATAACATAACGATGATTTTATTGACCTTATGGAATCTAAATATTTTTCGAAGATTTTGTTTCGCAATAAAGCTAACTTCTTTGACCCCCCTCAAGCTTCTGCAGCTTTAGGTCTTTAAACGACATTAAATAACTCGTTCACTGCAGTGACGGGCACTGCTATGTTGAGATTTGCACCGTTCATGTAGATCCAACAGTCTAGATTCAAACTTTTTAATTAATGTTTAAATAAAAAATTCTTTTTCGCAAAACTAATAGTTAAGAGACTATAGTTTTTTCATATTTTGTAGAAATTGAAATATTTCTTAAAAAATAAAAACAAAAATTGTAATACCCTAATTTTCTTAACTCATATAATTATGATATTTTAACAATACTTACTAAAATGCAAAGGTGAATATGTGTCTTAGGGGAATTAGCAACAATAAATGAATGATTTAGCTGGCACTAATTGAGATTATTAGTAAAAAGCTTCAAGATGACTAAAAGTAAAATAGGATCCTCATCTACCATAGAATTTCTATTTTTTATAAATACGACATTTTGTTAAATCATACATGATGAATAAAAGAGAATATGTTGTCTCTAATTTAGAGATTTATTTACTTTAAATTTTAGGGCAATTTTCCTTAGAATTTAATAAACCAAAGATTAAATTTAGGACCACATCTAAGGATCATAAAATACAAAGTAATCATCATATTAAATCATGTTTCTTAAAAGAAGAAAAATAATGTTATGAAACACTTAAATAAATTAAGGGAATTATTAAGGATTAACAGGAAAATTAAGTCTTCACTAATTAAATAATTGTAAATCTTCATAATTAATCAAAAGGCTAATTAATGAAGGATTAATCTTGTCTAATAAAGCACTTGATTAAGATGTTAATTAAAATTTAATCAAGCTTTGAAAAGCTAACAAATACAATTAAGAGTTAATTAAACTTTGCTAATGACACTTAAGCTTTGATTATGTCATCAAAGTGACATTACAAGGATGACACACAAGAGCTCATGCTTTATAGTGAAGGGCCAAGATTTAATTTAAAACAAATACAAATGGAATCCAATAGTCCTAATTAATTCTATAATTAACCTTAATCCTTGTGTAATTGAATTAGCCAATGGAAAATCAAAGAAATAAGCTTAATCATTGTGAAAAAGGAAATAGACCAATGGGAGAAGAAAGAAGTGTTAGATTGCACATGAGAGAGAGAGAGATTAAAATATAATTTTTTTCAAGAGCACATGTTGAATTAAAAAAGAAAATAAAAATAATTAGCTAAATCCTATGTAATTAAGATTGACCAATGAGAGCATTTTCTTCCTAAATTGAGCCTTCATGAAAACACAAATCCACCTAAGCCATTGATTGTGGAAAGTGATCCAAAGGTGGAAATCCTTGGACTTTTGCTATAAATAGAGGCTTTGCCTCTTCACAATTCTCCACACCAAATCTACCACCAAGTGGTGATTTCTAATAGAGTAGGAACAAGAAGGAGGAAGAAACCAAGAGGCTTCAAGAGGTAAGTTTGTCTTTAGTTTTTAGTTTCTAGTCTTGAGTTCTATATATAGTTCTTAGTAGCTTTTAGTAGAATTGCTAGTTTTAATCTAGGAAATAGGTAAAATAGTTTCCCATAAGTGTTTTTAGGCCTCATTGCATTGAAAGATGCCTGACGAGGTAAAAGCATGTTGGGAAAATGCTCTAGGGATTTATGTAACAAGTTAGAGTAAGATAGGAATTGTGGGTTTTTGCTGGGCAATGGGAGTCAGTCAGTTAGAGGGCACTATTTTGTGAGTAAATTTATATTCAAAAATTCTGAAATAATGTATGTCATAGTAGACATGTATAGCTTTCCATTGATATAAAACATGTATCAAATAGAGGTCTGTAGAGAGAGATAAAAAGTCTGGAAATAAGGCCACGTTTTTCTGAAAAAATTCTGGGCAGAGCTTGAAGATTGTAAAACTGGGAATGATTCACTAATTATGGGTGAAAACCATTATTTTTCCACAAATATAGACATGCTAAGGTTTCCAAGAAATTTTACAGAACCTCATTTCGATTTTTTTGGATTTAGTTATGAATTTTCAAAGTTATTGAAAATCTGCCCAGAAATTTCTGGACAGCATTTTGTACGAAAATTATGGTATATAATTGGAATAATAAATCCACCAGGGGTAAAAAGGTCGGTAGTGGCTAAAATATCTCCTAAGATATTATTTACGAGGTAATAATGTGATAATACTATTATAGGATATCTGGGAAAAATTGGGAGACGTACCAACCAGGCAAGCGTACCGCCATCCAAACGGACTAAGGTACGGACGCGTACTGTAACACTAACTCTGATGCTTATTATATGCTTATATATGATAGATTATTTCAGAGTCATGGACAAGACTTGGTCTTGGGTCATGCACTATGGTTAAAACTCTGGCTTAAATCACTGTTTACACATTCAGCTATATGCGGATTATAATCTTGATAATGCCGTAAGATTGTTTTCCTAGCGCCGAGGACACGACATGCTATCGTGGCACCGGTTAGTGCAAACGTGAGTAACTTTACATGTGATATGTACTCGTTAATATATTAATCTTACATCTTGTGTGCTTATGTGTTGATTATTGCTTTGTAATGTCATGAATATGTCCTACATACATTGTTATACATGAGCATGAGGTTAGTTACCTAAGGTCCAATGGGCATTGGACCTCGGCTCTTACTATAGCTTCGGTGGTCCGAAGAACCAAGGACCGAAGACAAGGGTAAGCGAGTAAAAAAAGACGCGTGAAGACCCGACCGAAGATTTTTAGGACATGTACCGTCATATTACCTAGTAAATGTATTGTTCTGTATGAACACACAGATACGCCACAATTAATGATATATCAGTTACTCACTCTTTTACTTGCTACGATGCTCTACTCTGATGAAAAAAATTTATTACGCTTTTGAAAAAATGGGGTGTTACAAAAATGGCAGTATAATATACATATGCATCATTATTTAGCTCTATAAAAAAAGTCTTTGACTATTCTTAATGTACTTTTGGATAATTTTTAAACTAAGAAAAATCTTATTTTTCTCTAATAATAAAATCATCCTTTTCGTAATAACTATAATTGTTAATGAAGGCGTGCAGCATATTCAAATTCTGACCAAAAAAATCTACAATATTGGGTCATGTTTAGGAAAATAGGTTGTCTATTTCTTTTCCATTTTCTTTCTTTCTTTCTTTTTTAATTAGACGTACTTTACATGTGTTGAATTCATGACTGAGAAATTATGGACACAATTAAAGACGATTTTTTTTTTTTTTTTTTTTTTTTTTTTTTTGATACATTAAAGACGGATTTTAATTTGCCACCATTCATGACTTTTCTCCTTGGGCCATATTATTGGGCTAGTGTGGGGATCTTACTTCACTTCTTTTCTCTTGCCATTCGCTTCTATTTTTTATCTCAAAAGTATGTAGTTTTGGGGGTAAACAAAGTAAGGAGAGTACTTTTTCTTTTGGTTTTATAAAACATCAATAACTCTAAAATATTTTTTAGTAGATGCTAAATTAATTTTTAGTATACTTTGCATCCTAAAATGTTTTTTACCAGCACCCAATCTATAGTACCCATCACTTTGAAGTATTTTCCAATAGATACTAGGAATCAATAAAAAAATATTTTAGTGTGCTGAGTGTACTAAAAATTAAAAAACAGGAGAGATGCTAAATCCCAAAAAAGCATTTACTAGACTTTACCATATATTTTCGTAAATTAAATTTTTTTTAAAATGTGTATGTACAGCCTCCATTGTTGATTGGCTGTGATGCTGAGCAATGGACATTCGAACTTCTAAACAACAAGGAAGGTATTGCTGTCAACCAAGGCATGACCCTATACACACACACACACACACACACACATAACACCATCTCCTCTACGTACCTTTCTTCATCTAAAATAAATAAATAAATCCCTAACTTCTGATAATATATATAATAGAAGTTCTTGTGATATTGCTGACAGCTTAGGAATTCAAGGGAAGAAGGTAAAAAGTCAAGATGGTTTGGAGCTAATAATTTCTACTTTTCCACATGTACTTTTATGAAATAAGGTGTTCCACAATCTTTAATTATATTTATAGGTAAATATGCAAAAATACCCATGAGCTTTTACTCAGGGAGCACCCAGTATCATATGCTTTTTGGAGGGACAAAATTACACATGAACTCTTAAAATTAGAGCAAAAATATCATCTCCATTATATTAGCTTAACCACCGTTAGTTACAATTTGAAAATACTAAACTACCCCAAAACTCAACAAATAACCCCTCTCTCTCTAACCCTTCGATTCATCGCCCTCAAGACTTAATTCATCATCATTTGGGCTATGTGTGTTGATGAGATAAATGATGACCTAATGATTTAGGAGTTTTTGTTGGGGTTTTTGATGAGATCAATGCAAGGTAGAATGCCAGAACAAAGAGAGAATGTCAATCTGGAAGGAGATGAAGGAAGACGAAGATTCAGATAGACGAAGAGAAGCGGATCTGGAAGGAGAGAGCTCAAGGAGGATGACTTTGTGATTTCAGATCTACAAAGTGTAAGGGAGAAAAAAGCTAGTGAAGGATGCTAGTAGACGATTCCGACGCCATTGGTGGAGGATGTTGTTGCTCCCGCCACAGCCGTCGCCGGCATTTGAGAAGGATGGTGAAGCACGATGGATCAAAATGTTCAGGAGGGTAGTAAAGTAAATTAAAAACCCTAGACATTTTTTATTTCTTTTAATAATATGGGGCCCACCAAAAATGTAACCTTCATTAATGCAATTTGATGGCAAAGGTACTTTTGCTTTAATAATTTTACCCCTCCAAAAAGCATATGATACTGGGTGCATCTTGAGTAAAAGCTCATGGGTATTTTTGCACCTTTACCCTATATTTATAGGAAGTTTAAATTTTCATTTTTTTTGTATGCACAAGTAGTGTTATTTTTCTGGACTAATTCTTCTTAACAAAGAAAACAATATACTACCTCCGGTCTTTAATAAAAGACCCAATTGACTTTTTTAGAGAGATTAAGTAAGATAAATAAATTACTTAAAGCATATTTATATATCATTTTTATACCAAACAAATTTGTCTAAATTATAAACTTATATATAATCAAATGATGCATGACATATGTTATGATTAACTAACATTACTTCCTTAATCAAATGAATTAAGCATATTGATGTAAGACATCATTTTATCAGAGATCATGTTCAAAAAAGAGATGTTAAAGTGATGTTCATTCTTACTCATCTTCAACTTGATAATATATTCACTAAGCCATTAGCCAAAAATCAATTCCTTTATATCAGAAGAGAATTGAGAATGGTAAATCCCAATTAATTGTGAGTAATCTCCTTACTACTATCTATTTTAGTTTAATTTGACAAATTTGTAACTAACTTAAGCATCAGAGTTCCTAGTGAATTGTTTTGTAGGATCCCCTGCTCACTCGATGTAAACTGAGCCAAACAAAAAAACAAAAACATACAGCAACATTCGAGTGTTATTGAGCAGATTGCAATCTCAACTGACTCAAACCAGACAACACTCCCAATGTTTTTACTTAACACTCGAGTGATGGTTTAAGGTACTTGAGTGTTGAGCTACTTCTGTGTATTTTGTATCTTCTTGGAACGTTAACATTGCAGGTACTTGAAGTGAAGAGAGAAACACTCGAGTGTTACACTTGAGTGTAAGACTCAAACACTTGAAGTGTAGACCATAGTACCTAAGCAATATACAAAAATTATCACACACTTGAAGTGAAAAAGGAGCATACTCGAGTGTGAGTGTTTAGCACTCAAGTGCAAGAGCACCAGGATATGATAAAAAGGGCAGAAAACATGGACACTTGAAGTACATATAGAGAACACTCGAGTGTTAGAAGGAAACACTGCAAGTGTTGAGACAAAGAAGAGGAAGCTAAAGATTCAAACTTGAGTATGGAATAGGAGACTCGAGTGTTCATCAAGACACCTTCAACAAGGGTTCAAGTGTTCACAAAACATACTTGAAGGAGGTAATTTATTGCTTTGAAATCATGTGATAACACTCGAGTCTGAACATTTGTACTTAGTGTTAGGCATTAATCTTTCTGATGACAGTCGTGTCTCTTCCTCTTCTCTTCATTTCTCTTTTCTCTCTCTGATCGTTGCCTTCTCTCAATTTAAAACTCCAAATACGTTATCATAATGGGGTTTTGATTCAATTCGAGCAAATAGATCTCTAACTTCCACATTCACAACCATTCTCGTCCTCTCTTTCTCCATAAAACCTTCTCTCTCTCTCAGATTTCTCACCTCATCTCTCTCGTCCCAACCCTATTTTTCTTCTCAAATATCTCCATTTTTCCATTGAAAATGGCGAGAACCAAGAGGCCTAATGTCGAGAAAGATGATTCTCCTCTCTGCTGAAGAAAGCTCGAACTTCAAATGATCCTAAAAATTGGCTGAAAGTCCAACCAATGACAAAGCCAAAGTCGAAAAGGATAGTGATTCAAGAACCCTCTGAACACCCTATCTGACTTGATCAAAAATGGGCGCGTCTCCGAGAAAGGATAAAGGGAAAGCAAAGGCCACTAAGAAAGACGAGGAAAATGAACAATATGAGACTCTTGTTCAAGCTCAAATTAGAAATCTACAGATTCAATTTGAGTTTGCTCGGGCCACTACTCCTCAACTTTCTTATAGCTAGGTAACTCCATAAGCTTTCTAGGACTTCGAGTACAACTCCCTCTCAGATTCTTGAAGATACCCAGTTTTTGTCCCAATATATATGTGAACTTGTAGGATCTTATTTCTTAGTACAACCTAGATTTATCACCTTGGTTGAAACAATTTACACCTCTTTTGTAATATCTTGAATTTTGGACGTAGAGACTTGGGAATAAGCCTATAAAAGGTAGGCGACTAAGCCCAGTTCAAGCATAGTCTTAAGAATGTCAAGGGATAGGAAGTCTCTCAGGGGACTAAGTAACTCGACTATATGGTTTAGTAGACTTAATATGTGTAAGCTGTGGAATTAAGTGCCAATGAAAAAGGGGCACAGAAGACCCATACGGTGTAAATCTAGTTGGAAAAGATGCCACCCAACTATGTCTTGAGGTATAGGACAATTAGTTGAGCGAAAATATGTCGGTATAAGTAACTATACGGCATTTTCATGGCAGTCAGGCATGCCCTGCGTTTTTGGAAAATGACACCGGTAAGTGGCGCCATGTGGAGGCCCACACATACAGATTCTAACTTGGTGTCAATTGGCGGGTCTCAGTATACGTGTCACAATCCTGAGTAGGCACCAATAAAGTGACTTTCATAAAGTAAGGTCATGATGACTAATGATGACATAGCTTTTGAGTCGTCACCATAAGATCATAACACGTGTCCCTCATCATGACAAAGCATAAAGCTACTTTTGTGTTGGCGCAATGAGAACGTGACACATGTTGACTCATCATGACAAGTGAAAAAGCTACTTTGTGTTGGTGCAATAGAAACATGACACGTGTCCTCCATCATGATAAGTCAAAAGCTACATTTGTTGGTCAAATAGAAATGTGACACGTATCCCCTCATTATGACATAGCTTTTGAGTCAGCGCCACAAGAGCATGACACATGTCTCGTAATCATGACAAGGCATAAAGCTACTTTTATGTGGTCCAATGGAAAGGGGACACGTGGCACATTTTAGACTATACACATGGTGTATTATGGACTAGACACGTGGTGCGTTCTGGACCGCACCTGTGTTCTATATATACCCATCTCCCTTCATTTGTCTTTAGGCCATTCTTGGCGAAAACATGGAAAAAAGAGGAGAGGAGTGAAAAACGAAATAGAGAGAGGGGGGAGAAGGGGCCGATTTCACCTCCGATTTGGTTTTTTAGCTCTCGAGGCCTTCTCCAATTTTGTTCCTCTTGACGAAAGCAATGTTTCTATGGTTACATGAGGTGTTTGGTGCCGTTTACATGGCGGAGGTGCTGTCAGATCTCCAAACTGATCATTGAATCAAGGTAAGTAGGACTTGGATTCTTGCTCTACTCCCTTCAATCTTCATAGACATTCCAAGACCTTGATGAATGATTCTTGCATGATGTTTTGAAGTCTTGACTGAAAATACAAGGGAGTTCAAAGAGGAAAGATTCCAAGGAAAACCTAAGATCAAGGATAAGAAGTATCGTTATTCGAAGCTTTAAGGAATTTTGGGAGTTGATTATGAGTCTAAGAATTTACCAGGTAGTAACCTTAATCCTCATATGCTTTGTATGTATGCTTTACCATGATTGTGTATGCATTTGATTTTGTTATTTGCCAAACGCTTTCGTACGTAACCGCTATGTGCGACTAAGGTCTTCTTTGTGCCTACGGTTTGTGTTGTGTGCTATAGAGACTGTTTGTTCCGGATTAGGCTTCGTGCCTGATTGAACCATATTTTTACATTATTTTTGGTAATTAAATGAGGATTTTTAATGGACTTTGTCATAGTTATTGAGCCTAAAAAGCCATTCTTGTGATAAATTAAGATTAAGAGTTAATACATTAATTTAGGGGCTAAAAAGGGCAAAATTGTCAAAAAAAATGTAATTACTCTTAATTATTGATTTTTATGAGAATATTTAATATTATATTAATTGGTTTAAATTGTAGGAGGTTGAAAAGATTAAATCAAATTTGAAAATGAAAGTTTTAATTCAAGTTTTAAAAGTTGCAATTTAGTCCCTCTCTAGAACATTTTTTAATTTACACTTAGGTCCCTGTGGTTAAAACACGTGTTTTGAATTGTTGTGGATTAGGTCAATTGAAATGAATTAAAACCAAGTCCCGATAGTAGCTAGAAGAGGAGCTCCACATTGAAGACCGTGAGTTGGGGGAAATTAATGAAGAAAAAGGAGGCTGCAAGCTAAAAAAACGTGAACCTTGGGGGAGCAATGAAAAAAAGCAAATTTGGGGGAATTAATGGGCCGACATATTGAATAGGTCAACTGAGGGATGAATTGGATCAGCAACCGGTGGAGCAGCCGAGGGACCCGACAGAGTTAGGTTAGCAGGGGGGAAATTAAAATGAGAGAAACAGGACGCCGAAAAAAAAAGAAAAAAAAGGGAAGGAGAAATAAATCGCGTTCACACACGGACCTCCACAGACACATAAACCCACGACCTTTATCCTCCATCATTTTCCTTCCTTCCATCTTGGTCGCCGGTGGTCCTCAATCACCGTCACCTGCAACCTTCTTCACCGCCGGCGACCACTGTTTTTCCCTCCGTCGACCCTCTCATTCACACCGTCACCATCTGATCCCCCCCACCGTGAGAGAGAGAGCTTCTTGATCTTGGATTGAGGCACACATGACTCCACCATTTTCCTTCTTCATCGCCAAATACCGTCACCAAAAAAAATACCATCGCTCCTCCTTCTTTCATTATCCCATCCTGATTTTCCCTTCATCATCCTAGCTACTTCGATTCTTTTCACTCTTTCATTTCTTTACCAAACCCACCAGAATCCACCTTCTTCCATAATCCCTTTGTTTTTATCTTACTCTTTTCCATGGATGCTACAACTTCAAGATTGGTGGTGACTGAGAGTTCAATGTGTGGCTGATTCTTTTCCTTCTTGGTGGTGGAGATTGACTTGAGTTCCAAAGCTTCAAGGGGAGTTAATTTGTTCTTACTATTAGTCTAGATTTATACATTTAGGTTGCCTAGTTTTAGGGATTGTTGTGTATAAATTCTGGAACTGAGATTAATGTTTATTGTCTTTGTTAGTTTGATAATTGTGATTGATATTGGATTTTACAATGTGAAGATTTTTTTTTTTTTTTTAATTTCTTGTGGTTGCAATGAAATTATATTAATTAGTGTGTTATTGTCTAATTAATGTGGTTGATTGGTGCCCTTTGAGGGACTGTTATGCACTCAATTTTAAGAAGACTCATGTTGGATTATTCCAATTTTAATTGCACATTAAGTGGTTTTTAACAATTTCTCAAGAGGTAGTGGTTAGCTATGTTTGTAGGAGCTACTATTAATTGAGATAATTGGACTCAAGTGGTATCTTGAGGTTGTTCTTTAGACTTAATGCAATTTTAACTCCCATAATCTTTTATGAGCAAGGATAGACATTTCTTCATTACCAAGATCATCCATAATTCATATTTCATTTTCATACTCCATTCCATTTTATTAAAAAAATACCAAAAACAATAGTTAACATTTAATTAATTACATTTTTATTTTAGTTTATTAATTTAAAAATCCAAAACCTACTTTCTCCCTTGTTTTAATTGCATTTGCATGACATTTAGATTACTTAGGATTCAATAAAAAGCTCCTCGAAAAGAGAGAACGATCCCAGGTTTGCCTATACGCAATCCTTGGCTTATTTTTGATTCTGGACCCCAAGGCTTAAGACAAAAAGGCCCTCATCAGTGCCTCACTTTGTGCGATTTACTGAATGTTGTGGTTTGTATTTATGGTTTTCTTACATACTTTGTGTATGAGATTAACAGTTACTCTGGAATCCTTCGGGATTCTAGTCTGTATTGTTACCTGTGTATTACAGCCTGTTGGAAGTAGCTCCCAGGATAAAGTGGTGGATGCTAGCACATAATGTGTCGGACGGATTTCAAATCATTCAAGGAAGATTTGTAGATATTTTATGTATTTATGTTTGAAATTTGTAACCAAGATTTCTAATATCTTACTAGTACACTACGCCCAAACCGAATGTATGCTCGCTACGTAATTTACCCTAATACATGTTATTAAGTATTATAATATAAGAATTAAGAGGTATCACACTACCCACCACCCGAAAGGGCGAGGCCGGTAGGGGTGTAACATCTTTTGAGTATTAGGACTGCCTATCATCCATAAGTAGTCAAAAGTAGTAATATGAGGATTGCGGATCTACTTGATAACAACAATAAAATTGTTGAGGAAATTCTTGAGACTCAAGTTCGAGGAAAGACAATTAAGCTTAATGTCGAGTCTACTAATTTCATCATCCACCACTCTTACTCATCCTTCCCCTTCTAGGTTTGTTGACCCAGAACCTACTCTCAAACTTGTTTCCTCTTCCACTTTGCCACCACTACTCCTCCACCTCACCCCTCTTCCGCTTTTATTGTTTATACACCTCCACCTGCTCCTATTCATGTCTTTGCTCCTCTTCCTTCTTCTTCATCCTCCCAAGATCTTACTTTCCCTACCTTTTTGCCTGATGACAAAGGGAGAGAGAAGTAGTGATTGTTATATCTCTTATTTTTAATTAACCTATCTTATGTATTGATCTTAACTTGTCTTATGTATTATCAACTTGTTTATGACTTGTATTTCACTATTAATGCAATTATCTATTTCAGCAGATAATGTGATTATCATATTGTGCATTGTTTCAATTTATTCCATATTCTTCCTTGGTGATCTCAAAATATTTGTTAAATATATTTTAAAAAATTTCAAATGTTTTCATCATCAAGAAAGGGAAGAATGATAATTAGGTTTATAAGTTTCGATGATAACAAACTTGAAAAAAAAAAGAATACTTGATGATTCAATTCACTCGCGTGTATGTTTCAAGACACTCGAGTATGCAACTATTATTTGAATCAAATCTTGAATTAGAATGCAGTTATGAAGTGTTCTGGTATGAACACACTTGAGTGTTTCTCTAAACACTGGAGTGTTAGCTTGACACTCACAGCAAGATTTCTTGACACTCTCTTCATTTGTGAGAGTATTGTGTTGAACACTCAAGTACTGGTTCAACATTGGCTATGAAAGTGCCTCACACTCGCTTGTTCCTAGAAGCATTGTGTTCGACACTTGAATGTGTTAATGAACACTCGAGTATTGACCCAACACTTGCAAAGGTTTTCCTAACATTGGAACTCATTATGGAAAGATTAAGGTAAACACTTGAGTGTGATCTTCAACACTTGAGTGTCAAGGTAAACACTTGCAAAGTTCAGTACATGTATACTCACTGATGAGACAAGAGTGCTTCCTTTTATGAGGCACACTCAAAGTGTAATTTATGACACTTGAGTATGACACAGTGACACTCGATTGTTTGGTAGAAATTAATATATTTCCTCTAAACTCTATTCTTTAAGTAGTCTTCTACCAGACACTAATTTCATCAGCACTCGAGTGTGAAAAAATGAACACTCGAGTATTGCTAAAATGACACTCGAGTGCCTCAAAGAAATCATATCTTTTCAAACTAAACTCCTTCTAAACAGTCTTCTTCCCGAGAGTAAAATCCTTAACACTCGAGTGTGACACTCGAACATGAGTAGAATGACACTCAAGTGTCACCTGCTCATGCACTGAAGCTTCGTCTTTAATAATTAAAATTCTCTGATTATCATCTAGTAACTTCTAATTTTTACTCATATTACTTATCAATGCTACTAAACATATTTAATTATGAGTTTCAGATGATTTGAATCATGGATTAAGTCCAAAACATAAAAAGCATGGTTCTTTGTCAGAACATTAAATGCAATCTCAAAACAAAGTAGTTGCAAACAAACTCATAGCAAGTCAATGAGTATTGTTTGAAGTAGCAATTGCGACAAAGCCAAAGTGACCCATCCTTAGGCAATTACAAAGACCAAAGAGATGTTGTATCAAGATTGGTTGCAACGATGAGAAAGCGATCGATCCTCATCGACTCTAGTTTGTGTCTAACGAAAATTTCTCAGTCCAATGGATAGTTTGAACTCACTCAATATAAAGCTTGATCCTTCACAACGGTCATTTAATGAAGTTAAACTATAAATACATGAGCATTCAATTTGGAGCAACCAACCAAGCACTATCATTATATTGCTCATTTATTGCTCATATTACTTTGTGAAATATCTTTTGATATTTTGTTCATCCATGTTGATTCATCTATTATGTAAGAGAGTTTTACAATCAATTTAATTTCTATAAAATCTCAAGGTAGTGGGACCTTGAGTGGTTGTTAGATTACACCTTGTAAGGAGGAGTGAGTCCTAGTGAGGATACTTTGTATTATGGTACCAAGAACTTGGTTGATTTTGGAACGATAATGAAAATCTCAAAGACGCTCTAGGGACCGAACGTAGGTCAAAGATTTAAGGCCAAACCTAGTAGAAATATTTGTGCACACTTCGGTGATATCTCTCTAACTCCTTCTAGTTGATTTAATAGTTTAATGTTTCCGCTTTAAATTTTTAAATCACCCAATTCACCCCCTCTTGGGTGAAACGTTGGCACTCACAGTGCTTACTTGAAGTTTTACTTGCAAAAACAAAAGAGGAGGAAGAAAATATGATTCTTGGCAGCGCACCCCCACACCATACAGAAAAAGCAAATAGAGACATATCAAAGAAGAGAAAACAATTCCGGGGAAAAATGATAGATAAAGGAGCACACCAATAGAAGACAACTTGATTGATAAGTCATATTTCTGCCATATATTTCCATCGTGTTATGGTTGTTTTACATGATGATTATGAGCTTGAATATGTTTTATATGACAAAATTTATGCATGCGTGGAAATAGGGATTGGATGAAGTAAACTGTTGCATTTTAGATATTATCATGCATGTAGGCAAAAGAAAAGGTTGAATTTTGATGTATTATGAAATCGCACAATGCTGATGTGATGCTATAGCATCGTGGGTTTTTGTTTTGAACTAGTATCACAATGTTGTTCCAATGCTATAGCATCATAAGTGATAGCTTATGATATACCATTATATGCTGATCTTTTCACGAGAATATTTCATAATATAATTGTAGGATATCAAGCTAAACATCTAGAAGGCGGTTGACTTGACAAAGACGAAAATAAAGAGTTTGGAGAATCGGAGGAAAGATCTATAGAATCCCATAGAATTAAAAGAGAATCAATCAATCGAAAATAGGGAGTCGAGCCTAACAGAATTGGAAAGCCCAGCTCACTAGACGTACGTCCCTAAGGTCTTGACTATAAAGGGTAAAGACAGCTAGACCTAGATGACTCAGCACAAGAAGGACGTGACTCAGTCGGATCAAGCGAGAATATAGTAGAATTTTGCCGAGAACTCGAGAGAGACCAATGTGAAAGAAGTTAAATTTGAAATGAATAAGATGTAGAGGCGTTGCGTGACGACAAGGTTGTTAAACTCACGAGTTTAAGCAAACTCGTGATGATGACGTAAACTCGTATCGTGAACTCAAATCATAAACTCGTAAGAGTTTACTTTTATTATTAAATAGGTATTACTAGTGTATAATTAAATAATTAAAATATAAAAATGACAATAATTTGATTTAAATATATTTTAAATCTAAATAATTGAAATTAAATCTATTAACATTTATCATTTATCACATTTAATAAAGAAATTTCAACAAAATTTCTATATAAGGCCATTGAGTATGATCAAATCGAAAAAGTTAACATGAATTTAAAAGTAAGTTAATACGATTTTGTAATATAGAAACGTAAAAACAGTAAACTCGGTATATAAACTCATGAGTTTAATTGAGTTTATGACTAATGCGAGTTTACTACTAACTCGACTCGTTTTTATAAGATAGAAACGTAAAAACGGTAAACTCGGAGAGTCAACTCGTGAGTTTAACAACAATGGTGACAGACATCTCTTATGCAGTCGATACTTCGACGATCTTTTTTGTTTTACTTTTTCTTCTCTGTTTTAAATAGATTATATGTTTTTTGTTTCGATGGTGTTCTCCTCGTCAATCATGAACTAAATTCCTTTGGCTGAGTGGGCACGGATCCTTAAATTGTAATACGAACCCAGATTGTCAGTTTAAATTCAATACATTCAGTTTTCTTAATTGTGATTATAACGTTGGTATTATATGTTAGTTGGCCGCTAATAGATTAGAGCAGTGACCTAGTTTACTAGAAATGAGTTAAGGTTAGACCTTTATTAAGTAGTATGTGACCTAGTTTTCTTAGTTGTGCAGAGCTTGATCTAAATTGTATGCTACAGGAATGAGTTTACCTCACATAGCCAATACACATAGGTTAAACTGACGTTCTAAGCCTGAAAAATCCACATAGGAATATGGGAGAAGTAGAGCAAGGAGCGTATTTATAGGATTGCGAAAGCTTCTCTATAAATCAGTGGTGGGTTAATTGAATGATATTATGATAGGTTGTTTGTTGTAGCATTACGGAAGATCTACAACAGATTGTTGTAGCAATGTGATAGATGCAATCTGGGGGATTAATACGACTTAAGGGGAAATCTAAGCTATGCCTATTTTAACTATGATATTTCTTAGTTGCATTCTTGATCATTTGTTTTCTTTAGTATATTAGAACTAATAGTTTCAAACAACCACTCAATTTTATACCATCTTCAAAACTTTCAAATCACTCTCTAGTCGCATAATCTGTATATCAGCCTCTATGGGACGATACTATACTCACTACATTTTTACTTGTTCGACTGATTCACTTGTCACAAGAATCCTTGCCCCTCTCGATTTAATCCCATGTTAAATATGGGAGAGAAGGGCTATAAGAATTTGATGGTTATTATTTAATTTTCTTAAGCCAAAGGGTATTTTAGTAACTACAAGGCTCCAAAGAAAATGAAAAAAATAAAATAAAAATTGCTTCTTTTGATAAACTAGAGATTCGAACTCCAAATATTTAAGTTTGTCATTAATTCTTAAGCCAACACTTTAGACAAGACTGATATCTCCCAAACCAAAAATCCAAAGAAAATGATATAAAATTTAAAAAAAATAAAATAAAAATTGCTTCGTTTGATAAATATCAAACTCCAAATTTTAATCATTAATTATAATATATATATATATATATAGCAATTATGTTAAACCTCTTCATCAACGTCTTAACAAAAATCCTTCTCCTTGGACTGATGTTCATACTGAAATTGTTAAACAAATCAAACGACAGGTTAAGGAACTTCCATGTCTTAACCTTCCAATTCCTTCGCCTTCAAAATAGTCCAAATAGATGCTTCTGAATTAGGCTATGGAGGTATTCTTAAACAACGTTTTGACGGAAAAGAACAAATTATTTCTTTTACATCTAAATACTAGAATCCTGCTTAGCAGAATTACTCTACGATTAAAAAAGAAATTTTAGCAATTGTTTTATGTGTTTCAAAATTTCAAGCTGATCTTTCAAACCAAAGGTTATATATATATATATATATACACACACGTACGTATGTGTGTATGTGTGTGTGTGTGTACTGCTTAACCCCCTCATAATATATTTTGTTTCGTCATTACACCACATACATCGATATGTAGCAATTGCAAACAAAAATGAGTTTTAAAGGAGCCCAAGGAAAATGGCAAATGTGGCTGCTTGGCCTGAATACAAATGTCACATTTATTATTTTCTAAAATGGAAGCATCACCATTTTGTATATCCATTCCTAAATCAGTCAAGTATTTCAAAGCGCCCAAGTGTGTGTGTCAAAGTCTATGGTGCGAAAATGTCCCTTTAACTGAACTACATTCACATGGAACATCAAGAAAACAAGTTTTTCATTTATTTTGAGCAAGTACAATCATCTAGTGAGTTTATCAATCCCTTTGATCATGCCACTCACCATATCCTGCAATGTACAAAAATCATGCCAGAAAGAAGCTACACACATACTATCTAATGCAAATTTACTCAAATAGATGAGATTATAGCAAACTTCTTTGTCATATAAAACACCTTTTAGGAAGATATGTTTTGTAATGTTAAATTTCACTTTGTGAGTAACCTCAGTTCTTCGAGTATTTGGTATTTTAACTATTTCCGAAGGACCAACGGATGGTTTACATTTAATAGGGTTATGCTGTTTACTATATGACAGCTACCTCTTGTACCCAAAATCCATTCATTATTTATAATTTATAATGCAAACCCGGGGTTGTGACCTTAATGCCTATTGCAATATTGCAACTTCATTAGGTTTAGAATCATGTTGAAGCATTTTAAGTATCTCTTTGTACTGCTCAGAGCTAAACATAGGACTTTGAGAGGTCTTTGCTTCCTGTGCACAACCACCACGGCAGTGCTTTCAGCCATCTCCTGATTGGCTTGATCATCTTGTTTTCTTTTTCTAAAATTTGGAGGAAATTAGATGGAAAAAATTCTCATGCTGATAAACCTTCTTATGGCAGTGGGTACATTCTTCATGAGATCGTCCTCTACCACGTCTATTGCGTTCTCATCCTCCTCTCTATGCATTAGTGGCCAATATGCTTCCACCAGAAGAAGAAATTGGGAACCCAAAAATAATTTTCCTCTGTGATTCCTCTTGAAGAGTATGCCTAGTAAGGAGAAAGGAGAGGAACTATAAGTAATATTTGACTCCTCAGTTCTCACAAGTTGAAATGAGTCATTCAGTCCTACCAAAAACTGAAATAGCCTTTGTTCTTGGACAATCTTTGAGTATTCTTTGGAGGAGTTGCATTGATCATCTGCGATTGGGGCATTGTTGCATACTCTTCCCAAAGTTCTCATAGTTCAGTGTAGTATGCATAAACAAACATGGAGCCTTGGGTGAGAAAGTTTATTGCACGATGTAGAGAAAAAAAATCTTATCTCCATCCTGTTTGACAAATCTTTCTTTGAGGTCGAGCCAAATCAAATGAGAGCTCAGAGAAAAAAGGATCCTCCTAGCGGTTTCTTTGTCTACATAATTAATTACATCTATTCCATTGATCTGTGATGCACTGCTTTTGTCGCTAAAGCAATCAATTAAACTAGGTCCTAATTAATTATGCAACATAGGGTCAACCTAGGTCATTTTTCTAAGGAGCAATCTGTGGGTTTTTCTTTAAGTTGAATTTAGGTGATAAAAAATGCAATGAAATAAAATTAAACTAACTAAATGCTAGATGAAAATGACTCTAAAACCTATATGAGAATGGAACTAATCTAAATGTAAATGCAATTTTTTTTGGGGGGGGGGGGGTTATGAAAAGAAAATTAAAATCCTAAGCAAAGAAATTAACTAATAACTAAGAAAATCAAATACGAAAAGACAAAGAAGGTTTACTTCAGGTACGGTGAAGGAAACAACTCAGGATTCACATGAAGTTAACTTTCTTAGCCCAGATTAGTTAATTAGACCGAAGGGAGATTAGTGAAATATGGGAATTAATGAATTTAATTGCCTAATTGAAATATGGAAAACCCTCAAGTTCAATAACACTTATTCCACCAGAAAACTCATAGTGAAATAAGCGATGGCTAATTAAAATCATTAAAAACTAATCACATTTAATTTCAGAATAATTTTAGAATCTTATTTATAATTACCCAATTGAACAACTAGATAATTTATCAACTCAATTAAACAATTAAATTGATAAACCCAATTGACAATTAAATAATAATGAAAACTCAATTATTAATTCAATTGACAATCCAAAGGTTGTAAACAAAAATCCAACAATTTTCTCAAGCTTAAAAACTTCAAATTATCAATCCAATTCAAGAAGAAATATGTTTACAATATAAAACTAGATTTTTCTTAATTGACACAACTCGAAATCCTTTAAAACTAAACAACCTCAAGCTTGAATTAAAAGGATAAAAAGAACAACACTCCCTTATGACCTTCAAGTATAAGTTTTAGGCCAAGCTTCCTCCATGCTCGTCGCAAGTTGCCTCCCAAAAGAGCTTAAGCTCCCATGAAAATATTCTCCTCACGCTTGAAACAGAATGTCATAGGCCATGAGAGAAAAGTTGATGATTGATTAATGGTCGTGGGTCCTGTATTGAGAAATAATAATGCTTGAATATGCCAAATATCCAATACAGTAGTGTGGGCCGGTGAGTACGTGAGGGTAATGGAATTGGAGAAGTATTATCCCTTTCGTGTGCAGCTACATCTCCAAGAAATATTCAGAAGGAAGGTGATTCTCAACAGCCTCTATTCCAGCGTCGCTGAGTTCATCTCTGGGCTCTCAATGAGAGCTTGAGTCATTCTGTGCAGCTAGCTTAACTTTTATCTAAGGAAGAGAGAGTTTTGAATACCAACTTGAGCCCATTAAAATTTAAGAAGCCCAATAAAATTTCCCCATTAGATTTCCTTTTAGCTTCCCTGCAAAAATTCTGCACCATAGGATCTTCTAATATGATAAAATGATGATCTATCATATATTTAGAAATATTATTTAATCACAGGATATCAATCAAAATATTAATAATTTAAGCCCAATAATCTCATAATTTATTCTGATTTATATTATTTCCTAAAATTGCTAACAATCCAAATATTATCTAATAAATCCAAATTAGCCTAAAATAGTCCCCAAAATAAATGAATAAGACATGATAAAATATATTAAAATTGGGATTTATCAATCTGGTTCTTGGTCATCCCAAACACAGAACAGGTTCCTTTGACAAGCCAAGTTTATTCTTGGGGTGAAGAGGGAGCGGGCTCTGCTCCAAATTGCGTAATTTTTGGCACCTAATCAGCAGCTGTGGTACCAACGTCATCGCCTGAGTGTCGGTGAGATGAAGGTAGTTGTAATCAAGCATCTGATTCTTCGATTTGATGGAATTATAGCCATGGCATCAATTCGAGAGTTATTGCTAATCCGTGGATTTTCTCAGAGATCTGAAATTAGTCGGAAATGATGTTGACATTCAAGATTCTGATAGGCGATTTTCTTTATTGCACCAACTAAGGTTGTCAAACTCACGAGTTTAAGTGAACTCATGACTCGTGACAGTGACGTAAACACGTATTGTAGACTCGAATCATAAATTCTAAGAGTTTACTTTTATCATTAAATAAGTATTAACAATGTATAATTAAATAATTAAAATAAAAAAATGACAACAATTTGATTTAGATATATTTTAAATCCAAATAATTGAAATTAAATATATCAACATTTATAATTTATTATATTTAATAAATAAATTTCTATAAAATTCATATTTAAAGCCGTTAAAGATGACAAAATTAAAAAAATTAACACAATTTTGTAAGCTAGAAACGTAAAAACGGTAAATTTAGTGTGGAAACTCGTGAGTTTAATTGAGTTTACAGCTGATACAAGTTTACTAGAGACTCAACTCGATTTAGTAAGGTAGAAACGTAAAAATGGTAAACTCGAAGAGTCAACTCGTGAGTTTGACAACAATGACACCAACGTTGACTAGATTTCTTTCCCCCAAGATGACTCCTTTTGGTGCCTTAGCCTTGGGCTCTGCTCCGTTCCGTGATAATTGGACAGCGCCAATGAAACTGAATGATGTTTCTCTTATTACTCACACAGCCAGTACCACAAAAGATTGTACCTACTTAATTCTTTATATCTACATAACACTATCTTATTGTGAGATATAATTTTTATTACAAAATTAGCCTTAGTAAAATAGTATAGTGCTTCTCTTAACCTTAAGATTTTATAACCTCTGGTATACTCCAAACCAGTTCAAAACTTCAAATAATATCTCAACATAGCTCGTGTAAATATAACTCCATCTTTACCAGTTGTTGATTTAGTCTTTTTATTATCTGGATTTCTTACCTTTGCTAGATTGAAATGTTTCAATGGATTTTTTAATGATATTTATCAAGAGAACGGTGGTAAATTAAGACATGATTATTCCACATGTCACAATAAGGAGAAATAACGTTAAATTCAAAGGACTTTTGATACATAATACCCATGCAAGAAATTTTAAAAGCCAAAAGGTGTAATATCCCAAACTTTGGACCCTGAGAATCAAGAACAAGCCTAAAATAGGCGGACGACTAAGCCCGGTTCGGGAAGACTCGCAAGAATGTCGAGAGATAGAAAGCCTTTTAGTGACTATGTAACTCAGCTATACGGGTTAGTAGACCTAGTATGTATAAGCTGTGAAATTGAAAGTGCCAATGGAAAAGGGATACGAGGATCTACACAGCGTTAACCAGTTGGTAAAAATGTCATTTAGCTATGTCCTAAGGTATGAGACAATTAGCTAAGGAAAAATGTGCTAAAATAAGTGTGCACATGACATTTCCTAGTCAGGTAAGGATTTCTCGTGTTTTTGAAGAGATAAGAATGAAAATTCAGCTATAATAATTACTTGAGGACACGTGTCACTACGAGATTAGAAAGCAAAAAGTAAGTAATGATTACAGGGGAAAAATAGTCAAATCCTTACCCCTTAAGTCATCAAATTCGTCCACCCAGGAGAGAGAAGGAAAATTTAGATGATTTTATCCATACTCAGATCCAAATACAAAATACGAGTCCCACAGGCGATCGACCGGCCGAAAAGGGACCGATAGGGACCAGTTAGGGGTTTCTTTTGGATTGAATGAGATTAATGTGGGGCCATATTAGAAAAATAAAAAGGCGCCACATATGTATGCCCAATCGTGGGAAATATCTCGGAAAAATTGAAGAAAAGTACAAAAAGAAGCACCTTTGTATCCGGCGGGGCCCGATACGAACCGGTAGACCAAAAATTGGACAGATAAAGTGGAAAAATGTAATTAAATGCAAGGGACCAGATTTGTGGGCCCCATTAGGCGCCACCTAGTTCCCCTTAATCATTAAAATTCTTTTGGGAAAAAGACAGAGGAAATAAAAGAGTTCTGGGTCAAAACTGGTAATTTACATAACTTTCGAGCCTAAGTAGGTAATTTTCTCCAAATGAAAAGTAAAAATCTAGATATGTTGAAGGGGGCACGCCACTTGGCAGACTTAGAACCCTCTGGAATTTTTCTTGGAGAAAAAGTAAAGTCCAATCAGTCCATTAATCAGGATGTGGGCCCTACCGGTTGGTCAAAAAGGTGTTTTAGGTCAAAATAAGTAATTTTCACCAAACAAAAGGATAAAATATGAAGGAAGATGCTACGGATGAACCACCTCAACCCCTAGAATCCTTTGGAATTTCTTGCAAGATAATCCAAAAAGTCAGATCCAACTGGACAGGAATTTACACCAGTTATTTCAGACAGTTTAGATTCCTTTAACCATTTTAAAAAGGGGATAAACTCTTCATTTTCTCCTCAAAAGAAATGTTCCCCAGCTGAAGGAAGTAGAAAGGTTCAGCAAGCTTCTATAACCAGGACCAAGCACCCAATCACTTAGACTACCAAGCTAAAGCTCCGAATCAAGTAAACACCGAAAACCCTCACCTTTGGGACTAAAACTTGTGGTTTTCGTCCAACTGGTTAGGGCTTGGTGTTGGGGTCTAATTTTGGATTTTTTGATGGTCTCAAAGTGTATAAAACATGATTTTTGTTGGCGTTAAGTTTAAGTTTAAGTTTCCGAACTCAAAATCACCGAAAAACCTAGAAACAAAGCTTGCTGCCAGTTCTGGAAAATCTGGGCAGCGAAGCTTCAACTAAGTTTTTAAAAGGGTAAATGAAATTGTTTTTGGATGAAATTTTACATGTAGAAATTAAACTTCCTGAGGTTCATCTTGATGTATAATTTTGTATTTTTTGGATTTTTTTCCTAAGAGATAAAAATTGTTAAAGTTGGCTCAGAAGCATCAGGTTGAATCTGAACCAGAGAGTGGAAAATTGGCTACACACAAAAATATGTGTACTTTTGGTCTATGAAAATATTTTTCCTAAAACATAGACATATTAATGGTTCAAATGGAGTTTGTTTCATAAAAAAAATGATTTTTGTGGAAAGTATTAAAAATCCTTGAAGTTGGGCCAAATCCACTGGGTTTCTGGAAAATCTGTGTGAGCTTGGTTTCTGACAAAATAATGCAAGGGTATTTTTGGAAATACAAAAAATAGTGTATTTTGATGTTATTTAGGTCAAGGGAATTTTTTAAAAAAAAATCAGGCTTAATAAAATATTAAGAGCAGTATATACAATACCAGGTAGTAACCGTTTTACTCAAATACCTTTATATATTTTGTTGTATGTTTGTTTTTGCATGTATGCATGTTTTGTATTTGTGCTAAATATGCAATCAGAGCATGTTGGGGTTTGAGTCCCTAACTATGTGGTTCCTAGCGCTGAAGACGATCAGTCCGAGGCTGGCCTTAGTTGGATATTGTACGGGTTGATAGGATAGTGGCAACTTTATGGTCGTGACTCTCGGTAAGTCCGGGCTTTTTAACGGCATATGGTAGTCGATAATGTATATGTTTGTTTGCATAGGTGGTATGTTTGACATGTTGGTTGACTTTATATCCGAGTTGGCATACACTCTTCACATTTAGTATTTGAATATTGATGGTTACTCTGGGGGCCACTATCGGACTCCAGACACTTCTATAGCTACAGGGGAGTGTGCCTGACAATGAAGAACCCTTTTTGGAAAGGTAGGGCCCAGCGGTGCAGTGAAGAATAGGAAATGCCCTATCATTTTGTATTTTACTTTTGGATGACTGTATCTATTATTTTGGTATTTAATTATGTTGGATAACTGTACCTTTAACCCTTCGGGGACTTATATTTTCTATTGTTTTTACTTTTACCAAGATACAATAGTTAGTCCAAACCGGTCATGTGCTCGATGCGGTGTACTCGATAAACATTAAATGGACTTAATTATAAAGGAAAAGTAACTAATTAAAGGAATCCCTCTAACCCGCCATCCGAAAGGGCGAGGCCGATGGAGGTGTAACAAAAGGAGCTTGAAAACTAGGAGAGAAACAAATATGAAGACACATTGGTAACATCCATATATAATCTATATTCATTAGCCTTTAAATTAAATATTAATATCTGAATAAATTACCTGGGGGCATACTTATCTGGACTATGAAGACCATTTTAACTATTCTGCTCTCATTTGCCTCAATAGGCATTCAACATATTGTAATCTATGTGTTTTCATTTCACTAACTTTATTTATTTTCGCTCAAACACTTTGCACTTCTGCGAACAGGCTTCAATTAGGATTGAATTTCTATCTAAAACTATAGGCATTCTGAAGATCGAAAATGTGCGAACGCAATAATGGAAGATCCAACAAGGTTGGCTCAATTAAATAAAAATTATTGTTATTTTTATTTTGAATAAAATTGTTGTAGAATTTGTAATTTTAATTTTTGCACAAGTTTTTTTTTTTGGTTCAAATAAGAGATCAAAAAATAATTTTTACCATGCAAGGTTAAAGTTGATAAATTGCATTATACGTATTCATATACTGATAAAATAGAAAAGATAATTAAAAAAAAAAAATCGTCTAATTTTATATGGGTAAAATCCCTCCCTTCCTCGGTTCAACCAAACAAAGTCTTAGATTCCGGCCAGAATATATCAACTTAATAATTGTTATGTTATGGGACAAAACAAAAGCGTCATGGACACAATTAAAGAAAAAAACAAATAAAGAGATCCATCCAAATACATAATAATCAGATATGAGAATTTATTTATTTCCAACAAAGAGAAGTGCGCACTAAAGATGTGCCGAGATCAAATAGCCTCTCATTACAATATTACATCTTTCTTTTTTTATTTATGGTTCTTTATTTGGAAGTAGGAATAACAAAACACAGCAACCAACTTATTCAAGGGCAAAAGACAACCCTATAGTTAGTTCCTGATGGGCAACTATGAGTTTTGGTATTGTCATCAGGGAAAAGGTAAGCTTCAGGGCACCTATCAGCGGGACATGTAAGACTCGTACATCCACCAGAAGTTGGACTGAACTGCATGGGAATATTGAAACCGTCGATCACTGAGAGATCGTAAAAGTCCAAATTATTGAACTGGTTAAGAGAAAATTCTGCAAGTGTAGTTGGTGGTGCCCCAGAGAGTTGGCATTGGAGTACACCTCCACAATCTCCAGTGCTGCAGCTTCCGCGACCTGAGCCGTCGAAATTGCAGCCGGTTCGACCCCATATGCGCCCACTCGTAGTACCGGCAGGGACATCAAGGGACCATGTCTGACCCGTATTCAATTGTTGGCCGCCACCGGTGGGCAAGGCGGCCGGCCACACAGTGTAGGCGCAATTATTTGTGATATCAAACCTGGCAGCCTGTGTGAAAGTGAAGCTGATAGCCAGAAGGAAGAAGAACACACACAGGCTTTTGAGGAGCGTCATTATATTTTTGGAGATTGCTTTGTAAAAAAAAGAGGACTACAACAATGGGTATATATAGGGTCCCGCAAGATGTGGTGTTATGCGCTTGAAAGTTAAACAATATTACCGGGACATGTTTCCACGTAATATATATATATATATATATATATATATATATAATATTAGCATGACTAAACTCCATTGTGCCGGTCAAGTTGCGGGTCAATAAAATATATATAAGCCAGCTAGTTGGATACGACGGATAAGATTTTACATAAAATCCAGCGTTTAAATGACTATTTGCTCATGACTTGCTTCCCTAGAAGTTATGGAGAAAAATTATATTGAATTTTGAATAAGGATCATTATGAAAAGAAATAATATAATTAATTTCACCCTTGGTAATTTATAATAAAGACCATTTGTTCATTATAAAACTACATTATAATGAGAACCAGATAGAGAACTTCTTGATGCGAAATATATGATTTTCTGATAATTATATTATGAGGGTTATAATCCTAGCTAGTTATTATCCATGACATCACAGTTCAGAAGAAAAAGTAATTTGTGATAGATCACCTTAATTGGCATATACCACGTAACCTTCTCCAACAAGTTATTGTTAACTTGATATATTATGTGCGCACGCCAACTTTGTCAAGCTCAAAACAAGGGGTTAGCAACCAATTCGCCCCGCCGACTCTGCTTCTTTTTTCTTCCTTTTTCAAGATATTAATTATAAAATAATATAAAAAAATACTAATAACCGGTTTTTTTGACAAACTGCAAAATCCCTTGTTTTTCATTTTAAACTTTTTTCTGCAATTATTTGATTTGGCAATTTTATTCGGCTTAACAAGAGATTATATTTTTAAATTTTGAGAATATGGTAGAATTTTCATTGAAATAGAAGTTTGTATTGTATGACTGGAATTAAATGTTGAGGTCTCAAGGTAGAAATTTTTTTTTAAGTTTCAATCAATATTGTTGAACAATTAGATCAGGAAAGAATTTGAATTCTACAACTAAGAGTTGTAATACAACCTCAAATTTTTGAATTGATTGAATTAAATTAAATTAAAGAAATAATTAAAGTGCTGGTGATCGACCAAGAGTGAAGTTAAATAAAAAGAATGCTAGAGCTAGCATTTCTTTGGGTATCCAGTAATGAGAATCAAAAACTTGTAGCCTGGAATGGGTATGTAAAGAAAAGAAAAGAGGGGGTATGGGTGTTCTTCACACTAAACTTCAAAGCAAAGACTATATGGTGAAGGCTGGATGTGGTTTTTATCAATAATCCATAGATGCTTCGTGGAATAGTCCTAAGAGGTAAATATTACTCTCTCAATGACCTGATTCCTGTCATTGACAGATTGCATCCTGGCTTGCGCATGTGGAAATTTCTCACCGTGTTCATATAAAACAGTCAAATAATTGCTAAATCAAGTAATGGTGATAGCAAGTGATTAACGGTGACAGCAACTTTATTCGGCTTAAGAATAAATTTCTCACGGTGTTCGTATAAAACAGTCAAATAATTGCTAAATCAAACAATGATGATAACAAGAGATTAACGGCGATAGCAATTTTATTTGGCTTAAGAAGAAATTTCTCACGGTGTTTATATAATACCGTCAAATATTATCTTATATACTTAACGGTGATTTTAAATGACTGTCTTGTATTTCTTTCCTAGAATTCCGTCTCTTTACATTTAATGATTTTTAAAAACCGTTAAGTATGGTAGGGCGCATACAGCAAAAATACAGCAGTGCTTGTTTGTTTTTTCCTTATAATGTAGTGTAGATTTTACCGCTTTCTTTCTTATATATATTTTTAAAAAATAGGAAGCCTTTAGTTACACAAGTTTCTACAAACTCTTTATTAATATTCCTGAATGAAACAATATTATTTAATTTTGTTTTGGGCCAAAAATTCATCTTTATTAATCCAAAAGCATAAAAGCAAAAATGCCTATAGTACAACCTATCAATAAGCAACACAGCAGAAATAAATCCTATAATACAACATGCATGAGCGTCAAAGAAATTCAATTAGTAAAATTACCAGTGTGGCATTCCTCAGAAGATTTCTCTGTACACTTCATTAGACGATGCCTATATAGTATCCTTTGGCTTCATAAGAAATCTCCTTGCACTCTTGGCCAGCAGTATTAAAGTGCATAAAACACAAGATATTGAACGAACTGGAGGTTAACTTCACAATATAGAGGCCAACTTGTTAAGTGCGCATTGTGAATTTTAAAGACAAGAATTTCTAAAAGCTCATTAATTTGTTAGGAACCAAAATATTAATGCATTTTGTAGAAGTTTGTATTAGAATAAATCGGGAAAAAGTCTCATATTGATTAGTTGAACATTGAAGTGAAAGTATATAACCTAAAGGTAGGTTTTGACTTGAGTAATTTTGATAGAAAGACCAAACTAGTACAAACCTAAATCACTAATGTTCAATAGTTTGCACAATATAAGATTCGACAATGAAGCTTGTTAACGTGTTAGAGAACAGAAGTTAATATACGTTTTAAGTATTTTTTAGAGAAAAAATTCAAATATTTAAAACTTAGTTAACACGTTATTTAGAAATATTAACACGTTAAGGAATGTTTTCACAAAACTAATTAAACTTTGACTATGAGATTCATTAACATGTTAAGTAATTTGTTGGATACGATATAGACTCCTTAAGATTCAAAATTAGAGATAGAGACATTATGAAAGGTATGTGGGAATAATTTAAAACATCGTTTTCCTTTTTATTTGATCCTTTGAATTTTAGTTTGTATGATTTTTCTATTTTATTATTGCCCTCAAGTAGTATTATCAAGGTGCGTCATGAGAAGTAGTATATGATTATTTTTATATATATATATATATATATGGTTAAAGGCTACACGATATCCGAAACCAGAGAATCACACACGCAATTTCTATTCAGGGAAGAACAAAAAAATGCACACTTGGACGTACGCACATAATTGCTATTCATTTGTTCATTCCAAAACTACATTATAATGAGAACGAGATGTAGAACTTCTTGATGCAAAATATATGATTTTCTGATAATTATCCATGACATCACAGTTAGAAGCAAAAACAATTTGTGATTGATCACCTTATTTAGAATATACCACGTAATCTTCTCCAACAAGTTATTGTTAACTTGATATATTATGTACGCACGCCAACTCTGTCAAGCTCAAAACAAGGACTTCGCAAACAATTCGCCCCTGCGACTTTGCTTCTTTTTTTTTTTCTCAAGATATTAATAATAAAATAAAATACTAATGACCAGTTTTGTTGACAAACTACAAAATCCCTTGTTTTTCATGTTAAACATTTTATGCAATTATTTGATTTAGCAATTTTATTCGGCTCAACAAGAGATTATATTTTTTAATTTTGAGAATATGGTAGAATTTTCTTTCAAAAAAAATTTTATATTGTATGACTGAAATTAAATGTTGAGGTCTCTAGCTAGCAAGAAAAAACTGTTGAAGTTTCAATCAATATTTTTGAACAATTAGATCAGGAAAGAATTTGAATTCTATAACTAAGAGTTGTAATACAATCTCAAAATTTTGAATTAATTGAATTAAATCAACTTTAAAAAAAAAAATTTAAAGTGCTGGTGATACCAAGAGTGAAATTAAATTAAAAGAATGCTAGATCTAGCATTTCTTTGGGTATCCAGTAATGCGAATAAAAAATTCATCTTCTAGCCTGTAATGGGTATGACAAGAAAAGAAAAAGAGGTGGTAATGGTGTTCTTCATGCTAAACTTCAAAGCAAACACTATATGATGAAGGCTGGATGGGGGTTTTTTTCAATAATCAAGATGCTTTCTGGAATAGTCCTAAGAAGCAAATATTACTATCTCGATGACCTGATTCCTATCATTGATAGATTGCATCCTGGCTTGCGCATGTGGAAATTTCTCAGAGTGCTCATATAAAACAGTCAAATAATTTCTAAATCAAAGAAGGGTGATAACAAGAGATTAACAGTGATAGCAATTTTATTCGGCTTAAGAAGAAAGTTCTCACAGTGTTCATATAAAGCCGTCAAATATTGTCTTATATATTTAATAATGGTTTTAAATAACTGTCATATACTTCTTTCCCATAATTCCAAATATTTACATTTAACAGTTTTTTAAAAATCGTTAAGTATGGTATGTCATATATAGCAGTGCTTGTTTGTTTTTTTACTTATAATGTAGATATATATATATATATATATATATATATTTAAAAAGGAAGCCTAGCTTTAGTGACACAATTAGTTTCTACAAACTCTATATTAATATTCCTTAATGAAACTTTTTTTTTTTTTTTTTTTTTGCGCCCATAAAAGTCATCTGTTATTAATACACAGAAACAGAATTACATACACTAATCCAAAAGTATAATAGCAAAAATGCCTATACTACAACCTATCAATAAGCAACACAGCAACTATAAATCCTATGATACAACATGCATCAGCGTAAAAGAAATTCAATTAATAAAATTCTACCAGTTTAGCAATCCTATGATACTATTAAAGTGCATAAAACACAAGATATTGTACGAACTGGAGGTTAACTTCACAATATAGAGTGGCCAACTTGTTAAGTGCGAATTGTAAAGTTCAAAGACAAGAATTTCTAACAGATCATTGATGTGTTAGGAACCAAAATATTAATGCACTGAGTAGAAGTTTATATTAGAATACATCAGAAAAAGTCTCATATTAATTACTTGAACATTGAAGTGAAAGTATGTAAGCTAAAGGTAGGTCCTATCAAACTGATTTAAGTTATTTTGATAGAAAGACCAAACTAATACATACCTAAATCACTAATTTTCAATAGTTTGCACAATAAAAGATTCGACAATGAAGCTTGTTAACTTGTTAGAGAACGGAAGTTAATATACGTTAAGTATTTTTTAGAGAAAAATTCAAATATTTAAAGCTTAGTTAAAACATTAGATGGAAATATTAGCACGTTAAGGAATGTTTTCAAAACTAATTAAACTTTGACTATGAGATTCATTAACATGTTAAGTAATTTGTTGGATAAAATTTAGACTTGTTAAAATTCAAAATTAGAGATAGAGACATTATGAAAGGATATATGGGAATAATTCAGAACATCGTTTTCCTCTTATTTGATCCTTTGAGTTTTAGTTTGTGTGGATTTTCTATTTATTGCCCTCAAGTAGTTTTATCAAAGTGCTTCATGACATCGAAACCAGAGAATCATACACGCAATTTCTATTCAGGGAAGAACGAAAAAACGCACACATGGACGGACGCACATAATTGCCATTCATTTGTAGAAAACTCAAAATGAAGAAAAACATAAAGATATCAAAAAGATCTGACACACCAGAATCTATGAATATGATATATATATATATATATATATATATATCTGTGTGTGTGGGTGTGGGTGTGGGTGTGTGAAGCTGAGTCATGAGTCGTGATCCAATTCCGATGTTACCCAGAGACCCAAGAAAATTGTGTAAGGAAAAATGACGGGAGCACATTTTGTGTTCATTACTATGATGAGCATAATTGTGCTCATCAAACATCTACACCATTAAATTAATTTTGGATGGTCCAGATTTAATTTAATTTTTATATTTTAATATATGTAAAATTTAAAATAAAAATAATCTCATAACTATAATTTCTCTTAAAAATAAATTTATCATTTAAAGACAATGTGAGGTGGAAACTCATGCTAACTTGGACATATAAAAAGAGAACAAAAAAAATTGATTTCCCAAAACTCAACTCCTTCAAGCCTGTCTCATGATGACTTGGATATGCTGTTTATGAGATATTTTTTTCTCTCACTTTTTTCTCATATGTCCAAGTCTGCATGAGTTGCAACCTCAGTTCGCCCCATCAAAACAAACTTAACGGCGTAAGTGAGACATAGGCAAACTTAACACCACTAATGCACAAGGGACTAACAACCAAACACTACAATAAAGTATCAAATTACTGGCATAATTTAGTTTTGCAATGGAATTATAGATGAAATAGCGATGGAAACGGAATTACCGACAGAATTTATTCCGTCTCTAAAAAGCACTGGAAATTACTCCTCTGATCTTTATTATAATTTATAAGGCACCAACTAATTTTTCTCACAAACCAATAAAAACAGTTAAGGTCAATAAAGTTACCCTACAATTTAAGTAACTTCCAATATTACCCCTACTAATTGCACTAAACTATAATATTATATTAATTATTACTCTCACGCACTACCCTCATTAATTATGGGCAGACATGGAAACAAATAATTAATACTCATTGGGAACAAGCAAGTGCCTTATAAAAAACTAAATAAACTTAACAGTTGGTGCCTTATAATAAAAATAAGGAGGAAGTACCCACGAAATGGAAATTTTCCCGGATTTTCCCGGGTAATCCAGAGGCCCCCCAGCTGACCCCAAGTAGGCACCACGTGTCCCTTCAACCTTGCGCTACGTGTTCCTATGACATATTTGTTGCGTTTTGTGACCGCCCCCGCGCCGAAAGAGGGGGGGATCAAACCTTGAACCTTTTGCACTCGCTATGATGTCTTTGCTAGTCAAGCTACTTTGACGACCTTGCGTTATTTATTCATATAATAATATAAATACAACAATTAAAAAACAAATATAATATTAATATGAATATATATTTAATATATAACTATATATTCTTTGTTTAAATTTTAGAATTTCTTATTTTATTTAAATTATTATGATTATTATTATTATGGGATAAGGGTTTTAAATGCCATGGAAGTTTTCATTTCGGAGCGATAAGGCGAAAGTTTTTTTTTTGGACCAAAAATGCCACGGAAGTTTTTACTGAGGAGTATTTTTGCCTCGGAAGTTTTCACTAAGGAGCAATTTTACCCGGAAGTTTTCACTAAGAAGCAATTTTACCCTTCTCTCCAAATATTAAATTTGATTAAATCGTCAAAGACCACACATGTTATGCATTGAAAAGGTCAAACTTGGAGCTAGAGAAGGAGATCCTTGAGATGTTAAGCTCAAGGCGGCCAGAATTTGTGAAGCCGAATTGGTCAAAGGGATTGAAAGGTTGACTGTCACAAAACCCAAAGGAAGCATCACTTATGATCTAAACAAATGATCGTCTATACAAACGTAAATATTATCACTATTGATTTGTTTTACTAAACCAATTTTTGGAACAATTCATTTCTTGTTTTGCGTTTCATTTGCGCTTTTTGTGAGACCTTTGGTCCTTTGACCGATTGAGCTTCCCAAATTCAGCCGCTTTGATTTCAACATCCGAAGGATCTCCTTCTCTGACTCCAAGTTCGACCTTTTCAAGGCATGACATGTATGGTCTTTGACTGATTTAATTGTCAAATTTAATATTTGGGGACATAAGGGAAAAATTGCTACATTTTATAAACTTCCGAGGCAAAATTGCTCCTTAGTGTAAACTTCGGGTAAAATTGCTCCTCAAATCTAGACAAAACTTCCGGCAAAAATAATACTTCCGGGGCAAAATTGCTACGCCTTGTGAACTTCTGTGGCATTTTTGGTCCAAAAAAAACTTCCGTCTTACCAGTGCTCCTTGGCGAAAACTTCCATGGCATTTAAGACCCTTATCCTATTATTTTTATTATTATTATTATTATTATTATTATTATTATTATTATTCTATATTTAATATATTATGTTAAACATTAAATTTATGATATTTAGGTATTTTTATTTTTATAGATTATTTTTATTATTATTATTTTATATAAATTATTAAAATATAATAGGGTTAAGGCAAAAATACACATAAACTTTACCCAAGGAGAGCTCAACACCATATGCTTTTTTTAGGTGCAAAAATACATATGAGCTTGTAAAAGCAAAGCAAAAATCCCATCACAGTTAAATTGCCTTAACATACATTAAATACATTATGAAAATACCAAAATACCCCTCACCAACACCTCTCCTCCTAACCTTCATCTCGCAACATCGAAGAACGTGGACGACGCGGAAAGCGGGGGGATTTGCGCGTCTAAATCGCTATTTCTTGAAGAGCCCCTCACCAAAATGGCTTATCTATGTAGTATCTAAATCAGTTTTTTTCCCAAAATCGATTGACAAACCGATTCACAAAATAGGAAAAAAAAATTATCTCTTGTTCTTCTTCCCAAATCGCCAGATTATGAACCCTAACCCTCATTAGAGGCACACATCGAATCGTTCTTTCACCTGAATCCAACAAGAAGATCATTGATAGAACAGAGCAATTTCTCGCTCGTAATCATCATCATCACGTGCGAAACGGAGTGAGGGTTTATGCGCTTCTTACTCATACCGGCATTGGAAGATTCAGATCAGGGAGAAGATGAGAAACGAAAGAATTACCAGATCGAGTAACCTTTTTCGTCTTGATTGATTCATCTACATTTGAATTTCCCCAATTTGTTCGCTCGTTTGACTTCCGATTTCCGGTTCCAGCGAGGATAAAAGTGTGCATAACGGTCTTGTAACACAGGAACATTTCCCGTAAAGTGTAGCTCACCTTTGGTGAACCTTGAACTTCTTAATAATCCTCTTGTTGTAGCGGAGCTCAACGATGACTTAAGGAAGAGAAGCCAGAGAGTAAAAGAAGCATAAGAACACAATGTTATGACAGTGAAGAAGAAAGTCTGATTCGTTGGCTGAGTATTTGAACCAAACCCTCTCTCCAGAACTCAGCCCCCTCCCCATCGCTGCTTCGGCTTCTTCAAGCGTCTCGTACGCCAACATCTCAATTTTCTTTCCCGAAGGAGGAAGGGAGAGAAGGTCGGGTGGCATATCAAAAAAAAATGAATGTAGAAGGAGGAGGAGGAGGAGGAGGAAGGAGAAAAGGTAAAATGAAGGGTAGAAGAGGAATTTCAAAATTATATATATTTTTATTGTTTAAATAATGTGGGCCCCAATAATGGAAGATACTCTCTTTTAACGCGTGTGCATTTTTGCTCTTGTTTTACAAGCTCATGTGTATTTTTGCACCTAAAAAAAAAGCATATGGTATTTAGGGCTCCTTGAGGTTAAGCTCATGTGTATTTTTGCCTCTTAACCCAATATAATAATAAAAATTATAAATCTTACTAACGGATTACACGGAAAATCTTGTATGTAATTCCTCGCAAAAATTAATGATGGACGTCGGTGGGTAATCCGTTGGTATTTACCGATTTGAATCTTTTTGGGAAAATTAGAATTAAGGATCTAGAGGAAAAAATATTTATGAAGAAGGACCATAAAAATTGTAATTATTTAGAAGGACCAAATATAAAAATGTAAAATTGAAAGTACTAAAATGACCATAACAAAATCTTTTACATTTCCTCCTACATTCTCTTCCACATTCTATTTCTAAAACTAATACATAATTCTAAGTTTCACTAAATTAAATAGTAGTTTTTCCAATTTTCATTTTTCACAACTTGAATATATATCTATGGAAAAAATTTTTACGCATTCTTCAATTTGTAAAGGTTTTTTTATAATTTATCATATATATTAAACCAATAAAGTTTGTATGATTTATTTGTGTTTTAGAAGCAATTTATGTGGGTTAAAAAATTCATGTAATGTTAATAAAATTAAAAAAATCAAATCAACCAATTATATCCTGAAAAATTTGAAGATTTTATTGTTATAAAAAGAGTTTAATTGATATAACATTGATAATATAAATCGGTCAACTTGATGATATAAATTGATGAAAAAAATTTAAAATATGATTTTAACTGTTTATAATTAAATAATACATTGAAAATTTTAAAAATATATATATATGATCATATCATGATGGGAAATTTTAGTTATTTTTTAATTATGAATACAAGAGATAATATAGGAAGTTTGATTAGGGGCAATTTAGTAATTTTAAATTTATATTATGATATTTGGTCTTTCTAAATAATTACAATTTTATGGTCCTTTATAATAAATATTACTTTCTTTAGGTCCTTTATTTTAATTTTCCCATCTTTTTTCATCAGAAACCGTCAGTAATTTTTCCGACGGTAACAATTATGTGAGTGATTTCGTTGGTAATAACAGGTTTTTTTTTTTTTTAAGTGCTAACCAGCCTAATTAGTTCCATTGGACTTTATAATTTTTCCATCTCCCTGCTGAGCTTGAAACGATATGATTTTGAATTAAAAAAATAGTAATTAGACTTAGATGTATACTTTAATAACTTCATTTTGCTGAACTATAAGTGGTTTTTATATAATGTTTCATTTACTTGCAAGTTAATACCTTTTTTAAAAAAAAATGTTTTATTTTCAATTTATGTACGAATACTTTTGCATATTTTAATTACATTATATAAATTATTTTAATTATAACTTAGCACGTTGATTCCAACTCAATTGCAATCAGACTACCACTCCTAAAAGGTTAAGTAACAAATTTTCCCAGAATTATACTCTTAAAAGCAATGTTGTCTTAGAAGTTTTTCGGGTTTAATGTTACCCCAAAAGTTTTAAAACATAGTAATATTGTTCTTTTCGTTAAGTTAAAGTCAATGTCAATTTTTTAATGATCAACATGAGTTTTTTAATTTTTTTTTTTTTTTTTTTTTTTGCTCAAAGGTAACTCCATATATATTACTAATATTGTCACCATACAACGGAGGAACAATAAAGAGAAAACATAATCCTAACAACATAACCAACATGAATAACTAAAGACAACAGCTACGCATCTAAGAAGTCCAAACTGAAACAAATAAAGTGATCAATCCTGGTGATAACACGGTACATCCCCACCAAAAACAGAATCAGGCGAGAGGTCATTACTCCGGACAATATTAGCCTCCTTTGCATCCAAGGTTAGAAAGAAGATAAAGAAGGTGTTGGTTGTTGAATCCACCCATCGATCGAAGACGTACACCTCCTTAAAAACATGAGTTTTTTAATGGTTGCAACATTTTAAAACTTCCGGTGATATTAAACCCAAATAAACTTTCGGACGCAACATTGCTCCTAGGTCTTCAGGATGAATTTGCTACTTAATACATGCTTAAACTATGTCTTTAATAGTTTAATAACTCGTCCAAATGTCATTATCTTAACATCCACGCTTCCTGCGCGTTCTTGGAGTAGGGCTCTCCTCTTCATCTGTCAAAATTTCCATCCGTCTTCCCTTCCTTCCAGGGCCCACATCTCAGCCCATTCTCTTTACTTCTAAGGTCTACTAACTCCCCAACCTCCTTTATCCTTGTCTTATCCATCGTCAATCATTGTTATTTTTTAATGTATTGAATTTTAAATTTCATAAATATAATATTTTTATTTTATAATATATTTTTCTTTGATAAAATGACAATATATAAGCCAAAGATAAAACGTTACATGGAAAGATCGATTCTCATGTAGGCGAATATCGGAGCTCAGTTGAGAAGCCAGAGTCTAACTAGAAGCAAAGGAAACAAACAACCCAACAATGAAGAAAAACCATGAATCACAACACAAAATTATAAAAGGATAAGAAAAACCCTATGCAAGGATTAACATTACAACCAGCCATAGTTGAGGCGTCTTCTTCTACAAGCTGCAGCAAGTAATCGTCTCTAAAAGTAGAATGAGCGCGAACTCAACCATCTTTTTTTTTTTTTTTTTTTTCAAATATGAGAACGCTTCCAAAGTGTTTCAAAGATTGGTTATCTGGATGTAGGTTTGCTTCTGGCTGGAACAACTTTAAGTTAAATGGAGTCTCTGTCGACCTTTTTAAATTAAAGAATTCAATATGAAACTTCATATGCCTTAAAGCTCAAAAGATACATAAGATGAAAAGATCTTCTTTTAAGGTTCCTATACTTATTATGCCTAGCGTTGAATAGACTAGGTACTCACCTTATTATCAATATCTCAAAATCTCAAATCAATTATGGGTTCTTTTTGCCATCCAAATTAAGTGGAACATCTATATATAGCAATCATGCTATTAAGATAATCTAAACATCAACTCGCTGAGAAGGAGGGTTGGCAAGAAAGCCACACAAAAACCAGCATCCATCTCAAGCTCTCTAAGCCATAGAAAACATGATTTTCAGTTGGATTGTGATTAAAGCTTAATTAAGGAAACAATCCATTGTTAATGTAATACGTAGGGCCTGTACGGTAAGAGAGATTTGGAGGTGAGAGAGGTGTAGGAAAATTTTTATGGGTTAAATTTAAAATTTGTTGGAATGAGTTTATAAAATTTTAATAGAGGGATAATGTAAGATAAAAAAGAGTAAGAAAAAAATTAATTAAAAGATTTTAACCACACTTTTCTAATTTTTTTAAATCAAACTCAAAGAATAAAATTCGTCCCCTCCTCTTTTACCAAGCAGCCCTTTGGGTTTAAATCTCTTCGCTTTGTGAGTAGGCTCGTCCCTCTTTTGTGGCAACCACTCCTAAGGACAACTCAGAGGAAGCATTCACAGTAACCTTCAAGCTTGAGTCTTCAAGTTTAGCCTTAGTTAAGGCGAAGGAGTTATCAGAACGCACACGATCAAACCGATCAAAACATGAAGTCCCTCAAGCCATAAGTGTTTTTTTGAAGTCATAAGTTAGTAGTGTGTCCTTGTCCTTGAAATTCATTTGTAGAAAAGGGGCCCGTAGGACTAGGAAATGATCCCAACTCATGTTGCTCAGTCCAAATTAAACCAGAAGCCGTATTTGTGCCGACTAAGGCCCAAGAACTTCACTGTGAAACCCTTTTTACCAAAAGATTATGATTTTATTTATAACCAACAAAAATAGATGTTTACAGCAGAACTATAAACCAACATCAATTTACAGTTTCACACAGTCAGATTGCTAAACTATACTGACAAAAAAAAACCCCCCGAAAATGCAAGTACTTCAGTCATAAATGCACAACAAGATTTAACCTTTTGCCCATAACCCCACACAGACATGGTTGATCTCAGCACACAACTCCCGGCCACCACTTCTTCCATGGTATCTGACATGAACGACCCATCACAATTTACCTTCACAAATTTAGCATGGTTCCGGATTATTAGCCAAACAGAATTCCATTACATATTTCCTAACCCTTTCAACAATACTAATCGGATTAGGATCAATATGGTTAAAGATAAAATCATTCCTGCATTTCCAAATCAGCCATATAGTTCAGAAAATCATAGAAATATCACATTCTGTCAGATTATTATTTGAAACAAACAGATCTATGCACCATTTTTAAAAGAAAACAATATTAGCCCGTTCTGTCTAATAGTTAAGTTAGACCACAACCAAACCAGCTCTGACCCAAGGGCAAAAAAATATTCCGATGTTTCTTCCTTCGCACCACAAATCAAACAAAGAGGGGATTGACCACATTTCCTACTGAATAATAAGACTCTAGGTTTAGTAGGCACAGCATCACTTATACAACGCCATATATACAAAATGAGTTAAGGAAATCGGCCAGGCTTAAAGGGTCGGGATTGAAAATTAGAGGAGTTAAATGAAATAAGCCTTGTAGGGCTGGCCCTACAGGACCTCGGGCTTAAAAGGGCTGACCTTGTTAAACTTTTTTTTTAAATTTAATTAGGAGTTGGAAGAGATGTCCCCACATTCAAATATTTATTGAAAATGAAAGTCATCTTGCTCTTATATTGGCAACCTTCTCATCACAAGTCATAGGGTCAATCTTGCTCCTTAAAACCTAGGTATGCTTTTTATATTTTATGTGAGATATTTGTGAACAATAGTTTACTTTTGATTATGATTTAATAAATGTGTTTATTTGTTAGATGATTCATGTTGTTTGGATATTAATGTTGACAACATTTATTTAATAAATTAAAACTTTAATTGTTGTAATTTACTAATTATATTTCTTTAAGAAAAACATAGGAAAAATAATTAAAATTTGGAATAGTAACTTAGAGCCACATTTGACCTTGGGGCTTTTCAGGATGGGTTTTGAAAAACATATGTTTTTTCTTACCCGGGTCGGCCTTAGCCCTTCAAGGGCCGCCCAAATTCGATTCTAAGCACAGGCAGCACTTAGATTTCCACAATTTCTTCTAAATGATTCTGTCATTACTATTGTTCAACCCTACAGGAATTTTGCCAATCAATTTCAGTATATGACTATCCACTTTATCCATCATGATACCAAATTCCAGCATCCATTTTCAATTAAATTCGCTACCTTATCATCATTACAAAATCTGTCACCACATTAGCTTAAGTGGTATCCCCTGTGAAGCGCACCTTCAAGCAACGACGTTGAGCAACGACCATATCAGGGTCTAAACTCCAAACCGACCATAATGTCGGCAAAATCGACTGACGTGAAGAAGGATAGCTGTAGAGGCCCAAAGATGTTGACGTCATGGAATTAAATCGACAAAACTTCATCTGAGTGCAGGTTATACGGTTTATTTATTTATTTTTTTTAATCTTGTTGAGATAATCATGATCAAAGTTCTTTTAAAACTTTTGCATTATATATAATATACTTTTTTTATAATATATTGATACAAATTACGTCGAAGTATGTAAATCGAATAAATTTTCATAATCATATTTCGCATGTAAAAATAATATTAGGGTATGATGTGGGGTTAATGAAATATTTATTTTAATTTCCTTTTTATAAATCCAGATTTTTTAAGAAACAATTTATCAAACAAGCACTACTACATAAACTAGAACATTTGACGATTACTTTAATCCCAAAGCCATCATTTATAGAAGCACCCATTATTTTTGTAAGGTGTTATTTCAAATTTAGTTTTATCAATTTTAATTTTGATATCTATTTAATTCACACATTGATCATTAAAATATTAAATAATGGTAAGAAAATAAATAATGGTAAGAAAATAATGTAAAATAAAAAGGCCGTGAACTCTACAACCGCTTGGCTTTCGATTTCAAGAGCTGGGTTTTTCTTGCTGTGTTCTTTTCTTTGATCGATTCTGTTCTTTCACATGGTTTTTAAGGATGGTTCTTCAAAGCGTTCTATTGCCTACGTGAGGGGAAGAACATCTAAACCGTTGCGTCCAAGCTACAATCTTTTATTGATATTTTTAGGTACATAACATGGATTAAGAGAAAATTTGAAGGCGCGGAAGGGGAGAGGAAAAAATGGATTTTCCCTTATTTAAATAAGAGAAAATAAAGAGAAAGAAAAAGGTGAGAAAAAATTGGCTTGATGCCACGTGTCTTTCTCCTTAAAGTTGGAGAGATTTTGAACACAAACCCAATTTACAACCTTTTCCCCAGCCTTCCTTTTTTTTTTTTTTGCGACTTGTCCCCTGTAACGTCCCATTTTCAAAAGCGGTATATATATATTTTTCATCGAGTAGAGCATCGGAGCGATTGAGTAAGCGATATTTATATTCAAAATGCCGTAATTACGGTGATTATAGTAGCGGTACGTTATGAAGTGTTTTCAAAAGTAAATAACAGAAGAAAGTCTTCGCCTGAGTCCCATGCGTGCCACTTGCCTTTCTCCTCGATCCTCGGTCCTTGACCACGACGCTATGTTAAGAGGGCGAGGTTCAATGCCATTGAACCTCGGAGTATGTGATTAACCTCATGTTTATATATACAACATAGATAGTATATGAGCATACAAACAAGCTTATCCCAACACCACGCCCCCTGGTAGATATGTCACACTTAGCATACGTTTCGCACCTAGCAACGTCGTTTTACCGCACCAAACATTTCGCACCAAGCATTTTAGGTACCTAGCAAACGTATCCCAACACCCGGCAAGCATAATAGCAGTACATTGAACATACCACAGGCTATCAACTACCTCACATAAACATACCATACACATAGCACATGTACGCATACAATAAACATCGAGTTAGTGTTACGGTATGCGACGTACAGCGAATTGACGGAAAGCGGTACTTTTGGCAGTGATGCGACAACGGTACAACGGCGGACGTGATTATAGATATCCTATAAGGATAATATCATATTATCAAGGCCCAACATCATAATAGGCATTTTAGGTACAAATTACCATTTTGCCCCTAACTCTCCTAATTGGCGAATTTCGCGGAGAACCCCGTTACTTAACTCTAATCTTCCAAAATTTTGACATATCTCCATCTCCAATATATTTTTTTGAAATAAATATCATATTTATCCCTAAAACATGATATCTAAACTAACTTGGAAGATTAAAGATTAATCTAGCATTTCTACTATAACTACGAGAAGAACTACCGAAGCTTAAGACTAAGGACCAGAAGAACTTACCTAGAACATGCTATTTTCTCCCGGACTCCTTCTTCTCTCTAAGACCTCTCTCTAAGTGGCTCTAGGAATTGTGAAGGATGAAGTGAAAGGGAAGGCCTATTTATAGGCAAAAAGTATGACACTATTCATACTTTTTAGATCGGATTCCGTCGGATCTTGACTTTACACATGGCTTCATCTCACCATCAATCACCTCCTTACCTCATTTTCAAGACCATGATGTCATCAAGATGATGTCACTTCCTTACTTCATGCATTTACGATAAAAATCGATCGGTGTTCTAATCGCGTAATCTTAGAAAATCTCAAAAATGCGGGAACCGGCAGAAGTTCTATTCTTCCTCTTTGGAAATATCGAGTTAACTAAATTTTTGATCCCATTAAAGGTATTCCATTGTACATTGAACATTTTAGACCAGACCTGCGTGATCTGAAAGTACTTGGGTAATGCTAATTTGGAAAAAAATCCCTTTGATTCATAATATGTCCGAGTTGTTTTCTACTTAGTTCAAAGGATTTCAAGTTATGATTTATTTTCCATTGGTTCTCATTTTTCTTATCTGCCCTTTGTTTATAAAATATCTTTTCATCTAATCCTTATAACTTGGCAGGTTATGCAAATGACACTAACACAACTTATGGACAAAATTCTTGTTTGTAATATGTCGACTGAGAAACTTCGTTCATGGTTTTCTAGATAGGATTTAATTTCTATCGGTTCTCATTTATCAGCGGTTCTTCCCCAAATATCTTAATTATATTATTATTTAATTAACAAAATATCATGATATTATTTTTAAAAATCCACAACCTTTTCACACTCAAATTTCGGTTTTTCTCTTCCCTTTATTATTATTATTATTATTTTAATTTATCTAAATTAGCTAGAAACTTAATTAGAGCCTTAATCCCATGATTAGCAATCTTTTAGGATTTAGGGTTTTCATTGTTCTTAATCTCACCAATTTTCTTAATCTTTTCTAATTGATTAGCGAAGCCACAATTGGCGCGTTTAGCCATAAACACTTAATTAAAGGATTTTCCATAATCTACCTTAAATATTCTCTTGTTCGAGGCTTAAACAATCACTACAAAAAAAGCGTAACGTTTGTCACGGTGAGCTTGTAGCGGTTAAGAAAAACCGCTACCAAATAACAAATTAGTAGCGGTTTAAACCCAAGCGCGCATACAAATTACTGCGGAAGCATTCTTGCCAAAATGCGGCCATTTTGCTTCGCTTTTTGTCACGGTTCACAAAAACAAACCGCTACAAATATGGTGCCCGCCTTAACAGCGTGTTATGGCGCGAAGTCCTTTGCGGTTGTTTCGTAGCGGTTATGTCAAAATAAGCTACCAAATCACGAACGACACACCTTTGTCACGGTTAGAAGAAAGCGACACGTTAACGTGTCAAACCTTGAATTTTCAGCGGTTCTCGCGATAACGCTACAACTTTTTATTCTATAAATAACCAAATGCATCAGTACAACAATTATAATGTTCAAAAATATTCTAAATACGGCTTTGTGTTGAAAGAGCATTCTTGGCTTTGTTCTCAAAAAGGAAAGGCGGGCATATATATGCAACGGCGATCTCGGGAGATGAGTGTTGCGGATATTTTCTGTCTTCTCATCGTTCAAGCGTGAAGGTTCCTTGAGTGACAATCCAGTTCAGATATTCTATTTACACGAAGACTTCTACTCCTATAAATATGTCTAACATGCCCCCGGAGATTGGATCCATTATAGCCACCTTTGTTTACATTAAAATATCTCGATCAAAATGAGTCGGTGAGTTTTTTCTTGGAACATCGGTGGCTATAATGAAATCGAATCTTGATAAACTATATTCTAAATTAATTAGGATCGACTCTTTTAGGAAATTTCAATAAACTTGTTATTCTGATTTAAAGAAAACAATTGAGAATGTTTTTTGGAATAAGGAAAAATTCCAATCTAATTAGTTTATCGCTAAACTAATTAGTTTGGATTTTTTTAAAATTTTTTTTATTAAATTAGTAGCGGTTACAAAATCAGATTCTGATTAATTATTTTGTACCGGTTTACCTCAAGAGCAGTTATAGAAGTTGAATGGTCGTTTCGGTTGTAGTGGTTACACATAACTTCGCGACAAATGTGAAAAAATTGTCGCGGTTGGGGTAGCGGTCTTCGTTAAACCGCTACAAAATCATTAATTTTTTAAGTTACTTGGTTTAACCGCTACTAAGCCGGTAAGTTTTTTTATATTCACTTTCGAAATTCATGCGCTCTTGTTCACCTTTTCACTTTTCACCCTTGTACTTTTACTTTTCACATCATGGTTTTCTCACGACAAGGGAAAGAGAAAGTAGTTGAACCCCGAAAAGGCCTATTAGGGGGTAGTAGCGATAGAGAGAGGCCATAGGAGAGGGCATGGGCCTTTAAATGTCCCCACCCGGCCCCCTCGGATAAATGTCACCCCTTCGGATAAATATCCCCTTACTCGAGATAAATGTCCCCCTTGACCCCTAGGATAAATATCCCCCTTCCAGCCCCCTCGGATAAATGTCCACCCACGGCCCCTCGGGTTGGGAATGAGTTTGATGGGCTCTTTGAAAATGAGCCAATCCCAAACCACACGAGACCCTACAAGAAGGCAAGTAGAGTGGACAACGAAGCGTAAGTCGTCACTTGAGGACATCCTGATGGTGATGATGACGAGATCGAGATTGAGATTCCGTAGTGGAGCGGAGCGGTTTCTCGACGAGGACAACGAGCGGAACAAGGGTACCGACCCTCGTCTTTCGTTCAGCGGTTTTTACGGTGGATATCGAAGGTAAGTATAAGTAGTTTATTGGCAAAAATAAAATTTAAATTCTGGCCGTGTGAAAATTTATGTAAGTACAATACAACAATTTTTTGTTTTATAATTGTGCAGATGAATATGGGAAATCCCGGTGGCGGGTATTTGGATGTCCACACCCTCCGGTCGGGAGAACGGCTACCGTGTGATAGTCCCCTGGAACACGGACACGGACCCGGTCGATCGGTAGTGGTGGTCACTGTTGAGCCGTCCACTGTCACAATTTGGTGGGAATTGGGTATAGTTCCGATCTTTTCAGTGGAAAAAGATCGAAGAGACCAAGGACAAGGCGTTTGAAGGACGTTGTGTAGGTAAATTGTGGTTAATTTAGTTATTGTTTCTTAATTAATTATTACTTCATTACTAATTATTTTATGCTATAGAATAAGTTTAAATTGCGAGCCAACGCAAAGAGGTACGTAAAGTTGAAAATGGGAGAAGCGTGGAAGAGTCGGAGGGAATTACGTCTCACGACGGAATGGAGATTGACTATGCCTCTGAGCGATGGAGAGCGTCCCGAGCGGCGTGGACCCAAATCCTTTGGCGGCTTTTGTCAATATAGGAGGAGTGCGGAAGTGCAGTCGTTTTAGTGTCGTAGTTCCATTTTTTTTTTCTATAAGGTATTGTATAATTACTCATTTATTTTGCAGGCTCTATCCCGGAAGGGAACACCAGATCCCGAGGGCGCCTTCAAAGGATCGATCACGGGTGGATCCAAGACGTTCTTTGTGACCTACGGTGAGATGGTATGTTAAAAGTTAAATTCATTTTATGTTTAATTGATTATTGTTTTGTTTTGGAAATAACAAAGTTTATACTCTTTTAACTCTTTGACAGAGAAGGCTCGACGGGGGAGGGTGGTCGGACGGACTATGGGCAGTTGTGGAAACGCACATAGACAGTGATGGGGCCGTCTGCGAGTAGCCGAGAGGAGATAATAGTAAGTTACAAAAACTAATTAAATAGTTAATGTTGTATATTAAAATTTAATTAAATTGATTGATTAATGTTTTATATATATGCGCGGGAGACCCGGATTGAAGCGAGCCCGGCCAAAGTACGTCGGTCGCGGAGACCCGAGTCCACGGGGTTACGGCAGTCCCTACGGCCACATTGAAGGCTGCGTAGGCCCGGTCGAGCATCCCGGCCGTGTTAGGGGCTTTGGGCTAGGCGCCGGGCCTAGCATGCCGTAAGGACTCCTCCGCTGGTAGCACCGGCTCGGCAGACCACCCGAGGCGGTTGATGCCATGATTGCCAAGCGGGTTGCAGCGCGGTGCCCGGCGGCTTGACGGGAAGGTTGCCGGCCGAGTTCTTTGCGAGAGGGCCGAGAAATGAGAGGCTAGGACTAGAGCGCATGCGAGAGAGGTCTGTTGGTTGGTTTGCTAATCGGAGGACTAGGTTTGGAAGTCACTTTCGGGGCCTTGTCGAGGTTGCTACCCGAGCAGCCGGTTTCCATCTCTTGAGCCTCCGCCTTCGTTCGTCTTCGAGGATTCCCCCACGCCTCCGCCTCCCCCTCGGAAGTCTAGATGTTCTGGCGATCAAGATGAGGGGGTTGTTGCGTCTGATCGAGGCCCCGTCCACGAGAGACCCGCTAAGACGGGGCGATTCAGTTTTGATAGTTATTAGTTTTTTTTTGTTCGGTAATTATGGTTGTCGGATGTTTGTTGACAATTTTTAAATTTAAATATTTCTTATCTTTTTTTTAAGTCAAAAGGTTTTTAAATTTAAATTTTATCAAAAAGAATAAAACGGATTTTATAATTTTTAATCAAAAGAATATCTTAATATTACACCCAGAATAAAAAACAAAAGTTAATAAATTTTGTAGGCGATTAAATCCTAAAACCGCTACAAAATATATGTTGTCAGCGATTAATATATTTACCCAGCTACAAATTCGAACTTCAAATTAAAAAAATAAGCGCTAAGTTCAACCAAATCGTCATTTTGTAGCGGTTTTTACGTAGCGGTTTATGAGCGACTAATTTATGGCGCGATTTTTCAATTCAAATTTGTAGCGGTTCATTAACCGCGACAAAATTTGAACTGAAAAATTGTCGCGGTTGATGTCGCGGTTGTTAACGCCGCTTCTAAATGTTCCGTTGCATTTAAGATCACAAGTTATGGGATGAAAGTAATTAAACATTGTCTCTACATTAATATACTTTGTTGCTTTCTTTACTACAGATGGATAAATCATGGATCAAGATGCTTGTATGATTCTCGATTGGCGGATTAAATAAGTTCTTAGATTTCGCCTTCTCTCGCGCTAGCGTTAATGGCAAGATCGTGTGTCCTTTGTTGTAGATGCAAGTTTAAGAAGTGGCAAACATGAGAAGGTCTTTATGGAACATCTTCTTATTAAGCCTTTCCCGAAGCATATACATTACAGGGTGTTCATGGTGAGGAACGTGGTATGAGATATGGGGATCATCTTCCTCAAACCTCACAAGTAGGAAATCAAGCACTACCTCCAAGATGATCCGAGTTAATGATGCTGTTCGCGATGCTTTTGGTGTTCAAGACGACAGCTTCACGGCAGAAGTGCGGTCTGAACGATTTTCTATAGGAATGAAGCAGCTCGGGAATTTTTCAGCCTCATGAATGAGAGCGATCGTCCTTTGTATCAAGGTTGTCAGAAATACTCAAAATTATCCTTTCTGATCAAATTGTACCATATCAAGTGTATGTGTGGGATCACTAATAAGGCGATGTCGATATTGCTGGAATTACTACGAGATGATTTCCACGAGCGGACATTCCCACAACCTTCAAGGCCAAAGAAGATAATCAACGAGATTAGGATTGGACTACGAAAAATCGATGCTGCCCCAGCGCATGCTTTATTGGGGGAGGACGCTCGGAGGAAGACTTGTAAGAAGTGTCACGGTTCGGGTTCGGGAGCATTCGAGAAGGGAAAAAAGCGAGAAGAAGAAACCCATGAATATTCTAAAGGTACTTTCCTTTAAAACCTCGCTTACAAAGATTGTTTATATGCGTCTAAGGCAGTGAGCGTATAATTGGCGTAGGCAGAGCAGAGCGAGAATGGTAAGCTCGGACATCCGAGATGGTGAAGCATGGAAAGCGTTCGACTCGGAACTTTCTGATTTGCGTGGGACCCTAGAAATGTT